>OZ038394.1:41739292-43224292 GCA_964036045.1 Eutreptiella sp. 'Long Island Sound 2002' | reverse complement strand
TATATATATATATATATATATATATATATATATAGATGTACATACATGTATTTGTATATATATATGTATATATTTCACTTGGAGGGAGTAGAAATTGAGTAGAAGGGAGTGGATATTCACTTGGAGGGAGTTGAAATTGAGGGGGAGGGAGTCGATTTGCGCACAGCGCTAAACGCGTTCAAAACAGCGAAGTAAAGGGCAACGCTCGCCAATCACACATCTGTCAGTAATTAATAATAACCACAAGTGACCAGAAGGTGAAATTCGAACCGCTTGCGGTAATTAGAACAACAACATAAAATTCATACCTTTCTGTCAGTTGCGGTGGTTTTTTCAGTTACGCGTGTCGCCTATTCGTGCGCAGTCTTTCGCAGTCTGCTAGGGCCGCAGTCTGCATACCGTCACCGCAGGGTTAGGGTTTACAAATATAATGGTTTTCTTGCAGAAGGCGATCTCCAGCAGCCTCCAATTAGGGTTATATGGCCCCCAGAAACCCAGCGCTAGCTGGGTCGGGGCCATTTAACCCTAATTGGAGGCTGCTGGGGATCGCATTCTGCGACAAATCGTTTACTGGCTTGCAGGCAAATCCTTATAAGCCGTGGGCGCCGCGCGCTGCAGCCAGATACCCACCTAGCTCCCCCGCTACCGCAGAGTTGAGATACGGCGCCGCGACGCTGCGCGTCTCCGCAGCCCGCAAGTGCATTTTTGCCAACATCTGGTGGAATTAGGGCCAGTGTCAATGAAATAGCTAAATCAGGCTGCCGCATGCTGATTTATCGAATGGGTCCGGTACCGCCTGCGGCGCTGTCGCGGTAAGGGGATAGGGTGCCATTAAAGTGATCAAGGCCTCTTTGACGTTTCAGTATGCAGGTCTAATGGTGGGAGGGAACCGTGCCTCTTTGTTGGACCAAATTGAGGCCGTCCTGGAACCTTATGAAGCCCAAGACCTATCTTTTGTGTGCAAAGCATGAGTCGAATGCCTTTATTGAGTTGCCGTGTGGTGCTATATGCTTCCGTCCATGCAACCTGCCGTCTAGGGTAGGGTTTTGCTGCTGTTTGAACCGTTCCAGACAGGTAGGAGGGAGACACCCGGGGGGCTCGGGGGGGGTCAAAAATGAACCGTGGATTTCCTGTACGCCACTTTGCCCTGTCCATTCTACGGGTGTGAGGACCGCCCCCGTCGAACGTTGTAAGGCGCCAAAGGCGCCGTGAAATGCGCCTACAAGCGCCTGCAGGCGCCTATTGTAATATTCCTCATTGAAGGCTTGTCCTCCCGGTTGTCGGAAGTACTACTGCCTGCATGATTGTGAACTTGTACAACACCCCGGATGGCCTTCGCCGCGTCCCCCACCAATTTAGGCAAGTGTGCCCGTGTTAGGGTAGTGACCCACATGGACAAATGGGCTCGCTCGCACATGCAATGGCTGGAAGCCCTGCGCGAGGAATGGCGTCTGGTTCTGTCCACTAGGAAGCGCCGAGCCGCTGACTGTGGATGCCTGTCACCCGCGACACGTCTTAAACGACGGCGGACAACACATGACAGGGGGCCGTGCGCCCCGGGAGGTGCAGCTGACGGGCTTCCCCAGGTACATCATGTAACACAGGAGCCTGCCTGCAGTGACGTGACACATGGACATGGACCGTTTGCGCGAAGGCTCGAGCTACAGCACTTGTGCGCATGTTGACACGTGACCGCAAACCTTAACCTGACCTCGTCTGCGCTGACATGACAACCGACACGTAAGGTCACTTGTCCCTACAAATGTCCACTTGTGGAGCTTAATTATTAATACCAAGCCATGGAGGGGGGGGGGGGGCTTGGGCCGTGCCGTGCCACGGTGCCGCCACATCGTGTCGGAGGATGAGCTTGCTAACCCTGATGTCGTGAATCAGGAAGGCGAAGATCAACCTCCCTATGAGCCTGCGAACCCAGCCGCCGTGAACCAAGATGGGGAGGATGAGCCTCTTGCGGAGCCTGCTAACCCACCTATCTTGAACCGTGAACCCTTAGAACCATGGACCCGAGTTCCCAATCGCGGATTTGACGACCGTGTGGTCTACTGACACGGAGGCACACGACACGGCCATTTTGCGTAATGCACAACTCAAGTATATGCATATATGCATGCGTGGAAAGCAGATCCAAAATTGGGCTACGTGCCCAAAGACACAACGGAGGTGCCTAGCACGACCGTTGCAGCCCGTGCACACAACACTCCAATTTTTGGGAAAGGCAAGGATGACACAACCCGGTACGCTAAGAAACCCCGCAAAACG
Source organism: Eutreptiella sp. 'Long Island Sound 2002' (assembly GCA_964036045.1). NCBI lineage: Eukaryota > Euglenozoa > Euglenophyceae > Eutreptiales > Eutreptiaceae > Eutreptiella > Eutreptiella sp. 'Long Island Sound 2002'. The sequence goes on along the minus strand of OZ038394.1, from coordinate 43,222,015 downwards.
GCTTTGGCGGCGGAGCATGCCGACTACGAAAAAAATATGGAATACCTGTAAGAAAAGCATGCGGAGAGGAAGGGGAAGCAAAAGGCGGTGCCCCACAATTTTCAAGTGGGCACCATGGTGTGTTATGCAAAGGAGGACGACACACCAGGGTATGCATTTTCGGTGGCAGGAAAAGCGGCACGCACCTCCATTGATGTGCGGTAGTTGAGGCCTAGGCCGGAAATTCTTCAAGAGGAGGGGCGGGTGGCCTTGGAGTGGGCATCGGAGCCCACCATGTTGCCGTACAATAAGGTGCATGAGGCCGGTGTGTCGCAGCGTATTGTCCATGGTTATATTATCATGGAGAAGGATGTGTATGATACGGTGTTGGCCACGGCCCGCCGCATTTGACATGCATTTGTAGGTTTCGTGTGGTTTTGATCCATCTCTCTTGTGTCACCTATGTCCCTTGTGCCACCATGACATGAGGGGGGGGGGGGGGGGGGGCGATGGCACGGTACGCGATGCAATGGTTCGTGCACGAGGGTGATTGGCACTTGTGTCACCTGCGTCACCTGTGCCGGCCGTGCCACCATGACATGGAGGGGGGGGGGGGGGGGCATCGGAAAGTGTGCCGCGGCACGTGCCGTGACCAAGCACGCCTCAACAAAACACAAAACAGATTCATGCAAATTGCAACACGCTAGCCAGCATCATTGTTCTGCGGCCCAAGACAGCGGGCCTCAACCGAATCGTCTAATGTGTAGTGCGTCAATATATGTACCCTTTGCGAATGGCCGTTAAGGGAACTTTTGAATGAAAATGCGAATATGGGTGTCCAAAACAACTATTTTGTCTGAAAAAGGCCCTTTTCAATGGGTTGGAACGGAGGATATGGTTTCAACAATTCTAAAAAAATAAAATACAGGTCCCTGCGAGAAAAAACCACCCCTTTTCCACACACTGGGTGGCCATATTGGCCGTTTAATGCCCTATTCGTACTGAGCCGTTCGCCTGTGTCTGCTGCGACCCTTGCAAATGCGAATTTGGGCCAAATTCGCGTACGGGCAGGCACATCTTCACCATAACAAAGCAAGTCCTCTTTGCCATGAACCGTCCAAACGTGCTATGCTCGCTGCTGTTTGCGGCGTCTGAAACGTTGACTAAGGGTATGTACATAGTTAAGGTCACTAAGGGCCCTCTTGCGGGCCCGCCTAGCCAATTGTTGTACGGTCACCGGGCCTTGCCCACGCATGGACCTCTTTGCGACGTCCCACCCCTCTGCACAGAGGCTGTCGTCTATGGTGTGGTTGTCAACGACAACCTGCACACCTAGGCGCCCACGCAGAAGGCTTAGGCCCCCGCTGTTGCGCAACATGCGCTTGAGACTACGGTGGCTGCCTTCCATGGCGAAGCATGAAAATTTGGAGAGGTTTCTCCATTGGCGGGCAAAAAAGTACATGTGGTCAATCCACAAATGTGACCACAACAGCTTAGGCCATTCCAAGAGTAAGTGGGCTACTACACTCACGTGACCTTCCTAGATCTGCCCCGGACAGCCAAGATGTCCGCCATGCATATATACACATCTTGGCAAAATTGTCCTACCACTGCCTACAAACATCCCCCCATGGTCTCCCCCCCACCCGCTTGTTGTTCATACCCCCCTCTTCAAGGCACACAGCAATGAGTGCCTCCCACCTCCGGGTGCGCATGAATTGCACAGCTGCGGCACACTCCAACCTAACATTGCCCTTCGCGTTGGCGCTGCCATTGCCCTTTGCCATCCTACCCTTTGTTACCGTCTTGGCTGCCATGCGGGCAACATATCTAGGATTGGTTGGAAAAAATTGCGGACAATGACCGTCGCGGACTTGCCAGTGGCAGCCGACACCGCATCCCTCATGCCAGAAATACCACAAATAGTTACTCGGCCACGGAGGAGAGGTGGGACGAGGTCCTCCTCCAACAGGGGAGGTCCTCGTCCTCGTCAGCATTGCCCGGTGCCCCCCCCCCCCCCCGGGCAAGAGATGCAGGGGGCACTGTTCATGTTCATGCAGTGGACCCCCGATCAGCGTCATTCGTGGGTTAAGCCGAATACGACGCATTCTAGCCAAACGTCGCATTCCCGACTACGGGTTGCACGGTCACGTCAGTGCTGCCGGGGCCGACCGCTGCTCCCACTCCTACAACCGCCGTGGGGGAGACGACCAAAAGGCGCCGCCTGGAGTCCCGTCACTGAGTTCCGGTGCTCTGGCGGCACTACAGAGCTTCGCGCGGCAGCCGACACCGTGGCCCAGGCGCTGCCAGATTGCTTCGACGGCCAGTGCCGATGTCCGCAGCCACTAAGAGGCTGGGCGTATTCGGGAAGGTGCGGGTCGCCGCATCGCTGTGGCGACGTGCAGTCCCAGCCTCTCTTCTAGGCCGCTGCAGGCGCTTCCTATCTTCGGCCCGTGGGGCCGAGTTCAGCCAGGAGGTGCGGCGATGGGCTAGAGACATGGGGGGACAAGGCCGGACCGTGGATGCCATGCTCTGGGCAGTGCGCGCCGAGGGGCCACGACAGATACCATGACGTCGCTGGTGTGTCTCGCCCCTTCCTGTGCATATTGCGGTCCTCGGTGACTGGCCAGGACAGTTGGTGCCTGTGCGCTGGCTTGCCCATACCCAAGCGCCATTGCCCGAGCGTGCCAGCCCCCCCACGCCATGAAGACCGGCATGGGCGGGCCGAGGTGCCAGAGCGTTGCCGCCCCGAAACTGCCGAAAGCGTGGAATCGCGGCACTGCGTACGGCGACCCGTGGAGGAGCCGGGTTGTCGACGCGTCGAGGTCTGCCTGGGAACCGTGTAGTGACGCAGTGGCGGGGAGCCCTTGCCACTGTCTGAACTTGGCAATTTAAAAATTTAAAGGAACTTGGCCCAGGCCCTCAGATACGGCTCCAGTGTGGTCGTCTGCCATCCGCGCGTGGACTTTTCGCCGTAAAACCGCAGCCGCCTCGGTAGCTGGGCATCCAGTCGCATAGTGAGGGCCTCTCCGACGCGTAGCCGCGCGCCGGTCGCGATTGCGGAGATGGTGACAAATTCCCACTCGAGGGCCGAGGTTGCCGCACCCGCCATGATCTGTAAGACATCTGGCGTGCCCCACTGCAGCGCCCCTGGCCCAAAGCCTTGGTTGACCTGCAATATGGCTTTAACGAGGAGATGCTCTGCGGGGGGAGACGGTGGTGGGGAGGAGTCCGAGCTTTTCGAGCGCCCTGATGCCCGCGACGGTGCCCTTAAGTGAACTGTCGTTGGTAGCCTCCTTGGCTAGCCTTAGTAGGTGGATCCTGACGATGAACTTCGCGCTGCGACCTGGTTCCCCGCAAGCTACTTTGGCGAGCCTCCAGAGATGCCCTCCGTAGTTCTCCGTAGTGGAATCTCTCCACGCCCTCACCACGGATGAGACGAAGCTGTCGCCGAACTCCGCCTCGCATGTGCCGTGCCATTGGGCGACTACCTCGACGAGGTCTTCCGCCGAGGCTTCCGATCACTGTCACTTCTTGGGGACGCACCCGAACTCTGCGCGCTCCCAACGCCAGTGCCGTTCCCGCCTGGACGTTGATGCGGTACTGGGAGGAGAGGGCCACGAAGGTCGAGATGTGGCAGCTCGAGGGGTTGCGGTCAGGGGGGGGCAGCATGTCTGGGGCAGTCGAAACATCTGTGTGGGGGAGCTGGTTCCCCGACTCAGCACCCGACACGATGATGGAACAAGGCATGTCAAACAAGTCTTCCAACGGATCGGGGACACGGTCGTTGATGCTGTTAATAAATTTTTAACAAGGGCACTTGCCATTCCCCGGTTTTGGTGGGCTTGGATCGATGGAGCTAGTACCGGTGGGGGAGGGTGGGGCCCTTCCTCTGCTGCTCCACCGGTTTCACATTGAACACCGGGTCAAAATGTTGAGGAACTTGGTTCCCTGCCCCCCAAATTTTTTCCACCCTCCCCAAGGTGGTCTTGCAGTCCTCCGCGACAAGAATATCGCGGTGAACTTTGTAGCTGAGGCCGTCCACGAAGTTACGAGCCATCGGGGGGGCTGGGCGGTCAGCCAAAACGGAGGGGTTGGCGGTGGCATACGAGGGGGGGTCCTGCAGGGGTGCCCTGCGCAAGGGGGGCTTGGGCGTAATGAAGGGGGGGGGGTCCGCGATTCCCCGATACCAACTGAGCCCCTTCATCCTATGGAGAGTGGGCAGAGTGATATCGGGGATGTGGTGGAGCTAGAGGGGGCACAGTCGGGTGGTTGGGCAAGATGCGTAGATCGTCCCACCACTGGGCCTGCACTGCCTGCCATTCAAAAGGAAGGTTAGAGTGGTCAGTTTGCGGCTCACCGGCAGGAAAGTAGTTATTGATGGCAATCATGTCCATCCGCATGGGGCAGTGAACGAGGCCAGTGGTGGGGTAGATAACACAGAGGCCGGGCTTGGGTTTGCCCACGGTGTGCGTGGCCATGATTCCCAAAAGGCTGTCCACGGTTGAACCGGCGGGAATGAGCCGGACGGCCCGCAACCCCGGGAGGGCCACCTGCCACTCCCGAAAAAGGTGACTGGCCCAACCTTTTTTCCCAAACCATCCCGCCCTTTCGGGTGTTCGCATGTCAACATGGATCAACTGGGGGGGAGTGGCCAACCCCTTTGCCCACCCCACCACCTCCTCCACTGCCAGGCCCCCCGGGTACGTGGCCTCGTCCAATGTGCCGGAGCGAAGGGGGATGCCGTGGTAGTGGCCTAGGATGCCATCGGACGGGTCGGGGAGTGAGAGTGACCCAATCTGGGAAAGGGGACGCGACTGTTGAGTGGACAGTTTCACAAAGAAAGCGAAGGTGAGGTCTGAACAAAAGACATACGACAAGAACAGCATGCTCATGCACAAATCAAAGGATATTCGCGCGAAGTTCGCGCGAATGTGAATGCGGATACAGAGGCGAATACGATTGCGCACGAGGTTGCGAATTCGAACGCGAATTCAGTTTTTTTTCTGTGAATTTAAGCTACATTATGACCGATTCAAGCTACAATTCACGTCGTTTGAATTTTTATGAATTTTTGGCGAAGTAAGCATAGCAAACGGGCACTATACAAAAATTGGGCCTATGACCCGGATATCTGCGCTGTATCCCGGGGCATATGACCCGGATATCGACCGTAGGGAGATATCCGGGTCATATGCCCCGGGATACAGCGCAGATATCCGGGTCATTAGGCCCAATTCTTATATCCGGGGCATTAGGGCCCGAGGATATCCGCAGATATCCGGGGCATATGACCCGGGATCCTTGCGCGCAACCCTTCCCTCGCCCTTGATGCCTCAACACTTCAACTGGAACAATTCCGAGACACACTTTCTCTCATGGTGCTTCAAGTAAGCTCTTTACAAACATGGAATATAGCCACATATAGATGGTCTATTGGGAGCCAATCATGTCTCTGACACAAGATTCGCAGGCCCAGGAACCAAACTTCGGAGGAAACCTGAGCTTGGCACAAGACATATGGTACACAGCATGGCAAATGTCACACGTGACCGATTGTTGGCCACCAACTGCATTCTTCTTAATGGCATAATCACAACGGTAACATTTCCTTTTTCACCTGCACTTCCTTTTTCACCTTTTTTTTGGGTTGCTCTTCAAATGCAGCCTGGGCAAAAGGAGATGGAATATTGGACAAATCTTGACTTACTGGGGCCTTGGGAGGTGTTGCTGGGGCAGCCCATGCACGAGAACGGTACATCTCACGTTCATATACAATGCTCTCTTTCTCATTGAGCACATATATAGAAGGTTCTTTCTCACTCAATTGTGTCAACGGGAAGGTGGCATACTCCTCCTCCGCTGTTAGATCAATGACGATCTTCGGAGAGGATGGAGAAGGTGTCCTATCCTTCCGTTTCTTCTCTGCTTTGACTGGAACCACAAACCACAAAACGACGACGCAATTCCATTCTTTCTACCTATATTTCTTCCTCAATGCAAATTACATGTTTTATGAATTGATTCGGGCCCCGCGTCGTTTGACGTCATCCTGACGCCATCCTGACACTAAATTATCCTGACCCTGGAGGCCCGTTTAACCCTAGTGCATGCACGAAACAATACTAAACAATGCTTGCCTCGGCTCACTGGCCTGTTCAGTTGCCACCGTAGTGGCCAGTATAACATCGTTGTGACCGACAGCGTTCGCCTCCCCGCAGGGGACCCGACCAATACCCACACGTTCACGCACTCACTCACCCGCGTATTCTGTCATGTCCCGCCGACGAAAGCAAAGATACATTCAACATACAGTGCCCCGTCCCTGCCCATCATAGCTGGTCATGCGCGGATGTAACTCAATCGCGGCAGGGGGTGGGTGGGTGGGGTCAGAGCAGGCCACCCTCTCACCTTCAAAACCCCCCCCTGCGCCCACTACTGTCGCTCTCGGAAAGGCGGTTTCATTGATTGGTCACAACCCTAGGTGATTCTGTTGTTTGCGGTGATTAATCTACAAATTTGATGATTTGCTACATGCCCCAGGGATATCAGCAGATATCCGGGGCATATGACCCAGGATATCACCGCTGCTGTATCCCGGGTCATATGCCCCGGATATCTGCGGATATCCTCGGGCCCATGCCCCGGATATAAAGACAAGGCACCACGGGCAAAACGGGCAAGAAATCAACAAAGTGAGCGTACTCATTCAAAAGTTCCGTTCGCAGTGGGTACATATATGCCTAGATGCAGACTCCTTGCACAACAGGAGGCAGAATGGCAATCTGCTTGTTCACCAAAAGAACCTATAATGGGTAAGCTCCTGTGGACATGCATAACCTGCATGAAGTCTGTGGCTATGGTGACAGTGGTTGTACATACGCGAGGCAACGCCGCTAGGCAAACGCCTAAGAGCATCTTCTTGGTTCATAGATCTGCTGACGAATTCTGAACTCATGTGGCACCGGAACACAAAAAAAATCTGCAGTTGTGTCACGTTGTGACACAAGTTGCGCATTCTGAGATTGTACTTAGCTAACAATTGAACAAAACAAAGCTTGCATGTTGTTGAGGGTGTGCTGCACTGGGTGGCGACCATCGCTGTTCAGGGTTGTTCCATTTTGCATGATGTTTTATGGGAAGGGAAGGTAAATTCCAACTGTGTCTTGCTAGGGTACCTCAGGTGGCCTAATTTTGAGGATGTTCGGAAAGGGTGTGTATGTTCTGGGGCAATTTGGTCCAACAGTAGCGCGCAGTGCAAGGACCCCCCCTTGAGGACCCTTGCACGCACGGGGTGGCACAACAAAGCACACGGGCCCATCTGCATTCATAGAGGGCGTGTAAGACCACCTTTGTTGCAACGGGTGGTGATATGGCATGAACATCTGATGATAATCCAGAGATTTGTATCAAGGTATACAAGTCAAAGGACCCCTTCCACCCTTTCTGCGCCTTCTTCACTACCACCTTCTCTAGCTGTTTTCGCATGGAATGCTCGCAGGTGGTATCACACGATGCTCTGCAAACGGAGGTGAGGGATGATGCTGTGGTACCCACTGCGCCATGCCAGAGGGAGGAGGTCGTGTCCAGGAACGCTTCGCTCCCCAAGGTCTGGTCTGCGCAGCACCTCCGCTGGTCGCCGGTCATGATGGGCATTGCACTGCTCGCCTCTGTCATCGCTCTGACAGTGGGTATCGTTGCCATTGCCACCTACAATACCGAGAAGTATTATATGCAGGCACAATTGGTTCAGGTTCACCAGACCGTCAGGGACCTTGACATGCAGCTGCAGGAGCTGCGTGTGAGTGAGAACAATGTGGCAATCGCAGCGCAGGAACTGACTAAAGCCCGTGCTGAAGAGCTCTCCAATGTCCGCAGTGATCTGCAGAGTCTGAAGGATGAATTTGCGACCTTAGAACGTCGCAATGCGGAGGCCAACTCCGACGACGCTGCTGCCCGCGACGCGGTTGTGGCCTCATTGGGGAACCTTACCGCAGCCATTGCAGTACTGGGTGCTGCCCTTGTGGACAAGGCGCAGGTGAATGCGTTGGCCGAGCTCCAGAGACTCAAGGGAGAGGTGGCGGCCCTCCAAGCCGGCCAGGCATCTGTGGCCCAGCTGCAGAGGCTGGTCACGGCAATGGAGACGTTCGCGGCCACTCAATCAACGGACGGAGAACTGGTCCGACAGTTGACCGAGGCCTTCGCAGCCACTCAATCAGGGGACGGAGACTTTTTCCGAAAGTTCACCGAGGCGTTCTCTTCGATCTGGGCCAAGCCCGGCCACAGTTGGCGCCGCCCGTCGCCGTCTCCCGCGACTCTGACACCCTCGCCGCCGCTCGCCACCTCAGCTGTTCCCTCCTCCCCTGTCCCTTCGCCAGCCCCATCACCCGCGCCGCAGGTGACTCACTGCCACTTCGAAGGCACCCACACCCGGTCCTGGCGCCCGGACTGCCCGACGCCCATCCTGCTGGGCACCGCGTGCAACGCCCAGTGCCCTGCCGGACACCTCGCCCTGGACCCGAGCCCCCGGATGACCTGCCTTACGAACGGCACACTCGCGTGGCCCAAGTTTGACTGCCTCCCGCTTCACGACTGGCATGGCCCTATGGACCGGTGCGCCACCCACGGCTACGCCTTCCTCTTGCGGGCGCCGCACGTGTTCATGTGGGACGTCGCGCAGGGTAGGGTTGTGCACGTTCGGTTGTTGAGTGTGGAGGTGGGGGACCAACCGTACGGCCTCAACTGCTCCTCAGCGCACGCCCGGCTCTACCTCATTTACCAGCTCAGCAGCGGCAAGGGCGCCGTCACGTACTTGTCGCTCGACAGCACCGGGGCGCTGCTGCCGTCGCCGGAGACTGTGCTGCTGTACCTTCCAGCGGGGCCCTGCGGCCTCAAGACCGTGGGGGAATTCCTAATGACCTGCGACTACTCCGGCGCCTGGAAGACCCACTCGATCTGGCGCGTTGATGGGAGCCTCGTCCAGAAACAGGACTGGAACTACTACTCGCGACACTGGGCGTACAGCACTCGGCTCCAACGCCTGTACTTCTTCCGGGACGACACCTCGCCGAACGACATCATTTTTGAGGAGCTTGCGAGCGACGGCCGGATCCTGCGCAAACAGGACTCGCCGTACCACGGGGACTACACCATCCGAGGGCCGATTCGGCTGGCGTTCCATGAGGACCGCGTGCTCACAGGCAGTGGTGACATCTACGACGCAGTGACGCTGCGGCTCAACGCGACGCTGCCGCGGCAGGTGCGGGATGCGTATTGGGGGCCGCGTGGCATTTACACGCTAGACGACGACGGGGTCACCCTCCGCCACTGGGGCGGGGGGGGCAGCAACCTGCAGCAGAGCAAGATAGCGCTGGGCTCCGTGGCGGCCGGCCTCTTTCACTGGAATGGTTACCTCTACACATTTTCCAATCCTCTACAGAGCTTCGCGATTGAAGACGATGGCAGTCTTACCCCCGCACCCCCCATCGCCGAAACTCCCGGCACTGCATCGCCGTAGAGCTCTCAGGCCCCACTGATGCGACGCCTCGAGCTCCGCCAGGCCCTGCAACTGCAATGCGCTGTTGCAAGGCACGCACTTTCCATCGTGTTTATCGTGTGCAGTACCCCCGTGATTTGCGGCCCAGGGCGCCACCACTGCCGCCCTCGAAGAGTGGCATTGCGAAATCTTGGAATTCGTCGTTTCCGGGGGGGGCAGCCCGCAGCCCAGATGGGCTGTTTGCGCATCAGGAGTAGGAGCCCATCAGGGGCAGACCAACCGTGAGGGGGAAAAGGACATATGGTGGACGGCCCGGACAGCGCGTGGAGGAACAGGGCACCTGGGCCGCACAGAAACACAGCGAGGCAGGCTATGGACGGCCTGTGGACAGAGGTGTGTGGACAGCAAAAACAGTCAAACGACCCCGGCAACAACCAGCACATCCTCAATACGCCAACTATTGGGCGCCGCTGACACGCAAATGGCACACCATGCCACATTCAGCACAGTCCCAACACGCCAACTACTGGGCTCCGCGAACGCGGAAACGACACCAGCAAGAGCACCGGCCGCAGCGGCCGACAGAAAGTAGCGACCCGACGCAACATGCGAAGGGAAGAACGGGTGACCGTCCAGGGCCCCGTAAAGGAGCAACAACCAGACGGAATGTCACACAGGGGGGGTCCAGCAGCCCCCCACCCAATGACCGCTGCGTGAGGATGGGCAGGGGGCAGGGCCAAGGACCGGGACAGACACGAGGCCGAAGGGCTGCAAAAAGCGCAGGGGCAAAGGCACGGACACAGAGCGAGAGCCGGACCTGATTGTGCACGAGGTCCAATTGCAGCGCCTGCAGCGCAGGCGCGTGCCGGAGGGCGGCCAACGCCTGTGCACCACCGGGGCCGACCGCGTTCCGGTAGAGCCCGATGTGCAGCGTGCGCAACAGCGGCGCGGCGTGCAACTCCGCAAGATGTATATCAGTGATGGGCGGTACCTGTCCTGCCCATTACGAACCGTCAATGACAGGGTACAGGTTCAAATCCCACTGCAGGTCATTGTTTTCAATATCGTGCCATCATTTTTGAATTTCCTATTAAAATCTGAGCATTTTGCCCACACATGTAGAGTGCAAGAAAATTTTACCGCTGGCATTGGCAAGGGAAGATTTTCTTTTGGCGCCGAGATTCTGGTCAACACTGGTCAGGACCTATGTGTCAGCCAGAGGCCCAGAGCGCTGGGGGTATAGCGTTGAGGTGGAATGGGTCCAGTGTACCAAAATGGACCCATTCCACCTCAACGCTATACCCCCAGCGCTCTGGGCCTCTGGCTGACACATAGGTCCTGACCAGTGTTGACCAGAATCTCGGCGCCAAAAGAAAATCTTCCCTTGCCAATGCCAGCGGTAAAATTTTTCGGTATGAGACCGAGGGTCCACGAAAAATGTGAGTGCACAGATGTGAGCAAAACTTGGTGCCGGAAAGCCAAAGGGTGCAGAATGAACAAGACGCGCCCTGCAGCATTTAGTTGGCAAGGGTCAGCAACATCACCCGTTTCCCCTGCACCCAAGTTGCCCTGCCCATGCCCCACGCAGGACGCCCTGAATGCCTGCCCTCCCCTCCACAACCAATTCCCCCGGCCCCTGCACATGCCCGATCCCAGCCCCTGCCCCACTGCCCCACTGCCCTGACCACAGGTCGGCGCCAGTGGGGCCGAGGCACGCAGGTTCTTTGCCACAGCCTTCACTTGGGTAACCTCCCCCAATACTGATTTACCAAAGGGCCAACAGTTGGTCATTTACTATTTTACACACCGCCCAAGGTCGCCCAGAACTGTTTGTTTTTTCCAGGAGAGTAATGGCAACTCTAGTGATTCTGTTGTAGTGTACTTGCTTTGCACACTCTAGGTTCAGTTGAACTCCTGCAGCCTGGCGAGCGGAGACTCCTTGAACTGGACGGGCCAAAACTGGGTAATAATCTTTCCTTCTCTGCTGCACACGCATCCCACCATTTCTGATCGCATGCATGACACCCCCTTTTGTTCAATCCCTTGGGTGGGGACGGGGAAGTAGTCCTCCAGGAAGGCCGCCCGCTGTTTGCGCAGCGGGACCGGGGAGCGCAAATGCCAAGGTAAGAAATAATGGAGGCTGTCAAACAACCCACCCTAACACACGTTACGGCACAGTATTCAATGTACTGTAATCCACTTCATCTCACCACAGCGCACTCCGAGCCATAGCAGTGATTTGGGTGAGGTCGAATTGAGAAACGCTGCTCCAAGCAAAACCTAAACTACATTCGGACCTTATTAGATTGTATGTGCATGCCCTCCGCAACCACTAAGATTCACGCAACAGAGGGCAACTCTTTCCTAAACCCCGTCTAAAAGACCACAGGCCAGTCATCATCCAATTTCAGCATTGACAAAGGCCCCGGCACCAAAGCTAAACCCCCCCATTCACAATGTGAAGCCCCGGATGCCACTCCAACCTAGCAATAATCATTACAATGTACCCAAAGACAACCCGGCCAATCAACACCAACTCGCCACATATCCATTGGGAGACCCCATACATCTGTCGTCCCCCCCCCCCCCCAAGAAAAAACCATTGACCCCTCCCCCCCTTGAAACCCCTCCCGAGGGCCCCTAGACACACCAACAACAACGACAACATCCGCCCCCCCCCCCCCGCCTGGCCCCCGACCCCCCCCCGCCGAGTTTTTGACAGATAGTTGGGGTGGCTAGCTCACAGCAGGACCAGTTCTACCTGCCCCCTTGGGTCCGGACACATAACAGTTTGCCGCCCATTGTAGTGCTAGCAGCGGCAGTTGTAGCAACAAGACAAGACACCAGCCAAAAAGAAACCAGCCACTAGCAAGGGCAAGAAGTGAGCAGCAGCTTCCCAAGGTGGAAAAAGCGGTAGGTAGTGGGTACAAGCAGGCACTTTGGTTGGCAACCTTGAAAATGCAAGTGATGATGGATAGACCAACCATTCACCTTGAAACGGCTTCGTTTATTGGAAATTTCTGTTGTATGTGTAAGGGAAAGAACCTCGAACCCCCCCCAAACTAGCCATCCTCTTTGCTGCCATTGCGCCTCTGAATGCAAGGCTTTCCAGGTCCAAGGGCTTGGTTCAGCAAGGACGCACCATGGGTGCCTCCTCCGCCAGGTGATGTCGGACGGACTTCTTCGGCGAGAAAAAGGGAATCCGCATGGATGATGCAGGTGGGCAAAATAAAGACCCATATCGGACTAGCATAGAGCTTTCACGCACGCACCCACCTACCCAATCTGCCCGGCTGCATGCAAAGTGTGTGTATTGGTGCCTGGTTTGGGTGGTCTATGAAGATAATTCCTTGGGTCTGCAAAACACGAGGAATTTTTGCAAGGACTGCAAAGTCTTTTGTAGAAGGGCTTCCCAAGGGCTTCCTCGAAATGCACTGACCAGCGCCTGTGAACTGTGTCCTATATCTCTCTGCAGGGGTCAGTCCACCATGCGCCCTTTTGTCCTCTTGATTTTCATGCTGCTTGACGTTGGACGTGCACCTGCTACAGGGTCATCCATGCCTGTACAGCAACTGCGTTGTCATACGAGCCATGTCTCCTATCACCCCAGCCAGTTGGAGCTCCGGTGGTACATTGCTGCACCTAGCATTTATTCTGATGACCCAGCGTGGCCGGAAGGTTGCGCGATGGTCAAAGAGGATGAACCACAATTTGATGTCCAGCTCAATTTCATACAACAACTTCATTCAAATCCAGTGTGGATGTCTGAACCTGTGGACGACCCCAAGGTGAAGAATGTCATGTCAGCCTTCCACGTCACCTCGGCCTGTGGTGCACGCGTCACCTACATTGAGCCTCTAGTGGGCGCTCTTCGGCACCCGAAGTACCCTTGTTTGCACCCAGGAGAATTGCACCCAGGGCTCTTTGACATGTCCTGGCTCGCCTACATGCCTCCTCCAGTGCAATACCGTCGTGCATATTACTTCGACCTTGGTAGTACATACTACAATTCTGGTATTTTCGGTGAAGCAGACAGCCTGAAGGCACAGCTTGAAAGATTTCAAAAATTCGCCAATGTGATTTTCGACGAAGTTTTTTGTTGGGAGGCTGTGCCTGTGGATGATAAGGATTACTGGTCGAGAATTCCTATTGGGATCGCCGAAAAAATTCATTTCTTCAACGTCCCTACCTCTGCCAATATATCTGACCCACAATCTGCTCTTGGCATGGTCTCGCGATTGGCCAAGCGCGACGATTTCGTTGTGTTCAAACTGGATATTGATGATTCTGAAGTAGAGGTGGAAATCATTCGAACCCTGTTGCGTAATAAGCAGTTGCTGAAGCTTATTGACGAAATTTTTTGGGAGCACCATGTAGCTGGTAGTCCCCTCCAGCGATTCTGGGGCGACTTGTCTTTATTTAACAGCAGCTGGCAATACACTCTTCCAGGAAGCTATGACCTTTTTCATCGCCTCCGGCAGGCAGGCATTCGTGCTCACTCCTGGGTTTAAAAGGCGTCCTTGGGGCAAGTGGGATGCTTTGCTTTATTTCCCTCAATTGTGCAGGCAATCCTTCGCTTGCAGCACTTCGGAAAGAGATCAACACTCATGATACTTCTTCTACTTGAATGCTCCAGATTTTCACTCCCCAGGTGTAGAATACAGAATATCAGTTCCCAGACCCCCCCATTATGCAGAACAACAGCCCAAGCCCTACCAGATTTCAATTTTTCATGCACCAGGCCTGAATACGGGCATCTGTGATTGGCAGCAGGTGACGTGCTCAATAGTGCTCAATAGTGCTCCCTTCTGTTTGTTGCCTGGTTCCATTGAACGTGAAGGGGGAGGCTCCAGCACAGCGCGCCCAGTTCAACTATTTGGCTTTCTTGCCTGACCAAGCACCCATTGTCTGGCCTATACCGGGCGTCAACGAATATTTTACCAAAATGATCAATTCAACGGACCCCAATAGGCAAACACAAAAATTGAAACCAACCATGGTGCTTGAGGCTGTACAATTAGGCAAATCTTTGCAAAACTTGGGTGCAGCCATATAATTCTAGGATCCTGGCATGCCAGTTTTGTGCGTCAGCTCTGGAATTGGAAGCGTCCGGGACAGAAGTTTCTGTGCGTGCGTGTGCGAGATGTAAAGGTGTCGGCGTCAGATTCTGTGAAGACCGGTCTTAGATACCTCTCTCTCTCTCTGTGTGTGTGTGTGTGTGTGTGTGTGTGTGTGTGTGTGTGGGAATGTGTGTGTGTGTGTGTGTGTGTGTGTGTGTGTGTGTGTGTGTGTGTGTGTGTGTGTGTGTGTGTGTGCGTGCGTGCGTGCGTGCGTGCGTGCGTGCGTGCGTGCGTGCGTGCGTGCGTGCGTGCGTGTGTGTGCGTGCGTGCGTGTGAAAGATGTCCAGGACTGCTCTACAGTTCCTGAGGAGTTTCTCCAACCGCTTTTCTTTGCTCTATTCTTGTCTTGCGGTTCTCAACGAGAGAGAGAGAGAGAGTGTGTGTGTGTGTGTGTGTGCGTGGTTCTAGATGTATGCCGCCCTCGCTGCGTACCCTGAGTGTCAAGTATGAAGCAACCTTCGACTGCTGCTGGTACCTCAACCACTTGTAACTGTCCTGTAGCGCTTTGCAACCGCTCAGAATCATCACCAGCCTCTTGAACCCCTGACTCTTGCCGTCACCATTGCCACCCAACCGTAACCCGCACCATGACCCAAACCGTTGACCCCGGCAGTGGCCCCACGAACCATCCTTGCAGTGCACTCCTCGCATGGCCCCAACTGCAACTGCTTAGAGATTTCCGCGGGTTTAACCCCTGATGAACCTGGTGACCAACAAAAGTATCCCCTAACGAGTATTGGGATGGGGACCCCCCAGCACCTGGTCAGCCCCAAAGAGTGACCATGAAAATCTCTCGTGCCATGAAAATCAGTAACTGTGAATTTGCTTCATTTACATGTATTTGGCCCAGAGGGCTGCACTTGGCAGGAGAGTGTAGCATTATAGACGGCTTCCAGCTGCGACACTGTACTGCGAGAAATCGGTGCTGTGGTGGACCTGCTGCATGCAATCAACCGCAACCCGCAGCTGCGGGCGCAAGTTGGAGTCACTCAGGCCCCAGAGTCCTCAGTATTCCTTAACTACTTGTGGTGGGCATGCAGATCACAGTATGTACATCCCCCACCCATCTCCGCCCGCCCTTGTCTCAGCATCGAGGCGCCGTGTGACTGTTGTTGTTTTTACTTCAGTGCTGCCAACGGCATTCCGCTTGAGATTACCACCCATTTGAAAATGTTTTTTGGAGATTTGTTTTTCAGCTGGTGGTTCTGTCAACCCCCCACCCCACTGTCCGTCATCTCTGTCCAAGCACCGCTTGGCTCACAGTACGTGTGAGCACAGTGTCGTCCAAGCACGGGGCCGTCCCATCGCTCTCCCTGACTTGAGCCGTACTTGCGCAAGGAGCAGGGTGAGGGTAGTTGATTCGGCACTGTGTCTGGTTTCTGACCACTGCGTGTCATGGCTGTGGGCGGGTGTGTCACTATCATTGTCCGTGCGGTTCTCCACTTTTTGAACACTAGCACTTGGGCGAACGCTGTGAACATTGTGAACGTTGGGCCGAAGTGACCTGGGCCTGCCTGCATTGATGCCCTCAATGGGTGTGTACCTCTCAGTCGATTACAAAGTGTGTGTGGGTTTGTGTTGGTAATGAACTCCTGGTGTCGGCTGTCAGTCTGGCCCTCCGTGACCCCCCTGATCAGAAGAACTCCTCGGCAGGTGGGCTACGCCGCAACTGCGCGCAAACAGGTACTGACCCCACTTGTTGGTCAGGCACAGCGCACTGCACTGCGATGTCCTTCATGTGGAAAGGCGCCCGACCTTTGTGCCATAGTTCCCGGGTCGCCTGGCCCAGGCCACTGTAGCATGCTCTGAGCAACCCATAGGGAGCTCGTTCAGGGGTAACTGGGTAGATCGGAACCAGAAAGAGCTGCAGCCGCACACCCGCTGGTCAAACACAGATTGAAAGGCACAATCGGCTGTCGAGACCACATTTTGGACGAATTTTGTTGTCCGCCGCTTTGCTGCCAGGACAAGATGAGCGGTGTTCGATATTTATCGGCATTGCCCACGGCACGCAAAGATGTGCCGTGCCAGTTGACATGCATACTGACCCCTCTTCCATGACTGTCTATTGGCCTCTGAGGCACACGTGGAGTTATTTGCCGGTGGACGACGACATTTGGGACTGTATTCCGCTTTTCCTCAATGGATTTTTGAGATGCAAGCACATCCTGTCGGCTCAGGCCTGACTGGTACATCGACGAATTGATGATTATGGGACTGTTTCTGCACATCGTGCACTTCCATGGCACTCCTACAAATCCCATTCTCTGCCATAAAAGAGACTTCTGTGCACACGTTGGGCTATGGGACGGTCTCTGGCGCTGGAGCGACAGATCCGCCAGTTTGGGAGGGTAAAGCAAGGTGCTGTATGCCAATGCCCTGCAACCTCCCCAGCACGCACGCATCGCAACAATATCCAATGGTCAATTCCAATATTTCAACGTCGTTTTTTCAGCAGGAGTGCTGCGACATGTGGGAGCATCAAGGTATGCAGGATTTCCCTCACTCTGTCTCCATCCATTTTGAAACCAGTTTCATTATCTGGATTGAGGGGTATATGTTGCTGTGGTATTTCCTCCTGGCCCTAAATGCCATGTACTTTTTTTGTGCATGCACACTGTCCATCAAATTTGCTATACCGTGCGAATCCTAAAGATTTGCGAACATATTTAATTCCCAGCACAGGGTGTTGTTGTCCGCAAAAAAAAAAGTAAAACGCAAAAAATATTAATTTTTGGCGTCATGCCTTACGCAAAAATGGGTTTCGCAAAAAAATCGCCAAAATAAAATATTTTTTGCCCCTGCCCCCCTTTTTGCAAGAATGCCAGAATTGCGGGAGGGATGCTGTGTTTGCCCCACTGCTTGTTGCCCCCCCCCCCCCCCTTCCGTGTCTCATGCCCCATTTTGCACTTTGCTTCGCTTTCAGAGAAGATGAATCAGGGACCATGTATCTGGGCATCCAGGATTGTCACAATATTAGATATTTCAATCCGGATGCTGATGTGCCCCAAAGCAAATTCAGATAAAGGGGCTAGTTCGGGACATTTGATTGCCAGTCCATTTGTGATTCGAATTTGCTTGTTGGTTGTTGGTAAAAAGGAGTAAACCCGTGGGTCGAGAGTTTCTCCTGGGTTTTCATGCACTATTATCGAGACGAAATGAGAAGGCAGCATTTCACATGCCATGGGCACTATTATGTACAGTATGGCTACAGTGTAGCCACTGCAGCATATAGTTTCTGACCATTTCTTTTACTTCTGGGAGGCAGGCAGTTGTAGGTGAAGCTTAACCACAGCACCAGAAAGTCTACTGACCCAGAATCCACGTGCTTTGTTTTTGTTTTGGTTTCATCCTTGTCACTTGCTCTGCATTTTTCTCGTCCCGGTCGGAGTTGTGTGTTTGCTGTGAATCTGAGGCTGGAGGAACCATTGCCTTTGTGCGTCCTTGAATTCGATTTGCTACACATCAGTGCAACCAATGTGCCAGATGGCGTTGGTTGGTGCTTTGGTGTTTTGTGGGAGGGAGCTTTATTGGGGCCCACAGGCCTGGGCATCATGTCTAGGGCCGCAAGCAAATGCCTGCCGACTACCTCTTGGCGAATCGGCGATGACAGGCGCCACCCAAAAGGTACGAACAGCGAAGATCGAAATAACTTCTTCACGAACCCTACAGGTACTCCATGCACTCTCAGGCAATCTGAGGGTAGGGGAACATCCTGTTGGATCAAAAGGAAAGACCAACTGGCCCTCTCAGAAACAACGCCCACCCACTTGACAAGCCTCTTCCGCTGAGTCAACATGGACAGCAGCTGCATCTTCGGCTCGGGGGAGGGATCAGCCCGACCCCCCCCCCTGCATTTAACAATAAAACTGCATTTCTCTGCAGTCTTGTGAATAGCAAAAATTGGCGCGGACGGACCCTTCCCAAACCAGGATCACCCCTTTCAATCCTATGAAGGTGACCCTCCTCGTACAGTGCACTCACCATGGCAGCCATCTCGGGAGAAGTCTTGTTTTGACAAATTTTCACACTAGCCATGGCCTCCAACGATTCCAGTGTACCCAAAGAAAACCAAATATCCTCTGGGATCTGGACATATCGAGTATTCCCCAGACCCCTGGCAGCGATTTCACAGTCACCCCCCCCCCCCCCCCCGCCCAGGAGTCAGGCTCCCTGGGAATGGGCGAGATGGGGGAATTAAGGATTTGACCATCAAAGTCATTAGGCTTCATGTTACGAACCACCCAGGGAAAAGAGTGGACCAAATCAAAACCTTTGAACATCCCACAAATGGTGTTGAGTATAACCTGCAAAACTCGGTACAAAAGTTCCCACAAAGAAACAAAGGTGACCGACTTCGGCAGTTAATAGTTTTGACCAACCTCCATGGTTGAGACCACCAGTTGCTCGTCTGAATTCCGCACCCAAGTCTGGACCTCAGGACCGTAGAGTCATCATATGACCCTGCTACCCCACTGTGCGCGGCAACCCGAGCCCTTTCAGCGAGTCTGCCGAGGGTTGCTCGCACTCCAACTGGCCTAAGAGCCGCCCTTGGGCACTTGACAGCGATCTTAGACACTGAAACGTGGTCTCCATCAGTTCCTCCACCGCCAAGGGCTTCTCCCCAGTCATCTGTTGCAGTTGTGGTCCTCTTAGTATTTCTGCTAGGCACTCCGATACTAGGATGTGGACACGATGCAACGACCTCCTTGTCCATCACTGCAATCCTGCACCACAAGGGACGCCGGCCAGGTATCTTCAAGCTTCGCTGGCCTTACTTGAGCTCAAAGTTTGCCCTGAGGTTGTACCTAGGGCATTTGAGCCGTTTGTTGGCGCCAAGGATAAACGCAACGCCCCCAGTACACAGCGCTAGGGCTCAATGGAGGCGATCATGTCCATGGCCAGAGCAGTAGAGGACCTACAACAGAAGCTTGTGGTTACCCTCGCCATACTGTCCGCATCGTTATGCTTGTGGGTGGGAGAAATGGCGCCCATGCGGGGAGTGGACTGTGACTAGGCGAAGCAGCGGGTATCTGTCTACGACGGTAAAGTTAGTACGGCGCACATCACGACCTTTGTATCAAAATACGTTGCTAGATTGTTGGGGTTCATCAGGGCGACAACGCTAGCTTTGGAGAGAGACCCGTCACTATCCTTGTCAAAGGAGGAGCCTGGACCCTCCAAGGGAGCATGATTGCCCTCCCCATAGACAGGGATCTCTAGTGGCATGCTTGGCGGCCTATGGGGGCAACAAGCCTGCCACGTCTGGGGCTCACAATCACAGAAATCATAGCTTGGGGCAGGTGGCGTAGCGTCGCAGTCACCAGAAGATACAATATATCAAGATGGGCCAATGTGGAGTGGGAGGATTCGGAAATATCGGACCTAGAATTGGTTCCTGCGATCCCAGGGGAGTGGAGCTTCAAAGTAAGCTTGTCGGCAAGCAGTCGACATGCCAATCTAGAGGACGTTTCGTGGTTCCAAGCCATGTGTATGAGTAGTTCACGCAACACAACCTAGTCCGGCACAGAGTTCAGCCCCGTGACAGATTGCCTCTTGCAGATCTATCTATTAGACGTCGATGGTGCTGTCAGCTTAGGCTCAAGGGTAGTAGTAGCAAAAGCAGGAGCAGTAGCAGCAATAGTAGCAGTAGTAGTGATAGTAGTAGTGGTAGTATTAGTTTTGACCTTGCGTCTCATGCTGACCCATAAATCTCAGGTGCCTCCACTCTCAGTCTGGCAACCTCTTATTTGTTTTCTTCCGTTGATGGCACACAAGGTGCTGCTCAAGCACCCTGCAAAAAATACCACCGTTTGGCTGTACGGGGTTTACAGGAGGATGCGGTAGATGTTAACGCCATGTCTAGTGATGGCTGTCCATTACAAATGCTCAGTGAAGGTGAGCACAACATTCTTCCTTTGAGCTAGCAGAGAACTTTCATCATCTGCTCACTTGTCGCTATTTTGCATGAGTGGGTCCTTGGGTGCGTACTGTGGCTTGCTTTTAGGGAGGATTAGTGCTTGGGAAAATGCCCAGAAATTTTGAAAATCGCCTGGAAAATCACTCAAAAGTTTTGGCTTCGAAGTTGGCCCCAAAACGCATCAAATATCGGCAGCGATATTCTTGCCAAATTCCAGCCAACATTCCGTGTAACGCCGGGAACAATTTTTCCATCTAATGTTGACCCTAATTTCTCAATTGTGCCCCATGATATCACCAAGATTGTATTGGCATACATTGGAGACATTGTCAACAATTCATGCCAATATCCATCTCAGTTTCCAACTAAATTTTACCTTCTGTGCTGTGCGTTCTAGTGTTACATGAAGGGCGCAAATTTGTCAGGCCGAAGTTGGGAACATCAAAAGGACGCTTGAAGTCCAGGAACGCACCTCGGAGTCCAATGTCATCCGAAGAGACAGTTTTATCTATCATGGTGAATCCACTCCTTTCTTCATGCTTTTATTGCTTCCCCCTTCAACATGTTCAATAAGGGCTGTATGACTGTGGCGATTGCAACTTTGGGTGCATTGCCCTCCCAGTGTTTGGGGCAACGCAAGGTTCGACAGTCTCATCATTCCATGCCATGATGGAAGACCTGTTTCCAATGAATCCATCAAACCTCATTTTTGAGTCATACCTCCTGCACCAACTCTGCCTTCTTCTTCGCCCATAGGTTGTCTTTTGCCTTCCCTCATTCTCTTCCACTCTTAATGGACGGGTCTATGGTTTCAATGGTGCTAGTGGGTCTTTGTATTCTCTTTGTATGGTGTCTGCCGCATGCTCAATTCCCTTGTAGGCAGTAGGCGGGGGGGTCCAGGGGAGGCTTCCCCTCCCTCCCACAAGTTTGCTGGGTTCTTAGGTTTCTTGTGGGTTCCCCTTGTAGGAGAAATGCAGCACAGTGAGGTGGGACCCCAGCAAAATGTCACGCAAAACCCTCCAAGACCAAAGGCGGGCAAACAAATGTACCACCCGTGCTCTATGATACCCATGAATATCATTATCGGTCTTTTGCTGGACAGTCAATGTCTTGCGGCCAATGAAATGGACGTGGGAATGCAATATTCCCTTATATGCGCCATGGTGTATACCCACCTCAACCTCCATGAAACATCCTTTGGTGCGTTGTGGCCCATACTTGTGCCATATCTGAACATCGGCACTTGTACCGCGTAAGGCCAGGCATACCCACACAATGTTAACTTATCCATTGCCACAGTGACCTTCCACAAAATAGCCTAATGTTCGCACAGCACACGGTGTGCCCCCATAGTGTCCAGAAAGCAATCACAGTGCACTATTTACATCAGTGAAAGGCAAGCGCATTTCATTAAATCCTAAGAACGCCAACAATGGCCTGCGACAATGACAGATATCGCCGGGGGGGGAGCAAGCCATACTTCAGTTGCTTGCAGTGCAAGGCCCAGCAATGCATCCAACCCCTGTGTTCTGCTTGCATAACAGGGAGTGTGAAGTACGATACACAGCTGCAATGGCTTGCACTCTGAGGATTTTTGCTGTTTTTGCCCTGTGCACTTGTGGTTCCCCCGATGTTGGTGGACTTCAGGGTGGTCACGGGATAGTTGAATTATTATTTGGCGCTGTGCCCATGCTGTGCAGAAACACCCCCTATGAAGAGTTGCTGGAAGGGGTGTTGGGGAGGTCCATCCGGAAACCACCTGACACAAGGTGACAAAGGTAAGCTCATGTGCTGACCCACAGGCCCTCGTCAGGAGATGCGAGCTAGCACCCGACACCAGCAGCACACCCTGGCGCACTGGCATACACTCCAATGTGTGCCAGTGAGTCCAGTTGGCACAGAAACTGAGATTCAATGGACGGCATGCAGCGGAAACACTGCACTGCCAAGCATCAACTGTCGACAGCCCAGAGGCCCACCTGCACAAGACACAACCAAGTGCGGTAAACCAGAGGTATCAACTGGCAAATCCACATCACCAGATGCCCCCCACTCCCCCGCATCCGTCCTAATTCACATGCAGGGCAAAATCCCACTGCATAGTACTAAAACGCCGTTGCCATGTCACAGTCCTGCACCGATGCCGCCGTCCTCCACACCCCTCGAGTTGCTGCAGCGTGCGTGACCTATCCTTCCTTATCCCTGCATCCACAGATTTTGTGCCAATGCCGCGTGCGCTCTGATGTATGGGTAACCGTTCACACCTTGCTGGAGGCTGCAGATGGCAAATGCGGCCTCGGGCGCAGGCAGCATCCCAATTACCATCATTACCGGACTGTTGGGGGCAGGCAAGACCACCCTCGTGAACAATATTGTGGCCCACAATCGCAATCAGGTGCCATGCTCAACACTGGGACTGGGGGTCGGTCCGGGGGCGGGGGGTCTCAGTAATTCCGAGCGGTGGTCACTGCGTGTTCTGGTTCAAGAACAGAACGTGCCATAGCTCACTCAGCCTCATGGCAGGTAATGCCATTGCAGGGTCATGCAGGGCCGCCGGTTACGGCCTTAGTCTTTGTTGCACTTTCCCCACTATTGTGTGCACAAGGCACGAGGCATTGCTATGTGCGCTGATTTGTATGTGCGTGTGTCGGGATTGGCGCGCAGAAGTGAGAGTACACCGCAGGCTGTTCCATGTGCTGGTGCGTTACAGCGTGGCACCACCGGTGTCCAGGGTCATGTATTTTGTGGGACCTGCTTGTTGGTCAAGGTCAGTTGTGGGGCGACTGTGTGTGTGTTGGGGGGGGGAGGGGCGGGAGGAGAGAGTGCAGTTTTGTGGGTGAGAGTGGAATGTATATCCCACTGCTCGACGGGACTGAGCGATTGCTTTTTCTTGACAACATGCCCAAGATTCTGTGACGATTGTATCAATGTGAAGCTGCCAACGGTCATTTTGCAGTGTCAATGGTGGTGCCCTAGCCCTGCCTCATATGTTTGCATGCTTTTTTGAGTCATGGGTGCGTTGCGCAATGTCTGGGTAAGATGGGCAACAATCCTGTTGCATTTTGTGAGTTGCTGACTGTCAGGACTGCCAGTGCCATCTGTGAGCACATCCGAATGATGAGCAACTAATGGTAATCAGACTAGCTGTGATGAGAGGTATCCATCCCATTTCACGGCTGAAACCTTCAAGTTGTGTCAATGGGCCATGAGGTGCATTAGTCCATTAGGTGCAAAAGAGCGCCTGATCATTCATAATTTCCTGCAAATGATACGGATTCAAAATATTTTCACTGTGAGTGTTGCTGCATGTATGTTTTCGACCCTTGCTTTGTGCCAGTGAGAAGAAGCAACTCCTACCGATGAGGTGCCGCAACTGTGTATACCTTGCGTGAATTGCCCTTTTGAAGGAGGGTGCGAATCTGCGGCCGTTTCCGGCCGATTTGCTCGTTGTGTGGGGCCATCCGTTGAGGGTGCTTTCTTTCTTTCTATTTTTGAATTAATCTGAATTCATGTGAATTAGCATACTCCAACTTCTCGGGAACACGAATCACACTTACCGCATGAATGAATTGGAATGAATATGTGAATGCCTGTGTGAGTGTGACATTTGAAGGTAAATCTATGAAGTTGGGTCTGTGGTAAATTTCGTTGGTTTTCTTCATTCCAGTTGGGATGTTGGAGGGCACTAAGGTGGGTCGCAGTGTCATTTCAAAAGGGACCATTCACACAATGCACCCCGTAGGCTTTGGTAGATTTTCAGTCAGCGTGTAGCGAGTGTATTTCCTGTGGTGCAACTCTTAGGTTTCGCTTCACACCATTGCACAAATGATTCGGATGTTTCCCTTGCATTATGTGAAGGCATGGCACCACGCGACACAGCGCAACAACCGCACTGCAGGACCTGCTTGCGTGCTCCCCTTCTGCTGTACTCTAGAGACAGGGCCTCTGCTTGGTGTCACCCTCGTCGCCATTTTGTGCCAGTGGTCCGTGCATGAGCTCTGGGTTGTCTAAGCCCGGGCTCCCGTAGTTTCTGCTTCCTGTTCGGGGGTGCCGCATGACGAATGTCCGTGACGCGGTTATTAGAGGCGGTGCGGTGCAGGGGGCGCCTCTTGTTGGACCGGGGGCTCATCCGATATGGCGACGTGATGACGCCTACGCTTTGCATCGAGGCGGGTTGTGACGTGAGGCGTGTGCGCGTTTACATTGGCCGTTGGCTGTCGTTGTGTCGGAAGGCCACGCCGTTGAAACTGGTCATCATCGAGAATGAGTTCGCGATGGAGTATGGCATCGAGCAGCAGCTGCTGCTGGCGTCCGACGCGGAGCCGTGTGAAGAGCTGCATGAGATCTACGAGTTTGGGACAGGCTGCCTCTGTTGTTCTTCGTACGGGCAGTTTGTGCAGGTGTCTCGGACCTACGCAGGGCATGCAGACAGGACTGTGGCACTTGGCGAGGGGGGACTGAACTGCAGGGGGCCTCCGCACGCAGTATAATGGGCCGCAAACACAGCGGGTTCGCCTGCAGTCACTGTCGATTTACCTGCAGTCAGCGTCGGTTAAGCCACAGTCGCATGGCCTGCCGTCACTACAGGATAGCCAGGAGCGCCCGTTCAAGGGCAAAGTGACGCATTGATCTCTTGCTGCATGCAAACCTGATACTCTGCTCCCGCATGTGCATGTACCCTCAGACTCTGAGCGGCATTGCTGCGAACGCCCACGTCTCGGGAGTGCAGCACGTGCTTGTGGAAACCACTGGCCTTGCTGGCGGTGGTCCAGGTGTGCTATGCCTCGTAGTAGGTCCCCATCTCTGCCTCTGATCATGTCTGTCGCTGTCCCTGTCTCCGTCTCTGTCTATGCATGCAGTGCACAAGTTTGTGCCATACGACCAACCGCAACCCTATTTGCATGCTTTTTTTCCACACATTGTGAAACTGCTGGAGCAAATAGGGGTCTGAAATCTCGTGTTGTGTGTTTCTCCCTATGCCACATAGCCCACTCAAGAAAAGTTCCTGGACCCCCCTTTAACCCCCCCCTCCCCCCTACAAGAACATGCGGGTGTTCTTATTTGTTTTGCGTGTTCTTATGCGGTGCTCGTTCCCATTTGGAAGACCCCCTTCGCGGTGTTTCTGGTGGTTGGTTCGCGGCTGTTGAGGCTGCCAGAGAAGGGGACAACGTTGTGGATGATTGCTATGAGGCAGCTACGGATGCCTTAGACTATGCTGACAGCATTAGTGATGGGCTCAACATGCCCCCTCTTGTAGGCTTGGGGCCCCCTTTGATTGCCCAATCCCCCACCCCCCGCCTCCATGGCCCGTGACGTTGAGGGGTTATTTTGGTGCGTGTGCCTTTCTCTGTGTATGACCCACCGCAGTTTGGGGATTAACACTGGCCTCGGTGGACGTCGTGGCGGGCCTGCCCCGGCGTGGGTACTCCAATACGGGCCCCCACATTGCTAGATGGGACATGACCCTGCTGCGTGGTGGGACAACGAAGGGTATTGTTGCTCAGCAATTTCTTCACGGCAACGCGACGGACAGGTTGCTAGGTACACACTAGCTATCAACTCTCCAGGCTAGTACACACCGCCTGTCAAGTCCTTCCGCTCAGCTTGGGCCATTGGGTGGTGATGGGATGGGATGGGTAATCGAGGCACCAGAGCAGACTATCGGGGCTTGTGCAGGTAAGCCATATGGAAATGTATGCGGGGTTGTCGGTGAGGGGGTGCTGGCCTATGTTGTAGCGCTGCGGCCCTTTGCTGTGGTCTTTGTGTCCAGCATGCTGCCCAGCATCTCATGCGGTGCTTTGCTGCTACACGTGGCATGCAAAAAAAATGAACTGTTCGGCTCGCTGTAGAGCATGTCACGCATGCGGACGGGAGCAGAGAGGTCGAGCACCTCTATTGGCTGCTGGGGCCATCTGCGCCAAGCATTGGGCTGGGGCCAACTATGAAGCCCTCTTAAAATATGCCTTTGTCCACGATGATCTTCCAGCTGCCATCGAAAGCACCACCTGCGCATGGCAAATCGTTTTCCCATCGCAGTTGCTTGTAGGACTGAGCCACGTCTGTACGGTGGACACTCGCCACTTCACTGTAGCTGTATTTCCAATGAGTCCTCAGACAAAACACTTGGGGTTGCAACATTGTAGTCAGCTGGGGGCCTAGCCCTGGGGATTGTGATACCGTCCCAAAACTTGTAGCACTTATTGTAACGATGTTGGTATATTTACATCTCCCGTTCATTTGCTTACAATGCCATTGGCAAGCGGAAAATTGTTGTGATTTGAGGGCTGACCACGTTTTGCCCTATGCCTAATTGTTGTGATTGCACAGCAGGATAATCCATTTGGCCCGACCACCTTGGGTCATTGTTGTATGCAAAACTGAGAGAGGCTGTGTGTTGATGGGCTGTCGAGTGCTCTCGTGACCTGTGCACTACCACCACACAGTTGGAGTTTGTGGTAGAGCAGTCGTTGGGGGGAAGTGCGCACTGCTCTTCCTCATGTGCGCATGGTGTGTCTTCGATGGGCTGACAACGGCTTGAGCTATGTCTCTTTCGTGTAGGGTGAGTTCAAGGGTTGGTGTTTTGAACACTACGAGGTAGAGCAACGAGGAGATTGTCACTGCCCAGCACGAAGGCTTGAGTGGCCAGTGCAACCACGATACGAAATCAAAATCGAAAGAGAACCCAAAAGACAAACCAACAGATAGACACAGACACAGACACAAACACAAACACACAGGGCACAGACACAAACAAAAGACAACAGACACACAGACACAGACATAGACACAGGCACATAAACAGACACAGAAAAAGACACAGACACAGCAACAGCAGCAGCAGCAGCGGGAGGAGGAAGATCAGGAGCAAGTGGAGGAGGAGGAGAAGCCACCAGAATCCACTGTGGAGCATGTCCCGCAATGTCCATTGATATGGGGGGAACGTTAGCGCGCCAGGCGCGCGCTGGGCATCTTTTGTGACCCGTGCCCCACCGGTGGCCTTCTAGGGGGTGCACTAAGGGGGCGCACTTAGCGCAGTGCAACTATTTGGGCATCTGGCTGTACTAGAGACCCATACTTTGAGATACTAGGAGCATCATGGTGACCCCTAGCGTAGGTTTTGACCAGTCAGTCCGTATTTTGTTGCATTTTACACAGTTTTGCATCCGGAGGCAAGTCTGTCACCCCCCCCCCCTACGGACCATGGGCCCACGGCTGCCCTCCTACCCTCCATCCCCCCCCGGGAGCGCCTGTGGGCGATCCCACAGCTGCGCTCCACCTTCCCCCCTCTCCAGCGGCGCCTGTGGGCGATCCCACGGCTGCTCTCCCCCCCTGCCCCTCGCAACCCGCCCCATTGTACCGCCGGCCGAGTGGCCGAGCGGTCAACCCCATGAACTGTTGGGTGGCAGTCGCGGGTTCGATTCCCTTCCTTCCCCTTGTACCCCCAACACACAACACAGGACATACAGAATAGGTAGCTGTACTACACGTAACTGTATTTTGCCTGCTTGTATTACCTACCTACCTACCAGTGCAATAGGGTATATTGTATTACTGCCAGTACTGTATCTCCGTGACCCCTCGCCTACCGCCCCCCACAGCACATCTGCAGGTACCTCCATTCACAGAACCTGAGGAGCGGGAGCTTCGGCGGTGCCCCACACAGGTGGACCTCCCTCCCCCCTGCCCCGGCCCCTGCCCCTCTCGCCCCTCCCTGCCTCGACTGCAGCAGTGGGCTGTCCCACGGCTGCCCACCTACCCTCCACCCTCCCCCGGGAGCGCCTGTGGGCGATCCCACAGCTGCGCTCCACCTTCCCCCCTCTCCAGCGGCGCCTGTGGGCGATCCCACGGCTGCTCTCCCCCCCTGCCCCTCACAACCCGCCCCATTATACCGCCGGCCGAGTGGCCGAGCGGTCAACCCCATGAACTGCTGAGTGGCAGTCGCGGGTTCGATTCCCTTCCTTCCCCTTGTACCCCCAACACACAACACAGGACATACAGAATAGGTAGCTGTACTACACGTAACTGTATTGTGCCTGCTAGTATTACCTGCCTACCTACCAGTGCAATAGGGTATATTGTATTACTGCCAGTACTCTCTGTCCGTGCAGCGCCAGAGGGCGTTCCCACGGCTGCACTCCTCTCCTCCCCTCCCTCAACACAGTAATCCTAAATTAGATAACTGTATTACCTTGGGTACACTTTACGGCATTGCCCGCTGGTACTACCTACCTGCATAATAGCACTCTCGTATGCATTGTGTTGCCCTTGCTTGTGCCATAGGGTGTATTGTATTACCGGTACCGAATCTCCGTGCCTCCCGCCTACCCGCCCACTGCTACAGGGTACAGATGCATCGCTGCATGGAAGCAGGGGAGCGGGAGCCCCGACGGTGCCCCGCACAGGTGGTCCTCCCTCCCCCCTGCCCCCTTTGGCACTGCCCCTCCCCCCTACCCCTGCAACGGTACCTGTGACGGTTCTGTACCTAGCATGTGCCGTGCACCATGCCCCATGCCCCATGCCAGCACAAGCACGTCCGCACTAGGAGGTGTATACCCCGCTCTTGCACCGCATGGTTCGAGGGTGAGTGCGGTGCGCCT
Organism: Eutreptiella sp. 'Long Island Sound 2002'; assembly: GCA_964036045.1. Lineage (NCBI taxonomy): Eukaryota > Euglenozoa > Euglenophyceae > Eutreptiales > Eutreptiaceae > Eutreptiella > Eutreptiella sp. 'Long Island Sound 2002'. The sequence goes on along the minus strand of OZ038394.1, from coordinate 43,192,903 downwards.
GAGCCTAACTTCCCCAAAGCGAGGCACTCCGTGGGCCCCTAAGGCCCTCTTCGGATCGGGAAGACAAGCCCAAAGCCCAAAGCCCTACGGACCATGGGAGCATGTCTCGCCTCATGTTTGGACTGACCAAAGCAACTCGGCCGCCACGCAAGATGAGGCAGAGGATGAGGCAGAAGTGTGTGTGTGTTGTGTTGTTAGAAGCGCTCCACCATGGCAGTTTGTGATGAGTATAAGGAGCACTATTGTACTGAATGTATTGACACCCACACTTGTGGGACCAATGTTGTTTGTTAAGTACAATACAGATGACAGTTGGAGTTGCTGAATTCACAGATATTGCTTTATTATGCAACGTGCTTTGTAGGGAAGGTGTGCAGTGCAACGTGGTCTACTTGGGGGGCTTATCCAGAAGAGGGTAAATCTGGGGCTGAAGTCGGGATAGTTAATAGAAAAGTAGCGCGCCGGGCGCGCGCCGGGCAAACATTCCCCCATGGCTCATACTCTTGGCAGATGGAACGGGCTGGGCCCCGTCGATAAGCCAAGACGCCCTGAGGCCCTTCTTCACGCTGCAGAACGTTGTGGCAGTGGTGGACGCTCAGCATTTCCTTTCGTGCCTCAACGACCCAGGGCGGCAGATGGGGGCAAGAAATGAGGCACAGGAGCAGGTGCACATCCCTCACCCTCCCGCCATTACTCCATCCCTCTCAACTGATTGAATCATGGAAATATATATGTGAGCTTCTGGCCTCGACTCGATGAATTTAGCATTCGATGAATTTTGCATTTGAGTCGAGGCGTGTCGTCGGTCCGGTGTGGGGCATTTTCATGGGAGGAGAGGGCCAGTGGGTAAACAGTTGCGGTCACGTTTGTGCACATCCATGCGGGACTGCCATGAATCCCACTCCTTCTTCCCTAAACAAGTGACCCCTCGGCACCAGAGAGAAAGAGTAGCCCGAGGGAGTTGGAGAGCATGAGGCAGATAGAAAGAAGAATGGGCATGGAAGCAGTACAACATCATCTGCAGCCTTGCCATAACCAATGGAGTTGGACAATGCCAGCGCCTCGATATTTAAAGTTGATGCACATCTACACAACACCAACTGCATTCTTTGTGTATACATTCCATGAGGAAGACTACCCCCCCCCCCCATTTGGGTGTGAACTTGCACACAGCATGAAAGGAATAGCGTTGGGGTTCCATGTGAGGCATGGCGCGCCATAAAGGACTGGGGTTGGGGGCAAGAAAGTTAGGCTTGTAAGGCGCGGAGTGCCGTGGCGCATTTGGCTTCGGGCCAACGCTTAAGCCCCCCCCCTCCAGCCCCACCCCACAAGGGGGTGGATTTGCACCCTTTTTTGTCCCACCAACCCCATCCCCACCACAGGGCCTTGGTACGCCAGACACCCATTGCAAAACGCTGCCTAGGCCCCACCGCAGGGCCTTGGTGGCACACACACCCGCTGCAGCAGGGCCTTGATAGGACAAGCACTCACTGCCCAGCACTGCCTGGGCCCCACAGCAGGGCTTTGAAAGGACAAACACCCACTGCACACTGCACGGGCGCTGAATCCCAGAAACAAACGGCAAAATGCCTGAACATGCTGCGCACCACCGATGGGTAACATTTGGTGATCCGCAACCTCCTGGTCTTGTGTTACATTTCCTACATCGGTGGTGGTAAGCACACTCCAAACTTCACCGTCTTGGGAAAGACTTTGCGTGGAGGATGCCAGCGCTGGCATGGGAGGGACGCCAAGGGGCCGAAGCTGCAGTTGTGAGTATCGGGACAAGTACCCTACTCTCACGCAGAAAAAATGCTCTTCCCCCGGCTGTTAGGTGGTCCAAAAGGCTGCCCACTTCTCGCAGTATTTCTGAACCCACTCTCTTCACCCCCAACCCAACGGATGGACAACCAACCCGCCTATCCACAAGTAAAAGATTCCCTCCTCAGAAGGCGAACATGTGCGTACACTTGGAAGTACCAACCGGCATACCCTTTCAGCCTTGATGGCACCCCTCTCCCAACCCGGATGTGGTTTGCACGGGGCATATGCCCGTGGGTTGCGGGGCTCTTGAGAGGGCGTCTGTTTTTCAGGGGGGCAGATTTGGCACAAGCAACCTGTGTAAGGACATCACCTGTGTAAGGACATCACCTGTGTAAGGACATCACATGTGTAAGGAAATCACATGCAAATTGACGTGGGCTCTGACTCGCGTTTGGGACAGGCTGGTAGGTTGGGGGTTCCGGGGGCGGCTGCATTCTGACGTGAGGGCCGGGGTCAGATGCCAAATGGACGGCGTGAGGTGATTGGGAGAGTGCGGTCCCTGCGATGAAGTGGACATGCACCGCTGCGGGGAGAGTACGGCCGGGGGGGGGGGGGGATACCAGCAGAAGCCTGGCAGGAAGACTGGAAACACAAAGGCCCACAAAGGTTCGCCCTCGGGGATTCAGGATTCCAGTGTTTGGGTCGTGGACACAGGGGCCTGACTCAGATCAGAGCACGTAGGGTACCAGACAGAGGAGAGGGAAGTGCAAGAAAGTCCAGGAGGAGGTCTTAGAGCCGCGCAGTTGGGCCTGGCAAGACAATGAAAGTCCTTCGCGGACACTGTAAATAAGATGGCACAGGGGTGTAAGGAGGGGCGCGATTTCCTGCAGATGAGATATGCATAGCAACCTCTCAACCTGAGGGCACATGTAGTGCCCTCTCAACGTGTGCGCGCATGCGGTGCACAAAGGTGCACCGGGGGGCGGCCAGGCCCGGTCCTTGTATGCAACCCCCCCCCACCACCCCCCCCCACCCCGAGTTTTGAGAGACAGTGGTGCAGGCGCCATGGTACCAACGGTGCCGATTTTTTTTTTGGCATGCTTAGTTGAAGGGGGTACTATGCCTTTGGTCCTTGTTCTGCTCCCTTTGTAAGCCCAGTGACATACATGGCAACAACCCCCCCCCCCCCGGCCATACCGCCGTCAACCTCCCCCCCCCCCCCCCCACGGCGCTTGCCCCCCCCCCCCCCCCCAACGCCCCCCCACGGCCAAGTTTTGACAGATAGCGGGGGGGGTGGCATCAGGTCGGTCCGGTTGTAGTCGCCCCCCCGTATCTTTGTGTTTCAAGATGTGGCCTGGTGTGAACGACGGAGGTGGTGGCGTCTGATCCTGACGGTCCCGAGATGGCCCCAAACATATACACTCAGGGCGATCGGACCTCTGCCGCGTGCCCGTTCCGCAAAAGAGCGGCCTCGCCTGTGCTCTCGGTCGGGACGCAGTGTGCGGGCCTCGCTACACCCCCCCGGTTTTCAAGGTGACGATCGCGAATATGGTCATCCTCAACAAAACAGATTTGGTGAAAGGCTCCGACGAGGAACGGTCAGGGCACCTTGGTATGTGTTGTACGGAGGCGGGTGTGGCCGTAGTGGTCGGTTGCGAGCACCACCCCCCCCGCCCCCCTCCCGCCTGCCGATAGCACAGCGTTATCTACACACGTCCACTGCTTCTAACCGTTGCTCTGACCACAGTCGTTTTGGTCAGTAATGCGCGATGACATGTCTGTGGGCCGAGTGTATTGGCCAAGAGGGACTGGGTCATGTCTCGTCTGTGACGAGGTGTTGCTGCTCATCACAACATTCTATACTTGAGACTGCAGCCCCCCGTTCTGTTAGTGATCTGCCACGAATGTCATGGCCCCCAAAATCTCCAAGACCCGCTTGTCCATGTGGCATACGCAAAGAAGCACCACATCCCCGGCGCTCCGGACTTGTTCGAGAGCGGGAGGGTGGGGTACCGCAGCTCTTGGGGCTGCGAGCACTGCTGGAACGCCGGATCGTGACCCGCGCGTTTACCCTTGCAGACAATGTTGAAGCCACTATCTTCAGCCTCAATCCGGACCTAAAGACCGTGTTCCGCACGAAGAACAGTCGTATGGACATCGATGCGCTGTTGCGCACGATGGGACAGCCCCCGTTGCCGGTGGTCAAGCCATCTGGGGACAGTGTTTTGCACGACAGCGCCGTGCAGGTGTGTACCGTGCATTGCACCTCCAGCCCTGACACACCGCAGGGACCTCTCTTGACCTGCGGCCTTTCAATGCAGGAGTCCAGTCTTCCCCTCCAGAGATTGATATTGGGTGCTTTTGTACAGAGAATCTCTCGCTGAGAGCAAGTCGCGGCCCTACTCGGGGCAATTGGAGCGGGTGGGCCGCCGCAGCCACTCCATGCGTTACGAAGATCGTTGGTCCGGCGTTCCCGCGGATGGCAGTATTGGATGCTGCATCTCATCGTCACTGGACTGAATAACAGACAAAGCACCGGCTGTGCTTCGCGGCACCCAACCAGCCTCTCGGCCCCGGCTTACCCACTTCGAAGCATCTGCAATCCCCCCCCCCCCCCCTGGATGATCCTTTGCTCGACCCAAAGTCGTGTGCCATGGTGTTGGGCAGGTTTCATTTGTGGCCCCATTGTCAGTCAGCGTGGGCTGGGGATTCCCTCCCCCTCTGCTGCTCCACAGGCGCAGTGCTTGGTGCGTGATGCGGAGTTTGAACAGCGGATCATTGTGCCGTGGACGCAGCGGCTGGTTCAGTCTTGTCCAGGTATCACACTCTCTGGGGCTTCGGCGCAAATGCACCAATGCGTTGCTGCTGCGACTCCGTGTGCAGATGGAATTGCACATAATGAGCATTCACTATGGGTGCAGTTTGAAGGTTGCGTCGCCCCCGGTGCTTGGCACCAAAACGAAAGCGTGGGGAAGATGGCACACAGGCGAGGAAACGATTGGGGGAAAGGCGCTTGGCCCCCAGCCCTCCGAACAGGAGGTAGACCCGTTCTGTCAATGGAAAGATGCAGACTAGATATTGCCCTGTCAATCGTGCATAACTTGCACAACTGTCCATTAACTGTCCATTGGCACCGAAGAGGAATGCAAGAAAGACAACGGCTTGTTACATCTGTGAGGTTAAGCCCAACAGTGTGAGCATCTGAACGGGATAGCATACCCACATGGGTGCTCAAGCTGCTGTTTCACACTCTGTGCGGCCCCATAAAATCCGCAGTCCCACAAGGGTGCCTGTTTGGGCTTTGCCAACCGTCGCCAGCAGTGTGCAGGCCACTGTCATGCAGTCAGACTGCAAGCACAGAATCCTTTTAGACCCGGCATTGCATCTTCTACGCACAGCACTGCATCACAGAACATGGCGGTGGTGCTACACAGTTGTGAATGGCTCTTTGGGGCCGGCCCAGGCAGTGCACACAGAAGTGCGCAAATTGCTTGCACGGATCTTTCTGGGTTGTTTGGTGCCGCGTCACTGGAAAGAGAGCTAGAGAGGCGTGGCGTGGTGACACTGGCTGCGCAGACGTGGACAATGGAACATGACTGTGTGAATCCCGGGGCGGCCCCTGCCCTGGTAGCTGAAGCATGGCAGAACAAAGTATTGGCATTGTTTGTTAGGCGGCCATGTGAAGGGTGCAGTGTTGTCTACATTCACTGAGCTGCTCACCCTGGTTCACATGCAGGGGTTGCAATTTGGTACAGCTTTTATCTCCGGGGTTCCTGTTCTTCGCCACCCGGATGTAGGTGTGTAGCCCTGGCACATAGATCAAGGTGTCCTCGATTTACGGACAATGGCCTTTTCAGGTCTGAGATGCCAGTTCGTAACGTGTTGTTTGCACGGTGTAGACGAGGGACATCCTCCCCTTAAGCCCTCTTGGCGGCCCCCATGTAAAGGATTGAATGGAGCTGTGACTGTCCCAGAGCATTTGGTCCGCTATTTGCCTCCGTTGCCCTAGCTCTTGACTACTATCGCCATGTAGCACCACTCAAGTACCCTACTGTGCTAGGATCACCAAAATATGTGAGGGGGTGCCCGAATCTGATCAGAGAGGTTGCGGAGGATGACAATGATGGTGATCTATTTGGGTGCAGGGAGTAAAATTTTGGAAGGCGCGACTGAAGTGCAATGAGACAGGACAACAGTCCGGAAGGAGGAAGAGAAAGTTCGTAGGCCAGTTCGTGCGCCAGTGTGTGTGTGTGTGTGTGTGTGTGTGTACTTTCTGAGTGTCTATTTTTTTCGAAAGGCGCCTAGCCTTATGACTTCATGACAGCTTCAATGCTTCTGCTTTGCTTTCTGCTGTTTTGATTGCTCGCTGGCATGACAAGGTGTTTTGGGTGCCATCTGATTCGCCGTGCTCGTCATAAACATCAGTGGTCTTATCGTTTGGTTCCTGCACAAGTGTATGTGTGCAAGCCCAGGGCACCAACCCCTAATTGTGAGCCGTATCATGTTTTGATGACCGCCAATAGTGACTCTATGTGTGTGTGTGTGTGTGTGTGTGTGTGTGTGTGTGTGTGTGTGTGTGTGTGTGTGTGTGTGGGCCAGCCGCAACTTCAGGGATCACAAGATAGTAGGCTCCTACGGAAAACAGAACCCTGTGCACCTCTTAGCCTCCAACGAGGCCCTGTCTGCATGCGATACACTGCAGCTCCAGCGACTGCACTTCTTTTTCCAATACGAGGGATCCAGCCACATCACATACTCATCCCCACCCCATGCCCCCAATGTCCTCAGAGCCTTGTCCTTGCAAATGTCCAGAGCACTCCCAAGACAAAAACATGGGGAAGTGGGCAGCTCTGCTGCAACTCCGAACCTCCTACCTCCCACTGCACTCGCACACCGCCCTCCGGATGGCACACCGCCTCAGCCACACACACACCTGGTACACTAATGTGCCGCCCCCTGGTTCTATTGTATACATGGTGTACCACATATTTCTCCACCTCATATACATGGGCGTCACCACAAAAGCCTTGGCTGTCCGCCTCCGAAAACACCACACTGATGCCACTAGCTACCAAGATTGCTCCACCCTGCACCGTATGATGTTACAGACGGACCCGTCCCACTAGGGCATCCTGCCCCTTCAGTACGTGCACGATTCCTAGTATGCGAGTATCAGAGAGCGCCACTGGTGGTTCACATTCAAAAAGTTCGCATGCAATGACGTGGCGCCAGGGATTAGCACTGACGGTGAAGGGTCACGACCGAGGGGGTGGTTGAATCAAAGGGTCCTGTCTGTCCTGCACAGCATAAAGGAGGCTCAACGAATCCAGGATTGGGCAAGGCTGCGGTTCCTGCGCACAGATCTACAGCAGCTGGCGTCCCAGATGTCCGTCCTCCTATATGCAGTGGGTTCCATCGTCGTCCCAAACCTCCTCCCCAACAAGAAAAGCGCTATACACCGAGTTTCTAGAAAAATGGTTGCCTCCATTACTGGACCAACGTGGGAAAATCAGGCGATGTCCAAAGCAATCAGAATAGTGCGGAGCAACCCGCGTACCGTGACGCAAATTTTTGCCCGTCATGCGCTCCGCTTTGATAAGACAGCAGTCCAGCCAGTGTGTCAATGCCACGATACCCCTCCGCTCCCTGGGAATAGACATATCATACAGGGGCACGTCGCCTACACCCCCCTCTTGGTTTCCTGTGAAGGGACGTACCTCCGCCCCAACAACCCACTACCCCTCAAGGGCTCGAAAGTGCGTGCACAACTCATCAAGGACCTAACCAAGTGCGCCGACTAGCTGGGCGCCAACCTGCCCCCCCCTGCACCTGCACCTGCCGCACTCACTATGTCCAGAAACAGGGCCAGCACTTCACACCACACGCCTATTCGCGACAGCCGTTTCTGAGTCCCACTATGTGAGAATTGTCGACAAAGGCGTAGGTGTGATGTGGGCTTTATGTAAACACTGGGTTTGGTCAGTTCTGGACGAATCCCTCACTGCCGAAGGCTATGTTGCCTCCTCCCTCTCTGTCCCCCAGGCCCTGTCTTACATGAGCTCTGAGAATGAGAAACAAGGGTGGTCAGCCGATTCATTAGGACAACTACCCTTGCTGTACATGTTAGGAAAATACAAGTCCCTCTGTAAAGGACAGTGGCTGTGGCGTGGCATCACCTCCCTCCCCCAACCCCTGCTTCCCAAGAAAACCCTGCGCATCGCTGCAAGAGCCAACAGTGCCTTCCTAAAACTCCTCTGCAACGAGGTGCCATGCTGTTTCTTAGCACAGAGCATCTCAGAGGTCTCCGCATGGTTCCAGTGGCTAGACACAATCAATGCCCAGTATATTTCAGAGGTTGACTGCAAAGACCAAGGCAACAATATCTGCCCCACTGTTGTCGCCGACCACCTCCAAAAAGCCTTTGATTGGCTGTCAGCACGGAAAAAATAGAGAATGACAAAGGTGGAGTGGTCCATATACAAAGACACAAAAAAACTGGACCGCCCAGGGCGTGCAAAGGCAGAAAAACTCTGGTACCTTTCCCACACGGCCATGAGGGATACCATCAGCTTCGAAATGCACTGCAACAACTTCATCAGAGCACTCGGCAGTTTGTGGTCTCGCCACGGGTGTATCCCAATGGGGGATTCATTTTCGGCCCGAGCAGCCGACCTGCACAGTCTGTGGGGGGTCTAGAGCAACAGACACCTGTTTCGTCAACTCGGGACACTACACATTTCTGAGTCGGGCTTCCCGTTTTGGGAGACACCCCATGGGATTCACACTATGCCAGTTTCGTGATAACATACTGGTTGCGTGCACCTACAAAGACGGCCCCTCCACCCCGATCATATAGACAGTGTGCGACATTCTCTGCACCGGCTGGAACCTGCATGTGCTGTGTGACTACATGTCAAACCCTGGGGAACCCTGCCTGCATGCCTGCCACAGGCCGGCCACGGTTGCCATTGGATATGCACTGGTGCGCCACCACTCACGTATGGGAGTAGCCTACCTCCCAGTGCACTAGATAGCGTGTGGAACCTAAAGTCAGGACCTCCCCTCCTGTCCCCGCCCCTTGCGTACCCAGCTTACCTGGCAGGTATTGTCAAAGGCGCTCTGAGCAACGCCCGTCACTGGTGCCACACATGGGCGGGGGAAATGCTGTCACGGGGCGCATGGTTACAGATAGCTCTGCTGAGCGGTTACCAGCAAAAACAGGTAGCCCGCGCAGCACACTCGGCTGTCACCAGAGCGCCGGCCACAAGCCCCAACACCCCGGCACAAACAGTGCAATTCATGTACTCCCTCCTCCCTCACCTTCCTATGCCCCACTGCTGTCACCTAACGTTTTGCGCCGCCTGAATACGTCGCCAGGCACACTGGGCGGGGGACAAGTACAACAGCTGGTTTCTCCCCCCTTCCTTGTCTCCAAATGGGATTTCAGGACATTGGTGCTCTGACTGGAGCCTCCTACTCTCCCATGCCACCACAGTGCACCACCCTGACCACGTGTGTCCACAGTGGGAGGATGTGTGTGTGTGAGCAGGTGGGTACACATGTCTCCAGATATTTGCGCCGCGATACGAGTGGACATGTAAGTAGCGCTGCAGGCAGTTAGTCCCAACCTCACAACCCCGGGCTAATCAAGGCCAATCAGTTAGAGGTGCCAGATGTGACCAGCAGTGCCTGTGATAACTGTGCTTCCTCAAACTGTACTCCTGTTGCAGAAAGGACCTTGCCTACTTTTTGTCTTCAATGGCCCGATGAGTTTGTTTTTGGTGATCAGTGTCGTGCCCGCGTACTCTCGCCCTCACTGACGGTGCGCTTCCGAGGTTTCGTCCTCTGATCCCCTTCACCAAGTGCCTGTGTGTGGGCGTCTCTGTGCTGAGCGTTACCCTGTTTCCCCTGTGTACTGGCAGTTGCCGACTGCACATCCCCTGTAATCTAGAGCATCTGGTTCAGAGTGAGAGTATTTCTCCTTAAGCGTGCACGTGTGTGTGTGTGTGTGTGTGTGTGCACGTGGGCGCGTGGGTGTGTGGGTGGGGGGTGCTCGCGTGCGGGCGGGCAGGCGGGCGGATGGGTAAGCATGTGAGTTTGTGTGTTCATGTGTGCACGCACATGCGTGTGTCCATGCGTGTGTCCAAGTAATCATATTGTTGCACTTCATGCACCAGAATATCACGCCTCGGTAGGCCAGTTCGATAGGCACAAAATAAGGCGGCAACCAACAATGGTCCGACACAGCTCGAAATAAAGACAGATGTGTATCAGGGACACGGTCAGATGCAGTACATTGCGAGGTGCAATAAAGGGGGCACGGATCTGTCAAAGAAGGGGGTTGGGCGCTTTGCGGTGCCATGGGGTACTGTGTGAATGGGATGCAATACCTGTGCCGCTGTGCCGTTGTCTGCACACTCCGACGCGTGTGCACTGTCTCAGGTCTGTTCCGATTGAAAGGCGTCGTGGCCATCAGGGGCCATCACCAGCGGCTTCTGCTTCAGGGCGTGCACCAGCAGTTGGAGCAGACCTGGGGTCAGAAGTGGCATGCTGATGAAGAGCGAGTGACAAAGATTGTGCTGATCGGCCGTGGCATTGATTTTGGTGCCCAGCGGGCTGCCTTCGAATCGCTTGCAGCCGCTTGGTAAGGCCTGGTGCACCAGTACAAGCACACGTCTGCAAATGTGGCCAAGGAATAGCATGTCACTGCCTTTGGGCACATCTTTGGGTTTTGCAAGTTCTTTTGGTCACGTTGGCAGCGTGCGATTGGCTGGTTGATTGACTGGGAAGCACAAGGGGGGGTTGGGGGGTTCCACAAAGGTCGTAAAGGCCGGTTGGGGTGCCGTGTCGTCTCTCCAGTGTCCAGTGCTGTGGGGGAAGAGGGGTGGGTAAAGGCTCGAGGGGTACCTTGTAGTACACCCAGTGTCCAGTGCTGACGGGGAGAGGGGATGGAGACCACACACACCCCCGCCCTCTTTTTGGCCATTTTGGTACCCCAGTGAGTTTTTTTGGCCCATTTTAGGGTAGTTTACTTTACAAACCCGCTTGGGGTGTGCATCACCCTTTTGTGGGGGGGGTTATGTCCCAAAAACGGAGGTTTTATGACCCATTTGGGTGTGGGCGCAGCCAAAATTTACACAATTTACACAATTTTTTGGTGTGGCCCAGATACCAAAAGAGGAACTGCTTGTACTGATGCGCTCAGCTTGGTGGCATTGTGTGTGCCTTACCAATACATGATTTGTGTTCATGGGTTCATGTTTACTCTGCCTTGTGCCATGTATAAGAGCTGCTACCACTGTTCACCACCCGCAACACATGCCATACCCCTTTCTTGCCCTCATTCAGCGCCAAGGGACAGCCCTAGGTCAGAGCTTGTCACCACTCCTGACTCCTGCCATACCCGCCCCCCCCCCCCGCGCCGCCGCCCATTGCTTTTACTCAGCGTCATGGGACAGCCCTGGATAATTATTCTGTGGCTGCCACCAAGTGACCCCTGCCATACCCCTTCTTGCTCTCACTGAGTGCCAGCAGACAGTCGTGAAGCATTCTTCAGAGGCTCGAGCCACCATAACCGCTGCTATCCCCCAATTCAGTTGGTCCCTCTCCAAATTATTTACCACCGTTTCCCCCAGTTTTTCTCAGTTCTTCTCCTCTAGTCCTCCCACGATTTCCCCACCCTTGGTGGTCCTGATTGCTACAACTACGTGCATTGCATACTTTACTTCTAAGTATGCATGCAGCCAATTAATATTATGCTTTCAGCTCTGGTATTGCTTGCTGTATTGCTGCCACTAGGCCATGTCAGAGATTTTGAGGCGATTGAGTCAGTGAACGTTGACATGGCACTCTACAGCAGGGTCCTGTTTTTTCTTTTTTAGATGCGGATTTTTTTTTTTAGAGGTTGTATTTTTTTAGCTTAAAAAAATAATCCGCACTAAAAAAGTATTCCGCGCTAAAAAATATTCCGCACTAAAAAAATACTCAGACTTTTTTTTTCTGCGCGCAGTAATTTTTGTTTTAGCGCAAATGCCTCAAAATTTTAGAAGTCGTCAAAAAAGTGTTATGGGCGATTTCCTAGGCACCTGTGGGGGAACGTGGTGTGTGCGGGGACCCCATGACGGCACGGGTGATGAAGCAAGTTTGATTTTGACCCCCCCCCCCCCCCCAGCTCTGATTTACACCCTTGTTTCACCCATTGCTACCTTTTTGTGCATTCCCACCACATCCACTCTTTTTCTGGGTTGATTGCTCCCCACCCACAGGGGACGCTGACCTGTGAGGCTTGACACCAACCCCCCCCCCCATTCTGGAGCGCCAGATTAGCAAGACGAGGCGCTATACAAATGTCGTTTGCTGCCTAGACATGTTAAATGCAACCGTCAACCCGCGGACAAGGGGCTCCTGGCGCGGGGCGCTGCCACCCACATTGAGCATTGTGTCCGATCTATCTACTCTCCAAGCGGAGCCGCTAGCCTTGCTATGCTAGCGGTGCCCCACTCAGCAATGAGTGTGGGCGAAGCGTGGAACCGCGCGACCACCAGCGTTTGGTGGCCGTGTGGCAACCCGGGAGTGGAATTGTGGTACACAATGTGAAATGTGGGGTGTTCCACTTGTTTGTTTGTTTCACAACCCCATATTGGTCAGTGTTGTTGCGCCCCTTGAGTTGGGGTTAGGGACTCACAATCCACGCTTTGTTGCGGGGCCCCTTGAGGTTGGGTTAGGGACTCGCAATCCACGCTTTGCTGCGTGGCCCCTGGACTTGGGATTGGGGACTCGTAGTCCACGCTTTGTTGCGTGGCCCCTTGAGTTGGGGTTAGGGACTCGCAATGCACGTAGTACCATGATCAACCACAGTACCGTTTTTGCGTTGCATTGCTTTGTGTTGCCATGTGTGCCGATTAAGATGCAAGGGGTTGGTTTACTGGACTTTACCTTTGGCTACTCAGCCACCTTGGCCAGAGCCCATGTGCACAATTTTATCTGCTCAGAGAACAGGGGTCTTCCTTCGCTGGGGGACCTATGCAGAGAGTTCATCGCAGAGGATCACAGGTACTATCTGAATGTTGTAAAGTAGGTTACTCAGCCACCTTGGCCAGAGCCCATGTGCACAGTTTCATCTGCTCAGAGAACAGGGGTCTTCCTTCGCTGGGGGACCAGCCCAGGGGCACAATTTCAAGGGTTGGGGTAAGGTGCTCGCAGTGGAGGGCTCTGAGTGCACGATCAAGTGGCAGACAGAAAAGAAACCCAGTTCCCACTCTATTACAGATGTGTTTCTTACTGCTTTTCATAGCATTCCAAGTTCGGATAGTGCATCAGAGGCCCCTTTGTATCCGGGGTCTGACCACAAAGCTACTGACCCAAAAACGTACCTACGCTCAGCTGCTCAGCAGAATACCCAGACGCAGAGTGATCCAGCCAGGCTTTTTCTGCTCATTTCTTCTGCAGTACAACAACGTGCCACCCACGTGGCTGTGCTGCAGTGTCTGACAGCCATAGTGATCAACTCCTAACAACCCTGCATCCCAATACAACAGTTCGTGCATCAAATGCTCATTTTCTGCGGCTTTCGCAGTCTGCCCAGTCAGTCCCAAGTTCCAGATTCCTTGCTCAGACTTTGTTCAGAGGCATTATTTGGTGCAAAAAGACGAGTGGTTTTGCCTCTGAGAGGTGGTATTCAAGCACTACTCAGTCGGTGCACAATTTTGCCCATAATTTCATGCTCAAATGTTGCTCTTTCCAAATGTCTTCAGATGGTGGGTCAACATAGGCCGACCAGGGTGCACACAGGGAGGGATGCTGGTTCTGTATTTGTTTGGGTCATGTCCAAAATTCTATGGCACTCCAGCCCTTGTCCACAACGAAGGCGTCTTGTGCATCAGTTGCACGGTGGCAGGTTCCTACGCCATCAAGTGGGTTGCATTATCCATCATCCTCACGTAAAATAAAGTGTACTGCAACAGCACGTTCGGAAAGTGCATCTGGCATCAGGCAATCTTGTTGGCAGTAAAGTGTACTGCAACAGCACGTTCGGAAAGTGCATCTGGCAACGGGCAATCTTGTTGGCAGTAGTGTCATGCTGGGTCCCTAGATGCAACGAACAGTGTGAATCAATGTTTTCTATTGCATGTTGCCTGTAGGGGCAGGGAGCATTGGCAATCCTGGCTGGGGCCTGCTGCTTGCCCTCCTGGGGGTGGTCCTTCGCCGATCCTGGCCGAGGTCCCTGTGGGTGCAGTTCCCCGCCAATCTTGGCTGGGGCCTGCTGCTTCCTCACTTGGGGTGGTCCCTCGCCAATCCTGGAAGAGCTCCGTGTGGGTGCAGCTCCCCAGGATTGGCGAAGAGCCACCCCCAGGAGACCAAGCAGCAGGCCCCAGCCAGGATTGGCGGGGAACTGCACTGGCTGGGACCTCAGCTAGGATTGGCAAAGGACCACCCCCGGGTGGGCAAGCAGCAACTGCACCCACACCGAACTCAGGCAGGATTGGCGAAGGACCACCCCTGGAGAGCAAGCAGCAGGCCCCCAACAAAGACTAGCGGGGAACTGCACTCGCAGGGGCCTCAGCCAGGATTGGCGAAGGACCACCCCCCATGGTCATATTGCAAATCCGTAAACCCAACTCAAAAAGCTACGCAACAAAGCGTGGATTCTAAGTCCCTAACTCCAACTCAAGGGGCCACGTAACAAAGCATGTATTGTGAGTCCCTAACCCCAACTCAAGGGGCCATGCAACAAAGCGTGCATTCTGAGTCCCCAACCCCAACTCAAAGGGCCACACAATGAAGTGTGGATTCTGCGTCCCTCACCCCTGCCTTCTCGGGGGGCCAAAAGAGGGCGGAAATGCTACATCACCTTTGCATTCTCGGGGACCCCCAAACAAAGGGGAACAAAATCAGAAATGGCTGCCTCACCCCTGCCTTCTCGGGGGGCCAAAAGAGGGCGACAATGCTACATCACCCCTGCATTCTCGGGGGTCCCCAACAAAGGGGACAAAATCAGAAGTCAAAACCTGCGCTAGGGGTCACAATGATGCTTTTAGTACCCCTAAGTATGGGTCTCTAGTACAGCCAGACGCCCAAATAGCAGCACTGCGCTAAGTGTGCCCCATTAGTGCACCCCTTATAAGGCCACCGGTGGGGCACAGATCAAAACAGATGCCTGGCGCGCTAATGCTTCCCCGCATTTGCCGACGATTTCCCGTGGCTTTCCTATGTTGAATTTGAATGCACAATTTTCATTAATGCACACTATCTCTGCGGGAGCTTCTTGCTTGAAACAGATGTTGCACCGTAACATTTCTCTCAAAAAACATCCCATGCGCCTCTTGCTTTTGGTTGAATGTGCACGAGGCATTGCCTGGCCTATGGCACACAGAGAGCATGCTTGTTGTCGGTCAAAGTATCCAAAAATGCTGTGTGTCACCAATGTGCAACATAGAGTGGTCCCGAACCTCCTGGTCTTTTGTTTACACTTGCGACGTCAGATGTGGTGGGAAACATGCACCAAACTTCATAGTCTAGGCATGACCGACTGCGGAGTCTTTCGGCACGGGCAGGGGAGTGGACAGCACAGGGCCATAATGCAACCATGAGCAGTCGGACAGTTACCCGGGGGTAGCCGGAGTCACGGGTGTGCAGAGTCACCACCCCGATTTTGAACTGGTTTTTTGTGTATTTGAGTCACCGCTGGTGCACAAACCTGGATGCCTATCCCAAGGTGCACTTAAGCAGACTCAGGAGTCACACCCATCACCAAAATGAACATTTGCTCTAGAATACGCCTGCCACTTGCTGTCGGTGACACTATCTCCTCCAATTTACACCTACCCCCTCTATCATTCAGGTTTTTTTAGGCTGCTATCATCTAGCTACTTACAATTGAATAATAGCAATAAATAACATAATAACAATAAAATTGTTTCCCATTCATGCCTCAACTTGTTTATTTCTAAGCACAAAAAAACCATAAATAAAACCATCGCCAATGCCTGCACAATTCAACTCCTCCAAACTGAAATTTGCTTTCTATTCATTGCTCAATTACGTTTCTTGTTGAGTACTACCCAGTTATGCCTGAACTTGTTTATCTCTGACAGAAAAAACAATCACAATCACAATCACAATTTGCAAAATCAAACTCCTGCGATTTGAAATTTGTTTCCCATTCAGTGCTTACTGTTTACCTCCCACTTATGCATGAAGTTGTTTATTTCTGGATTTATAAAAACAAAAAAAAACAATCATTGAAGTTTTGTCCCTGCAGAATCCCTGCACCATGACGGCGTATACAGAAAAACCTGGGAACACAAGCATAATGAGCTGTTCAGCGGCAAAGTCCGTTTTTGCGTTGCATTGCTTTGTGTTGCCATGTGTGCCGATTAAGATGCAAGGGGTTGGTTTACTGGACTTTACCTTTGGCTACCCAGCCACCTTGGCCAGAGCCCATGTGCACAATTTTATCTGCTCAGAGAACAGGGGTCTTCCTTCGTTGGGGGACCTATGCAGAGAGTTCATCGCAGAGGATCACAGGTACTATCTGAATGTTGTAAAGTAGGTTACTCAGCCACCTTGGCCAGAGCCCATGTGCACAGTTTCATCTGCTCAGAGAACAGGGGTCTTCCTTCGCTGGGGGACCAGCCCAGGGGCACAATTTCAAGGGTTGGGGTAAGGTGCTCGCAGTGGAGGGCTCTGAGTGCACGATCAAGTGGCAGACAGAAAAGAAACCCAGTTCCCACTCTATTACAGATGTGTTTCTTACTGCTTTTCATAGCATTCCAGGTTCGGATAGTGCATCAGAGGCCCCTTTGTATCCGGGGTCTGACCACAAAGCTACTGACCCAAAAACGTACCTACACTGAGTTGCTCAGCAGAATACCCAGACGCAGAGTGATCCAGCCAGGCTTTTTCTGCTCATTTCTTCTGCAGTACAACAACGTGCCACCCACGTGGCTGTGCTGCAGTGTCTGACAGCCATAGTGATCAACTCCTAACAACCCTGCATCCCAATACAACAGTTTGTGCATCAAATGCTCATTTTCTGCGGCTTTCGCAGTCTGCCCAGTCAGTCCCAAGTTCCAGATTCCTTGGTCGGACTTTGTTCAGAGGCATTATTTGGTGCAAAAAGACGAGTGGTTTTGCCTCTGAGAGGTGGTATTCAAGCACTACTCAGTCGGTGCACAATTTTGCCCATAATTTCATGCTCAAATGTTGCTCTTTCCAAATGTCTTCAGATGGTGGGTCAACATAGGCCGACCAGGGTGCACACAGGGAGGGATGCTGGTTCTGTATTTGTTTGGGTCATGTCCAAAATTCTATGGCACTCCAGCCCTTGTCCACAACGAAGGCGTCTTGTGCATCAGTTGCACGGTGGCAGGTTCCTACGCCATCAAGTGGGTTGCATTATCCATCATCCTCACGTAAAATAAAGTGTACTGCAACAGCACGTTCGGAAAGTGCATCTGGCATCAGGCAATCTTGTTGGCAGTAAAGTGTACTGCAATAGCACGTTCGGAAAGTGCATCTGGCAACGGGCAATCTTGTTGGCAGTAGTGTCATGCTGGGTCCCTAGATGCAACGAACAGTGTGAATCAATGTTTTCTATTGCATGTTGCCTGTAGGGGCAGGGAGCATTGGCAATCCTGGCTGGGGCCTGCTGCTTGCCCTCCTGGGGGTGGTCCTTCGCCGATCCTGGCCGAGGTCCCTGTGGGTGCAGTTCCCCGCCAATCTTGGCTGGGGCCTGCTGCTTCCTCACTTGGGGTGGTCCCTCGCCAATCCTGGAAGAGCTCCGTGTGGGTGCAGCTCCCCAGGATTGGCGAAGAGCCACCCCCAGGAGACCAAGCAGCAGGCCCCAGCCAGGATTGGCGGGGAACTGCACTGGCTGGGACCTCAGCTAGGATTGGCAAAGGACCACCCCCGGGTGGGCAAGCAGCAACTGCACCCACACCGAACTCAGGCAGGATTGGCGAAGGACCACCCCTGGAGAGCAAGCAGCAGGCCCCCAACAAAGACTAGCGGGGAACTGCACTCGCAGGGGCCTCAGCCAGGATTGGCGAAGGACCACCCCCCATGGTCATATTGCAAATCCGTAAACCCAACTCAAAAAGCTACGCAACAAAGCGTGGATTCTAAGTCCCTAACTCCAACTCAAGGGGCCACGTAACAAAGCATGTATTGTGAGTCCCTAACCCCAACTCAAGGGGCCATGCAACAAAGCGTGCATTCTGAGTCCCCAACCCCAACTCAAAGGGCCACACAATGAAGTGTGGATTCTGCGTCCCTCACCCCTGCCTTCTCGGGGGGCCAAAAGAGGGCGGAAATGCTACATCACCTTTGCATTCTCGGGGACCCCCAAACAAAGGGGAACAAAATCAGAAATGGCTGCCTCACCCCTGCCTTCTCGGGGGGCCAAAAGAGGGCGACAATGCTACATCACCCCTGCATTCTCGGGGGTCCCCAACAAAGGGGACAAAATCAGAAGTCAAAACCTGCGCTAGGGGTCACAATGATGCTTTTAGTACCCCTAAGTATGGGTCTCTAGTACAGCCAGACGCCCAAATAGCAGCACTGCGCTAAGTGTGCTCCCTTAGTGCACCCCTTATAAGGCCACCGGTGGGGCACAGATCAAAACAGATGCCCGGCGCGCTAATGCTTCCCCGCATTTGCCGACGATTTCCCGTGGCTTTCCTATGTTGAATTTGAATGCACAATTTTCATTAATGCACACTATCTCTGCGGGAGCTTCTTGCTTGAAACAGATGTTGCACCGTAACATTTCTCTCAAAAAACATCCCATGCGCCTCTTGCTTTTGGTTGAATGGGCACGAGGCATTGCCTGGCCTATGGCACACAGAGAGCATGCTTGTTGTCGGTCAAAGTATCCAAAAATGCTGTGTGTCACCAATGTGCAACATAGAGTGGTCCCGAACCTCCTGGTCTTTTGTTTACACTTGCGACGTCAGATGTGGTGGGAAACATGCACCAAACTTCATAGTCTAGGCATGACCGACTGCGGAGTCTTTCGGCACGGGCAGGGGAGTGGACAGCACAGGGCCATAATGCAACCATGAGCAGTCGGACAGTTACCCGGGGGTAGCCGGAGTCACGGGTGTGCAGAGTCACCACCCCGATTTTGAACTGGTTTTTTGTGTATTTGAGTCACCGCTGGTGCACAAACCTGGATGCCTATCCCTAGGTGCACTTAAGCAGACTCAGGAGTCACACCCATCACCAAAATGAACATTTGCTCTAGAATACGCCTGCCACTTGCTGTCGGTGACACTATCTCCTCCAATTTACACCTACCCCCTCTATCATTCAGGTTTTTTTAGGCTGCTATCATCTAGCTACTTACAATTGAATAATAGCAATAAATAACATAATAACAATAAAATTGTTTCCCATTCATGCCTCAACTTGTTTATTTCTAAGCACAAAAAAACCATAAATAAAACCATCGCCAATGCCTGCACAATTCAACTCCTCCAAACTGAAATTTGCTTTCTATTCATTGCTCAATTTCGTTTCTTGTTGAGTACTACCCAGTTATGCCTGAACTTGTTTATCTCTGACAGAAAAAACAATCACAATCACAATCACAATTTGCAAAATTAAACTCCTGCGATTTGAAATTTGTTTCCAATTCAGTGCTTACTGTTTACCTCCCACTTATGCATGAAGTTGTTTATTTCTGGATTTATAAAAACAAAAAAAAAACAATCATTGAAGTTTTGTCACTGCAGAATCCCTGCACCATGACGGCGTATACAGAAAAACCTGGAAACACAAGCATAATGAGCTGTTCAGCGGCAAAGTCCGTTTTTGCGTTGCATTGCTTTGTGTTGCCATGTGTGCCGATTAAGATGCAAGGGGTTGGTTTACTGGACTTTACCTTTGGCTACTCAGCCACCTTGGCCAGAGCCCATGTGCACAATTTTATCTGCTCAGAGAACAGGGGTCTTCCTTCGCTGGGGGACCTATGCAGAGAGTTCATCGCAGAGGATCACAGGTACTATCTGAATGTTGTAAAGTAGGTTACTCAGCCACCTTGGCCAGAGCCCATGTGCACAGTTTCATCTGCTCAGAGAACAGGGGTCTTTCTTCGCTGGGGGACCAGCCCAGGGGCACAGATCAAAACAGATGCCCGGCGCGCTAATGCTTCCCCGCATTTGCCGACGATTTCCCGTGGCTTTCCTATGTTGAATTTGAATGAACAATTTTCATTAATGCACACTATCTCTGCGGGAGCTTCTTGCTTGAAACAGATGTTGCACCGTAACATTTCTCTCAAAAAACATCCCATGCGCCTCTTGCTTTTGGTTGAATGTGCACGAGGCATTGCCTGGCCTATGGCACACAGAGAGCATGCTTGTTGTCGGTCAAAGTATCCAAAAATGCTGTGTGTCACCAATGTGCAACATAGAGTGGTCCCCAACCTCCTGGTCTTTTGTTTACACTTGCGACGTCAGATGTGGTGGGAAACATGCACCAAACTTCATAGTCTAGGCATGACCGACTGCGGAGTCTTTCGGCACGGGCAGGGGAGTGGACAGCACAGGGCCATAATGCAACCATGAGCAGTCGGACAGTTACCCGGGGGTAGCCGGAGTCACGGGTGTGCAGAGTCACCACCCCGATTTTGAACTGGTTTTTTGTGTATTTGAGTCACCGCTGGTGCACAAACCTGGATGCCTATCCCAAGGTGCACTTAAGCAGACTCAGGAGTCACACCCATCACCAAAATGAACATTTGCTCTAGAACACACCTGCCACTTGCTGTCGGTGACACTATCTCCTCCAATTTACACCTACCCCCTCTATCATTCAGGTTTTTTTAGGCTGCTATCATCTAGCTACTTACAATTGAATAATAGCAATAAATAACATAATAACAATAAAATTGTTTCCCATTCATGCCTCAACTTGTTTATTTCTAAGCACAAAAAAACCATAAATAAAACCATCGCCAATGCCTGCACAATTCAACTCCTCCAAACTGAAATTTGCTTTCTATTCATTGCTCAATTTCGTTTCTTGTTGAGTACTACCCAGTTATGCCTGAACTTGTTTATCTCTGACAGAAAAAACAATCACAATCACAATCACAATTTGCAAAATTAAACTCCTGCGATCTGAAATTTGTTTCCAATTCAGTGCTTACTGTTTACCTCTCACTTATGCATGAAGTTGTTTATTTCTGGATTTATAAAAACAAAAAAAAAACAATCATTGAAGTTTTGTCCCTGCAGAATCCCTGCACCATGACGGCGTATACAGAAAAACCTGGGAACACAAGCATAATGAGCTGTTCAGCGGCAAAGTCCACAGCAGTGTGTCCTCTATGTGGCGCGGGAATGGGAGGAATGGGAGGAATGGGAGGAATAAATGGCAGGGCACACACACCGGCTTGGTCGTCTTATGGCGAAGTCCACGAACCTGTGCGCACTGTGT
This sequence comes from Eutreptiella sp. 'Long Island Sound 2002', assembly GCA_964036045.1. Taxonomy (NCBI): domain Eukaryota; phylum Euglenozoa; class Euglenophyceae; order Eutreptiales; family Eutreptiaceae; genus Eutreptiella; species Eutreptiella sp. 'Long Island Sound 2002'. Next base: position 43,171,696 of record OZ038394.1, on the reverse strand, counting down.
GTGAGTACAACGTGGATGAGTGCGGCATAACAGAAAAAATAGCTATATCAATCACAGGCAAGCCTGCACCGGTACCCCGTACCTCAGAACAGACACACAGGCTTGGTTGTTTTATGGAAAAGTTCACGAAACTGTGGGCACTATGTGTCAGGACAACAAAGAGAAGTCAGGCATGAGACAAAAAATAAGCACAGTCTGCACTGTTGGCCTGCACCTCAGGAGACATGGGTTCGTCCTCGGGTTCAGATTCAGATTCTGACACCTCCTGTTCCCGCTGTCTCTTCCTGGCTCGTGCAGTGCGCGCCTTAGCTGCCTCTTCACGCCGTTTCTTCCGGAGCAGTGCAACAACGGCAGCAGATTTATAACGTGGCGCACGAGCAGGCTTAGGCTTCGGCTTAGGAGGGTGTGCGGGTGCATGGACGCGTGCAGCGGGTGGGTCTAACAGAAGTGCAGGTGCAAAGGGATCCTCCTCTTCAGCGCTGGAGACCAGTGCTGCATCACAGTCCAGTGAAGGATCGGATGCGGCATCCGCAGCATCCAAAGCATTCAGCATCATCACCAACTGAGGCAGATGCGACAGGCTGCAGTGGAGGGGGGAGGTAGATTACTCCTGCCGGAACGTCAATGTCGTCCACAGAATCCGTTTGCGGCATCTGCTCGAGGACAACCTTGAAACTGGATTGAACGAGCATCTCCGTGTGCGAGTCCTGGCACCACCGAGAGATCCACCGCAGAAGGAGACTCTTGATAACTTTGCACGACTTGTCAACACCCGTCCTTGAAGGCGCAGCATGGTCGTGCGCAGTCACCGGTTCACCATTTGATCGCCCGGATTGCATAAGTGTGACTTGTTGCGGATAGTGAAGTACACGTACAACACTCCCTTGCTCCATTTGAACAGCTTCGGGCAGAACGTGCGGCCCTGCACCTTCTCGAGTTGGTTTTTGTCATGAGACATGACGTTGTCCATCACAATGAGAGCACGAAACTGCGAGCCCAGGCAGTACTTGGTGCGTACAACATCGAGGTCTTGATGGACTCTGACAAGGAGGTCTTCAAAGGTAGAACCGGTCTGGCACTTCTTAGCTGAGTGTGTCTGATGGATTCTGGGGTCTACTACAACTCCATCAGCGAGCTTGACGTGGCACTTCTGCATTGTGACGCGCCAGATTATCTGCACCCTGATGATGTTACCTCTCATTGAGAGAACCGGCGTGCACGTGGCCTGGCGCTTGTCATTGCTCATGTGATCCACCACACGGCCACCTGGAGTGCACATTCCACGTACGCCACCACGACGAAATTGCAGCGGTGTTTCATTAGCACCCAAGACCATTGCGGATGGGAGATGCCCACCGTGAAAGTCATCAGGCAGCATCAGACCATAGTCATGTGGGCTGGCAAGTAGCACAGAAAGGTCACGGCGCCACACGTTCACCTCTATGATTTCACTTGCTGACAAGGGCATTTGGTCTGTCTGAACATTCCTCAAGTGACTCATTCCCATACGGCGCTTGTATGACTACGCCCAGCTTCTCGTGATGGTCGGCTGCTCGCCAATAGGCCTTGTGAGGCTGCATACGTGCACTGCGACCATCATCAAGGTATCAATGTCCACAGGCACGCCCTCAGTTCCCAGCGTCCTCACATACTCCGCAACCTTGCACTCCTCTTCCGGGCTCAGGGTGCCGCCGCCTCCCCAGCGGTGATGAAGGCCATAGCCCTAAAAGACAATGCATGAGGTGCCCGCGGCCAGTGATAGGAGGGTATCAGCGAACTGACGGTGACTCTAACGGCGGCCTACGCCAGGTGACGGAAGGGTACAAGCGGCCTTGAAGTGACTTTGACCGGCCTACGGCGGCCTACGGCTGGTCGGAGGGGGGTAGCGGCGGCCGTCAACTGCCTGACGGCGACCTCTATCCTTGCAACAGGCGCACATACTTCTCTTCGTTGACTGATCCACGTCCTAACTGTAGCGGCTGGTGGTGTATCCACACCATACTGTCACCGCACAGCTTGGTATCCTTGCTGTTCCATCAAGGCGGCACACTCCTCACGCTGACTTGCGGACCACTTCAACCAAGCCCGCGTTGAACCCGGTACCAACTGCAGAGCTCTTGGACGAGGGTTCGGGCTGGGCGCTACCGGTGGTGCGGCAGAGGACAAGGAAGGCTGCGTGGTGACAAAGTTCTGCAAGGTCTGGAATTGGGACTGTGAGGACTGGGACTGTGAGGACTGCGAGCTGGATGACGAGGGCTCGCGTCTGGTGAGGTATTGCTGCATCTCTGAGAAGTTGGATCGGGACAGACAAAAGGAAAGTCAAGTGCTATACTATTAAATGTATTACTTCGTTGGGTATTATTGAATAGTTTTGACGTAAAATCGAATATGAAATGCCAAAAGTTCTCGAAAACTTTCCTCACATTACGTATGCTACGTCGTCCGGTGCCGCGGGGATTTGGGTCGCGGCCCAGCCCGTGACTGGCGAAATAATTGACTGCCGCCTGCAGCGACTCCGGCCACTCCTGGGTATGTGTCTCTCACGTACCACCCTTTCTTCCCCACTCTCCTGAAAAATGAAGAAAGCAGGTTATACGAAACACATGGTTTTAGACACTGACTGTATGACACACTACCGCACCAGGCTTCTGCTGTTTGTGGACAAAGGCCCCCGCAAATGGGTCATGAGATCTTTTTCAATTCTTTCTCTCCGGGGGAGGCTTTGTGGCCCACTTTTTCCTTTTTCCCCATCGGAGACATAAAACTACCCCGAAAGGGCTGATGAAACCCATGCTTCTGGGACATCCCTCCAATGCATTAAACTACCCAAACACCCCCTCCTACCCCACAAAAGGCACATGGGCTCCTTTCCGCAGACCAAGACCAGCATTCTTTCAAGAGGCACAAACAGCAAACCCCAAGCCAATATGACTAAGATGTAGCACCCTTGTTGTAGGAAAAAAATATTTTTTAGATGCGAAAATATTTCTCAGATGCGCTAAAAGGTTTGAGGTTTGAGGTTTGATTTTGCGGGTACTAGACGCCTTTGGGCCCCGGGGGGCCACCTGGTCGGGCCAGGTGATATCCTCCCCACCGGGTCCTAGTGGGGGGCCCTCCAAGACGCACCTCCTGCCTGGTGGCGGAGTCCCCCGGGTTCACAGGGCTCGGAGCCCCGTCCCTCCCCGGCTTCCCCGTTTCGCCACTCCCCGGTCAGTGCATCAATTCGCAGCCGTGGCTGCAGGCGCTTACCCACCGCGTCGCCCCCCTAATGCGTGGTCGCCCGGGGCGCCGGCGCCGCCGGGCCCGTGCTACTGGCTTGTCGCCAGTGGGACCCCCTTGGGCTGGCGCGGAGGCTGCCTAGCCTAGGGGTTGGGGCGTGGCGCAGTGCGCCACTACTGCCTTGGCGGGTGCAGTGCCCCGTCCGTGTGTGCGCGGCGCTCGCGGCCGGTTCGGGGGGCTCGGGCCGGTACCTGGTGTTGTGTCTCTCTCGTTTCCCCCATCCCGCCCCGCGTGTCCCGCGCTGCGTGTGGCGGGCCGTCCCGTCCGGGTGTCCCTTACCCTCGCTCGCTGGTACGCGTTTCCACGCGGTCTGTGCGTTCCGCGAGCTCGGTCCGGTTGCCCTTCTGGTAGTCCCCGCGTGCCCTTTGCGTGTGTGTGCGCTCATGCTCCCGCGGCGTCCGCTCCCCCCCCCCCTGGGTGGTGTGGCGTGCGCACCTCGCGCGGTCCCGGCACTGGGCGCTGGTAGGGCCGTTGCACGCGGTCCGTGCCCCTCCGCGTGTCCTGCCCGGGTCCCTTGCTCCATCTGGCGTGCTTGGGGGGGGCGGTCCGGTCCCGGTTCCCCCCTACCTGGCTTGGGGCTGTTGTTGCGGGGGGCGTCTGAGGTCAGGCGCTCCCCCTCCCCCGACTGCCCGCCCACTGGGCGGGCTGTTGGGGTCCGCTACCCACGTGCTGTGGGCGCGGGTGTGTGGGTGTGGGGGCCCAACACTGTCCCCTTGGCCTGCATGCCCTGTGGGGGCTGCGTGCCGCGGGGGTGGTGTGGTGGGGGGCCGTCCCCGGGGGGGGGTGGCCTGCCATTGTTGTGAGGGGCGTCTGGTGTCAAGCGCCGTCCCTCCCCCGACCGCCCGTCCTCTGTGGCGGGCAGCCGGGGTACCGCGACCTGTGTGTTCCGGGTGCGGTCGGTGCAGGCGTGGGGACCCAGCACCGGTTCCACAGTGTGCGCCCTTGCGGGCCGGCGTTGCTCGCTGTGGGGGTGGCGGAAGGGCGTCCCCGGGGGGGGTGCCTTCCACCGTTGTAAGGGGCGTCTGGGGTTAGGCGCTCCCCCTCCCCCAACTGCCCGCCGACTGGGCGGGCTGTTGGGGTCCGCCAGCCACGTGCTGTGGGCGCGGGTGTGTGGGTGTGGGGGCCCTACACTGTCCCCTTGGCCTGCATGCCCTGTGGGGGCTGCGTGTCGCTGGGGTGGTGGGGGGCCGTCCCCGGGGGGGGTGGCCTGCCACCGTTGTGAGGGGCGTCAGGTGTCCGGCGCTGTCCCTCCCCCGGCCGCCCGTCCTCTGGGGCGGGCAGCCGGGGTTCCGTGACCCGTGTGTCCCAGGTGCGGTCGGTGCGGGCGTGGGGACCCAGCACCGGCCCCACAGCGTGCGCCCTTGCGGGCCGGCGTCGCTCGCTGTGGGGGTGGCGGAAGGGCGTCCCCGGGGGGGGTGCCTTCCACCGTTGTGAGGGGCGTCTGAGGTCAAGTGCTCCCCTTCCCCGACTGCACGCTCACTGGGCCGGCCGTTGGGGTCCGCCACCCACGTGCTGTGGGCGCGGGTGTGTGGGTGTGGGGGCCCAACACTGTCCCCCTGGCCTGCATGCCCTGTGGGGGCTGCGTGCCGTGGGGGTGGTGGGGGGCCGTCCCCGGGGGGGTGGCCTGGCACCGTTGTGAGGGGCGTCTGGTGTCCGGCGCTGTCCCTCCCCCGGCCGCCCGTCCTCTGGGGCGGGCAGCCGGGGTTCCGCGACCCGTGTGTCCCGGGTGCGGTCGGTGCGGGTGTGGGGACCCAGCACCGGCCCCATGGCGCGCGCCCTTGCGGGCCGGCGTTGCTCGCTGTGGGGGTGGCGGAAGGGCGTTCCCGGGGGGGGTGCCTTCCACCATTGTGAGGGGCGTCTGGGGTCAGGTGCTCCCCCTCCCCCGGCTGCCCGCCCTCTGGGCGGGCTGCCGGGGCCCACTACCAACTGGCTGTGGGTGCGGGGGGGTGCGGGCGTGGGGACCTGTCACCAACCCCACAGCGCGCGCTCTTGCGAGCTGGCTTTGCGCGCTGTGGGGGCGGCACGAGGGCGCCCGGGGGAGGCGCCTCCTGGCTGGGTGTGGGGCCTCCAGGGTCGGGCGCTCTCCCAACCCCGACTGCCCGCCCTCTGGGCGGGCTGCCGGGGCCCACTACCCACTGGCTGTGGGTGCGGGGGGGTGCGGGCGTGGGGACCCGTCACCAACCCCACAGCGTGCGCTGTTGCGTGCTGTGGGGGCGGCATGAGGGTGCCCCGGGGGGGACGCCCCTTGCTTGGGTGTGGGGCGTCCGGGGTTGGGCGCTCTCCCACCCCCGACTGCCCGCCCTCTGGGCGGGCTGCCGGGGCCCACTACCCACTGGCTGTGGGTGCGGGGGGGTGCGGGCGTGGGGACCCGTCATCAGCCCCACAGCGCGCGCTCTTGCGTGCTGTGGGGGCGGCATGAGGGTGCCCGGGGGGGGCGCCTCTTGCCCGGGTGTGGGGCGTCCGGGGTCGGGCGCTCTCCCACCCCCGACTGCCCGCCCTCTTGGCGGGCTGCCGGTGCCCACTACTGAAGCGGTACCCAGAACCCCATGGCTAGGTTACGGCATACAACCGGTCTCCGGTCCAGTAACCCCATGTACGGAAGGGAAGACGCCCGTTGACGCTCCGTTCCGTGCCGTAAAGCCCCGCATCGGCAACCGATGCACCGCCAGCGGAGATTTGTATATCAGAACATCAGGAATCAACAGGGTTTTATTTTCATATTGTTTCCGTCAATTTTTACGCTTCCGTTCTGATATTCACTGTTTTGACTGCTGGCGGTTGGATCGCGACTTTACCGTAACCGCCAGTTTAACTGTTTATAATGGAAATTTTAACGCAATCCGTCACGAAGGCTCCAAAGCCTTCAGGAACTGCATGGATGCTTCCGCAATTTTCACATCTTACACTCGCAACCTTAATCCGAATTTTTCAGGATGTCGAAATCGGATTTTCGACTTCGACATCCCCGCACTTGATTTGACCTCTTTCGAGTGGACCTACGTGCTTCCCTATGCACGAATCAACTTTCCTTTTATCTTGCCCTCCATTTGACTCAGAGATATAGGCAAAACAAAGTTGATTCGTGAGACCACTTGTAAGGGTCATATCTCGTGCCGCTTGCGAGGAATGACAATAAGGAAACGTGGGATGTATTCACAATACTCCCGACGTAAATTAGGAAGCTTTATATGCCTTGCGTTTCCACACGTGCGCGCTAGTGTAATGGATCATGGTCAAGAGGGTAGAGTTTGCGTCATAACTCTTTGGCCATGACATTGCGTGCGTTAAGATAACTTTCGAGTGTAGTGCGCAAGTGTTGGTGTTGCATAGGAACTCTCCTTGAGTTCCTATGAGCGATTGACACAAAGTTATGCCCTTGGAGGGGCATGACATATCGTGGGGGGAGCTACCTTTTTGGGCAATATGGGGTATGTGCCATGTGTGGTGTTGCGTGCCGATTTGGCGGGTCCATCGCTCCAAGACAAACCCGCCAATGGACCTCATATTGCGCAAGACCCTTCCTTATACTCCCCACGATCAATTGCAAGCCTAACCTTCGTGAAGGGAAGCTTGTGTGGTGATCCCGAAGCGATGCGTTGGGAGCAAGGTGTGTGTTTTGCAATTTTCCATATTTTCGTGTGCCCACTTGGGAAGTAGCGCTCGTAACCTTTCAAGGCGCCCCAAGTGGAGCACATATGTGGGATCGAAGGTCATTGGTGTCAAGTCATTGTGTTTAGAAGGATTAGTTGATTGCACGATCCAAGCCGAAGATATTATAATATAATTGTGCGCCTTTCAAGGCACTTTTGTGAGTCTTTGTGCCAATTTTGCCGTTTTTGGCCCGTCATGATGTCAAGTGGCGACCGTGTATCTCAACGTTGCGCTCAATTGACATCATGACCCAAGTATGTTATGGGGGTACATACTTCGGTGCCCAACATATCTTGGACCCGGCGAATAACTCCTCTTAGGCTTGGCATACCGTGGCCGCCATGTTGGCGATTTGGGACTATCCCAAATCATGGGCTCACTTGGCGACCCTGCCATTCCCAATAGAGGAGGAGTTGGGCGACGCCCAAAAGATATGTTGGACACATATCACTTAATACCAATCCTATGGCACACTCCGGTCCGAGTCGGGCATGTGCCTCATTCGCCCCAACCATGAGTGTGCGCATTTTTGGCCATTTTGAGCGAATTTCCACTTTTGCTGCCCGCCGTGCACTATGTTCTAACCCTCGTGCACGCCGGACGCATGGACCAATGGACCATATATGACATGGGTGTTATGGGTAATGGTCCCCATGGTCCACACACCACGTGGGCGAAGCGGAACCACCTTCGTTAAGGCGCTAGCCCAAAGTGAGTGTGGGCAATTTTACCACTTTGGCATTTGTGGACCCAACTGGGATCGTCACCACGCCAAGTGGCATCGAGATCTTTGAGAGCCAAGGGCATGGGAGTCTCTGTTGGACTCCCGGTGGATCGCGTATGGAATGGCGGATCCGATCTCCACGCCGGCGTGGAGATATACTATTGGGAGCACCCCGAATTTTGGCTCATTTCAGGCAGCCAAAATGACCCCATTTTGGGACCCCAATTTCCCCCTTCCGTGTGGTCAATTGGCGGCCCCATTTCTCTAAGCCCACAGGGGGCCCGGACCTAATCCCAAGTTGTACACTCAGATATAAGTCCTAGGTCCTGCCTCCTACCCTGTGAGCCAATGGCCTTACCTTGGCCGGGCGAGCCACGTGTGGGAATGACGCCAATTTTGGTGATTTTGGCATCATGACCCCACTTGACTCATCCGTGTTGCCCTGATGCCGGGACCTCAGAGGGAACCAAGTTGGGTGAGGGCTCCAGATAGTTCGTACTCGAAGGGCATAGGGTCAGCTGCCTCGTCCCTACCTCTGGCGGGTCCGGACGAGGGGTCAATTTTGGAGATTTTTGAGTTAATTTCAGTTTGGGCTGAAACAGCCCATTTTCAGCTACCAACTCCTGGGTGATAATGGCGGGGCCATATCTCTGGCTCAGAGAAGAGTTGGGACCTGCGGTTAAGGGAGCATAGGGAGCCACTGTCGGTTGACCTTGGAGCCCCTTGGTTGCCAGGAACTCGCCTGTGGCTAGGTGCAACACCTCTCCCATTGGCAGGGTTTCAGGGTCCGGACTGAGCAGGGCATGGGTTGTGTTTGAGCCCCCGCCCCCACCAGCCACTGAGAGGGTCGGACCTGGGATTGGGATACAAGTTAGGATGGAGTGTCTATTGTCCTGTGATGCCCTTACCCCAGTCCAGTCTTAACCCCATGTGTACATATCCTGATGTGTTGTTGTACATACTTTTGTTCCCTCTTTGCAGAGTGGCAAGGATTCTGAAACGCTTTGTCACATGACATGAGCGCATTGATGCCCCTGTGAGCGTAGTGCTTTGCCTGCCTGCTCACTTGCGCGTGTCCCGCAGCGTCCCGTGGCCGGCCCCCCACGGGAACGCGTCAAAAGCGTTTCACCGCCGCGGGGTTACCCAACCCTCGCGTGCCACTCGGGGCCACCAACCCCGAGCAGCGCGTCGCAGCAGCTCGCAGCTCGCAGCTCGCAGCGCAGCGCAGAGCTCGCAGCGCAGCGCAGCGGCTCGCAGCGCCGCCCAGCGACAGCGCCGAGTTCGTCACGGAGCCCGCAGCGCCGACCAGAGCATCGCCCTGACCGCGCAGCGACCGTGAAAGAGGTGCACAGACCAGGACTCCTGCATCAGCCCCATTGGCCGACCCGGAGTCCCATCGGCCGACCAGCAAGGCCGCGTCAACCACCTCCACAACCACCGGCTCACCAGCACCAGCCGCACACCCAGCCCAGTGCTGCAGCACCCGCCTCAACAACCACCACCAGTTCGTTGAGTTGAACGAGTGCATACCAAGGACCTCAAGACCAACTACGCCCCCGCTGCCATGGTGAATTGGCAAGAAGCGGGTAGGACGTGGCCGCGGCCCCACCCCCATGCAGCGCAACTACTGCGTGGGTTGGTTTGGGACCAGCACTACCGCCACAGCCACCCCCAGTGCGAAGGCGGCATGCCCAGGAGCTTCGAGCTCCGCACGGACATCGCCCCCGACGGCCTGCAGGCCGTGGAGGACTGGCTGCGGGCGGAAGGGTACGAGTACCGCCACCAGCAGAGGCGCTGGAGGACCTGGACCCGGCCGGACAGGCCCGGCGAAGGGCTGCGCCCCGACGGGATTGAGGAGGACGAGGACCCCAACGCCTACCCGTCGGGCGCCTCGATCAATGCCTCCCTGTTGGACATGATCGAGAGGAAGTTCCCGGAGCCGGGGAGCGAGCGCAGGCTGCAGGGCAGCAGCAGCGCGTCTCCGGCGAAGGAGAAGCGGTCCGCCGGGGACAAGAAGCGGGACCGGAAGTGGAGGGAGTACCAGGAGTCCCTGGCCGCCGAAGCCGCCCAAGGCGCCAAGGGCGGAACCCCAGCCCCCAGTCCCCAACGGGCCAATGGTGGTCACCACCCCGGCCACGCCACCCTTGGTGACTTCATGGAAGTCGCCAAGCAGACCAGGGCCAAGCCCCGTCGGCTGCTCCTGAGGCCCCAGCAGGCCCCAGCAGGCCCCAGCAGCGACGTGGAGTCGGCCCACCGCGGGAGGATGCCAGGCGACCAGGCCAGCTCCAGCAGCAGCGCCGCTCCCGCCGGAAGGGACGTGGCGCGCGCCTGTGAGCGCGTCTTTAGGGCGCCCTGCAACCTTCCGGTTGCCCGGCAACGGGCCACGCAGCAGAACGCTGCCGTGGAGGGCGCCGTCGGCATCGCCCATGAGGAGGCCACCGAGTGCGGCAGAGGCATGGACTACCACACCTCGAAAGTGGCAGCCATCGCGGCCGGTCTCACGGCTGCGGCCGCCCATGAGGCGGTGGCTGCCCGGATCAGGGCAACCGACGAGGAAGCCCGCCGGACGCAGGAGGCCATTGCCTGCAAGGAGGCCGAGGTGAAGGCGCTGGAAGAGGCGCTTGCCCAAGAGAGGGCAAAGAAGGAGGCGGAGGAAAGGGCCCACGTCGAAGCGACGGCTAAGGCCCAGAAGGACGCCGCCAAGAAGGAAGCCATCGAGGCCGCGCGACGGAAGGTCGCTGAGGAGAAGGCCAAGACGGAGGCGGAGCTGGCAGCGTTGGAAGCGCAGAAGGCGCGGCTGCAGCAGGCCCGGGAAGCCGAGGCGGCTCGTGCTCGGGAAGATGCCGAAGTGCGGGCTGCCGCAGCCACCGCCGCCGCAATGGAGGAGGCAGAGGCCAAACTCCGCCGCGAGACTCCCCCGGGAGGATCACGAGTGGAGACCCTTCGAAAACTTTTCGAAGGGGACGCCTCCTCCAGGATGACGCTGGACGAGGCCGACACGGGCAGCAGTGGGAGCAGTGGCCCCACCGCCCGTCGACGGAGGAAGGGCAAGGGGAAGACCCCCGAGAGGCCGCGGAGGCTGGCGGGTGGACACCCCCACGACAGTGACCCCTTCTTCACCGCCAGTGACGGGGATGAACAAGGCCGCCGACATCGCTAAGTGGTGGCTTGGACGGGCGGAGGAGGCGGAGACGTCCCCATGGAACCGGAAGGTGAGGATGAGGATCTCCCTCCTCCCTACCGGAGCTCGGAGCCTTCCCAGACCGAGACGCCCTGGTGGGGCGACATGGACGAGGATGACGACATGGACTTCGGCATCACGAGGAAGCGCCCATCCTCGGACCCACCGAGGCGACCCGGCGGAGACCCACCGGGACCCCCTGGCGGAGGACCATCAGGACCCCCTGGAGGACGCCCACCAAGTGGACCCCCTGGAGGCGGACCACCGGGCGGGGGAGGACCCCCTGGACCGGGCGGACCCGGCGGAGGCCCTCCTGGAGGACCCCCTGGGGACCCCGACGACCCACCAGGGAACGGCGACCCGGATACCACCTGGCGGTGGATTGTCTACCTCCGCAGAAGAGTCCAGTTGCTCGAACTGGAGGTAGACACGGGCAAGGGCGAGATGGCTCGCATCTCCAGGGTCGCCGCGCGCGCGCAGAAGGAGCTGGACATCGCCAGGGCCGAGACCAAGTCGCTAACCAACGTCGTCAGCGGCCTGCAGCAGAGGCTGGACGCGCTGGAAGCCCGTGGGAGCGTCGGCAGCGACCACCCACCCCTGGAGTCTGGCTCGTCGGACGACGGCTGGGGACCCGGACCAGGTCCTGGCAGACCCCACGCCCCTGGCGGAGCCCCCAGGAGTCGCCCCAGCGCCAGTGCCCCCTCTCTCACCGCCCCCTCTCACCACAGCGCGGGCCGCCGCAACGAGCGCGTGCCGCCCGGCAGTGGCAGTGAGGATTGGCGTGATGAGTGGCTCAGCGCGGAGTACCGCAACCGCTGTGCTCCACCGCGGACACCGGTACGCCCCCGGCGCCCCGCACCAGCCCCGGAGCCAATCCCAATGGCTGGTGGACATTATGGTGGACTCAGGGATGAGGTCCCCAGAGGAGACGTGGAGTGGGATGTCGGTGAAGGTGAGGACCTGAATCTGGACCTGGAGGAGCTCGACATCAGCCCGCCGCGTGGTGTACGACGGGAGGCCGCTGAACTCAGCCGCCGGCGCCGTGATGAGGATGCGTACATGGAAAGAGTACGTCGTGAACATTTTGGTTCAGCGTACGTGGAGGAACCACGGCGTAGCCACAGGGATTCAATGGAGGAGATGGACGTGGCGGCCGTGGGAGTCCGTGGGCGAGGCCGATGGGAACCTCGGTCGACCTCGCGGCCGGCGTTCATGGTCTCTAAGGCCGCGGATGCCGCCGTGTGGGAAGACTTGAAGGACATCAAGCCCCCCATGTACGATGGCAACCCCCTCAACCTCGACCGCTTCTTGGAGAAGCTGGACGATTGGGGGCTGACCGTCACTGAAGACCTGCCTCCCGCGGATGCGGAGAGATATGTCTTCAAACGGTTCAGGTACCGCCTGCCGGAAGTGCTCGGAGAGCTATACTTCGTGGCGACCAAGGAGGGGAGAATCAAGACCCTCAAGGAAGCCAAGAAGTGGCTCAACGAGCAGGAGCGGGTGGACGCTCCGCAGGTGGCTGCCAAGCGCTGGAAGTCCATCAAGCTTGAGCATGATGGACGGGAGATCCGCCTACGAGATTGGCGAGACTTCCGAGGGAAATACACCCTCTTCCGCCGCAACGTGGAGGATTGGAACGAGGGTGACGAGCAGGCTCGCCTGCTCTCCATGCTGCCGGAAGCATGGATCAAGAGGGTCACCAAGGAGGAATCCAAGAGGGCCAAGTCCAACCACACGGTCAAGATGATGCTCCCCAAGGAGTATCATACGAACGTGGTGGCTTGGGCGAAGAAGAACGTGGCCCGGGATGTCAAACGGCACTCCCTGCGGAACGCTCTTCTCATCACCGTCTCGGGCGATCGCGAGAAGACCGCGATGTGGCGCCTTGACGATTGTGAGTTGAGCGGCCAGACCATCCGTCTGCAGCCCATCCCGGCGCGGATGAGCTGCGACGAGATCCTGGAGTGGGTTGGCGAGGAAGTACTCAAGGAGTACCGAAACCTCCACCACACCCGCGGGTTGAGGCCCGGCGACCGCGACGTCAACTACGTTGGCGAGGGACCTGGCGGGGAAGATGCCATGGACCCAGCGGGAGCCGGCGGCGATGAGACTCTCGTCGACGATGACGACGACGATGAGCCCGCCGAAGTGGCCGTTTGTGCCTTCGTGGCCAGGAACCTGAGCGCGGGGAGCAAACCGGGAAACTGGAAGCCCCTGCAGCAGGGTTGGAGGAAGCAGGAGAAGAGGGACCCTCGCCGCATTGGCGACCCTCCGCTGTCCTTTGGGGAGTTCATACGAGCTCACCCTCAGGGCTGTTTCGTGTGTTATGGGAGGAAGCGAGGCTTCAACCATGACCACCGAACATGCCCCGTCCACAAGGCCGACACGGAGGCTTACAAGAAGGCGCACGGGTCGAAGAAGCGTGCGCCCGCGGGTATCCGGGAAGCCAAAATGGAGGTCGACAAGGACGAGCTGGCCAAGCTGATGTCGTCGGTGGGGACCGAGTTGGCCAAGGAGATCCAGGAGATCAAGCGGAACTGGGTCCCCAGGTCGGACAACAAGAACAAGGAGAACAACCAGAACAACCAGAACAAGGACAAGGACAAGAAGCCTACTCGCAGCGAAAGAAGGAAGAAGGGCGTCAACGAGGTTGATGCGGAGGAGAACACCCCTTCTTCCACAACCGACGCCCCCTAGCGGAGCCCCTGCAGCCAAGGGCCCCAGCTAGGGCGGTCGCAGGATGGTGACGTGGGAAGCGCCGAACCATCCCAGTCGGGAGTCGATAAGCACAAGGGGACTGCCGCGGGCGGAAGGCCCGGTCCGGCGCCCAGTCGCGGAGGCGGGGTGAGGGCAAGTGAAGGCACGAACCCTTGCGGCCGTCCGTCCTTCGCGACCAAGAATGTGTTTGATGTACTACAAGATCTTTCCGAGAGTATCGGAGGATCACCCGGACCGCAGCTGGATGCTGCAGATGGGCAGCCTGAGCCCATTGTCCACGACCTGCACCAGTCGCTTGTTGAGCTTCTCGAGCGGCCGGAGATCCTGAGTTTGCACGCCGTGCGCCGTGTCGGTCGCGAGCGGCAGTTGCATCTTAAGGTCCGTGCCTTATGCGGGGAAGTGGAAAAGGTTTTCGACGTGTTGGTCGACACGGGAGCTCAAGTTAGCTTGGTCAAGGCTGGCCTGCTTCCGCCAGAGTGTCTTACCGACAGCCGGAAACCTGTCAGGCTGAAGGTGGCGAACGGCCAGTACATGGTGGGAGGCACGAAGGAAGCGGCCATCGGGCTGCAGTTCGTGAACCATCGTGAGCTGAGCCGCCCAGACCTCGGCAAGGAAATCCTCCTGCACGGTCGCTTCTACGAGGCCGAGATGGACTGGGACATGATCGTTGGATACGACTTCATGATGGAGACGGACTCCGGCGTTCTCCCGGCCCAGGCCTCCATGACCCTGTACCAGGACGACCAGCTCTCGTGGCTTTCGTCACCTGAGCACCATGTGGAATGCCAATGGATCCACCCCGAACGCAATCAGCTCGAAGTGGCCGCGCTGGACACTGAGCCAACTGGTCCTGCAAACCAGGAGTACGGCGTAAGGCCGGAAGTGGCGAGCCGAGTTGTCGCGGACTTGGGAGCTTCGGATCTGGCCCTGGATGCGTTCTCTTCAGGAACCTCCGCCCATGTTCGGGTGTGTGAGAAGTACTGGAGCGCACAGGACTCCGCGTGGAAGAAGCACTGGGGTCCGCATCAGGGATTGATGTGGATCCATTGCCCCCGTTGGGACATTCCAAGAGCGATAGCGAAGATTCGCAAGGACCGCTCCAAGGCAGTGCTGGTTGTTCCTATGGGATGCACCGAGGAGGAGAGTACCCGACATTGGGTAGCCTCATTGACCAACATGACCTTAAACAAGGTCGTCCTACCGGCTGGAGAGAGTGTCTATCAGGACGCTAAGGGACAGCCCATGCCACCCCAGAGATGGCCAACGGAATTCCACTATGTGGATGGGGGCTTTGATCAGGCCGATACCACGGACTTCGTGTGTGTCAACCGCATCATACCAGAGCCCTGGCGGCAATGCTTTGCGGTTCCCCCTGTTGACATCGAAGAATCGGAATCGGAAGACCCCCTCACTGAAGAGGAATGGGATCTGGTTCAGGGGTATATGGATCAGCCCTTTCACGACTGGGGAAACCAGCGTGAGGGCAAAGGCCAGGACAAAGCCTGGTGGGAAGTGGACTCAATCGTCTCCGGTTCCTATGACGGGAATACCTTCGTACAGAGGGTGCTGGATCACATGTCCAGCCAAGACGAGCCGCCTGGCGGTAACCCACCCACCTACGGCGATCTGTTCCGAGGCAAGACCAGGGATGGCCCTTTGGGCCACCTGGGAAGACCACCTGAGCCGAAAGCGAGCGGGGTCGCTACCCCTCAAGTAAGCTCCGTGGTTCAAGTGCCCGGAAAAGCCAAGGCGGAGTCCGATGACTGCCCCAAGATCCAGGCATTGAGGGCCAGGCTGAAGCAGAAGTATGGTGATACCTTCTTCAGCGGAAAGCCTGTTTTTCCCCCACCGGTGCGTGGACCGTATGGCGAGGCCAAGATACGACTGAAGCAGGACCCCCGTGTGTACCGGCACCGGGAGTTTGCCCTGAGGGGCGAGAGGAAAGAGGCCATGGAGAGGATCCTCCGTGACTTCATCCAGAGAGGCTGGCTCGAGCCGTGCCACTCCGAATGGGCCTCTCCCTGCTTCGTCGTCCCCAAGAAGGTTGCCGGTGAGTGGCGGCTCGTGGTCGACTACCGCGGCCTGAACGCCCAAACGCAGCACGACAGCTATACGCTGCCCCTCATTGAGCATATGCTGCAAAAACAACACCGGCGGATGATCTTCACGGTGATTGACCTGAAACATGGTTATCATCAGATGCCTCTCGCCGAAGAGTCCCGTGCCTGCACAGCCATGAGCACTCCACTTGGACCTCTCCAGTGGAAGGTGATGCCCATGGGCGTTACCAACGGCAATGCAGCCTTTCAGCGGATGCTGGAGAACCTGCTTGAGCCGGTGCGTGACTGTGGGGACCCCTTCGTGGACGACGTCATCATCGCGTCCGGGGACCCCAGTATGAGCTACGAGGAGCTCCTGGAGGCACACGAGAGGGACGTCACTCGAGTGCTGGACCTTCTGGTTCGGCACAAACTCACGGGCAGCAGTGACAAGGCCACCATTGCGGTAAGCGAGGTGGTCTTCGCTGGCCACGTAGTCGGGAACGGGCAGCGAAAGCCCATACCTGGCAAGGTGGCTGCGATTGAGCAGTGGGAAAAGCCCAAGACGGTCTCTGAGCTACGGGCGTATCTGGGGTTCTGCAATTACTACTCGGGGTATATCAAAATGTATGCCGAGTATGCAGCCCCCATGACGACCATGCTCAAGGGCAACCGAGAGGAGACCAAGAAGGGGTCCAAGAAGGCTCTGGTCTGGACTGAAGAGTCTGACCGTGCCTTTGAGGGGATGAAGCAGGCGCTGCTATCCGCAGTGGGTCTGCTTGACGACGGGAGGCACGTGCCCGTGGCCTTCTGGAGCCGAGTCCTGGCGGAAGGCCAGAGACGGACGTGGACGCCCCGTGAAAAGGAGGCGTATGCCATCGTCATGGCTCTCAGGAAATGGGCTGGGTACATAGCCCTCCATCCCGTCACCGTCTGCACCGACCATCAGAGTCTGCAGTCGTGGCACAAGGAGCACGTGGACACCCCCTCAGGTCCCGCCTCCCGACGGGCAAGATGGCATGAGACCTTGGCCAAGTTCGACCTCACGGTTGTGTATATTCCTGGAAAGGATAACACCGTGGCGGACTGTCTCAGTAGGTGGGCCTATCCCGCCAGCAAGGGCATGCAGGATATCTCTGCCCATGGCGATGAGGCTGAGACCGCTGAAGCCAAGAGGATCATTGAAATGGAGCGCCTGATGGAGGAGGAGGGTGCAAAATGCTTCGTCGTCATGGCTGCGGATGCCCCCCTCGCGTCGAGGGTGAGCAGAGCGGTCAGAGTACTCGCCCCTGATGGAGCTGAGTCCGACAAGCACCTCTTCCCGGAGTCTTGCCTCCAGGACGACTGGACCGACGACTACGCCAAGTCTGAGGCCTTTGCGGCCGAGTATAGGGCTGTGACCGACCCTGATGACGGGCAGAAGTGGCCAAAGAGGCTGACTGAGGAAGATGGCAAGCTCTACCGGAATGGTAAGCTGCTAGTACCAGAGTCCCGGGTGCTCGAGCTGTGTGAAGCTTGGCACCACCACATGCTGCACCCAGGGGTCAAGAAGCAAGCTCTTGACATGCAGCGTCGGTTCGAGATCGACCATATCGTTCTCTACACTGCCATCAAGAAGATCAGGAAGGGTTGCTCGGTCTGTCAGGCCTGCAATCCCGATAACCGGAACGTCAAGGGGGAACCCCAATGGACCCCGGTTCCTGACCAGCCCATGGAGAGCGTGGCCATGGACGTCTTCTCCATGCCCGAAGTGCACATTGGCAAGGAGACCTTTGACTGTGTGGTTCTCTGTGTGGACCGCCACAGCGGCTACGTTGTAGCCGTTCCGGCACGCAAAAAGGGGTTGCTTGCCAAGGAAGTGGCAGTCATGATGATTCGTCATTGGCTGACCGTCTTTGACATCCCCCGCACCATTTGCAGTGACCGAGGGCCCCAGTTCACTGGTGGCTGGTTCAAGGCTATGTGTTCCCTCATGGGGATACGTCATGCCAAGAGCGTCGCCTATCTCAGCCGGTCTAACGGCCGTGCTGAAGTGGCTGGACGGCAGCTGTTCGAGAAGCTGCGCAAGATCCACATCACCAATCCACGGCGGAACTGGTTCCAGGAGATGTGGCCTGCCCTGAAGGCCCATCATGACACCCCCACTCCGGGCGGTTTGTCCCCTCACCAGATTCTGTTCGGCAGGGACCCCCTGGGTAGGGGTGTTCCCTTGTCTGGTGATGGCATGGCTATGGATGCCAAGGAGTTCTTCGCGCGGCAAGAGCAAACGGCGCGGGACATCCGCCAGCAGCTTGAGAATGAGCATGCTGAGCGTCAGAAGTCCGCCCCGAGCTCGACAGCGCAGAAGTTCAGGGTGGGAGACCCGGTGTGGGTGATCAGACCCCGCCCTATGGGCACCCACCGCACCAAGACCTGGTTCACACCCGGCGAGGTGGTCCGCAGGATTGGTGAGGACACCTACCGCATCAAGGTGGGTCACGGACAGTTCCGGGAACGCCACGAGAGTCAACTCCGTGTGCGGGAACCCGACCTCCGTGGCCGACATGTGTCCCTGAGCTATGCCGCACATGAGGCTGATTCGGATGATGACTATGCTGAGCAGGACGACTATACTGTCGAGAAGACCCTGGCTCAGCGTCCGAAAGCCTCGGCACCCGGAGGTCTGGAGTTCAAGGTTCGTTGGCGAGGCTATGGGCCGTCCCACGACACCTGGGAACCCGTCTCCTCGTTCGTGCCGCGGATCAATACACCCTTCATGGAGTACATCCGCAAGCACAAGACCAAGATCCACGTTTCGGACTTGGCAGCACTCACGCGGGCGATTGCAGCCAGAGGTGCCTGATCAGCGCCCTGAGCTCTCCCCTGATGCGTTTTGAGCGCTTGTGAGGCCGACGTATCGTCCCTTGCTTGCTTGCTCTCTTCCATCTCTCGGTGACAGAGTGGCCATATACCCCCCCTGCTGTATCCAGAGGAGGATGGCCCCTCTCTTCTTCTATTCGTCACTCACCCCCCTGCTGAATCCTTGGGAAACCAGGTAGGGCGACTGACCTTCATTTTTCTGAGCTCTTGGGGCCTTGAAGCCCATACGACGTTGCGCAACGGATGCCGCTGTCATCGGCATTGCGATTTTTGGTGTGTGGTCTGGTTCCATGGCACCTGCGGAATCCAGACCAGTCGACGTGTGTCTCGAGACTATATATGGCCTGAACTCAGGCGTTTTCCTGTCCACCCTCCTGCATTTGCCTGATCCTGACCGTGGCGTGGTTTGGCACTCTGTTCTGAGTGTGTTTACACGCCTATTTACCCCACTTGTTTTGCTTTTCTGCCCTCCAGGATATGTGCATCTGTATGTTGCTGTCTTCAGCCCATCACCGGAGTGTGGACTGTTTTTCACGAATCGAATACAAAGGCGCCTTGAGTCGCCGTGTACATGTTCATACAGCCTGGTCCAGCCTGGACCAGTACCCGAATACAGATTCTACTGTTTGAGTGCCCGTGATACCGTGTTGCCCTATTCGCTGTGATGTGTGGAGATCCTGATGGCGCCAGGCGGGAAGCCCAGTTGCCTGACTACACTCCCAGCGGTCCGCCACTGTCAGTCCCAGTGTGAGCCTACCGATTCGCAGACGCACTTGCATTCGGATGGCGGCCTCCGGTGCTCCTGACCTCGGTCAGTCTGCCTGGGAAACTGGTGGTTTGAGGAGTCGACGCCTCCGCCCACACTGCATGAGGACTCCCTCATGTATGGCCTTCGTGGCAGTAGGGCGAGGGAAAAGACGGCCTTGATGCCCGATCCCTTAAGGAGGAGCTCCCTTAAGATCTGGGGTTCTTAAGGAGTTCGACTATGGCACTCTGGACTCGCGTCGTATGGATATGGACATGGTGCGCCCGAGGAAGGACCCGTGGGGACTCTCCCCAGTCGGCGGGCCTTGGGAAGCTTGGGGTAGCCTGATGGATCTTTGTGGTCGCTCTCGACCTGTGGGACCACCTCGGTCGTCGTGTGTCGCCTATGTTGGCCGTGTATGCCACTACCACTGTGGTGGTGACCGGAGCAGCCGGCACCCGGTGCGCCTGGTATGGGTTAACGGGTCCTTTGGATGCCGAACAATCGCCGCCAGGACCCGGGACTTGATACTTGATACTGTACCTTTTATTACTAACATCTACAGCATCATACCTGTTTTACTATGCGTTGGAATGGGCAGCCTAACCCAGAATCAGCCTAAACTGAGGATGTGACACCCCCCCTTCAGGGGATGGTCCTGGGTACCCGCTGCCATGCTTGGGTGTTATCGAGCCCCCCCCAGGGTTCGCTCTAAGGAGGGGGGTGAAGCGGTACCCAGAACCCCATGGCTAGGTTACGGCATACAACCGGTCTCCGGTCCACTAACCCCATGTACGGAAGGGAAGACGCCCGTTGACGCTCCGTTCCGTGCCGTAAAGCCCCGCATCGGCAACCGATGCACCGCCAGCGGAGATTTGTATATCAGAACATCAGGAATCAACAGGGTTTTATTTTCATATTGTTTCCGTCAATTTTTACGCTTCCGTTCTGATATTCACTGTTTTGACTGCTGGCGGTTGGATCGCGACTTTACCGTAACCGCCAGTTTAACTGTTTATAATGGAAATTTTAACGCAATCCGTCACGAAGGCTCCAAAGCCTTCAGGAACTGCATGGATGCTTCCGCAATTTTCACATCTTACACTCGCAACCTTAATCCGAATTTTTCAGGATGTCGAAATCGGATTTTCGACTTCGACATCCCCGCACTTGATTTGACCTCTTTCGAGTGGACCTACGTGCTTCCCTATGCACGAATCAACTTTCCTTTTATCTTGCCCTCCATTTGACTCAGAGATATAGGCAAAACAAAGTTGATTCGTGAGACCACTTGTAAGGGTCATATCTCGTGCCGCTTGCGAGGAATGACAATAAGGAAACGTGGGATGTATTCACAATACTCCCGACGTAATTTAGGAAGCTTTATATGCCTTGCGTTTCCACACGTGCGCGCTAGTGTAATGGATCATGGTCAAGAGGGTAGAGTTTGCGTCATAACTCTTTGGCCATGACATTGCGTGCGTTAAGATAACTTTCGAGTGTAGCGCGCAAGTGTTGGTGTTGCATAGGAACTCTCCTTGAGTTCCTATGAGCGATTGACACAAAGTTATGCCCTTGGAGGGGCATGACATATCGTGGGGGGAGCTACCTTTTTGGGCAATATGGGGTATGTGCCATGTGTGGTGTTGCGTGCCCATTTGGCGGGTCCATCGCTCCAAGACAAACCCGCCAATGGACCTCATATTGCGCAAGACCCTTCCTTATACTCCCCACGATCAATTGCAAGCCTAACCTTCGTGAAGGGAAGCTTGTGTGGTGATCCCGAAGCGATGCGTTGGGAGCAAGGTGTGTGTTTTGCAATTTTCCATATTTTCGTGTGCCCACTTGGGAAGTAGCGCTCGTAACCTTTCAAGGCGCCCCAAGTGGAGCACATATGTGGGATCGAAGGTCATTGGTGTCAAGTCATTGTGTTTAGAAGGATTGGTTGATTGCACGATCCAAGCCGAAGATATTATAATATAATTGTGCGCCTTTCAAGGCACTTTTGTGAGTCTTTGTGCCAATTTTGCCGTTTTTGGCCCGTCATGATGTCAAGTGGCGACCGTGTATCTCAACGTTGCGCTCAATTGACATCATGACCCAAGTATGTTATGAGGGTACATACTTCGGTGCCCAACATATCTTGGACCCGGCGAATAACTCCTCTTAGGCTTGGCATACCGTGGCCGCCATGTTGGCGATTTGGGACTATCCCAAATCATGGGCTCACTTGGCGACCCTGCCATTCCCAATACCGGAGGAGTTGGGCGACGCCCAAAAGATATGTTGGACACATATGACTTAATACCAATCCTATGGCACACTCCGGTCCGAGTCGGGCATGTGCCTCATTCGCCCCAACCATGAGTGTGCGCATTTTTGGCCATTTTGAGCAAATTTCCACTTTTGCTGCCCGCCGTGCACTATGTTCTAACCCTCGTGCACGCCGGACGCATGGACCAATGGACCATATATGACATGGGTGTTATGGGTAATGGTCCCCATGGTCCACACACCACGTGGGCGAAGCGGAACCACCTTCGTTAAGGCGCTAGCCCAAAGTGAGTGTGGGCAATTTTACCACTTTGGCATTTGTGGACCCAATTGGGATCGTCACCACGCCGAGTGGCATGGAGATCTTTGAGAGCCAAGGGCATGGGAGTCTCCGTTGGACTCCCGGTGGATCGCGTATGGAATGGCGGATCCGATCTCCAAGCCGGCGTGGAGATATACTATTGGGAGCACCCCGAATTTTGGCTCTTTTCAGGCAGCCAAAATGACCCCATTTTGGGACCCCAATTTCCCCCTTCCGTGTGGTCAATTGGCGGCCCCATTTCTCTAAGCCCACAGGGAGCCCGGACCTAATCCCAAGTTGTACACTCAGATATAAGTCCTAGGTCCTGCCTCCTACCCTGTGAGCCATTGGCCTTACCTTGGCCGGGCGAGCCACGTGTGGGAATGACGCCAATTTTGGTGATTTTGGCATCATGACCCCACTTGACTCATCCGTGTTGCCCTGATGCCGGGACCTCAGAGGGAACCAAGTTGGGTGAGGGCTCCAGGGAGTTCGTACTCGAAGGGCATAGGGTCAGTTGCCTCGTCCCTACCTCTGGCGGGTCCGGACGAGGGGTCAATTTTGGAGATTTTTGAGTTAATTTCAGTTTGGGCTGAAACAGCCCATTTTCAGCTACCAACTCCTGGGTGATAATGGCGGGGCCATATCTCTGGCTCAGAGAGGAGTTGGGACCTGCGGTTAAGGGAGCATAGGGAGCCACTGTCGGTTGACCTTGGAGCCCCTTGGTTCCCAGGAACTCGCCTGTGGCTAGGTGCAACACCTCTCCCATTGGCAGGATTTCAGGGTCCGGACTGAGCAGGGCATGGGATGTGTTTGAGCCCCCGCCCCCACCAGCCACTGAGAGGGTCGGACCTGGGATTGGGATACAAGTTAGGATAGAGTGTCTATTGTCCTGTGATGCCCTTACCCCAGTCCAGTCTTAACCCCATGTGTACATATCCTGATGTGTTGTTGTACATACTTTTGTTCCCTCTTTGCAGAGTGGCAAGGATTCTGAAACGCTTTGTCACATAACATGAGCGCATTGATGCCCCTGTGAGCGTAGTGCTTTGCCTGCCTGCTCACTTGCGCGTGTCCCGCAGCGTCCCGTGGCCGGCCCCCCACGGGAACACGTCACTACCCACTGGCTGTGGGTGCGGGGGGGTGCGGGCGTGGGGACCTGACACCAACCCCACAGCGCGCGCTCTTGCGAGCTGGCTTTGCGCGCTGTGGGGGCGGCATGAGGGTGCCCGGGGGAGGCGCCTCTTGCCTGGGTGTGGGGCGTCCGGGGTCGGGCGCTCTCCCACCCCCGACTGCCGGCCCTCTGGGCGGGCTGCCAGGGCCCACTACCCACTGGCTGTGGGTGCGGGGGGGTGCGGGCGTGGGGACCCGTCACCAACCCGACAGCGCGCGCTCTTGCGTGCTGGCTTTGCGCACCGTGGGGGCGGCACGAGGGCGCCCGGGGGGGGCGCCTCCTGCCTGGGTGTGGGGCGTCCGGGGTCGGGCGATCTCCCACCCCCGACTGCCCGCCCTCTGGGCGGGCTGCCGGGGCCCACTACCCACTGGCTGTGGGTGCGGGGGGGTGCGGGCGTGGGGACCCGTCACCAACCCCACAGCGCGCGCTCTTGCGTGCTGTGGGGGCGGCATGAGGGTGCCCCGGGGAGGCGCCTCTTGCCTGGGTGTGGGGCGTCCGGGGCCGGGCGCTCTCCCACCCCCGACTGCCCGCCCTCTGGGCGGGCTGCCGGGGCCCACTACCCACTGGCTGTGGGTGCGGGGGGGTGCGCGCATGGGGACCCGTCACCAACCCCACAGCGCGCGCTCTTGCGAGCTGGCTTTGCGCGCTGTGGGGACGGCACGAGGGCGTCCGGGGGGGGCGCCTCCTGCCTGGGTGTGGGGCGTCCGGGGTCGGGCGCTCTCCCACCCCCGACTGCCCGCCCTCTGGGTGGGTTGCGGGGGCCCACTACCCACTGGCTGTGGGTGCGGGGGGGTGCGGGCGTGGGGACCCGTCCCCAACCAGACAGCGCGCGCTCTTGCGAGCTGGCTTTGCTCGCTGTGGGGGCGGCATGAGGGTGCCCGGGGGAGGCGCCTCTTGCCTGGGTGTGGGGCGTCCGGGGTCGGGCGCTCTCCCAACCCCGACTGCCCGCCCTCTGGGCGGGCTGCCGGGGCCATTTTGCTCACATTACGTATGCTACGTTGTCTGGTGCCGCGGGGATCTGGGTCGCGGCCCAGCCCGCGACTGGCGAAATAATCGACTGCCGCCTGCAGCGACTCCGCCCACTCTTGGGTATGTGTCTCTCACGTACCACCCTTTCTTCCCCACTCTCCTGAAAAATGAAGAAAGCAGGTTATACGAAACACATGGTTTTAGACACTGACTGTATGACACACTACCGCACCAGGCTTCTGCTGTTTGTGGACAAAGGCCCCCGCAAATGGGTCATGAGATCTTTTTCAATTCTTTCTCTCCGGGGGAGGCTTTGTGGCCCACTTTTTCCTTTTTCCCCATCGGAGACATAAAACTACCCCGAAAGGGCTGATGAAACCCATGCTTCTGGGACATCCCTCCAATGCATTAAACTACCCAAACACCCCCTCCTACCCCACAAAAGGCACATGGGCTCCTTTCCGCAGACCAAGACCAGCATTCTTTCAAGAGGCACAAACAGCAAACCCCAAGCCGATATGACTAAGATCTAGCACCCTTGTTGTAGGAAAAAAAAATTTTTTAGATGCGAAAATATTTCTCAGATGCGCTAAAAAATAATAGAACCCGCAAAACAAAACTATAAACCATCTTCAGTCCAATACAAAACATCTAAAAGAATGTCGATAGTCACCAAACTTTTAGATTGCTCTCTCAAAAATAATCCGGTGCAAATCTAAAAAAAAATGAAACAGCATTTGAAAAGCAGACTTCGGGATTTAAAAAAACCGCAACCTCCAAAAAATAATCCGCGTCTAAAACAAAATAAGATAACGGATAACGCTACGGCCTGCTGCTTGCTCCCCGGGGATGGTCTCTCGCTAATCTTGCCTGAGGTCTTTGTAGGTGCGGGTCTCCGCCAGTCGTGGCTACGAAATGCTTCCCGTCCTCCTGAGAGTGGCCGTTTGCCTGTCCTAGCTGTGCTTCCTGAGTTCTGAGTGCGGGTCCCTGCCACTCGTGGTCGGGGTTTCTTTGTATGGGGTTGCTGATGTGGCTGCGGTGTGTGTGTGGACGTTTGTAGGTGAGGTGGGTGCGCGTGTGGTGTTGGTGTCTCGTGCGGGTCGTGTGCCCATGCCTTTATCCTTTGTCTCTGGTGTATTTTGGAAAAGATTTGACGATTTGTAACATCTTTACGTCAAATTTTACCGATTTGACCTCCCAAATCGCTGGTGATTTCGCTAAGCTGCATGATTCACACCAGGCAGAACCCCGTTAGTTTCATTTCATATTTTTTGCAGCTGCTGGAGGTTTGTGCCCTTCATTGGGGGTATTGGTCAGCCTTGACCTTTGGTCAGGACGTATACTTAACCGATGTTTATATAGCGATGGCCGTCCGCATTAGAGCGATCGGCCATACGGTAGTGGTTAGCCATGTGTGCTCTAGGGAGGAGGTTCTGGGTTCCAACCGCACTATCTCCGAATACCTACCAAATGATTTCGCTTGGTTCTGGCGACGTTTGAGAAATGCCTCTCATTGGGACATCATACACGGTACCTTACGCTCTTTTCTAAGGTACAAGCAGTGTAAAACGATTCTGTGAACTGATGAGAGTGTCGATTGCTGGTTGGGGCATTTTCTAAGGCAAATTCAAAGGATTTTGAGCCTTTTTCCTTGGTCCTACTAGCTTGATCAACTAGTACGCCAGGAGGGAATGAGAAAAAGTCACTACGACGTCTTTTGTTGGGAACTTGATCCCGGCCAAGCCCCCCCTATTCTTTGAGAAGTTTTAAAGACTAACACTTACTCATTTTTGTTACTCTTTTGAAGCATAAAAGTACATATTTCAAAGTAACTAAGGTAATAACCCTAGCTCCTCATGAAGTACACCCCTACCACTCAAGTGAACAGAGGTGTCTTCCTTCATGGAGGTATTACCAAAATAATCTAGGCACCTCATACCTTTTTCCTTTAGAGTTAAGCCTATTGGTCTCCCACTTGAGGACCTAGATAAGGTTTGAGGTTTGAGGTTTGACTTTTCGGGTACTAGGCATTCTTCGGCCCCGTGGGGCCACCTGGTCGGGCCACGTGATATCCTCCCCACGGGGACCTAGTGGGGGGCTCTTGAGGACCTCGACAAGTTTCATCTACGTAATATGGTTCGATTTTTTAACTGATTTTGAATTCAGTTGCTTGTCCAAGCTGGCGACGCCATAGCCTGTGTTTAGCCCAATGTACAACCTACCAGCTCCACATTCCTAACCTACTCCATTGCATGTGTGACTGGGCACTTGAAGTGCTTATCAATATCCTTGGGCGAGACTAGTGTCATTTGTCAGATTAAAACCATTTGATCCTGGCTGGGGTTCGTGGTGCATGTGTCTGCGTGCTCAATCTCACGCGATAGGTCGGTGGTGTATGTTTGCACTTCGCAAAACTTGGCTGCGGTTTGTAGTGAGTGTGCTTGTGCCCCGCCAATTTAGGCTCGGGTTTATGGTGCGTGTGGTTGAGAGATGTTTCCCCCGCCTCGGGTTTCCGGTGCCTATGTTTTACTGATGGGCCACTAGGCTCCCGCACAGGACCGATGCTGCAAAACACGTGAGTTTCGTTTCAAAATCTAGACCACACTACACCTTTGCCCTCAAAGCAATACACTGCTCCAGCACGTCGTAATTGTTGAGCTTGTCCGTGAATCTACAGTCATCATGGTCACAAAGACCCTGTGCAACACACAGGAGTCCAGTCCCAGACTACTCTACAGAGCACATGCATGTAGGATGTGTGAAATGCATCCATTATACTATTTAATAATCGCTGGCTACTCTGTCGTGATTCTGTATGTGCTCTGTCGTAATTCTGTCTGTACCTTGTGATATTGATGTCGTCTGTCTTTACGCTTTAGGCCTATCAGTCGCGAGCGATCTCGCAGATAAGTCGCGATCGCCGGAAGCTTTACTCTGCTGCCTACTGCTAACACTCCCCTCCTAAGGCGGCGCCCTGGGATGAAGAGAAAGCCATAAAAGGGCGCGCCTGGTAGATCTATTTAGAAGCAGGCAGCGGACGTCGCTGACAGGACTTACAACAAACAAGAAGTCCTGCACTGCACTCCGGCTTGGAAATGCATTGAGATCTTTGATCTTCATGTTTGAGAAAGTAGGGTTGTTTTGAACAATTTTGAACCGCAAAACAGCTATTGTATCAATTTTTTATCGTTTTTGCAAAAGGATATTAAACGACATATTTCTTTTTTTTTTGTCTTAGACCCAATGATGAAAGCGTATGCCAGCCCTAGCTGGGGGGGGTGCGTAGCGCCCCGGCAGCCAAGCCTAGCCCTGTAACATACATCGATCTTGTCTTTTTTCTTAGAATTGCTTAATGTTTTCAGGTAACCATGCCTACACATATGCAAAGGGGTGCCATACTTCAATGTTGCCTTCATCCTCTTCATCTTCTAGATCTAAATAAAATTTTCATTCTTACATTGAATTTTATGCTTTAAACAATCTTGATGGCTAACTAGAGCCACATATATTTGTAGAAATTTGCTTCTATTCACGAAGGTTACGATGGTCAGGCGCTGCCTTTCGAACCCATGCTTCTTTGCCAGGACTCAGCTTTGATTCATTTGCATGATTGCCTTAGTAGATGGGCTATGCACTACGTACATGTCGTGCGTACGGGCAGGGACTGACCGATCAGTGGGAATTCGAGGAGATCTTTTTCACTTCACCCCCAGCAGACCGAGGCACAGGCTACACCGCCAGATTTTCTGGAAAACATTTTGTTAAGTATATGCTTCGTTTTGATCCCAGACCGCGGGCAACCGACAGTACCGTCCGCGGGAAATCGCGAACTGTGTAAAAGAAACCAACCACACGAACTCATGAGGGCCTCAAAGATACAAGCGTCCGAGCGTACCAAAAGTAGACTGAGTGCATTTAGCACAAAATCAAGGGGTCTAACGTCAAAATGCCGAAACGTCGGAGCTTTGCCCCATTGGACCTTGATATGTCGCCCTTCTCTACTGGATGCAACATCAATGCTGCACACTACGGTTTATCCACCTTTTTGTTTTAACTTGCATGGAAGCAGTAGGAAGCGGTATCCATACTCGCCGTAAAATCGCGGCCCGTAAGGCGTGTAGGGCTGCAACGGTCGGCGCAAACCATGCTTTTGGTTTCTTGGCCGAGCTTTTTGGGCTCACCCATATCTTCGAACTTAACAGGACCTTAGGCGATCAGCATAGACTTGTGCATTTTGAAAGTAAACTCATGTGAATACCATAGAGACCAAGTGGCACAAAGTTGATCACATCCAAGTTCAATCAAGTATGCCAAATACGAGCACAACGGCCTACATGCGCTCCGGTTGGGGGCATCCACGTATCAATTTATTCAAGTCTTCGAGGCGCAATCACGATGATGGTGATAGAATGACATGTCTATGCGACAGGTAGAGAACCGATTTGGCCTAAGTGGCGAGGTGTTTCATCCGTCCGGTCCAAAAGGTTGCAAAAAAATCATTCAATATAGCATGGAGATCAGCGACAAATTCAATCACCATGCGTTCAAATACCGCATCCCACTCCACAGAGTGCAATGATGCAAGCAAGGTGCCAAATCAAAGGGGTAAAAGCAAGTCCCCGCACAACGACCAATGAAGCACGTACATGTAGGAGCGTGTAATTACAAAGGACTGTATGTATGCGACATGGCCCTAATGCAAATAAGCAATGAATACATATGATGAACCCGGCAACCCGAAAAACATCTCATTTGCAGTCTGTTACGGCTATTCGCTTCATGTTGTGCCACTGATGAGGGTCTTGCCAGCCGATTGTGTTCTACTTTGCTTGTTGCTCCAGTTGTACAACAGCATGGAAGCCATGGCTCCATACACTGCGTGTCATTGGGCGCGCCCCATGTGCCAAGGCGGGCAGACCTTCTCAAAGTGTGTTTGCATGTGCCAAAGACGACAAGCAAAGGCTCAACGGTCGCCACAAAAGGGCGCCACAAATGGGTTATGGGCTAGCAACAAATAAATTGTACGAAACCGCTGAGGTCGAGACCAATGACATGGGGAAGATGCACACAACAACACGCCAACTTGTGCTGTTGCTACCAGGTAATGTGTTTGTCGCCGTCCGACGATGCTTGTTGTGCTCAATGACCACCATGCACCTTGAATCGATACTTCCAGGTGTACGTAGTTGTTGATGCAATGGCATCAACAACCCTTGAATCAACTTTTCACAAGCATCCATCAACACTTTCAATGGATGCTCAACGACCCTTTGCACGCTTGCAGCGCCTATTTGTGCGACATTCCACGCCCCCCCCCCCCCCGACAACATACACCCGGAAGTACGGCATATTCACTCACCCTTAGTGGCACCCCCCCCCCCCCATCATCCCTCCCTCTCTCTCTGTCTCCCTCAATCTCTTAGAACACTCCCCCAACTCAGCCCGGCCACTCGTGTGTCTTGGCAAGTACATCAACGTGTTTTTTGTCTGCACTGCCTTTGGGTGCTTGGGGTTTAGAGGGTACCCCACATCCTAGCTCGTTGGTTGTGCAGTGTTGTCAGGTAGGGGAGGCGGAGGGGGCGTTCTAGTAGGGCTAGTTGGTACCGTGACACCCGCTGTCCAATGCTGCCGCAGTCCCATTGGTTTTCTTCTTCTTTTTTTGATCGCCCAGCGCCTCAAATTCCTCAAATGCCCCTCTGGAGAGCTGTCTGTTGAGCATCAAAACGCACGTGGACAAGTTCACCGATTGGACGTTTCCAGAGCCTCACGCCTTCTAGCATATATTCGATGATTGCTCCCAACGTGGCGCCATTGGCGTAAGGCACCCTCCTCAAACTGTGTAGCAACACCGGGCTTGCACTATAGTCCATGCAAACTTGGCAGACTTTTTGCGCATGAAGTGCACAACTTCCGAGCTCCGATAGGTACGTCTGGTGGTTGGGAGCCCTGTTAGTGACGGGTCTATTTTAATTGGATAGTCGCCTTGTGGGGAAGTTGGTGGGATAATTGCAGCGGCATGTCTGGCCACGTCTGGGTACGAGCCCACTTTGTGCAGGCGCTTAGTGCTGGCTGAGGTTGGCAACCATTTTCATTCGCTTCCGCTCTGTGTCCTTGAGTGTTTGGCCACGACCATGGCATTGGCAGCTAAGGAGTGGTGGCCGCCGTCCGTGTTCGTTTGCCGCATTTTTGAGGGATTGTCTGGAACGGGGGTTGCCGAGCGTGATTTCTTGGGTCTAGTTATCTGTGTCGATGCGGCATCGGACTTGGGAGGGTACCGGGTTGGTGGCCTTGTTCCAGGGGTGTGAGTGCGTACGTGGCTCCCTAGGGTACGGGTGACCAACCAGGAGTAGGCGGAGCTGGAGAGTGTAGCATGGGCAGTCCGTTTGGCAGTCGCTTTGCGATGGTCGTCGGTTACCATTTTTACCAATAGCATCGCGGCGGTTTGTCAGGCAGTGGGACTGCGTGTGAAAACGTGGTTATCCAACAGATGCGTGACCTCTGCGCTTGCGTGGCGTCCGCGCGTTTCGGGACTGGTCCTCAGGATTATTTGGTGTCCCACAGAGCTCTTGCCGGCTGACCCAATGAGCCGCCTTGAGTCTGATTTTCATAGAGTCCGGGCGCGTGTAGAGCAGATGGCGTGGTATGAGTGGGGTCGGCTCGGGCTTCACTTCGGGAAAGGGATTTCTGTCCTCTGTGCCTTGCTCAGACTCTTCCCACCCTTTCTATGACTCGTTCCACATCCCCAGGGCTCCTTTTAACAACTCGGCACCCCCCCCGGGGGGGGGGGGGTCCCGGGGTCCCACACCATCCCCCCCCCCCCAGACCCCCCCCCTCCTTAAAAGATTGGGCCAAAATTTTGCTTGGGCGCCTTCGGCGTAATTGATCCCTGTAGTCGTCGTTCTTGTGCCTTGTACTGCATTCCTTGGTCTGCCGTTGTTACCTCTGTTTGTTTGTTGTATTTTGGGTCCCTGTACTACCTGCCTGACACTTCCCCATGGTTTGCAGAAACTGGACACTATGCGGCAAGGGACAATCACAGTTAGGTTGGTTCACAGTGACAGTGGCAGGTCGAACGTCAGGCTATACACAGTGCTTGATACCCCGCAAGCAATGGCAGCGGATGGTCTAGAGGTTGAATGCCTGGATTTGAATGTTGCGATCCTGGTTTCAAACCTTGGTTTTGCCAATTTTTGCCATCACAGGGATGCGATCTGTTTTTTCATGTTGGGTCTGACAATTTCACCGAAAATTCATTTTGGCACCCCTAAAAACTTGGACCCCCCCCCCCCGGGGGGGGTGCCCTGCTAGACCCACCCACCCACCCCGCTGGACCCCCCCCCCCTTAAAAGGAGCCCTGCACATCCCGCCGGGGGCGCCGTGGCGCGGGGCGCGTGCGTTTCGTCCCTGTCCCCTGTCCTTTGCCAACCCCGCCACCAACCGAGCTTGCCTTTCTGCACCTGCATTGACGGGGGGGGGGTGGCACTTCATGTTCCCTCGACCATGGGGAGATGCCGTCAGGACAAAAGGAGGGCGATTTCAAGTGTGTGTGGGGGGGTACATCTCTGCTTCTAGATCATGCTCCTGTGGTTCATGAGGAAGACTGACAACAAAGTGGGGTGACCTAGGGCTCACAATATATGACAAGCAGATCTTTGCACCAAGTGATGCATTGTGCTACTAGCAGCCCGGATGTGGGTGCCCGTCTCGCCAAGCTCTCCCCTCGTCCCAAGTTTTTTAAGAATTCAAAAAATTATTTTCATGGCAGTTCCCAGTGCTGCCAACACTGGCACACCACAAAGTCTGCCCAAGATTGAAGAAAGCAACACAGCTGTGAAAATATGCACTGCAAGTATCGCATATGCTGGCTGCACTGCACAGCATCAACAATCATGATCAAAGTGTGCCCGCCATCACACAATCGAGCAAAGGCAGTGCATCACATTAATCCACATTCGGACAGCACATATGCAGCACAATCCAAAAGATTTTTCGCCTCTTCGCACTACGCACATACCCACTGACTCTACCATCGCCACAGTCGACCGTCCCACACAGCGTTGCAGATCCATCGCGAACCAGTTCCTATGTGTGAGAGCATGGGCCACACCATTTTACGGCGCCATCGACACAATATTGAACTTGGGATACGGTTTCTTCGACGTGTTCGATATGTTGACACCATTTTTTGCTGTCGCTTCTGCGGGCAGGCACAGCAAGGGTGCAGAGACCTGCACACGTCCTTTGCAATCTCCTGGTGCCGCATGCTCGTTTGGAGACCGTAGGGCACGCAACCTCTGCGCCACGTCCATGGGCACGCACATGACGAAGAAAGAGCAACCCTGGACCCAGACCCTGCGTGCATGGCGCCATACATCCACGCCGACACTCATCAAAATTGCCAGCCGACTGTTGCAAGAGGGCTGGTCCATCAGTGAGGACTGACGCAGCAACTGTGCAACATCTAAGGAAACCCAATGCATGCGGTCACTCACTGCCTGATTCAAAACGAATGTGCGCACGGCCCACCCCACAGAGGAAGCAACGACACACGAGCCACCCATCCTGCCACCATAGTGATTTTTTTTCCAGTAAAACATTCCTTACCCCCTGACAACATACCACAATGGCTGCTGATCCATTATGCGTTTTTAAACTAGCCTCCCTGTTGCGACACCCTAGTTTTACCCCACCATGCACACAGTGCCGGCGTATCACCCAGCTTGCTTCACGGGCATACCTGGTGTCGTCCACTCAACCGAGTTTTACACTCAGCTGTTAACCGCCTTAATGTCCCACCAGCGGTGCCGTAACAAGGCATGGCCCATGGTTGCTCGCATTGAAAGTCTCATGCAGGATTGTCACCAGCGTATGGTGCAGTCGACTTTGGTGTTGTATGAGGCGGTGGGCGTGTGCTTAGTGCGACGAGGCGCAGACTTTTAGCTGTGATACGTATGGTGTGTCGGAATGTCGATTCAGGTAGTGAGTGGACTGCTGTTGCTGTGTTCTGCGAGGAGGTTGTGAATACGGCACACTGCCAACAGTGGTGACCTGTGGTTGGGGGGGCGGGGGGGTATTTAGGGTTGTTATGTGCTTCACAGGGGGGTGTTCCCATAGATTCTTCGCTGTGGGGTTGGGTTGCACTTTACGGCGCCTAGACGTACCAAACCAGGCTGAGATAGACGCAGCCGCGTCGTCGTGCACTACGGCCTCCGTGGCACAACCCCTTGGACGCCCCCTCCCCCCACCCCCCGCGGCACGGCACGGCACGGCACACGGCACGGCACAGGCCGTTTACGCCCCCCCCCCCCCCAGCCGTAGTGCACGTTCTGACACGGGGGCATGGGCAGCTCACCATGGAGCGCAGTTACAGACAGCAGAATATGGTACTGATGGTATGCAACTCGGTCACGCAGAGCTGATCGTGCGTGCTGATCAGGGTATTGTATCTACAAAAGCGTCGGGGATCCATAGCTGTGATACCTGGACAAGATCATCATGCATAGCCTGTACATCCCAAGTTGTTGCATAATTATGGTTTCCAGTCTTCCCAGTGCAGTGTGCATGATGCACAAAAGACTGTAGGCTGATTCTGCAACATGTCCGGCAAGCAAACAAAGCAATACTACAGAGACTTACACACGTCCGCTGTGTCATCCCACTGTCGGGTGTTCGTATGGAAGCAACAATATACGCAGTTGCTACACCAGTACGCCATGCTGATGGACGCACACATGACAGTCAAAGATCGACTCTGGGCTCAAACCCTCCGTGCCTGGCATCACACATCCATGCAGGTACTCACTAAAACTGCCAGCTGACAGTTGAAGGAGAGCTGGTGCATCAGCACTGATCTCAACCACGTTGACGCTACCACGGTTCACCACCTCAACAAACGCTCTAATGTCAGCAGTACACAGTCTCATTCAAAGAGAATGCGCACATTGTCCACTTCTGCTGATTGTCCCACACCACATGAGCCACCTACACCGCCTGGTGTGTGGTATCGAATTCCTGCCCTCTCAGCTATTTCATACAGCCTATCGCCTTCTGTGCCTCATGCACCCTGGGGAGACGACATGCTCAGCAGTCTGTGCATCATGTGGTTGCAGGTTTGGCTAACCCTCACTGCATTCCCTACCCTTGATCACGGACCCCACACAACTGTATGTATTCGGTCCCTCTGTCTCTCATACCCTTATTCCGCTGTCCTATGCAGCCTGCAGTCTTGCATGTTTTCAATCCGCTGTTCTTTTCAGCCTTCACTCTTTTGCGCCTCATGCACGCTGGGAAGCCGAAGGGCGTGGCCGTCTCCCACTGCCTCAAAAGGTCTCAGATCTAGCTAATCGTCACCATGCGTCAGAGCCGCTACCACAGTTCTTCGTGGAGTCATCGTGGAATTGGACAGCTGTGAACCCTGATTCCGAGAATTTTTCTTCAACACCATACAATCAGCGGACGAAGTCAGCTCGTTGGGATCTGAACCAAAAAAAAAGTAAAGAAGCCTATGGGCGTGGCATTCTCCCACCGCATACCCTGGTTTCAGACTCAGCTCATCCTCACTGCATGTCAGATCCACGACCACAGTCATTTGTGGGATCATCTTAGAACTGGGCAGCTCTGAACCTTGATCCTGAGAGGCTGTCTCGAGTACCATTCAGTGAGCAGGCTACGCCAGCTCATCCTGGTCCGGGCCACAACATTTGTTGATCTGTGAAATCATGGCGGTCTGTTTTTTCACCACTTTTATGGTTCAGCCGATCCCCCATGACCAGATTGTGGTATATTTGCAGCTCTGTGAGCTTCAAATTCTCGGCTATGCTACATTTGTTTTAGACACAAATACCCTGATCTACGTCCTGATCCAAGCGACAGCAGGCATAGGGACCGTATCATAATTTGGTGCCTAATTTCATTCGGTACTAAGTGCAGTGTGGCCTCATAAGACAGCAGTTTGGTGATGAATCTGCAAGCTACATAAGGTTGTGAACATGTCTTTTCTGAGTGTTTGCCAATTTGAACCCACACAGTTTGATTTGGGGAAGTTTGGGCACTATGGTTCCCCTTTCTTGCGCGAATTCACCAAGCAAGCCTCTCTTTTTGAACCTAGCCATCAAGTTGTTGATATACCCCCCAACTGCAAAGGGGCCAGTCCATATCCCCAACTGGAAAGGGGCCCAGTCCATATCCCAAACCGGTAAGGCGCCGGTACATATCCCCAACTGGAAAGGGGCTGCTCCATATCCCCAATGAGAAAGGGGCCGGCCCATATCCCCAGCCAGAAAGGGCCCAATCCATATGCCCCACCGGTAAGGGCCAGTGCATATCCCTCCTTGGAAAGGGGCCAGTCCACATCCCCAAGCAGAAACTGGCCAATCCATATCTCGGACCCTGAAAGGGGCCGGTCCATGTCCCCAAATGGAAAGGGGCCAGTCCATATCGCCAGCTAGAAAGGGCGCTAGTCCATATGCCCAACCAAAGAGGGGCCAGTCCATATTCCCAACCGCAATGGGGCCAATCCATATCCCCAAGCGGAGAGGAGCTAGTCCACATCCCCAACGGGACAAGGGCCAATCCATATCCCCAACTCGAAAGGGGCTGGTCCATCTCCTGAACTGGAAAAGGGCCAGTTATCCACAACTGGCAAGGGAACGGCCCATCTCCCCAACTCGCAAGGGGCCAGTCTACATCCCCCACCGGAAAGGGGCCGGTCCATATCCCCAACCAGATCGGGGCTGGTCCATATCCCCAACCGGAAACGGGATAGTCCATGTCTCCAACCGCAAAGGGGCCAGTCCTGATCCCCAATGGAAGGGGAGCAAGTCCACATCCCCAACGGGAACGGGGCCAGTCCATATTCCAACTGGAAAGATGCCGGGCATTACCCCCAAATGGAAAGGAGCCGGTTCATAACCCCAACTAGAAAAGGTGCCAAACCATATTCCCAATTGGAATGGGAGCAATCGATATACCCAACTGGAAAGGGCCCACTCCACATCCCCAACTAGAATGGGGCCAGTCCATATAGAAGGTAGAAGGTTGCCAGTCCATATCCCCAACCGGAAACTCGCCAGTCAATATCCCCAATTGGAAAGGGGCTGGTCCATGTCCTAGACTAGAAAAGGGCCGGCCCATATCCCCAACCGGAAGGAGGCCAGTCCATGTCCCCAACTAGAAAGGGGCCAGTCCATGTCCCCAACCGGAAATTCGCCAGTCAACATCCCCAACTGTAAAGGGGCTGGTCCATATCCCCAAACGGAAAGGGGCTGGTCCATAGCCCCACCTGAAGAGGGGCCAGTGCATATCTCCAAGTCAAAAGGTGCCGGTCCATATCCCCGGCCCGAAGGGGGCGTGTCCACATCCCCAACCGGAAACTAGCCACTCCATATGCCTAAGTGAAAAGGGGCCAGTCTACATCTCCAAACGGAAGTGGGCTAGTCCATATCCCCGACTGTACAAGGGTAGGGCCATATCCTCAGCCACAAAGGGGTCGGTCCATATGCCCAAGCAAAAGGGGCCAATCCATATCCTCATTTGGAAGGGGGCCAGTCCATTTCCCCAACTGCAAAGCGGCCGGTCATATCTCCAATTGGAAAGGAGCCGGTCTAAATGCCCAACTGGAAAGGGGTCCATATGCCGAACTGCGAAGGGGCCGATCCATGTCCCCAAGTGGAAAGGGGATGAATTGGAACGGGCCCAGTCCATATCCCCCATTGGAAAAGGGCCAGTCCATATCCCCAACTAGAAAGGGGCCGGTCCATTTGCAGAACTGGACAGGAGCTAGTCCACATCGCCAACAGGACAGGGGCCAGTCCATATGCCTAATTGCAAAGGGGCCGGTCCATATCTGCAACTGGAAAGGGGATGGTTCATATCCCCAACTACAAAGGGGCCATTCCACATCCCCAACTGAAAATGAGACAGTCCGTAACCCCAACTAGCAAGGGGCCAGTGCATATCGCCAACTGGAACGGTGCCAATCCATATCCCTAACCGGAAACTTGCAAATGCATATCTGCAACCAGAAAGGGGCGAGTCCATATCCCCAACTAGAAAGGGGGCAGCCCATATCCCCAACTGGAATGGGGCCGGTCCATGCCCCCCGCGGAAAAGGGGCCTGTTCATATCCACAACTGGAAAGGAGCCGGTCCATACCCCTGGCTGTCGGTCCAGATGCCCAACTAGAAAGGGGCCGGTCCGTATCTCCAATAGCACAGTGGCTGGTTCATATCCCTTGTTGGAAAGGGGATGGTCTATATCCCCCAACTAGAAAGGGGCCATTCCATATCCCCAACTAGAAATATGCTAGTCGATGTCCCCCGAGGAAAGGGGGCTGTCCATATCCCCAAAACTGGAAAGAGGCTGGTCCATCCCCCCAACTGGAAAGGGGCCGGTCTAGATCCCCGACTGCAAAGGGGTGAGTCTATATCCTTCACCGGAAAGGTGCTGGTCCATATCCACAAGTGGAAAGGGGCCAGTCCGTATCCTTGACCGGAAAGGGATCGGTAGCCATCCCCAACCGGAAAGCGGCCAATCCATATCCCCAATCGGATTGGGGCCCGTTCATATCTTTAACTGTAAAGGGGCTAGTCCATATCCCCAAGCGGAAAGGGGCCAGTCCATATGCCTAACTTCGAAGGGGCCGGTCCGTTTCCCCAACTAGAAAGGCGCCATTCCATATCCCCAACCGGAAATGGGACAGTCCGTATCCCCAACTAGAAAGGGGCTAGTGCATATCGTCAACTGGAACGGTGCAAGTCCATGTCCCGAACCGGAAACTTGCAAATGCATATCCGCAACCGGCAAGGGGTTAGTCCATATCCCCAACTAGAAAGGGGCCAGCCCATATCCCCAACTGGAAAGGGGCTACTCCATACCCCCAACTGAAAAGGGGCCGGTCCATATGCCCAACTAGAAAGGGGCCAGTCCATATCCGCAGCAGGAAAGGGGCTGGTCCATATCCCTTGTTGGAAAGGGGATGGTCCATATCCCCAACTAGAAAAGGGCCATTCCCTATCCCCAACTAGAAAAACGCCGGTCGTTATTCCCCGAGGAAAGGGGCCTGTCCATACCCCCAACCGGAAAGGGGCAAGGTGCATGATATCCTCAACTGGAAGGGGGGTGGTCCATATCCCCAACTGGAAAGAGGCCAGTCCATATCCCCAACTGGAAAGGGGCCGGTTCATATTCCGGACCAGAAAGAGGCCGGTCCATATCTTCAACGGGAAAGGGGCCGGTTTGTATCCCCAATTGAAAAGGGGCTAGGCCATATCCCCAACTTGAAAGGGGCGAGTCTATATCCCTGACCAGAAAGGGGCCATTCCATACCCCCGGCCGGAAAGGGGCCAGTCTGTATCTTTAATCGGAAAG
Organism: Eutreptiella sp. 'Long Island Sound 2002'; assembly: GCA_964036045.1. Lineage (NCBI taxonomy): Eukaryota > Euglenozoa > Euglenophyceae > Eutreptiales > Eutreptiaceae > Eutreptiella > Eutreptiella sp. 'Long Island Sound 2002'. The sequence continues at coordinate 43,133,415 of OZ038394.1, read as the reverse complement.
GGATCATTCGATATCTCCAACTAGAAAGGGGCCAGTCCATATCTCTCTGGGACGTGCGGTTTCATGCCAACACGGAGCGTTTTCAGGGGTTGGTGCCTTTGTGGTCTCATTTGTGCCCGCTGAGTGTCCGGTTGGGGGGGGTATGTGGGGCATATTCGGAAAGCCCTTGAAAAGGGCTATTCGGAACACCCCAGGTTTGCATGCTGTGCTAACGACATGTTTGAGATTTTTCTCCGCTTTGGACAGTGCCTGTGTTGCCTGCTGCCTATTTTTGCTAACAGGCAGCCACCATGTCTTCATACAAATTCACACAACGTGCTGTTGCTTCCCCTGATGCGCCACTGAAACCTTTGGTGCGAAAAAGAGCGCGATCTGGGGGTGAAACTTGGGTGCAGGTGACGCGGCGGCCTGACTTGCGCGCCAAAAAGCCTCGTACCGGTGGGTCACAGCAGCCTGCATGCGCCCACACAGAGCACGACATTTTATCCACTACTGAGGCCGCGGCTTTTGCAGCCCAGTTTTGGGATAAAAAGATTCACCCCACCAAGGCTTCGCAACACGAATTTCTGGCAACCTGCATCGACGTCGATTTGGAGCAAGATGTGAAACACGCAGGTCGTCAGAAGTACACCAGAAAAAGGGGGCACCAGGCAACGTACTTTGTACCCTACCGTGGGTCGCGTCGGCAAATTTGCAAGACACAGTTCTTGCATTATTTCAAAATTAGTCGCATCGTTGTGGAGTCTGTGGCCAAAGCCAAAGCAGCCGCGGCCGTTACCAACCCCCTGAGTCCCATGAAAAGCCCCCGGAAACAGGGAGCAGACAATGTACGGCGGACCTCAGCCATCAAAGGGAAATTTGAGAAATTTCTGCAGGCACTGCCACAGGCTGAGAACCGCTTCAGCGATGCCGCCCGGCCCAGCACTGAGTGGGTCCATCTGGCCCCTGTCGGTGGGCGTCGTGCGTCACCGTACAATGTGTGGATCCACTGGCTCCAAAAGGAGGAGGCGGATCAGTTTGCAAAGCGGGGCAAAGCAGATTTCAAGCCCCAGATTTCATTGAAAACAGCTCAGCGGACGATGAAAATATACAAGCTGGGGTACCAGGCACCCATGAAGGACACGTGCGCCGAGTGTGAGCTGTACAACCTGCAAATTCGGACAGCCGCACCCGTTTTGAAGGTTGCTGTGCTCCGTTTTTGCACCGGCGCGTCTTTTCACTTTTCCAAGTGTGTGTGGCGCTTTTTTTTTGCTCATTTTCAGGCCAAACTTCGCCATGAGCAGGCCACGCATTTACGGTTGGCCAGCGAAGGATACGACCGGAACAAGTACCACGGACAGTACAGCATGCAGACCTGGGGTGGAGCAAGAGTGACGACTTTTTCAACTCCGGGTGTTCGTTTCCCTGATCGGGCAGAACACATGGTCCTGGATTACAGTAAAGCCTTGAATTTATTGAAAATGCCCGTCGGGGAAAAGTGGTACACCTCAGAGTTGAAGGCGCACCGTTTGGTGTTGCACCGCACCACTCTGGGTGTTGATACTGTAATGGTTTGGCCAGAGTATGTGGCCGGTAAGGGTTTCAATGAGACAGCCTCTGCCCTGATCGGAGAGGTCCAGTGGCGCTGGTTTCATCGCATCACGTGGTGCGTTTTCATCAAGGGCCACTCATATAATCTATGCGATGCAGCGTCCCGTGCCATGGACCGTGCCCTCTATAATGTTGATCATTATTACGGTCTCACTGACATGGCTGGCCTAACAATCCAGCACGTTGTACGAAACAAACAGCGGTTTGTACGCAAGCTGCGCATTTTGAAGCGCAGCGATTTTTGGGATATGTCCAGGTGGCTGGCCGGTGCATATAAGTCTTCAGGCAGCCACCTGGACCATCAGCAGAAGCCTGTTTTGATCAGAGATGAGAAAATAAAGTGGTTGGACTTTGGCAAGACACCTAACCCTGAAAACCTGGAGGCCCACCCCGGTTTTGTCTGGGTGAAATCAGGGTACAGTGAGGCCATTCCATGGCGCAAGGTCCAGCTCACCAAACAGCGAAATGTGGACCTCACAACTGACGGCCTGTGGGCCATGCCCCTGAACACAGGGTGGGTACCAGTGAAGCCACGCAGGCTGCAGGATTGGGAAAAACTGAAGAAATATGTTCCCAGTCACAAGCACGGGGATGTGTGCCCCAATGGAGTCCCGGCCCTTGCAGAAAGGGGCAACGATGACAACGAATCGGATTCGGAATAATGAGTGATCCCTGGACCATTGCCTGTGCCCTGTGTGTCCTCCCTTGTACAGCTCGGTGCGCAAAACTGTGACCACCTACCCCCCCCAACCCATACATTTCTGAAACGGCGTTTTCCCACAGATTTCGAAAAGCATACACATACCCCCCCCAAGGTGACGACATTTTGGTGCATTACGCCAAAAGTTGAGAAAAGTCTGAAAAAATGTGAAAACGCTCCGTGTTGGCATGAACCGGATGTCCCAGAGAGATATCCCCAATCGGATCGGGGCCCGTTCATATCTTCAACTGTAAAGGGGCTGGCCCATATCCCCAAATGGAAAGGGGCTGGTCCATAGCCCCACCTAGAAAGGGGCCCGTGCAGATCTCCAAGTTGAGGTACTGGTCCTTGTCCCAAGCTTGAAGGGGTTGTGCCCATATCCCCAACCGGAAACTAGCCACTCCATATGCCTAAGTGAAAAGGGGCCAATCCACATCTCCAACTGGAAATGAGCTAGTCCATTTCCCTCACCGCAAAGGGGCCGGTCCCTATCCTCAATTGGAGAGGGGCCGTTCCCTATCCCCAACTGGAAAGGGGCCAGCCCATATCTCCAACTAGAAAGGCGCCACTGCATATCCCCAACTGGAAAGGGGGCATTCCATATCCCATATCCCCAACCGGAAATGGCACAGTCTGTATCTCCAACTAGCAAGGGGGCAGTGCATATCCCCAATTTTAAAGGCGCAAGTCCATATCCCCAACTGGAAAGGGGGCGGTCCACATCCCCAATTGGAACGCCAGTCCATATCCCCAAATAGAACAGGGCCGGTTCATATGTCTAACTGGAAAGGGGCCAGTGCATATCCCCAACCGGAAAGACGCCAGTCCATACACCCAATTTGGAAGGGGACAGTGCATATCCCCAACTGGAAAGGGGCCAGCCCATATCTGTTGGACCCTTCATGAAAGCCAAATACAACTTGTCGCCGAGGTTGTGCAATATTTGCCATGCCTTTTGTCACCCTTTTTGCATACCTTATCAAGGTTTTACAGCAAAAGGGATACCAATTGAGTTCTAAAAGGGCGAAGAAGGAAGGGCTGCATAGTTTATGGGCACAAAAGCACCTATGAGGAACATTCGGAAACAAAGGTTCAAAGGTGCGAAGAAACCATTCTTTCATGATAAATTGGTTGATTCAAAAAAAATTGTGCTTAATTGGATACCTGATACCCGGTTTTGTCAAGCCGACCAAGAGCACTGAGAAGAAAAACGAAAGCCCCCCAAGGTGGAGGAGAGAATTGTAGTGGTGAGTGTCGGGGCAGGTTTTGGAGAAGAAGGGAGAGCCCCCCAAGAGGAGGGACATTAGAACATTCACGCAAACAAGTTGAGGGGGTATTTTCGCAAATTTACTTTGGCAAGCGAAAATGGAGTCACTGCAACAAGTCAGCAGAAAGATCCCATGGGGCATAAGAGCAAGAAAGATGGTGCGCATGTTGTGGCTTAGATTCAACACTCTTTTAGTGCAGTAGTACGTTGTGCATTTGCGGGGTCAGCACACTGGTTGCTGTGTAACAGGAAGGGAGGTGGGTCTGTCATACGCGCCCATCCTACTGACGACTGACGACTGTGGCCTAAGTCCAACTGCAGCTGACTAAGATCGCAAGAATCCCAATTGCAAGAAGGTAAGAAGTTGTCCGCAGATATTAACAATTGCTGTTCTTTGGGGCCAGGAACTAGATTTGTTTGTTCGAGGGGCACTTAAATCCGCTCCACCACGCAGCACCGATTTTCATTGCTTTTCTCAGGACTTCCCATCAATGACCACCCACGAGCCGTACAACATTTCAAGGGATCACGTTTTGAATTTCCTCGCCGATTTACCACAAAGGCTTGACGATGTGCGAGTGATACATGTTCTCTGGACGTTGATGCAACTGCTGAAATGTTACCGTGCCTTTGAGGACATCAAGCCAGCCTTTCAAAGAGCCGTGCTGCAGTGCGCCTGGAAGATCAATGACATCCCGCAGCGGCCTCCCAAAAGACAAAAGGCGGTCGCCCCATTTCACCGGAATTCAACCGCAACGCTACCACTGGAAATATGGGCAGAGGCGTTACGTGTGGCAGAAATGCTTTGCACGCTGTACAAGCGACCGCAGCAGCCGGGCTGTGGGTCACTGCTCACTGTCTCTGAATTGCAGATGTTGCTTGAATTGGTGCGCCAGGCGGCTGTCGGTGACCAAGATCTGGATTTTCTACAAAAGCTCAGGGAGCGCATGGCCGCTAACCTATCTTCTTTCGAGGAGTCACGAAGGTTGCTACTGTGGGCTTACAAGGAGGTCGAAGCAAGGAGGGGGACGAATGAAAAGCTGGTCTCCTATGCAAAAGCGCTCGTGGTCCAGGGGCTCAACAAGGATATGTTGGGTTTGACTGTCAATTTTAATGCCCCTTCGGACCCTGAAAGCAGTACAATTCAAAAGGCCGCAGCTTTCTTTGGGCTAGACATACCTTTCAGTCCCACAACAGACAGCACTCAATGCCGTCAATTGACAAGGGTCGGACAGAAATGACAACGACAGGGGTGAAGTCTTGGTGTTCATTCGTGTGCCATTCCCATACAATGGCCGGCAGGTACCCTTGCAACACACTCCTGCCAACAGAGCAAGAATGCAGATGAAGTTGATAAGGGAAGGGGTGGTGAGAGATCTGTCATAAATGCAACCGCACCTTGCGGCCACCCCTCTTCAATTGCCGCTGGTCACTCTGCCCTTTCCACAGTCACCTCCCCTCCGCTTCCACCCTTTTGCTTGTTAACTCTTTAGTTGCGATGGCAACTTTGCGCCATACACCGCGCAGGTAGCAGTAGAGGAAAAGGTGGACTGCCTGGGCGGCCTGCCTATCGTATCACGAGGCTGTATGATTAGGGTGCCGTTGACCTCTCCCGGATTTCGAACTCAGGACCTCTTGTGCTATCCCATCCCCAGTTTCGACCTTGGGATCCCACTGATGCACTGTGTAGAGACCCCTCGGTCTTTACAGCCTGCAGACAGGAGACCCCAACACACCACTTGGGCAACAAGTAAAGCACAAACACGGCTGTGCCTCCTCAGAACACACAATCCTAAGGCCACGAGCCTTGCTCCTACGGCAAGGTTCTCTCTGGAGACACAAGTTGTGCAGTCTGCCCACACCTGATGACACCAAGTCCGTGAGCTATGCCCATTGATACGCTCTGTATACCTCAGCAGGCCTAGCACGCTCCATGCAATATACACAGAAGCCAGCCACACACAGCACATAGGCATGCATTGCAAGACGCATGAGGACCACATGACTGTCCATAGCTGCGGGTTGGGTGGAGGAAATGGGACCGAAATGATCCAAGTATTGCTGCATTGTGGGCATTTGCCCCTGAAAATGCACACCTCCAACAGTAAAATTGTATGCTGGCTGTTTTTTGGGTTGCGGGTATGAGTTGTGGGCAATGCCGTTCACGCAGTGCCCATGCAGTGCGCACACAGTGCAAAGTTTGTACATCGGCAACTATTTGATCCCCAGTTTTGGCCCCTTTTCACAAGTTTGTTGTTCTATAACAGCTTTTCTTTACACTTCTTGTGCATTGAGGATGTGGCACATTGGAGTTGCCACTCCTTTTCACCCATTTTTGACCAGTCTGACCCATTTTCACCCAGTTTTGCTGCACGTTCTTTGTTGTAGGTGAATGTTGGATTACGATGATGGGAAGGCAGCGGATGTCTTGTACATTCACAATGCAACAAATCGGCAGGTGGGCTGTCAAACACTCCTTCGCGGGTTTGTACATTCACAATGCAACAAATTGGCAGGTGGGCTGTCAAACACTCGTAAGCGGATTCCAACCTTCATGGCCACCGCCTTACTATCCCTAGGAAACAATGTCTTTTGTGGATTCTCTTTATGAGCCAGCACTTGAACCTTGCAAATGCGCTCTCGGATCATCGCAAATCACTAGCACGGCTTATCAATAACGGCCCACATAGGGCTGCTGCAGGTTGGGCCCAAATCAGGCCAAGGCAGAATGTTGATCACTTTGACCAATGACTACCTTGGACACCCGGCTGATGCGTGGTGCAACTTGCAGCATCAAGCTCACCAGAGTGCAAGAAATCAAAGATGGCAAAAAATCTCAAACAGGCTGTCAAGTTAGGACATGGGACCACAATAGTTGGATTCAGCACGTCAAAATGCATCCATTTACCTCCTTTCACGTTGCTCCAACTCCACAATATGTGGGAGCACCCATGGGAAAACCTGTGAGTTGGTGTCCCGCACGCGTGAGCGGAGCAGCCTGAGGCCCGAAAACCCTGAAACACCCAAAAGTTCGGCCTCGGTACTCAAAAATATGGTCACCTATCCCCCCCCAACCCATACATTTCCGAAACGGCGTTTTCTCACAGATTTCAAAAAGTATACACATACCCCCCCCTAGGTGACGACATGTTTGAACGCGGAAGCAAAAGTTGCGGAAACTACCGAAAAGTGCCAAAACCCAGAAAGTTGGCAGGTTCTGAATGTCCCCGAGAGATATGTCCCCAGAAGGCTACCACCATCTTCCGACACACTCAGGCAACAACAGATTGTGCTTGGCCACAACCACCAACCACCAGGGACATGAAGACCCTTGTGACGCTTGCACAAATGCAGGGTGGTTTCCTCCCTTCCTCCCTGGCTGCACTTCATTGTGTGGGCACTGCATGCAGTGCACATGCAGTGCATAGACATCCCCGTGGGCTTTGGGGACCAGTGTTTGGTTTCGGGGTCTCGCCAGGCAGAGGATCGCACAAAAACAAGTGTTTTGGTTTTGAGGTTGATTTTTTCGGTTTCCAAGGACAAGTGTTTTGGTTTTGGGTACAATTTTCGGATCTTTGCACCGAATTTTGGGATTTGGGAATGAGGTTTTCATTTCAATGATGGGTGAGGGATGTGTTTTGGGTGTTTGGGGGTGAGGAGTTGTTTTTGCTGGAGTATGGAGGATAAAGTTTTTTTTTGGGAGACCAGTTTCGGGTTTTGGTTGAGGTTTCCGTCTTTGGGACAAGTTTAAGATTTTGCTGTTTTGGGTATGTGGAAATGTCCTGGGTTTGCAGAATGAGCTTTGGATTTTCGGAACAATTTTAGGGTTTTGGAGATGATTCGGGTCTTCAGGCACCAGATTTACGTCTCGGGGACAAGTTTGGAGTTGCGGGATGAGTGTCGGGTTTCGAGGACCAATCTTTTGTTCGGGGGAGTATTGTTGGGTTTCGAGGACGAGTTTTAGGTTTCGGGGACGAGTGTTCGGACAGTGTGCACAGTGATTTGATTTTTGCACGTGCATTCTTTGAATGCTTCAAGGGCATCTAGCAAAAACAATCTGGGGTATGAGGCGCAACTGTGTTTAGTCTTGGTCATACCTTTGGAACCAACAATAGCTTCCGCAGAAATTGTTTCACTCAAGTGTGCTGCTTTCATTTTTGGATATTTGTGCCGCTGTGCACGCTGCCACATAAATGTACTTGCATTCAACACTTCCCAATGAGGGAGATGACGGAAGTCAAAGGCTGGTAGGCGGGTGTCTCACACACATTTTGGGTTGCCAGCACATATTACAAACCAGGAGCATTTCGGAGGGGGCTGCACATTTTGGCATCAGCCTTGGTGGCTTTTTACAGAATAAACCTGTTCACCTTTGGCATCTGCAAGGTCCAATGTCATGCGTCATGGGCATCCAACCGTGAGAAAGAAGCAACTAAGATATGTGCGCATTTTCGTGATGTTTCTGCTTGGGCAGGGGTATCCCTTGTTCCATATCGCCTCGGAGTTCTGCTCCTGCTTGTGCAAAGTGTAAGAGCATTTGCAAGGGGTCCGTCAGGGGGGCTTTGCAGGGAGCGTAAGGGGAGTCTAGTCTAAACGAACCGCGCAGTGCAAGGATTCCCCCAGAGGCAATCATTTTTCAGGTTGTTGGTCGGCAGCCCGATACAACTACACGCCATCGCTATGCCTTGGTAGCACTCCGTGCAGTCCAACAAGGGTTTGGTGATTTTGCAGCGGTGAGCGATTTTGCTATGTCATTTTGTGGGCCCCAGGGTTGTCAGGTCACCAGCATATCAGATCGGGACCATACTCCAGTCTCCACAATCAATTGTGCGTGAAGTCTGTTTTTTGCAAGTTGCCAGGCTGACTGCTTGTCTTGTCAGATTGTGGCTGGCCAGCGTGCCGCAAATGGAAACCCGAATGTACGCAGGTGAGGCGCAGAATGGAGGGGAGGGATTTTGTATTAGCCATTTTGCTGATGGGTCAATCAAGGCCAGGCAAGCATACGCTGTTCATTTGCCTGTCCAGTATGCCTCCCTTGCCAGCCTGTCTCAGGAAGTCTGGACTTGACAGGCCGTATTTTAGGCTGCGCACAAAAGGTGTCATTGGCGCATACCCCTGGAAAGGGTGGGTGACACGGCGCAAACATCGGATCCGGCGTTAGCACAACAGCGCAATCGGTGTTGGTGTTAGGCCGGGAGGGCGTTAAATCAGGTCAGACAACCCCCCCCCCCCCACTCTGCGAATTCTCTCGACATCACAGGCGTGTGGGGAGCATTGGCAGTTTTGACGTGCAAGTCCGTGTATATATTGGCAACCTGCACTGCTTGACCCCATTGGGTGACCCCTGTTGAGTGACCCCAGTTGGGCAGTCCCCATTGGGTGACCCTGATCATTATGGTGACCCCGTTGGTGGCCCACATTGTGCAGCCGGTCATCAGGATCCGGATGTTTTCAAGCCATGGTACCTGCGTGCCTGGTGAACGCTAGGTTGAGGGATTCAGGCTCTCAACTGGTGGCTTCGTATGTTAATGGTCATTTCCATGTATCCATATACCATCTTCCCATTGGCCATCTGCAGTCTTGATCGTTGATCAACTGGCGAGGCCCATGCCGGATCACAACGGCATCTGTGCTGTTTCATGTTTATCGAAGCCGGCAACACGATTGGGGAGCATCCACAAGCGTTGTCCACTCAGCGCGGCATGCACAGTACTCCATCAGTGCAGTGCACCTTGCCCCCGCATCTCCTGTGTGTGAATGCGTGTACCTGCGTGCCTGTGTGCATTTCCATTCGTTGTTGCCCGCCCCTCCACAGCAGCACACAGCCCACAGCACTTCTTATTGCAACACATCCGCCGATGGCAGTGTGCTTTGCATGCTGTTCTACCATCCTGTGTGTGTGCAGAGGTGCATGCCTTCCTCTCTGTTTTTGTCCTCTGTCCTCTTCATCATGTGTGTGCATGTGTGCGTGACCGTCATGCGAGCCTGCTTTAACGCCGCGCGCACAGCGCACCTGCGAAGCCATCCCCTCTGCGAGTTGCAGGTCTCTAGTCCGGAATGCAACACCCGGCCCTCCATACGGCTGAAATCAACCAGCACATTGTTGAATCTCCCTTCTCAGGATGAAGATGTGGCACATGAGACACGCACACAGCCATCTGCTTCCAGTTGATGGCCCACAGAGAAGAGAAAATCCTGCCAAAGCCGTGGCAACTGTAAATTGTGGGTCGCCCGATACGCCTTCAGAGATGCACCGCATGCACCCCGCCTATGGTGCCCTTCGTGTGATTAGATATGAAGGCCCAAGGAGGTCAAACTTATGGGGCAGAATGACGGGACTCAGGCACCAAAGTGGAGCAGGGGGAGGGAGGGGTTCAGAGCCGCTCCTCATGACACGATGCCCATTTTGCTGGACCTGGGCCCCAAATTGGCAGATGAACCAGGTGAGTGTTGCAGATAGATATCAGGGGATCGGGGTGGGGGAGGCAGTTCACTAAGATACATGGTGCGGGAGGGAAGGTGAGCGATAGAGCTGGTTAGGACACAGTGTGCGGGTTGGGTTGTGGGCATGCCATGGAGGCTGAACGAGTATACCAGCTGCTACTTCGGGTTGGGGAAGGTGGGGCGAGGGGGATGGGTGCTTGGTAAGTCGTACACCCCACACCTCATGGGAGTGCAGAGCCACACGTACACAAAAAGGGGTCGTGTCATTGGCACCCATCAATGTCCGCAGGGTCTCTGAACGACAAACTAACACACAGAGACGCACGCACACTCGGCCACCATGACACTGCAACTCAGCACACTTATCCATTTGGCAACAGACGGGCACCGTGACAATTGTTGACGATTGATGGCTCTTATGTGCTTTTACCAGTCACCATTCAGCAGCCTTTGTGGGCATGCCACTACGTGCCACAGAACCCTGGCCCTTTTCAGCGGTTTGGTCCCGAAGCCAAGCGAATGACAGCCTGATACGCCTGGCCCACACACTACACCTGCCCGAATATGCAACACAACACACCGTAGCAGCACACCTGCCACTGCAACAGTCGAATCAGCCAGCATCCCTCCGCCACACCGTACAGAATATTGCAAATGTGCTCAGTGCCGTGGCATATCTTAGGGTAGCCGACAGGACCTCAACTACGCTTTTTTGCATTCCAGTAGGTGTGAGACGAAACACGCTGATTCCTACAAGGGGAGGGCTATACCATGCAGACGGTGGATGGGGTTTCCCGAATCCTTTCCTCCCCGAAATCCGTCATGGCCAAAAATTAATGGCTAATGAGTAAAGCACGTAGTTTACCACTTTTGTATCTCCCTGGTAAAGCGAAATCACTCCTCAAAGGATGCATATTGTGGCGGCCAATCGCTGCTTGTGGAACCGTAAGTGCAGCGCTTTTACCTGCGCACCGCTGCTCATTATTTTACCCTCTTTCTGCGACCTCTCATTGATGAATTGGTTGCCCCCCCCCCCCCCCCTTTGTTTTACGTATCAACCTGAAAACCTGGGTGCACGGTTCTCCAACGTAGGGCTGCACGAATGTGGCCGCTCAGGTCAATTAAATAACATTTCACCACACGCGGTTATAAAGGATTTGCAGGAATTTGCGGTAAGCCAACCATCAAAGATGGAAAGTTTCTGGCTTGACTTGGTCCATCTGTAGGCATAACAGTAAACTTGACCACGTCCACTGTGGCACACCAGAACGCTTTTTCCAATTGCCATTTTGGAAAACTTTGGTCTACTTTTTCCTTCTCACGAACACCTATACCCAAGCATCAGGTGCCATTTGGGCTCAAACGGGTGCCATCCCCATGGGCGGCTCATTTGGGAGCCAGAATGCAAACCTAAGGTCCATCTGGGGAGCAAAAAAGCGCACAGAGGTAATGCACCACATTGGTCAACTGAACTTCTCACCACGAGGTCACCTGCTCTGGTCCACTCCATGAGGAAATGCAGTCTCTTGCTCAATTTAGAGATAACATACTTGTAGGCGCACAGTCCAACAGCCGCGGCCGAAATGCAAAATGTTTGTGACACATTGTAACCAGTCTAGACCCTCCTAGTAGTGCGCAACTGCATGACAGAGGAGGTGCGGGAATGTTTGTACAAGTGCATGACCTCGTCCCTCACAGCCATGGGTCTCACCATCCACGTGCACGGCCCACACCGACCCTTAATGTACGCACAACCATCGGGCCTCACATCCACTTGGTAGCTGAAGTACACCGTCACACTACAAACACCACCATCACACACCCACAAGTATGTGTGCAGTGTACTCGTCAGTGTAGTCCTCAATGTGCAGCCAGTTTTACACTCTTGGACCGCCTGCTTGCTCAGCATCACCTCTTGGAGCCAGGTTGCGAGCTTGTCCGGCTACTCCCTGTCAACCGTATTGCGCACATTGCGGTCTGCAGTGCTGCGCATCATCACGGCGATCTCCGCAGGCCAATCGCCGTAAAACAGCCTCCCACTCGATCGACGTGGACCCGCCCAAATTGGGCAACGGAGACGGGGCCCCAGATTGGCGCTACTGTGCGAATTCTAAAGATTTGCGAAAATATTTCATTCCTGGCACAAGGTGTTGTTGTCCGCAAAAAAAAACGCAAAAAATTGATTAATTATTGGCTTCATGCCTTACGCAAAAATGGGTTCCGCAAAAAAAATCGTAACAATAAAATAATTTTTGCCCCTGCCCCCCTTTTTGCAAGAATGCCAGAATCGCGGGAGAGTTTGCCCAACTGCTTGTTGTCCCCCTCTTCCGTGTCTCATGCCCGTTCTGCACCTTGCTTTGCTTTCAGAGAATGATGCATCCGGGATTGTCACAAGTGTTAAAATAGTGGAATGTGGCTGTTGATGTGCCCCAAATCAGATAAAGGGGCTAGTTTGGGACATGCATATTTGAATGCGGCTGTTGATGTGCCCCAAAGCAGATAAAGGGCTAGCTACTATAGACAAGTTTGGAACTGGTTTGTTGAAAAACTGGTAGACCTGAACCATGCTTGTCGGTGCTTATCTGTGCTATGGACTGCAATCCCAGAGTCCAAGTTATGCACGGTTTCTTGCAGTAGCAACAAAAGGAATCAACCCCAATCCCCAAAACGCAAAAAAAAATCGCAAAAAAAATTAATTTTTGGTCCAACACCCTACTCAAAAATGGGTTCCGCAAAAAAAATTGCAAAAAAATTTGCCCATTTTGGATGCTGCCGCAAAATTTTTGCGTATTATTAATTCAAAACACCCAACGCAAAAATTAGGATTCCGCGAAACTTTAGAATTCGCACGGTACATGGTCTCCGCGCCTTAGAGGGGCACCAGGTTCATTCTATGGAGGCATGCGCATGTGCCATTTAACTGGAGGGAGGCACTTGAAGGTGCAGAGGTGCAGCCAGCAGGCAGAGATCTGAAGCTATGGGCGATGGTACGGCGAATATGTGAAGATGGACTCATACACAGGGTCACCGGCGCATGGGAAGAGCTGTACATGGCTGGCCAAGGATAGATACAGTGCTGACATACTTCTGCTTGTGGCAGGGAGGGACAGGGAAAAAGGATGAAGCAAAAGCATGGTTGAATGTCCTGCTGACAGCAAGAGACACGGATTACACACCATAACCCTTGGTCCAGGGTGATGGCTATTGAGGCATGTGCACACAAACTGGTTGATGGAGAATTAGGTCCCTACAGAGGGGTGCAACACACAGAAAGGGGAAACGGGGGCAACACAGGCTGTCTCAAATGAGGGTCCTGCATTTGCAGATAGTGCCACACGCTCAGAGCCATTGTACAGATCCAAGGAGATGAAGGGCATCAGGTCAAGGGCCTCTCCATTGAAAACACGCCCAATCCAAACAAAGCATGCCTACCACTCAGGGGCATACACACACACACACACACACACACACACACACACAGCGAAGAGTTGGCCATGGGAGATGGCTTTCATGACAGCCGTGTTGAGGTGGCTTCACGCATTGCACTGGCCAGATGAACCAGGCACTGTGACATACATTGAGCTCGCGTTAGACTTTGAAGAGTTCATAGAGTGCACCCTCCCCACAGCACCACAAACCAAATTCGCGGGACACACCCTCCCCCTGCAATAGCGTGCACGCATCCTCAGGCTAGCCCTACCCTCATTATAGAATCTTGTCAAACTGGCCTCTTTACACCCGGCGAGCCACATGACACGATGTGGCTCATTTATCCCCTTGGGCGGGCCGGCCCTCTGCAGTCTGAAAATGCGCGTATTTTGCCTGTAGTCACCGCATGCTCATACACATTGGCATGCTCGCCCATGATTGTGAGCCCACATGGACCACACTTGCGCGCACTCGCCGGGCAACACACAAGCTGTACATATATCGAGCACAGAAAACAGCTGAAGAGGTAGAAGAGGCAAGGCTCCAGAGAGCCCTGAGCGTCGCCCTGAACACCGGACTTAGCCAACCTTGGCGACCTTAGCCAAAGGAAGGTCCAGTGGCACCTTTGCCAGGGACATCTTTCCGGTCGTCAGGGACCGCAGGGGTGAATATAATAGTGACGACATTACCAGGGTGGGGGTGGGGGGCAGGGGGATGTTGAGCCAGGAGGCAGTGATGACGGAATGACGATTACAATTTGCTCCTTTTTCGCTTTACAGGTATGTGTGTTCGCAGAGTTGGATGAATCTGCAGCTGCGCTACCACCTGGGTTTTGCACCCCTTTCCTTGCTGTGTCATCACAGATTGTACCCCACAGTCCCTTGCGCTTTTTCTCCCTTTCCCAGGACATCGAATGCAATTTTGTACCTCCTTGCTGCTTGCAGAAATACCATGGTTTTCCTCCCTTGTTGCGTTCCTGCTACCAACACGCATGTGGTTGTGAAAACTGTAAACAGTGACAGGGTGCTTTTTTTCCATTTTCGTTTCCAGTGCTGCAGGCCTCTTCCACTTTTTATTTTGTTGTCTTTGAAATGGAGGTGATTGGAAAGCAAGATACCCCAGACCTGCATGAGTTTCCTGCCGCCTCTGTAGCTTCTGCTTGGGCTGCAGCAAAGTCTGGGGATCGTAGGCGCTTCTAAACATGCAAGCGCAAGACACGGAGTGACAAGAGAAAAAAGCGCAAGGTTCTTGTTGTACAAACCTGTGATGACAGCGGGAATGCCCTGCAGGAAATTTGCATGGCTGCCAATGCACCTGCTGCAGATTCATCCAGTAGAGCCTCGTCCAGTGGTGACGTCGGCTCCAGCGGAAGTTCCAGCTCAGACAGCTCCAGCTCAGGCAGTGCAGACACAGCTGATTCGGAATTGCAAGCCATTTTGACAAAATGTGTCAAGAAATAATTGCACTCTGTGGACTGTCTTCATGGGATATAGCAACCCCTGTGCAGTGTACTGTTTTGTGGCAGGGTTGGCAGGTTGGCTCAGTAGTACAACGGTTTATGCGCAAGGTCATGAAGCAAGGGTCCTGGGTTCATACCCCAGGTTGTACCTGCCCCTGGCGCCTTTTTTGGCCATCAGTCTTCTTGTCAAACTGCTGGCAAAACTGCCAGTTCAGTCAAACGGGTAAATCGTAATCGTAATCGTCATCGGGGGGGGCGGGGGGCTGGGGGGGGACCCCCCCCACACTATATCTGACCCTTGGGGATGGGAGAGTTCCGCAGGCCCCATACACCACCAGCCTCAAATCCAGCCGGAAGGGTGAGAAGACCCATAGTGGGAGGGCACTCTTAATTCCCCCTGGCTGCCCAACACCCCGGAGCTGGTCAAGCTTTCCGCCCTAATGCCAACCCCCTCGTTTGGGTGGGCAACTGCTGTGGTGTGTTGTTCACGCCCCAGGGTGTCCGCTGCCGGCGGCCACAGTTGCTGGGATGCTGCGCAGCACCCCAAGCGGTCACCAAGTCCGCCAGCGCGATGTGTGCGCCCCATGACGTGCGAGCACAAGGAACACCCGGGGTGGGCAGAGCGGGCCCTCTCACTCCCGGGTATGGTTTGGTGTTCTCATACAGTATACTACCTGCCTTGTACGCGCGACACGATTTTCTTTCGCCTGCACAGGTGGCTACAAGGCCACTTGGTCGGGGCCTGCAGATGCGTCCTAGCACATGTCACACCGAGGGGATGCCACCATTTGTGCGCCGGCTGGTGCCATGGTTTTCCGATTACATGTTCTTTGACATCCCTCTTGGATTCGTCTGCATCCAGCCGCTCAGGGCCTTAGGTCCCAGGGGAAGGCGTGTTTTCGATCCATGCCTCATGTGAACTCGCAAATTCGCAGACAGGTCCGGTAGTTACCGTTGGGACTGGTCATTGATGTGCCGCCGCAGGCCTACCGACTTCTTTTTTTTGGTGTCCTATTCACTGGCACTCGTGTCCCATTCTTCGTGACAGAAAGGTAACTATGCTCTTATAGGCCACTGAAGAGCCAATTTCGTTCTGGACTTTGTGCTGGCTGCCGTTTGTGCACACATGTAACAGCCCAGACTTCCTTCAGGGTGCTTTCGGTGCTTCAGGAAGTGGGCTCAAAAGCACTCCACTTTGTTGGTGGACACCACCACCTTAGTGCACGTTGTGTTGTCCGAGACTATTCCCAGTGCAATCCTTCCAACCCTGAAAATGCCACGGGCATCGCTCCGGGGCTTCATATCCCCGCCACTGCTCGGCACATAGTACAGGCACCGCAACCTGTGCACCCGACATGATGATCTCACACATCAGTCCTAGTACCCATGATGCAGGCGCTTACGGGCAGTGGGATCGCGTGGAGTTGGTTGGTGACTCTATGTCCAATTGTCCGCTTGTTGTTATGTCCCTTTCCTCTTCCATCTCACCTTTTGTGCGGAGTATCTATGCAGCCGGAGCCTTCGACAGGCTTTGCTCTGGCCAGGGCCCCTGGGATCTTTCCACTCGCCGCTGGGCATGGGTCCTTCTTCGCTAATCTGCAAATGGCGGGCTCCTCATCATGTGGCCGATGCCAGGGGTCTGGACACCCTATCGATCGTAACATCTCCTCAAGTCTGTGCCTCAGATGCTGGTACGAAAGGTCCACCCACATTCCAATGCAAGCCTATCGCTCCCTTGGAGTGAATGTTTCGATCGTGTTCACAGCAGACAAGGTGGCTGTCGTAAGGATGTATGAGGAAGTGGATGCCACTACCCAAGCGGACTCGGATGCCCAGTCTCAGCCAATGCTCTTGAAGTACTGCGCTGAAACAGATGACTGTTGGCAAGTTCCATGGTGTGCAAAAAAGACGCGCACTCTGGTCTTCGAATTCTTTGATCTCTCGGACCAGGCGCTGAATATTGCGGCCAAAGAAGTCATCTTTCAGTGTGGCGGTGAATCTCCTGACTGTCCCATGATTGCCTTTACGTCATTGGAGCCATATGTGGGGAACGTCCGCGTGGAAGATGCCGATATCCGCCACACCACTGTGTTCCATTTTCCGTTTTATTGCCCAATCCTCAGGAACCGTCCTCCTGACGGCAAACATCCTCTGGAAGCCTCTGTACTTTTTCGAAGTTCGACAACCGGTTTGCTGTTAAGCAACAAATTCCTTAAGATTGTCAAAGGAAAGGCTGGTCGCTGTAGACAAGAGCAGAAGCATGGATCACATTTGACCTGCATACTCCCCCACTCTGTGGACTCCTTGCCTCACATCACTCGCCTTGCCACACAATATGGTTGTCCGGTTGAGTATATCGCGTGGCTTATCATCAACTATGCATCCAGGGCAGTTGGATTTGGTTTTCTGAAGATGATAGACATGGAATCTAACATTTGCCATCCAATGATTTCTATGTTGGGCAATCGCTGGGTAGCGCAGAGATATCGGCAAAAATTGACGGAGTACAAGAACACGACACTGATTAATCAATACATTTGCCTTTACCAAATGGGCAATTTTGAAGCTGCCATCGCAGGCCTCCAAGAAATCCACGAGTTGATGGAAATAAGACCCTGTGCTGGCTGGTTGCGGGCCACTTTTGCCTTGGTATCTGCCCGATGGTCACAACTTTTGATACGCCTGCAATGCCCTTCATTGGGTCCCAGGGAAGAAATCTGCGCCACGTTGCGAAATGAAGCTGCGAGATCTGTTTCCGCGTTGGAGGCTGCTTTCAGCAGCACGTGCAACGTCCAAAAGCAGTGCGGATTGATCGGCTACGTGGAACTTTGCGACATTGTCAACCACTGGCCCGTGCTGTGGGAAATTCCAAAGGATCTGAACGTCCGGATCCAGAAATTGAGAGCTATCGTCGATCGTCAGCTCCAAAGCTTTCCGCCAAAGTATTCCACGTTCATAAAGATCGTTCGGTGCCAACTGGAGATTGCATCGGTTCTTGGGAATCCGAGGGACAGTGCTATTATGGAAAGGTGCCACGCTCGTATACAGGACTGTGAGAAGGAGCGGGATTTGCGTCCATGCCTGAGAGCCCGCTTGCGTGAATCAATGGCCAAGCACGTGATAGAGCTGCACATGAATACCGAAGACCAGCCACGGTTTGCAGATCTGCAGGACATCACCAATTTAGCGCTGAATCCCAGCCTTGCATGTGACGTACCTCTGGTGGTGCATCTCTTTTGCCAGCTGTCCAAATGGAGCCTTTCACGGCCACTGGCTGGAGAGTATGCCAAGTATTTGGAGCAAGTGAAGGACACTCCAGGCTATGAATCTTGGAAGGGGACCGAAAACCTGATGGACCCTTGTCATCATGAACCCTGCAGCTGCCTGGGGGAACAAGCCGCATCGGCGACTGCATCTCACAGTTCCTCCTGCGTCCCACCAAGTGCAAAGCGTGGTTCGAATCCCGGGGAGCATTCCTCAAAAACACGGAACGTAACAGTCCAGGGGCAGCTGCAAGATGAATGGACAGCCCCGCCACCTTTTGCACAATAACCGATGAATCGTTGACTGCTATACCAACGTCGTGCCCACAACAACGCGTCGCCGTGCTCCCCCAACCCCATCCCTTCCCTCCCTGCCCCTCACGGTGCATGTATAGTAGCACCCGGCGGCTGTACTCTGGGCCTTGCCATGGGTACATACATCCTTTGGTTTTGTCTGCGCGAGAAGTGCCGATGCGCGTTGGGACAAAGTGATTTGCGACGGATTGTTTGGCTTACTGCATCTGGTCCTGGTTGGCTAGGTGAGTGATTTGAGCGGCTGGTGCTCATTTGGTGGAACTGGTCTCGAACCCTATTGCCGCCGCCTAGTGGACTGGCCTGTCACTCGGGGAATGGGGGATGGATAGGGGATGCACCATCTGCTGTGCCTGCATTGTGCACAAACTCAGCTGTTTTGGACCGCCTAACCCAAAGTAGATGTAGTGCAACGGGAGCGTAGGTCATCATAAGTGCATCTCCATCTTTCATTTCAGTGGGAATGCGTTGATACTGAGGGATGGGGTGTTTTTGCTCCGGGAGGGGGTAAAAATGTTTTGATGGAGAATTCAATCATGCATGAAAATCATGAAAAACAATTTGAGCACCCCCCTCCCCAACCTCCAGCCCCAGCCCGCCGACTGGGACCCCCATGTTAGGGGTAGAAAAAGGTTTCAAACTTTTTTTACCCCAACACACGTACCTCAAAATCATGAACGCGACGAGGCGGTCATTTTAAGCCGTATATGTTGGGGTCCGGGGACCACCCCCTCCTGCCTGCCCCTAGAACCCCCCGGCCCCCCCACCCACCCACTCTGAAGAGTGGCACAGGTGTTGGAGGGAGTTGGCGTATGGCCCGTTGCAGCGCCCCCCCCCTCCCCCGTGTCGCATGAGCTCTTACAACTTTCCATCCCTACTTATGAGATCCTCGGCTGCCAGAATTTGTTGTGGGCTTTATGAAGAGCTCTCGACACCACTTAGGGGGGAGGGCTTTGGGAGAGTCACGAATCCATTTGTGAGGGGCAAGTCAGGGAGACATCTGTGGAGTGGTGAAGGGGGGCAACGGGGGATTTTTGATGGGACGTGTGGCATAAGGCGACGGTAAATGCAGGGGCACTAACAGAAACATGGCAGGAGTGTGCGGAAGATCTACTCCAGTCCAAGCCTTCTACGCCCCCCCCCCCGCCCCCGCCGATATCTCGCTGCTCCAGGGCGCCACTTTTGCATTACCTGGCGGAGGCAGTGACCTAGTTGTTCTTGCAAATGATGAGATCCGCGCTTTTCTGACCGGGTTATCACTGTTTGCCACCTCTGACACACGCAACGGGGGCCGGCTCGAGTCTAGACCCCCCCCCCCCCCGTCCAGCGCCCCAAAAGTGTTCGAACCTGTCCTTCTCCAATTTGGGATTTCGGGTAAAACAATTGGCGCTGCAGGCGCCGAAGAATTTTTTCTCGGCATACATCATGGGGCATGACTGTACATCTCCATGATTTGTGTATCCTCAAAATGCTCAGAATTTCATGGAGAATTCAAATATGCATCAAATGCAGCCCTTTCTTTCCCCAATACAGCAGGGGTGGTGTAGCCACTTCTTTCTTCCTCCGATACCGCAGGGAAGATGTAGCCACTTCTTTCCTTTGCCCACTTCTTTCTTTCCCCAATAGGGCAGAGGTGATGTAGCCAATTTTTTCTTTCCCTGATGCGGCAAGGATGATGTAGCCACTTCTTTCTCTTGTCAATATGGCAGGGGTTATGTAGTCACTTATTTCATGTACCCACTTCTTTGTTACCCCAACAGGGTAGGGGTGATGTAGCCACTTCTTTCTGTTATATTGGAAAGGGAAAGGTGCGGCTACATAACCCCTGCTGTACTGGAAAAAGAAAGAAGTGGCTACAAAACCCCTGCGGTGTTGGAAAAAGAAATAAGTGGCTACATAACCGCTGCTGTATTGGAAAAAGAAAGAAGTGGTTGCAAAACCCCTGCTGTATTGGAATAAGAAAGCAGTCGCTACATAACCCCTGCTGTATTGAAAAAGCAAAAAAGTGGCTGCATAACCCCTATTGGGTTAGAAAACAAAGAAGTGGCTACATAACCCCTACTGTATTGGAAAAAGAAGGAAGTCAAGTGGCATCAAGAGCACTCTCCAGTCGGGACGACCTGCTTCAATTTTCTTTCGGGGAAACCATCGCATCCCAATGCATTTGAACCCCTTCTGTAAGAGGGTCCCCCCCCATGAAGCCCGCCCCCTGTCAGAGGGGATCTCACGCCTCCCGTGGGGGTGACGCTCTGCGCAAGGGGACACCCTCTACGCACTGCGTGTGGCGTAGTCGCCACCATTCATCGCCAGTCCTCAGGCCCCCTCTTGGGTTATCTGTTTTCATCACACGCCACGGCAGTGGGGGCCAAGGGTAAATGGCGCAGCGGACCAGGAGTCTGCCCTCTGCACGCCATGTAAAGCGACGGACAGGGGAAAAGGCCGGCATGTCCTTTTCCTTGCGTTTTCGGATGTTGGCTGGTCAGACTGGTCGTATTGAGATGCGGACGACTGAGGGCTGGACCTGTAGAAGCATCCCCTCCTGCAAGCGAGCCCCATCCCCTCCTGTCAGAAACACCCCTTCGGTAGTAGATCCAACCCCTTCTTCAAGATGGATCCCCCCACATAAGCGAGTGAGATCAGCCCGAGGGGGCACGGTTAGCTGACGGCTACTGCATCTCCGATTCACAGCGTGTTTGTGGCCTATGCTCAGCGATAGACCAGCTGAGTGTCTGATTATGCGAACGAGTTCCGCTCATGTCCCAGGGCTTCGAACCAAACAAAGGGGGGGTCCCCGTCCAATCGCTGTGGCCCCATTTTGAATGTGTCTGAACGCTCCTTCAAATGCTTCAGAAACCTTCTGCAGCAGCTGCATTCACTGACTGGCCCCTCACAGGAGGGGCGTGGCTGGAAACCAGACAGCTTCCTCTGTGGTATGGTCAGAAAAAGACAGCGTCCCCTCTCTTTGCGAGGTGTAGGCCTGTCTTAGAGATGCTACATGATTCTGTTTATGCAGCAAAATGTGACTTACCGGCGCTGAGAACTCACATTCGCAACGGACGGTCTATGCTCACTGAAAGGAAAGAAAAAATACCTTCTTCAGCAGCTGCATGTCGGAAGCTTGCTTCATTCGTTCATGTACCCAACCGCAGTGCAATACTCAGCCCTCCACAGCTGCATTGGCATCATAAGAAATGGTTGGTGACCCAAAGCTGTTGGTGACCCGACCTGCCTGATAATCGATGAGTGACCCGGTCTTTGTTGGTGGCCTGATCAGTATCCACCTTACATCCTTCTAACATGCCGCATGCCACATTGTTGTGAACAAGGGCTTCCATTCCCGTCCAAAGTCTCCAACCGCCTGAAACCTGTACAGTAACATTCTTTGCCCCCTACGGGGTTGTTGAATGCATAAGCCTCATTCCACACCCCTGTGGACCGGCGAAGGGGTGGAAGAGGCGGCATCGATGCCATCATGAAACATCGTGTTGCCCGTGTTGGTCATTCCATGGGACTGGCTATCGCAGGCAATTTCATTGTTTTCAGCCCCGATTTGCCCAATTACCTGGTGGTCGCACATGGTGGGACCAGTACGTAGCTCAAATGATGGCCAGAAGGGCTAATTCGGGGACTGAGCTCTATGTGGAGGCCACCGCCAAGGCCAGGGTGTACGCTGCGCGACCAAGGCAACTGTGGGGACTTTGGGACAAGGACAAGCCAGTGCCTGAGTGGGCGGAGACCAGTGCCACCGGAGCCGATGCTGCCGTTCGAATGATCCTGTTTTGGACCGGTAACGCGCTAGAGGCTCGCCCCCACGGTAGATGGCAAATGGCTGCTGTGCTATCTCGCACTAAATCCAGATGGTCACAAGGCGAGCGCGTGTGGGGCAGATGGTGATGCAGAAATTTAAGGAAATTAAAAGTGCCCAGGCGGTTTCATGCGGGCGCTCGCCCCAACTCAGGACCTTGGGGTCAAGCAGCCGTACGCGGGTGCCAGGCACGTGGGCAGCATCCGGCAAGTGAAACATCATGCCATCAGGATACAGAAAACAATTTTCGTGTATGTGTGTTTGGGCAGGTGGGCAGGGAGAGGAGAAAGAAAGACGAGGTACGTGTGCCGTTGAGGCCTACGCTAAGAAACATCCCCCTCAACTGGGCACACAGTGTCCCTCGGATTACAGAGTGCTGCAGGGAGGGGGGTGGGGGGGGCAGGAGTATCCTCGGGGTCTGCTGGCCGATTTCCATGGACAGCCCTTTAATCGCTGTGCCCGGGCCTGAGTGAGCATGCAGAGGTTGTTCTCTGTGACCCTTCGGCCTCGCAGGGTCCCACTATTGACGGGGGGGTGAAAGGAAGGCAGAAACTCATGTGTGGGGACTATGTCGAGTAGGGGCGCAGATTCCACCCCCCTCTTTTGGATGACAGATACATCGCAAGGTGTGGCAGGCGGCCAAAAATGTCCAAAGTAGGCAGCCCACAACTCAAGGACGCGGCACGACCCCCACGGGGTATTGGCACATTCACACCCCGTCGGTCCCTGTGTCACTCCACCACCCAAGCAGAGGGTATCACTCCAGACTGATGGTACCGACGTTAATGGCCTTGGGCGGGGGGCGGGGGGGACGAACCATGCAGGCTTGAAACCCCGATGTGAGGGGGCGCAGCGGGGCAAGCGGCCATCAGGGGGATCATACGTACTGACGTGCCGCCTATGAAGAGAAAATTGCGTTTCATATCCAGCGTGTGTCACCCTCTGACTCAGCCACTGAACCCCATTCGATCAGCCGTGCTCCTGTTCCCTCGACTATCTGCCAGTGAGCAGGGGCTTTGGTTCCGTGATGCCATTGAAACAAAAAAGATCTATCTCTTCACCATCCCTCTTTGTCTTTCTGCAAGACTGCCAGAGCAAGACCGGCGTCGCGCAGCTTTCCCTCTTCAATCCCCACATGCCTCCACCTGAAACTAATTGCACTGCATGCATGGTCATCAAGGCCCCATCCAGGCTTGTTTCCTCGTTGGGTTCTTTTCAGTTGATATAATTTTTGACACCATATTTGCTGCTTGCCTCTGAACGATACACACACGCCCAGTGCATATGAAGATACGAAAAAAGGCAACGAAAGATCTTCGGATTCTGCTTGACACTGGTGTTCGCTTTTCGTTCAACAAACTGCCGTGATTGCACAGAGAAAGGAAAACTGCAGCAAGTTCACGTTCATGTGTGTTTACGTGGGAGGCATGCAGTGGTGGCTCCTTGGTGGCTCCTTGCAGATTGAACTTCCATTCCGAAGGAACGAGGGTTCTGTGCAAAGGGAGGTGTGCACGACAAGAGTGGCTCTGCATATTTCCCTTTTCGCGTCAATCGATTGAAATTTTTTGTGAGCCCCTTGTGTGCTTACAATATGCCAATGCAGGACAACAAGCGGCCCGCTGATCAACACGCAGCTCCTAAGCCGATGTCAAAGTTGGCCAGCCCGCCCCCGATGCGCCCGCGGGGTCCAACTAGGAAGCGCTGTGGATAGGACGGATCCAAATGGGAGTGGGAAAAGCTACTGGCCAATGAGCCCAAGGTGATGGATGCGGCCTGGTCTACTTTCATCGCCATGGCACACCTCACCGATGAAGTGCCCATCAAAAGCAGACAGGGTGTGCTCCACTGCGGGTTTACCTTCTTGGTCCAATCCGAGTCTCTCAACACCACCAGAAAGGGGCGAGTCCATATCCCCAACTAGAAAGGGGGCAGCCCATATCCCCAACTGGAATGGGGCCGGTCCATGCCCCCCGCGGAAAAGGGGCCTGTTCATATCCACAACTGGAAAGGAGCCGGTCCATACCCCTGGCTGTCGGTCCAGATGCCCAACTAGAAAGGGGCCGGTCCGTATCTCCAATAGCACAGTGGCTGGTTCATATCCCTTGTTGGAAAGGGGATGGTCTATATCCCCCAACTAGAAAGGGGCCATTCCATATCCCCAACTAGAAATATGCTAGTCGATGTCCCCCGAGGAAAGGGGGCCGTCCATATCCCCAAAACTGGAAAGAGGCTGGTCCATCCCCCCAACTGGAAAGGGGCCGGTCTAGATCCCCGACTGCAAAGGGGTGAGTCTATATCCTTCACCGGAAAGGTGCTGGTCCATATCCACAAGTGGAAAGGGGCCAGTCCGTATCCTTGACCGGAAAGGGATCGGTAGCCATCCCCAACCGGAAAGCGGCCAATCCATATCCCCAATCGGATTGGGGCCCGTTCATATCTTTAACTGCAAAAGGGGCAGTCCATATGCCTAACTTCGAAGGGGCCGGTCCATTTCCCCAACTAGAAAGGCGCCATTCCATATCCCCAACCGGAAATGGGACAGTCCGTATCCCCAACTAGAAAGGGGCTAGTGCATATCGTCAACTGGAACGGTGCAAGTCCATGTCCCGAACCGGAAACTTGCAAATGCATATCCGCAACCGGCAAGGGGTTAGTCCATATCCCCAACTAGAAAGGGGCCAGCCCATATCCCCAACTGGAAAGGGGCTACTCCATACCCCCAACTGAAAAGGGGCCGGTCCATATGCCCAACTAGAAAGGGGCCAGTCCATATCCGCAGCAAGAAAGGGGCTGGTCCATATCCCTTGTTGGAAAGGGGATGGTCCATATCCCCAACTAGAAAAGGGCCATTCCCTATCCCCAACTAGAAAAACGCCGGTCGTTATTCCCCAAGGAAAGGGGCCTGTCCATACCCCCAACCGGAAAGGGGCCAGGTGCATGATATCCTCAACTGGAAGGGGGGTGGTCCATATCCCCAACTGGAAAGAGGCCAGTCCATATCCCCAACTGGAAAGGGGCCGGTTCATATTCCGGACCAGAAAGAGGCCGGTCCATATCTTCAACGGGAAAGGGGCCGGTTTGTATCCCCAATTGAAAAGGGGCTAGGCCATATCCCCAACTTGAAAGGGGCGAGTCTATATCCCTGACCAAAAAGGGGCCATTCCATACCCCCGGCCGGAAAGGGGCCAGTCTGTATCTTTAATCGGAAAGGGATCATTCGATATCTCCAACTAGAAAGGGGCCCGTCCATATCCCTAATCGGATCGGGGCCCGTTCATATCTTCAACTGTAAAGGGGCTGGCCCATATCCCCAAACGGAAAGGGGCTGGTCCATAGCCCCACCTAGAAAGGGGCCCGTGCAGATCTCCAAGTCGAGGTGCTGGTCCTTGTCCCAAGCTTGAAGGGGTTGTGCCCATATCCCCAACCGGAAACTAGCCACTCCATATGCCTAAGTGAAAAGGGGCCAATCCACATCTCCAACTGGAAATGAGCTAGTCCATTTCCCTCACCGCAAAGGGGCCGGTCCCTATCCTCAATTGGAGAGGGGCCGTTCCCTATCCCCAACTGGAAAGGGGCCAGCCCATATCTCCAACTAGAAAGGCACCACTGCATATCCCCAACTGGAAAGGGGGCATTCCATATCCCATATCCCCAACCGGAAATGGCACAGTCTGTATCTCCAACTAGCAAGGGGGCAGTGCATATCCCCAATTTTAAAGGCGCAAGTCCATATCCCCAACTGGAAAGGGGGCGGTCCACATCCCCAATTGGAACGCCAGTCCATATCCCCAAATAGAACAGGGCCGGTTCATATGTCTAACTGGAAAGGGGCCAGTGCATATCCCCAACCGGAAAGACGCCAGTCCATACACCCAATTTGGAAGGGGACAGTGCATATCCCCAACTGGAAAGGGGCCAGCCCATATCTGTTGGACCCTTCATGAAAGCCAAATACAACTTGTCGCCGAGGTTGTGCAATATTTGCCATGCCTTTTGTCACCCTTTTTGCATACCTTATCAAGGTTTTACAGCAAAAGGGATACCAATTGAGTTCTAAAAGGGCGAAGAAGGAAGGGCTGCATAGTTTATGGGCACAAAAGCACCTATGAGGAACATTCGGAAACAAAGGTTCAAAGGTGCGAAGAAACCATTCTTTCATGATAAATTGGTTGATTAAAAAAAAATTGTGCTTAATTGGATACCTGATACCCGGTTTTGTCAAGCCGACCAAGAGCACTGAGAAGAAAAACGAAAGCCCCCCAAGGTGGAGGAGAGAATTGTAGTGGTGAGTGTCGGGGCAGGTTTTGGAGAAGAAGGGAGAGCCCCCCAAGAGGAGGGACATTAGAACATTCACGCAAACAAGTTGAGGGGGTATTTTCGCAAATTTACTTTGGCAAGCGAAAATGGAGTCACTGCAACAAGTCAGCAGAAAGATCCCATGGGGAGTAAGAAAAAGTGCTTTTCCAATGCTTTGGGACATACTCTAGTTGTATTAGAGATGCACTGAGCATCCATGCATTTTTATCTTAGTATTGGTCCCACCAAAAGTGGTGATAACACATTTTGACCTATGGAACCAAACACCCAATCAGGTTATGGAGTGGACCCCTTAATCCCCTTTCAATGTGAAGCAAATCATCTTTTCCTGAGTTGACTGAGCACTGACATATCCAAGGCAGAGCCTATGAATTTATCTATGTTTTTCCATGAATTCTTAGCTATCCTAGTGGTATGCACCCTAGGGGGCTGGGCACCTCTTTTTGAGAGGTCCTGGGTTCAATTCCTGGTCAGCCTAGCTAAGTAGGAAGATCCCATGTGACATGGCAGTGACCTCATCGCCACATGCCCTGCCACCTCAGCACATATGGGACCCAAAACAAAGAGTGCACATCTCCTGAGATGGCACTATGGAGAGAGAGTGATCCTGGGGCAGTTTTCTAACTCTTTTCCAAAACATTTCAGCTATCTTTGTGAATATGCATTCATTTGTGACCTGAGTTGCAGTTTCTGTGAATATCCAATCATCTTTCACTGTTTACACTGCATCCCTTCATGCTTTGATCCTGATTATCTTCTCCTTGCACACTTCTGGCTTGGGCTATCCTGGATTGACTTGGATTTACTGTATTTCAATAAACAAAAGCTTTTCATCTCCCAAAACAAGCAGCAGGACACCCTACAGCAACAGCAAGCAGCAGGAGAAGCAAAAACACAGTGCTGAAAACACTACAAACTTTTCTGGTAGCAAGAGGCAGCCTGTCTCTGCGCACCGGCAGCAACCCCGTGCCGTACATCCAGTGCGCCGAGTACGGGCAAATATAAGCAGAAGGGTGAAAGGAGATGGACCCAAGAAAGGAGGACGCCGACGTGAAGACAGCGCCAGCGCCTGAGGCACCGGCAAGGCCAGCGCATGGCGCTGTACCTTCGGCGGAGCCCTTACATGGGCCAGTGGATGCCGCTGAGGACTCCCTGGATGGGCTTCAGACGGCCTTCGGGGCCCCGTCTGTCGAAGAAGTGGTCTCTCAGCCTCAGCCTGTGAAGAGGAAGAGAGAGAACGAGAGCGAGAAGGATGCTGGAGGAGAAGCAGACGAAGGAGAGGAACAAGGGCAAGACATGACGCATGACCCTACCTTCGAAGGCGCACCAAGCGCTTCTGGCCTCCACGCATCACCCTCTCCTATAACTACCACACTCCCAGCCGCTGCAACATCCACTTCCACAACCAACCCGCCTATGGCAGAGGGCACAGGCTTTACTGGCATGCCTCCCTACCCCGCCTATGGTATGGGCCCACCTACCACTGCGCTCCATGAGGCAACTACTGCCAGTGAGCCTGTGGCTTCCAGCTCTGCGCCGCGATGGTATGCGGCCGACTATCCCCATCCACTCCACGCTACTGGAAGCTATGTGGATGTTCTTGGGTATGCTCCTGGGTATGCACCTGGGTATGCACCCTTGAGTGGGTTGAGGAGAGGACCCGAGTCTCTTGGAGGCAGGAGTAGAGGATCGGGGAGATCCTCCAACAGGTCCTTTACGCGGTCGGAGATCAACGAGGTTCTCCGAGGAGCCACTTCAAAAATCGTGGGCGACCTCACGCAAGAGATCAGAGAGAAGCTGCAGTCCCTGATGATCCCGCCCCAAGCGTCACCTATCTCGGTGGGAATGTCACCCCACCGAGTACAAGCTAACCACCTGGCGGCAGAGTTGACAAATACCCTGGGGAGCCTGAGGAGCAGACCGATGCCGACGCCTGCAGCTGTACCGAGAAGTCCCTTCGTCCCGAGAACGGCCCAGCCGCCCTACAGCCACGTGACGAACTCGACGAGGGCCGAGCTGGACCCGCTGGGGCTGACAGCCTTGAGGGCTATGGTGGACGTGGAGCCTTATGGCTCCAGTGATCTAGGCGGAGACCCCTCGGATGATGAGCCGCCGTCGATGGATTCTTCTTCGCCCTCGGAGGACGATGACCCGGAGGACCCCGAGGACCCAAAGGGGAAGAAGAAGAAGAAGAAGAAGAAGAAGACCCGACGCCCTGAAGGACGCCGGACTCAGGAGGCGAAGGCTATTGCCACCTCCAAAATCGTGGTGAACCTGCCTGAGTTCACAGGCAAGGACCTCAGCGAGTTCGCTCAGAACTTTGGCCGGTTCCTACGATTGACCGGCCAAACCCACGCTAGTGGGCGAGTGAAGTGCGATCTGCTCCTGCAGTGCTGCAAGACCAAGTACCTGGCGAAGCAGGTCAGGCAGATCGTGACTAACTCCGCCACCTTTGCCGATGTGTTGGTTGCCCTGGAGAGGCAGTACCCGACCTACAAAACCGACCTCTCCATCAGGGCCGAGATCCAGAACCTGCCCGTGCTGCCCAACAACCCCAAACCTGGCAGGGTCTCCGAGCTGTTGGCTGACCTGGATCACTGGGCTGGACGACTGACGCCCGGTTCCTAGAGCAGCGACGACCTGCTGTTCTGGTTGGTGGCCAAGCTCCCCCGAGAGCTATGGGACGAGTGCCGTTTGACGGCTGAGCGCAAGGCTAGATCCCTCCGCTACGAGGATCTATGCGTGCTGCTCCTGGAGATGGCGCTGGAGAAGGAGAGCGACCAGCACTTGAACAACTACCGTCCTGGTGGTGGAGGTTCTGGAGGCCATGGCAAAGGGTACCAAGGGTCCCGACCTGGGCAGGGGACTACCCCCAAACACGCCCACGCCCGTCTCATGGAGAACGTGAAGGAGCTATTGTGGTGTGATGCCAGAGACGAGCAGGGCCACCTGCAGCACGCCTCTGACTGCGAGCAGCGAGACTGCTTCGTAGTCCAGGGGAAGCAGCAGGAGAAGAACACCGGCGCTAAAGCGAAGCTGCCGGATCATTACCGGTGCACCATCACGTGTGCATTCTGCGGTAAGCGGAAGCACTACGAGGATGAGTGCTACCATAAGCAACGCCTATCGGCGAAGCTTAAAGGGGAAGATCCTGGCAAAGGCTCAAGCAAAGGTGGAGGCAAAGGCAAAGGCAACGACTCCGGCAAGGGCAAGTCGAAAGGACGTGGTCAAGGTGGTCAAGACAAGGGTCAAGGTGGACGAGGAGGAGGCGCTAACCGCCAGCCCGACAACAAGAACAAGGACAAGAACGGAGGCAACCCCAACCCTAATCCAGGGGGGAACTCCGAGCCCTCTGGAGGGCAGTCTGGTCCTACCACACGCTCACAAACGCAGGCCCAGCAAGAACAAGGAGCCAAGCGTGAGCATGAAGCTGGTGATGACGGCAACGCTAAGAAGAGGAGCCGTTTCATGAGGATGGCCCGCAAATTGCAGAACAAGGGGTTCGAGGTGACCTGTCCCGCGGAGTTCTGACGGGGACGCTCTGGTGGCACCCAAGACCTGGTGTTTTGGGTACGTATCCGACTAGGGGGACGCGAATACCTGGGGGTATTGGACACTGGCGCCACCATATCTATAGTGGCCAAGAAAATTTTACCTTGTGGGAGCCTGAAGAACACCATGACGACCGCCGCTATACGCATGGGGGATGGACATGTGGTGCACAGCTGCGGGGACTGTGAAGTGGAGGTACCTATGGGCTCCCGGACTATCGCCCATCGTTTCTATGTGATGGACACTGAGGCCTTCGACTTTGTACTGGGTACTGACTTCTTCGTACAGCACTCCCAGATACAATCCCTGACGCTGCAAGCGCCCTACCTCCTCTACGTGGACCACGGCAGTGGCAGGGAGTCTGTGCCACTGGAGCAGTCGGAACATACCTCGAGTTACCTGAGGCTATCGAAGGAGGAGCCCTCGAACATGATGGCGGCCTCCAAAACTGAGGACTATCAACTATTGGGGGAAGTCCTAGACCAAGGTCTGAAGGAGTTGGGTTACTCTCGAGAAGACCTGAGTGTGGAGTTGTTCGCCAGCGACAAGCAACATGTATTGGACCTTTACTGCAGCAAGGGGAAGAACTGCAGCTACAAATTTTACTGGCCCTCTTTCGGGATGGGCTACGGGAACCCCAGGTTCAGTGAACTGGGGAAGGTGCTGACCAAGGTGGCCTTGGAACGTTCCCGTATGGTCCTGTGTTCCCCCGATTGGGGAGCCCATGGGGGCAACGAATACTGGCGAAACCTCCTGGACAGGCGGACTATCAGCTCTGTTCGGTTACCTGACGAGGCCATCTACGTGCCTCTGGGGCGTAAGACGCCTATTGGGAAACCCGGATGGGGGAGTATGCTGAGCGTGGTGGACGGAGGTCTTACCTCCATCCCCTGGGAGGATCTGGACCCGACTCTGGTCCAGGCTATACAGCGAGAAAGCGATGGACTCGCCTTGGGTGACTTGAAGGATCGCCTACAACCTCAAGATGCTGTTGAGACTACACCCGGAGGAGATGAGTACGTCGTGACCGACACCAACGCCCCCAACTCTCCCTGCCATGTACCTGTTCCTGATGGAGTCTCTGAGTGTGGACTATCTGAGCTACCTAGCTCTATCCACTCCGAAGACGAAACTGAGCACGACGCCTTCTTCGTGCAGACCTGTGTGGAGGAAGTGGAGAACGCCGAGTACGTCGCCCCACTGAAACCCCTACTCTCCATGAGGGTGGAAGACCCCGTGGACGAGGAGCTGGACCCTCGATCCAGGCTCAGGGAGTATGTGGATTCCAAGAGGAAGTTGGTGGCGAAAAAGCTATGCTACGCGAAGCCTACCCGCAGCTCATGGCCACTGAAGCAAGGACGTATGGGAGACCTATCCCAATTGAAGGAGGACCTCGAACAGAAGATCACCACCTGGCAAAGGGAGGTAGATCTTAAGCTCATGAAGAGCGTGTGGGGTGCCCATGTGAGGACCCCAGAGGAGGACGACCTCTCGGAGGAATGTGTATGTGAACCCCCTCGAGCATGCCTATGTTGCCATCGTCCACCGGAGATGGTTGAACAAGACCTCCTATATGCCTACCAAGGGCTGAAGGATACTACCGCGGGCGAGGAGTCGGTGGAGGACCACCTCCCGACGTCTATTCAAGGGGCAAGCAACTTACACTCCGACGAGGACATGGAGGACAAGATCAAGGTATTGGACCCGCGGGTACAGAAGCTTATAAGGACCTATCTGGAGGTGTTCGGAGAACTACCCCCTCCAGCCTCATGTGACAAAGCTGGTACAGATGGACCTCAAGCTGAAACCCGAGTTCGTGGGTCACAAGATCCGGAGGAGACCCTATCCAGCTCCTAAAGAGCAGGCCGACGAGATCGAGCGACAGATACAAGAATGTATCGACGCTGGCCTAGTCCTGAAGTACAAGGACGGGGACTACCCCCTACACTGCAGCCCCTGTTTCCTGGTGGCTAAACCTGGGTCTACAGCCAAACGGCTGGTAGTGGACTATGGAGAGCTGAACAAGAAGACGTTGAACCACTCAGGGTCCATTCCCAATGTGGAGTCTACCCTGGAGAAGATAGCCTCCTGCCGCTACAAGACCAAGATGGACAAGCGAAGCGGATTCTGGCAAGTGGACCTGACGCCCAACGCACAGGAACTACTGGCCTTCATCACCCCTCAGGGGAGGGTGTTCAAGTGGAAGGTCATGCCGTTTGGCGTGGCTAACGCACCCGCTCTATTCCAAGAGCTGATGAACAAGATCTTGTCCATCCTACGAAGGAGACCTAAGGTGCAGGAGCTCATATCCCGTGGTGCCCAGATGGAGGCTCACATCGACGATGTATGCCTCGGGACCAATACCCAGGAGGACCACCTAATCCTCTTGGGTGAGTTCTTTGCGGTCTGCCAGGAGAACCACACACGACTCCAGCTGGAGAAGTGTGAGTTCATGCAGGAGACCATGCAGTACCTGGGGTTTGACGTTGGCTATGGGTGGTGGACCCCAGCGGCCTCTAAGGCCAAACCCCTGATGGATGCCAAGGTACGACACGAAGACCCCAAGAAAGGACTTCATGATGTACGCAGTTTCATTGGGGCGTGCAACTTCTATCGCCGCCACATCAAAAACTTCACCTATACCAGCGCCGTACTGACGGACTTGATCAAGAAGAGTACTACTTGGCGCTGGGGCCCACAAGAGCAACAAGCGTTTGACGAGCTCAAAGACAAGGTAGCCAACGCTAAGTGCTTGGGCGTGCCTAGGGCACAAGGGGAGATTATCCTGGTGACCGACGCCAGCAATGTGGGTGGTGGTGGAACGTTGTTCCAATGGCAAGCACTAGAGAAGGAGGAGTTCGACTCGGCCATTTCCCAATTGGGGACGGAAGGTCTCAACCGAGATGGAACCCTCAAGCACAGCTACCCTGACGACAAGTGGGTCCTAGTACCTCTGGGCCACTGGAACTGGAAGTGGAACCAGGCCAGGGGGAACTACTCCACCTATGAGCAGGAATTGCTCGCGGGTATGCTGGTGCTATCCTCACAAGCACGACTGTTGGGGAGTAACCCTGTGGTCTGGCTGTGCGACCAAGAACCGGTCCGCAGTTTCCAGAAGGGTCCCCCACCTGAGAAGGCCAAGCTACGGCGCTGTTGGACCTACCTCAGTCAACTACGGCTGACGGTACACCATATCCAGGGAGTGAAGAACGAGTGTGCCGACTACATCAGCCGCAACAACTTCGACGCCCTGATTGGTGCCCGGTCTGAAGCGCTGGCTAAGGAGGCGTTCAGCCGTACCGACGTACACCTGGACCTGAACATGACCATGATACGCCCCCTGGATGGACTTCAACAATCGGAGTACCTGAAAGAGTTCGGGGATATCTACAAGCGCCTGGAGAAACGCCTTGAACCCCTCCTGGTTAACCAAGACCCGTGGAAGAGGGACAAGAGCTACCTCTGGCACGAGGACCGCATCGTGGTGCCTAGTGACCGAGTCCCAGCGCTGCTGAAGTGGACCCATGAGTCCAGTGGTCATGTGGGTGCTGACCGTACCCTGAGGCTGTTCAAGCAGTGGTTCCACACTACGTGGACTGACGACCAACTGCGGAAAACCCTCCAGCCTATCGTGGACAAGTGCCCGTGCAGGTCCTGTAAACCAGGGGATATCAGGGACAGAGGTCTCTACTCGACCCTGCCCATCCCTCACTGTGCTAACAGTGTTCTATACGTGGACTACACGGAGATGCCGAAGTTCGGGGGCTATGACTTCGCCCTCGTGGTAACCTGTGGGTTGACCAGGCTTACCAGGGTGTTCCCATGTACCAAGCACATTACCGGGGAGGAGACTATCAAGATACTCCTGGAGGAGTGGTTTTGTGTCTATGGGGCGCCCAAGGAGATCAACTCCGATGAGGACGTACGAGTACGCTCAGATACTGGCTGGTACAAGAGGGTCCTGAGATCCCTCAATGTCCAGGTGTCTACGAGGATTCCCTACTCTCACACGAGCAACCCCCTATGTGAGCGACAGAGCCGTGTCCTGAAGGAGAACGTACGGATATGGTGCAAAACTGAACGCACCAGAGACTGGGTGAGACTACTCCCCGTCATATCCTTGATGATGAACTCCCAAGAGAGTTCGGCGACTGGCTACTCGCCCCATGAGCTATTCCTCGGGCGCCCGGCATGGTTCCTACATGCCCCCTATCCAGAGGACATCCATTCTTCTGTGGGTGAATGGGTCCAAGAGCAACAAGCGAAGGTGGACAAGGCCAAGGCTATGCTCCAGAGAGTGAGGGAGCGACAGTGGAACAAGAAGAACAAGCACCGAGTACCGGCCACCTACCGAGAGGGGGACTGGGTGCTGGTGCACCACAGTCGACTACCCGCCTGGCCACGCTCTACCAGCGATGACCCATACTTCGGGCCGTACAAGATCCTATCAGTGGATGGACACCGTATCACCGTGCGGTGTTCTCCCCGTCTAGGGGGGACCCTGGTGTGCGCTGCTCAACACCTGAAGCGCTACTATGATCCTGAAGACCTCTGTGGGGAGGAGTGGGAGCTGAACGACGAGGAAATCGCCGCTCTGGACCTACAAGGGGCTGCCAGCCCTATGGAAGTTGAAGGTGAACTCCCCGACATGAACGCCGAGGAGATGGCTAAGGAGGGCTTCTACCTGGTGAAGTCTGTCCTACGCCACCGCTATCGCCAGGGTTGGCGCTTCCTCACCCTCTGGGAAGGGTTTGGAGTTGAAGAGGCCACCTGGGAGCCCTTCTCTGCATTTGTTCTACCTGAGGGACGCCTAAACTCAGTTCTGGTTGACTACTTGTCCCAGAACAACCTTGGTGAGTTGCTGAGGCTCGCTGAGACGCTTGCCTCCAAGACTAAAGCTAGGGACTGAACCTTACCCTTACCTGCCAAAGCGTATGTGTGAGTGTGCTATTCCTAAGGTCCTGAGAGCAAACGGCAGAAGTGGTGTCCTAATTATACCCAAGTCTGCGCCCTTGCTAAACCTGGAGGGTTGGCTTATTGATGCCACGGGGTACGCCCCGGGTCTCCCCTCCCCTAAGCGCCCAGTTTCTGTGCTGGCGCAAAACCTTTGGGGAATACCCAGCGTACTAATCCAGGTATTGTTTTCCCTACCTATCTGTCTACTACAGGGAGGGGTGGCCAAAAGCTATGAAGGCTTGAAAACGCCGTTTTGCTAAATGGCCAAAACACTGACCTAACCACTGCCACAGCCCACCAACCCTGCTAAAATTGCAGGAAACGGGTGGGACAGTGACACACGCACTACAGGTCCTACACACCCTACAGTTGCACCATCCTGGTGGGCGAGCACTGGGGCAACTGGCTCAAGCCCCCACTCAGGACTACCACTCCTACACGCACACTCTACTGGGCGTTGCGAAGGCAAAGGTCTCGTGGGTCCTAGCGACCCTCCTGTGAAATGACAAGAGAACACAGCGCTGCTAAGCAACTGTGGCCTAACAGGGGACGCCACAACGCGTTTTTCCTGCTAGGGCTTGGAGGGAAGAGGTGCTCTTGCGTGCACGGCGCAGATGTCGATGAAGTCGGACTCCCTGCTCTGCCACAGGCAGAGGCGGGGTTACTTGTTTGTGTGATCTGCGCCCTTGTTTAGCAGGGCATAAGAAAATGCTGCTGCACCAATCACCCTACCTGCCCACCTGTAAAACAAAGGCAAATGAAAGGGCGTTTGCGGCGGAGGAACCAAGCCACACTCCAGGTATTATACCCTTCTCAGTGTGACCTATAATACACTGTCCGCAAACACGCTGGAGGACCAGCTACCCTTGTCGTGAGAGGTCGCGCGCGCTGGGCCCCTGTTCCAGAACGAAATAAAAAGAAGAGTAAAACACGACGAAAAATTTTTCTGAATAGCTGAAAATAAAGCTAATTAGCATAAAAAACGCTTAGGCCAAAAAGCGCGCTGCGAAACGCGTAAAAACGCGACAAAAATTTTTCGACGTGAAATAGGTGAATAGTTAACGCCGTAAGCACCGTAACGCTCGTGGGACCCCAACGCCGTCCTTGCCGTCGTCTAACTCGCTATAGGCGCAAAGAAAAACGCGTCGCGAGCAGCGCGTAAAACTCGAAAATTTTTCATAACTCGCCACGACCCCTCACGTCGCGCCCTGCCGCCTTTTTCTTCTTCTTCTCCATGCACCTCCCTCCCCATCCTCGTGCCCATCACTCCCCTTGCCCTGCAGCTCAGGCGGCGGCCCTGGGGGAACGCGGTTAACCCTTAGCAATGAACGCCAACACGCTCCACGACGCCACACAAGAACAAGGCCGAGAACATCAAGAACAACGGGTAGCACGTAAGGCACAGCAGCGAACATGGTCTTGCTGCACGCGAGTGTGTTGGGTGGTGTATAATTTTAAGTTATTTTCAAATTTTTTTTTTTTTTTTTTTGTTTTTGTTTTTTTTTTACACAAAATTTAGCAGCGGTTTTTCAAGTAGGTACAACCACACCCACGCAAGAAACAAACCCAACAAGGCGACAGGACAGGACACCACGGCACCACGCGGCAGCACGGCACCAGGGCACGAGGGAAAGAGCACCACAGCGCGCAGACACCACCACCGGGCAAAAAACAGCACAGCCAACAAACAGCACAACACAGCACAGCGCGACAGCCCACAGAAGGGCAAAGCAAGCCCCAACAGCACCGCAAAACGACAGCAGAGAGCAACAGCACAGCACCACGCGACAGCACAGCACCACAGAACACGACACAGGAAAGCAGGGCACCACAGCAAACCACACCAACCACAGGGAAGCAGACCACGCGGCCAGACAGGGACACCGACACCGAAACACGCCACCAGCAAACAACCACGGGCCAACAGACCCAGCACCGCACCACGGCACACCACAGGAAACAGCACAACACACAGCAGCGCACCACAGGCGCCAGCAACGGCACGCACCACACGAACAGCACAACGCGAGCGCACCAGCACAGCGAAGCACAGCACCGCGCAGAGCGGAGAGCACAGGGAACGCACAGCACAGCACCCCGGGACACACACAGCACAAAGCAGAGCGGCGAACAACAGCACGCACCACCGCGCCACGACAAAACACGCACAGCACAGAGCACACAGCGCGGGGGAACACCGCAAAACACAGCGCCGCAGAGCACAGGGCCCCAGGGCGACGGGCAGCGCCAGAGGGCACGGCGCAACAAGCAGCGGCACCAAACGAGCGCAACACAGCACAGGACAGCACAACACCGGGCGACACAACGCGCAGCAGCGCGGCGCAGCGCAGCACCCAGCCACGCACAGCACAACACGGCACGCAGCACCGAGCGGCGGCGACGGAAACCGCGAGAAACAAAAGGGGGGGGGGGGGGCTGCAACCACGAGGGAGCAGCCAACAGCCAGGCGGAAAGCACGAAAGAGGAACAAGCGCACGGAGACCCGAGAAGCGGCAGGCCAACAAAGCGAACAACGCAAGCGCCGAGGCCCAAGGCATCCGGGGCCGGAAACCAGCGAAAGCCAGAGACAACGGGGGCGCACGGAGAAAGAAGAACGGGAAGAAAAAAAAAAGAAAAAAAAAAAAAAAAAAAAAAAAACACCCAGTCACCAAGGGAGAGCAACAAAAACCGCGGGACACAAAAGGGGGGGGGGGCGGGGGAGCAACCACCAACGAGCAGCCAACGGCCAAGCGGGAGACAAAAACCAACCGGGCAGCGGGAGGGGAAAAAAAAAAAAAAAAAAAAAAAAAACAAAGCGCCAGGGCAACGAGGAAAGGCGGACAGCAGCGAGAGAGAGGGGGGCAACCCCAGCCCGGAGGGGGCCAAGCAAAGCAGAAAGACAAAGCGGCCAAAGGAAAAGGTGAGGCGCACCATAACGCGCCCGGGAGGCCGGCCCGCCCGTCCCGGCCAAGCAGAGCACGCACACGAACACACACGCACACCGGAACCCGGGCTGCCCGCTCCAGAGGACGGGCGGCCGGGGGAGGGACAGCGCCTGACACCAGGCGCCCCTCACAACGGCGGAAGGCACCCCCCCCGGGGACGCCCTTCCGCCACCCCCACAGCGAGCAACGCCGGCCCGCAAGGGCGCACGCTGTGGGGCTGGTGCAGGGTCCACACGCCCGCATCGACCGCACCCGGGACACACGGGTAGCGGAACCCTGGCTGCCCGCTCCAGAGGACGGGCGGCCGGGGGAGGGACAGCGCCTGACACCAGGCGCCCCTCACAACGGCGGAAGAGACCCCCCCCCGGGGACGCCCTTCCGCCACCCCCACAGCGAGCAACACCGGCCCGCAAGGGCGCACGCTGTGGGGCCGGTGCAGGGTCCACACGCCCGCATCCACCGCACCCGGGACACACGGGTCGCGGAACCCTGGCTGCCCGCTCCAGAGGACGGGCGGCCGGGGGAGGGACAGCGCCTGACACCAGGCGCCCCTCACAACGGTGGAAGGCACCCCCCCCGGGGACGCCCTTCCGCCACCCCCACAGCGAGCAACGCCGGCCCGCAAGGGCGCACGCTGTGGGGCCGGTGCAGGGTCCACACGCCCGCATCGACCGCACCCGGGACACACGGGTTGCGGAACCCTGGCTGCCCGCTCCAGAGGACGCGCGGCCGGGGGAGGGACAGCGCCTGACACCAGGCGCCCCTCACAACGGTGGAAGGCACCCCCCCCGGGGACGCCCTTCCGCCACCCCCACAGCGAGCAAAGCCGGCCCGCAAGGGCGCACGCTGTGGGGCCGGTGCTGGGTCCACACGCCCGCATCGACCGCACCCGGGACACACGGGTCGCGGAACCCTGGCTGCCCGCTCCAGAGGACGGGCGGCCGGGGGAGGGACAGCGCCTGACACCAGGCGCCCCTCACAACGGTGGAAGGCGCCCCCCCCGGGGACGCCCTTCCGCCACCCCCACAGCGAGCAACGCCGGCCCGCAAGGGCGCGCGCAGTGGGGCCGGTGCTGGGTCCACACGCCCACATCGACCGCACCCGGGACACAGGGGTCGCGGAACCCTGGCAGCCCGCTCCAGAGGACGGGCGGTCGGGGGAAGGACAGCGCCTGACACCAGGCGCCCCACACAACGGTGGAAGGCACCCCCCCCGGGGACGCCCTTCCGCCACCCCCACAGCGAGCATCGCCGGCCCGCGAGGGCGCACGCTGGGGGGCCGGTGCTGGGTTCACACGCCCGCATCGACCGCACCCGGGACACACGGGTCGCGGAACCCCGGCCGCCCGCTCCAGAGGACGGGCGGTCGGGGGAGGGACAGCGCTTGACACCAGGCGCCCCTCACAGCACGGTGGAAGGCACCCCACCCGGGGACGCCCTTCCGCCACCCCCACAGCGAGCAACGCCGGCCCGCAAGGGCGCACGCTGTGGGGCCGGTGCTGGGTCCACACGCCCGCAGCGACCGCACCCGGGACACACGGGTCGCGGAACCCTGGCCGCCCGCTCCAGAGGACGGGCGGCCGGGGGAGGGACAGCGCCTGACACCAGGCGCCCCTCACAACGGTGGAAGGCACCCCCCCCGGGGACGCCCTTCCACCACCCCCACAGCGAGCAACGCCGGCCCGCAAGGGCGCACGCTGGGGGGCCGGTGCTGGGTACACACGCCCGTACCGACCGCACCCGGGACACACGGGTCGCGGAACCCTGGCAGCCCGCTCCAGAGGACGGGCGGCCGGGGGAGGGACAGCGCCTGACACCAGGCGCCCCTCACAAAGGTGGAAAGCACCCCCCCCGGGGACGCCCTTCCGCCACCCCCACAGCGAGCAACACCGGCCCGCAAGGGCTCACGCTGTGGGGCCGCTGCGGAGATCCCACGCCCGCACCGACCGCACCCAGGACACGCGGGACGCGGAACCCTGGCTGCCCGCTCCAGAGGACGGGCGGCCAGGGGCCGCCGCCCCCGCAACCCCAAGCCAAGTAGGGGGGAACCGGGACCGGACCGCCCCCCCCCAAGCACGCCAGACGGAGCACGGGACCGGGGCAGGACACGCGGAGGGGCACGGACCAAGTGGAACGGCCCTACCAGCGCCCAGTGCCGGGACCACGCGAGATGCGCGCGCCACACCACCCAGCGGGGGGGGGAGCGGACACCGCGAGAGCGCGAGCGCACACACACGAAAAGGACACGCGGGGACTACCGGAAGGGCAACCGGGCCGAGCGCGCGGAACGCACAGACCGCATGGAATGGCGTACCAGCGAGCGAGGGTAAGGGACACCCGGAGGGGACGGCCCGCCACACGCAGCGCGGAACACGCGGGGCGGGAAGGGGGAAACAGGAGAGACACAACACCAGGTACCGGCCCGAACCCCCCCCGAACCGGCCGCGAGCGCCGCGCACACACAGACGGGACACTGCACCCGCCAAGGCAGTAGTGGCGCACAGCGCCACGCCCCAACCCCTAGGCTAGGCAGCCTCCGCGCCAGCCCAAGGGGGTCCCACTGGCGACAAGCCAGTAGCACGGGCCCGGCGGCGCCGGCGCCCCGGGCGACCACGCATTAGGGGGGCGACGCAGTGGGTAAGCGCCCGCAGCCACGGCTGCGAATTGATGCACTGACCGAGGAGTGGCGAAACGGGGACGCCGGGGAAGGACGGGGCTCCGAGCTCTGTGAACCCGGGGGACTCCGCCACCAGGCAGGAGGTGCGTCTTGGAGGGCCCCCCACTAGGACCCGGTGGGGAGGATATCACCTGGCCCGACCAGGTGGCCCCCCGGGGCCGAAAGGCGTCTAGTACCCGCAAAATCAAACCTCAAACCTCAAACCTATGAAGGCTTGAAAACGCCGTTTTGCTAAATGGCCAAAACACTGACCTAACCACTGCCACAGCCCACCAACCCTGCTAAAATTGCAGGAAACGGGTGGGACAGTGACACACGCACTACAGGTCCTACACACCCTACAGTTGCACCATCCTGGTGGGCGAGCACTGGGGCAACTGGCTCAAGCCCCCACTCAGGACTACCACTCCTACACGCACACTCTACTGGGCGTTGCGAAGGCAAAGGTCTCGTGGGTCCTAGCGACCCTCCTGTGAAATGACAAGAGAACACAGCGCTGCTAAGCAACTGTGGCCTAACAGGGGACGCCACAACGCGTTTTTCCTGCTAGGGCTTGGAGGGAAGAGGTGCTCTTGCGTGCACGGCGCAGATGTCGATGAAGTCGGACTCCCTGCTCTGCCACAGGCAGAGGCGGGGTTACTTGTTTGTGTGATCTGCGCCCTTGTTTAGCAGGGCATAAGAAAATGCTGCTGCACCAATCACCCCACCTGCCCACCTGTAAAACAAAGGCAAATGAAAGGGCGTTTGCGGCGGAGGAACCAAGCCACACTCCAGGTATTATACCCTTCTCAGTGTGACCTATAATACACTGTCCGCAAACACGCTGGAGGACCAGCTACCCTTGTCTAGCAAGCAAGCTTTAAGGGACTCCTCAGGTTCTCTTAAAGAACGTACCAAGGAGCCCCTGGGTAGCCTAAACAAGGTTTACCGTGCGCACTTCGCGTGGCCTACCCTTTAATGCGTGTGTGCATGCGCGAGTATGCACGATCGCGTTGGGCAAACCTGCCCATCTCAACCTCAATCACGACTCCACCAGGGGGTGGCCCCGCCTGGGCTTACTCACCTTAC
Source organism: Eutreptiella sp. 'Long Island Sound 2002' (assembly GCA_964036045.1). Lineage (NCBI taxonomy): Eukaryota > Euglenozoa > Euglenophyceae > Eutreptiales > Eutreptiaceae > Eutreptiella > Eutreptiella sp. 'Long Island Sound 2002'. Next base: position 43,091,632 of record OZ038394.1, on the reverse strand, counting down.
CTACCGCTGGAGAGAGAGAGCAAGTGAGGGGCGCACGCGAAGAACGTTGCTATGCACTTGTGTGTATGTCTAATCACCCTGATCTGACCGCTAATCATCTGCAATCTTTCTAATCAATCCCTCTATCGCGTTCTATCTTTGTTAGCGCTGCTGCAAGGCTCGTTCACGGAGACACCAGACGAGCAATGTGTATGCGGCATACGAGACGAGCATACCTGTAGTTTATACCTGATTCATTGAAGTCTTTTCGTTCATTTTCGAATTCTTGAATTTTTGAAGCTTCTATTAGTGTAGGTGGAATCTGTATGTTTATTTATCGATGTGTGTCTCGTCATTTTCAAGACTACGTGAGACATACGTTTATAATTCCATTATTTCTCCATTTTCCGGCGCTTCGCTAGGAGCCGCTCCTGCGCGCCGCCATTTTATGCGTATGAATTTCTGGATTTAAAAAATCCAGAGATGACTATAATTTCTATAAAAATGTGCTTCTGATGCACAATTGGATTCTGCTCAGGTGTGCCGTTTCAGAAAAATTCTAGGCCGTCATTTGACGGATTTTGGTGTCGTCGCTTCGTTTTTGCGTGGATTCGTCCATAATTCTCCCATTCCTGCCTCTGCAGATATGCACGCGCAGCCTTGCTGAGTAGGCCGTGTTCGGGCCGAAACGCAGGTGCCTGGAGAGACTGAGCAGAACCAAGACCCCACCAAGGGGCAATTTAATTTTTTTGAGACTCCCTTCGCCCTAAGACAGGTCACAGGTCGCCAGCAGGTTTACGAGAACCCATGCGAGTGTGTATATTGTGTCTTGCGTTGGGTTTGTGTCGACGCTGCGTCTTGGAGGGAGGGATGCATATGCACATGTCTTGGCATGCTCCCATACTAACCCAACCAAGCCACAGGAGCCCCGGCAGCGCCATGAGCGCTGAGTCTTCTGTAGGAAATGTTACAAACACAGCAGAAAAAGAGCGCCAGCCATGGTGAGCGCCCATTTTTCTGTGTGAGGGAAGCTATAGGTATTTTAAAGTAGATGTGGAAACCAAGGAAAGGCCAAGAAAAATTCCCTTTTTCCTAAAATGCGACAGTGGTGGCCACCACAGCACAAGGGGGGAGTAAGAAAAAGTGCTTTTCCAATGCTTTGGGACATACTCTAGTTGTATTAGAGATGCACTGAGCATCCATGCATTTTTATCTTAGTATTTGGGTTTCCCTGTTACGCGTATTCGATACGGCAGGATACGGCAGGATACGGCAGGATACGGCAGGATACGGCAGGATACGGCAGGATACGGCAGGATACGGCAGGATACGGCAGGATACCCATAGTGCAGCTGTATAACTATATATTTTTGTATGTCTATAACTTCTTTTATTGTTGATTATTTATATTATCGCACAGTGGAATACACTACAGTGCAGCTTCTTCAGACACACGCATCGAATGGCCATTCGTCTCTCTGCTCAGTGTAATGTCGCTGTGCCTTCCCAGCTTTGTGAGTGCGCCAGTCAATGACGGAGGAAAGTAGTTGGCAGTTGGGGTTATGTGTCAAGTCATTTTGTTACCTTTCAGCATAGCAGGGAACAACAAAAAAGCATGCAGAGGTTCAAAAACCGGACGGTTGAACAGTTTCCAAAAAAAGAACACCATATTTTGAAAAAGCATTTATGTTTGTTAGGATACAAGCTGCAGTGGGTTTGAAAACGTTTCTGGATAGAAAACAATTGGAAATGGATTTTTGTTTGTTAGGATAAAAGCTGCAGTGGGGTGGAAAACGGTTTCGGAAAAAAAATAATTGGTAATGCATTTTTGTTTGTTAGGATAAAAGCTGCAGTGGGTTTGAAGACGTTTTCGCAAAGAAACCAAGTCACATCACATCACATCACACCACATCACGGCAAATCAAATATGGTCACACACTTCACATCACATTGAATCACATGACATCACATCACACCACATCACACCACATCACATCAAGTTAAATCAAATATCACTGCACCAAATCACATCACATGAAATCGCATGGCAATACATGACATCCCATCACATCATACCACATCACATCACATCACGTCACGTCACGTCACGTCACGTCACGTCACGTCACGGCACGTCACGTCATGTCACATCACATCGCCTCTCATCACGTCACATCACATCACATCGCATCACGCCACACCAAACCACACCACACGAGATCACACTACATCACATGGAATCACGTCATGTCACATTGCATCACATCACATCACATCACGTTGCGAACACCACATCCTATCAACTTATAAGGCATCACATCATATGGCATGAAGAAAGGTCAATTTGCATTGGTTCATACAAGGTCGGATCACATTACGTCCGCACACCTGCAAGGCACCGCCTGTTTATGAGACCTTTACCAATAACTGAAACTCCAGGTTAGGATTACAGTTAGGGTTAAGGTTAGGGTTAGGGTTAGGGTTTTGGTTACTGGCATACGGCAAGATACGGCAGGGAAAGCAGGATACGGCAGTATCCGGCAGATACGGCAGGATACGGCAGGATACGGCAGGATACAGCAGGATACGGCAGGATACGGCAGGATACGGCAGGATACGGCAGGATACGACAGGATACGGCAGGATACGGCAGGATACGGCAGGATACGCGTATTACAGGAATACGGTCGTATTAGGGAAACCCCATTGGTCCCACCAAAAGTGGTGATAACACATTTTGACCTATGGAACCAAAAACCCAATCAGGTTATGGAGTGGACCCCTTAATCCCCTTTCAATGTGAAGCAAATCATCTTTTCCTGAGTTGACTGAGCACTGACATATCCAAGGCAGAGCCTATGAATTTATCTATGTTTTTCCATGAATTCTTAGCTATCCTAGTGGTATGCACCCTAGGGGGCTGGGCACCTCTTTTTGAGAGGTCCTGGGTTCAATTCCTGGTCAGCCTAGCTAAGTAGGAAGATCCCATGTGACATGGCAGTGACCTCATCGCCACATGCCCTGCCACCTCAGCACATATGGGACCCAAAACAAAGAGTGCACATCTCCTGAGATGGCACTATGGCGAGAGAGTGATCCTGGGGCAGTTTTCTAACTCTTTTCCAAAACATTTCAGCTATCTTTGTGAATATGCATTCATTTGTGACCTGAGTTGCAGTTTCTGTGAATATCCAATCATCTTTCACTGTTTACACTGCAGCCCTTCATGCTTTGATCCTGATTATCTTCTCCTTGCACACTTCTGGCTTGGGCTATCCTGGATTGACTTGGATTTACTGTATTTCAATAAACAAAAGCTTTTCATCTCCCAAAACAAGCAGCAGGACACCCTACAGCAACAGCAAGCAGCAGGAGAAGCAAGAACACAGTGCTGAAAACACTATAAACTTTTCTTGGGGCATAAGAGCAAGAAAGATGGTGCGCATGTTGTGGCTTAGATTCAACACTCTTTTAGTGCAGTAGTACGTTGTGCATTTGCGGGGTCAGCACACTGGTTGCTGTGTAACAGGAAGGGAGGTGGGTCTGTCATACGCGCCCATCCTACTGACGACTGACGACTGTGGCCCAAGTCCAAGTGCAGCTGACTAAGATCGCAAGAATCCCAATTGCAAGAAGGTAAGAAGTTGTCCGCAGATATTAACAATTGCTGTTCTTTGGGGCCAGGAACTAGATTTGTTTGTTCGAGGGGCACTTAAATCCGCTCCACCACGCAGCACCGATTTTCATTGCTTTTCTCAGGACTTCCCATCAATGACCACCCACGAGCCGTACAACATTTCAAGGGATCACGTTTTGAATTTCCTCGCCGATTTACCACAAAGGCTTGACGATGTGCGATTGATACATGTTCTCTGGACATTGATGCAAATGCTGAAATGTTACCGTGCCTTTGAGGACATCAAGCCAGCCTTTCAAAGAGCTGTGCTGCAGTGCGCCTGGAAGATCAATGACATCCCGCAGCGGCCTCCCAAAAGACAAAAGGCGGTCGCCCCATTTCACCGGAACTCAACCACAATGCTACCACTGCAAGTATGGGCAGAGGCGTTACGTGTGGCAGAAATGCTTTGCACGCTGTACAAGCGACCGCAGCAGCCGGGCTGTGGGTCACTGCTCACTGTCTCTGAATTGCAGATGTTGCTTGAATTGGTGCGCCAGGCGGCTGTCGGTGACCAAGATCTGGATTTTCTACAAAAGCTCAGGGAGCGCATGGCCGCTAACCTATCTTCTTTCGAGGAGTCACGAAGGTTGCTACTGTGGGCTTACAAGGAGGTCGAAGCAAGGAGGGGGACGAATGAAAAGCTGGTCTCCTATGCAAAAGCGCTCGTGGTCCAGGGGCTCAACAAGGATATGTTGGGTTTGACTGTCAGATTTAATGCCCCTTCGGACCCTGAAAGCACTACAATTCAAAAGGCCGCAGCTTTCTTTGGGCTAGACATACCTTTCAGTCCCACAACAGACAGCACTCAATGCCGTCAATTGACAAGGGTCGGACAGAAACGACAACGACAGGGGTGAAGTCTTGGTGTTCATTCGTGTGCCATTCCCATACAATGGCCGGCAGGTACCCTTGCAACACACTCCTGCCAACAGAGCAAGAATGCAGATGAAGTTGATAAGGGAAGGGGTGGTGAGAGATCTGTCATAAATGCAACCGCACCTTGCGGCCACCCCTCTTCAATTGCCGCTGGTCACTCTGCCCTTTCCAAAGTCACCTCCCCTCCGCTTCCACCCTTTTGCTTGTTAACTCTTTAGTTGCGATGGCAACTTTGCGCCATACACCGCGCAGGTAGCAGTAGAGGAAAAGGTGGACTGCCTGAGCGGCCTGCCTATCATATCACGAGGCTGTATGATTAGGGTGCCGTTGACCTCTCCCGGATTTCGAACTCAGGACCTCTTGTGCCATCCCATCCCCAGTTTCGACCTTGGGATCCCACTGATGCACTGTGTAGAGACCCCTCGGTCTTTACAGCCTGCAGACAGGAGACCCCAACACACCACTTGGGCGACAAGTAAAGCACAAACACGGCTCTGCCTCCTCAGAACACACAATCCTAAGGCCACGAGACTTGCTCCTACGGCAAGGTTCTCTCTGGAGACACAAGTTGTGCAGTCTGCCCACACCAGATGACACCAAGTCAGTGAGCTATGCCCATTGATACGCTCTGTATACCTCAGCAGGCCTAGCACGCTCCATGCAATATACACAGAAGCCAGCCACACACAGCACATAGGCATGCATTGCAAGACGCATGAGGACCACATGACTGTCCATAGCTGCGGGTTGGGTGGAGGAAATGGGACCGAAAGGATCCAAGTATTGCTGCATTGTGGGCATTTGCCCCTGAAAATGTACGCCTCCAACAGTAAAATTGTATGCTGGCTGTTTTTTGGGTTGCAGGTATGAGTTGTGGGCAATGCCGTTCACGCAGTGCCCATGCAGTGCGCACACAGTGCAAAGTTTGTACATCGGCAACTATTTGATCCCCAGTTTTGGGCCCTTTTTCACAAGTTTCTTGTTCTATAACAGCTTTTCTTTACACTTCTTGTGCATTGAGGATGTGGCACATTGGAGTTGCCACTCCTTTTCACCCATTTTTGACCAGTCTGACCCATTTTCACCCAGTTTTGCTGCACGCTCTTTGTTGTAGGTGAATGTTGGATTACGATGATGGGAAGGCAGCGGATGTCTTGTACATTCACAATGCAACAAATCGGTAGGTGGGCTGTCAAACACTCCTTCGCGGGTTTGTACATTCACAATGCAACAAATTGGCAGGTGGGCTGTCAAACACTCGTAAGCGGATTCCAACCTTCATGGCCACCGCCTTGCTATCCCTAGGAAACAATGTCTTTTGTGGATTCTCTTTATGAGCCAGCACTTGAACTAAAGTTTATGCAGTAAACTTGAGTTTAAATTGGGCAAGGGGGTGGGAGGAGGGCACCTCGTGAACACTCGCCAAGTGTTTGTTTGTTTTGTGGTGTGCCGTCGCCCTGACCATGCCTGAGTCTGAGAACCAGCCGATCAGCTTTGAGGATTACCTCGAGCAGGGCCAGCATAAACTGGCCACGCAGCTGCTAAACGCATCCACGCTTCAGCAAGACACGGACAGACTCGTGGCGGCGGCAAAGACAGCGGGAATTGACACCGTTGAACTAGCAGATCGGCTGAGGCAGAAGTATGGTCTGAAGGGATCCATGGAGGGCATCTACGAGCAAGTTGTAGCCTTCGGGACCCTCCACAAGCGGACCTTCAATTGGAACGACTGCACGTTCTACATGTCAGCACAGCATGCCCAAGTGATCGCAGGGAACGGAACCCCGGAGAAGAACCCCGCGGACGTGGTGTCAATTGGGGGCAACTCCAGTGCCAGCGGGTCGCCAAACGACAAAGGGGTGCACACAGACATCGAGAAAATGCGCCAAGAAATGGAGGACATGAAGCTCGTGATGGAGCAGCAACTACGAACGATACAAGAGCTACGAGCGTCCAAGACAGTGCCGCAGCTGCGGCAGGTGGTTTTCGTACTGGAAGCAGGACATGAGATGGAGGCCAACGAGGCGAAACCTGCCTGGGCGAGAGCGATGGCGGGGGCGATGGCAGGCTGGGCGGCGGAGAATCTGCAAAGCATGCTGGAGTCTGGGTACGAGGCGGCGATGAAGGCCCTGTCCGAAGTGTGGTCACACCTGCTGTTCGAGGTCGAAAAGGAGGAACTCAAGGCGCAGCTGGAGGCTCGAACCGCCGACAGAGCAAACGGGGCCAGGGGCTCAGGGAAGGCGAATGTCAAGGAGGAGGGAGCGAAGACCAGGCCTCAGACGGGAAAATTGGCTCCGCAGCACGTACAAGACAGGCGGAGGGAGCGAGTGAAGGACCGCTTCACCAACATGGGAACACCCGAAGAGACGTACGAGTCCAAAGACGGCAAGGTGCTCAAAACAGGGAAGCCCCCGCGATATCCCTGCGACGTGTGCAGAGTCAAGCACTGGTGGTTTCAGTGCCCAGTCGAGAGCGACTGAATGGAAGGGGGCCCCCGCCGCCTCGGACCTCGGCGGGACGGCGGGCGCAGGGGGGCAGCAAGTGCCCGTGGAGGGGACGGTTGGGGGGCGGCCCTCCTGAAGATGGAGAGACTACGCACACAAGACGCTCTGCACAGCTGGCAGACGTTTGTCCTGCTGGGATGGGAAGAATGGTCATTGGGGACATGCCAGTGTCACCTGCGCAGTCTGGCGGCGGTCGAGCGGTGGTTGCCATGTGATACCAAGGAGCGGGTCCTGGAGCAGGCCATATTGGAGTGCGCCTGATTGGGGAAGTCCGAGAGCACAATCAAAGGGATCATCAGCGCAGCCGTTATGGCGACAGAAGTGCGGCTGGTTGACGCGTGCATCCCGGCCACCATCTGGAGATCCGTCAAGGCGGCGAAGAAGACAAGAAACGCGGCAAAAGAACGTATCTGGGGATCCCCGATCATGCTGCTACACATGGCAGCAAGGGCCAGCAGCCTGGAGGACTGGGCAGTGGTCGGGCTGGCCATCGTCTCGTTCCAGCTCTTCCTGCACGTCGGAGAGGCAATCACTCTACAGCCTTGGGCGGTCGTGGACGACGCGGTACGGTTCTTCGACTCCAAGACGAGCCAGGACTGGCAACAGAGGTCACTCACGCCGCTTACAAGGGAGTGGCTGCAGTGGCTCCAGCGCCACTTCCCAGAGCCGGCGGCGGAAGGAAGGCGGCCGTGGACGACACAGCAGCTGGAGAAGGGCATGCAACGCCTCCTCGTTGGGTCCCCATTTGAGGGTGCCCGCTGGCACGCTTGGCGCAGAGCTGGAGCTCGAGCCATGTGGACGGCAGGGGCCACAATACGGCAGGTCGCTGTGTGGGGCCGCTGGGCACGTGACTCCACCGCGCGGTGGTACGCGCATCCGACCGAAACGCAGCCCGTGCAAGCGGAAGATTTCTGGCCGCGACCTCCCCGAGAGGGAGCTGAAGGCAGGTGGCGCAGCCGCACGACGTCCCTACGGCTCGAACAGCTCTGGCCGTCTGCGATACGACAGCAGTGGAAGCACAGAAAGGAGCATGTGGCGTTTGGGCCCTCGAGGACCATGCCCGGGACCGACGGGCACGCTGGAAACTCGACGGCGGCCCAGGGCGGGGCGGGGAGCAAGCTGCGACCGAAGCGACAGCTCGCCAAGCACAGGCAGGCACCCGACAACAGGAGCGGCAGCTCGACAGGGGCGCGGCAAGTTCAGGGTGGTGGGCAGCAAGTGCCGGCCTCCTCAACCGAGTCGGCTTCGTCCGACTGCCGTCCCACAGAGGAGGCCCTCGTCCCCTTGCGCCTGGTCCCTAAGTTTAAGAGAGGGCGCGCTGAGGAGGCCCGGGCACAGGGGGGGTTCAAGCGAGTGCGGAGAGCCACCGGCAGCGTGTCCTACTCGTCTCCCTCGTCTTACTCCTCCACCGCTTAGTGGAGAGCTGTGGCTGTGCGTAGGCGGGTTTGGCGCTTTGTTTGCGGTACTGGTGCGACTACTTTCGCGGGCGTGGTGGGTTGCGGTGGTATGCGCGTCGTACGTGGCCTGCGTGTGTCGTGTCGGGGCGGGAGTAACGTCTGATGCTACCGTTGAGGCGGGGCGGCCCTCCAAGGCCAGGTTCCGAGAGGCCATGTATCAGCTTTCGCTGCGGTTTGCGCAAAAGTGGGGTGTAGAGCAGGGACGCGCGTACAAGGCGTTGGATGTGTTCAGGAAAGAGGTGTTCCAGTTGGGTGAGGATTTGAGGGACGACAGGCCACTACTAACATGGATGCATCTGTGCGAGGCCATGGTCATGGAGGGACTTAGGGAACTGCTGGACGGCATTTACCCCGCCGTGCCGGAAGGTGAGGTGACTCCTGAGATAGCCCAAAAAGGGATAGGGTCAGTGGGTGCGGTTCCACTGCCGGATTGGCTGTGGCAGATCTATGTCAGTCTGCGACAGGAGATTTTACTCTCGTCTGCTGAGGAGGTACAGAAGGTGCGAGGACCCACCGCTGACATGCTCAGGGCCATTGCAGGGACAGGGGCACTGCAGCAACTGTCTAGGCAGGAGGCGGATGCCTTGGGCATTCCGTGGTCGCCTACGGCGACTGCCTTCATCATCCCCAAAAATGAGACCAAGGCGCGACTTATCCTGCACGGGGTGCGCGCAAACCAGCGGCAGTGGGAGGGCGGGTACAGGGTGCCGCGTGTCAGCGTGCCTCAGGTAGAGTCTTGAGCGGAGGTTTTTTCGCAAGGGCTGCGTGGCTGGGGGGCCAACATCGACATCACAAATTGTTACTGGTCTATACTGCTGCCAAAGGGGAAGGGCCACCTTTTTCGTGTGGGGGGGGAGGAGTGCGTGTGGATTTTTAAGACGCTGCCGTTTGGTTGGAGCTACAGTCCACTACTGTGTCAGCGACTGCTGGCACAGTTGACGGGGAAGGTGGGGCTGGAGGCGGCAGGGGCGGTGCTGCGGCTCATGCACTACCTCGATGATTTTCTGGTTTTCGGCAACTCCGAGGCCGCCGACCGCCACAAAGCTGGCGGAGTTCAAGGAAGTTCTGAAAAACGCAGGCTTCCTGATCAGTGAAAAGTCGTCCAGTCGGCCGGAGAGGGAGCTTGTCTTTTTAGGCAAGCATGTCAACTTTGGGCGGGGGGTCATTCTGAACACCAGGCACACGTTGGAAGATGCCCTGAGCAGGTACGTACTGACGGCATCCAGGCCGGTTACGCGAAAGTCCGTACAGCGGGTGGTGTGGTAGTTGATCTGGGCCTGCAGGCCATCGCATTGGTCAAACCTTTTACTGGCGGGGCCCATTGCGCACGTACAGTGGGGCGCAAAATGGATGCTGCACCCGCCCACAAACCTTCTGCGGTCGCTGTCGATTGCGGTGTGGTTTGCTGGGAGGCGCTGGTGGCCGCCTGCGTCGTCCCCCCCCCTGCCCCCAAAGGGGCTGTGCCCGCAGGTGTACTCCGACGCAGCGCGGGACGGAAATAGTGGCAGGCTGGATATGTGCTCATCGGCGGGAGCGCACCACTCCCTGCGTGTACCGCTGCAGAACCAGCAGGTGCTAGAATTTCGAGGGGCGGCTGCGGCCGTGAAATCAGTGGAGGGACGGAAGCTTCCTTGGGCTACACTGCATCTGGACAACCAAGGGGTGCTCTGGGGCCTAAGATCAGGGAAAGTGGGAATTGGGCTGAGGGAGCAGCGTCGGTGTGTTCGACAAATAATGTATGCTCTGGCAAAGGGAGGGACTTCGGTGCACCTTTCGTATGTACCCGGGGCCATCATGCCGGCGGACTATCTGTCTCGGGTCCGCACCAATTTCTTTGGTGACAAGAGCATGGCACTGGGGTCTGCCTTCGACCAAATGGCAGATTTGTTACCTGTTTGCACTCAGACAGAATGTTGGGGTGTCTTGCGGTTCTGATTTCGAGCCGTGAGTCTGCGCGCCTGTAGTGAGCCTGCGGTGGGTGTGTGTGAGCGTCGTGCGTGGGCCCGGCAGCAAGTGCCTGGGCTGTTGAGGGGAGTGTTGTGCACTGCTCGTGGCAGAACTTTGTTTTGCGGCGCCACACGTGCTACACATGCCACGAGCCGGCAGCGCGCAGCGCGATGCGGCGCAGGTGGCGGCTAAGCGGGGGCGACGAGACGATAGACTGGTGGCGGCTCACAGGTTTGAAGAAGTATACGAGGTGGCGAGCGTGTCATATCGAACGTGGACGGTCACACCAGGGCTGGCGAACAGCAAGCGCTTTCCGGTCGTGATGCGGTTGTGCAGACGTGTCGAGGCAATATGGCGGCGCGAGACGCAACGCAAGGTCGAAGGAAAGCCGCAGGGAACACACTCCATGGAGCGAGCGGTCTTCATCCCAGAGTGGACCGGGGCGACACGTGGCGTGCGTATCTCCGTAACGGTGGAAAAGCTGAAACACGGGCCTCGGCTACCGCCGGGGACGCAAAGGCTTTGGGCCGCCGATTCGCCGGCTATGGTGCAGGCGGTGGCCGCAGTGATGCAGGAAGTGCAGCAGGAGGGGGGTGGCCACGGAGAGGTGGAAAGCGCAAGTGGAGATGTGGACCAATCCCAGTAAGAAGGGTGATTTTGAATAATTTTTTTGTGCTCCCTGGTGGTGGTGGTGACGGATGGTGCCGCCGGCACAGCAGCACAATGGTCACGCGACACTACGTTCTTTGGGTTCAGCAATGTCCACGACTGTGCACTGTTGTCTCGTCTACTGTGTGGCTGACAGTGAGGGGAGGTGGAAGGAGGTGCGTGGGGTTTGGTTGGGCGAAGCAGCAAGTGCCAAGCCCATGGGGGGAAAACCAATTTAAACTAAAGTTTATGCAGTAAACTTGAGTTTAAAATGGGCAAGGGGGTGGGAGGAGGGCACCTCGTGAACACTCGCCTAGTGTTTGTTTGTTTTGTGGTGTGCCGTCGCCCTCCCACCCTCCCTAAAACAACGGGCGCGTGCCGGACGTGCGTGGGTGAGCGCGCAAGGTGTGGCATAGAGTAGCAAGGGCCGCGGGGCGAAGTGTGGCGCAGGGGCACAGAGCAACTCGCCAGCGAACGGCCTCGATGGGGCCGTGACACGTTTCACGGGAGAACCATGCACCGCCCACCACAGGCACAGGTACAGGCGCGGCCGTCGCACAGGCGATGGACCAACGTATATGTGTGTCGTATAAACGTCTATCGGGACCGTGGATGTCCCCTACCATGCACCACCCGTACCACCCTGTGCTCCCTGCTGGTGCTGGTGACGGATGGTGCCGCCGGCACAGCAGCACAATGGTCACGCGACACTACGTTCTTTGGGTTCAGCAATGTCCACGACTGTGCACTGTTGTCTCGTCTACTGTGTGGCTGACAGTGAGGGGAGGTGGAAGGAGGTGCGTGGGGTTTGGTTGGGCGAAGCAGCAAGTGCCAAGCCCATGGGGGGAAAACCAATTTAAACCTTGCAAATGCGCTCTCGGATCATCGCGAATCACTAGCACGGCTTATCAATAACGGCCCACAGAGGGCTGCTGCAGGTTGGGCCCAAATCAGGCCAAGGCAGAATGCATATGTCCCCAGAAGGCTACCACCATCTTCCGACACACTCAGGCAACAACAGATTGTGCTTGGCCACAACCACCAACCACCAGGGACATGAAGACCCTTGTGACACTTGCACAAATGCAGGGTGGTTTCCTCCCTTCCTCCCTGGCTGCACTTCATTGTGTGGGCACTGCATGCAGTGCGCATGCAGTGCATAGACATCCCCGTAGGCTTTGTGGACCAGTGTTTGGTTTCGGGGTCTCGCCAATCAGAGGATCGCACAAAAACAAGTGTTTTGGTTTTGAGGTTGATTTTTTCGGTTTCCAAGGACAAGTGTTTTGGTTTTGGGTACAATTTTCGGATCTTTGCACCCAATTTTGGGGTTTGGGAATGACGTTTTCATTTCAATGATGGGTGAGGGATGTGTTTTGGGTGTTTTGGGGGTGAGGAGTTGGTTTTGCTGGAGTATGGAGGATAAAGTTTTTTTTTGGGAGACCAGTTTCGGGTTTTGGTTGAGGTTTCCGTCTTTGGGACAAGTTTAAGATTTTGCTGTTTTGGGTATGTGGAAATGTTCTGGGTTTGCAGAATGAGCTTTGGATTTTCGGAACAATTTTAGGGTTTTGGAGATGATTCGGGTCTTCAGGCACCAGATTTACGTCTCGGGGACAAGTTTGGAGTTGCGGGATGAGTGTCGGGTTTCGAGGACCAATCTTATGTTCGGGGGAGTATTGTTGGGTTTCGAGGACGAGTTTTAGGTTTCGGGGACGAGTGTTTGGACAGTGTGCACAGTGATTTGATTTTTGCACGTGCATCTAGCAAAAACAATCTGGGGTATTAGGCGCAACTGTGTTTAGTCTTGGTCATACCTTTGGAACCAACAATAGCTTCCGCAGAAATTGTTTCACTCAAGTGTGCTGCTTTCATTTTCGGATATTTGTGGCGCTGTGCACGCTGCCACATAAATGTACTTGCATTCAACACTTCCCAATGAGGGAGATGACGGAGGTCAAAGGCTGGTAGGCTGGTGTCTCACACACATTTTGGGTTGCCAGCACATATTACAAACCAGGAGCGTTTCGGAGGGGGCTGCACATTTTGGCATCAGCCTTGGTGGCTTTTTACAGAATAAACCTGTTCACCTTTGGCATCTGCAAGGTCCAACGTCATGCGTCATGGGCATTCAACCGTGAGAAAGAAGCAACTAAGATATGTGCGCATTTCGTGATGTTTCTGCCTGGGCAGGGGTATCCCTTGTTCCATATCGCCTCGGAGTTCTTCCCCTGCTTGTGCAAAGTGTAGGAGCATTTGCAAGAGGTCCGTCAGGGGGGCTTTGCAGGGAGCGTAAGGGGAGTCTAGTCTAAACGAACCGCGCAGTGCAAGGATTCCCCCAGAGGCAATCATTTTTCAGGTTGTTGGTCGGCAGCCCGATACAACTACACGCCATCGCTATGCCTTGGTAGCACTCCGTGCAGTCCAACAAGGGTTTGGTGATTTTGCAGCGGTGAGCGATTTTGCTATGTCATTTTGTGGGCCCCAGGGTCGTCAGGTCACCAGCATATCAAACCGGGACCATACTTCAGTCTCCACAATCATTTGTGCGTGAAGTCTGTTTTTTGCAAGTTGCCAGGCTGACTGCTTGTCTTGTCAGATTGTGGCTGGCCAGCGTGCCGCAAATGGAAACCCGAATGTACGCAGGTGAGGCGCAGAATGGAGGGGAGGGATTTTGTAGGAGCCATTTTTCTGATGGGTCAATCAAGGCCAGACAAGCATACGCTGTTCATTTGCCTGTCCAGTATGCCTCCCTTGCCAGCCCGTCTCAAGAAGTCTGCACTTGACAGGCCGTATTTTAGGCTGCGCACAAAAGGTGTCATTGGCGCATACCCCTGGAAAGGGTGGGTGACACGGCGCAAACACCGGAACCGGCGTTAGCACAACAGCGCAATCGGTGTTGGTGTTAGGCCGGGAGGGCGTTAAATCAGGTCAGACAACCCCCCTCCCCCCACTCTACGAATTCTCTCGACATCACAGGCATGCGGGGAGCATCGGCAGTTTGACGTGCAAGTCCGTGTATATATTGGCAACCTGCACTGCTTGACCCCATTGGGTGACCCCTGTTGAGTGACCCCAGTTGGGCAGTCCGCATTGGGTGACCCTGATCATTATGGTGACCCCGTTGGTGGCCCACATTGTGCAGCCGGTCATCAGGATCCGGATGTTTTCAAGCCATGGTACCTGCGTGCCTGGTGAACGCTAGGTTGAGGGATTCAGGCTCTCAACTGGTGGCTTCGTATGTTAATGGTCATTTCCATGTATCCATATAGCATCTTCCCATTGGCCATCTGCAGTCTTGATCGTTGATCAACTGGCGAGGCCCATGCCGGATCACAACGGCATCTGTGCTGTTTCATGTTTATCGAAGCCGGCAACACGATTGGGGAGCATCCACAAGCGTTGTCCACTCAGCGCGGCATGCACAGTACTCCATCAGTGCAGTGCACCTTGCCCCCACATCTCCTGTGTGTGAATGTGTGTACCTGCGTACCTGTGTGCATTTCCATTCGTTGTTGCCCGCCCCTCCACAGCAGCACACAGCCCACAGCACTTCTTATTGCAACACATCCGCCAAAGGCAGTGTGCTTTGCATGCTGTTCTACCATCCTGTGTGTGTGCAGAGGTGCATACCTTCCTCTCTGTTTTTGTCCTCTGTCCTCTTCATCATGTGTGTGCATGTGTGCGTGACCGTCATGCGAGCCTGCTTTAACGCCGCGCGCACAGCGCACCTGTGAAGCCATCCCCTCTGCGGGTTGCAGGTCTCTAGTCCGGAATGCAACACCCGGCCCTCCATACGGCTGAAATCAACCAGCACATTGTTGAATTTCCCTTCTCAGGATGAAGATGTGGCACATGAGACACGCACACAGCCATCTGCTTCCAGTTGATGGCCCACAGAGAAGAGAAAATCCTGCCAAAGCCGTGGTAACTGTAAATTGTGGGTCGCCCGATACGCCTTCAGAGATGCACCGCATGCACCCCGCCTATGGTGCTCTTCGTGTGATTCGATATGAAGGCCCTCAAATGTGCCCACACCGATTAAAAAAAGGCGATTCTGGGAGATGCAGGGCGAGGTGGGGGGGGGGGGGGGTCAAACTTATGGGGCAGAATGACGGGACTCAGGCACCAAAAGTGGAGCAGGGGGAGGGAGGGGTTCAGAGCCGCTCCTGATGACACGATGCCCATTTTGCTGGACCTGGGCCCCAAATTGGCAGATGAACCAGGTGAGTGTTGCAGATAGATATCAGGGGATCGGGGTGGGGGAGGCAGTTCACTAAGATACATGGTGTGGGAGGGAAGGTGAGCGACAGAGCTGGTTAGGACACAGTGTGCGGGTTGGGTTGTGGGCATGCCATGGAGGCTGAAGGAGTATACCAGCTGCTACTTCGGGTTGGGGAAGGTGGGGCGAGGGGGATGGGTGCTTGGTAAGTCGTACACCCCACATCTCATGGGAGTGCAGAGCCACACGTACACAAAAAGGGGTCGTGTCAGTGGCACCCATCAATGTCCGCAGGGTCTCTGAACGACAAACTAACACACAGAGACGCACGCACACTCGGCCACCATGACACTGCAACTCAGCACACTTATCCATTTGGCAACTGACGGGCACCGTGACAATTGTTGACGATTGATGGCTCTTATGTGCTTTTACCAGTCACCATTCAGCAGCCTTTGTGGGCATGCCACTACGTGCCACAGAACCCTGGCCCTTTTCAGCGGTTTGGTCCCGAAGCCAAGCGAATGACAGCCTGATACACCTGGCCCACACACTACACCTGCCCGAATATGCAACACAACACACCGTGCCACTGCAACAGTCGAATCAGCCAGCATCCCTGCACCACACCGTACAGAATATTGCAAACGTGCTCAGTGCTGTGGCATATCTTAGGGTAGCCGACAGGACCTCAACTACGCTTTTTTGCATTCCAGTAGGTGTGAGACGAAACACGCTGATTCCTACAAGGGAGGGCTATACCATGCAGACGGTGGATGGGGTTTCCCGAATCCTTTCCTCCCTGAAATCCGTCATGGCCAAAAATTATTGGTTAATGAGTAAAGCACGTAGTTTACCACTTTTGTATCTCCCTGGTAAAGCAAAATCACTCCTCAAAGGATGCATATTGTGGCAGCCAATCGCTGCTTGTGGAACCACAAGTGCAGCGCTTTTACCTGCGCACCGCTGCTCATTTTTCTACCCTCTTTCTGCGACCTCTCATTGATGAATTGGTTGCCCCCCCGCCCTTTGTTTTACGTATCACCAACCTGAAAACCTGGGTGCACGGTTCTCCAACGTGGGTCTGCACGAATGTGGCCGCTCAGGTCAATTAAATATCATTTCATCACACGCGGTTATAAACGATTTGCAGGAATCTGTGGTTAGCCAACCATCAAAGATGGAAAGTTTCTGGCTTGACTTGGTCCATCTGTAGGCATAACAGTAAACTTGACCACGTCCACTGTGGCACACCAGAACGCTTTTTCCAATTGCCATTTTGGAAAACTTTGGTCTACTTTTTCCTTCTCAGGAACACCTATACCCAAGCATCAGGTGCCATTTGGGCTCAAACGGGTGCCATCCCCATGGGCGGCTCATTCGGGAGCCAGAATGCAAACCTAAGGTCCATCTGGGGAGCAAAAAAGCGCACAGAGGTAATGCACCACATTGGTCAACTGAACTTCTCACCACGAGGTCACCTGCTCTGGTCCACGCCGTGAGGAAATGCAGTCTCCTGCTCAATTTAGAGATAACATACTTGTAGGCGCACAGTCCAACAGCCGCGGCCGAAATGCAAAATGTTTGTGTCACATTGTAACCAGTCTAGACCCTCCTAGTAGTGTGCAACTGCATGACAGAGGAGGTGCGGGAATGTTTGTACAAGTGCATGACCTCGTCCCTCACAGCCATGGGTCTCACCATCCACGTGCACGGCCCACACCGACCCTTAATGTACGCACAACCATCGGGCCTCACATCCACTTGGTAGCTGAAGTACACCGTCGCACTACAAACACCACCATCACACACCCACAAGTATGTGTGCAGTGTACTCGTCAGTGTAGTCCTCAATGTGCAGCCAGTTTTCCACTCTTGGACCGCCTGCTTGCTCAGCATCACCTCTTGGAGCCAGGTTGCGAGCTTGTCCGGCTACTCCCTGTCAACCGTATTGCGCACATTGCGGTCTGCAGTGCTGCGTATCATCACGGCGATCTCTGCAGGCCAATCGCCGTAAAACAGCCTCCGACTCGATCGACCTGGACCCGCCCAAATTGGGCAACGGAGACGGGGCCCCAGATTGGCGCTACCGTGCGAATTCTAAAGATTTGCGAAAATATTTCATTCCTGGCACAAGGTGTTGTTGTCCGCAAAAAAAAAACGCAAAAAATTGATTAATTATTGGCTTCATGCCTTACGCAAAAATGGGTTCCGCAAAAAAAATCGTAAAAATAAATTTCATTTTTGCCCCTGCCCGCCTTTTTGCAAGAATGCCAGAATCGCGGGAGAGTTTGCCCAACTGCTTGTTGTCCCCCTCTTCCGTGTCTCATGCCCGTTCTGCACCTTGCTTTGTCTTCAGAGAATGATGCATCTGGGATTGTCACAAGTGTTAAAATAGTGGAATGTGGCTGTTGATGTGCCCTAAATCAGATAAAGGGGCTAGTTTGGGACATGCATATTTGAATGCGGCTGTTGATGTGCCCCAAAGCAGACAAAGGGCTAGCTACTATTGACAAGTTTGGAACTGGTTTGTTGAAAAACTGGTAGACCTGAACCATGCTTGTCGGTGCTTATCTGTGCTATGGACTGCAATCCCAGAGTCCAAGTTTTGCACGGTTTCTTGCAGTAGCAACAAAAGGAATCAACCCCAATCCCCAAAACGCAAAAAAAATCGCAGAAATAAATTTATTTTTGGTCCAACACCTTACGCAAAACTGGGTTCAACAAAAAAAAATGCTAAAAATTTCTTTTGCCCATTTTTGCCCATTTCGGATGCTGCCGCAAAATTTTTGCGTATTATTAATTCAAAATACTCAACGCAAAAATTGGGATGCCACTAAACTTTAGAATTCGCACGGTACATGGTCTCCGCGCCTTAGAGGGGCACCAGGTTCATTCTATGGAGGCATGCGCATGTGCCATTTAACTGGGGGGAGGCACTTGAAGGTGCAGAGGTGCAGCCAGCAGGCAGAGATCTGAAGCTATGGGCGATGGTACGGCGACTATGTGAAGATGGACTCATACACAGGGTCACCGGCGCATGGGAAGAGCTGTACATGGCTGGCCAAGGATAGATACAGTGCTGACACACTTGTGCTTGTGGCAGGGAGGGACAGGGAAAAAGGATGAAGCAAAAGCATGGTTGAATGCCCTGCTGACAGCAAGAGACACGGATTACACACCATAACCCTTGGTCCAGGGTGATGGCTATTGAGGCATGTGCACACAAACTGGTTGATGGAGAATTAGGTCCCTACAGAGGGGTGCAACACACAGAAAGGGGAAACGGGGGCAACACAGGCTGTCTCAAATGAGGGTCCTACATTTGCAGATAGTGCCACACGCTCAGAGCCATTGTACAGATCCAAGGAGATGAAGGGCATCAGGTCAAGGGCCTCTCCATTGAAAACACGCCCAATCCAGACAATGCATGCCTACCACTCAGGGGCATACACACACACACACACACACACACACACACAGCGAAGAGATGGCCATGGGAGATGGCTTTCATGACAGCCGTGTTGAGGTGGCTTCACGCATTGCACTGGCCAGATGAACCAGGCACTGTGACATACATCGAGCTCGCGTTACACTTTGAAGAGTTCATAGAGTGCACCCTCCCCACAGCACCACAAACCAAATTCGCAGGACACACCCTCCCCCTGCAATAGCGTGCACGCATCCTCAGGCTAGCCCTACCCTCATTATAGAATCTTGTCAAACTGGCCTCTTTACACCCGGCGAGCCACATGACACGATGTGGCTCATTTATCCCCTTGGGCGGGCCGGCCCTCTGCAGACTGAAGATGCGCGTATTTTGCCTGTAGTCACCACATGCTCATACACATTGGCATGCTCGCCCATGATTGTGAGTCCACATGGACCACACTTGCGCGCACTCGCCAGGCAACACACAAGCTGTGCATATATCGAGCACAGAAAACAGCTGAAGAGGTAGAAGAGGCAAGGCTCCAGAGAGCCCTGAGCGTCGCCCTGAACACCGGACTTAGCCAACCTTGGCGACCTTAGCCACAGGAAGGTCCAGTGGCACCTTTGCCAGGGACATCTTTCCGGTCGTCGGGGACCGCAGGGGTGAATATAATAGTGACGAAATTACCAGGGTGGGGGTGGGGGGCAGGGGGATGTTGAGCCAGTCGGCAGTGATGACGGAATGACGATTAAAATTTGTTCCTTTTTCGCTTTACAGGTATGTGTGTTCGCAGAGTTGAATGAATCTGCAGCTGCGCTACCACCTGGGTTTTGCACCCCTTTGTAACGGCAGCAGTGACAGCACTCAGATTATACATCAATGTTATCAGAATTTCAATAATTCTCTGATGTTCATTAGTGCAGTAAATTTTCCGCTTGTTTTTATGTTTTCCGTTCGCCGCCAGATGTCGCCTGTGAGCGCGCGTCGAGTCGCATTTGTCTTTCATGATTTCCCAATCGGATTTGGTTAAATTATTTCGAATGATTTCACGATGTGTCATTATGTGCGATGAATGCGCATTGAGATTCTATGTCTGCTCCATTTTTGTAGACCGGGTTTTCGTACTCTTCAGATTCCACCATGGAGTTCAAAGGACTTACAAGTGCTTCGCATATGTCGCTCCCCGAGGCTGGATATGGGTCTGAAGAGGGTCAGTTGGGTTCGGAGATATCAGGGGCAGTGTCGGGCGTTACGACCCCTGGGGCATCAAGGCTACTGGCTTCGCAGTTACAAGAAAGATCAACCACTATGCAGCGGTTACATGGTAGCAGAGGAAATCATGACTCTGCTTCTGGAATCTCCACGGACACTCTGAGATCATCGGACTTTAGCGGGGCTATCACTCGTAGAGAGTCACTGCGTGTTCCCCCTGAGGTTACCTTCGTGGCATCTCCCCAGCAAACCGAGTATCATCCTTCAGAGTGCCCTTACTGTGGCCATAGACATTGGCCTGGAGTTCATACTTGTGCTGATTGTTGTGTGAACGCCCCACCCAACCTTAAACCCGGTCGAGAATCTCCCTCCTCGAGTGAATCTGGTTGCAGCTCTCACGCTTTGCCTGATCTTGAAGACAGCAGCAGCGAAGGAGAGCCAGATGATACTGGAATTAGTGGTGAAGACTGGGAAAACCACTTCCAGGAAATCTGGAATCAGGAATTCCTGAACCGCCAGAATTGGCTACTGGCGGAGGCGAGCTACCGAGGCCGCCTGAGGGACTGGTTCAGGGCGTCGTGCCAGTTCATCAGGGACAGCGGCCGGTTGCAATTCGACGCCCAACTGCAGGAACAAGAGGATTGGGAAGAGCTGCTGGACCAGTTCGACCACCAGGCAGCCGTGATGGTGCAGATGGCCATCATCGCCGAGG
Organism: Eutreptiella sp. 'Long Island Sound 2002'; assembly: GCA_964036045.1. Taxonomy (NCBI): domain Eukaryota; phylum Euglenozoa; class Euglenophyceae; order Eutreptiales; family Eutreptiaceae; genus Eutreptiella; species Eutreptiella sp. 'Long Island Sound 2002'. The sequence goes on along the minus strand of OZ038394.1, from coordinate 43,070,969 downwards.
AGAGACGCCAGAATGTGCGTCAGCACGCTGGTCCCTCGGGCGCCTGGGGTCCGAACGACGGAGAGGTCGACGAGATGAGGTGTGATTCGACACATTCTCACCTCTCCAGGGAGCAACTGTCCAAACTCCCCAGCTCTGCCTCCAGTGTTGACACTTGGGTCGACGAGGTAAGAAGCAAGGGAAAAGGGACAAGATGCCCGTCCTGTGGTGAATGTGCCAAGGACTGCTCCTGTCGACGCCAGATTTCGTCGCTGGAAGACAGGGTGAAGGAGCTGAAGAAGGCCGCCAAGGAGAAAAAGAGGGATGACGACAGCAAGTGGAAGGAGATGGAGCAGAAGCTGGAGAAGCTTACAGATCTGGTACAAAATCTGAGCACTACTGGGCTCACTGGACCAGCGCCTACAATGGCAAGCCACCCAGCACCTACCTCCTCAGCTGCACCTGCATCCACGCCTTACGGCTTTCCACATTCTCCAGCACCCCGAGCTTTTACTGGTCACATCCCAGCTTTTACTGGAAATTCTGGTATCCCCCCTACTGGATTTGGAAGTCCTATTGGGTTGAATCTGGGTACCGAAGGAGGAGAATCTTCGTCGGAGAGGTCTATACTGTCTGTTGGTACTGTCGAAGACATTGATGGAGAAGCAAGGACCACCGTGAAGGAGAGATCAATGGCCTTGAAGAAGAAGGACCGGCGGCAGAAGGAAAACGAGGCCAAGTTGAAGGAAAAGCAGAAGAAATTGAAGGAGATGAGGCTGCATCAAGCACAACCAACGCCCTTTGTGCAGCCTACTGTGGACCAGGCGTTGCTGGCGGCCGCAATTGCGCAGGCACAGGCGACGGGAGGCGTCCTGTCAACCCGGTGTTCGTCAATCCAGTTGGCACATCCACAGGTTTCAACCTCAACCACCTGCTCAACCCGTTGCACATGAGGCTCCGAGGCTCCGTGATGAAGCAGCCCAAGTTCTCAGGGCACCCAAATTATTGGGCGTCCTTCGAGAGGCAGTTCATGGTGTGGCTACAGACGGAGAAGCTCGACAAGGAACTCTGGATTCTCGGGTTGATGGATTGTTTGGCTGGCAAACTCAGAGAAAGTACATATAATCTCCATGTGGAAAGACAAAATCAAGGAGATCCCCTGACTTATGAAGAGCTGTATCGAAGTCTCAAGAAGAAAGGCTCTCGACTTCCTGAAGATCATTACAGGAACCGTCTGGAGAACTTCAGGGCGATCAAGAAATTATTTCTGGAAGAGATCCAAATAGCAAGGCAAGATTCGGAGTTTTTGGTGCAAGAGGCGGAGAATTTTGGAGAAGGACTTTCTGAAGGCGAGATGAAGAAGATCCTCCTGAGCAAGCTCACGCCGGAGACCAAGCAGAAGATCAGGGACTCTCAGGCGGACCAAAAAGTCCTGGGCAACTGGGTTGAAGTCCGAGGATTGCCGGAAACTATGGGAAAAATGGCAGTTCATGAGTTGCTACACTCTATCAGTGCTACTGAATTGAAAGACATCACTATTCGTGAGGGCAGATGGAGAGTTGGTTTCCACGATTCTGAACAGTCGGAGTTTTTCTGTAGCATGGTGGATGGAAAAGTGAAGTATAAGGGAACAGTTTTGAGAGTGCGGCCGTTGATCTTCTCGTATGGAGTCGAGCAGATCTGGGACCAACTTGAAAAGTATGCACACTTAGAACGCCAGAAATCACAGGATGCACAAGGCTTCGGAGGCAAGGTCAACGCCGTTGGTGAGAAGGGATGCTCTGTGTGCATTGCCCTTGGAAAGGAAGGTCGAGCAGCGACTCACACGACCGCAGATCACAGGTGGACGCCCTCAGATCTCAAGACAATTCAGTCCGAAAAGGATGGAAAGGGAAATTCTCCCAAAAATCCCCAGCAGGATGGAGCACGAGATGCTGACCAGCATGGAAGGGGAAAGGGGAAGGGGCAGTCGAAAGGAAAGAACAGAGACTGGACACCAAAAGATTACTCGCAGCAAGGCGGAGATCCAAGTGGCTCAAGATGGACCAATGCTGGTGGGAAATCTGGTGGAAAATCTGGTGAAAAAGGTGGAAAAGGCCAAGGAAAGTCCGGGAATCAAGATGATTCCAAGGTGAATGGCAACCCCCTGTATACGGAGACGCCAGCAAACAAGACCTTCGGCAACAACAAGGATACTGGAGGTCGAGGCAAGGGCAGATCCAACGAATCCAACCCCAATTCTAACGCCTCCAACAACAAAGGCCAAGGAGGTAAGAAAGGTGGTGGTGGAAAGTCATTTGGTGGTCGTGGAGGTGGAAAAGGAGTCAATGCCGTCGAAGCAGGAGAAGAATGGGTTGACGAAGGACAAGTACAGGACGTACAGCCGAACGACGAAGAAGAATGGCAATAGGGAAGCCAACCTGACCCAAATCCCAGCACTGGGGTTGAGTGGCAGGAATCAAAGCCCATCAGGGTAGTTGGGGCGGTGGATGGACGCTGCTGGGATCGGCTGGCGCGCTCCTCCGGCCTCCTGTACCCTGCCTGGGTCCTCAGCGCTGTCCGGCGAGGCAAGCAGCGCCAGTTTGTCTGCTGATTCCAGGTCAGGACAACAGATGGTAAGGTTAAACTTGCCAAATGTCTGATTGACAATGGTTCAGAGGTCAATCTGGTAAGAAAAGGCTTTCTGCAGGAGGATGAGGCGAAGATGTCCTCGACACCTGTCCAGCTGGAGGGAGTCAGCGGACATCGCCTTGACGGTGGCGACAGAGAGGCAGAATTGGCGGTCAGATTGGTGAAACAATCTGTGTGGAGCTTGGAAGAGACAGTTACGGAGGAGTGGTTTGCTGGAAAATTCTATGAAGCCAGCATAAAGTATGATTTATTCTTGGGTCAACCCTGGCTTCACGCCCACCGTGTGTCGCCCATGGGACACAGGACATGCTTCCTCCAAGATCCGTCGACCAGCGACCCGTCTGACCTGTATTATCTGCACCCATATACCAAGAGTATCCGCCAATTCGAGGATCGAAATAAGCTGCATATTCAGCAAGATGGGCAGGAATGGACAGGGAATCAAGAAGAATTCGACGAAGGAAAGGTGGAATCATTGAACTGCAAGAAGTGGAAGTCAGTTTGCTATCGTGTAGTCGACAAATGGCGGGACATTCTGGTGGATTATTTCGAAAGGAACCACAATTTTCGTCCGCAAGTTGATGCCTTTGCAAACAAAAAGAATAAAAGATTTCCGAAGTTCTACGACGATGCCTGGAGTGAGGACTGGTCTGAACCTCTATGGATCAATCCACCCTTCGACGTTTTCCCTCGTCTGGTGCAGAAGCTGAAGCAATCTGGCGCAAAGGCGATTTTAATTGTCCCCAACTGGCCAAGACAATCTTGGTTCAAGGACATTATGGACATTTCAATCGACATTGTCGAGCTACCTCACAAGGGAGTGAAGCTGTATTGCGAAGACAATGGCAAGCCTTTGCCACAGCGTTCGTGGAGCACGGTGGCGTGCTTAGTTGACGGGAATCTGGGAGATTATTGGCAAGATGGCAGTGAAATGGGAACAGAAGAGGTCACCTCAAATTCCTCAAGAATCGACAAAATTGAGGTGGATGAAGACGATCGAGAGCGGAATCCCGACGTATCGTCGCGGAAGGAGGGAAGGACAATCGGCGTCCCTCAAGAGAACGCCTCCATCCATTACAATTCGTCCCCATCAGACAAGAATCAAGCCAAAAATGTCAAGATTTCAAGCAAGAATGATGACAAATCTCCAAGAATCTCGCCTGAATTGACAGAAAGGCAGCTGAATTCGTCCGAACATCCCTTCAAGACATTCGTGGACCCCCTTCATTGGTGGGATCCCACGGAGGAGCGAGCTCAGGTGAGCTTCATCCGCCAACAATGCGACGAAGAAGTTTGGAATGAAGTGGCCAAGAATATGAGACCAGGACCAACAATTCGCAAATTGGTGGACATAATGTCGGTGATTAAATGTGGGAATCGGGTCGACGGAGACAAGATATCTGCAAGAAGGGACGCAGTGTTCGAAGATTATCAAGATGACGTGCTGAGTGGGAAGTCGTGGAAAAACCCCCCAATTCGATGTGAAAATGGGGAAGCCAGGATTGAGATAATCGAAGGCTCAAAGGTGCACCAACAACGTCCATTCTATCTACACGGCACCAAAGCAGATGCCCTGCGAAAGATTATTGAGCGCAATCTTTATGAATTCGGTTGGTTGGAGGGCTGCATGAGTTCTGAGTGGTGTTCAGCACCATTTACTGTGCCAAAACCCCCACCTGCTGACCAATCCAGCATAGATGCTTGGCGTCTAGTGGTGGATTACAGAGCCCTGAATGCCGCCACGGTACCAGACGCGCATCCTCTTCCTTTAATCGAGAAGGAGATCGTCGCGAGAGCCAAAGGCAAGCTCTTTACTGTGTTGGATTTGCGCCATGGTTTTCACCAAATGCCACTTCGAAAGGAGGATAGGCATTTGACGGCAATGTGGACGCCCTGTGGCACTGTCCAGTGGACTGTACTGCCGATGGGTCTGAAGAATGCGCCGTCCATGTTCCAGAAGATGATGGAGACTATTTTATTTCAGAAGCACAAGTCTCTGGATTTACAAGAATTCTGCAGCATCTACATTGACGACCTTCTGATTGCCACGCCGTTGGGAAAAAACTTTGATGAGTGCCTGAAGTTGCACAAAGAACAAGTCCGAAAAGTTCTCGAAGTCCTTCGACAAGAGAAGCTCGTGTGTGGACCCAAGAAGGGCAAAATGTTCCTCCAGAGTGTGGAATTTTGTGGCTCGGTCTTGGAAGATGGGACAAGAAGACCAGCCCCAGGAAAAATGGCTGCCCTGCAGCTCTGGGAAAGGCCTAAAACCATCACGCAGCTTCGTGCCTTTTTAGGCTGCTGCAATTATTACCACGAGTTCCTTCCTCTCTACGCCAAGACAGAGTTACTCAAGGTTGGCAAAATAGAAGGAAAGAAGGGATCTCAAGTCAAGCTCAAGTGGACGCCAGAATGTGAAGAAGCCTTTACTGGTCTCAAGGAAGCACTGGCAAATGTGGTTACATTAAAGACTCCGTGGTTGGATGGAAGACCTTTTTATATTCGTACAGACGCCAGTCGTTACGCCATTGGTGCTACGATCGAACAAGTCGATGACGAAGGTCACCATCATCCTCTGGCTTTCTTGGAAGATGGGACAAGAAGACCAGCCCCAGGAAAAATGGCTGCCCTGCAGCTCTGGGAAAGGCCTAAAACCATCACGCAGCTTCGTGCCTTTTTAGGCTGCTGCAATTATTACCACGAGTTCCTTCCTCTCTACGCCAAGTTCTCTGGTCCATTGACAGAGTTACTCAAGGTTGGCAAAATAGAAGGAAAGAAGGGATCTCAAGTCAAGCTCAAGTGGACGCCAGAATGTGAAGAAGCCTTTACTGGTCTCAAGGAAGCACTGGCAAATGTGGTTACATTAAAGACTCCGTGGTTGGATGGAAGACCTTTTTATATTCGTACAGACGCCAGTCGTTACGCCATTGGTGCTACGATCGAACAAGTCGATGACGAAGGTCACCATCATCCTCTGGCTTTCTGGTCTCGCAAGCTTACAACAAGACAGCGAAATTGGAGTCGAAGGGAACAAGAAGCCTACGCAATCCTTTGTGCCTTACGGCGTTATGAAGGTTGGATCTTGGGCCATCGCGTTGAGGTACTGACTGACCACAAGTCACTGGAGAGCTGGAGGACAGAACATGTGGATACCCCTGGTGGACCAGCTGGGAGAAGAGGCCGTTGGCATGAAACTCTCAGCAGATTTGACCTCCATGTGACTTACATTCCGGGTCGCTACAATACAGTGGCGGACGCCCTGAGTCGCTGGGCCTACCCAGCCTCAGAGGCTTACTCTGAAGTGAGTTTTCATGGGACAGCGACGGATAAAGCCGAAGTGATCGAGTTTGATAAGGAGGAACAAGCACTGATCAAGAAACATTGTCTCCAATGTTCGATTAAAAATCGGATGAAGGCGGAATTGGTCAGATGCAAGGAGATTACCAAGGCAGATCAGACTGCAGGAGTTAACTCTGACTCTGAGTCGGCGCTGCCACTCCTTAATGTGTTTCCAGTGACAAGATCCAAGGTGAAATCCACGCTCCCTCCACAACAAAAGGACAAGGAAACTTCCTTCCTCTATGTGGATTGGACGAAGATGTACAAGGAGGACAGGTTCTTTGGGTCTGTATACCGCAAGTTGAAAGGGGACAAGCCCTACGACTCTGAAGAGACGTCTGATTTCAAAGTCCAAGGCGACAAGTTATTTTGGCAAGGACGGATTTGTGTTCCTGATTGTCTGATTGACCAATATGTCAAACATTGGCATCGGAATGAGACAGCCCACGAACATTCTCGTGTTCTGGAGCAGGAGCTACGACACAGAGTGTACACACGGGACCTCAAGAGTGCCTGTGAGCGAGTTGCCAGAGGATGCAAGCAATGTCAGGCGACCATCCCCAAGAATCAAAAGGCAGAAGGATTACTGAAGGGATTACCAATTCCTGAGAGGCTGTTCGACAAGGTGACGGCAGATGTCTTCGAGTTGGGACAAATCCAAGAGGAATGTCTCTACACGAGGAAGCCTATCGATGGGGTTTTGTTAATTCAAGACCGCCACAGTGGCTACATCCAGGTCCTCCCTTGCAACACGAAGCATCTCACCTCTGAAATGGCTGCCAAGTGGACTGCAAGTCAGTGGATGAGTAACTGGGATGTGCCCAGTGAAATTCTGACGGACAGTGGGAAGGAGTTCATTGGGACTTGGTGGGAGAACATGTGTGCTCTATTGGGAGTTCATCATCTTCGTGCCCGAGTCTACGACCATCGAGCCCTCCCTGCTGAACGCGCTGGAAGAATTCTTATCAGCATTCTGAGAAAATTCCTGGCGACTGAAAAAGACTACAATTGGTTGGAGACAATTTACTGTGTCTTGAGGAGATACCATCGTACCAAGAATTACACTGGATTAAGTCCGAATGAGCTTGTTTTTGGTCGAGAGAAGATGGGTCCAGGACCAGTGATGTATCATCCAAGGCAGTGCTGCGACGCCTCGCAATGGTTTGAGAGGATCAAGGATTTAGAGTCCAAGTGGATCCAAGCCAAAGTGGAGAGTCAAGCAGATTGGTTGAATTTCAAAAATAAGTCAAGAACGCAAGGAAAACCCTTCGAGAAAGGCCAGCAAGTTTGGCTTCGTAAGTCAGACGAGACCCTGAAGGACGACAACAAATTGTTACCTTTGTGGGATGGCCCATTCCAAGTCAGTGGTCAACTAAGTGAGACTACATTCAACATTGAAATTGAGCCAGGCAGGCATCAAGAAGTACATCGTGACCGTTTGAAGGCCGAAGTACCCTGCCCCAAAGGAAGGTTCAAGCCTCTCTATTGGACTTCGAAGTACCTGAGCGACAGGAAGATGGTCACCAGCAGTTTCGAGTTGGAGAAGATCCTTGATTACAAGAAGAATGCTCGAAACAAGTGGTACTTTCTGTGCAGATGGAAAGGATTCGGTCCAGAAGAAGACAAATGGGAGCCAGCTTCAAGCTTCATCCATGGGTATAAGGACACTTTCATCAAGTTCCTGAAGAAACACCCTGAGATTGACCGTGAGCTCTCGCTGATCAAAGATTGTGTCACCAAGGAAGACTTACAAGCACAAGAAGAAGCTCCAATTGTGGCAGAATCAATTCGAGACAAGATCTGATCAGAATTGAAATCGCCGAAGCTTTCGAAAAGGTTTACGGCCTACACATACCCTTGGCATGGGGACAAAACAGTCCTGCTGCATCGTCTATGTGGTTCGATGAACAGATGATGGGACATTCTGGGGTCATCCTGGTCATTCCATCCATCATTACCATCATGGTCATCATGTGAATCATGTGCTTCATTGTAGATGATTCCAATCCGAAGATCCGAAGGGGCATTATCCTCAACCACGACGACACTCTCGTGTTTAGCTGTCGACTGGACCCCTCTACTCGCCTTGGGAAGGATTCGTTCGAGTTCGTGCTCATTACAGAGATTCTGGCACATGACTGAGTCTGATCCATTTCATGTGTTTGACGGATCTGCTCAGAATGTCATTTCAATCAGCTCTTACATTGAGACTGTTGGTTTGTTTTTCAATCGACCGCTGTCAAAGGGCTTATATAGACCAAGTGACAACGATGGTGTTCTTACTTGTGTCGACTCGCTGTTCATCTGTGCATTGTGTTGGAATCCCCCTCAGAATCAGCTCAATTTTGGCAAATTCCTGGTACCAAGCATTGGATGCTTATACATTCTGGGACTATAATGAGTCAATTACCACTTCTGGCTCATACTGGATTAAACATGAAGCTCTGGAGACGATACTGACAGTGTGATGTACACTCACTGGGTTTTCTTGGCTGTCATTACTCTTGGATGATTGCATTTCCATCATGGGATTCATCATCATCATGAGGATTTGACCTGGATTGGCTATGAATGAGAGCTGGATTTCCGTTCAACACTACACACAGTGTCTATCGACTATGAATTGGACCTATATTGGCTTGCTGTGAACTTCGCCGCCCTCAATCCGTGTGCGATTCACTGAATTTGGTCTCAATTCAGTCACATTTTGTACCATAATCTGGCATCTGGTCTCATGACTGCAAATGACACCCTGAGCTGGAGCTGTCTGAGCTGGAACTTCCGCTGGAGCCGACGTCACCACTGGACGAGGCTCTACTGGATGAATCTGCAGCAGGCGCATTGGCAGCCATGCAAATTTCCTGCAGGACATTCCCGCTATCATCACAGGTTTGTACAACAAGAACCTTGCGCTTTTTTCCCTTGTCACTCCGTGTCTTGCGCTTGGGTGTTTAGAAGCACCTACGATCCCCAGACTTTGCTGCAGCCCAAGCAGAAGCTACAGAGGCGGCAGGAAACTCATGCGGGTCCGGGGTATCTTGCTTTCCAATCACCTCCATTTCAAAGACAACAAAATAAAAAGTGGAAGAGGCCTGCAGCACTGGAAGCGAAAATGGAAAAAAAGCACCCTGTCACTGTTTACAGTTTTCACAACCACATTTGTGTTGGTAGCAGGAACGCAACAAGGGAGGAAAACCATGGTATTTCTGCAAGATGCAAGGAGGTACAAAATTGCATTCGATCTCCTAGGAAAGGGAAAAAAAGCGCAAGGGACTATGGGGTACAATCTGTGATGACACAGCAAGGAAAGGGTGTAACCGCTGCATAGTGGTTGATCTTTCTTGTAACTGCGAAGCCTGTAGCCTTGATGCCCCAGGGGTCGTAACGCCCGACACTGCCCTTGATATCTCCGAACCCAACTGACCCTCTTCAGACCCATATCCAGCCTCGGGGAGCGACATATGCGAAGCACTTGTAAGTCCTTTGAACTCCATGGTGGAATCTGAAGAGTACGAAAACCCGGTCTACAAAAATGGAGCAGACATAGAATCTCAATGCGCATTCATCGCACATAATGACACATCGTGAAATCATTCGAAAGAATTTAAATAAATCCGATTGGGAAATCATGAAAGACAAATGCGACTCGACGCGCGCTCACAGGCGACATCTGGCGGCGAAAGGAAAACATAAGAACAAGCGGAAAATTTACTGCACCAATGAACATCAGAGAATTATTGAAATTCTGATCACATTGATGTATAATCTGAGTGCTGCCACTGCTGCCGTTACACTCCCCCTCTGAAAACATACGCCAGTATGTCAGGCTGGGTCAAGTGAAGTGAACGAAACGGTGAAAGTGACCAAAAACCAACTAATCTATGACAAAATGTGTGAAAATGAGCTGAATTGAGCAAAATTGTGCTGAGATCTGTGCTTCGCGATGGCCATTGACTTGAATGAAACGCATAGGTACCTTAGGGCACACAGAAAAAGCTTCGTTCAAGCTCGAAAATTCGAAAATTGAAAGTCTGAGTGAAGAATGTACATGATGATCCATGATCCATGATTCATGATGAAATCAGGATCTGACATCCCACTGCCAGAAAACAGAAAACGAGCGTCGCCATGTCGTGGAGCGTCAAAAAGATAGGGTATCCCTTCATGGAGTCCAAGATATGTGAAACTGGCAGACACAGCTGATTCGGAATTGCAAGCCATTTTGGCAAAATGTGTCAAGAAATAATTGCACTCTGTGGACTGTCCTCATGCAATATACTAACCCCTGTGCAGTGTACTGTCTTGTGGCAGGGTTGGCAGGTTGGCTCAGTAGTACAACGGTATATGCGCAAGGTCATGAAGCAAGGGTCCTGGGTTCATACCCCAGGTTGCACCTGCCCCTGGCGCCTTTTTTGGCCATCAGTCTTCTTGTCAAACTGCTGGCAAAACTGCCAGTTCAGTCAAACGGGTAAATGGTAATCGTAATCGTCATCGGGGGGGGCGGGGGGCTGGGGGGGGACCCCCCCCACACTATATCTGACCCTTGGGGATGGGAGAGTTCCGCAGGCCCCATACACCACCAGCCTCAAATCCAGCCGGAAGGGTGAGAAGACCCATAGTGGGAGGGCACTCTTAATTCCCCCTGGCTGCCCAACACCCCGGAGCTGGTCAAGCTTTCCGCCCTAATGCCAACCCCCTCGTTTGGGTGGGCAACTGCTGTGGTGTGTTGTTCACGTCCCAGGGTGTCCGCTGCCGGCGGCCACAGTTGCTGGGGGGCTGCGCAGCACCCCAGGCGGTCACCAAGTCCGCCAGCGCGATGTGTGCGCCCCATGACGTGCTCGCACAAGGAACACCTAGGGTGGGCAGAGCGGGCCCTCTCACTCCCTGGTATGGTTTGGTGTTCTCATACAGTATACTGCCTACCTTGTGCGCGCGACACGATTTTCTTTCGCCTGCACAGGTGGCTACAAGGCCACTTGGTCGGGGCCTGCAGATGCGTCCTAGCACATGTCACACCGAGGGGATGCCACCATTTGTGCGCCGGCTGGTGCCATGGTTTTCCGATTACATGTTCTTTGACACCCCTCTTGGATTCGTCTGCATCCATCCGCTCAGGGCCTTAGGTCCCAGGGGAAGGCGTGTTTTCGATCCGTGCCTCATGTGAACTCGCGAATTCGCAGACAGGTCCGGTAGTTACCGTTGGCACTGGTCGTTGATGTGCCGCCGCAGGCCTACCGACTTCTTATTGTTGGTGTCCTATTCACTGGCACTCGTGTCCCATTCTTCGTGACAGAAAGGTAACTATGCTCTTATAGGCCACTCAAAAGCCAATTTCGTTCTGGACGTTGTGCTGGCTGCCGTTTGTGCACACATGTAACAGCCCAGACTTCCTTCAGGGTGCTTTCGGTGCTTCAGGAAGTGGGCTCAAAAGCACTCCTCTTTGTTGGTGGACACCACCACCTTAGTGCACGTTGTGTTGTCCGAGACTATTCCCAGTGCAATCCTTCCAACCCTGAAAATGCCACGGGCATCGCTCCGGGGCTTCATTTCCCCACCACTGCTCGGCACATAGTACAGGCACCGCAACCTGAGTAAGAAAAAGTCACTGCCATGTCTTTCTTGGAGGGCTTGATCCAGGCCAAGCCCCCCTTAAAACCATTTTGTTGATGCTAAGACAAACTTAAGTGTTTTCATCTCTCTTTTGTTGCCTAAAGTACACTTTCTCAAAGTAACTAGGGTTGTGACCCTAGCCCCCCATGAAGTTCACCCCTACCACTCAACTGAGCGGAGGTACCTTCCTTCATGGAGGATATACCGAAATAAAACAGGCATTTCATGCTTTAGGCCTTGGAGGTTAAGCCTAGTGGTCTCCCACCCCAAGACCCCTATACTCAATTGTTTCTACCACTTATTGTGGTCCTACTTTGTAACTGTTTCTGAATTCAGTTGCTTGGCCAAGTCATTTTCTGTGTGGTCCTGACATCTATGCCCCACATTCCTAACCAGCACCATTTCACCCAGAAGAGTGCACATGAAGTGCCTAATGCAACCTCTGAGGCAAGACTCAGACCAATTTTCATATAAAATCTTTTGTATTATCCATTTGTGATTGAATCTATGTGTATAAATCTGCTTTGTCTATCTGCAGCCCTTCTGTGTTACACTGGATTCCGAAACCAATCATTGATTCGATCCACATCCTGTTCTTGCTCTACTTGCTGCTTTGGTTTGGGTTTTCAACTACAAAACCTGCAGGACATCATCAAAATATCTAGGGCATAGATCAAGGACATCTTTCCGGTAGCAGAGACAGTCCCTTGTGACCTTTTGAACCGACCCTGAGAAGAAGTGCAGCACAAAAGCTCAACAACAAGTTCATCATGTCCACGCCAAGCGTCAGGACCTGGCCCATCAGAACTGTCCAAGTGCAAATGGGCAGCATGGCCCACCCTATGAGTGAACCACCTTACCGAGCTCCACAACATCTCAGTGGCGCATCTGGGTCCCAAGGAGATCCAGAACGCAGAAGGGCGGAAGAAAATAAAGGCCTTACCACCGAGGCCTTAGCAGCACACGGTGGAGACAGCTTCAGTCACCTCCACAGACGTGTAGCTGCCTCAGTATCCAGATCCAACTGTCCGGCTTCATCCTCAACAGCGATCGAAGGCCCTGAGGAGTATGAGGAACTGAGGAAGAAGATGGATGAGTACATCCTACATGAGGAGTACTACAAATCCATTCGTGGGGAAGATGGAGAGGAGCCATTGGCTGTACATGGATCCAGACCACGTACAGACCTAGGGTCCTACGCACACTCTGGTCCGCCGTCCGACAGAGCCGAGACTGCATCCCTGCCAAGACGACCAAGACCTGAGTATCCAAGACCATGTTGTCCAACCCCAAGGGCTCCCGAAGTGGGCCCGACTCGAGTCGAAGAACAACATCATCCAAGGCCAACCTACGGTGCCCTGGATCATACGGCCGAGCTGTTGGCCAAACTCCTGTCTGGATCAGAAGATCCAGATGTGACGGCCCTATCGGAGGCCATTAAGGCTAAACTGGGTATTGCAGAACCCTTACCCAAGCCAGAGTTACCCTCTCTCTCTCCAGGACTGAGTACCCTGGCCGAAGATCTCAAGAGATCAAGGGTCTCAAGGCTGTTGCCTAAGGTCACCTGCCCCAGCCCCTTTCACCCCCGTGCCAGGACAGTGCCTATGGCTGATCTACAGGACGTGCCTGTCACAGAGATTGAGAGAAGAGGGCTGTCAGCCCTGGCACCTCTTGCCGGCGTGTCGCCTTCAGGCCTAACTCCGGGGGGTGGGAAGACGGGCAGACCAATTGCCCAGGCGAACATCCAGCTGGAACTGCCGGAGTTCGACCCTAAGAAAAAATCTGCCCGAATGGGCAGAAGAATTTGCAGAGTTCCTTTTGTTGACTGGCCAATCCCATGTGGATGTGCCTACCAAATGTTCACTGCTAAAACGCTCATGCAAAAAGAAATTTTTGCAAAAACAGGTGAAACAGATTGTGAAAACCTGTTCTACCTGGGCAGAGGTACTCCTGAGGTTGGAGAAAACATTCCCAGTCTATGAGACTGACCTCAGCGTACGCACACAGATCGAGGAGCTACCTATGCTCCCTGAGTTTCCATCCGCTGCGCGAATTTCTGAATATGTGTGCGACTTGGAGTACTTGTTTTCGAGGATGAACGTGGGCTCCTACGGAGCCACTGAGCCCCACCTGTGGCTCATGAGTAAGATCCCCCAACGTACGTGGGATGATTGCCGCTCCACCTCTGAGAGGAAGAGCAGGACCCACTCGTACGATGAACTGGTGGATCTCTTGATTGAGCTAGCTCTTGAGAGAGAGAATGACTCCCACATGGAGAAATTCCTGAAGAAGCATTTGGGACGAGGTGGTACCCCTACCCCCGAACGTGGCGAAGGGAAAGGGCATAAAAATCCCACTAACACCAACCAGGGAGGTGGTAAAGGGAGGGGTAACCTACGTGCCATGAATGAGGTTAAACCTGATGCAGGTACACCCCCCTTGTTCTACTGCAGACCTGTCAATGACAAGGGGGGACCTTGTCATGCCTCTGACTGCGATCTCCGCAGTGGCTGTATGCTGCAGATGAAACGTCAGCAGCATACCAAAGATGGGAAAACTGTGACCCATCAGGACCATTTCAGGTGTACCATCACCTGTGGTTACTGTGGCAAACGTCGTCACTACGAGGACGAATGCCACATCAAGAAACGCGAGAGTGACAAACTCAAGCGTCAGGAGGCGGAACGCCAGAAGACCCAGACGCCCGCCAGAAATCCCCCGAATGGGGATAAAGGTGGTAAAGGAGGTGGCAAGGGGGGTGGCAAAACTGGACCCCCTAACCCCCAGAGTCGCTCATCAGCGCCCGTTGCTACACCCACTCCTGCTGCTACACCCGCTCCTGCCGCAGGTGACCCCAAGAAACGCCCCCAAGGGGATAACGCTGGCCCTGAGGGGAATAATTCCAAGAAGAGGCGCTTGGCCTGGATGGCCAAGTCCCTCGTGGCTGCAGGGGTGGATGTGAAGTTCCCTGATGAGGAATAGGGGGGCGGCTCCGAAGAGGAGGACTTGGTTTTCTGGATCCTCGTGAAAATCGGGGATCAGGTTTTTCGAGCGGTGCTTGATACCGGTGCAACACTTTCCATAGTGGCCCGGCGCCTGCTTAAGACTTTCAAGAAAACTAAGACCGTGGCCATAAGAGTAGGGGATGGGCGTACCATCCATTCCTTGGGGGGGGTCGATGTGACTATATGTCTGGGCGACGAAACCGCGACCCAACACTGCAGAGTGTTGGACACTGACGCCTTTGACATCGTCATTGGCACCGACTTTCTACGAAGAAACCCCCAGGTAAAAATGCTGTCCCTACAGCGTCCCTATTCTTTGCACTGCGACTTTGGCAGTGGGCTATTCTCCGTACCTTTGGAGCTGTCAGGACGAAAAGAGTCTGGGCTGCGCTACGCAGCCAAGACAAACTATCGTACTGAAAACTACCAATTGGCCCGTCACGTTCTTGAAAATGCACTGGCGGCCCTTCAGGTAAACCTGGATGAGATCCAGGTGGAATTGTTTGCGAGCCAACAACAGCACATCATGCAGTTGTACTGCTCCAAACAACTGAACAATGCTTTCCGTTTCTTCTGGAAAGCAATGGGCCTAGCGTATGCTAACCCTCCCTTCTCCCTGCTCGCGAAGGTTCTAACCAAAATCGCTTATGAGGGAGGAAGGGTTGTTATGTGCACCCCTGACTGGGGTTGCTCTGGTGAACATGCTTACTGGCGCCGTATGCTAGATCGAATGACTGTGGGAAGAGTGCAACTCCCCGACGGCCCCATCTATGTGCCTGAGGACTCAGACACAGCTATGCAGGCCCCTGAGTGGGCCAGTTTCCTGTCCATCGTCGATGGATCTCTCAATCCTGTACCCCTGTGTGACCTAGACCAGGTGCTACTGAAAGAGGTCATGGCCGAAAATCGTGGCCTGACCCTTTATGATCTCAAAAATCGATCTCCTGAGCACCTATCTGCCACACTTACAGGGTGTGAGTCTCCCGATGACTATCTGGAACCTGCAGCTGTAAAAGAGGATGCTGACGACCAACTGTCTGAGATCGCCAGCACTATTCCCTCTGTTGATCCCAGCTGTGTTGACCTAAAACATAGTGCTTTCCTAGCCAAGCTGTTGCTAGAGGCGGTAGATCTAGAGTCAACCTCTGAACCCGCTTCCCCTGTTGGGAAGCCAGTGCTACACATGCAGCCTGTGCACACAGGGGAACCCGTGGCCCGGAGTGCTGATGCTCTGGCGCGGCCTGCTGCTAATAACATGCCATTGTCTGAGCATGACACTCAAGAACTCCGGCGGCTGTTGTACCTGAAGGCCGAAGGTATTGAGCGCCAAGAGCGGCTGCAATACCTCAGACAGACCTGGAAATCCTCCATCTGGTCTGAGGAGGACGATGAGTCCTATACGCTGCCTGATCCTGAGATACCTCTAGTGTATTCTCTACACTATGGGCAGCAATGTCCCCCTGAGTGGGACGATGGTACTGTGCCTGCCGAAACTGCTGATCGGCAGAAAAAGAAAGAACATGGAAAAAGCAACCTCCATGCTGAGGAGGATTTCCTTCAGAAACTCGAGAGTCTTAACCTTGACCCCCGCCTGAAGAAACTGCTGATAACCTATGAGGAGGTGTTCGGCGCCTTGCCGCCCCCCCTTTCTTGTAAAAAACTGGTCCAGATGGACTTGAAATGGAAACCAGAATTTGAAAAGACGCGAGTGAGGTGTCGTCCCTATCCCGCTCCACAGGAACAGGTTGAAGAAATCGAGCGCCAGATCCAAGAATGCATTGATGCTGGCCTCGTTGAAGAGTATAAACACGGGGACTATCCCCATCACTGCAGTCCCTGTTTCCTTGTTGCCAAACCAGGGTCGACTGCCCTACGTCTTGTTGTAGACTATGGTGAGGTCAACAAGAAAACCCAGAACCACTCAGGGAGTATTCCTAACATGGAAAACACCCTGGAGCGTATTGCCAAATGCAGGTATAAGACCAAAATGGACAAACGCTCTGGTTTCTGGCAGGTGGACCTAACCGCCGCAGCTCAGGAGCTTTTGGCCTTTATAACCCCTAAGGGTCGTGTCTTCAAGTGGAAGGTTATGCCTTTCGGGCTGGCTAATGCCCCAGCGCTCTTCCAGGAGCTTATGAACAAAATTTTGTACATACTGAGGCGCAGGCCTCTAGTGCAAGAGTTGATTTCTCGGGGTGCAGAAATGGAGGCTCACATCGACGACGTGAGTTTGGGTACTAATACCAAAGAGGACCACGTCCTTCTCCTCCGTGAATTCTTCATTGTCTGTCAAGAAAACCATCTCCGAATCAAACTCGAAAAATGTGAGTTTATGAAAGAGGAGATGGAGTATTTGGGTTTCGACGTGGGGTATGGCTGGTGGAAACCAGCCGCGTCTAAGATGCAGCCCCTACAGGACATGCAGATTCGCGATGACCCTAAGAAGGGTCTACACGATGTGAGGAGTTTTGTGGGCGCCTGTAAATTCTATCGGCGTCACATCCACAATTTTACTTACTCCTCTGCACCCCTCACTGACCTGATCAAGAAAACTACTCCCTGGAGGTGGACCTCCAGAGAGGAAGAGTGTTTCCAGGAGTTGAAGAAGAAGATTGCCTCCTCCAACTGCCTGGGAGTGCCCCGCCCTGAGGGCGAGATAGTCCTAATCACTGATGCCAGTGATGTAGGGGGGGGTGGTACGATCTACCAATGGCAGGAGCTTAACCCCGCTGAACTAACCCACTGCCATTATCGTACTACTGGACTGAACCGTGATGGTTCGTTGAAACATGACTATCCTACCAGTGAGTGGCGACTGGTACCACTAGGACACTGGGATTGGAAATGGAACCAAGCGCGTTCCAACTACAGCACCTATGACCAGGAACTCCTGGCCGGTATGTTGGTGCTATCGTCACAATCGCGACTCCTGGGATCTAACCCTATTGTCTGGCTGTGTGACCAGGAGCCTGTGAAGTGTTTTCAGAAGGGCCCACCACCAGAAAAAGCAAAGCTAAAACGGTGGTGGACTTACCTGAGCCAGTTCAGGTTGACAGTGCATCATATCCCCGGGATTAAGAATGAACTGTCTGACTATATATCGCGCAACAACTTCGATGCGCTTATTGGTGAGAGCTCTGAGGCGCTCGCCAAAGAGGCTTTCCAGCGTATGGATGTCCAGCTTGACCTGTCCATGCGCACTGCTGGAATTTTGGAGGGTTGGAGTCTAACCGACTATCAATCAGAGTATGAAGAAATACTCCAAACCCTAAGCACTGGTCTCGAACCCCGTGTCATTGACGGGCACCAGTGGTATAAAAACAATCAGTACCTCTTCTACGAGGACCGAATTGTGGTGCCTGAGGCACGACTGGATGGGTGCCTACAGTGGTCCCATCTCAGTTCTGGTCACACTGGCGCTACTCGCTCAGTGGACTTCTTCCGTGAGTGTTTCTACTCTAGTCTAACCCTGACTGAACTGAGGTCGCGTATGCAGACCATTGTGGATGCTTGTGGCTGTCATGCTAGCAAGCAGAGCGACAGTAGGGATAGGGGCCTGATCTCCAGCTTACCCATACCCTATTGTGCTAACTCTCTTCTCTACGTGGATTTCATCCACGGCCTACCACGCTTTGGCGGCTATGATAGTTGCCTCGTGGTCACCTGTGGTCTATCTCGCTTCACCCGTGTGTTCCCTTGCAATAAGAAAATCACAGGTGAGCAGACTGTCAAAATGTTGGTCGAACAATGGTTCGAACCCTATGGAGCACCTAAGCAGGTGCACTCTGATGAGGATGTACGCATCCGCAGTGACACCGGGTGGTACCAACGAGTGCTACATGCCCTCAACGTGGAGGTAACCACAGGTGTGCCCTATACCCACACGTCTAACCCTCTCTGTGAGAGACAGAACCGTGTGGTGGAGCAAAACTTAAGAATCCTGATGAAACAGGAGCGCACCAAGGACTGGGTACGCCTAGTGCCCTGGGCAGTGCTGTCCATGAACTCACAGCGGAGCTCTTCTACGGGTTTCACCCCCCACGAACTGTTCCATGGAGGACGACCTGCTTGGTTCTTCAAAACCCCCTTTCCTGAGGACTTCAAGAGCCCTGTGGGAGATTGGCTGGAACACAAGCAGTCTCTGGCTAACCAGGCTGGTACTAACCTGAGACACATTCGTGACCGTGGACAGAGCCGACGGAACCGCCTACGGCGACCTGCCAGCTTCAAGGTTGGTGACCTTGTTTTGGTACACCATTCACGCCTACCCTCCTGGCCACGTAACTGCCTACAGGACCCTTACTTTGGACCCTATCGTATCATCAGGATAGATGGATCCAGGATCCATGTCAGGTGCAGTCCACGTCTAGGTGCTGAACTGCTGTGTGCACCTAAGCAGTTGAGGCACTATCACTCCCCTGACGACTTGTCTTGGGATGAGTGGCGCCTCAACGACAGTGAGATTGAGCGTATAGACCTAGAGAACGCTGCCAGTCCAGAGGAGGCAGACGAACTCGAAGAGATGACTGCCGATGAGATGGCAGTCGATGGTTACTACGTGGTTGCAGGTATTGCTCGCCACGAGTATAAACAGGGATGGAAATTCCTAACCCTGTGGGATGGCTATGGGTTATCTGAGGCGACCTGGGAACCTATGTCAGCCTTCATACAACCAGATGGGAGTATCAACCCCATCTTCCGCACTTACCTCGTTGAGAACAACGAGGGGCAGCTCCTGACCCGTGCTGAGACTATGTCCCAGCGTAAGAAGCGAAACTAATCTCCCTCTGTCAGTCTACTGACAGGTGCAGTGAGCACTCTTCTGCAGACGTGCCTGTGTATGGGTGTAAGAGCAGTTGTCACAGTTGCCCCGCATTGCATCGCAGGACAGGACCGTTAGCCCCCCGTGACAACCACTCCCTGGCCGAAGGCCATTGGTTTCTTCACAGACTACTGGTTACTGAGCACTGCACTGACCCTGTCTGTGCCCTGCAGACCCATGCCTATGGTTTCCAGCGTGAGCCAGGTGGCCGCTTATCAGGATTGCAGCCACCCAGCGAGTGTGTGCCTTGTTGACCATGTGTTGCATGGGTACTGCCCTAATGTAATGACCTTGGAGAGCCAACGAAGAACGGTGGCTTACTACACCAGGGGGGAATGACAAGCAAGGTGTTATGAGGCAAGGTGTGTCTTCCCTCCTTGGGGACAAGCGAGCCCACAGTTAGGACCCCTGACTGGTCCAGACCCATGGGGTTCTACCCTTCCTTACAGGGTTTACCATACCCAATGTGTGCTACGTATGTCTGTGTGTGTCTCACTTCACTCCCCAGCGTGGCTCCCGGAGACGGGGCTTCGCTGACGTCGGACCGAAGGTCCTAATCAGGTACTATTACCACTCCTATGGCGCCCAATTTCTGTGCTGGCGCCTAACCTTGGGGTAAGACGGCAAAAGCCCTACCTACTAGAGGGGAGGGGTGGCCAAGTGTGCTAAGGGCATACGAAACGCCCATTTTTGCTACAGGCCAAAAGCTAACGCACTCCCCTGCCCACGAGGAAAAGCACGCGGGACAGGAGACACCACTACACTACACTCACTAACGCCAGCACGGGCCTTCGAAGGCAGGGTGAGCACTCATCACTTGCACTCAACTCCTGCCAGGCCTGCTGACCCTAACCCCTACACACGCTACTGGGTGCTGCTGTCGATGATCACTCAGGTCCTAATGACCCTCCTGTGAAGAAGGCAAGAGAACACAGCGCTGCTAAGCAACTGTGGCCTAACAGGGGACGCCACAACGCGTTTCCCCTGCTAGGGCTTGGAGGGAAGGGGTGCTCTCGTTGCGTGCACAGCGCAGATGTCGTTGAAGTCGAACTGCCCTCGCCAGTCCTGGCTGAGGCACAGTCATTTGATTTGTGATCAGCGCCCCTGTTTTGCTGGGGCAGAAAAATGGATAGCCGCCGAAGGCAGCTGCTGCGTGCACCAATCAACCTGAACCTCTCCCACCTGTACAACAGAGGCAAATGAAGGGGTGTTTGCGGCGGAGGAACCAAGCCACACTCCACGTATTATACCCTTCTCAGTGTGACCTATAATACACTGTCCGCAAACACGCTGAAGGATCAGCTCCCCTGTCAAGCAAGCAAGCGTTAAGAGACTCCTCAGGTTCTCTTAAAGAACGTACCGAGGAGCCTCTGGGTAACCTAAACAAGGTTTACCGTGCGCAATTGGCGTGGCCTACCCTTTAATGCATCATGTGCACGCAGGGAAGGGAGGCTTAACCATATCCACACTGACTCAACCAGGAGGTGAGCTCCTCCTGGGCTAACCTACCTTACTCACCATGCATCGTGTGAATGCCGAATGAAGCGGACATAAAACAAGCCTAAGCGTTTTAAGCAAACCTACTTAAACGCCACGGCGACACACGAACAAACGCTTTCTTTACTTACCTGTGAAGAAGAAAACAAGGGTGATTTTGGGGTACAGGTAAAGCGTCACAGCGTGTGAATGCCTCGATTAGGCACATGCATCGCGAGCACAGCGCATATTCTAACCCTACGTCCGCGCTGCGCGCTCCATTCGCATCGCATACCTTTCATTCCTGTGCAGACCTGTGCAGAGCACGAGGAGGAACACCCGACCCCCCAACGAACACAGCGTTGACAACCCTAACGTTTTGACGAAACAACCAACACGAACGCAATGCATGCGTGTGAGATGACACTGACATACCTGAGAGGTGGGTTGTTGACCTGCTCTGTGGTGTGGGTTGAATTTGAAGACTTTTCTCTAAAGTTTATAAAAATTTTGATGCAACTGTGCAAAAATTTCCTTTAGAACTTTAAAAACTACGGCTCATACCTTCTTTTTCAAAAGCCGTTTACGCTTGCGCAACCCTTTTCTTGGAGTCCGCTTCCATTGCGCTTGTCTGCGACTTTGAGTTATGTGTAAAAATGACGATTTCCCGCGTGGTTTCGTCGATTTTTAACGATTTCACTTGCTAAATCGCAACCCCTTCCGCTAAACCGCAGGAATCACTCCCTGCTGGTTACATTTTCTTTTTTCTTCAGCTCCTGGAGGTTTGTGTCCTCCATTGGGAGTATTGCTCCGCCCTGGCCCTTGGTCAGGACGTATATTAAAACGCTGTTTATACAGCAACGGCCGTCCGCATTAGAGCGTTCGACTGTACCCTAGTGGGCAAGCATATGTGCTCTAGGGAGGGAGTCCTGGGTTCAAACCCCACTACCCCCAAACTTTATCCAAAAGTTTTCGTCGCACGCCGGCGACTTTTGAGGAATGCCCCATCGAAGGGACATCATTCACGTTACATTACACTGTTTTTCAAGGGTACCTACAGTGTGATAGGCTTCTATGAAGTGATGAGGATGTTTTTGGTAGGTTTAATGCATTTTCTGAGGTAATTTTGGGAATATTTGAGCCTTTTTCCTTGGTCCTGCTAGCTTAGCTAACTAGTACTCCAGGGGAGAGTAAGAAAACGTCACTGCCATGTCTTTCTTGGAGGGCTTGATCCAGGCCAAGCCCCCCTTAAAACCCTTTTGTTGATGCTAAGACAAACTTAAGTGTTTTTATCTCTCTTTTGTTGCCTAAAGTACACTTTCTCAAAGTAACTAGGGTTGTGACCCTAGCCCCCCATGAAGTTCACCCCTACCACTCAACTGAGCGGAGGTACCTTCCTTCATGGAGGATATACCGAAATAAAACAGGCATTTCATGCTTTAGGCCTTGGAGGTTAAGCCTAGTGGTCTCCCACCCCAAGACCCCTATACTCAATTGTTTCTACCACTTATTGTGGTCCTACTTTGTAACTGTTTCTGAATTCAGTTGCTTGGCCAAGTCATTTTCTGTGTGGTCCTGACATCTATGCCCCACATTCCTAACCAGCACCATTTCACCCAAAAGAGTGCACATGAAGTGCCTAATGCAACCTCTGAGGCAAGACTCAGACCAATTTTCATATAAAATCTTTTGTATTATCCATTTGTGATTGAATCTATGTGTATAAATCTGCTTTGTCTATCTGCAGCCCTTCTGTGTTACACTGGATTCCAAAACCAATCATTGATTCGATCCACATCCTGTTCTTGCTCTACTTGCTGCTTTGGTTTGGGTTTTCAACTACAAAACCTGCAGGACATCATCAAAATATCTAGGGCATAAATCAAGGACATCTGCACCCGATATGATCATCTCCCACATCAGTCCTAGTACCCATGATGCAGGCGCTTACGGGCAGTGGGATCGCGTGGAGTTGGTTGGTGACTCTATGTCCAATTATCTGCTTGTTCCTATGTCCCTTTCCTCTTCCATCTGACCTTTTGTGCGGAGTATCTATGCAGCCGGAGCCTTCGACAGGCTTTGCTCTGGCCAGGGCCCCTGGGATCTTTCCACTCGCCGCTGGGCATGGGTCCTTCCTCGCTAATCTGCAAATGGCGGGCTCCTCATCATGTGGCCGATGCCAGGGGTCTGGACACCCTATCGATCTTAACATCTCCTCAAGTCTGTGCCTCACATGCTGGTACGAAAGGTCCACCCACATTCCAATGCAAGCCTATCGCTCCCTTGGAGTGAATGTTTCGATATTATTCACAGCAGACAAGGTGGCTGTCCTAAGGATGTATGAGGAAGTGGATGCCACTACCCAAACGGACTCGGATGCCCAGTCTCAGCCAATGCTCTTGAAGTACTGCGCTGAAACAGATGACTGTTGGCAAGTTCCATGGTGTGCAAAAAAGGCGCGCACTCTGGTGTTCGAATTCTTTGATCTCTCGGACCAGGCGCTGAATATTGCGGCCAAAGAAGTCATCTTTCAGTGTGGCGGTGAATCTCCTGAGTGTCCCATGATTGACTTTACGTCATTGGAGCCATATGTGGGGAACGTCCGCGTGGAAGATGCCGATATCCGCCACACCACTGTGTTCCATTTTCCGTTTTATTGCCCAATCCTCAGGAACCGTCCTCCTGACGGCAAACATCCTCTAGAAGCCTCTGTACTTTTTCGAAGTTCGACAACCGGTCTGCTGTTAAGCAACAAATTCCTTAAGATTGTCAAAGGAAAGGCTGGTCGCTGTAGACAAGAGCAGAAGCATGGATCACATTTGACCTGCATACTCCCCCACTCTGTGGACTCCTTGCCTCACATTACTCGCCTTGCCACACAATATGGTTGTCCGGTTGAGTATATCGCGTGGCTTATCATCAACTATGCATCCAGGGCAGTTGGATTTGGTTTTCTGAAGATGATAGACATGGAATCTAACATTTGCCATCCAATGATTTCTATGTTGGGCAATCGCTGGGTAGCGCAGAGATATCGGCAAAAATTGACGGAGTACAAGAACACGACACTGATTAATCAATACATTTGCCTTTACCAAATGAGCAATTTTGAAGCTGCCATCGCAGGCCTCCAAGAAATCCACGAGTTGATGGAAATAAGACCCTGTGCTGGCTGGTTGCGGGCCACTTTTGCCTTGGTATCTGCCCGATGGTCACAACTTTTGATACGCCTGCAATGTCCTTCGTTGGGTCCGAGGGAAGAAATCTGCGCCACGTTGCGAAATGAAGCTGCGAGATCTGTTTCCGCGTTGGAGGCTGCTTTCAGCAGCACGTGCAACGTCCAAAAGCAGTGCGGATTGATCGGCTACGTGGAACTTTGCGACATTGTCAACCACTGGCCCGTTCTGTGGGAAATTCCAAAGGATCTGGACGTCCGGATCCAGAAATTGAGAGCTATCGTCGATCGTCAGCTCCAAAGCTTTTCGCCAAAGTATTCCACGTTCATAAAGATCGTTCGGTGCCAACTGGAGATTGCATCGGTTCTTGGGAATCCGAGGGACAGTGCTATTATGGAAAGGTGCCACGCTCGTATACAGGACTGTGAGAAGGAGCGGGATTTGCAGCCATGCTTGAGAGCCCGCTTGCGTGAATCAATGGCCAAGCACGTGATAGAGCTGCACATGAATACCAAAGACCAGCCACGGTTTGCAGATCTGCAGGACATCACCAATTTAGCGCTGAATCCCAGCCTTGCATGTGACGTACCTCTGGTGGTGCATCTCTTTTGCCAGCTGTCCAAATGGAGCCTTTCACGGCCGCTGGCTGGAGAGTATGCCGAGTATTTGGTGCAAGTGAAGGACACCCCAGGCTATGAATCTTGGAAGGGGACCGAAAACCTGATGGACCCTTGGCATCATGAACCCTGCAGCTGCCTGGGGGAGCAAGCCGCATCGGCGACTGCATCTCACAGTTCCTCCTGCGTCCCACCAAGTGCAAAGCGTGGTTCGAATCCCGGGGAGCATTCCTCAAAAACACGGAAGGTAACAGTCCAGGGGCAGCTGCAAGATGAATGGACAGCCCCGCCACCTTTTGCACAATAACCGATGAATCGTTGACTGCTATACCAACGTCGTGCCCACAACAACGCGTCGCCGTGCTCCCCCAACCCCATCCCTTCCCTCCCTGCCCCTCACGGTGCATGTATAGTAGCACACGGCGGCTGTACTCTGGGCCTTGCCATGGGTACATACATCCTTTGGTTTTGTCTGCGCGAGAAGTGCCGATGCGCGTTGGGACAAAGTGATTTGCGACGGATTGTTTGGCTTACTGCATCTGGTCCTGGTTGGCTAGGTGAGTGATTTGAGCGGCTGGTGCTCATTTGGTGGAACTTGTTTCGAACCCTATTGCCGCCGCCTAGTGGACTGGCCTGTCACTCGGGGAATGGGGGATGGATAGGGGATGCACCATCTGCTGTGCCTGCATTGTGCACAAACTCAGCTGTTTTGGACCGCCTAACCCAAAGTAGATGTAGTGCAACGGGAGCGTAGGTCATCATAAGTGCATAAGTGCATCTCCATCTCTTTTTTCAGTGGGAATGCATTGATACTGAGGGATGGGGTGTTTTTGCTCCGGGAGGGGGTAAAAATGTTTTGATGGAGAATTCAATCATGCATGAAAATCATGAAAAACAATTTGAGCACCCCCCTCCCCAGCCTCCAGCCCCAGCCCCCCGACTGGGACCCCCATGTTAGGGGTAGAAAAATTTTTTTTCAAAATCATGAACGCGACGAGGCGGTCATTTTAAGCCGTATATGTTGGGGTCCGGGGACCACCCCCTCCTGCCTGCCCCCAAGACCTCCCAAACCCCTGTCCCACCCACTCTGAAGAGTGGCACAGGTGTGGGAGGGAGTTGGCGTATGGCCCGTTGCAGCGCCCCCCCCCCCCCCCGTGTCGCATGAGCTCTTACAACTTTCCATCCCTACTTATGGGATCCTCGGCTGCCAGAATTTGTCGTGCCCCCCCCCCCCCGCCGCCGCCGATATCTCGCTGCTCCAGGGCGCCACTTTTGCATTACCTGGCGGAGGCAGTGACCTAGTTGTTTTTGCAAATGATGAGATCCGCGCTTTTCTGACCGGGTTATCACTGTTTGCCACCTCTGACACACGCAACGGGGGCCGGCTCGAGTCTAGACCCCCCCCCCCCCGTCCAGCGCCCCAAAAGTGTTCGAACCTGTCCTTCTCCAATTTGGGATTTCGGGCAAAACAATTGGCGCTGCAGGCACTGAAGAATTTTTTTCTCGGCATACATCATGGGGCATGACTGTACATCTCCATGATTTGTGTATCCTCAAAATGCTCAGAATTTCATGGAGAATTCAAATATGCATCAAATGCAGCCCTTTCTTTCCCCAATACAGCAGGGGTGGTGTAGCCACTTCTGTCTTCCTCGGATACCGCAGGGAAGATGTAGCCACTTCTTTCCTCTGCTCACTTCTTTCTTTCCCCAATAGGGCAGAGGTGATGTAGCCAATTTTTTCTTTCCCTGATGCGGCAAGGATGATGTAGCCACTTCTTTCTTTTGTCAATATGGCAGGGGTTATGTAGTCACTTATTTCATGTAGCCACTTCTTTGTTACCCCAGCAGGGTAGGGGTGATGTAGCCACTTCTTTCTGTTATATTGGAAAGGGAAAGGTGCGGCTACATAACCCCTGCTGTACTGGAAAAAGAAAGAAGTGGCTACAAAACCCCTGCGGTGTTGGAAAAAGAAATAAGTGGCTACATAACCGCTGCTGTATTGGAAAAAGAGAGAAGTGGCTACATAACCCCTGTTGTGCTGGAAAAACAAGGAAGTGGCTGCGTAACCCCTGCTGTATTGCAAAAACCAGGAAGTAGTCACATACCAACTGCTGCATTGGAAACGGAAGGAAGTGGCTACATAGTCCCTGCTTCATCGGAGAAACAAGGGAGTGGCTACATAACCCCCACTGTATTGGAAAAAGCAAGAAGTGGCTACATAACCCCTGTTGTATCGCAAAAAGAAGTAAGTGGCTATATAGTGTTGTATTGGAAAAACAAGCAAGTGGCTGCGTAACCCCTGCTGTATTGGAAAAACCAGGAAGTAGTCACATACCACCTGCTGTATTGGAAACAGAAGGAAGTGGCTACATAATCCGTGCTTCATCGGAGAAACAAGGGAGTGGCTACATAACCCCCACTGTATTGGAAAAAGCAAGAAGTGGCTACATAACCCCTTTTGTATCGCAAAAAGAAGTAAGTGGCTATATAGTGTTGTATTGGAAAAACAAGGAAGTGGCTACACAACCCCTACTATATCAAAAAAACAAGGAAGTGGCTACATAACCCATGTTGTATTGGATATAGAAAGAAATGGCCACAAAACCCGGACTGTATTGTAAAAAGAAATAAGTGGCTATGTACCCCTTGTTGTATTGGAAAAAGGAAGAAGTGGCTTCATACCCCCCGCTGTATTAGAAAGAGAAGTGGCTGCATAACCCTTGGTGTATTGGAAAAAGAAAGATTTGGCTACAAAACCCCTGCTGTATTGGAAAAAAAACAAGTGGCTGCATACGCCCTGCTGTATTGGAGAAAGAAATAAGCAGCTACAAAACCCCTGCTATATGGCAAAAAGAAAGCTGTGGCCACATAACCCTTGCTGTATTGGAAAAATAAACAACGAGCTACATACCCCATGCTGTATTGGAAAAAGAAAGATGTGGCAACATAACCTCTGTTGGGTTGGAATAAGAAAAGTGTGGCTACATGAGCCTTGCTGCATTGGAGAAAGAAAGATGTGGCTACATGAGCCCCGGCGTACTCGGTAGCTACATGCCTCTGTGGTATTGGAAATGAAAGAAGTGGCTACATAACCCCTAATATATTGCAGAAGGAATCAAGTAGCTTCATAACCTCTGATGTGTTGGAAAAAGTAATAAGTAGCTATATAGCCCCGCTGTATTGCAAAAGAAGAGGTGGCTCCAAAATCCCTTTTGTTTTGGAAACAGAAGGAAGTGGCTACATAACCCCTGTTGTATTGGAAAAACAAGGAAGTGGTTACATAACCCCTGTTGTATCGGAAAAGAAATAAGTGGCTACATAGCCCCTGCTGTATTGTAAACACAAAGAAGTGGCTACATAGCACTTGCCGTATCGGGGATAGAGAGAAGTTGGCAGGTGATGTAGCCATTTCTTTCTTTCTCCAATACACAAGTTATCTAGCCACTTATTTTTTTTTGAATACATTAGGGATTATGTCGCCACTTATTTCTTCTTCCAATCTAGCAGGGATTATGTCGCCACTTATTTCTCTTTTCAACACGGCAGGGGCTATGTAGCCACATTTTTCTTTTTGCAATGCAACAGGGGCTATGTAGCCGTTTCCTTCTTTTTCCAATACAGTAGGGGTTATGTAGCCACTACTTTGGGTTTTCAATACATTGGGAGTTATGTAGCCACTTCCTTGTTTTTCCAATACAAAGGGGGTTATGTAGGCACTTGTTTCTTTTGTTCGATACAGCAAGGGTTATGTGGCCACTTCCTGGTTTTTCCAATACAGCAAGGGTTGTGTAGCCACTTCTTTCTTTTTCCAATACACCAGGGATTATGTAGCCACTTTTTTCTTTTTCCAATACCGCAGGGACTATGTAGCCACTTACTGGGTAGGTAAAAATCAACCGGGGAAAAATTAAGGGCAGGAAAAATTAAGCGGGGAAAAGTTAATCAACATTTGCCCGTCTAACCATGCACAGCCTTTGTTGTAATGGAGCGTTTTGTTGTCCCGGGTGGCGGCAGCCGTAACATCAGTGACTTCTGCTAGTGGGCAACTTAACACTGATGATGATCATTAGAAAGTGAAGACAGTGGAGTATTGCAGACAGCATTGGAGCAGCAGCAAAGTACTTTAACCAGAATTTGAAAGGAGACACACAGCACCAAAATTTATTCCGGGTAAAAATTCAGCGGGGAAATATTATTCAACATCACACCCCGCAGATTAATTTTTCCCCAATTAATTTTTACCTCGCCGGTATTTCTTTTTTCAATACAGCAGCGGTTATGTAGCCACTTGTTTCTATTTCCAATAACGCAGGGGTTTTGTAGTCACTTCTTTCTTTTTCCAATATAGCGGGGGTTATGTAGCCACTTATTTCTTTTTTCCATACAGTAGGGCTGTTCTAGCCAGTTCTTTCCTTTGCCCACTTCTTTCTTTGTCCAATACAGCAGGTGTGATGTAGCCACTTCTTTCTTTCCCCAATATGGCAAGATTGATGTAGCCGCTTCCTTCTTTTGCCAATACGGCAAGAGTGATGTAGCTACCTCTTTTTTTCGCCCAATAGGGCAAGAGTGATGTAGCCACTTCTTTTTTTCGCCCAATAGGACAAGAGTGATGCAAGCACTTCTTTCCTTTGCCCGCTTCTTTCTTTTCTCAATAGGGCAGGGGTGATGTAGCCACTTCTTTCGTTCCCCTATATGGCGGCTTAGGCAGCCACTTCCTTCCTTTGCCCACTATTTTCTTTTCCCGATACGGCAGGTGTACTGAAGCCACTTCCTTCTTTTCTCGATACAGCTTCTGTGCTAGCGCCGTGTTGTATTCGTCGTTCTTGCCGGAAAACAAGACCCCCACCAGTCGAAGTACAACGAACTTGAGGTAGATTTCATCGTCAATTTTATAAGGTTGTTGTAGCCACTATTTTCTTTGGCCAATACAGCATGAGTGATGTAACCACTTCTTTCTTTTTCCCACATTCCCCAATAGGGCAGGGCCCACTCCTTTGTTTCCCCGATACGGCAGGGGTGGTGTGGCCACTTCTTTCTTTCCTCAATACGGCATGGCTGATGTAGCGTCACCTTTTCATACGGCAAATGTGGCAGGGGTGATGACCGCCGCCCCTTGCGGGACCTGCAATTGTGGAGAATGAGGGCGTCGAGGATGAGGAGGAGGAGGTCACAAGGTGAACCTCAAGGACCCCATTCCTGTGCTCTTGCCGGAAATTACTGCCCCGTCAAACGTTCACTCCCTAGCTAGGGGCAAGCTGGTGGTAACAACAGTAGCAGTAGTAGCAGCACCAACACTAGCGGTTGTTCGGGATCAGAATTTGTACCCTCAAATTTTGGTGATGTATTGCCAGAGTGTGTTACGAGCAGTTTCCAAGGGCACAGGGAAGGAAAGGTTGTTGTTTTATTCAGTTCCACAAAGGAGCGGGCTTGTGCCGTGGCAAGTGCTTGTTGGGATGGGCCAGCTCAAGTTTTGGAAAGCTGTTATTTGCAGTGGACAAAACAAACTGGGGATCGCATTATGGTGTCGAGAGGAAATGTCTTTTCCTTCCTGTTGTCACTCATACCAACATATCTTGCAAAGTTTTACTGCCAGCAGTAGAAGGTGTGCCACCCTCAATTCAAAGACGCCAAAGTTCCAGCACATGCTCCATACATGACACACGTATCTAGAAAGGCAGAAGACCATGGTCAAGGATGGCTACCCTTTTGCTGCACGGTATTTTCAATCTTGGACAACACCACGTTGGTTAGTGGTATCTGATGTCAAAGCCTTTGCTGGTTGTTTTCCATGATCTCCCTTCAGTAATGATAGAACAATTGTTACACACACTAAATACACATCCTGACAAAAAAGAGTCCATAGACAGTTAATTTTGTACAACCCCTGCTTCAATCCATTGCTGCAGCCTACAAAGTTACATGCTTGAAATGGTCCCCACAGTAGAAGTAGTCATCAAACATCCCAACTAACAAGCCGATCCAAGGTGCAATACTGTGCACTTCTGGGGCAGGTACCGCCTCTCCCTTTTTGCTGCCAACAATAGAAAAATATCACCAAAGGCATTTGAAACAAGTGTACCAACCATGCCTATTCCATTTCATGCCTAGAGTCTTTTCTATGCGGATCCGTTAAGTGAGTTGCCTCACACAGCCACTAACCCTAAGGAGGCACTACAATAACGTCAACAGGAGTTGGCTACATAATCCTGTAATCCCCATACCATCGAAGAAATTAGGGCAGTAGAACCAGGATTCTTGTCTCCAAAACTTTGTGAACAAGCTTGTTTGATGTGACCTTTTTTCAGCAGCTCAATGTAGGCCTACAGGCCGGTCCTTAATTTTTGCACTTATTTTTTAGATGCGTTTTTTGACGAGAACTGCGTTTTCAAGGTCGCCCGCGGTGCATGTGTTGGACCAGGATATTTTTTGGGATCCCTACACCGTCGACTACGTTTCTCCGGTTTAGCAGCAAGAGCAGTGAAGGACGAGAACGAGAACAGCCAACAACCTCTAGCGCAAACGAGGAAGACGCAGCACCCGTGAGCTGTCTAATACCGCTTCCCTTGTCTGTCGGCCCAGGCTGCTGCTAGACCATGTGGACGGCCGGGCAATGAAGAATGGTTGAGAATGCTCACACTGTATCGCCATACATACATTGCATAGAGGGTTGGGGTGTGCAAAAAGTAGTTGAAAAAAATGAAAATGAACTGTCCATCCCATCTGCTGCCTGACTTATCCCGAGGCATGCCGCAGGGCGCGTCAAGCACCACAGGGGAGTAGCCCCCTTGGCCACGGGCTCTGCCTCAAGGGAAAGCCACAGGAGACAGAAAACGTTCCCAATCTGCTTCAGAGACAGGTGCAGTCAGGAAGACGCTGCAAGTGCCCACAGGTTCATATGGAGATCACAGTGCCATCGATGCCAGTTCGAGGGGGTGGGGCACATTCTGCGCCGGCCAAAAGCTGCCCCTGGCATATCCGGTTAGCCCCCAAAGCGCCTCGGCACACACAAACAAGAGGCCAACATGTCCGCTACAATGAGGCGCCAAAGACATCTCAACAATGCACGAGCTCAATGTTAATAGGACAGTGATTAAGTCTCAGAGTTTCCTTCACGTTTCCCAGACCATTTCTCTGCTTCTCCGGTTGGGTTCTACCTCCCACAGTTCCTTGTCGTTACCGGACGGGGGTTTTTTCGGTGTGTGTGTGGGGGGGGGGGAGGGGCGTTCTGCAGTGCACGTGCGCGGTGCGGTGTAGTGGGGGCACTGTCGCCCAGGCCTTTGCTTGTACTACACAGCCCATCATGGCTGCCTTCCAGATTTCTTTCATCGGTTACGTATCCTTCTGCGGTGTGCTCTACGTATTGTTTCTGATGGCACGAGCTGCTGTTTACGATCCGGAGTTTTTCGAAGACAAAGCCATTCCGATGATGCTGTCCCCCGCAACGGTCTTTGAGCCGCAGGCCGGGCAGTGTGACCGAGGCGCGCCGCTGTTTGGCATGCACACGTGGATTTCGTTGCCAAACCCTGTGCAAGCGTTGCGCTTTGCAGCAACTATACCCTCCGTCATGTCGGCATTGCATGCCATCGCAGACGGCGCAGAGGACCACGGCGGCTTGATAGCATTCACCCAGGGCACTTCCACGACGGGCTGGAAGTGGGTGTTCGAAACGGTGACTGTGTGGCGCTGTAGGCAAGATATGTTGCGTTTGTTCCGGCACCAATCCCACCAAGAGGCCATGAAAAAGTTTGCCAAGAACGACAACCCGAATCTCAAGACCGGGTTCCGGAGATTTCATATTCGTAGAGAGCAGCTTCCTCCCCATGTCACGACGAGGCAGTGGGTGCGCAGCGTCAAAGGCGACGAGTTCGAGCCCATTTCGTGATGCCACCTCCACAGCCCCCTGCCGCATCAGCAGGTCGGAGCCCAACATGTGTTCGCATCCATGCTTGTGAGTGAGCACGCGACTGAGTGGGTGTGTGAGTGAGAGTAAGTGAGTGCAAATGAGTGAATGAGTGAGTGAATGAGTGGGAATGAGCGAATCAGTGAGTGAAAGAGAAGGAGTGAATGGGTGAGTGAGTGAGTAAGTGAGCGAGCCAGTGAGAATGAGGGAATGAGTCAGTGAGTCAGTGAGTCAGTGAGAAAGAGTGGATGAGGGATTGAATGACGGAGAATGAGTGAAAGGGTGAGTGAGTGAATCAGTGAGTGAGTGAATGAGAATGAGTGAATGAATGAGTGAGCTATCGAGTGAGAAGGGTCCGCCCCTGGTCAACCCCCGTGTTGCAGCCACACTACTGCACCCGTGGCGTCCCTTTCGTTCAACTTTACTGAACGCACGTTGTTCTCTGTCTAGGTTCCTACGTTCAGCTTTTCTCGGAAGAACACCCATCTTCTCACTGTACAAGACCATGGGATTTCATTGCTGCTTGCTTCGCTTCCTTTCACGGCCCTACGTACGGTGCTCACAGAGCACCTATTCTAAGGCAAAGCCAACGCGGAGCATCGGCTTGTGCATTTGAGGCTGCACCAGTGGTACCTTGCATCAAGAGCACTCTCCAGTCGGGACGATCTGCTTCAACTTTCTTTCGGGGAAACCATCGCATCCCAATGCATTTGAACCCCTTCTGTAAGAGGGTCCCCCCCCATGAAGCCCGCCCCCTGCCAGAGGGGATCTCACGCCTCCCGTGGGGGTGACGCTCTGTGCAAGAGGACACCCTCTACGCACTGCGTGTGGCGTAGTCGCCACCATTCATCGCCAGTCCTCGGGCCCCCTCTTGGGTTATCTGTTTTCATCACACGCCACGGCAGTGGGGGCCAAGGGGAAATGGCGCAGCGGACCAGGAGTCTGCCCTCTGCACGCCATATAAAGCGACGGACAGGGGAAAAGGCCGGCATGTCCTTTTCTTTGCGTTTTCGGATGTTGGCTGGTCAGACTGGTCGTATTGAGATGCGGACGACTGAGGGCTGGACCTGTAGAAGCATCCCCTCCTGCAAGCGAGCCCCACCCCTCCTGTCAGAAACACCCCTCTGGTAGTAGATCCAACCCCTTCTTCAAGATGGATCCCCCCACATAAGCGAGTGAGATCAGCCCGAGGGGGCACGGTTAGCTGACGGCTACTGCATCTCCGATTCACAGCGTGTGTGTGGCCTATGCTCAGCGATAGACCAGCTGAGTGTCTGATTATGCGAACGAGTTCCGCTCATGTCCCAGGGCTTCGAACCAAACAAAGGGGGGGTCCCCGTCCAATCGCTGTGGCCCCATTTTGAATGTTTCTGAACGCTCCTTCAAATGCTTCAGAAACCTTCTGCAGCAGCTGCATTCACTGGCTGGCCCCTCACAGGAGGGGCGTGGCTGGAAACCAGACAGCTTCCTCTGTGGTATGGTCAGAAGAAGACAGCGTCCCCTCTCTTTGCGAGGTGTAGGCCTGTCTTAGAGATGCTATATGATTCTGTTTATGCAGCAAAATGTGACTTACCGGCGCTGAGAACTCACATTCGCAGCGGACGGTCTATGCTCACTGAAAGGAAAGAAAAAATACCTTCTTCAGCAGCTGCATGTCGGAAGCTTGCTTCATTCGTTCATGTGCCCAACCGCAGTGCAATACTCAGCCCTCCACAGCTGCACTGGCATCATAAGAAATGGTTGGTGACCCAAAGCTGTTGGTGACCCGACCTGCCTGATAATCGATCAGTGACCCAGTCTTTGTTGGTGGCCTGATCAGTATCCACCTTACATCCTTCTAACATGCCGCATGCCACATTGTTGTGAACAAGGGCTTCCGTTCCCGTCCAAAGTCTCCAACCGCCTGAAACCTGTACAGTAACATTCTTTGCCCCCTACGGGGTTGTTGAATGCATAAGCCTCATTCCACACCCCTGTGGACCGGCGAAGGGGTGGAAGAGGCGGCATCGATGCCATCATGAAACATCATGTTGCCCGTGTTGGTCATTCCATGGGACTGGCTATCGCAGGCAATTTCATTGTTTTCAGCCCCGATTTGCCCAATTACCTGGTGGTCGCACATGGTGGGACCAGTACGTAGCTCAAATGATGGCCAGAAGGGCTAATTCGGGGACTGAGCTCTATGTGGAGGCCACCGCCAAGGCCAGGGTGTACGCTGCGCGACCAAGGCAACTGTGGGGACTTTGGGACAAGGACAAGCCAGTGCCTGAGTGGGCGGAGACCAGTGCCACCGGAGCCCATGCTACCGTTCGAATGATCCTGTTTTGGACCGGTAACGCGCTAGAGGCTCGCCCCCACGGTAGATGGCAAATGGCTGCTGTGCTATCTCGCACTAAATCCAGATGGTCACAAGGCGAGCGCGTGTGGGGCAGATGGTGATGCAGAAATTTAAGGAAATTAAAAGTGCCCAGGCGGTTTCATGCGGGCGCTCGCCCCAACTCAGGACCTTGGGGTCAAGCAGCCGTACGCGGGTGCCAGGCACGTGGGCAGCATCCGGCAAGTGAAACATCATGCCATCAGGATACAGAAAACAATTTTCGTGTATGTGTGTTTGGGCAGGTGGGCAGGGAGAGGAGAAAGAAAGACGAGGTACATGTGCCGTTGAGGCCTATGCTAAGGAACATCCCCCTCAACTGGGCACACAGTGTCCCTCGGATTACAGAGTGCTGCAGGGAGGGGGGTGGGGGGGGCAGGAGTATCCTCGGGGTCTGCTGGCCGGTTTCCATGGACAGCGCTTTAATCGCTGTGCCCCGGCCTGAGTGAGCATGCATCTCTGTGACCCTTCGGCCTCGCAGGGTCCCACTATTGACGGGGGGGTGAAAGGAAGGCAGAAACTCATGTGTGGGGACTATGTCGAGTAGGGGCCCCTCTTTTGGATGACAGATGCATCGCAAGGTGTGGCAGGCGGCCAAAAACGTCCAAAGTAGGCAGCCCACAACTCAAGGACTCGCGGCACGACCCCCACGGGGTATTGGCACATTCACACCCCGTCGGTCCCTGTGTCACTCCACCACCCAAGCAGAGGGCATCACTCCAGACTGATGGTACCGACGTTAATGGCATTGTGCGGGGGGAGGGGGGGACGAACCATGCAGGCTGAAAACCCCGATGTGAGGGGGCGCAGCGGGGCAAGCGGCCATCAGGGGGATCATACGTACTGACGTGCCCGTATCAAGCAGAATCCGAAGATCTTTCATTGCCTTTTTTCGTATCTTCATATGCACTGGGGGTGTGCGTATCGTTCAGAGGCAAGCAGCAAGTATGGTGTCAAAAATTATATCAACTGAAAAGAACCCAACGAGGAAACAAGCCTGGATGGGGCCTTGATGGCCATGCATGCATTGCAATTAGTTTCAGGTGGAGGCATGTGGGGATTGAAGAGGGAAAGCTGCGCGACGCCGGTCTTGCTCTGGCAGTCTTGCAGAAAGACAAAGAGGGATGGTGAAGAGATAGATCTTTTTTGGAACCAAAGCCCCTGCTCACTGGCAGATAGTCGAGGGAACAGGAGCACGGCTGATCGAATGGGGTCCAGTGGCTGAGTCAGAGGGCAACACGCGCTGGATATGAAACGCAATTTTCTCTTCATAGGCACTGGTGTGCGCTTTTCGTTCAACAAACTGCCGTGATTGCACAGAGAAAGGAAAACTGCAGCAAGTTCACGTTCATGTGTGTTTACGTGGGAGGCATGCAGTGGTGGCTCCTTGGTGGCTCCTTGCAGATTGAACTTCCATTCCGAAGGAACGAGGGTTCTGTGCAAAGGGAGGTGTGCACGACAAGAGTGGCTCTGCATATTTCCCTTTTCACGTCAATCGATTGAAATTTTTTGTGAGCCCCTTGTGTGCTTACAATATGCCAACGCAGGATGACAAGCGGCCCGCTGATCAACATGCAGCTCCTAAG
This sequence comes from Eutreptiella sp. 'Long Island Sound 2002', assembly GCA_964036045.1. Taxonomy (NCBI): domain Eukaryota; phylum Euglenozoa; class Euglenophyceae; order Eutreptiales; family Eutreptiaceae; genus Eutreptiella; species Eutreptiella sp. 'Long Island Sound 2002'. The sequence goes on along the minus strand of OZ038394.1, from coordinate 43,034,455 downwards.
CCGATGTCAAAGTTGGCCAGCCCGCCCCCGATGCGCCCGCGGGGTCCAACTAGGAAGCGCTGTGCATAGGACGGATCCGAATGGGAGTGGGAAAAGTTGCTGGCTAATGAGCCCAAGGTGATGGATGCGGCCTGGTCTACTTTCATCGCCATGGCGCACCTCACCGATGAAGTGCCCATCAAAAGCAGACGGGGTGTGCTCCACTGCGGGTTTACCTTCTTGGTCCAATCCGAGTCTCTCAACACCACCAAATGTGCGGTCTTGTTCAACAAGAACCTAGGGCTACCCATCATCAGCTCCTCCTTCACATACTACTGCGGTGTGTTTCTCTTCGCCGTCGCCGTCCAGTGGGACGTAAACGTTGCCCGCTTCGACCTCGTATCGGAACAGTCCCAAGCGGCGTTCGCCTTCGTTGACCTAATGCAGCACAACGACCATCATTGTGACCACAGTGCTGGGCCCCCTATGCCGCGTGCGCATGCGGGGCATGCCGCTAGTCCGGGTGCTGAGAGAACGGATGATACGAAGGTGATAATTGACGCCCCTGAGGGCACGGAGAGCGCTATTCCCCCGAAATACGCGCTAAACAAGGCGAACGTGCATGCAATGAGAAAGCTGGCCGGAGCATCTCACTAGGCAATCTGTTTGGGGAAGCTGCTGGAGCACATGCTTGAGGAGGCGGCTGCGGACGTTGACGTCGCTATGGAGGATGCCTACGGTCCTGTGGGCCAGGGTTCCCAGGATTCGAGCCTCTTGAGCTTGCGGCGGACCTGTGGGAAATCGTGCTACGCATAGAAGACGGCGCGCGGGCCGTGCTTCGTGTGGTTGGTGCGGCGGATTTGTTGATGTACTGTGTAGTGTCTGCGACGAAGGGCTGCTGGTGGACGACGAAGCCCCGTACAACAACCCCACACCCAGCGGGCCTCCTCCGCGTGTTGCTGCCATCCCCAATTCAATAGTGGCGGCAGGGCTAGGACAAATGGGGCATGTGACCATCGCCAAATCCCTCCGGCGCCGTTGCATGCCACGTGGGCTGTGGGCCACATATCGCAGGGGCATACGCCGTGCGCATGCTCCGCGCAGGGCACCGGGTGCACACAACAAGCGGCTGTATTGTTGGACTCCATACATTGCGGGATGAAAGCACTGAAGCCGACCGGGGGTGTGCCGCCAACCACCGCCTTCTTGAGGCCCAAATCTAGCACAAAATGCCGATGCTTGCTCAATGCTACGGGAATCAGCGACATTGATTTGCGCCTGCCGCCAAAGGTCCGGCCGCCGGCGCTATCGGAAATACGGTAGCTGTTCGAGCGGGACGAGCCCGGAGTATGGATGTGCAAGCTCGACTTGTCCAACATGTATTGAGTTCACGCCTTCGCCGCCGATGGCGCCGCAGCGAGTATTCAATTGCAGGTCAAGCCACTGACGGAATCGAGAATAAACGAGTTTATGCGTTTGTTTTTCAAAAAACGCCCGTTTTCGGGCAACAAACCTCATTTACCGATGTTTATTGGGGTTTGTTGGTGTTTATTGACATTTGTGCATTGTTTGCGGAAGGTTTTGGGCCTCTTTGCTGTGCAATTTGTCTAGTTTGGCAAGTGGGCCCCTTAGAACGCATCGATACAAGATTTCTTCTCACGTAATTTGGGAGGCACACACTAGACTGCTGCTTAGGGCGTGGTGAGGGTTGGGTGACGGTTGGTTGAGGGTACGGTAAGGGTGCGTCAAGGTGTGGTGGTGTGGTGAGGATTGGGTGAGGGGTGGCTCTTCCATTTCTTCCTTGCCATGTACTAGACATATTTTTCCCTTATGAGCCTCGGAATGGGTTGTGATACTTGTATGCGTGAACTCAACCCAATCGCACCCCCTGGTGCAAATTGGATGTATTTCCCTACTGCTGCCCTTGCTCTCTGTCACCTTCATTCACCGGCGGGTAAATTATTGACGAACCTCAAGCACACCCAAGTTGCGCACGCCGCCAAGTCTAACACCACATAGGACCGATGGGCGTTCACCTCGGAGAAGCCCTTCGGGGGCCCCATAGCAGCATCCTTGTCCACCACTAGTGCCGTGGCAGCTGCACCCTCCTTGGCATCATTTGGGGTTGCCGCCGTGAGATGTGCTTGCTGCGGTGCAAACATTTGTGGTGTCCAGTACTCATGCGGCAGGTGCTATTGGGTTGTTGATGAAGCATGCATGCAACTTGTGGAGTCTGAGGTGCAATCCTTCACATGCACTTGCCGTGCTTGTGGAGACGAGGTGACATCGATCCCACACTATTGAGTGCTAGGGGTGCCATTTCCGCGTGCACGCCGCTTGCACCACTGACGGCATTTGTTTGCGATGTGCTGAGAGGGAGCTTGCATCTCCAGCTCACCTTGAGCCGAGGGCACGGAAGTTCAACCATGCGTGGCAGCTCACTCGGCCACGGCTGCAACACGATGCCGTGTGTGTGCTCATGTGGTGCAAGGCTTGTCGAGCGCGTCCACAGCTTGGGAGCTACGTACCTTTCGTGCAAGGAACTTCCAACTTCAAATTGTTTACTATCAAGGAACATGAGAAGTCGGGCACACACAACCTGTCAGTAGCCTTGTGGCGGTCAGGTGGGCGCGTCACATCAATGATTCGTACTTTGCCAGCCAATGTGCAGGAGGGGATTATGGCATTGTTTTGTGCCGTGTGTAGAATTGTGCAACAGTATGCTCCCCTAGGCGATCTACCAAGGGATACCGAGCTGATTCCGCTCACAAGAGGCGCCATTGTCCCTAGCGACCCCCCCCTCCCCGTGGCAAGAAAAGAGATATTGCGCTTCATTGCAGAGCCGTTCTGTGCCGCTCAGTTTGACATTGTTAAGAATTCTGAGTTTTTATCCATTGCATCTGAATCTTGCACCGACCGTGCATCCAAGAAGGAGAACCTTTTTTCTGTCCGGTTGATGGTGGATTCAAGGATGGTTACCAATTTTTTTTCATTTTAACCCTTCCCCTCCGGCACGGCTGAGGGTATTGTCACCGCATTGAAGCGCAGCATGGCTCATGCCGGCGTAGATCTAGGTTTGGATCCCCAAGCTTTCTTTCTATTGAGGGGATGTTGCAAGCGTGGTTCAAGGGAAGAATGGGGGTGTCATCAGAATCCTTGGTGACCTTCAGCAAGATCTTCTGGATACAACGTCATTGTGCCCACCCATGCCCCTTGCCATGGGTGCGACCTTGCTCATATGCATGAACACTGTGCACTAATGTTGAACCTTAGTTTCATGTTGCCACAAGGAATTTATCTCGACTAGCGCCTCACCCAAGCTTGGCCGCCTCCTTTAAGAAGGCCCACCGGGGCGGGGCATGGTCCATTGCATGGGCAACCCACCGGAGCGGGGCGCAGTCCAGTGCATGGCCGCATAAATTGGGACGGTTCCGGCTGTAACCCCCAAGCCGAACGGCGGCACTCAGCCTTGGACGCCGCCGCCCACCAGGGGGAAAACCGCGAGAGACGGCTCTGAGGATCCAATGGGTTGAAGGCGCTGCCGCCTTTTTTGGTCTATTGCTTCACCCTAGGGCAGTGTATATTTGTGGGATGGTGGTCAATTGTTGCACACAATCACCTTGAGAGGTGGCTCGCACCTCTGGGGCACGGGTCAGTTCGCTGGCTTCGTCGATGTTGTAACGGAGTGGAGTCGATTAGCTACCATGGATGTGAACATAGTTGCACAAGAAAGACACACAATCGTGCCCGCGAAGGCCAAGGCAATGACACAGAACTGCCATGTGGGGGGACGGTTGTTTGGTGGGTCATAATAGAGGAGTTGTTGGTTGTTCAATAACGGCTCGAAGCGGGGCCATCCATGGGGCAAAACGACTCTGCTGAGCAATGAGGGTGTGGTGTGTGGCGCGTAGCATTTGTTGGAGTGTGGTGTGTCAAACAATGTGCTTGGAAGTTGAACTGGTTATGAATGTTGTTCAGCTTGTCGTTGTGGTTGTCGTTAACCTAGCGCCGACGGTGTACCGGAGCGACAAAATCCTCGAATGGTGTCCCTTCTCCAGATGTGAGTCTCCGTGCACCTCACTCCCAAATAGATGTGGCACCCAAATCATAGCGTGGTGGTCTTTCGGGAAGGTGGCATGCAAGTCCAAGTCAGAAAATTCTTTATGCGGTCCCTTCACAGGCTCGCATCCGCTCGCTGTTTTGTGAGCAGTGCTTGAAGAAGACCATGCCGCTCTATGTGCACCGCTCTCTGTTGCACGTTTCATTTTTTTGTATTTTTGGGTCAGGCAGACCTCTTGGCGGAACTTCTATTCCGAAGGAACGAGGGTTCCGTGCAAAGGGGGGTGTGCACGACAAGAGTGGCTCTGCATATATTCCTATATATCCCCATACATATCAACAGATTGAAATTATTTATGAGCCCCTTGTGTGCTTACAATATGCCAGCGCAGGACCCCACCCGGCCCACCCTCTACAGCCGGTTGCAGTCGGGAAGCACTTCCAGTGTGTCCTACACGTCCTGGAAGAGGTCTCGATGAACGTTGTGAGCAGTGCCCGAAGAAGAAGACCACGCCGCTCCATGTGCACCGTGGGGTACCCCACGCTCTCTGTTGCCTGTTTGATTTGTCTAGATTTTTGGGTCGGGCACACCTCCTGACGGAACTGCGGTAGAAAGGAGGTGGGGACGGTGCGATCTGCACAGTGGTGAGAAGCACGCAAAACAAGGCGCACAGGCTGGGTGGGGGAGGGAGGGGGGTAAGTGGGTGGTAGGGGCGTCAACGCGTGCACGTGGCGGGGTGTGGGGGATACGGGGCGTCAAACGGAGCGAGTGATGGTGCACGAGTCTGCAAGGTTTAAGGGATCGGGTTCAGTGGCCGTGGTCGAAACTACAGAGGACATGTTATCAATGACTGCGTCCAAAACTATGCACTGGTGCCGAGAAATTATTTTTGTGGCTGCTCTGGATCCTCCATAGGTAGTGGAGAGGGCTCGGTAAAGGGACCAGGGTACCGCAAGCTTACCAACAATGCGACGGTCGCATCGGTGCACAGTGGCACATCTTTGACCCTGCTTATGTTTTGATGCTTGGTTTGGCACAAATGGCTTTTTGAACCATAGTCTCGACTAGGCTGTAGCCGTTGCACAACCCTCTAGAAAGATGAAATACTACCCTCCCCATGTACCCACTGTCACACCAGGCACAACCTAAGTGTGCACGGATTATTGTCATTCTGCTCCGACACCCAATCCCTTGGGCTCTCCTCATGGCCCAACCCCCACGTTGGGTGGAAGTAATTGTGTGTGTGTGTGTGTGTGTGTTTGGGCAGCATACAAAAAGCGCAACGATTTCCGGCGGCTCGGAGCTTTGAAAGTCTCGCAAGAGGGATTTGTTTACTGGGAGGGTCGCTGGACAGTGTTTGGGCAGCATACAAAAAGCGCAACGATTTCCGGCGGCTCGGAGCTTTGAAAGTCTCGCAAGAGGGATTTGTTTACTGGGAGGGTCGCTGGACAGTGTTTGGGCAGCATACAAAAAGCGCAACGATTTCCGGCGGCTCGGAGCTTTGAAAGTCTTGCAAGAGGGATTTGTTTACTGGGAGGGTCGACAATTCAGAGATAATGTTTTCCTTGTTACGAACGCCCCCATGACAGCATGCAGGCAACTCATTGAAGAGGTGTGTCACATTATGCAGGACGTTTGGAGTATTCTTGTCCACTGCAGCTGTGCTGACAAGAACGGGGACCGCTAGGGTTCATGCTTGGGTCCGGTTTGTACAGCAATGGGGTATTGTTGCGGAGGCACGCCGGAGGGCACATGCATGGCACACGTGCAACCTACGGCCCTCAAGGCAGACTGGAGCTTGCGCCACGGACCGCCCTTGCTTTCACCTTAGCACAACAACAAGGGATATTTGGCCGGCATTTTTTCGGGTGTGCTGGCCAATGGGAAACAGTGGACACATACATGGGCTGCACAAATTTTGTCGGCATGTGCGTGGGTACAGGTGGCCGTGCTGTCAGGATACACAGCACAACTTGAAGGGTACTATTAAAGTTGTGTTCCACTTGTCTTATGGTTTGCCAGCGAAAAAATGCGTAGACATGGGAGCACTGGCTGCGTGGCTGCGCCGAAGGGCGACGTGAAATCGTAGTAAGTACACGTCCTGGGTGCAAGTACACGTCCTGGGTGCAACCTACTGAAACGGCACTGCACACGTACGACACGATATGGAACGAGGATTTTGTTGCGCTGGAGTAGCTCAGGAGCACTTGCTGCGAGCGGGCGGACTATATGTGTGCATCCCCCCGGTGGCGGGTGGTACCGTATAGGTCAAACAAACAACAGCTGGTTTCATGCCAGATGATACCCCCCTTTTGGCAGGGAGAAGGCGGGTAGACCCCCAAACGCCATCACCGGGAGCGGTGTGAAGTGAAGAGGCCACATGCATGTGTCACGTAGTGCATACAAGACCCAGTTTGTAGACTACAATTGGGTTCCGTAGACTGCTGTCTTGCCTCTGACCTGACCTCTATGCCATGAACAATGGAGAGGTGCTGTCAAGATGACAATGCACCTCTATCCTTCCATCAGGCCTGTGGTGAGTTCGGGATGTTCTGTGTGCCTGCTTCCTGCAGGAAGGACTAGTCGCGTCCATGGCTTCATGATGTCAGTCTGATTGGGCTTTGGATTGCGGCCTGACGAGATTCATATTGCGACCAGTGCCCGTGCTTGCCTCTGTCTGGACGGTTTATTTGGTCGCCTTGCATCGTCCACGTGCGCGCGCGCGTGTGTGTCAGGGGTCCAACGGGGTGGCAGGGGCATGATGTTTGCTGTGCACAGGGCGTGATGGCTGCACTGGGCTGCACAGGACAGGGCTGGGCTGGGCTGGGCTGGGCTGGGCTGGGCTGGGCTGGGGCTGGCAGAGAGTGAGCTGCTGGTGAATGTCATACTCTTCCACCTACAGAAAGGCGCCTAGCCGCCGATGGTCTTGCCTGCTTTTTGACTGTCTGGTCGGCCTGACGAGAATGTTTGCACTCAGCGCCTTCTCTGTGCCTGTTTGCCACGTCCCCCGTGCGGGTGTGTATGTGCGTGCGTGCGTGTGTGCATGGCTGCGTGCGTGTGTGCATGCGGGTGCATGTGTTAAGTCGGTTAAGGTTCTTCACCATCTGTCTTACCACATGCCGGCCCCCAGGTGTGTTGTCGTTGCACGGGTCAGCCAGTCGCTGGAGCGTCGCGTGCCCTGGGCTGGTGATACCTACAGCCCATGGAGACTGCCAGCTCACCACACGCTGGGGGGATTCTGCGGGGAATGGAACAGCGACTTCGGCAGCCTGGCACTGCTGCTGTCTCTGTGCGAAGATCCCCGCTGTCAGTGCAAAACACTCTGGCAGCGCAATGTTTATGTGTACTGCCCCAATGATGGTGCATTTTTGAATTTTTTAATTTTTGAATTTTTGCTTTCTGAGATGGTGGGGACCCCTGCTTGATTTCGGTTTGCCAACCCTACCGCTTCCACATAGTGACTGGTCGTCATCACAAGCCTCGGTGGGTCTGAAGCAGCAACTGTGTAGGGGCAGGGCCTGACTCTCCCAAATTATCCGGGTTGCCAGGTTGACATTTTAATGTGTCGCTGGGGTCCCTAGTCTATCAAGAGCCTCGCAGATGACAATTTTCGGGGGACTGTCGAAGGCGTACATGTCAAGGGCAAAGATTGCCTCCCATTTCTCTCTATTCTCAAGGTCATTGATGAAGATTTGTGTGGCGTGCATAGTTGAGACGTCTTGTCTGCCCCCAAATTGAAGGGGGTGTAAGTGGGCGGAAACCAGAGGAGAAAGCCCTTGATAGCACCAGCGCATGAGCAGTTGATAGATTGAATTGCTCATTGCAATGGGACGCCAGCGATCAGGATCTCTCCATGACCCCTTACCCTTGCATCCCCAGCGTTATAGCAAAGCACTAGGCATTGGTGCACAATGGCAAAGGCAGAGTCCGGTAGGACTGCCAAGAGATAGGGAGGAACAGCATTAGGGCCCAGGGGCTTCTTTCTGGCGGCCCGGGCCAGATGCCGTAGTGCGGTGACTGTGTGGGCGTCGGGGGAGAGGTGTCGTCAAGTCTGTGTTGTGGGTCGACGTACGTGAGGGTCGTAGAATGTGACGCGTGGGTCATGCATTTGTAGTCTCCTAAAAGAATGCACGCCTTGCGGAGTTGCAACTCGAGGTGAGGTTCACAGCGTCGTTTGTCATGGATGGCGTGGACCGTAGTAAGAGGTAATGCTGATGGGAGGCATCTGGGGGGCCGGGTGAAGGTGGAGCTGGGTGTAAATGAGGGTGCAGGGTATGTGGATTTTGAGTGAAGGCATGTTAGGTGAAATGGAAGTGTAAATCAATAGTCCGACGCCGTTCTTAGACGTGGGTGAACTGTAGGTGGTACTTCCAGTGCATGGCCACACGCTCATAATCCTTAATCCCTAATGTGATAGGAGGAACTGGGCTTGAATTCTTGTAGGCTAATAGTGTGGGGTGCAGCAGGGAATCCACTCAGTAGATGACACAGCATATTGGGTGTTATCTCTGGGCCGCCAATGTTGAGTGACGCGTTTCTTCCCCCCCCCCCCCATGTCCTTGTCCGCCCCCCCCCCCCCAAACCTACGCCGTCCCCGACATTCTCCGCTCGGCTGCCACTTTCGCGCCCGTGAAGACTCACCAGCTTTTTCAACAGTCTGACATTCTCCTCGTTAAATTCCAATCCCCCAGTCAGCCACCGCCTCTTAAGGTGCCACCCTCCAAGGGCGGTTTGCTTCACCTCTGGATCCACAGAGAGAGCAACCACTGCAAGTGAGGTAAGCTGCCACATCACACACTGCTTGGCTAGAACCTATTTGGGTAGCCGGCTTGTGGTGTGAGGGGTTTTGTCCCACGATGGTCTTCACAGATCATATGGACGTCTCAATGCAACCGGAGCAGGAGTCGGCCCGGCTGTTGCAACGCATTGACGAAGCCATCAAGAATGCGATTCAGCGTCTGGTTGGTGATGATTTCATGGACGATTATAGTCTTGAGGCCTCATTCATGGATTTGGGTGTCGAGTCGGAATTGATCGCCTCGTTTGTGGGCGAGCTCAACACAGAAGTCCGCGATCTGTGTACCAGAATGTTGAAACCAGACGATTTCTTTGCTGCTCCCACTCCGAAGGCTTTGCGGGACCGCATACTACAGGAGTTTCGACTGCAGCGCTCTCCCAACACCGCTCTTCGGGGCCACCAAGCCACAGATGCCCATCTGGATGCCGTGGAGGTATTGGGCATGGATCTTCACTTTCCTGGCAGTCAATCAATGCATGAGGACTGTATCGGTCCTGCCAGCTTCTGGGAACTGCTGCAGCAAGGCGGTGATGCGATCCGGGATGTCCCGCTGGAGAGAGACTGGGACAACATGGATATGGGCTGGCGGAAAAGGGAGGCGGCGGGTGCCGGGCCCCACAAAGGTGGGTTTTTGAAGGACATTGCTTTATTTACCCCCGCGATCTTTCGCATCTCCGATGCTGAAGCTTCGCTCATGGACCCCCATCAACGGTTCATGCTCATGAGCATTCATGGATCCTGGGTGGCTAGTGGAAACCCCCTGTCGCATCCTGCTGAGTCTCATGTGGGAGTATTCGTGGGCCACAGCAATTCCCAGTGGGGCTACTTTACGCCTCCCAGTCGAGGCATGAGCCCATATACAGGCACTGGCAAGTCCGCAGCAATCATCGCCAACCGGATCTCATACAGCCTGAATCTGACGGGACCCAGCCTGACGGTCGACACGGCCTGCTCGTCTTCTTTGGTCGCCGTAGATGTCGCCTGCAAATACCTGCGCACTGGCAGCTGCAGTCACGCGGTGGTTGGAGCAGCGGATCTGATGCTGCACCCTGAGTCGCTGACTGTGCGTGAAAAGGCTGGTATGCTCGCGTGGGACGGTCGAGTCAAGACATTCGATGCCGCTGCAGATGGGTATGTCCGCAGTGAAGGTTGTGCCTCAGTGGTTCTGCAACGACAGCAGAGCGCCGGGGTGGCATCTGACCGCGCTCTTGCTGTCATCTGCAGCACTGCTGTCAATCAGGATGGCCGTAGTGCGAGGCTAACGGCACCAAACGGGGACGCACAGCAGCAGCTATTGTCTCAGCTTCTCCAGCAGTCGGGTCAGCGTGGGTGCGCTGTCCACGTCGCAGAGACGCACGGCACAGGGACTGCGCTTGGAGATCCAGTGGAAGTGCAAGCGCTGAGGAAGGTGTTTTGTGAGGGCCGCCTGCCGAGCTCTGCACTCGTGCTGGGCGCCGTCAAAACCAACATCGGGCACTTGGAAGGAGCCGCAGGCCTGGCGGGGATGGTCAAGATCGTCCTGGTTTTGAGCCACAGATGTGTACCACAAAATTTGCACTTTGAATCGTTGAACCCAGAAATCGACAACGAGGACGAGCTGCTGCTGATGCCGCAAGAGTCCGTTGTGTGGCCCGATCGAGATGTCCGGACAGCGACAGTCAGCTCGTTCGGGTTTGGGGGTACCAACGCCAGTGCTCTGCTGAAGAGCGCAGAGCGCCACGTTGCTCCTTTGGAACATCCACGTTCCTCTTCAGAGCAGCGGGACGGCACACCGAGCAACTCGCTCAGCAAGCGATCTTTTCCCTGGTCCATTACTCCAAGTGATATCAGTTCACCCACATCGACGTCTACGAGGGAGATGGCAGTAGAAAGCTCAGGAGGCGACCGTCAAATGCGACCCGAGCTGTTTGCCACCAAGTTTGAGGTGTGTGCATCCCTCGGTCCCTCGGCAGCCGAGCGATCCCCGCGTCTTCTAGTACTCTCCGGCACGGACTCGCCGCTGCCTGAGACTCTGGGCCGCGAATTGGAGCAGAGAGGCTGCACTCTCTCTTCCAGCCCTACCCAGACTTTGGGAGGCCCGTGGGATGGGGTGATTGTCGTTGTGGGCATCCATGCCCAGGCAGGCGCCCCAGCTGCCAATTTGCATGGGTCGCAGTTACTGCTGAGCGTAGTGGAAGCCTGGCCGACCACGGCACTTACGGTTTTGGACCTTACTGCGGGGGCGTCGGATGTTTTCCATCCCGGGTACGCGGGGGCGGTCGGGTTCTTGCGGGTGCTTCGCAGCGAGAGAGGAACCTGCACGAAGCACATCGTAGTGGGAAGACGTGCTTCACAGGATGCAGCCCGTGTCGCGCAGCTGCTGCTCCAAGAGGTTTCGGCCGTGGAAGCCAGCGATTGGGAGCCTGAGGTTTATTACAGAGATTGTCACCGACGCGTGCCGCGCTTAGAACGACTGGCCCCTCATCATCAGCCACCGAAATGCCTGCATGATGGGATAATTCTTATCACCGGAGGCACTAGTGGCCTAGGTCTGGAGGCCGCATGTGTCCTGGCAGAGCAAGGCTGGCGGTTTCTTGTGCTTGCAGGAAAGCGGAGTCTTAAGGAGGTTTATGACGGCAAGGGCGGCAAGCAGATCGAAGAGAAGATCCAGCGCATGTGTCGAAATGGGGTCAGGGTGGAGCTGGAGCAATGCGATGTGCGCATCGAGTGCCAGCTGGTCCATCTCCTCAAACGGATCCGTGATGAGGGGACACTGGTCGGCGTCATCCATGCAGCCGGAGTGATTGAGGACGCAGCCATAGAGCATCAGACTACGTCCACCTTTGAAACCGTTTTTGGTCCGAAAGTCTTCGCTGCACATGCCCTCCACCACTTGACCAGCCAGGACCCGCTGCAGTGGTTCGTGCTGTTTTCTTCCACAAGTGGACTGCTGGGTACCCCGGGGCAGCTCAACTATGCGGCGGCGAACAGTGCACTGGATGAGTTGGCCCGATGGCGGCGCGATCAGGGCCTTTGCGCCTTGAGTGTGCAGTGGTGCCCTGTCACGGGGGTGGGCATGTTTGAGCGGCTGCTCGCCCGCGGCGGCGTCCATAATTCTGGGTCCATCCACATTTCTCAGTGGCGTCTGATCTTTGGGGAGATTTGGGCACACGAAGGCCCCGTGGTGGCGGTGCTGCCCGACTCGTTGATCCGCACCGCCCCTCCGGGCGCCACCATAGTCCGTGCCCTCCACTCGCAGCGGGTTGTAAGGGGCGAGGCGGATGGAAACGACGAGCGCGGAGATCTGGACGTTCGGGCAGTCCGCCGTAAGGTCGATACCACTGTGCGCAAGGCACTCCGAGACGTGGGTGCTGCCCACGAAAGCACCGGTAGCAGCGAATTTGCATTGGATTCCCTCAGCAGCATAGAGTTCGCTCGGCGGCTTCACAGTGGCTTGGGTGTGGAGGTGTCAGCAGCAGCACTCTACAACTACCCGCGCGTGGACGCTTTCGTAGAGCACTGCACGTCGTTGATATTGAGTAGTCCTGAAAGATTGTGGAGGCCCGTGTGCAAAGAAGCAGTCCCGCAGTCTACATCTTTCCCTTCATTGGCCATTGTTGCAATGACGGTGTGTTTGCCGAGCAGCGTTCGGTCGTTGCAGAGGTTTTGGGAGCTGCTGTACACTGGCGAGGTCGTACCCAACGATGTGCCCATGGAGCGCTGGGACGTGGATGCTGTGGAGGTCGATGACGAAGACGTACGTCAGCGCATGCGGTATGGTTATTTCCTGGCGGATGCCGACAAGTTCGATGCCGGCTTCTTCTCGATCACGCCAGCTGAAGCCGTCGAAATGGATCCGCAGCAGCGCGTTCTCCTAGAGAACTGCTATGAAGTGCTGTTCGCAAGCAACGGTCCCCCAAACGCGGCAAGGACGGGGTTGTTCGTAGGCATCAGCGCCTGGTACCAGGCAGCGACCAGCCATGGGAAGTCACCTTTTGCGGCAACCAACGACTCCATCGCAGTTGCTTCTGGGAGAGTGGCCCGTTACTTGAAGTTGGATGGCCCATGCTATAGTATCGACACTGCCTGCTCTTCGTCGCTGGTCGCTTTGCACTCTGCCAGCCTGGCCATCCGAAATAATGATTGTGATGCAGCACTGGTCAGCGGGGTGAACATGTTCACCTCAAGCGCTGGATTCCGTGCTGCAGCCGAGGCTCGCATGCTGTCTCCAACCGGTAGTTGCCATACATTTGACGAGTGTGCGGATGGTTACGCTCGGGGAGAAGGTTGCGGTTCCGTAGTCGTGCAGCGCATGACGGATGACGGTGCCACTGAGAGCCCTGCACTTGCCGTCCTACTGGGAACCTACACCCGGCACAATGCGGAGAGCGCCAATATGGTGGCACCAAATGGACCTGCTCAGGAGGATCTCCTGCGCAACGCTCTGGCTGTGGCACACGTGGGAGCGACTGCTGTGGATTACATTGAAGCCCATGGTACAGGGACAGTTCTTGGAGACGAGATCGAGATGGGAGCGTTGGCAAAGGTGTTCACAACGGGACCTGTGGTGATGGGTGCTGTGAAGGCCAATGTCGGCCACCAGGAAGCAGGGGCGGGTATCATCGGGCTGATCAAGGCGACTCTGGTGCTGGTGCACCAAATCGGACCACGAAATCTTCGATTGCACACGTTGAGCCCGAGAATCGAGAACGTGGCCCGCGAAAACGTGTTCCACTTCCCTGACAAGTATCATGGAGGTGTGAAACTTCCGTGTCGAGAGGCAGCACGGGATGCGGCGCGTGTGGCCGGGGTGAGCTCCTTTGGATATAGCGGTACTATTGCACATGCAGTATTGGAGAAGCCGCGGGTAATTGCACCTCTGACTGAGGCCGAGCCTCCATACAACAGGCAGGTGCTTCCATGGACACATGGAGCCTTTCACTACCTGCAAAAGGTTGCGCAAACTCCTGATGGCCATGATTCCTCGACTGCTGTGACAGGACGGCTGTTAGCTCTTCTGCAGCACCACGTCCTTGCAGGCTGTGTGGTTGTCCCTGCAGCCTCGCATTTGTCGCAGACTCTGTCAGCTCTAAAGAACAAGGTCGGTCGGGATATGGCCGTTCGTCTCGACGACGTGAAGTTTGTGCGTCCCCTGTCCTTCGAACGCGATGCAGATCCCTACGACCTGCGGCTGGAAAGTGTATTGAAGAACGGTGATCAGCGCCTGGAAATCTGGAGTCAATGGGGCGACGCGCCCCGGACCATACACGCGACAGGTCTCTGGGCTGTTGGAGAGGCCTTGGATAGGATGGAGGCGGAGGGAGCGGCGATCATGGAGGACGTACGACAACGAGCGGATGTGCAGTGCGATGTGGAGGCAATGTACAGCGAACTGCACAAGGCGGGGCTGGAGCTCGGCCCCGAGTTTCGCACGGTTCGGGAGGTGTGGATGTGCAGAGATGAGGCGTTTGCGAAGCTGCAGACGACCAACGTGGACACTGCGAAGGGGTTTTACATCCATCCAGCCATTATAGATGGGACGTTTCAGGCGGCAGCCATGGCACTGTCTGGTGCGAATGGAGGGGTGTCTGCCATGGTGGGCAAGTATCCTGTCAGTGTTGGACAGGTCAGATATTACGCAGGGGAACCTATTGGTCACACTGCCTTCGCACACATCGCTGTTGTGGAGTCCCTGGCAGCAGAGACCTCGCGTTTCCACATCACGATTTACAACGAGCAGGGCCACATTGTTCTCCTGATGCGAAGCGTCGTATTGCAAAAGATCGCGCTTGAGAAGTTCCGTGTGACGTTGCCCGGCCTTGGGTACAAACAAATGCTGTACCGCACCCAGTGGGTATCGAAGGCACATCAACCGGTGGACGTGCCCAATGTTCTGTCTCCGAGCGATATGCTCCTGGTCTCGCGCTCAGACTCACAAATAGCCCAGGCCCTGACTGTGATATTTCCTGGTGCTGTTTCTTTAAGAGCCGCTGACGACAGCATTGGTCGGTATGAAGGACAGTTCTGGGAGGCAAACCTTGCACTGGCAAAGAGCTGGAGGGAGGTCTTCGCAAAACGCCCGTGGAGGACTGTGGTAATTGTGTATGACGCTTCCGTGACCGAGGGCGCACCTTCCTGCGCCCATCTCGATTGGATCAGTTCGCTTGCAGGTGCGCTGCAGCAGCCACCACACGAAGGTCCTGCAGTGGGATCCGTCGTGGTGATGCACCCCACTCCGTCTTGGCATTCCGACTCGTCACATGCGGCAGAGGGTGGGTTCGGGCGGCCTGAAGCAGCAGGGCTGTTCCGAGTGGCTCGCAACGAGGCTCAGAACGTCACGTGGCTGCTGGTGGCGGTGGATGGGCTCGCGTTGGAGCAAGATGCTTTCCCAGAGATGCTGGCAGCTGATCTCGCATGTGCACAGAGCGAGCGGGAGGTGTTGTACTGTGGCTGTGAGCGGAAGGTCCCCAGATTGACTGCCATGGATGATGTATTTACAGCTCCAGGGACGCGGGCGGAGAAGACAGTGCAACAGGGGACGGTCATTGTGACTGGAGGGCTGGGGGGCTTGGGGTTGCTGGCAGCTCGTGAACTGGCGGACGACGGCCGCTGGTCGGTTGTGTTGGTATCGCGGGATCCAAGTCGGTACGAGAACGATGAGGCTGTTCAAGCGGATTTGAGGGAGATGAAAGGGGTCCGCATTGAAAAATGTGATGTCAGCAAAGAGGAGGATGTAGAGGGCCTTGTGCAAACGCTGCGTGCACGCGATCCACCACTGGCCGGCGTGGTGCACGCAGCCGGGGTGCTGGAAGACAGACTGCTGGCCAGCCAATGCGAGGAGACATTTCGTAAAGTGCATGATCCCAAGTCCCGTGGTGCCTGGCTGTTGCACAAACACACGCAACATGACCCGATAGGGCTGTTTGTGTTGTTCTCATCGGTGGCAGTTCTGGCGGGGAGTGTTGGTCAGAGTAATTATGCGGCTGCCAATGCCTATGAGGACCAACTGGCGTGTTGGCGTGTGGCACATGGGTATCCTGCCGTCAGTGTGCAGTGGCCCGCCGTCGATGGAGTTGGTATGGCGGCTGCATCCGAAGGCCTGCAATTCAGTGACTTCCGCAAGGGCATCGATGCGGGGCTTTTCACGAAGATCTTTAAGTTCATTCTGCACGAGAACTCGGCGCCTCTGCTCTCCGTCATTCCTCCTCAGTACGTCCCCAGTCTTACGCGCTCTGGCGTCATTGGCTCTTGGTCCGATGCTGCCGATGTCCCAGGCCCCCCTTTAACGGAAGCCGCTTCTCACTGGAGTTCAATCCCTGCGCCGGACGCCAAGCGGATGTTGGAGGAGATCTTGAGCAGTGTTTTGAAAAGATATGACGTACTTTGGGCGCTGGAAGATCGAGATGCCTCTTTGGGACTGAACTCTACGGAGAGCGTGGCCTTTGTCCAGGAGCTGCTTGAGGCAACGGGCGTTGTATCGTTGAAGACCACACTGAATGCCACGTTTCTGTACAATTATCCATCCGTCAACGCCATCCTAAAGGTTTTGGAGGATCAGGTGCTGTGCATCGCCGACGGAGGCCCTCATCCAAGCGTCACAAGGGCCCTGCCATTTCGGATTGCCGTGGTCGGTGCGAGTTTGCGCCTGCCCCACATGCATACGATGGAGGGCCTCTGGGAGACTCTGTGCACTGGAGGCTGTTCAGTAACTCTGGTGCCGATGGAGCGATGGGACATGGACGCCGTGCCAGCGATCTCCAGCGACATCCTTCAATGTGTCCGCTACGGGGCGTTTCTCACCGATGCCGATCTCTTTGACCCCGGCTTCTTTCAGATCTCCCCGCGAGAGGCGCAAACCATGGATCCTCAGCAAAGGTTAATCGTTGAGGTCAGTTATGAAGCGCTTCACGGCGCCGGATACGCCAAAGAAACCCTTGGTGGCAGTAATACGGGGGTGTTTGTGAGCATTATGGGAGAGAGCTTGTTTCCGACGTATCCGAACCTTCGTAGCTCTTGGGATGAGGGCGCGGGGCATATGACCGCATTTTCTGTCAGCGCATCATCGACGGCAGTGGCCTCAGGACGTGTGTCGCATGCTTTGGATCTGCATGGCCCGTCGATCAGCCTTGATACCGCCTGTTCGGGGTCGCTCGTAGCGCTGCATCAGGCCCGGCGTAGCCTCCAGGCACATGAGTGCGACGCCGCGGTTGTGGCTGCGGGTAAGATTATGTTTTGCCCCCAAGAGAACATCATGCGGGCCACGGCGCAGATGCTGTCACCCACCGGTCGCTGCCATACCTTTGATCAAAGGGCAGATGGGTATGTGCCGGGGGAGGGTATCGGAGCTGTGGTCCTGAAACGCCTCTCGGGGGTGGATGACGACCAGCCGTACTGTGTGATCCGCGGGTCTGCGGTCCAGCACGACGGCCGGACTGCCACACTGACGGCACCAAATAGTCCGGCGCAAGTGAAGCTGATCCAGACAGCCCTTGAGGATGCAGGAGTGCAGCCGATGGATGTGCACTTTGTGGAGGCCCATGGGACTGGGACAGCACTGGGGGACCCCATTGAGGTGCAGGCACTGCGTGACGTATTCCACCAACGGGGCGAGGCACCTGCTCTGGTGTTGGGAGCGGTGAAGGCCAACATCGGGCACACGGAGGCGTGCGCCGGTATCATGGGGCTGATGAAGGCCATTCTGGTGCTGAGGCATTCCAAAATGCCGCCAGTGGCGGGGCTGGAGGAGCTGAACCCGAACATTACGAGTCTGTTTGAGACCGAGGATGACAAACAGCGCCTGGTGTTTCCGCGGGAGGTGGTTGCACTGGAGACGCGAGGCAGTCTCCTAGTCAGTGGGGTGAGTTCCTTCGGCTTCGCGGGCACCATCACCCATGCTGTTTTGGAACAGTCTGCAGTGAGGAGGGATGGTGTCTCCGCGGCTGTGCAGATGGACCGCAAATCTTTCCCCTTCACACAGCCTGCCTTCCACTACCTGCAAAAGGTTGCGCAAACTCCTGATGGCCATGATTCCTCGACTGCTGTGACAGGACGGCTGTTAGCTCTTCTGCAGCACCACGTCCTTGCAGGCTGTGTGGTTGTCCCTGCAGCCTCGCATTTGTCGCAGACTCTGTCAGCTCTAAAGAACAAGGTCGGTCGGGATATGGCCGTTCGTCTCGACGACGTGAAGTTTGTGCGTCCCCTGTCCTTCGAACGCGATGCAGATCCCTACGACCTGCGGCTGGAAAGTGTATTGAAGAACGGTGATCAGCGCCTGGAAATCTGGAGTCAATGGGGCGACGCGCCCCGGACCATACACGCGACAGGTCTCTGGGCTGTTGGAGAGGCCTTGGATAGGATGGAGGCGGAGGGAGCGGCGATCATGGAGGACGTACGACAACGAGCGGATGTGCAGTGCGATGTGGAGGCAATGTACAGCGAACTGCACAAGGCGGGGCTGGAGCTCGGCCCCGAGTTTCGCACGGTTCGGGAGGTGTGGATGTGCAGAGATGAGGCGTTTGCGAAGCTGCAGACGACCAACGCGGACACTGCGAAGGGGTTTTACATCCATCCAGCCATTATAGATGGGACGTTTCAGGCGGCAGCCATGGCACTGTCTGGTACGAATGGAGGGGTGTCTGCCATGGTGGGCAAGTATCCTGTCAGTGTTGGACAGGTCAGATATTACGCAGGGGAACCTATTGGTCACACTGCCTTCGCACACATCGCTGTTGTGGAGTCCCTGGCAGCAGAGACCTCGCGTTTCCACATCACGATTTACAACGAGCAGGGCCACATTGTTCTCCTGATGCGAAGCGTCGTATTGCAAAAGATCGCGCTTGAGAAGTTCCGTGTGACGTTGCCCGGCCTTGGGTACAAACAAATGCTGTACCGCACCCAGTGGGTATCGAAGGCACATCAACCGGTGGACGTGCCCAATGTTCTGTCTCCGAGCGATATGCTCCTGGTCTCGCGCTCAGACTCACAAATAGCCCAGGCCCTGACTGTGATATTTCCTGGTGCTGTTTCTTTAAGAGCCGCTGACGACAGCATTGGTCGGTATGAAGGACAGTTCTGGGAGGCAAACCTTGCACTGGCAAAGAGCTGGAGGGAGGTCTTCGCAAAACGCCCGTGGAGGACTGTGGTAATTGTGTATGACGCTTCCGTGACCGAGGGCGCACCTTCCTGCGCCCATCTCGATTGGATCAGTTCGCTTGCAGGTGCGCTGCAGCAGCCACCACACGAAGGTCCTGCAGTGGGATCCGTCGTGGTGATGCACCCCACTCCGTCTTGGCATTCCGACTCGTCACATGCGGCAGAGGGTGGGTTCGGGCGGCCTGAAGCAGCAGGGCTGTTCCGAGTGGCTCGCAACGAGGCTCAGAACGTCACGTGGCTGCTGGTGGCGGTGGATGGGCTCGCGTTGGAGCAAGATGCTTTCCCAGAGATGCTGGCAGCTGATCTCGCATGTGCACAGAGCGAGCGGGAGGTGTTGTACTGTGGCTGTGAGCGGAAGGTCCCCAGATTGACTGCCATGGATGATGTATTTACAGCTCCAGGGACGCGGGCGGAGAAGACAGTGCAACAGGGGACGGTCATTGTGACTGGAGGGCTGGGGGGCTTGGGGTTGCTGGCAGCTCGTGAACTGGCGGACGACGGCCGCTGGTCGGTTGTGTTGGTATCGCGGGATCCAAGTCGGTACGAGAACGATGAGGCTGTTCAAGCGGATTTGAGGGAGATGAAAGGGGTCCGCATTGAAAAATGTGATGTCAGCAAAGAGGAGGATGTAGAGGGCCTTGTGCAAACGCTGCGTGCACGCGATCCACCACTGGCCGGCGTGGTGCACGCAGCCGGGGTGCTGGAAGACAGACTGCTGGCCAGCCAATGCGAGGAGACATTTCGTAAAGTGCATGATCCCAAGTCCCGTGGTGCCTGGCTGTTGCACAAACACACGCAACATGACCCGATAGGGCTGTTTGTGTTGTTCTCATCGGTGGCAGTTCTGGCGGGGAGTGTTGGTCAGAGTAATTATGCGGCTGCCAATGCCTATGAGGACCAACTGGCGTGTTGGCGTGTGGCACATGGGTATCCTGCCGTCAGTGTGCAGTGGCCCGCCGTCGATGGAGTTGGTATGGCGGCTGCATCCGAAGGCCTGCAATTCAGTGACTTCCGCAAGGGCATCGATGCGGGGCTTTTCACGAAGATCTTTAAGTTCATTCTGCACGAGAACTCGGCGCCTCTGCTCTCCGTCATTCCTCCTCAGTACGTCCCCAGTCTTACGCACTCTGGCGTCATTGGCTCTTGGTCCGATGCTGCCGATGTCCCAGGCCCCCCTTTAACGGAAGCCGCTTCTCACTGGAGTTCAATCCCTGCGCCGGACGCCAAGCGGATGTTGGAGGAGATCTTGAGCAGTGTTTTGAAAAGATATGACGTACTTTGGGCGCTGGAAGATCGAGATGCCTCTTTGGGACTGAACTCTACGGAGAGCGTGGCCTTTGTCCAGGAGCTGCTTGAGGCAACGGGCGTTGTATCGTTGAAGACCACACTGAATGCCACGTTTCTGTACAATTATCCATCCGTCAACGCCATCCTAAAGGTTTTGGAGGATCAGGTGCTGTGCATCGCCGACGGAGGCCCTCATCCAAGCGTCACAAGGGCCCTGCCATTTCGGATTGCCGTGGTCGGTGCGAGTTTGCGCCTGCCCCACATGCATACGATGGAGGGCCTCTGGGAGACTCTGTGCACTGGAGGCTGTTCAGTAACTCTGGTGCCGATGGAGCGATGGGACATGGACGCCGTGCCAGCGATCTCCAGCGACATCCTTCAATGTGTCCGCTACGGGGCGTTTCTCACCGATGCCGATCTCTTTGACCCCGGCTTCTTTCAGATCTCCCCGCGAGAGGCGCAAACCATGGATCCTCAGCAAAGGTTAATCGTTGAGGTCAGTTATGAAGCGCTTCACGGCGCCGGATACGCCAAAGAAACCCTTGGTGGCAGTAATACGGGGGTGTTTGTGAGCATTATGGGAGAGAGCTTGTTTCCGACGTATCCGAACCTTCGTAGCTCTTGGGATGAGGGCGCGGGGCATATGACCGCATTTTCTGTCAGCGCATCATCGACGGCAGTGGCCTCAGGACGTGTGTCGCATGCTTTGGATCTGCATGGCCCGTCGATCAGCCTTGATACCGCCTGTTCGGGGTCGCTCGTAGCGCTGCATCAGGCCCGGCGTAGCCTCCAGGCACATGAGTGCGACGCCGCGGTTGTGGCTGCGGGTAAGATTATGTTTTGCCCCCAAGAGAACATCATGCGGGCCACGGCGCAGATGCTGTCACCCACCGGTCGCTGCCATACCTTTGATCAAAGGGCAGATGGGTATGTGCCGGGGGAGGGTATCGGAGCTGTGGTCCTGAAACGCCTCTCGGGGGTGGATGACGACCAGCCGTACTGTGTGATCCGCGGGTCTGCGGTCCAGCACGACGGCCGGACTGCCACACTGACGGCACCAAATAGTCCGGCGCAAGTGAAGCTGATCCAGACAGCCCTTGAGGATGCAGGAGTGCAGCCGATGGATGTGCACTTTGTGGAGGCCCATGGGACTGGGACAGCACTGGGGGACCCCATTGAGGTGCAGGCACTGCGTGACGTATTCCACCAACGGGGCGAGGCACCTGCTCTGGTGTTGGGAGCGGTGAAGGCCAACATCGGGCACACGGAGGCGTGCGCCGGTATCATGGGGCTGATGAAGGCCATTCTGGTGCTGAGGCATTCCAAAATGCCGCCAGTGGCGGGGCTGGAGGAGCTGAACCCGAACATTACGAGTCTGTTTGAGACCGAGGATGACAAACAGCGCCTGGTGTTTCCGCGGGAGGTGGTTGCACTGGAGACGCGAGGCAGTCTCCTAGTCAGTGGGGTGAGTTCCTTCGGCTTCGCGGGCACCATCACCCATGCTGTTTTGGAACAGTCTGCAGTGAGGAGGGATGGTGTCTCCGCGGCTGTGCAGATGGACCGCAAATCTTTCCCCTTCACACAGCCTGCCTTCCACTACCTGCAAAAGGTTGCGCAAACTCCTGATGGCCATGATTCCTCGACTGCTGTGACAGGACGGCTGTTAGCTCTTCTGCAGCACCACGTCCTTGCAGGCTGTGTGGTTGTCCCTGCAGCCTCGCATTTGTCGCAGACTCTGTCAGCTCTAAAGAACAAGGTCGGTCGGGATATGGCCGTTCGTCTCGACGACGTGAAGTTTGTGCGTCCCCTGTCCTTCGAACGCGATGCAGATCCCTACGACCTGCGGCTGGAAAGTGTATTGAAGAACGGTGATCAGCGCCTGGAAATCTGGAGTCAATGGGGCGACGCGCCCCGGACCATACACGCGACAGGTCTCTGGGCTGTTGGAGAGGCCTTGGATAGGATGGAGGCGGAGGGAGCGGCGATCATGGAGGACGTACGACAACGAGCGGATGTGCAGTGCGATGTGGAGGCAATGTACAGCGAACTGCACAAGGCGGGGCTGGAGCTCGGCCCCGAGTTTCGCACGGTTCGGGAGGTGTGGATGTGCAGAGATGAGGCGTTTGCGAAGCTGCAGACGACCAACGCGGACACTGCGAAGGGGTTTTACATCCATCCAGCCATTATAGATGGGACGTTTCAGGCGGCAGCCATGGCACTGTCTGGTACGAATGGAGGGGTGTCTGCCATGGTGGGCAAGTATCCTGTCAGTGTTGGACAGGTCAGATATTACGCAGGGGAACCTATTGGTCACACTGCCTTCGCACACATCGCTGTTGTGGAGTCCCTGGCAGCAGAGACCTCGCGTTTCCACATCACGATTTACAATGAGCAGGGCCACATTGTTCTCCTGATGCGAAGCGTCGTATTGCAAAAGATCGCGCTTGAGAAGTTCCGTGTCACTAACAGGGCGCCTCTGCTCTGCGTCATCCCTCCTCAGTACGTCCCCAGTCTTACGCACTCTGGCGTCATTGGCTCTTGGTCCGATGCTGCCGACGCCCGAAGCCCCCCTTTAACGGAAGCCGCTTCTCACTGGAGTTCAATCCCTGCGCCGGACGCCAAGCGGATGTTGGAGGAGATCTTGAGCAGTGTTTTGAAAAGATATGACGTACTTTGGGCGCTGGAAGATCGAGATGCCTCCTTGGGACTGAACTCTACGGAGAGCGTGGCCTTTGTCCAGGAGCTGCTTGAGGCAACGGGCGTTGTATCGTTGAAGACCACACTGAATGCCACGTTTCTGTACAATTATCCATCCGTCAACGCCATCCTAAAGGTTTTGGAGGATCAAGTGCTGTGCATCGCCGACGGAGGCCCTCATCCAAGCGTCACAAGGCATTCCAATGCAGATGACACTCAATCATCTGCCAGCAGCCTCGCCGTGATTGGTGTAGCTTTCTCGGCCCCCGGTGGCAGTGACCTGCTGGGCACATTTTGGGACCTGCTGTTACCAGGCAACTGTGCTGTATCCAAGGTTCCCTTGGACCGCTGGAATACAGATGCACTGGATGTTGACGACCGTATCAAACAATGCCTGTCCTACGCAGCGCTGCTGAACGATCCTGAAAAGTTCGATCGCTCCTACTTTGGGCTCACGGAACTAGAGGCGACGAATATGGATCCACAGCATCGGTTGCTGCTCGAGGGCTGTTCCGGGGCACTGCACGATGCCGGACGCACCAAAGACTCGCTGAAAGGCAGTAAAACAGGGGTGTTTATTGCAATACTAGGTGGCAGCTTGTTTGAGCAAGCTCCTGGTGGCACTTCCGTGTGCACAGCGTTCTCTGTTACGTCGTCATCGATCGCCCTGGCCTCAGGACGTGTGTCGCATGCTTTGGATCTGCATGGCCCGTCGATCAGCCTTGATACCGCCTGTTCGGGGTCGCTCGTAGCGCTGCATCAGGCCCGGCGTAGCCTCCAGGCACATGAGTGCGACGCCGCGGTTGTGGCTGCGGGTAAGATTATGTTTTGCCCCCAAGAGAACATCATGCGGGCCACGGCGCAGATGCTGTCACCCACCGGTCGCTGCCATACCTTTGATCAAAGGGCAGATGGGTATGTGCCGGGGGAGGGTATCGGAGCTGTGGTCCTGAAACGCCTCTCGGGGGTGGATGACGACCAGCCGTACTGTGTGATCCGCGGGTCTGCGGTCCAGCACGACGGCCGGACTGCCACACTGACGGCACCAAATAGTCCGGCGCAAGTGAAGCTGATCCAGACAGCCCTTGAGGATGCAGGAGTGCAGCCGATGGATGTGCACTTTGTGGAGGCCCATGGGACTGGGACAGCACTGGGGGACCCCATTGAGGTGCAGGCACTGCGTGACGTATTCCACCAACGGGGCGAGGCACCTGCTCTGGTGTTGGGAGCGGTGAAGGCCAACATCGGGCACACGGAGGCGTGCGCCGGTATCATGGGGCTGATGAAGGCCATTCTGGTGCTGAGGCATTCCAAAATGCCGCCAGTGGCGGGGCTGGAGAAGCTGAACCCGAACATTACGAGTCTGTTTGAGACCGAGGATGACAAACAGCGCCTGGTGTTTCCGCGGGAGGTGGTTGCACTGGAGACGCGAGGCAGGCCCCTCCGCGGCATAGTCAACTCGTTTGGTTTTGGTGGCACGATTGGCACTGCCGTACTTCAGCAGCCCGTAGCCCAGAGCAAGGCCGAGGCACACCGCCACCAAAAGCCCCTGCGTTTCCCGGACCGCCGTTCGTACCCTTTGCAGCGACGTCAGCCCCTCACCGCGGCTGGCGAATCGATAACCTGCACCAAAGTCCCTGTCTCTGCGGCGTGCCCACTGGTGCGTTTGCCTCTTTCCCCCGTCTCCTCCCAGACTGCGGCCCCACGTGTCGGTGGTGCTCCACCTGTCGCTGCGACCGATGTCTTCCGCTGTCTGCATGACGCTTTGAAGGCGACTCTGGCGTATGTTCCGGAGGGCCATGAGCGGGACACGCCCCTTTCGGAGCTGGGGATGGATTCGCTTCACGTGACGGAGTTCTTTGCACTGCTCAGTCGGGGTCTCGGGGCGAAGATCTCCCCCACGCTGATCTCCGACCACCCCAGTCTTGCCCGTTTGGAGCAGTATTTGCTGGGGCATGCCCCTCTGGACCCCACGCCCGCCCTGCAGCTGATCCGTGACGACCGGGTAGCGTTTCAGCGTGCGCTGGCGGCGCAACAACGCGCGATGCCGCCAATGCTCCCTCGAAGTCCCCCGGCGTCAAGCCCTCGCCACACCTCCCATGTGCTGCTCACCGGCGGGACCGGCTTTCTCGGGAGCCACCTGCTCTGCGCACTGCTGCGCCACACGGACTGGACGCTGTCGTGCTTGGTTCGCGCCGACAGCGTGGCACACGCCCAACAGCGCCTGAAAGACGCACAAACCAAGTTTGGACTGAGGGGCGTCGGGGACGTGCCGTGGACGGATCGGGTGCATGCGGTCTGCGGAGATGTGTCGGAGGCCTTCTTTGGGATCCCACGGGAGCAGTACGAAGCACTGCAGGGCGGCACGGACATCGTTGTGCACGCGGCCGCCCAGGTGAACTACCTGTTGGACTACGCGAGGCTGTGCAGAAGCAACGTGATTGGGACCCAGAACGTCATTTGGTTCTGCATGGGCACTGCTGCGCCCCCGTACCAGCCCCCGCAGCCCCCGACCCGGTGTAAGTTACTCTACTACGTGTCCTCCGAGGCTGTGCTGGCGGCCGACGGGGTAGACAGCGTGACATTTCGGGAAACGGAGCCGTTGCGTGAGGAGGTCCTCG
This sequence comes from Eutreptiella sp. 'Long Island Sound 2002', assembly GCA_964036045.1. Classification (NCBI taxonomy): domain Eukaryota; phylum Euglenozoa; class Euglenophyceae; order Eutreptiales; family Eutreptiaceae; genus Eutreptiella; species Eutreptiella sp. 'Long Island Sound 2002'. Next base: position 43,008,882 of record OZ038394.1, on the reverse strand, counting down.
AGGGGCACGTCAGAAATCGATTCCACTACGGCAGCACAAAGTGGGTCGCCGAGTGGTGCGTCCAGGAGTCCGGCCTGGAGTGCACAATCTTCCGGCCGTCGTTCGTGGCGGGGGCCACGACGGGGGCTGGGCATATGCCGGTGGAGCACCTCCTGCCCCAACTTTTGATGGCAATCCTGGAATCCGGGATCGGCATCGGTGATCACCCCTCCGCACATCAACAGCGGGTGGATTTTGTCCCGGTGGATTACTTCGTTGAGTGCTGCCTGTCGGTGATACGTGAGCCCTCCGCTTACGGTAAAGTGTACCACGTCGTCAACACCATGTCGCCGACCCTGCACGCAGTTTCATGCCTCATTCAAGCCTTGTTCCCTGGGCATCGCTTGAAGCTGGTGGGCCTTGAACAATGGATCCAGCACCCGCAGGTGCACGCGTACTTAGAGGCGTGCAGGACCTCCAAGAACCGGCACCGCAAGCACTTCCTCAGCATCTTCGAAGTGATGAGCTCCCTGTCGTCGTTCCCGCCCATGTTTTCCGACTCAGAAATGGCGCAGCTCATGCAAGCGCGGTCTGCGGCATGCCTCATGGTGTCGGAGCCGCTGCTGGGACGCTATTTCGACTTTTTGACGCGGGAGTTCGAATCTCGGTTCGGCTACCACCCTCGGCAACCGGAGCCCCCGGAGGAAGCACCCCCTGTAGCATGTGTGGGCGGTCCAGGCCCTTGGCCGCCCGCCCCCGTCTCTGGTCGTTCCGAGGCTCCGGGTTCATGGGGCCCGCAAGATCAGTTGCCGCTCGACGCCCCTTCTTGCCGGCCCACACGGAGGCGGCAGCATTTGCCAGGAAGCTGCGATACTGAGGTCCATTCGGACATGTGGCATTGTGTGGGGGGCAGTGAGCAGCGGGGGCCAGAGTCCGACTCATGGGCGCCACGGCGTGAGTTGCAACGACAGCTCGAGCGGGAGTGGCGGCTCGATCAGCAGGAACGGCAACTCGAACGGGAGCGGCGGCTCGACCAGCGGGAACGCCAACTCGAACTTGACCAGTGGGAACGCCAAGGCTATCGGGAATGGCACGGCGGTCGGCGGGATGGACGGCTGGATCTGATGTAGTAGGTCGAGCAGCTGTCACATAACTGTGTCATGGACCAGGTGCGCACTGCGGTATGCGGGACTGTGTGCTGCTCTGCCGGGTTGTGTCGTTTCTGGACGTCACGCGGGCACGGGCGGGACCCCACCTCGACCGCGAATTACTGGCCCCTCCATCAACGTTCTGCATACTTCCCAAGGCCACTTGATGGAAGAAAACGCACAGTGCAGTGCTCAGCGGCCGCAACATTCCTGGGTACAGTCCTCGGGGGTTGCAATATTCATAGCTGCAGTGTTCCCGGCGCTCTGCAGTGGCCCTCCATGTGCTACAATGTCCCTTGGTCCGCCCTTCGGCTCCAAGGCTGCTATGATCTGAGGTAAAAAAAGAACCCCACAGAACAAAAGTGGTGTGGTCCCACAGGTCCACGGCTGTGGCATCCATTCAACGTCGTTACTGGCCTCTGTTGATGTACGCCCTGGACTGCACTCGAGCAAAGTGCATTTGCTGTCTCCGTAGAAAGACAAGTTTGCGGCTGGTTAGGAAAGCGATGCACGTGATGTGATCACACACTACAACAGACCTACCTAGTGAAAGTAGCTGGAATTGAAACACTACTGCAATGGTTTCCCAGCAACAATTTTAAAGCCCTTGGATAGGGGGTGGATATGGGAGTTGAGCACTTGCCGGCTGTGTTGTGGCAACAACAAATGGCAACTTCTTCAATGACTGGCAACACCCGTATCCAGACATTGTTCGAGGTAGGTGAAGTACCTCATCCCGCTCTACCAAATCCGCCCGTGCTCTATGGAAGGGCGCCAAATCAGGTCAGACAACCCCCCTTCCCCCACTCTACGAATTCTCTCGACATCACAGGCATGCGGGGAGCATCGGCAGTTTGACGTGCAAGTCCGTGTATATGTTGGCAACCTGCACTGCTTGACCCCATTGGGTGACCCCTGTTGAGTGACCCCAGTTGGGCAGTCCCCATTGGGTGACCCTGATCATTATGGTGACCCCGTTGGTGGCCCACATTGTGCAGCCGGTCATCAGGATCCGGATGTTTTCAAGCCATGGTACCTGCGTGCCTGGTGAACGCTAGGTTGAGGGATTCAGGCTCTCAACTGGTGGCTTCGTATGTTAATGGTCATTTCCATGTATCCATATACCATCTTCCCATTGGCCATCTGCAGTCTTGATCGTTGATCAACTGGCGAGGCCCATGCCGGATCACAACGGCATCTGTGCTGTTTCATGTTTATCGAAGCCGGCAACACGATTGGGGAGCATCCACAAGCGTTGTCCACTCAGCGCGGCATGCACAGTACTCCATCAGTGCAGTGCACCTTGCCCCCGCATCTCCTGTGTGTGAATGCGTGTACCTGCGTGCCTGTGTGCATTTCCATTCGTTGTTGCCCCCCCCTTCCACAGCAGCACACAACAGCCCACAGCATTTCTTATTGCAACACATCAGCCGATGCTGTGCATGCTGTTCTACCATCCTGTGTGTGTGCAGAGGTGCACCTGAACTGCATGCCTCTCTGTCTGTTTTTGTCCTTCGTCTTCTGTCCTCTTCATCATGTGTGTGCATATGCGCCCGACTCTCCACGACTGATCATCTCCATCATGAGACGTGGCATGAATCTTTACTCGTGCTTTGTGTTTATGTGGTGGGGCACTGCTGGTGCTGGTATGTGTTGTGGATTGCCAAGAAGCAGCAAGGCCACATTGTACTTTTCTTCTCCGGTCAAGTGGATGCTGACGTGCAGTTTCCACACACCCTGGAGGAATAAGCCCGACCATATCTGCTGAAACACCAGTGGGATGCACATGCATGCATGACACCAGGCCTTGATTAGGAGCATCACGATGCCCCGAGTCCAGAGTCAGAATGTACGCGGGAGTTGGAATCTCGGTTCGGCTACCACCCTCGGCAACCGGAGCCCCCGGAGGAAGCACCCCCTGTAGCATGTCTGGGCGGTCCAGGCCCTTGGCCGCCCGCCCCCGTCTCTGGTCGTTCCGAGGCTCCGGGTTCATGGGGCCCGCAAGATCAGTTGCCGCTCGACGCCCCGTCTTGCCGGCCCACACGGAGGCGGCAGCATTTGCCAGGAAGCTGCGATACTGAGGTCCATTCGGACATGTGGCATTGTGTGGGGGGCAGTGAGCAGCGGGGGCCAGAGTCCGACTCATGGGCGCCACGGCGTGAGTTGCAATGACAGCTCGAGCGGGAGCGGCGGCTCGACCAGCGGGAACGCCAACTCGAACTTGACCAGTGGGAACGCCAAGGCTATCGGGAATGGCACGGCGGTCGGCGGGATGGACGGCTGGATCTGATGTAGTAGGTCGAGCAGCTGTCACATAACTGTGTCATGGACCAGGTGCGCACTGCGGTATGCGGGACTGTGTGCTGCTCTGCCGGGTTGTGTCGTTTCTGGACGTCACGCGGGCACGGGCGGGACCCCACCTCGACCGCGAATTACTGGCCCCTCCATCAACGTTCTGCATACTTCCCAAGGCCACTTGATGGAAGAAAACGCACAGTGCAGTGCTCAGCGGCCGCAACATTCCTGGGTACAGTCCTCGGGGGTTGCAATATTCATAGCTGCAGTGTTCCCGGCGCTCTGCAGTGGCCCTCCATGTGCTACAATGTCCCTTGGTCCGCCCTTCGGCTCCAAGGCTGCTATGATCTGAGGTAAAAAAAGAACCCCACAGAACAAAAGTGGTGTGGTCCCACAGGTCCACGGCTGTGGCATCCATTCAACGTCGTTACTGGCCTCTGTTGATGTACGCCCTGGACTGCACTCGAGCAAAGTGCATTTGCTGTCTCCGTAGAAAGACAAGTTTGCGGCTGGTTAGGAAAGCGATGCACGTGATGTGATCACACACTACAACAGACCTACCTAGTGAAAGTAGCTGGAATTGAAACACTACTGCAATGGTTTCCCAGCAACAATTTTAAAGCCCTTGGATAGGGGGTGGATATGGGAGTTGAGCACTTGCCAGCTGTGTTGTGGCAAACAAATGGCAACTTCTTCAATGACTGGCAACACCCGTATCCAGACATTGTTCGAGGTAGGTGAAGTACCTCATCCCGCTCTACCAAATCCGCCCGTGCTCTATGGAAGGGCGTCAAATCAGGTCAGACAACCCCCCTTCCCCCACTCTACGAATTCTCTCGACATCACAGGCATGCGGGGAGCATCGGCAGTTTGACGTGCAAGTCCGTGTATATGTTGGCAACCTGCACTGCTTGACCCCATTGGGTGACCCCTGTTGAGTGACCCCAGTTGGGCAGTCCCCATTGGGTGACCCTGATCATTATGGTGACCCCGTTGGTGGCCCACATTGTGCAGCCGGTCATCAGGATCCGGATGTTTTCAAGCCATGGTACCTGCGTGCCTGGTGAACGCTAGGTTGAGGGATTCAGGCTCTCAACTGGTGGCTTCGTATGTTAATGGTCATTTCCATGTATCCATATACCATCTTCCCATTGGCCATCTGCAGTTTTGATCGTTGATCAACTGGCGAGGCCCATGCCGGATCACAACGGCATCTGTGCTGTTTCATGTTTATCGAAGCCGGCAACACGATTGGGGAGCATCCACAAGCGTTGTCCACTCAGCCTGGCATGCACAGTACTCCATCAGTGCAGTGCACCTTGCCCCCGCATCTCCTGTGTGTGAATGCGTGTACCTGCGTGCCTGTGTGCATTTCCATTCGTTGTTGCCCCCCGCTTCCACAGCAGCACACAGCCCACAGCATTTCTTATTGCAACACATCAGCCGATGCTTTGCATACTGTTCTACCATCCTGTGTGTGTGCAGAGGTGCACCTGAACTGCATGCCTTTCTGTCTGTTTTTGTCCTTCGTCTTCTGTCCTCTTCATCATGTGTGTGCATATGCGCCCGACTCTCCACGACTGATCATCTCCATCATGAGACGTGGCATGAATCTGTACTCGTGCTTTGTGTTTATGTGGTGGGGCACTGCTGGTGCTGGTATGTGTTGTGGATTGCCAAGAAGCAGCAAGGCCACATTGTACTTTTCTTCTCCGGTCAAGTGGATGCTGACGTGCATTTTCAACACACCCTGGAGGAATGAGCCCGACCATATCTGCTGAAACACCAGTGGGATGCACATGCATGCATGACACCAGGCCTTGATTAGGAGCATCACGATGCCCCGAGTCCAGAGTCAGAATGTACGCGGGAGTTGGAATCTCGGTTCGGCTACCACCCTCGGCAACCGGAGCCCCCGGAGGAAGCACCCCCTGTAGCATGTCTGGGCGGTCCAGGCCCTTGGCCGCCCGCCCCCGTCTCTGGTGGTTCCAAGGCTCCGGGTTCATGGGGCCCGCAAGATCAGTTGCCGCTCGACGCCCCGTCTTGCCGGCCCACACGGAGGCAGCGGTACTGGCAGCATTTGCCAGGAAGCTACGATACTGAGGTCCATTCGGACATGTGGCATTGTGTGGGAGGCAGTGAGCAGCGGGGGCCAGAGTCCGACTCATGGGCGCCACGGCGTGAGTTGCAACGACAGCTCGAGCGGGAGTGGCGGCTCGACCAGCGGGAACGCCAACTCGAACTTGACCAGTGGGAATGCCAAGGCTATCGGGAATGGCACGGCGGTCGGCGGGATGGACGGCTGGATCTGATGTAGTAGGTCCAGCAGCGGTCACATGACTGTGTCATGGACCAGGTGCGCACTGCGGTATGCGGGACTGTGTGCTGCTCTGCCGGGTTGTGTCGTTTCTGGACGTCACGCGGGCACGGGCGGGACCCCACCTCGACCGCGAATTACTGGCCCCTCCATCAACGTTCTGCATACTTCCCAAGGCCACTTGATGGAAGAAAACGCACAGTGCAGTGCTCAGCGGCCGCAACATTCCTGGGTACAGTCCTCGGGGGTTGCAATATTCATAGCTGCAGTGTTCCCGGCCCTCTGCAGTGGCCCTCCATGTGCTACAATGTCCCTTGGTCCGCCCTTCGGCTCCAAGGCTGCTATGATCTGAGGTAAAAAAAGAACCCCACAGAACAAAAGTGGTGTGGTCCCGCAGGTCCACGGCTGTGGCATCCATTCAACGTCGTTACTGGCCTCTGTTGATGTACGCCCTGGACTGCACTCGAGCAAAGTGCATTTGCTGTCTCCGTAGAAAGACAAGTTTGCGGCTGGTTAGGAAAGCGATGCACGTGATGTGATCACACACTACAACAGACCTACCTAGTGAAAGTAGCTGGAATTGAAACACTACTGCAATGGTTTCCCAGCAACAATTTTAAAGCCCTTGGATAGGGGGTGGATATGGGAGTTGAGCACTTGCCAGCTGTGTTGTGGCAAACAAATGGCAACTTCTTCAATGACTGGCAACACCCGTATCCAGACATTGTTCGAGGTAGGTGAAGTACCTCATCCCGCTCTACCAAATCCGCCCGTGCTCTATGGAAGGGCGTTAAATCAGGTCAGACAACCCCCCTTCCCCCACTCTACGAATTCTCTCGACATCACAGGCATGCGGGGAGCATCGGCAGTTTGACGTGCAAGTCCGTGTATATGTTGGCAACCTGCACTGCTTGACCCCATTGGGTGACCCCTGTTGAGTGACCCCAGTTGGGCAGGCGCCATTGGGTGACCCTGATCATTATGGTGACCCCGTTGGTGGCCCACATTGTGCAGCCGGTCATCAGGATCCGGATGTTTTCAAGCCATGGTACCTGCGTGCCTGGTGAACGCTAGGTTGAGGGATTCAGGCTCTCAACTGGTGGCTTCGTATGTTAATGGTCATTTCCATGTATCCATATACCATCTTCCCATTGGCCATCTGCAGTCTTGATCGTTGATCAACTGGCGAGGCCCATGCCGGATCACAACGGCATCTGTGCTGTTTCATGTTTATCGAAGCCGGCAACACGATTGGGGAGCATCCACAAGCGTTGTCCACTCAGCCTGGCATGCACAGTACTCCATCAGTGCAGTGCACCTTGCCCCCGCATCTCCTGTGTGTGAATGCGTGTACCTGCGTGCCTGTGTGCATTTCCATTCGTTGTTGCCCCCCGCTTCCACAGCAGCACACAACAGCCCACAGCATTTCTTATTGCGACACATCAGCCGATGCTTTGCATACTGTTCTACCATCCTGTGTGTGTGCAGAGGTGCACCTGAACTGCATGCCTCTCTGTCTGTTTTTGTCTTTCGTCTTCTGTCCTCTTCATCATGTGTGTGCATATGCGCCCGACTCTCCACGACTGATCATCTCCATCATGAGAGGTGGCATGAATCTGTACTCGTGCTTTGTGTTTATGTGGTGGGGCACTGCTGGTGCTGGTATGTGTTGTGGATTGCCAAGAAGCAGCAAGGCCACGTTGTACTTTTCTTCTCCGGTCAAGTGGATGCTGACGTGCAGTTTCCACACACCCTGGAGGAATAAGCCCGACCATATCTGCTGAAACACCAGTGGGATGCACATGCATGCATGACACCAGGCCTTGATTAGGAGCATCACGATGCCCCGAGTCCAGAGTCAAAATGTACGCGGTAGTTCGAATCTCAGTTCGGCTACCACCCTCGGCAACCGGAGCCCCCGGAGGAAGCACCCCCTGTAGCATGTCAGGGCGGTCCAGGCCCTTGGCCGCCCGCCCCCGTCTCTGGTCGTTCCGAGGCTCCGGGTTCATGGGGCCCGCAAGATCAGTTGCCGCTCGACGCCCCATCTTGCCGGCCCACACGGAGGCAGCGGTACTGGCAGCATTTGCCAGGAAGCTGCGATACTCAGGTCCATTCGGACATGTGGCATTGTGTGGGGGGCAGTGAGCAGCGGGGGCCAGAGTCCGACTCATGGGCGCCACGGCGTGAGTTGCAACGACAGCTCGAGCGGGAGTGGCGGCTCGATCAGCAGGAACGGCAACTCGAACGGGAGCGGCGGCTCGACCAGCGGGAACGCCAACTCGAACTTGACCAGTGGGAACGCCAAGGCTATCGGGAATGGCACGGCGGTCGGCGGGATGGACGGCTGGATCTGATGTAGTAGGTCGAGCAGCTGTCACATGACTGTGTCATGGACCAGGTGCGCACTGCGGTATGCGGGACTGTGTGCTGCTCTGCCGGGTTGTGTCGTTTCTGGACGTCACGCGGGCACGGGCGGGACCCCACCTCGACCGCGAATTACTGGCCCCTCCATCAACGTTCTGCATACTTCCCAAGGCCACTTGATGGAAGAAAACGCACAGTGCAGTGCTCAGCGGCCGCAACATTCCTGGGTACAGTCCTCGGGGGTTGCAATATTCATAGCTGCAGTGTTCCCGGCCCTCTGCAGTGGCCCTCCATGTGCTACAATGTCCCTTGGTCCGCCCTTCGGCTCCAAGGCTGCTATGATCTGAGGTAAAAAAAGAACCCCACAGAACAAAAGTGGTGTGGTCCCACAGGTCCACGGCTGTGGCATCCATTCAACGTCGTTACTGGCCTCTGTTGATGTACGCCCTGGACTGCACTCAAGCAAAGTGCATTTGCTGTCTCCGTAGAAAGACAAGTTTGCGGCTGGTTAGGAAAGCGATGCACGTGATGTGATCACACACTACAACAGACCTACCTAGTGAAAGTAGCTGGAATTGAAACACTACTGCAATGGTTTCCCAGCAACAATTTTAAAGCCCTTGGATAGGGGGTGGATATGGGAGTTGAGCACTTGCCGGCTGTGTTGTGGCAACAACAAATGGCAACTTCTTCAATGACTGGCAACACCTGTATCCAGACATTGTTCGAGGTAGGTGAAGCACCTCATCCCGCTCTACCAAATCCGCCCGTGCTCTATGGAAGGGCGTCAAATCAGGTCAGACAACCCCCCTTCCCCCACTCTACGAATTCTCTCGACATCACAGGCATGCGGGGAGCATCGGCAGTTTGACGTGCAAGTCCGTGTATATGTTGGCAACTGCACTGCTTGACCCCATTGGGTGACCCCTGTTGAGTGACCCCAGTTGGGCAGTCCCCATTGGGTGACCCTGATCATTATGGTGACCCCGTTGGTGGCCCACATTGTGCAGCCGGTCATCAGGATCCGGATGTTTTCAAGCCATGGTACCTGCGTGCCTGGTGAACGCTAGGTTGAGGGATTCAGGCTCTCAACTGGTGGCTTCGTATGTTAATGGTCATTTCCATGTATCCATATACCATCTTCCCATTGGCCATCTGCAGTCTTGATCGTTGATCAACTGGCGAGGCCCATGCCGGATCACAACGGCATCTGCGCTGTTTCATGTTTATCGAAGCCGGCAACACGATTGGGGAGCATCCACAAGCGTTGTCCACTCAGCCTGGCATGCACAGTACTCCATCAGTGCAGTGCACCTTGCCCCCACATCTCCTGTGGGTGAATGCGTGTACCTGCGTGCCTGTGTGCATTTCCATTCGTTGTTGCCCCCCGCTTCCACAGCAGCACACAACAGCCCACAGCATTTCTTATTGCAACACATCAGCCGATGCTGTGCATGCTGTTCTACCATCCTGTGTGTGTGCAGAGGTGCACCTGAACTGCATGCCTTTCTGTCTGTTTTTGTCTTTCGTCTTCTGTCCTCTTCATCATGTGTGTGCATATGCGCCCGACTCTCCACGACTGATCATCTCCATCATGAGACGTGGCATGAATCTGTACTCGTGCTTTGTGTTTATGTGGTGGGGCACTGCTGGTGCTGGTATGTGTTGTGGATTGCCAAGAAGCAGCAAGGCCACGTTGTACTTTTCTTCTCCGGTCAAGTGGATGCTGACGTGCAGTTTCAACACACCCTGGAGGAATAAGCCCGACCATATCTGCTGAAACACCAGTGGGATGCACATGCATGCATGACACCGGGCCTTGATTAGGAGCATCACGATGCCCCGAGTCCAGAGTCAGAATGTACGCGGGAGTTCGAATCTCGGTTCGGCTACCACCCTCGGCAACCGGAGCCCCCGGAGGAAGCACCCCCTGTAGCATGTCTGGGCGGTCCAGGCCCTTGGCCGCCCGCCCCCGTCTCTGGTCGTTCCGAGGCTCCGGGTTCATGGGGCCCGCAATATCAGTTGCCGCTCGACGCCCCTTCTTGCCGGCCCACACGGAGGCAGTGATACTGGCAGCATTTGCCAGGAACCTGCGATACTGAGGTCCATTCGGACATGTGGCATTGTGTGGGGGGCAGTGAGCAGCGGGGGCCAGAGTCCGACTCATGGGCGCCACGGCGTGAGTTGCAACGACAGCTCGAGCGGGAGTGGCGGCTCGATCAGCAGGAACGGCAACTCGAACGGGAGCGGCGGCTCGACCAGCGGGAACGCCAACTCGAACTTGACCAGTGGGAATGCCAAGGCTATCGGGAATGGCACGGCGGTCGGCGGGATGGACGGCTGGATCTGATGTAGTAGGTCGAGCAGCTGTCACATAACTGTGTCATGGACCAGGTGCGCACTGCGGTATGCGGGACTGTGTGCTGCTCTGCTGGGTTGTGTCGTTTCTGGACGTCACGCGGGCACGGGCGGGACCCCACCTCGACCGCGAATTACTGGCCCCTCCATCAACGTTCTGCATACTTCCCAAGACCACTTGATGGAAGAAAACGCACAGTGCAGTGCTCAGCGGCCGCAACATTCCTGGGTACAGTCCTCGGGGGTTGCAATATTCATAGCTGCAGTGTTCCCAGCCCTCTGCAGTGGCCCTCCATGTGCTACAATGTCCCTTGGTCCGCCCTTCGGCTCCAAGGCTGCTATGATCTGAGGTAAAAAAAGAACCCCACAGAACAAAAGTGGTGTGGTCCCACAGGTCCACGGCTGTGGCATCCATTCAACGTCGTTACTGGCCTCTGTTGATGTACGCCCTGGACTGCACTCAAGCAAAGTGCATTTGCTGTCTCCGTAGAAAGACAAGTTTGCGGCTGGTTAGGAAAGCGATGCACGTGATGTGATCACACACTACAACAGACCTACCTGGTGAAAGTAGCTGGAATTGAAACACTACTGCAATGGTTTCCCAGCAACAATTTTAAAGCCCTTGGATAGGGGGTGGATATGGGAGTTGAGCACTTGCCAGCTGTGTTGTGGCGACAACAAATGGCAACTTCTTCAATGACTGGCAACACCTGTATCCAGACATTGTTCGAGGTAGGTGAAGTACCTCATCCCGCTCTACCAAATCCGCCCGTGCTCTATGGAAGGGCGTCAAAACAGGTCAGACAACCCCCCTCCCCCCACTCTACGAATTCTCTCGACATCACAGGCACGCGGGGAGCATCGGCAGTTTGACGTGCAAGTCCGTGTATATGTTGGCAATCTGCACTGCTTGACCCCATTGGGTGACCCCTGTTGAGTGACCCCAGTTGGGCAGTCCCCATTGGGTGACCCTGATCATTATGGTGACCCCGTTGGTGGCCCACATTGTGCAGCCGGTCATCAGGATCCGGATGTTTTCAAGCCATGGTACCTGCGTGCCTGGTGAACGCTAGGTTGAGGGATTCAGGCTCTCAACTGGTGGCTTCGTATGTTAATGGTCATTTCCATGTATCCATATACCATCTTCCCATTGGCCATCTGCAGTCTTGATCGTTGATCAACTGGCGAGGCCCATGCCGGATCACAACGGCATCTGTGCTGTTTCATGTTTATCGAAGCCGGCAACACGATTGGGGAGCATCCACAAGCGTTGTCCACTCAGCCTGGCATGCACAGTACTCCATCAGTGCAGTGCACCTTGCCCCCGCATCTCCTGTGTGTGAATGCGTGTACCTGCGTGCCTGTGTGCATTTCCATTCGTTGTTGCCCCCCGCTTCCACAGCAGCACACAACAGCCCACAGCATTTCTTATTGCAACACATCAGCCGATGCTTTGCATGCTGTTCTACCATCCTGTGTGTGTGCAGAGGTGCACCTGAACTGCATGCCTCTCTGTCTGTTTTTGTCTTTCGTCTTCTGTCCTCTTCATCATGTGTGTGCATATGCGCCCGACTCTCCACGACTGATCATCTCCATCATGAGACGTGGCATGAATCTGTACTCGTGCTTTGTGTTTATGTGGTGGGGCATTGCTGGTGCTGGTATGTGTTGTGGATTGCCAAGAAGCAGCAAGGCCACATTGTACTTTTCTTCTCCGGTCAAGTGGATGCTGACGTGCAGTTTCCACACACCCTGGAGGAATAAGCCCGACCATATCTGCTGAAACACCAGTGGGATGCACATCCATGCATGACACCAGGCCTTGATTAGGAGCATCACGATGCCCCGAGTCCAGAGTCAGAATGTACGCGGAGTTCGAATCTCAGTTCGGCTACCACCCTCGGCAACCGGAGCCCCCGGAGGAAGCACCCCCTGTAGCATGTCTGGGCGGTCCAGGCCCTTGGCCGCCCGCCCCCGTCTCTGGTCGTTCCGAGGCTCCGGGTTCATGGGGCCCGCAACATCAGTTGCCGCTCGACGCCCCGTCTTGCCGGCGCACACAGAGGCGGCAGCATTTGCCAGGAAGCTGCGATACTGAGGTCCATTCGGACATGTGGCATTGTGTGGGGGGCGGTGAGCAGCGGGGGCCAGAGTCCGACTCATGGGCGCCACGGCGTGAGTTGCAACGACAGCTCGAGCGGGAGCGGCGGCTCGATCAGCAGGAACGGCAACTCGAACGGGAGCGGCGGCTCGACCAGCGGGAACGCCAACTCGAACTTGACCAGTGGGAATGCCAAGGCTATCGGGAATGGCACGGCGGTCGGCGGGATGGACGGCTGGATCTGATGTAGTAGGTCGAGCAGCTGTCACATGACTGTGTCATGGACCAGGTGCGCACTGCGGTATGCGGGACTGTGTGCTGCTCTGCCGGGTTGTGTCGTTTCTGGACGTCACGCGGGCACAGGCGGGACCCCACCTCGACCGCGAATTACTGGCCCCTCCATCAACGTTCTGCATACTTCCCAAGGCCACTTGATGGAAGAAAACGCACAGTGCAGTGCTCAGCGGCCGCAACATTCCTGGGTACAGTCCTCGGGGGTTGCAATATTCATAGCTGCAGTGTTCCCGGCGCTCTGCAGTGGCCCTCCATGTGCTACAATGTCCCTTGGTCCGCCCTTCGGCTCCAAGGCTGCTATGATCTGAGGTAAAAAAAAAGAACCCAACAGAACAAAAGTGGTGTGGTCCCACAGGTCCACGGCTGTGGCATCCATTCAACGTCGTTACTGGCCTCTGTTGATGTACGCCCTGGACTGCACTCGAGCAAAGTGCATTTGCTGTCTCCGTAGAAAGACAAGTTTGCGGCTGGTTAGGAAAGCGATGCACGTGATGTGATCACACACTACAACAGACCTATCTGGTGAAAGTAGCTGGAATTGAAACACTACTGCAATGGCTTCCCAGCAACAATTTTAAAGCCCTTGGATGGGGGGTGGATATGGGAGTTGAGCACTTGCCGGCTGTGTTGTGGCAACAACAAATGGCAACTTCTTCAATGACTGGCAACACCCGTATCCAGACATTGTTCGAGGTAGGTGAAGTACCTCATCCCGCTCTACCAAATCCGCCCGTGCTCTATGGAAGGGCGTCAAAACAGGTCAGACAACCCCCCTCCCCCCACTCTACGAATTCTCTCGACATCACAGGCATGCGGGGAGCATCGGCAGTTTGACGTGCAAGTCCGTGTATATGTTGGCAACCTGCACTGCTTGACCCCATTGGGTGACCCCTGTTGAGTGACCCCAGTTGGGCAGTCCCCATTGGGTGACCCTGATCATTATGGTGACCCCGTTGGTGGCCCACATTGTGCAGCCGGTCATCAGGATCCGGATGATTTCAAGCCATGGTACCTGCGTGCCTGGTGAACGCTAGGTTGAGGGATTCAGGCTCTCAACTGGTGGCTTCGTATGTTAATGGTCATTTCCATGTATCCATATACAATCTTCCCATTGGCCATCTGCAGTCTTGATCGTTGATCAACTGGCGAGGCCCATGCCGGATCACAACGGCATCTGTGCTGTTTCATGTTTATCGAAGCCGGCAACACGATTGGGGAGCATCCACAAGCGTTGTCCACTCAGCCTGGCATGCACAGTACTCCATCAGTGCAGTGCACCTTGCCCCCGCATCTCCTGTGTGTGAATGCGTGTACCTGCGTGCCTGTGTGCATTTCCATTCGTTGTTGCCCCCCCCTTCCACAGCAGCACACAACAGCCCACAGCATTTCTTATTGCAACACATCAGCCAATGCTTTGCATGCTGTTCTACCATCCTGTGTGTGTGCAGAGGTGCACCTGAACTGCATGCCTCTCTGTCTGTTTTTGTCTTTCGTCTTCTGTCCTCTTCATCATGTGTGTGCATATGCGCCCGACTCTCCACGACTGATAATCTCCATCATGAGAGGTGGCATGAATCTGTACTCGTGCTTTGTGTTTATGTTGGTGGGCACTACTGGTGCTGGTATGTGTTGTGGATTGCCAAGAAGCAGCAAGGCCACGTTGTACTTTTCTTCTCCGGTCAAGTGGATGCTGACGTGCAGTTTCAAGACACCCTGGAGGAATGAGCCCGACCATATCTGCTGAAACACCAGTGGGATGCACATGCATGCATGACACCAGGCCTTGATTAGGCATCACGATGCCCCGAGTCCAGAGTCAAAATGTACGCGGGAGTTCGAATCTCGGTTCGGCTACCACCCTCGGCAACCGGAGCCCCCGGAGGAAGCAAACAGGGGACATAAGGGTTTAGCAGCTACTGTAATGATACTCTACTTCTTGATTTTTTATTAAAGTTTTTCACATCTCGAATCATTCAGCACGACACAAATCAACAAGTATTTATGAAATCATAATGTCATCCTGGAATTCTCTAATAGCATTGGACCATAATGCACCGCTACGTACAATCCACCTTTCTCAAGTCTCATTTCTCCATGTTTTCGCTACGCCATGGGTTTGCCATGGTTTGGGCTTTAGGAATAAAGGATAGCTGGGCTCCAAGGGATTTTACACTGGGTGATACAAGGGCATTATACCCCCGGGGCAAAGGGGATATTCGGCATAGGTCTGCCCCCCGCTCCCCCCCGAATCAACCCCTGTCGTGACCGCCAAAGTGAGGGTCATATAGCTGGCTCCATGGGGAGTTGCAAGTTTCCGATTTCTTCTATTGAGGGACCTTCGTCTGTTTTTCAACGGGATAATCAGGGTCAGATATGGTTCCCATTTTTTTGGACCGGAGCATCACCGTCAGGGTGGGCAGTTTTGACGGAAATGGTCCCCTGGACCAACTTGGCAATGCTGGAGCTCAAGGTCTCTTTCTGAGTGTCTATTTTTTTTTCGATTTCAGCATTTCTCAAATGCAGTAAAGACAAACGGACTACAAATCGTCCTGATTTGTCGATTTCTGGGAGTGCTGTTCAGTTTGACCTGAAATTCGACCTTTTGGAACCCTTTGAGTGCAACTTGATCAATCTTGGCGTCTTTTGCGGCCGCCAATATCTCATACTTTACTTTTTTGGTTTTGTGCCGGTTGCAGACCACAAGTCGTACCTCAACTCTCTCCTTGTTGGTCCCGATAATTTCAAAGCGTGCTTAAGTCCATCTACCATGACTAGTCTTTTCAACTTCGGAGCCTCCAAGACTACCCAACCCAACATGTCCATCGATTTACGCTTAGAACAACCGGAAAAAACAAAGTGGGCGACTTTTGTGGCCGCCGCTTAGAAAAAAGCTATGTAAAACGACCACATCTACTATGAGTTGAATGAGCCCAAGAACAAGACATTCAACTGCAAGAAAATATCCCTGCCTCATGACGCACGACAACAACTCTTTGATATAGCACTTTGGCACGTGGGCTTCGAAGAAGACGACCTTCACATTTCACCTGGTGATTTCAAATACACCAAAAGAAAGCCCCAAGCACTCGGTCACACTAGCGCATGATGCCATAAAGAATGTAAAGGAGCTCATCAAAAAGCACAAACACTTCTACGTCTTC
Source organism: Eutreptiella sp. 'Long Island Sound 2002' (assembly GCA_964036045.1). Classification (NCBI taxonomy): domain Eukaryota; phylum Euglenozoa; class Euglenophyceae; order Eutreptiales; family Eutreptiaceae; genus Eutreptiella; species Eutreptiella sp. 'Long Island Sound 2002'. The sequence goes on along the minus strand of OZ038394.1, from coordinate 42,992,868 downwards.
TTTTTAGGTGACAAGAAAGATCCGCCGCCTCAATTTTGGTCCACAAAAACATGGGCCAAGGCCATCAAACAAGCTCTTTCCGAGCTCAACAAAGAGGACAACGAAAAAGTGTATAGTGGGTGGTTCACGATGGAGACGTGAGAGCGCCACACTCTGCGCGCAACCACTTGCTATACGCCGCCGGCCCGCTTATCGACCTCAAACGGGCAGTGGACAAGGTGGTGTGCCATCACGGAACCTGGCCTCGTGTGCCCACAAAGGCCTTCTCCCTCAAAGATGGTTTTCTCCCGGAACGCCCTTACGTCTCAATTCACCTCAACTCGGCTCGACAAACCACGGATCCCATCGAATACTTTGACTTTGACGCAAGAGAAATGAACAGCCAAATGGTCTTGAGTGCTATAAAGGTGCCTCAAATGGTTAAGGCAGTTGACACGCAGACTTGGTTCGATGTACATCGGACCTCCTCCACAAGTACCACTATGACCGGTACCTCCATGATTTGGGTGAAGGCCAAAACCCCACCCCCGTGACAGAGAAAACCCTCACCAACGTGCGCGGCTTTCAAAAGTTCATCAACCAAACTTTTGAAGTCCACGAAGATGATATATCGTTGAATTCCATAGATGCCATATACCAACTAGGTGGTGGTATTACATCAAGGGCACCGCATGACAAGTTTCTTCGGTTCGAGTGGAAAATGCCTTTCCAACAGGGTGAAACCTTGCTTCACAAAGTTTTTGAGCACAAGTGGGCCAAAACCGGCATGTTATATGCCATCAAAGTCACCGACTTAGAGGAAGGTAACTTGTACCAACTCCAAGCATCCCGAGAAATGATCGCCTTTCACCCCGAAATGGACGCCATTGAAAGCTGGAGCGTTGTTTGCAAATCCGGCTATGGAAGACCCCCCCCCCACATGTTCCCAAAAGGGGTATCACTTCGCACAAAAATGAGCTTGTTTGCAAATCTCGATGTCTCGGGGGTCCTATGTGACTCCGGCAGGAACCCCGTCCAATCCTTTTCTTGGAAACTTTTCCACAATGATGGAATTGTTTTGTTTTACGGCCCGGAGGCGGCATTTGTTAAATTCTGGAACTCTACAGCCAGCAACGAAAACAAAGAATCCTCCATGCCTCTTCGCCCCATGATGCATAGTACTTGGGCACAGCCTTCTCAGCAATTTTCTTTTGAAGTGCGCCCTTGCCTCCGAGAGAACTGTGCATGCACAAATTGTAGCCGGCGTCTTTGGCCCATCCAAAAATTGGCGACTCGCTGCGGACCCAAATTTTGGGGGGCATGTATACCGCGCTGAATTTGGCAATGAGGATTCAATTGCACTCGCACCTGGGTTCACGATGAACGACACTGCAATCGTATGTGCTTTCCCAAATAAGTTTAGAAAGAACACCCTTATTGCGACCGAAGACCCAGGTTTATCAACAGTAATGGCCGGCATAAAGCTGGGTTCTATTGCTTTTGTTGCTGCACTCGTTGACGAGGATGAGCGATTGGCGGCCCAACCTATATCTTACAAGGAAAAAATAGATCTGCTCAAGACAGCACAAGTCAATGATGCATCCAATGCTGTACTAGCGGGATGGTTGGTGACACCCAATGCAATCGATGAGGACCAAGAAAGTATCCTCATGGAACACATTGAAAAAATTGAGGGCTCGAACAGTACCACACATCGTCATCTCAAGCAGTATTGGTACTCCCATGACTTGAAGGATGGAGACATCAAACCAGCAAACCCCTTCCCCGACTTCCTTCTCATGGCCCAATAGCTTGCACACCAACTGCTGTTGGAAAATGATCTGGATTTGTCCATCAGCCAAATCAGAATCGCTGATTGTCCACCGGGAGTGGGAGTTAGCGATCGCGTTGACAATTTTGTACTGGGTAAAGTGGTCCTCACCATGAGTTTGCTTGAAATGGTTCCCATGCAGCCGATGCCCAAAGAGGGAGGCACCCCAACTCAAGTTCTCCTTGATCGTAGGTCTTTGACCGCACTCACCGGAAAGTCTCGCTAGGCATACTAGCATGGAATTCCCTCCCACACTCATGATGAGATAGATAATGAGCGCAAACTGCATGGTCGCAGAGTCTGTATCATTTTCTGTAGCGTGTCATATGTCGCTATCCAAGAAGATGAAGAATTAACACAGTTCTGAGCTGAAGGCCACGACCTTTGCTTACTCTCACACAGGTTTTTCATGAACATGCCAACAATGTACTCTCCGGCACAGTCAAAGCGCCTGGCATCCAACGTGCAACACACTCCAAGAGTGAACGACCTTCGGTGTGTCACCACACCGATTTATGTTACCTCTCCTGCGGTGGTACACACACATGCAGCAACAACAAACACGCTGGCATGCCAGGACGTGAGTCTATGTGGGAACTCAGTACCCAATTTTCTCACTCAACGCAAAGAAGTCGACGGGTTGCCATTGGAGGCCGTGCTTCGGTGACCCATGGCGGTGAAGTATGTTCGTGCAATTTTCTGTTTTTGAAAATTGATTTGCTTGCGGTCCTTTTTTTGATCGACGTCAAACCTCGGCAGGCCAGCAACACGCCCAATAGTGTTGAACCAAGCTATGACATCCACCGCACTATGCTAGGAGTGACCACAGATCACGCTGGAAGACTCCGCAGTCCCATGGCAGTCCCCTGGGATACAAGCACCTCCCCAATGCAATACTGTGTATGTCCCGGCCTAAAGTCTCAGCCACTTGGTCGCCACAGTTGTATTGGAAACCCCACCAAGTACAGCCATCGCCGTGTTGTGTTGTGCAATTACCCTCACACCTGCGCCCCTAGACGGTGCTGCTAGCAAGCAACGACAACGTCCCTTCATCGGGGTCCTCAAGTGCCCACTACCAGCAAGTGGTATCACTTCTTGATTGATGCCACGCTGTCACAGACAGTAACGATTCGTTCATCCATACGCTCTTTTTGGCGGTATACCTTGCGCTGAGCCAAGGCCACTCCCCATACCTTTTGCGTCTGCACACAGTTTCAAGAGACCACCACACTCTTCTTTGCACCCACTCAAACACACCGTCACTGAGCTCACCCATCAATCAGTGGTTCCTAGGTTCGGGTTAATGGGATTAATGCATTACGACCTATAACACCAATCCGTATAATGGGAAGGTGAAGGGACCCCTGCCCCCTACCTTAAAGTGAGTAACTAGAGATCCTAATTTGATATCCTGAATTTCTGTAGACACTGCTTTGGTTCAGAGGCTACACTTTTATATCTTTTTTTTCATGAATACCTACGTGTCCTAATGATGTGCATCCTTGGGGGCTAGGAAACCTCTTTTTGAGCGGCCCTACGTTCAGACCCTAGGGGCCTAGCGAAGTAGGATGAGCCCAACTGACATGGCAGTGCACTCAGTGCCACAAGCCATGCCACCTCAGCACCTAGGGGACCAGAAGCAAAGGGGTCACATCTCGAGGTGACCCTACTACAGAGACAGAGCCCATGAGGGCACTTTTCAGCATTGTTTGATACCTTTTTTGACTATCTTTTCCTATGCGGTAAGAAGTTGATGTGTTGTTGTGAATACTTCATTCCTTGGTAAATGATCTATCTTCTTTGTGCAGTAGCCCCTCATGTTTGACGTGAATTGATGATGATCATTGTGCCGTACTTGGCTACTTCAACTATCGGGATTTCTTTGTCTTTATATCTACAAAACTGTTTCAAAACATCCAAAGGCTGGGGAACAGTGACAAGCAGATACAAGCAGGAGCAGAACAAGATCACGCTTTTATATCATTGGTCAATATACACTGTCTCTATGTTGAACTTCGCCTCGCCCGGAACGCTCTCTACGTTAAACCACTTTGAGTAACGCTCGCCGCAGGGCAACCAGTCGGATGCAAGCAGGAGTCACAATACAAAAAGACTACACCAAAACTTTGATTGAGTCCTTCAACCTTTTATTTGATTTTTTGCAAATCAACAAAGGATTTCGGATAGCCCAGCGACAAACAAGCCAACTGAATCGGATATAATCAACCGTTAAAGGTCACGTAATACAAGTTTGTTTGGAGGTGACCAGTACATTCCGTATGCTTGTAGTTGGAGATGACACAGCACAAAGTATTCAACTCCTAAAAGATACAAGATGCGGAACTAATTGGCTCAAAATAAGTCCAATATGCAGGCTGCAGCAGGCCTAAACTTCGGAGGTCCAAAGACACGATACGGGGCAATTTGCACCGAAACTGCAACTCCAATGCAACGTGTGCAGGCTAAATGCCCTTTGGCTAGCAACTATAATCGTCATTGGCAGGACGCATGAAAATGCTGTCATCGATGTAGTGCCAACTACCCCGTACCAAACTGACTTTCTTCTTCTCATCCTTTGGTGAGGTCTACATGTCATTTTCTTCATAGGCACGCGTATTGACATCAGCCCACACTAGGGCACAGTCTATACCCATACAGACTCCAACTTTCTAGCACACCGTAATGAGGCCCGGACACTCAAATTCGTTCTGGCTGAAAACCAATGCTGGCAAGACCATACTTACAGGTACCTTGGGAGAATATGCCAAAGTGACAACTCGGCAAAACATTTGGAAAAGTTCAAACCACCCTCGGGCGTCAGGGATAAACATAAATTCTGCAAAGGGTGGCTCCGTCATACATCCCTGCGAACTAGGGTTATCCCATTGTCGGCAACCATGGGAGGTGCTGCTTCTCTGTTTGAAACAATCTACACAACGTTCCATTTAGAAATCTGTCTATCCCACCGGTGGTGATCATCTTTATCTCGCATCCTTATTATAAAAACTCCAATGTTTTGACCGATGTTTTGAAATCCCACAGAGTCCTTTGCCACGAGAGGAACAAAGCACTTGGCACAACTCCAGATCAAAGCATACCCTGAGTTGTCCCACTGTCCATCATTCAATACATAATGCGGTTTGAGGTTTGAGGTTTGATTTTGCGGGTACTAGACGCCTTTCGGCCCCGGGGGGCCACCTGGTCGGGCCAGGTGATATCCTCCCCACCAGGTCCTAGTGGGGGGCCCTCCAAGACGCACCTCCTGCCTGGTGGCGGAGTCCCCCGGGTTCACAGGGCTCAGAGCCCCGTCCCTCCCGGCTTCCCCGTTTGGCCACTCCCCGGTCAGTGCATCAATTCGCAGCCGTGGCTGCGGGCGCTTACCCACTGCGTCGCCCCTCTAATGCGTGGTCGCCCGGGGCGCCTGCGCCGCCGGGCCCGTGCTACTGGCTTGTCGCCAGTGGGACCCCCTTGGGCTGGCGCGGAGGCTGCCTAGCCTAGGGGTTGGGGCGTGGCGCTGTGCGCCACTACTGCCTTGGCGGGTGCAGTGCCCCGTCCGTGTGTGCGCGGCGCTCGCGGCCGGTTCGGGGGGTTCGGGCCGGTACCTGGTGTTGTGTCTCTCCCCTTTCCCTCTTCCCGCCCCGCGTGTCCCGCGCTGCGTGTGGCGGGCCATCCCGTCCGGGTGCCCCTTACCCTCGCTCGGTGGTACGCCATTCCACGCGGTCTGTGCGTTCCGCGTGCTCGGTCCGGTTGCCCTTCTGGTAGTCCCCGCGTGCCCTTTGCGTGTGTGTGCGCTCGCGCTCTCGCGGCGTCCGCTCCCCCCTCCCCTGGGTGGTGTGGCGTGCGCACCTCGCGCGGTCCCGGCACTGGGCACTGGTAGGGCCGTTCCACGTGGTCCGTGCCCCTCCGCATGTCGTGCCCCGGTCCCTTGCCCCGTCTGGCGTGCCTGGGGGGGGGCGGTCCGGTCCCGGTTCCCCCCTACTTGGATTGGGGTTGTGGGGGTGGCGGAAGGGCGTCCCCGGGGGGGGTGCCTTCCTCTGTTGCGAGGGGCTTCTGGGGTCAGGCGCTCCCCCTCCCCCGACTGCCCGCCCACTGGGCGGGCTGTTGGGGTCCGCTATCCACGTGCTGTGGGCGCGGGCGTGCGGGTGTGGGGGCCCTACTCTGTCCCCTTGGTCTGCACGCCCTGTGGGGGCTGCGTGCCGCGGGGCGGGTCCGTGGCGTTCGTGTGCCGGGGGGCGGGCTGGGGGGGGGGGGGGGGGCGTGCGCCGTGCCCCCCGTTTGTGCGGCCGGGGGGGGCCTGTGGGGCGGGGGGTCGCTCTGCCTCGTTCCGTCCCTCTGCCTTCGCTGGGCAGGCAACAAAGCGGGTGTCACTGGCGTCGTTCTGTCCATGGGGGGCGTGGCCCCCCATACCACTCCGGTTCGTGCTCGCCCGCCTTCACTGGGCGCGATCTGTGCGGCAACCTGGCGCGTTGGCGCGGGCTCCCTTGTTCTTCGCGGTTCCTGCGGGAGCCGGCGGCTGGGGCGGGGGGGCGGGCCGCGCTCCGGCTCCTCTCTCGGGCGGGGGGAGGGGGGACCATTCCCCCCTGCCTCGAGGGTGGGGTCCGGGGTTCCCGCAGCTTGCGGGCCAGTGGGGGGGTATGGGGGGGTTGGGTTGGGTTGGGTTGGGTTGGGTCAAGGCCTCATCCGGACCTCCGGGACCACGGACATCGCCCTTCCTTGCGCGTCACAACTGGTCCGGCGGGTTCACGGTTGTCCGGTCTCAAGGCCTACCGGACTGATGACCGCCCCCGTACCCCGCGGTGGCACACGCGGGAGGGAGATGCCGCCGTGCCTGTGTGTGTGGGGAAGTGTATCGCCTGGTGCTCCAGGCCCCGGTGGGGAGGCTGGGGGAGCCTGACACTGAGCCCACCGGGGGAGCTGTCGGCCTGGACACGCCACCTCCAGGTCTACCGACATGCCGCTGGTCGCCCACTACTGCCGATGGCAGGGGGTGGCCAAGCTCCACACACGACTGGGGGCGGTCCGCACTCCCTGATTGCACTGGCACGGGTGGTGCTGCTCTAGGCTGGACCTGCCTCCCACGGTGACGGGGCGCGCGGTTGGAGAGGCCCCGGGGCGCGCCAAGCGCTTCCCTGCCCCGGGGTCCACCCGGGCCAGAGGTCCGGGCGGCGGTGCAACTGTCCTCGTAAACGGGGGGCCCGGAGGGCACACCACCCGAGTGACCGCTCCTTGGGGGGTATGGGGGGGGGGGGGGGTCGCGCCGCGGCCTCCCTGCTCCCCCTCTGGGTGGCGGCCCGCGGTACCCCATCCTGGCCCCCCTCGTGCCCTCGGCGCACTCCCCTCCGGCGTGCGCGTGCGGTCGGGGTCGCGGAGCCGCCCCGGGGTGGGGGGGGATGAGGGGCGGCCCGTGGACCGCTCCCCCGGGGGCCCCTGCAGACCTGAACCGCCCCTCTGCCCTCCCTGAGTGGGCTGTGGTCATGGGAGGGTCATGTGGGGCGCGGCCTCCATACTGTTCTCGTGCGCCGCCGTGCGCCGCCGCCAAGCTTGGTCCGCGCGTTGCTCCGGCACGCAGGTGTGGGCTCGCCCTGCAGCTGCGACCCCCGCGGGAGCGGCAGGGGGCGCTGGGGCGCGCGTTGTGCAGGTCCAGCCGCATCCCCCCCCCCCGCGTTGCGTTCTCTTCCGGGGGAGGGGGGGCGCCCCCTCGGCTCCGGGGGGGCGGAGGGTCGCTCCTGTGGTTCCCAAGCTGGGGGGGGGGAGCGGGGGGGGGGGGGGTGGGGGGGCCGCCCACCCGCCCCCCCTGCCCCGTCGGGCGTCGGCCTGCCATCCGTTCTCTCCGGCGTGCCCCCCCGGGGTATACTCGTGCCGTGGGGGTTGCCGGGCGGCCGCGGGCGTCGGGCGCGGCCCGGTCGGCCGCCAACGGGTCAGTGCGGCGGGGGGGGGGGGAGGGGGGGGGAACCCCCCCGCCCTGGTTTGCGCCCCCGTCTTCCCCGGGCCGGCCTCTGATAGGGCCGCTCCGTTTGCGCCGTCCTGGGCGCCGCCCGTCCGCCGTCGGCCGGCAGCGGGCAGGGCGTGCGGGCGCCTGCCTCGGCCGTGGTGCCCCCGCACCCCGGGTGCAGCGGCCTCTTCCGGGGGGGTGCGGGGCCGCCAATTCTTCGGTCTGCCTCCGTCTGCTCTTGGGCCTGAGTGGAAGGGGGGGGGGGGGGAGTGGGGGGGGCCCTCTGGTCCCCTGGCGCCGCCTCCTGACGGCCGAGGGGGGGACGGCATGGCGGTCCCGGCCCCGGGGGCCAGCCATTGGCTGGGGGGGCGCACCCTTCCCCCACCCCCCTCTACTTAGAGCCGGACCCTCGTGCAGGCCCTCGCTGGGGCCCCTCGTCCTCCCCTGCCGTCGTCGCGCGGCGCTGGCCGGCCGGGGGCGGCCGTGAGGGTTAGCGGTCAGCGGTTAGCGGGCTGCGGGGCAGTAGGTTCCCGCCCGCGCTTGTTGTCTCCGCCCCCCTTCCCGCGGGAGGTGGCGCGCGCTCCTTCGTCACGCCGTACCGTGGGGGGGGCGTGGGTCGGGGGGCCCAGCTCCCCCCCCCACTTTCTGGCGTCCGCCGTCTGGGCCGTCACCTGCGCCGCCGCTTGTGTGGGGGCTGGGGCTGTGGCGGCGGCGGGTTGCGCCAGCGGTGGCGCCAGTGGGCGAGGGCGCTGCGCAAGGCCCGGGGGAGCCAGTTGTTGCCGTCCGCATCCCTGATGCGGAGTACCGCCCCCCCTTCCATGAAGGCCGGCCACGTCGGCTCCCTGTCAGGCCACGCCGCCCGGATCACTTACCTGAGGACCCTCTCGTGGTCCTCCGGGGCTGCCCACCCCCCCGGGGGTACCTCCCGGTTTCCTCCGTCCCTCCGGAGGAGCACGGCATCGAAGGGCCGGTTCCTCAACCCCCTGCTGGTCACCTGGTTGGCCCAGCACAACCACCCGTACACCTCTCCCATCAGGGGGAGGGCCTCATCCCCCAGAGGGTCCGGGACCGTGCCCCAGTCCCGGTCCCAGGGCCGGGCCCCCTCTGCCACGGCACCGCAGGACACGGCACAGGACGCAGGACACCACAGGACAACGCACAGCACAGCAAGACACCACGACACACCAGAGCAGCACCACCACACCGCAGAACGCCCAAGGAGACACCACAACGCACAGGGACACGCCACAGCACGAGGCACCAACAACAGCGCACACGACACTGGCGCCGCACGACGGGCCGCAGCAAACACAAACAGCACCGCAAAACGACAGCAGAGCACGACAGCACAGCACCACACGACAGCACAGCGCCACAGCACACGACACAGGGAAGCAAGGCACCACAGCCAGCACAACAAGGCACCGCAGCGCACAGAGCGGAGAAGACAGGGAACGCACAGCACGAGGAAAAGAGCACCACAGCACGCAGCCACCACCACCGGGCAAAAAACAGCACAGCCAACCAACAGCACAACAAAGCACAGCACGACAGCACAGCAAAGCAAGCCCCAACAGCACCGCAACACGACAGCAGAGCACAACAGCACAGCACCACGCGACAGCACAGCACCACAGAACACGACACAGGAAAGCAGGGCACCACAGCAAACCACACCAACCACAGGGAAACAGACCACGCGGCCAGACAGGGACACCGAAACACGCCACCAGCAGACAACCACGGGCCACCAGACCCAGCACCGCACCACGGCACACCACAGCACCAGGCGCCAACAACAGCGAGCACCACACGAACAGCACAACGCGAGCGCACCAGCACAGCGAAGCACAGCACCGCACAAAGCGGAGAGGACAGAGAACGCACAGCACAGCAGCCCGGGACACACACAGCACAAAGCAGAGCGGCCAACAACAGCACGCACCCCCGCGCCACGACAACACACACACAGCACGGGGGAACACCGCAAAACGCAGCGCCGCAGAGCACAGGGCCCCAGGGCAACGGGCAGCGCCAGAGGGCACGGCGCAACAAGCAGCAGCACCCAACGAGCACAACGCGGCACAGCACCGCAGCGAAGGACGCACAGCACAACGCAGCACACGGCACACAGCACCGAGCGGCAGCGACGAAAACCGCGAGACAAAAAGGGGGGGAAGGGGGGGGGGGGGGCAGCAACCGACGGGGAGCAAGCACCAGCCAGGCGGAAAGCACGAAAGAGGGACAAGCGCACGGAGAGCCGAGAGGCGGAAGGCCAACAAAGCAAACAACGCACAGCGCCGAGGCCCAGGGCACCCGGGGCCGGAAACCAGAGAAAGCCGGAGACAACGGGGGCGCACAGGAGAGGAAGGGGAAGAAAAAAAAAAAAAAAAAAAACAACATCAAGGCACCAAGCAGGAGCGACGAAAACACCGAGACACAAAAAGGGGGGGGGTGGGGGGAGAAACCACCAAAGAGCAGCCAACGGCCAAGCAGGAGACACAAACGACGCGCGAGCGCACGAAGAGGCAGGCAGCGGGAGGCCGAGAAGAACAACCAAAGCACGGCGCCAAGGCAACGAGGAACGGCAAGGGCAGCAAGAGAGCGGGGGGCAACCCCAGCCCGGAGGGGGCCAAGCAAAGCAGAAAGACAAAGCGGCCAAAGGAAAAGGTGAGGCGCACCACAACGCGCCCGGGAGGCCGGCCCGCCCGACCCGGCCACAAAGAGCAAGCACACGCACGCCAGCCGCCGTCCGGATGGACGAATGCGCGCCCGGAGGGTACCCAACCCCTGCCGGCAACGAACAGCCGCCGTCCGGATGGACGAGTGCGCGCCCGGAGGGTACCCAGCCCCTGCCGGCTACGAACAGCCGCCGTCCGGATGGACGTGTGTGCGCCCGGAGGGTACCCAGCCCTTGCCGGCTACGATAGCCGCCGTCCGGATGGACGAGTGAGCACCCCGCAGCGGCACCCCACACAGCAACACAACACACCGAGCGGGCACACCGGTGAACAGGAGCCGGGAGGCCCAGGACGCCGCACACGCAACACAACACACCGAGCGGGCACACCGGTGAACAGGAGCCGGGAGGCCCAGGACGCCGCACACGCAACAAAACACACCACACCGAGCGGGCGCACCGGTGAACAGGAGCCGGGAGGCCCAGGACGCCGCACACGCAACACAACACACCGAGCGGGCGCACCGGTGAACAGGAGCCGGGAGGCCCAGGACACCGCACACGCAACACAACACACCGAGCGGGCACACCGGTGAACAGGAGCCGGGAGGCCCAGGACGCCGCACACGCAACACAACACACCGAGCGGGCACACCGGTGAACAGGAGCCGGGAGGCCCAGGACGCCGCACACGCAACACAACACGGCGAGCGGGCACACCGGTGGACAGGAGCCGGGAGGCCCAGGACGCCGCACACGCAACACAACACACCGAGCGGGCACACCGGTGAACAGGAGCCGGGAGGCCCAGGACGCCGCACACGCAACACAACACACCACACCGAGCGGGCGCACCGGTGAACAGGAGCCGGGAGGCCCAGGACGCCGCACACGCAACACAACACACCGAGCGGGCGCACCGGTGAACAGGAGCCGGGAGGCCCAGGACGCCGCACACGCAACACAACACACCGAGCAGGCACACCGGTGAACAGGAGCCGGGAGGCCCAGGACGCCGCACACGCAACACAACACACCGAGCGGGCACACCGGTGAACAGGAGCCGGGAGGCCCAGGACGCCGCACACGCAACACAACACGGCGAGCGGGCACACCGGTGGACAGGAGCCGGGAGGCCCAGGACGCCGCACACGCAGCACAACACACCGAGCGGGCACAGCGGTGAACAGGAGCCGGGAGGCCCAGGACGCCGCACACGCAACACAACACACCGAGCGGGCACACCGGTGAACAGGAGCCGGGAGGCCCAGGACACCGCACACGCAACACAACACACCGAGCGGGCGCACCGGTGAACAGGAGCCGGGAGGCCCAGGACGCCGCACACGCAACACAACACACCGAGCGGGCACACCGGTGAACAGGAGCCGGGAGGCCCAGGACGCCGCACACGCAACACAACACACCGAGCGGGCGCACCGGTGAACAGGAGCCGGGAGGCCCAGGACGCCGCACACGCAACACAACACACCGAGCGGGCACAACGGTGAACAGGAGCCGGGAGGCCCAGGACGCCGCACACGCCACACAACACACCGAGCGGGCGCACCGGTGAACAGGAGCCGGGAGGCCCAGGACGCCGCACACGCAACACAACACACCGAGCGGGCGCACCGGTGAACAGGAGCCGGGAGGCCCAGGATGCCGCACACGCAACACACCACACCGAGCGGGCACACCGGTGAACAGGAGCCGGGAGGCCCAGGACGCCGCACACGCAACACAACACACCGAGCAGGCACACCGGTGAACAGGAGCCGGGAGGCCCAGGACGCCGCACACACGTAGGGCGGCCGGGGGACAGGAAAGAACCAACACCCCATGGGTCGGACACACTGGGGCGACCCAGCCGACCCACCGGGCCAGTGGCAGGAGCGGTACTCCAAGGCTGCTGGTCCGAGCCCGGCCAGGCTGCATCGGGGACCATGGCAAACGTCACCCGGAGCCATGGATGCAACCGGTGACAGGCGAGCCGGTACACAGTCCAGGAGGGGGTCGCCTGCCAAGCGGAGCGGCCCCGCAACTCAAGCCACAAGGGTGAGGCGGTCGTACCGTAGACAAGCGGGAGCAAGACCCCTTGTGGTGAGAGATACTCCACACGGCTGGGCAGCCCCCAGAGCTGCCGCCCGAAGGAGGGGGCATGTGGCCCTACTCATGGACACATGTGGGGACACCCTCCCACCGGGGACACATGGACCGGGTGGCCGCGACAATGCCTTCCCAAGCACATGCGGGAGCGGCTCAAGAGGCACCTAACATAGGGCAGTGGGAGGGACAGGACGTCCCCTTGGTAAGACCTTCTTCCTGCACCGTCAAAGGAGGCATCCCGAGCTCCCGAAGATACCTACCTACCTACCTCCTTCGTCACGCCGTACCGTGGGGGGGGCGTGGGTTGGGGGGCCCAGCTCCCCCCCCCACTTTCTGGCGTCCGCCGTCTGGGCCGTCACCTGCGCCGCCGCTTGTGTTGGGGCTGGGGCTGTGGCGGCGGCGGGTTGCGCCAGCGGTGGCGCCAGTGGGCGAGGGCGCTGCGCAAGGCCCGGGGGAGCCAGTTGTTGCCGTCCGCATCCCTGATGCGGAGTACCGCCCCCCCTTCCATGAAGGCCGGCCACGTCGGCTCCCTGTCAGGCCACGCCGCCCGGATCACTTACCTGAGGACCCTCTCGTGGTCCTCCGGGGCTGCCCACCCCCCCGGGGGTACCTCCCGGTTTCCTCCGTCCCTCCGGAGGAGCACGGCATCGAAGGGCCGGTTCCTCAACCCCCTGCTGGTCACCTGGTTGGCCCAGCACAACCACCCGTACACCTCTCCCATCAGGGGGAGGGCCTCATCCCCCAGAGGGTCCGGGACCGTGCCCCAGTCCCGGTCCCAGGGCCGGGCCCCCTCTGCCCCTCGCGCCGGCTCCCCCCGCTGCCCCTGTGCCTGCGGCGCCGATGCCGCGCCCCGCCCCCCCCCCGCCGAGGCCATCCGCGCCGGCTCCGCTCTCGGCGCGGGGGGGGGTGGCTGGTGCTGGGGTCGTGGGGGTTGGGGGGGGACGAGCTCGCCGGCGCCGGGGTCAATGTTGTAGAGGTGGTGGTGGTGGTGGTGGTGGTGGTGGTGGGTTTGGTGCGCCGGCATCTGTTGGATGCCGGGGGGGATGCACCTCACCGGCTGCACGTCCGGCTGCGGGGGCGCCCCGCCCCCCGCCCCCCTCCCTTCGGCCCGCCCTCCCCCCCGGGCTCCCATGCCCCGTCCCGTCTGTCCCTTGGGGCCCGTGGCACCCTTGCCCTTGCCCTTGGGGCCCCTTCCGGCCCCCTGCCCGTGCCGTGAGTCCCGCCCCCTGTCCCCCGCGCCCTGGCCTGCCCGCTCGCCCATCGGCACTGGGAGGGGAGGCGGGGGAGCCATGCGGCCCACGCGTCACGCCACAGCCCCCAGTCTGGGGCGGGGCCCAGGGCCCTGGACCCCCTGGGGTTGTCGGGTGGTGCCGGGGGGAGCCGCACTAGTTGGACCCCCGTAACGGCGGTGACCTCCTGTGTTCGCAGGAAGGTGTGTACCCCGTCCCGCGCCGCGGGCGCCGGGAGGGGGGGGCGGGGTACGGTTGCTGCCCCATAGAGGTGGGTGGGGGTGATCCCCAGGACCCGTTCCGGATCCCCGCGGGTCGCGACGACGAGGAGGAGCAGGGGGGTACCAGGGCACTCTTGCCAGAGGACCTGCCCCCTTTGGTGGGCACCCCTGGTTCTGGAGAGGGGGGGGGGCAGGTCTGGGTTGGCCCAGCCGCGGGGCGCGTGTGTCGCCGGCGGGAGGGCGGGGCAGCAGGTGGGCTCCCTGGGGAACGCCTCGCATACGATGGCGTACAGGGGGGTCGGCCTGGTGCCGTCGTACACTGGGTTGGTCGGCCGGGGGCGGGCGGGCGCCTCGTCCGCGCCTTTCACGAACACCGTGATCTCGCCCACCTCCAGGTCCTCGTCCGGTGGGTGTAGAAGGTGGAGCGCCGCATCCAGCTCGGACACTCCCCCCGGTAATGTGGCCCGCACCTGGTTCAGGTAGGGGGCCGCGTCCCCGGGGTAGTGCGTCCTGAGGGCGTGCAGCAGGGCTGAGGCGCTGCTGCGGAGGGACATGGCGGATTCTGTTCCCGTCAGCTGCAGGGTATCCCCCATGGACAGGGGCCGGCCCGACCGGTTGGATCGTGCCACTCCATCCAGTGCCCGTAGAGGGCCGCGTCCGGGCTGATGAGCCCTGGCTGGACAGCGTTCACGATCCGGTGCATCGCCGGGAGCAGCGTAGGGGCCCCTGCTCCGTTCAGGGCGCGGACGACCGGGAGGGCGGTCCCATTGAGGAAAGCCCTCGCACTGCCCGTCAGGTCACGCCGTGCGGCAGCGTGCGCCTCGTGCGCCTCCGCCACCGCGTTCGCCACCAGGCCCCGGACGGCCGCCTCCTGCGCTTTGCGGCGGGCCCTGGCGTGTCCCGGCCCATCCCCTCGTCGGCGTGGCATGGTACTGCGGGCTCTGCAAAGGGCGGCGGCGGGTGGGGGTCAGGGCACGAACACGTGCGACAGGTGCGCAACGGATGTGGGGTCCCGCAGGTGCACTTGAATCCACAGAAGGGCAGCGCCCGCGGGGCCCGCGCGTTCGTGTGAGGGGGCGTGTGCCCCCTCGATGCGCCGGTGCAGGGCCTCCTCCTCTGTGCGCCAGCGCGGGCCTGCTGGAGGTTCGGGCCAGGGGCACGCAGCCACCTGGGCGCACCGCGCGCACCTGTTGGCGTCTGTGGACGCTGCGGAGGACACCGTGTCACATTCCCCGCAGAGACGGCAGGTGTGTGGGAGGTGGGAGGGCGGCGACCAAGGGTCGAGATAGCGGAGCCAGAGGTCGTCCCACCTCTGTCGGAGGGGGTCCCGGATCTCCAGCAGGCGGGCGCGGACGCGGCGCCGGTAGTCCCTGCTGAGCGTCTTCCGCTGGACCTCCCGCCACTGTCGTCGGGGAAAATCCCGTGGTCGTGGGAGGCGGCGATGAGGTCCTCCCACGCCGGGCGGGGGGGCCCCTGGGGGGGGGTGCCCATGTACACGTGGCGCCCGGTGAGGTGGGGCGTCAGCGCATCCCATTGGCACCCGTTCGCGGCGTCCCGATGGAGGAGGGCCAGTAGGGTGCCGTCTGCAACTGCCTCCCATCCCACTCGCAGCCCTTCGCAGCCGTCCAGCTCCTGGCGCAGCGCGGCTGCAATGTCGGTGGGGAGCATGAGGAGCAAGGGCCCATGGGTGTCCCCCAGCCGGGACAGGGCGTCGTCGTATACCGGCCCCCCAGCTTTGAAGTGCGCCACGGCGAGCTGGGCGGCCCCGTCCTCTGGGGGGTGCCACCGGACGGTGGCCGCGGCGTGTCCCCATTCGCGTATCTCCGTAGCCCGGAGTACGTTGGCGGCGTGAAGGACGATGCGGGGGGGGACGGGTGTCCTGACGAGTGAGGACACGTCCCCAGTCCATCCTGTTTGCGGCCCCGGGGCCACTTGCAGCCATTCCCCCGTCGCCGCGTCCCACGGGTGGTCAGGTCCCGCCCCGCAGATCACGGTGGGTCTCGGCCAGGTGTCCGGCCCCCATCCCTCGAGCGGGATGGCGGCGTATCGTTGCGCAGGGGTCTCCGGGGCGCGCGTGGCGGCGCACCACCGGCTCCACTCGCGCGCCCATTCCTCACCCACTATGCGCGCCTCCCACGCGGTCATGGAGCCGTGCCCGATGATCCACAGTGGGAAGAGGGCGTCTTGTAGGTGCTTCGAGAACCGCCCCGGCAGGTCCTGGTACGGGTGGGGGCTCTCTTGTGGCGGGCACTCCAGAGTGCTATTCACGACACGGAGGGAGGCTACGAAGTCCTTGTCAGGGCGCGGGGGAGGGGGGGGGTGGTTGCCCTCTGCCACAGTGAGCCATCGGTCTCCCCGGGCCGCCGCGCTTAGGGGCTCCCGGAGGAGTTGCTCCAGCGTGTGGTTGCGAAGCTCCCATGCGAAGTCCCCCAGCCGGAGCATGTGGTGGAGGAAATCGTCCACAGAGGTCCCTCCCGGCGGGTCGTAGCGGGATATGGCGCGGAGCTGCGCCTCCGCGTCCTCAGTCACCAGTCCAGAGCAGAAGACTTCCGTCCATGTGGCGCCTGCAGAGCGCCACAAGGCCACCCACAGGGCTTTGTCCCCGGGTGGGAGGTGGAGGGCCGCCTCGTGTACCGCCTGGCGGTAGTGGGGCCAGAGGAGCCGTGAGTGGGCGCACCCCACGTGCATGTGCACCGGGGTCTCCTCCGGGCCGCCGCACAGGAGGCACGGTTGTGGGACGACGGCGACGCCGGAGAGCCGCTCCTTACCGACGCGGAGCCTGCGCTGCACCGGTGTGTGGCCACCTCGGGCCCGCAGGGCCCGGCGGTTGGTGGCCGTCGCGGTGAGGTCCCGGGCGTGGACATAGGCTGTGGCATGGGCCGCGCCCAAAGGAGTGTGTCCCCGGTGCGTCAGCGCATGGTCCGCCTGCGCCCGCTGCGGGACCTCGCCGAGCGCCCGCATCGTGGGAGGCCGTAGATCGAGGTCGCTGTCACGGCAGGCGACAATGAGCTGGGCGTGGCCAGGGTCCGGGGGCGTGTTCTGCAGGACGGTGTACTGGGACGCCGCCCAGTCCGCCTTGTGCAGTAGGGCGTCACTGTGGTGCGAGGTGGCTCGGACGTAGGAGAACGGGTGCCCGGCGTGTCGCCCTCGCGCGCACAGGCCGTCCCTGAGCCACCGCAGGGGCATCTGGTTGACCACCTTCGCCGCGCCCGCGGGGACCCCCGTGGTCCGCTCGCGATCTGCGTGCCGCAGGAGGTGGAGGATGACTTCGGCGTCCACCGTGTGGACCCATGGTCGGTGGGCACCGTATTGTAGGGGGAGGGAGGCGCCCACCCCCTCCCCGTCGGGCACCGTGCCCGAGATGGCCACCGCCCAAGTGCGGTTGAGGTCGGCGGCGAGAGCGACGCTGGTGGCGTGTTTGCAGGGTCCGCCCCCGGACGCGTCGGAAGAGGTGTGGCCCCAGGCCTCCGGGATCCAGTAGTACCCGGTGGGGCTGAGCCACCCCGCGTTGAGGTTGGTGGAGTGCCACCGGACGTCGGGCCGGCTGGGGGTCAGTTGGTCCACGCTCAGCGCCCTGGTGTCCCCGGGGCTGATCGCCGGGTGGTCGTGCAGCCGGATCTCCACTCCGGCGATCGTGCTTGCCCAGGACGGAAGTGCCGTCACATGTTCCATGAGCCACGCTGGGCCTCCGCGCTGGTGCACCACCAGGTGTCCCGTGTCCTCCGGCTGGTCCTCCAGCGCGTGCACTGCCATGTGTGGGTCGTGCGGCACCCCTGTAGCTACCAGCAGGGCGGTGCCACGGGGGAGTCCACGGGGTTTGGGCTGGCCTGCCCCCACCTGCACTATTACCCACTTGGCCCGGAGCTGCGCTTGCCCCGCCGCTTGGGTGCATTGGTCGTCCGTGGTCACCAACCAAAAAGGCGTCGGCGCGTGGGGCCGGGGGCGCAGGGGATCGGGCCATGCCACATCCGGGTTAGGCTCTTGGTGCTCGCTTTCCGCGAGTACGTCGTGGAGGATGTACATGAGGGCCGCCGGCGGGTGGTACGCCGCCCCCCGCGTGGGGGGGGATAGGCCGCCCTGGCGGCGGTAGCCCCCGACGTGGAGGTGCAGGCCGTCCGGGGTCATCCGTGGGCCGGTGTGGGCGTCCTGCTTAGCCCTCGTGGGGTGGACGAGTCTCAGGCGGGGGTCCCGCGTGCTGGTGGTGTGGAAGAGGTGGACCAAGGCGTCGCGCCACCCGGGGTGGTTGGTGGGCTCCTGCTCGCAGCAGCAATAGTGGAGGTGTTCATCGGCGCATTGGTTGAGGCATTCCCGCACTGCCGTCGGCCACGGGTCGTCGCTGTCGGGGAAGGGGTGGCGTGGCCCGTGGTGCCCATGCCACGGCGTTGTGTGCGGCACCGTCAGGCGGCACGTGTCGGGGTGTCGCAGCTTGGCGGTGCGCAGCGTGACGATGTTGCCCGGCGGGGACTGCAGTTGGACATGGGCCGCCCTGGGGCATGCGATGGGGTTGTACAGCCCCACTCCCAGGGCGGCCAGGGCCCGGGGTATGTGGTGGACCCAGTCACCCCCCGCTAGAGTTGCGAACTCCGGGACGGGGTAGTGCACCTCGGGACATATTCCGTGCGCGCCGGCTATTTCCCAGAACATCTTGGTGACCTCGGGGCGCACGGAGGTGGAGCGGTGGTGGACGAGTGTACCCACGAGGGCCACCGCTGCCTGCTGGCACCGCGTTGGCACCCGTGTGAGCCCCAGGGTCCGGTCATCCTGCAGGCTGTCCCGCGAGGCGTCGAAGGCGTACCGCGCCCTGTCCTTCGCGACCTGGACCGTGATGTGGTCCAGGTGGCGTGCAGTGTCGGAGTTGTCAGCGATGAAAGGGGCGACGTACTGCGTCACCCCCCCGAGGATCGCCAGGATGACGTCCTGCACCACTTTCGGTGGCGCGAGGGTGTTGAGGCACCAGTGGTGCACCGCCGCCAGGCGTAGCCGGTGCTTACGCTGCAGGGAGAACTCCCCGTCCGGCTGCAGCTGGAGTCCCAGGTAGGGGACGGAGTCCGCCGCTGGTACCCAGTGCCATGGGTTTTCCAGGTGGGGACAGAGGCGCAGCTGCAGGACCAGGACCCCCTCCGTGGTGGCCATGGCGCACTTGCGGGGGTTGAGCTCCATGCCCATCATCCCCAGGTACGCGGCCACCGCCTCCACGCCCTCGGCGAAGTGCTGCAGCGTGTGGGCAACCACCAGCAGGTCGTCAATGTAGGCCTGGATGAGGCCGTGCTCGGCCCCTCCCAGCGGGCGCAGGTGGTGCCCCTGCGCCCTGAGCAGGGGCTCCAGGAGGAGCGCGTACAGCAGGGGGCTCTCGGGGTTGCCCTGCCGGACGCCGCGCAGCATGTGGACGGGCTGCGTTAGCCCGTCTGCGGTGACGATGCGCAGCCTGGCGCACGTGTGGAGGAAGAGCAGGAGGTCGATGACCTCTGGCGGCACAGAGAGGTGGCGCAGGATGAGGTGGAGGGCGCCGTGCGGGGCGGTGTCGAAGGCCTTGCGCGCGTCGAAGGAGAAAACGCAGTTGGGCCTTCTACGCTGGAGCTGCCGCTGCGCCATGAACAGTGGGGGGCCTGTGTTGGAGCCAGGGAGGGCCCCTTGCTGCCAGTCGCTGATCACTACGTGCCGTGTGAGCACTTCCGTGATGCGCTGGGTGAAGGGGCCCGTGAGCAGCTTCATGTCCAGCTGGCCCAGGGCTATGGGCCTGTAGTCGTCCAGTCTGGCGGAGCCCGGTATTTTGGGGCTGAGCCAGATGTGCGTGTCCCTCCAGTGCATCGGCGGCGGGGCGCCGCCGAGGATGGCCCGGTAGGAGTGGTCCAGGAGCCACTGGACGTGTGCCGGGAGGGCCTTGATGAAACGGGCCTCCACGTGGTTGGGACCTGGGGCCTTGCCATCGGCCTTGTCCAGGGCGGACTGCAGGTCCTGCATGGAGTACTGCTGGACCTGTGTCCAGGCCCCTTCAGTGACCCGGGGGACATGGCGGCCGAGGACTGCCTGAGGCCTGGGAGGTCCACCGGGCGTTTGTCATACAGTTCTCGCCAGAAGGCGCAAACTGCGAACAGCACGTCGTGGGCCTCCGTGAGGAGCGTTTGGGTGTTATGGACCCGCACGTTCCAGAGGCCTGACGGGCCCGGGGCCTCTACCTCTATGGCTCCCCGCACGGCTTTCCATCGCTGGGCGATGTCGGGGGCGTGGCGGCGCCAGAAGTCCTTGATGGCGCGCTTGCGGTCTGCCGCCAGGAGTGCGCGGAGTTGGTGAATGTCCTCCTCGAGGGCGGCTGCTTGCCTCTCCAGCTCCTCCTGTAGCTGGCCCTGTGTGGTCGGGCGGAACCCGGGCGACGCACCCCGCAGCTCCTCCGCGAGCCAGAGCGCCGCCTGAGACCGGATGCCATGCCGTGCCGCGTCCGCCTGGTACACCGCCGGCGCGCACGCTGCCAGGGTGTCATAGCGGAGGACCGCCGCCTGGAGCCGTTTTCCGCTCTCCGGGGGGTCCCCCTCCGCCGGGTCCGTCCCCGCCGGGGACGGCTGGCGGCGTCCCAGCACACGCGCCAGGGCGTCATGCATCGCGTGGAGGTGTTGGAACACCTTGTCCACCGCGGCCGCGGGCATGGACCCGTAGGCGTGCTGCTCTGCAGGACCCAGCCAGGGTGCCAAGGAGGGCTCATCCTGCGCGGCGGTGTCCGCCGCCCACAGGCAGTGTTGGACGGGCGCGGCCTTGGCGTCGTACGGGAGGAGGCGGCCCTTCGTGTGGCTGTAGGGGGTGGGCACCGCCGCGCGCCCCGCTGCGCTGAGGAGGCCCGGCGGGGCCAGGCAGACCAGGAGGTGGTCGAAGCCGATTACCCTGGGGGTGTGCCATGCCGCGAGCCCAGACGCTTTCCCGCAGGGAACACGGCAGGAGGGGCTCGTTGACCAGGAAGGTGTCCACCCTGTGCCGGGACGGGTGGAGCGTGGGGGTCATGTCCTCCTCGCCGCCTGCCGTGGCCCTCCGGAAACCGCAGGCCTCCCAGCCCGCTCGGAAGTGCTCCGTGGCCGGGTTGGTGGTGGCATCCATGTAGACGTTGGTGTCGCCGGCGATGACCACCGGGTGTCTCCCACTGAGGCTGCGTGCCGTGGCATACATTTGTATGTCGGCCCAGAACGCCGCCCGTCCGGCCCACGGGGAGCAGCCTGCTTGCGGCTTGTGGACGTTGATGAGGGTGATGCCTCCCCCGTCCGTGCGGATCTCCAGGGCCACGGCCTTCCCGGGGACGATTTCCGTGAGACTGAGCACCTCGTGCTCCGCCACGTACTTGCTGCTGACCGCAGTGAGGAGGCCCCCTCCTCTCGAGGTGGAAGTGGCTCCCGTCTCCGCCAGCCGGCTGCTCAAGAAGGGGGTGTACCCCTTGTCCCGGAGCGCCGCGGCCACGTGCATCTCCTGCGCCCGGGTGGCGATCCCTGTTTCCTGGAGCATGATGGCAAAGCCCCCCTCCTGGGGTAGCATGCCGGTGATGAGGTGCTCCTTGTCGGTACAGGCCGCCGGCCCCCCGGCGCCGCCGGAGCGTGTCCCGGAGGGACCGGTCTGGCGGTACGAGGCCGTTGCGCAGGTTCCACGAGAGGAGCCATAGGGCGTCTCCCGCCATGTCCTCCTGGAGTCAGCTATCCCGCATCGGCATTGCCGCTGGGTCCGCCGGCGCAGCCAGGGCTTCCGGGTGTGCCAGTGCCATGGGGTTCGAGCCCGTTCCCAGCGGGGCCCACAGGGGGGCCAGGGGGGTCGGGGGAGCCAGGGGGGCCAGGGGGGCCAGCCCCGCGGGGATGGACCCTGGTTGGGCCGCACCGCTGGTCCCCGGGGCCGCCCCGAGTGCCTCCTCATCGCCGTCTGCGTGGCGGGCCGCCTTGGGCGGGGGGCGCCGGGCATACGGGGCGTGCCATGGGGACCTCCGTGCCCTCCCTTGCAGGATGTTGGAGGCCGCCACGCCAGGTGTTCCAGCATTGCCCCGCTTGTGTAGTACTTGTCTGCACACAGGGGGCATTTCCTTGGTTCCGTGGCCCCTCGCGCCGGGGGGAGCGGCACCGACTTCCGGATGGCGCCCTCCGCCACTGGTTCGAAGGGCAGGTTGGCCAGTGGAACCGTGTGTGGCGCCAGTGTGCGGCCCAGGGCCGCCGCATCAAGGGCTCGTGTTGCGTGCGCAGGCCCGAGACTCCGGATGGCATCGCGCTGCGCGTCTGCTTGCAGCCACGTTTGCCAGTGCGTGGAGCCGATTTGGCGGTCAGGTTTGCCCCTCCATCGCAGGTCTTTGAAGGCTTGTAGCCAGTGGTACACTGTGGTCGGGACCGCCAGCTGGAGCTCTAGGTCGGCGGGGTGCGCCGCTGCCGGCCACAGCCCCGGCCTCGCCGCCCGGGCGTTGTCCTTCAGCCTGACCTCGAGCAGGAGGGCGTGGTGTTCGCCCTCCCGCAGCGTCTTGACGATCATGCGGGTACAGTCTGCCACGCGGACCACGGCTTCGGGCCCCGGCAGGCGCTCGGGGTCGCAGACGACGATGTGCGCATCCGCCGGGCTGAACATGCAGACGACCCACTGCGGGTTCTGCTGTCCCCGTTGGGCCACCGCCAGGGTAGCCGCCGGGCGGGCGTGCGTGATTGGCCCCGCGTGGAGGTCCGGGACGTCCGTGACCCTGATGCCGTCTCCCTGCCACGCGGCCCGTAGATGCTCCTCCTGGTCGGGGCTCCACACCAGTGCGGGGGGGTTGACCCATCCCGGTTCCTGTCTCTTGTTTGGGGGTGCTGACGGTGTGTAGCAGGACTGCCAGCGGCCAGGGGTCCGCCGACATATAGTAGGCCTGGGTGGGCCCCTGCTGCCAGTCGACGTGGAGTACGGGCGGGAATGCCCCTTGCCTAGCGGTGCTGTGCCAGACAGTCCAGCGGCCCCCGGCCAGGACGTGCGACCGGTACCCTCCAGTGTGGCCTAGCAGGATGGCTTGGTAGCCTGCCGTCTGCAGCACCAGTGCCTCCCCCTGCTGAGGCCCGGGAGGGGGTGTGCCATCGCCCGCATCCCAGACGCGGGTGCGCCCGCGGAGTGTGGCGTGCCACGGGTGTGGTGCATCGCGCTGCGGCCCTTGTATGCTTCCCGCAATCTGCGCCGGGCCGTGGTGGTGGACGAAGCTCTCCCCGCAGTCCGCCAGCAGCGCCGCCGCGACGACGTACAGCTGCTCCGCCGTGAGGGGTGCCGTCGGCGCGTCCGTTGCGGCCGGCCGGCGGGGCTGCGTGTCGCGGCAGGGGACGTGGGGCAGCAGTTGTGCCGACCACGCCGCCACAGGACCCATGGTGACGGCCGCGACCGCGGACGTCAGCGCCGTGCGGTCCGCTGGTCTGTACTGCCGGAGCCCCGTGGTATCTCGGGCGAGGTGCCTGCAGGCTGCCATCCAGGCCACCGCTCCGCAGTTCGTGACGTCCGGTTCGGCACCATCCGCGCCGTCGCGTCCCCTTTGTTGCACCGTGGTGGCGGTGTCGAGCGGGGGGCCCTGCTGCAGCGCCTCCGGGCCCTGCCCCGGCGAGAGGGCGGGCGGCTCTGGCTGCGGGAAGCCCTGCGCGCCTCGGCGCCCCGGGTGCGTGTGGTACGGGTTTTGCCGGCGGTGTTCTGGGGCCGCCCGTGGTAGGAAGAGGAGTTGGTGCAGGTACCAGTGGCCTTCCGCGGCGGACGGGTTGCGGAGCGTTAGCCACTGTTCCACCACGCCTCCCGGGTGCGCGGCCTCGACGCGGTGCTGCAACCCCAGGCGGCCTAGGCGGTTGGACGTGCCCGCGGGTGGGATGTGGGTCTGCGGGTAAAGCACCCGCAGCGGCTCCAGCGCCAGGTCTAGCACCTCGTCGTTAAGCTGCTCCGTGAGAGCCGACGCCCTGTGCAGGGCGTGGCGGACCCCGGGTGTGGGGGCCGTGAGCTGTTCGAGCACCGGCCCCGGCGGGTACCGTGGACCCGGGTTCGTTAGCCACTCCCTGGTGTGGCTCAGTATGGCCCTCCATACGTCCCTCGTAAAGGCGTGTTGGGGGGCCAAAGAGGGGACCATCCGTAGGAGGCGGTGGTACGCCGGCGGCGATCGCATGGGCTGTGGGGCGGCCGCGGTGATCCACCTGCACACCCTGCCGGGCACGATCGCACCCCATTCCACGGTCCCCATGCCCTCGGCGTGGAGCAGCGCCTGGCCCTGGACCAGGGGGAAATAGGGGCTCGAGCGCCCGCCTCCTTCCTTCGACTGTACCCAGGTCGCCCCCGCCTGCAGGCTGCGGAGCAGGGCCACGCCGGGGAGGAGCCGCTGCGGGAAAGCCCCCTTGACGGCTTGAGTGGCGTGGGCCAGGGTGCCCGTGGGCAAATACCACAACGGGAGGACCCAGGAGCCCGGCAGTGGTTGCTCCTCCCCTGCGTCCCATCGCCACTCGGAGTCTGGCGGGGCGGCCAGGACCGTGCCCCTCTGCAGGAAGTGGCGTTCCCTCTTGTCGGGGTGCCGTTGGAGAGTTGCCGCGAGGCTGAGCCCCTCTGCCGTGGGTGCCACTGGGAGGCCGCCCCGGGGCCTGCGCCAGGGGTAATCCTGGTTGGCCGGCCAGGTGTGGAGGTCCCGGGAGATTTCCTTCGCGGTCCCTGTGGGGGCGTCCTCCGGTGCCAGGTGCCACATGACGGCGAGCACCGCCCACGTGGAGAAGGGCCACGCCCGTGGGGGGGTGTTCACCTGGATGGTCCACTGTGGGCGCGCCCGCCGCACACGGGATGCGTGGAGCACCCCTCGGACCATGTCCGCCGCCAGGACCAGCACCATTCCCGAGGGTTCCACAATGATCCCCTCTGCGGGTCCGCCGTGGCGGCCCCGGGTGTGCAAGGCCACTGCCGCCTGTCCCGCGTGGGTGACTCGGTCGACGGCCTCCTGGATGTTCACGCTGCCGCGTGCGGTCTCATCCAGGATCCAGCCCTGCGCCACCCCGTAGCCCAGGGCGACGCATGCGGCCGCGGGTCCCACCTCGGGCAGCGCTCCGTCATCGAGGCCGGGCTGAGGGTGCTGTTTGGGGCACCAGCCTTCGCAGGTGCAGTGGCCCCGTTTCCACGCGGGGCAGAGGGTGGGCACGCTGCCCGCCGGAGGCGCAGGTTCCGCGGGCGCGCTTCCCGTGGAGGGCTCCGGTACCGCCTCCAGGTCGGAGTCCGTGCCCGCGTCCCCTTGAGGGGGGTCTCCTTCGCCGTCTTTGAGTCCCAGCGCCCTGATGACCTCGTGTGCTGCGTCCAACGTCGGGAATCGGGGGCGTGTTTTGCGTGGGGCCGCGGGTTCCGCCATTGTTGTGTCGCTGTGCCTAAGAGGTGGGGGTGGGGTGCGGATGTCCCGTGGCTGGTGCGTTGGTGCGTTGGTGCGTTGCTCGTGGTAGGGTCGGCGGAAGGGCGTCCCCGGGGGGGGTGCATTCCATCATTGGGAGGGGCGTCTGGTGTTGGGCGCCGTCCCTCCTCCGGCCGCCCGTCCTCTGCAGCGGGTAGCCGGGGTTCCGCGACCCGTGTGTCCCAGGTTCGGTCGATGCGGGCGTGGGGACCCAGCACCGGCCCCACAGCGTGCGCCCTTGCAGGCCGGCGTTGCTCGCTGTGGGGGTGGTGGGACGGCGTCCCCGGGGGGGGGTGCCTTCCACCATTGTGTGAGGGGCGTCTGAGGTCAGGCGCTGTCCCTCCCCCGACTGCCCGCCCATTGGGCAGGCTGTTGGGGTCCGCCACCCACGTGCTGTGGGCGCGGGTGTGTGGCTGTGGGGGCCCAACACTGTCCCTCTGGCCTTCATGCCCTGCGGGGGCTGCGTGCCACGGGGGTGGTGGGGGGCCGTCCCCGGGGGGGGCGGCCTGCCACCATTGTGAGGGGCGTCTGGTGTCAGGCGCTGTCCCTCCCCCGGCCGCCCGTCCTCTGGGGCGGGCAGCCAGGGTTCCGCGACCCGTGTGCCCCGGGTGCGGTCGGTGCAGGCGTGGGGACCCAGCACCGGCCCCACAGCGTGCGCCCTTGTGGGCCGGCGTTGCTCGCTTTGGGGGTGGCGGAATGGCGTCCCCGGGGGGGGTGCCTTGCACCATTGTGAGGGGCGTCTGAGGTCGGGCGCTGTCCCTCCCCCGACTGCCCGCCCACTGGGCGGCCGTTGGGGTCCGCCACCCACGTACTGTGGGCGCGGGTGTGTGGGTGTGGGGGCCCAACGCTGTCCCCTTGGCCTGCATGCCCTGTGGGGGCTGCGTGCCGCGGGGGTGGTGGGGGGCCGTGCCCGGGGGGGTGGCCTGACACCGTTGCGAGGGGCGCCTGGTGTCAGGCGCTGTCCCTCCCCCGGCCGCCCGTCCTCTGGAGCGGGCAGCCGGGGTTCCGCGACCCGTGTGTCCCGGGTGCGGTCGGTGCGGGCGCGGCGACCCAGCACCGGCCCCACAGCGTGCGCCCTTGCGGGCCGGCGTTGCTGGCTGTGGGGGTGGCTGAAGGGCGTCCCCGGGGGGGGTGCCTGCGACCGTTGTGAGGGGGGCCTGGTGTCAGGCGCTGTTCCTTCCCCGGCCGCCTGTCTTCTGGAGCGGGCAGCCAGGGTTCCGCGACCCGTGTGTCCCGGGTGCGGTCGGTGCGGGCGTGGGGACCCAGCACCGGTCCCACAGCGTGCGCCCTTGCGGGCCGGCGTTGCTCGCTGTGGGGGTGGCGGAAGGGCGTCCCCGGGGGGGGTGCCTTCCGACATTGTGAGGGGCGTCTGAGGTCAGGCGCTGTCCCTCCCCCGACTGCCCGCCCGCTGGGCGGGCTGTTGGGGTCCGCCACCCACGTGCTGTGGGCGCGGGTGTGTAGGTGTGGGGCTCCACCACTGTCCCCTTGGCCTGCATGCCCTGTGGGGGCTGCGTGCCGCGGGGTGGTTGGAGGCTGTCCCCCGGGGGGGTGGTCTGCCACCGTTGTGAGGGGCGCCTGGTGTCAGGCGCTGTCCCTCCGCCGACCGCCCGTCCTCTGGAGTAGACAGCCAGGGTTCCGCGACCCGTGTGTCTCGGGTGCGGTCGGTGCGGGCCAGGGGACCCAGCACCGGTCCCACAGCGTACGCCCTTGCGGGCCGGCGTTGCTCGTTGTGGGGGTGGCGGAAGGGCGTCCCCGGGGGGGGTGCCTTCCACCATTGTGAGGGGCGTCTGGGGTCAGGCGCTGTCCCTCCCCCGACCGCCCGCCCACTGGGCGGGCTGTTGGGGTCCGCCACCCACATGCTGTGGGTGCGGGTGTGTGGGTGTGGGGGGCCAACACTGTTCCCTTGGCCTGCATGCCCTGTGGGGGCTGCGTGCCGCGGGGGTGGTGGGGGGCCGTACCCGGGGGGGGTGGCCTGCCACCGTTGTGAGGGGCGCCTGCTGTCAGGCGCTGTCCCTTTCCTGGCCGCCCGTCCTCTGGAGCGGGCAGCCGGGGTTCCGCGACCCGTTTGTCCCGGGTGCGGTCGGTGCGGGCGTGGGGACCCAGAACCGGCCCCACAGCGTGCGCCCTTGCGAGCCGGCGTTGCTCGTTGTGGGGGTGGCGGAAGGGCGTCCCCGGGGGGGGTGCCTTCCACCATTGTGAGGGGAGTCTGGGGTCAGGCGCTGTCCCTTCCCCGACCGCCCGCCCGCTGGGCGGGCCGTTGGGGTCCGCCACCCACGTGCTGTGGGCGCGGGTGTGTGGCTGTGGGGGCCCAACACTGTTCCCTTCGCCTGCATGCCCCATGGGGGCTGTGTGCCGCGGGGGTGGTGGCAGCCCGTCCCCGGGGGGGATGGCCTGCCACTGTTGTGAGGGGCGTCTGGTGTCAGGCGCTGTCCCTCCCCCGGCCGCCCGTCCTCCGGAGCGGGCAGCCGGGGTTCCGCGACCCGTGTGTCCCGGGTGCAGTCGGTGCGGGCGTGGAGACCCAGCACCGGCCCCACAGCGCGCGCCTCTGCGGGCCGGCGTTGCTCCCTGTGGGGGTGGCGGAAAGGCGTCCCCGGGGGGGCCGCCTTCCACCATTGTGAGGGGCGTCTGAGGCCAGGCGCTGTCCCTCCCCCGACTGCCCGCCCACTGGGCGGGCTGTTGGGGTCCGCCACCCACGTGCTGTGGGCGCGGGTGTGTGGGTGTGGGGGCCCACCACTGTCCCCTTTGGCCTGCATGCCCTGTGAGGGCTGCGTGCCGCGGGGGTGGTGGGGGGCCGTCCCCGGGGGGGGTGGCCTGCCACCGTTGTGAGGGGCGCCTGGTGTCAGGCGCTGTCCCTCCCCCGGCCGCCCGTCCTCTGGAGCCGGCAGCTAGGGTTCCGCGACCCGTGTGTCCCGGGTGCGGTTGGTGCGGGCGTGGGGACCCAGCAGCGGCCCCACAGCGTGCCTCCTTGCGGGCCGGCGTTGCTCGTTCTGGGGGTGGCGGAAGGGCGTCCCCGTGGGGGGTGCCTTCCACCATTGTGAGGGGCGTCTGAGGACAGGCGCTGTCTCTCCCCCGACTGCCCGCCCACTGGGCGGGCTGTTGGGGTCCGCCACCCACGTGCTGTGGGTGCGGGTGTGTGGGTGTGGGTGCCCAACACTGTGCCTTTGGCCTGCATGCCCTGTGGGGGCTGCGTGCCGCGGGGGTGCTGGGGGGCCGTCCCCGGGGGGGGATTGGCCTGCCATCGTTGTGAGGGGCGCCTGGTGTCAGGCGCTGTCCCTCCCCCGACCGCCCATCCTCTGGAGCGGGCAGCCAGGGTTCCGCGACCCGTGTGTCCCGGGTGCGGTCAGTGCGGGCGTGGGGACCCTGCACCGGCCCCACGGCGCGCGCCCTTGCGGGCCGGCGTTGCGCGCCGTGGGGGTGGCGGAAGGGCGTCCACGAGGGGGGTTGCCGTCCGCCGTTGTGAGGGGCGTCTGGGGTCAGACGCTCCCCCTCCCCCGGCTGCCCGCCCTCCGGGCGGGCTGCTGGGGCTCGTTGGGTGTGTGCGGTGTGTGTGGTGTCTGTGCTGTGTGTGTTGTGGTGCGTGGTGCCGCTCTTCTCTTGTCCCTCTGATGCTCCCCTCTCCGGTGTCTCGGTGCGGTGTTGTGCTCGCCGTGTGCCTGCCGTGCCCCCTTCCCTGCGTGCGCCCCTTGCTCGGCTGCTGGCTACACCCTCTTTCTTTCGCGGCTTCGTTGCTCTTTACCCTTTCCTCTACCCATCTCTCTGGCATGAACCTTTTTCCCTGCCTCCGCTTTGGTGCGTGTCTCGGTCTTTTTCCTTGGCGGCTCGTCGTTCTCTCTCATTGGGCCTTCTCCTTTGGACCTGCGAAGAGAAAGAATGCAAACGGGCGTGCGGTGGCGGGGGTTTTGTCGGGCCATGGCACCTTGTCATTGCCATCCTGCAGTGGTGTGGTATGTTACCTATTTATGCTTCGTTCGTGTGCTCCTCTCTCCTATTTCTTACCGCGTTGTGTTTGTTATGGCGTCTTTTATCGTGCGTCGTTTGGCTAGGTTTATATCCTACTTGCTCTCCACATGGCTCCACACACCTCTTTGGCCGCCACCTTTGTTTGTTGTCCGTCCCGCGTGCGCGGCGTGACATGCAACATACTTGCGAGGGAGACAAACTTTGATCAATCTTGTTTTTTTCCCCCACAATCTTAGTGTCCTAATCCTCTTGATCCTAGGGTGAGCAAGGTGTGGGAATATTCATTCAATACATAATGCAAGAACCTCGAGATCAAGACAGTGTTCAATGATTCTCAAAAGGAATACAATCATAGCTTGTAATCACTGGAACACACGTTTCTGCGTGCTTCAATTAAATGGCTTCAGAAATCTACGTCTATCTACTGCCCTGGCGACTCTCTGATGTCGCTGCTGCTAAACCTCTGCCCTGCGAACAGAGTCCTGTTGCTGTCCCTTCACACGCCCGAGCCCTGAGCCACTTACACTCCCCTCCCAAGACTGTTGTGTCAGTGGAGAAAGCAACAGTCTGATAATCAGTGACGTCAAACCAAGTACCCCTGTCTCACAGTGGCGAGGCAGGCGTAGGGGTGTGTAGGGTGCACGAGCTGCTGCACCTTGCACCACCTGTGACAGCTGGAAAAATCAAAAATGTGGCAGGAATCCACTGCCCACAGTCATCCTCAAAATCTAACCTACACCTCACTGTGATTCGCGAAAGTAAAAACAGATGACCGCAGACTGGCCGGACCTGGATATGTAAGAGACCAACAACTGACCACAAGGCAAGCACAGTTTGCTGACAGCCGATACATAATGAGCCACATGCAGAAAGGAACCACCCAGGGTCGCTCACTGAGATACAAATGGCACAGATAAAAAAAGCTGCTGGATACTGACGTGTGAATTATTAAAGAGGACCCCAATGGCGCTTCATTTATTGAGATGATCTGACTTCAGCATCCTGCAAAGGGAAGGCAACAAAGGAAACATACAGTTCACAGTAGGGAAAAAAATACAGGCACTATACACGCTCTGACTGCTCACTTGTGAAACCACTTGCGCAGCCCATGGGTATGTATATACTCCTCAACTCTCTCATTCCCCTTACCAACAAACTGGGAGGCATCTTCGTCAGTTCTATCAGGATGCGCGGGCCACCTGAGAATCAGCCCATTTCCGTTCCTCCCGGTCGTCCGCTTCCCATCCCTCGACATCTGCCTGACTTCCCATGATGCACACATCTGGGGCTGCATGCGCGGCCGATATGCCCATCTGCTCATGACATCGGGTACCGTCTGGTCTTCCCCTTTCACATAAATAATGTCCAGCTGAAAGTTTACCAAAAACTGATGCCATCTGCCACGACGGCCTATGGGGCCTGACACCGTGTCAAAATCCTCTTTCGTCCAGGTCTCCAAACTTTTATGATCTGTTAAAACTTTGACCCGGACCTGCTGCCCCGCCAGCCAACTACGAAATTTGTAGAGGGTGGCAACGATAGCAAAAGTCTCCTTTTCCCGGATATGCCACGCCCGCTGCCCCTTCTCCGGGTCACCCTGCAACTTGCGTGAGAAAAAAGCTACCGGGCGCAGCGGACGTTTACACTCCGTATCATCAGGTCAAGTACACGATTTTTGTTCCAACGCCGCACCAATGGCACACTGGGAACTATCGCACCGAGCCAAGAAAGGCCTGTCTGCGGCAGAAAACGTTCGGCAGCGGCCTTCAGCTGAGTAACAATCTCATGAAAACAAGCTCGCATCTGTTCAGTCCAATAAATCTCATTCTTGAACTTACAGACCTGCTGAGGCGTAAGACCTTTCCTATCCTTCGCAGGAAATCCCGCTCTGAGAGACTAAGCCAACTGCTTTTTTCCCTTCTTGGTTAGCTCCAGACCCCTGAGTGAATCCGTAAGTGGGGCTGAGAGATGGCCAAAGCGATCTGTATACATTGAGTACCACTGTACAAATCCTAAAAAGGCTTTCATGTGCGTCGGTGTGCGGATCATCTCAGGTGTCCAGCGTGCGACGGCCGACGTTTTGGCTGGATCCACCATGCGAGGACCCTTCATCAGTATTTGACCACAGAAACGAACTCTATGCACAAACAATTGAAACTTAGTGGGCTTGATTATGAGGCGTGCACGTTCTATAATTTCAAAAAACCGCCAAAGCTCCTGAAAATGCCGCTCCAGACACTCAACCTTGGGGCGCACATCAAACTCAGGATTATCCTCAGTGTCAGGCGTACCGTGACAAACGTCGTCTATATATGGCTTGGTGCCGTACGCATCGCTAAAATCCTGCAGCACACGACAAACCATCCTCTGATAAGCCCTGTGGGCCTGTTTTGAAACCCATGGGGAGTACCGTCCATTGGTACAGTCCGCATGGCGTCACAAATGCAGTGTAGGGGCGCGAGCTGTCGGCCAGATGCATCTGGTGAAAACCATCTTCAAGATCGAAGATGGACCAGATGGTATTCTTGGCCTGTTTTAAAAAAAAAAAATTGACGACGGGCAGTGGGTACTGCTCGCCATCTATTTGCGAGTTTAAATAACGGTAGTCGATGACTAACCGCCATTTGCCCCCCGGCTTGGGCACACAAAAAGCCCTGGCTGCCCATGCTGAGTGGGAACACTCTAACATGCCGATTTTAAAACATTTGGCAATCAATTCTCTGAACGCCGCGTCTCTAACTCCTACTGTGCGATACGGCGCAACACGCTGTGGTGCTGCCCCGTTTTCCAGATGAATGACTGCTACAGAGTCCTCAGGATCGCCTCTGAGAGCTGGATCCACATCCAGGATGTTTTCTGCAAACTCAAAAACAGTTTTGAAGCGCTCCATTAAGCGTGCACGATAATCTGCACACCTCGGATCCTGCATATCCGACTCAACAACAGATCGCACGGATCGCTCTTGCAACTGAAAGAAATCAGGGGAATCAGGGTGTGACACTGACAAACGTGCTGCCTTAACATTTTGTACCCCCCCGCAGCAATTCCCCCTTGCCTTTACGAGCAAACCGCCTGTATTTCTTGCCCCTGGTGGGCAGAAAAGCCCGAGAACCCTCCTCATCTGAGGATCCATCACCCAGCGGAGGCATATCAGTGGTGTCCCCTTCAGAGGTCATCTGCAAGTCGGCTCGTGAACATTGTTCACACTGACCACACGACTGCGCGCATGTTAAATGTCTGTGCTCCCCTTCACCCACTGGGCCAGATTCGTCCTCCCATCGCTTATCCTGGGATTTGGCATCCTTCAGCCCCAAAGCATCAACGAGGACCACTCTGGTGGTCCACTTGGTAGCCTGCTTATATATAATGCCACTATTATCACAGTATATTGGGATGCTGGGTTCAAGATCCCACCAGTCCAGCGCAGCTTCCCCCATCTGCCAAAGCCAGGACTGGTTTTTCTGGACAGGTAGCATCATGACGCCCCTGCCCTGATCAAGTAAAATTTTCTCAACTGATTGCTGTAACAAAAAATGAGGGCAATGCACCCACAAAAAATAGTCAGTGTCATCCCCCTTTTCAGGGGTGCCATAAGACCAATCCTGCACCAGTACATTGGCCTTTTCATCCCAATATTTTGGAAAAAGGGCCGTCTGCTTGCTAGCAAATGCATCAATTAATTTGGCCTCGCGCAAACCGGCCCAAATCAGTATCTCATCCCTAACACCAGGCAACAACATCTGTCGCGCAGATGCATACATATAGGAAGCTTGTTGCCTAACTCTTTTTCGCAGCTTAACACGCCGCTGCATCGCTGAAAGGTGCAGCTTGTTGCACTGCTCAGAAAAACGGGCACGCACTTTGCCGGATAGCAACGACGTGGAAGCCTGTGCACGTCCCTGCAATGGGTCCTGCTTCTGCTGACTCTCAGGCGCCTCACAGGGCCGTGGGCAAGAATGATCATACAATTCCCCCACCTTGCAAGCGCAGAAGTGGTGTAGGCTCTGTGAGTGGTCCAGCAAAGCCGCATCCGGCCGCTGAAGCCACTCCAGGCCTTGCTCCTGTGTGCGCCATGGTCCAGAATATGACTTCAAATTGCCCGAGCCGCCCGCAAAAGAATCAGGCGGTGGGGCAGCCTCCAAGGGCTGAGTAATGGAGGGAGGGAGCTCAGAATCCGACTCCTCATCTGTCAACCCCTGGTCTGAGGCTTCGTCCTCGGTGTAATGGTGCCGCCGCACCAACTCAGGATCAGGCAGACCATGATGTTTACCCCTTGCGTACACACATTCATGCACACACTCCGTACACCTGCTGTTGTGTTCGCACTTCTCCTGTGGTCGATCTCGACATGGCGAAAGTCCTATCTGCTTCTCCATTGTACCTGAACCAAAGCAAAGCAACCCTTCAGAGCAGGACGCAGCAACAACTGCTGCCACCACAGGCAAAATACGGGCAGTAAGTACAGCTGCAACAGAGACCACTGCTGCTCCTGATTCATACGGTGCCCGCGGAACCGCGGGCTCCTCATCACTGTCGGACGCCAGGCCAATTAGGCGCGCAACATACGACTTAACCCTACTAGTTTTTTTCTGCTTCACAGGGACTGCGCGACAGGCACACTGTCCTGAAGCAACAGGACATCGCTCGTTAGTGTGGTTCTCAGGACCACACAACGCATCAACCAACAGGTCCCACGTGGGATCCACCATGAGGCAATAGGCCTTGCAAATAGGATAGCCTACAATTAGGTTTTCCTGCACATCCGCCTTGTACACAAACACCTTTTCGCAAACTACCTGTACCGGCTGATCGTGACAGTCTCAAATCTGCACACTGAGGTCCACCACCGCCCCATGTGTGCCACCAGAAATGCGTTCCCCATTCGCCACAGTGATGCGCAGTAAACGACGCGCCAACTCAAGGGTGCAACCCCGAAAAAGAAAATTCTGGCGCCAATGCCAGCACCCCAGACTCCAGATAAATTAACATTGAGCCACCAAGCTCCTGCCGCTGGCCGCCAGAAAACTGAATCCTGACTGGCAAAACCAGCTCTGTCAAGGATCGTCCCACATCAACCGCCTTACGCTGCAAAACATGTGTCTGTTTGCACCGTTTGATCGCCGCTGTTGGCCGCCAAGGTTCCTGACATGAGTGCAATGTCCGGGTCAAGGCGGAGAGCGTCACCACAGTGGCGGACCTCGTCTTAGCGGGTACAGGCCCCGGTGTATAACCGTCATGGGCAAAGGCAACCGAGGCCACTCCAGTATCAGAAAATGCGCCGTGCAGATCAGTGGATGTCGCTACACTGCGCACTGTCCGTACTCCAAGAGCCTTACCTTTGCCCCGACCGCTCTAGACTTGAGAGGGCCCGGTGCCAGGTTCAGGCTTCACTGCGGGGGGCTGTGGGTTGCCACTCCCCCCCCCTGTTCCACTTTCCTCTTGTCCCTTCAGGCCGCGGTGCTGAGCTGCACCAGAAAAACGATGTCCAGTGACCCCACAGGACACGCACAGGCCCTTTTCAAGGCGCGCCTGTGCTTCCGCTGCGGCCTTTTCCAGAGCCGAGCAACGACCTTGTTTAGTGCCAGGTTTGGGAGCTCCCTTGCCAGCAGGACGCCGGTCCTGCTGGTAAACCCCCCTTTTGCGCCCTTTTTGCCATTTTTATTATTGCCATCGCCATACCTATTGTCGCCACGCCCACCAGGATTCCTGTCTCCATTACCAGGTTTTCTTGGCCACTGTTTTTGTCTCTTACCCGGCGTTCCGTTTTTCATATCCGTCTGCTTAATTCTGCAGTCCGCGGCCCAATGTCCCTTATTGCCGCAATGCAAGCGGGCGTCTGCGGGAACATTGGAAACATCAATGGGTGCTGAGCGTGATCTATTACCCTTATTCCTGTCTGTTCCCCTACCGCGCATCTGCCGCAAGTCTGCATCTGTCTCCCCTTTATCAGCCTCCATGGCCACGTCACGGTTACTGCGCCAGTTAAGCTCATACTGTGTGTGACATGGGTTTCATGATGTCTTCCCAAATGTCCTTGTACGTCCAGCCCAAAAACAAGTGAAGCTGCGTATACAGGGCACGTAAGGACGGGGAGGGCTGTCAAGAGTATCTTAGCCATGGTATCTGACCCACAGCGTTTGAACCAGTAGCCATGAAAACCCTGCCATTGCCTCTGAAAAATGGGACGACTGACCTGCTTGCCATCCCAGCTGGGCCTCTTTAGGATTTTCATTACCTCCCGTCGTGTCTCGTCATCCAGTGCCTCCACATCTGGCCTGTCAGTTCCTGTTTTCCCAAGGTTTCCCCGTAGCTTTACTTCGGGTTCTTGCTCGGGGGCTGACTTATCCTGGGAAACGGCCGACAAAAAATCAGCCAAAGGAAAATCAACGGAGGCCTGAGGGTTGCCTGGCATTTCACACGTGGCCTCTTTACTTGTATCGTTAAAAAGAGAGGGGACAGGCCGCCCCCCTTTTCCAACTGCGTCCACCTGTGTGGCGTCCAGCGTATGTAGGCCTGAGTGCATAGTTGAGGTGAAAGAGTTGCCTTTTACCCAATTCAGGTCAGCGAAAGGATCCTCGCTGGGCAATCCTTTGGTTACACCATCCCAGCGCGTTGTAGAGCGCCATGCCGTGGCCGGCACTTCCTCCTCACATTGTGGCTCCCCCGCGTGGAAGCACACACCTTTGTGATCGTAGTTATCATCATCCGTCTCGTCCTCTTCCTCTTCCGCTGCCGCATCGCCGGCTGTCCATGTTTCGTACACCTCTTCAAGGGCCGCCACCTGGGACTGTAAGGTTGCGAAGCTCTGAGAAGATAACGAAAGGTGGGCATCAAGCTGCGAGTGCATTGAGGCGAGGTCTGAAGCGAACGATGAAAATCGATCACTGGACCCTACACTATCGACCACGGAATCAAGATAATCCCGCAGTTCATCCAATGCCAACCCAATTTGTTGCAACTCCGCTTCGTGTCGGGCTATACCCACGTGGCACGAGCAATTTATGCTACAATCTGGTCCATGGGCTGTTGCGACACCTGCTTTTGTCCTCACTGAATCCATATCTAATTCGACCCGCGAGATTTGTGATTGCAACTCATCTAAAGAAGAGGATAGACACGTACCCTCGCCCCTCATCTGCAACAAGTCATGCTCCACCATCGAAATGGCTACTCTACACGAGCATGTCTCGTCACATTCATGCGCACTATGCATTGTCTTCAAAGAAGCAAAAAGCGGTGTGATATCAAGTTTTACCGCGGAAACCTCACGTCGCACCGGAGAAATTGACGAGCAACAAGAACAAGACAAATCACACGCATGAGAATGGTGTGACACCTCGCGAAGACGCGTAACCTCTTGTTGGAGCGAGTGAATTTTTGCAATCAAGGGAAGGAGGGACGCAAGTGTTGTATCGGCGCGGCGACCGGCCACTTCCAAATTCTCTAGCCCCTTCGCCAAATCACCAAAAGTGGAATCAACACACTCATGTGAAAGTGCTGCCCTGGGTCGTTGATGGTGCCGGAGGGCTCGGGGCCGGCAAGACCAGTGGGGCAGGCACGCGAGGAGTCGACCTGAACGCTGCTATTGGGGGTAGAACGGGATACTCGGACACCAACGGAGGCGAGAGCAGCAACAACAGAAGCAAGGTCCATGTTGATTGTTATCCGGCAGAAAATCCCAGTCTATGAAGAAAATTGATGCGGATTTTACTATGCACATCTGAGTGTCCATATCTATCTGAAAAGATTTAAATAAATCCGATTGTGAAAAATATTTGGCCGATCTGGCCCGCGAGCGCGCGTCAGCGGCAAATGGCGATTCCAGGTAAATGATCGGAACGCGGCGGATTTACGGAGAATGGACCGCGGAATCAGATCCGGCATATCAGAAATATATAGGTCTGATCCTGAGACTGAGCTGCGAGGCGGCGATTCCGCCGAAGCAAAGAAAATGACCAAAATGTAGCCAATCTGGGCTAGATCAGTGAAAATCTGTGCAGATGGGGGTTAGCCGCACTTACACTCCCCCTCCAAAAACACACTGGGGTGTGTCGCTACGTCAACGAAGAACGTAGTGCGGGTAAGTCCCAGAAAAAAATAGAAATGTAGCCTCGATGGGGCGAAATCTGCTTGATCTGACCTGATTTGGGCTGATATGGCACTGAATCAGGATGGATGAACCTGAAATGAGACAGAATGAGGAGTGACGAACAGTCCTCCGTGCAGTAAAACATTAGGTCAAGGGCTAAAAAGCATGTAAGCGTATCGAGAATCGATACCAAACCATGCACTGGTTGAGAATGAGGTAGATTATTGGTGGATTGAGTGGGGGAATCAATAAATGGAGTGACATCTCAGCGCTCTGGCACAGTTTCGCTGTCGCGGGCACGCTACGGTGTCCTCGCCGAACTCTACATCGTGTTACTCCCGCTTTTCTCGTTCTGAAAAGTGCAGCATGTGCTTCAGATTTGGCGCATCTGGTGGATGATCACAAGATTCAGCAAGATTGGGAATCAAATTGAGCAGAGATGAAGGAATTTAAACAATCACTGAGAGAGAAAACAAATACAAATGAAGTCTGCAGGCCCTAAGTGAACCACAGAAGGTAGGGATGTTTTTCCGTTCACTTAGATCTAAACAGATCTTCGAGGAATGAGGGGAGATGACAAGGAAATCAACCTAATCTGTCCTAAAATGAGGAAATTCCCTAAGATGAAGGTGAAATGCAACGGAATGTCTAGAACTGAAACTACTAACATCTTCGTTTAGACTAAAGTTAATATATATTGTCGTTTATTCAGCTCAATTGTGCTTTCCGGCACGTTGGTTCGCGAGCATCCAACAAATTCCATCAAAATGTGGATCATGTGATGATGCATCATGATGGGACATGCTGGCCCTGGATCCTTGGCATGTAACGCGCCGAAGGTTCGCTGAAGGCGCTTTACTGACAGTATATAACTGAGAGACACCGAATAGTCCTTTATTTACAGTGGCGGTGGTGTCAATCGACTTGGACAAGGCCAATCTTTCGCTGGAGTCCCACAAGACACTTGGATTCACCATTTTCGACAGTTTCAGGTCGGATTGAGCTCACATTGGCGTGTG
This sequence comes from Eutreptiella sp. 'Long Island Sound 2002', assembly GCA_964036045.1. Lineage (NCBI taxonomy): Eukaryota > Euglenozoa > Euglenophyceae > Eutreptiales > Eutreptiaceae > Eutreptiella > Eutreptiella sp. 'Long Island Sound 2002'. The sequence goes on along the minus strand of OZ038394.1, from coordinate 42,954,463 downwards.
CCAAAAATACAACGAAGCTTACGGCCTTCAGAGGTTGCTGTTAGAAGTCCCTAGAGCTCCTATCTGAAGGTTGTCTGAACAATTGACGTCTGGGTGTAAGTGCGGCTAACCCCCATCTGCTCAGATTTTCACTGATCTAACCCAGATTGACTACATTTTGGTCATTTTCTTTGCTTCGGCGGAATCGCCGCCTCGCAGCTCAGTCTCAGGATCAGACCTATATATTTCTGATATGCCGGATCTGATTCCGCGGTCCATTCTCCGTAAATCCGCCGCGTTCCGATCATTTGCCTGGAATCGCCATTTGCCGCTGACGCGCGCTCGCGGGCCAGATCGGCCAAATATTTTTCACAATCGGATTTATTTAAATCTTTTCAGACAGATATGGACACTCAGATGTGCATAATAAAATCCGCATCAATTTTCTTCATAGACTGGGATTTTCTGCCGGATAACACTCAACATGGATCTTGCTTCAGTTGTTGCTGCTCTTGCCTCCGTTGGTGTTCGAGTCTCCGGTTCTACCCCCAATAGCAGCGTTCAGGTCGACTCCTCGCGTGCCTGCCCCACTGGTCTTGCCAGCCCCGAGCCCTCCGGCACCATCAACCACCCAGGGCAGCACTTTCATGGTAGCAGAGGCTACCTGAATGTTATTCCTTTGGTGTCCCAACCACAGCTAGCTCCCCAGTACGGCCCCGTAGACCCCGCCACTTCCGGAGAAGTAACGATTACGTTGCCCTGGTGCTGTGCGAACGAGGCCTTGAGAGGAATGCCTTGCGCAAGCCCAAGGTGCCCAAGAAGGGCACAAATCAGCAGCTGTGGAGGCCCAGATTACCATCAAGATCCCAGTCCAAATTGGCCATCAAGCAGCTGGAATCTGCCAGCCTACACCGATGGCAACGCTCCGGTGGAGCTTACGGACCTGGCAGGTACCAATACTCCTTACCAATGTCCACATTTTGAGACCATCGACGCCGACATTGACGACATTGAGATGGGTGGTCCAGGTGAGGTACCTACCTATAATCGACCAGCCTCTTGGGCACAATGGGACAACCATTTGTCTTCAGAAGTGACCCGTAACCTTGAGGCGCTTGAGGCCCTTTGTCTATTAGCCACGTCTAAGCTGATTGGACAAGAAAGAATCGCCTCTGATTTTTTATTCGAATATTTTTTCCTTCTTCAAGAAGAAATTAATACCAGGATGTGGTGGCGTTCTCAAGAAGATGACTCTTTTGCCATTTTTTTGCAAATCTGGGAGGGAAGTCCCTTCCCGAAGGAGAAGACCAAGGCACCTGTTGCCGGGCCCTCCGCCCCTCATCCCCCTGTTTCCATCCGCGACGATCTAGCCGCCGCGGTTGAGGAAGGAATTTTAGAGGCAGCCAGGCAGGCAAGTCTGGAAATCAGGGCTGAAGGAGCTCCCCAAGTGGACTCCTGGCTGCGGACCACTGAGATTAGCGGTCCGACAGCCTGCTCAGGCCCTTCAGGACACGGTATGTACTGTCCTGCCGACTGCTCTTGCAGATCCCAGCGAGATACTGAGCTTCAATTGCTCAAAGATCAAATGCAACTCATCATTCAAACGCTGGGAATTAAAGATCTTTTCAAGACACACATGCGATCTGAGGGCGCATCATCGGTGGAACAAGCAACAGAACCGTCGGAGGAGTCGACAGAAATTTTTTCAATTGCTCCTTCGGTGGACTCCAGGACCACCGATGCAAGGATCAGCAGGACCAAGCTAAAGGAAAGGGTTACAATCTCTCGATCTCAGAGTAGGACGGCGAAGGCTAGGACTGAGGCTCAGAATGCCAAGCGAACTGCCTCCCGTACTGCCCCTCCTGCTGCTGATTCCAACGCCTTAGCCCAGCTGTTGCTCGCCCAGACCCTCGCCGGAGCTGGTGTGGCGAACGATGCCGCCAAGGTGTCTGCCATTACAGCCGGTGTTGAGCTGGATTCTCTTCTGAATCCTACTTCATTGCGACTTCGTCAGGTTGCCAGGCAACCGAAGTATAATGGAAACCCCAGACGTTGGCCTCAGTTCCAACGGGAATTTAAATTGTGGGTTAAGACTCAAAAACTCCAAGATGATCAGTTCCTGATGGCCCTCTTGGACTGCCTTGAGGGAGCGCCGGCCAACACTTGGCTCAGGACCTGGAGTGATCGTGAGGATTCAAGTTCCCCCCTTACCTTTGATGAGGTGTGGGAACAGTTGGAGGTACGTGGATCCCGGCTGCCAGAGGACCGTTACCACCAGATGTTGAAGAATTTTCCTTCATTCTCGCGATTAATCTTGCACGAAGTGCAAGACAAGAGACAGCGCTTCTGGAATTTAGTGGAAGAGTCTGAACATTCAGGCGAAAAATTTTCTAGTGCCGAGCTGAAAAGTCTGATTTTTGACAAGATCCCCTCCGAAACTGCCGCCACCCTTCGGAATAAACAGTCGGAAGAAAAGGTCAAGACCTGGTGGGCGGAGGTCGAAGGCTTCGATGCCTCGGCCAACAGGTTTTCAGTTCGGGAAGCACTTCAAAAGTGCTCCCCCACGTCGTTTACCAAGGTGAAATTCACTGAAAACACGTGGAAAATCAAGTTCAATGAACACGAGGATCGGGACTTGTTTGTCCAAGTCCTCAACAGGGGAGTAAGTTTCCATGGCCATCGCCTGAAGGCCAAGAACTGGGTGTTTTCGTTCACCCCGCAGGAACTCTGGGAAGAGGTTGAGAGGCTCGCTGACGCCGCCAATCAAAATTTCCATGAGGGTCTTTGGGGAAACAAGAATACCCAGCAAAACACCCAAAATGGGGCCCAAAAGGGCAACAAAAAGGTGAATGACACCCGGAATGTTCAGGATCACTGTAGCATCTGTCTTCTTTTAGGTTCTACGAACCGAGCTAAGTCGCATTCTACTGGTAATCACCGATGGTCTCCTTACGATCACAAGGTGATTGGTGAAAATATCAGTAATCCGCAGAATTCAGACAGGAATGACAGACAGGTGCATGGTGGAAAGGGGGGAAAAGGGAATCCGACCCCCTCCGGTGGAAACAAAAATCCTGGAGGCCCTGGCGGGTCCCAAGGCACAGGAAATCGGACTCCATCCGGCTCCGGTGGGCAGCCGAACGGCCAGAAAAGTCCCAATGGCAACGCCGGAGGCGGGAATCGAAATCCAGGCCAAACCCCTCAGTCCGGTACAAACAAGGGAAATGCTCCAGGATCCCAGGGTAAAGGTAAGGGAAATCCTTCGGGAACCCCTTTCTCTGGTAAGGGCAGAGGGCGTGGCGACGGTGGAGGTCCATCATCCAGCGGCCGTGGCCGTGGACGTGGAAAGGGCAACCATCGTGTGGATCAGGTCTCAGGTGCAGATCAGGTGTCCGATGCGGATCGAGATTACGTTGAAAATGCCTTGAATCCAGCAGATGATCCGTTCCAAGATGAGTGGGTCGACGAATCAGGGTGTGTCCACAACGTTAACGCATCAACTGGAGGTCAGAACGCCTAGGGGAGCCACGAAAATCGCCCCTCCCCAGGCGATTTCAGGCATGATCCCCAGATTCCTGATCGACCATTACTTCATGTAGGGTCGCTTGTCTCCTCTCCCCTGGATCCGGCAGCGGATCCTTCTGTTGTAGTGGACGAGGTTGGTGTACAGTCCAAGCACAGGGCCCGTCAGTTTGTCACAAAGCTGTGGGTCTCTGATTGCAAGGGAAATTTCCACCTCGCCACTTGTTTGTGTGACAATGGATCAGAGGTAAATCTCCAATCCAATTCTTTCTTACCCGACGACTGCGTGTTTGAATCGCCTCATCCTGTTACCCTCGAGGGAGTTTCTGGACATTCTCTCGCAGGTGGGCAACGCGGTTGTTATATATCAACTCATTTGGTCGCTCAAGACCTTTGGGAAGAAGGTAATGTGGAGGAAGTTGTCCTTAAGGATGACTACTTCTATCGTGCCGACATAAAGTATGACCTTTACTTGGGCCATCCTTGGCTTCGCAAGAACAGGGTGGCGCCCGTAGGTCATCGGCGTTGTTTTTTGCTGGAGTCAGGTCCCTTGGAGCGTCCTGAATTTCGTTTTTTGCACGCAGGGTTTAAAAGTGCAGAAGAATTTTTGAAGCAAAAAGTTACACCAAAATTGGCGAAGATGTCACCATTGCAGAGGTGAATGGGAGTGCCGATTACTCCCGAGAGTTAGAATGTCTTCGTAGGGACTCCCAGCCACGACGCCCTTCGCGCTGGCACTCTTCATCCTACAGAGTTGTCGACAAATGCCGCGATTCAATTTGTGAATATTTTTATGAACACCATTCCTTTTGGCCACAGTATGATGCCTTTGCTAACCGCGAGAACAAGCGCTTCGACAAGCATTTTCGCGACGCTTGGACCCATAAATGGGACAAGAAGTTATGGATTAATCCTCCGTTTCACTTAATCCAGCAGGTCATCCACAAAATCAAGCAAGATAAAACCCAGGCGATTTTAGTTGTGCCCTTGTGGGACGACAAGCCTTGGTTTCAGGAATTGCAGGACATTTGTGTAGATTACATCGAACTTCCCAGGAAGATTAAGCTGTATGCTAGGGACGACACAGGTCCCCTGCCACAGCGGTCCTGGAGTTCGCTTGCATTCCTGGTGGATGGAAAGCTTTCTGACTCTAATTCTGCTGATTCTGGTACTGATTCTTGTGTTGGGTCTGAATCTGAGGTTGAGCGTGGTACTGATGATGAATCTATTTTTTCTGATTTTTGTCCGTCAGATACCCAAGGTGATCCAACGTCAAATGGATCCGCCTCGTCTCCCTATTCCCCAATACGATCGACATCGAAAAGAATCTTCAGTGCACGGGCGAAGAAAAATTTCAAATCGCGCCGCAAATTCAGAGTTTTTTATGAAACACCCCCTGTGGAAGCTTTCATAGATCCTTTCGAGGAGCTGGATCAGGAAGAGAATCTCTGGGATGTCGACACACGACCCACCTATCTTCAAGAGGCAGTTGATACGGACCTGTTTAGGGACATCCGTAAGAAGATTCTTCCTGCCAAGGCCGAAGAAGTCGCCAAAGTTTTTTCGACAGTAATTCCTGGCGATCAGGTGGACACTGAATTGTGTTCCAAGTCAAGAGAAACGATTTTTGAGGAACGGAAGGACACAACCCTTTGGGGGAAGTTGATCAAAGACCCCCCTGTCCGTGGGCAGTTCGGTGAAGCCTTCATCGAGCTTCGTGAAGGCTACAAGGCGAAGAAACAGCGTCCTTATGAGAACCATGGACATAAACATGAGATCCTCAGAAAAATAATTGAGAGAAATCTCAGGGAATTTGGTTGGCTTGAGGGTTGTATGACCAGCGAATGGTGCTGTGCACCCTTCACAGTCCCGAAGCCACCGCCTGCAGACCAGAACACTATTGATGGTTGGCGAATGGTTGTTGATTTTCGCAATCTCAACGCCGAAACCAAGGCGGATTCGCACCCCCTGCCCCTCATTGAGGAGGAAATCGCCAAGAGGGCAAGAGGTCGTTTGTTTTCTGTGCTGGATCTCCGTCACGGCTTTCACCAAATGCCGTTGAGGAAGGACAGCCGACCTCTCACTTGTATGTGCACGCCATGTGGCCCAGTCCAGTGGACGGTCATGCCCATGGGCCTGAAAAATGCCCCTTCGTTTTTTCAAAGAATGATGGAGGATGTACTTTTTACAGCTCATCCTGAGCTTCGTGCCTTCGTGAGTGTGTACATAGATGACATAATCATCGCGACAGAGGGGGGGGGACTGACCGAAGCCGAGCTGGTGGCCCTACATGAAAAGCAGCTGAACCAAGTTTTGGACATTCTTGATGCCAATCAGCTGATTTGTGGGCCAAAGAAGGGAAAATTATTTTTAAAATCAGTCGAATTTTGTGGTTCTCTCCTTGAGAATGGCACCCGACGACCCAGTCCAGGGAAGCTCGTCGCTATTCAGAAGTGGAAGCGCCCTGAGACGATCACGGAATTGAGAGGATTCCTGGGTTGTTGCAATTTTTACCACACTTTTGTGCCGAATTATGCCAAATTTGCTGCCCCCCTCACTGAATTATTGAAGGTAGGGAGAGATGCGGGCAAGGCAGGTTCAAAGGTTCGTGTCAAGTGGACTGACGAGTGCGAGGAAGCCTTCCATCACTTGAAGGCGGCCCTCTGCGAAGTCGCCACGTTGCATGTGCCGCAATTCGACCGACCCTTCTACATAAGAACCGACGCTTCTAGGTACGCGATCGGAGCTGTCCTTGAACAGGTTGATGAAGCCACCGGCGATCATTACCCTCTTGCATTTTGGTGTCGGAAGCTAGCCCCACGCCAAATGCAATGGTCGCCGCGTGAGCAAGAAACGTACGCCATAATTTGCGCTCTAAAAAAGTATCAATCGTGGGTTGGCACCAATCGAGTCGAGGTCCTGACGGATCATCGATCTCTGGAGTATTGGGCCACCGAACACATTGATACTGTCGCGAGCCCAGCTGGTCGACGGGCCAGATGGCACGAATTTCTCAGTCTGTTTGACCTCCATGTGTCGTACTTGCCTGGAAAACATAACACGGTAGCGGATGCTCTGAGCCGATGGGCTTACCCCGCTTCAGAGGGGCTGCAAAGTACCAACATCCATGGTACGGAGCAGGACCGCCATGTAATAATCGAATGGGATCAGGAAGAAAAAAAGCTCATTCGACGTGCATGCATGCAGTGCGCTGTTAAACAGCACGCATTACCGTGCCATGACATCACGGCCATCTCAGATCCGGCGCATGCTCATGAGATCTGCACCAAAACACTGAAAGTCGTGGAAAAAGTCACCGATCCCTCCTCAGGGAGTGTGAAACAGTTTGACTATACCCGACGAGTAAGTCGATTTCGGTTGATCCAGGGCATTAAGCGTCGAGATCCGGCCAAAACTCCACCCCTGCCTAAAGATTCCCTTATCATCCGTGACTGGACGTCCGATTATCTGCAGGATCCCATGTTTAAAGAGGTCTGTGGAAATCTCAAATCCAAAGATGCTCACAAGGATGGGATTTTTTCTGAGTATTCGTTGGATGGGGGGAAGCTGTGGATGGAGGGTAAATTGTGCGTACCAGACGCCCTGGCCCGCCGAGTGTTAAACTGGTGGCATAAATGGGAGTCCCCCCACGCATATGGCCGTCGACTGTGGTCGATGATTAAACATAGGTTGTTTGGCTCACGGCTATATACTCACTGCATGAAAGTAGCCGCCGGATGTGCCCAATGTGCTGTCTCGACGCCCCCAAGCGCGAAGAAGCACGGCCATCTGAGGCCTCATCCTATTCCGGAGCGCCTCTTTAACAGAGTCACCAGTGATTTCTTCTATCTCGGTGAACTCGATGACGAAGAGTGCCATTGAACTAATAAAAAAGTCAATGGTGTGCTCCTTATTCAGTGCCATCATTCCGGCTACATTCAGGTGTTGCCTTGCAACATCGAGTCGATGACTGGCAAGGCTGCCGCCAAATGGTGCGCGCAGACCTGGATGGGAGGTTGGGACGTCCCATCCGAGGTGGTGACGGATTCAGGCAAAGAGTACACCTCCGAATGGTGGAAGGAATTATCTGCTCGCCTTGGAATCCACCACCTCAGGTGTGAAATCCACTCGCATCGAGCGTTGCCTGGCGAAAGAGCCGGCCGCTCCCTTATAAATATGCTTCGTCAGGAGCTCGCGAGTGAAAAGGATTTCCATTGGCTTGAGATTCTGTTCGCCATGCTTCGCCGTTACCACAACACGCCTTTGTATCATGGCCTTTCTCCAAATGAAATTGTCTTTGGACGAAAGAAGTGTTGGTGGAACATGCCGTTGAATAATCCGCGCCCCTGTAAGGATGCTTCGTTGTTTTTGGACGACGTCCAACGAGCAGATAAAACTGTCTCCAAATTAATCGAGAAGCATCAAGCTGACTGGCTTTGGGTCCAAAATCAAGGCCGAAAAAACCCCCACAATTTTGAAGTCGATGATCGAGTTTGGCTTCAAAAATCCGAAACCACCCTGGACGGAGATGACAAGCTTCTTCCCTTGTGGGAGGGGCCATTCGCTGTTACAGCGCGTCTCGGTGAGAACAGGTGGAGGATTCCTGTGGATGTCAGCAGGGAAATTGACGTTTCGGGCGATCGCCTCAAGAGAGAGATCCCCTCCCCCAAGGATCGAGTTAAACCCCTTTTTTGGACTTCGAAAATTTTGTCCGATCGGGTCATCGAAGGGGGAAAGTACGAACTCAAGAGGATTTTAGAAGCAAGACGTGACGCCAAGGGCGAATGGGAATTTCTATGTGAGTGGAGGGGCTTTGATTCCAGTCACAACAACTGGGAACCAGCCCATTCTTTTGTCCATGGGTACACCAAGGGGTTCATGGACTTCCTCAAGAAGCACCCCGAAATTGGCGTACTCCTGACAGACTGTTTGTCGAAACCAGACAGACAGGTGGAGAGCGACGGAAAACGACCTGTGGTGAATCGAGATCCAGCCTTTTACGGCCCTCAGCAGCCACATTCCAGGGCTGATCCGTCGATCCCCCCTCCTGCGGTCAGGCCAGCCCAGGAGCCAAATGAGCACCAAGCTTCAAGTTCGGCCGCTGATTTGCAGCGCCCAAGCCGTACGAGGGCCCGACCAGACAGGTTGGTGGTCACATGTATTCGTGCTTGGCCGAATTCGACTTGAAAAAACCACATTCTGTTCAATCCACTTTTCATTTTTCCTGATTACATCATGATGTGGAGAACTGCAAATGTTTGATAATTTGACGTCAATCAACTTTTCTTTGGTCTCCGTTCGGCAGACAAGGCGTAGATACGCTACCGAAAGCCACGTAGTGTGCTGCCGTGTTCAGAAAAAACCAAACTCAGGCTTAATTCAGGCAGATTCGGGGTAATCTTGTCTCTGTTGGTCTGTGCATCTTTGGAATTTGGCTACTCGTGCAGATGGAAGCAAATGTACATAGTAAAAACGCTGGCCAGCAACATTCACCCCTACAGGCACCCCCTGTAGTACTGGCTGCACCTGATGCGACGCCAGGAACTCAGATCTTACCTTCATTTGCCGTGATGCGGAAGCCAAAGTCCAGATTCAGATCCAGGATCCTCAAATTTGCCTTGAATTTCTCAGGTTTGTCCATCATTCTGCCACTGTTGTACGAAACCCAGACGTCAATTGTTCAGACAACCTTCAGATAGGAGCTCTAGGGACTTCTAACAGCAACCTCTGAAGTCCGTAAGCTTCGTTGTATTTTTGGCACACGCCAATGTGAGCTCAATCCGACCTGAAACTGTCGAAAATGGTGAATCCAAGTGTCTTGTGGGACTCAATCGAAAGATGGGCCTTGTCCAAATCGATTGACACCGCCGCCACTGTAAATACGGTGTCTCTCAGTTATATACTGTCAGTAAAGCGCCTTCAGCGAACCTTCGGCGCGTTACATGCCAAGGATCCAGGGCTATCATGTCCCATCATGATGCATCATCACATGATCCACATTTTGATGGAATCTGTTGGATGCTCGCGAACCAACGTGCCGGAAAGCACAATTGAGCTGAATAAACGACAATATATATTAACTTTAGTCTAAACGAAGATGTTAGTAGTTTCAGTTCCAGACATTCCGCTTCATTTCACCCTCATCTTAAGGAATTTCCTCATTTTAGGACAATTTGGGTTGATTTCCTTGTCATCTCTTCTCATTCCTCGAAGATCTGTCGACGGCTTTGCCTAACTTCGTTGACGCTTATGATTTTCTGTGCACTTAGGGTCTGTAGACTACATCTGTATTTGTTCTCCCTCTCTGTGATTGCTTCATCTCCTTCATCTCTGCCCAAATTAATTCCCAATCTTGCTGAATCTTGTGATCATCCACCAGATGCGCCAAATCTGAAGCACATGCTGCACTTTTCAGAACGAGAAAAGCGGGAGTAACACGATGTAGAGTTCGGCGAGGACACCGTAGCGTGCCCGCGACAGCGAAACTGTGCCAGAGCGCTGAGATGTCACTCCATTTATTGATTCCCCCACTCAATCCACCAATAATCTACCTCATTCTCAACCAGTGCATGGTTTGGTATCGATTCTCGATACGCTTACATGCTTTTTAGCCCTTGACCTAATGTTTTACTGCACGGAGGACTGTTCGTCACTCCTCATTCTGTCTCATTTCAGGTTCATCCATCCTGATTCAGTGCCATATCAGCCCAAATCAGGTCAGATCAAGCAGATTTCGCCCCATCGAGGCTACATTTCTATTTTTTTCTGGGACTTACCCGCACTACGTTCTTCGTTGACGTAGCGACACACCCCAGTGTGTTTTTGGAGGGGGAGTGTAAGTGCGGCTAACCCCCATCTGCACAGATTTTCACTGATCTAACCCAGATTGGCTACATTTTGGTCATTTTCTTTGCTTCGGCGGAATCGCCGCCTCGCAGCTCAGTCTCAGGATCAGACCTATATATTTCTGATATGCCGGATCTGATTCCGCGGTCCATTCTCCGTAAATCCGCCGCATTCCGATCATTTGCCTGGAATCGTCATTTGCCGCTGACGCGCGCTCGCGGGCCAGATCGGCCAAATATTTTTCACAATCGGATTTATTTAAATCTTTTCAGACAGATATGGACACTCAGATGTGCATAATAAAATCCGCATCAATTTTCTTCATAGACTGGGATTTTCTGCCGGATAACACTCAACATGGATCTTGCTTCAGTTGTTGCTGCTCTTGCCTCCGTTGGTGTTCGAGTCTCCGGTTCTACCCCCAATAGCAGCGTTCAGGTCGACTCCTCGCGTGCCTGCCCCACTGGTCTTGCCGGCCCCGAGCCCTCCGGCACCATCAACGACCCAGGGCAGCAATTTCACTGGGTTTCGTGCAACAGTGGCAGAATGATGGACAAACCTGAGGAATTCAAGGCAACTTTGAGGATCCTGGATCTGAATCTGGACTTTGGCTTCCGCATCACGGCAAATGAAGGTAAGATCTGAGTTCCTGGCGTCGCATCTGGTGCAGCCAGTACTACAGGGGGTGCCTGTAGGGGTGAATGTCGCTGGCCAGCGTTTTTACTATGTACATTTGCTTCCATCTGCACGAGTAGCCAAATTCCAAAAAAGCACAGACCAACAGAGACAAGATTACCCCGAATCTGCCTGAATTAAGCCTGAGTTTGGTTTTTTCTGAACACGGCAGCACACTCCGTGGCTTTCAGCTTTCGACTTTCGATACGCTGCCGAACGGAGACCAAAGAAAAGTTGATTGACGTCAAATTATCAAACATTCGCAGTTCTCCACATCATGTCATAATCAGGAAGAATGAACAGTGGATTGAGCAGAATGTGGTTCTTTCAAGTCGAATTCGGCCAAGCACGAATACATGTGACCACCAACCTGTCTGGTCGGGCCCTCGTACGGCTTGGGCGCTGCAAATCAGCGGCCGAACTTGAAGCTTGGTCCTCATTTGGCTCCTGGGCTGGCCTGACCGCAGGAGGGGGGATCGACGGATCAGCCCTGGAATGTGGCTGCTGAGGGCCGTAAAAGGCTGGATCTCGATTCACCACAGGTCTTTTTCCGTCGCTCTCCACCTGTCTGTCTGGTTTCGACAAACAGTCTGTCAGGAGTACGCCAATTTCGGGGTGCTTCTTGAGGAAGTCGATGAACCCCTTGGTGTACCCATGGACAAAAGAATGGGCTGGTTCCCAGTTGTTGTGACTGGAATCAAAGCCCCTCCACTCACACAGAAATTCCCATTCGCCCTTGGCGTCACGTCTTGCTTCAACAATCCTCTTGAGTTCGTACTTTCCCCCTTCGATGACCCGGTCTGACAAAAATTTCGAAGTCCAAAAAAGGGGTTTAACCCGATCCTTGGGGGAGGGGATCTCTCTCTTGAGGCGATCGCCCGAAACGTCAATTTCCCTGCTGACATCCACACGAATCCTCCACCTGTTCTCACCTAGACGCGCTGTAACAGCGAATGGCCCCTCCCACAAGGGAAGAAGCTTATCATCTCCGTCCAGGGTGGTTTCGGATTTTTGAAGCCAAACTCGATCATCGACTTCAAAATTGTGGGGGTTTTTTCGGCCTTGATTCTGAACCCAAAGCCAGTCAGCTTGATGCTTATCGATTAATTTCCAGACTGTTTTATCTGCTCGTTGGACGTCGTCCAAAAACAACGAAGCATCTTTACAAGGGCGAGGATTATTCAACGGCATGTTCCACCAACACTTCTTTCGTCCAAAGACAATTTCATTTGGAGAAAGGCCATGATACAAAGGCGTGTTGTGGTAACGGCGAAGCATGGCGAAAAGAATCTCAAGCCAATGGAAGTCCTTCTCACTGGCGACTTCCTTACGGAGCATATTTATAAGTGAGCGGGCGGCTCTTTCGCCTGGCAGCGCTCGATGTGAGTGGATTTCACACCTGAGGTGGTGGATTCCAAGGCGAGCACATAATTCTCTCCACCATTCGGAGGTGTACTCTTTGCCTGAGTCCGTAACCACCTCCGATGGGACGTCCCAACCTCCCATCCAGGTCTGCGCGCACCATTTGGCGGCAGCCTTGCCAGTCATCGACCCGATGTTGCAAGGCAACACCTGAATGTAGCCGGAATGACGGCACTGAATAAGGAGCACTCCATTGACCTTTTTATTGGTCCAATGGCACTCTTCGTCATCGAGTTCACCGAGATAGAAGAAATCACTGGTGACTCTGTTAAAGAGGCGCTCCGGAATAGGGTGTGGCCTCAGATGGCCGTGCTTCTTCGCGCTGGGGGGCGTCGAGACAGCACATTGGGCACATCCGGGGGCTACTTTCATGCAATGAGTATATAGCCGTGAGCCAAACAACCTATGTTTAATCATCGACCATAATCGACGGCCATGTGCGTGGGGGGACTCCCATTTGTGCCACCAGTTTAACACTCGGGGGGCCAGGGCGTCTGGTACGCACAATTTACCCTCCATCCACAGCTTCCCCCCATCCAACGAATACTCAGAAAAAATCCCATCCTTGTGAGCATCTTTGGATTTGAGATTTCCAAAGACCTCTTTAAACATGGGATCCTGCAGATAATCGGACGTCCAGTCACGGATGATCAGGGAATCTTTCGGCAGGGGTGGAGTTTTGGCCGGATCTCGACGCTTAATGCCCTGGATCAACCGAAATCCACTTACACGTCGGGTATAGTGAAACCGTTCCACACTCCCTGAGGAGGGATCGGTGACTTTTTCCACGACTTTCAGTGATTTGGTGCAGATCTCATGAGCATGCGCCGGATCTGAGATGGCCATGATGTCATGGCACGGTAATGCGTGCTGTTTAACAGCGCATTGCATGCATGCACGTCGAATGAGTTTCTTTTCTTCTTGATCCCATTCGATTATGACATGGCGGTCCTGCTCCGTACCATGGATGTTGGTACTTTGCAGCCCCTCTGAAGCGGGGTAAGCCCATCGGCTCAGAGCATCCGCTACCGTGTTGTGTTTTCCAGGCAAATACGACACATGGAGGTCAAACAGACTGAGAAATTCGTGCCATCTGGCCCGTCGACCAGCTGGGCTCGCGACAGTATCAATGTGTTCAGTGGCCCAATACTCCAGAGATCGATGATCCGTCAGGACCTCGACTCGATTGGTGCCAACCCACGATTGGTACTTTTTTAAAGCACAGATTATGGCGTAGGTTTCTTGCTCACGCGGCGACCATTGCATTTGGCGTGGGGCTAGCTTCCGAGACCAAAATGCAAGAGGGTAATGATCACCTGTGGCTTCATCAACCTGTTCAAGGACAGCTCCGATCGCGTACCTAGAAGCGTCGGTTCTTATGTAGAAGGGTCGGTCAAATTTGGGCACATGCAACGTGGCGACTTCGCAGAGGGCCGCCTTCAAGTGATGGAAGGCCTCCTCGCACTCGTCAGTCCACTTGACACGAACCTTTGAACCTGCCTTGCCCGCATCTCTCCCTACCTTCAATAATTCAGTGAGGGGGGCAGCAAATTTGGCATAATTCGGCACAAAAGTGTGGTAAAAATTGCAACAACCCAGGAATCCTCTCAATTCCGTGATCGTCTCAGGGCGCTTCCACTTCTGAATAGCGACGAGCTTCCCTGGACTGGGTCGTCGGGTGCCATTCTCTAGGAGAGAACCACAAAATTCGACTGATTTTAAAAATAATTTTCCCTTTTTTGGCCCACAAATCAGCTGATTGGCATCAAGAATGTCCAAAACCTGGTTCAGCTGCTTTTCATGTAGGGCCACCAGCTCGGCTTCGGTCAGTCCCTCCCCCTCTGTCGCGATGATTATGTCATCTATGTACACACTCACGAAGGCACGAAGCTCAGGATGAGCTGTAAAAAGTACATCCTCCATCATTCTTGGAAAAAACGAAGGGGCGTTCTTCAGGCCCATGGGCATGACCGTCCACTGGACTGGGCCACATGGCGTGCACATACAGGTGAGAGGTCAGCTGTCCTTCCTCAACGGCATTTGGTGAAAGCCGTGACGGAGATCCAGCACAGAAAACAAACGACCTCTTGCCCTCTTGGCGATTTCCTCCTCAATGAGGGGCAGGGGGTGTGAATCCGCCTTGGTTTCGGCGTTGAGGTTGCGAAAATGAACCACCATTCGCCAACCATCAATAGTGTTCTGGTCTGCAGGCGGCGGCTTCGGGACTGTGAAGGGTGCACAGCACCATTCGCTGGTCATACAACCCTCAAGCCAACGAAATTCCCTGAGATTTCTCTCGATTATTTTTCTGAGGATCTCATGTTTATGTCCATGGTTCTCATAAGGACGCTGTTTCTTCGCCTTGTAACCTTCACGAAGCTCGATGAAGGCTTCACCGAACTGCCCACGGACAGGGGGGTCTTTGATCAACTTCCCCGAAAGGGTTGTGTCCTTCCGTTCCTCAAAAATCTTTTCTCTTGACTTGGAACACAACTCAGTGTCCACCTGATCGCCAGGAATTACTGTCGAAAAAACTTTGGCGACTTCTTCGGCCTTGGCAGGAAGAATCTTCTTACGGATGTCCCTAAACAGGTCCGTATCAACTGCCTCTTGAAGATAGGTGGGTCGAGTGTCGACATTCCAGAGACTATCTTCATGATCCAGCTCCTCGAAAGGATCTATGAAAGCTTCCACACGGGGTTTTTCATAAAAAACTCTGAATTTGCGGCGCGATTTAAAATTTTTCTTCGCCCGTGCACTGAAGATTCTTTTCGATGTCGATCGTATTGGGGAAGAGGGAGACGAGGCGGATCCATTTGACGTTGGATCACCTTGGGTATCTGACGGACAAAAATCAGAAAAAATAGATTCATCATCAGTACCACGCTCAACCTCAGATTCAGACCCAACACAGGAATCAGTACCAGAATCAGCAGAATTAGAGTCAGAAAGCTTTCCATCCACCAGGAATGCAAGCGAACTCCAGGACCGCTGTGGCAGGGGACCTGTGTCGTCCCTGGCATACAGCTTAATCTTCCTGGGAAGTTCGATGTAATCTACACAAATGTCCTGCAATTCCTAAAACCAAGGCTTGTCGTCCCACAAGGGCACAACTAAAATCGCCTGGGTTTTATCTTGCTTGATTTTGTGGATGACCTGCTGGATTAAGTGAAACGGAGGATTAATCCATAACTTCTTGTCCCATTTATGGGTCCAAGCGTCGCGAAAGTGCTTGTCAAAGCGCTTGTTCTCGCGGTTAGCAAAGGCATCATACTGTGGCCAAAAAGAATGGTGTTCATAAAAATATTCACAAATTGTATCGCGCCATTTGTCGACAACTCTGTAGGATGAAGAGTGCCAGCGCGAAGGGCGTCGTGGCTGGGAGTCCCTACGAAGACATTCTAACTCTCGGGAGTAATCGGCACTCCCATTCACCTCTGCAATGGTGACATCTTCGCCAAATTTTGGTGTAACCTTTCGCTTCAAAAATTCTTCTGCACTTTTAAACCCTGCGTGCAAAAAACGAAATTCAGGACGCTCCAAGGGACCTGACTCCAGCAAAAAACAACGCCGATGACCTACGGGCGCCACCCTGTTCTTGCTAAGCCAAGGATGGCCCAAGTAAAGGTCATACTTTATGTCGGCACGATAGAAGTAGTCATCCTTAAGGACAACTTCCTCCACATTACCTTCTTCCCAAAGGTCTTGAGCGACCAAATGAGTTGATATATAACAACCGCGTTGCCCACCTGCGAGAGAATGTCCAGAAACTCCCTCGAGGGTAACAGGATGAGGCGACTCAAACACGCAGTCGTCGGGTAAGAAAGAATTGGATTGGAGATTTACCTCTGATCCATTGTCACACAAACAAGTGGCGAGGTGGAAATTTCCCTTGCAATCAGAGACCCACAGCTTTGTGACAAACTGACGGGCCCTGTGCTTGGACTGTACACCAACCTCGTCCACTACAACAGAAGGATCCGCTGCCGGATCCAGGGGAGAGGAGACAAGCGACCCTACATGAAGTAATGGTCGATCAGGAATCTGGGGATCATGCCTGAAATCGCCTGGGGAGGGGCGATTTTCGTGGCTCCCCTAGGCGTTCTGACCTCCAGTGACTGCGTTAACATTGTGGACACACCCTGATTCGTCGACCCACTCGTCTTGGAACGGATCATCTGCTGGATTCAAGGCATTTTCAACGTAATCTCGATCCGCATCGGACACCTGATCTGCACCTGAGACCTGATCCACACGATGGTTGCCCTTTCCACGTCCACGGCCACGGCCGCCGGATGATGGACCTCCACCGTCGCCACGCCCTCTGCCCTTACCAGAGAAAGGGGTCCCAGAAGGATTTCCCTTACCTTTACCCTGGGATCCTGGAGCATTTCCCTTGTTTGTACCGGACTGAGGGGTTTGGCCTGGATTTCGATTTCCGCCTCCGGCGTTGCTATTGGGGTTTTTCTGGCCGTTCGGCTGCCCACCGGAGCCGGATGGAGTCCGATTTCCTGTGCCTTGGGACCCGCCAGGGCCTCCAGTATTTTTATTTCCACCGGAGGGGGTCGGATTCCCTTTTCCAGCCTTCCCACCATGCACCTGTCTGTCATTCCTGTCTGAATTCTGCGGATTACTGATATTTTCACCAATCACCTTGTGATCGTAAGGAGACCATCGGTGATTACCAGTAGAATGCGTCTGAGCTCGGTTCGTAGAACCTAAAAGAAGGCAGATGCTACAGTGATCCTGAACATTCCGGGTGTCATTCACCTTTTTGTTGCCCTTTTGGGCCCCATTTTGGGTGTTTTGCTGGGTATTCTTGTTTCCCCCCAGACCCTCATGGAAATTCTGATTGGCTGCGTCGGCGAGCCGCTCAACCTCTTCCCAGAGTTCTTTCGGGGTGAACAAAAACACCCAGTTCTTGGCCTTCAGGCGATGGCCATGGTAGCTTACTCCCCTGTTGAGGACTTGGACAAACAAGTCCCGATCCTCGTGTTCATTAAACTTGATTTTCCACGTGTTTTCAGTGAATTTCACCTTGGTAAACGACGTGGGGGAACACTTTTGAAGTGCTTCCCTGACGGAAAACCTGTTGGCCGAGGCATCGAAGCCTTCGACCTCCGCCCACCAGGTCTTGACCTTTTCTTCGGACTGTTTATTCCGAAGGGTGGCGGCAGTTTCGGAGGGGATCTTGTCAAAAATCAGATTTTTCAGCTCGGCACTGGAAAATTTTTCGCCTGAATGTTCAGATTCTTCCACTAAATTCCAGAAGCGCTGTCTTTTGTCTTGCACTTCGTGCAAGATTAATCGCGAGAATGAAGGAAAATTCTTCAACATCTGGTGGTAACGGTCCTCTGGCAGCCGGGATCCACGTACCTCCAACTGTTCCCACACCTCATCAAAGGTAAGGGGGGAACTTGTATCCTCACGATCACTCCAGGTCCTGAGCCAAGTGTTGACCGGAGCTCCCTCAAGGCAGTCCAAGAGGGCCATCAGGAACTGATCATCTTGGAGTTTTTGAGTCTTAACCCACAATTTAAATTCCCGTTGGAACTGAGGCCAACGTCGGGGGTTTCCATTATACTTCGGTTGCTTGGCAACCTGACGAAGTCGCAATGAAGTAGGATTAAGAAGCGAATCCAGCCCAACACCGGCCGTAATGGCAGACACCTTGGCGGCATCATTCGCCACACCAGCTCCGGCGAGGGTCTGGGCGAGCAACAGCTGGGCTAAGGCATTGGAATCAGCAGCAGGAGGGGCAGTACGGGAGGCAGTTCGCGTGGCATTCTGAGCCTCAGTCCTAGCCTTCGCCGTCCTTCTCTGAGAACGAGAGATTGTTACCCTTTCCTTTAGCTTGGTCCTGCTGATCCTTGCATCGGTGGTCCTGGAGTCCACCGAAGGAGCAATTGAAAAAATTTCCGTCGCCTCCTCCGACGGCTCTGTTGCTTGTTCCACCGATGATGCGCCCTCAGACCGCATGTGCGTCTTAATAAGATTTTTTATTCCCAGCGTTTCAATGATGAGATGCATCTGATCTTTGAGCAATTGGAGCTCAGAATCTTGCTGGAATCTGCAGGAGCAGTCGGCAGGACAGTACATACCGTGTCCTGAAGGGCCTGAGCAGGCTGTCGGACCGCTGATCTCGGTGGTCCGCAGCCAGGAGTCCACTTGGGGAGCTCCTTCAGCCCTAATTTCCAGGCTTGCCTGCCTGGCCGCCTCTAAAATTCCTTCCTCAACCGCGGCGGCTAGATCGTCGCGGATGGAAACAGGGGGATGAGGGGCGGAGGGCCCGGCAACAGGTGCCTTGGTCTTCTCCTTCGGGAAGGGGCTTGCCTCCCAGATCTGCAAAAAAATGGCGAAAGAGTCATCTTCTTGAGAACGCCACCACATCCTGGTATTAATTTCTTCCTGCAGGAGGAAAAAATATTCCATTAAAAAATCAGAGGCGATTCTTTCTTGTCCGATCAGCCTAGATGTGGCTAATAGACAAAGGGCCTCAAGGGCCTCAAGGTTACGGGTCACTTCTGGGGACAAATGGTCGCCCCATTGTGCCCAAGAGGCTGGTCGATTATAGCTAGGTACCTCACCTGGACCACCCATCTCAATGTCGTCGATGTCGGCGTCCGTGGTCTCAAATGTTGGACCTTGGTAACGAATGTTGGTACCTGCCAGCTCCGTAAGGTCTACCGGAGCGTTGCCATCGTCGTAGGCCGGCTGATTCCAGCTGCTCGATGGCCAATTTGGACTGGGATTAGGATAATTTGGGTCTCCACAGCTGCTGATTTGTGCCCTTCTTGGGCAGCTTGGACTCCCGCAAGGCATTCCTCTCAAGGCCTCGTTCGCGCAGCACCAAGGCAGTGTAATCGTTACTTCTCCAGTAGCGGCGGGGTCTACGGGGCCGTACTGGGGAGCGGGCTGTGGTTGGGACACCAAAGGAACAACATTCAGGTAGCCTCTGCTACCATGAAAGTGCTGCCCTGGGTCGTTGATGGTGCCGGAGGGCTCGGGGCCGGCAAGACCAGTGGGGCAGGCACGCGAGGAGTCGACCTGAACGCTGCTATTGGGGGTAGAACCGGATACTCGGACACCAACGGAGGCGAGAGCAGCAACAACAGAAGCAAGGTCCATGTTGATTGTTATCCGGCAGAAAATCCCAGTCTATGAAGAAAACTAATGCGGATTTTACTATGCACATCTGAGTGTCCATATCTATCTGAAAAGATTTAACTAAATCCGATTGTGAAAAATATTTGGCCGATCTGGCCCGCCAGCGCGCGTCAGCGGCAAATGGCGATTCCAGGTAAATGATCGGAACGCGGCGGATTTACGGAGAATGGACCGCAGAATCAGATCCGGCATATCAGAAATATATAGGTCTGATCCTGAGACTGAGCTGCGAGGCGGCGATTCCGCCGAAGCAAAGAAAATGACCAAAATGTAGCCGATCTGGGTTAGATCAGTGAAAATCTGTGCAGATGGGGGTTAGCCGCACTTACATCATGAAGCTCACACATTTGCGAAAAAAGAGATGCAACGGTTTTTTTCTCCTCATCCCTACAACTCTCAACAATCGGAAGCCAATGGGACAAGTCATCAACCACATCGCATATTGTTTGCCTAAACTCATGAAACATCATGCTGCTTAGTTTGGCGATGAACCAAGTCCATGTGTGCTTGTAGTTGTGACTCATACTTTCGGGAGACTCGTTCTTCCAATTGGTGTCACCATGAGCATCACATCATTCATCGTAAGACGGGACACTTGTGTCAACTCGTGTCGGAATGAATTATTTTCGCGCTTCACACATTCGACCTCCTCGTCCAATAATTGAACATTTGTAGTCAAGGCGGAAACTGTACGGTCCACGTCAACCAAACTCGAGACAACCCGCTCCAAAGGTGTCAAAGCGTCCACATGGCGACGCAAATCCATGACCTCACAATTTTGGCGCTCCTCCCCGGCGATAACACCTTGCACTCTAACTTCAAGTGGTCCAACACGCTCATGGAATTGTTGAATAGAGCCAATTTGAGACTCCAATAAGACCACTCTCTTATCCATATCGTTTGTCTTGGCGCCAACCTCACTTGCCGTACTCAATTTTCTTTTGATGCCATTGATGTCCTTTTCCCTTTGTACCATCGGTGGATGACGGGGACTATGACTAGGACTTCCATGCAAAGATTTTCCGGTGAAAGACTTGAAATTGTTGTACGACCACGTTATTTGTTTGGCACGCGTGTCAATGCACTTCCCATGCGTAGTGAGGTCTTGAGAAATTCTCGTCAATTCACGACCATTCGAAATTAATGTGGGCGCTACCACTTCGCGAAAACCACTCATGTGACAATTCCATGATTTTCCAAGCGCTTGGTAGGCTTCATACAACGTACAATCACGAAGGTTGCACTCATGGAGTCCACGTGTAATACACACCATTTGATCAAAAGCCGCATCCATAGTCGAACGAATAATTTCATGCCTTTGTTCATGACGACCAACACGGCAATTGATTTCGTTTGCAAGTCCCAATAGTTCTCCACGACATTGTTCCACTATTTGCACAAGTTGGTGTGATAAATCTGGAACACTTGAGGAGCGAAACGATTCGTGTGGATTACCATTGTTATCAAACAACCTCTCTTGTTCAATCACGATCGTTGAATGTTGTGTCATATTGGAGAGTTGTTGACAAAATTCGGACCATACTCCACCATCATAGTCATCACAAATCGTCAACTCTCCTTAGAATTCCAAATGAACAGGGGATGCCAACGCCTTTAGCTCCTCCATGGCGACTCCTCTCGCTACCATGTCTATCCCATTGTAGGTGATAATCTTTATCTCGAATCCTTATTATAAAAACCCCAATGTTTTGACCGATGTTTTGAAATCCCACAGAATCCTTTGCCACGACAGGAACAAAGCACTTGACACAACTCCAAATCAAAGCATACCCTGAGTTGTCCCACTGTCCATCATTCAATACATAATGCAGGAACCCTGAGATCAAGACAGTGTTCAATGATTCTCAAAAGGAATACAATCATAGCTTGTAATCACTGCAATACACGTTTCTGCGTGCTTCAATTAAATGGCTTCAGAAATCTACGTCTATCTACTGCACTGGCGACTCTCCGATATCGCTGGCGCTAAACCACTGCCCTGCGAACGGAGTCCTGTTGCTGTCCCTTCACATGCCTGAGCCCTGAGCCACTTACAAAATCCAATGTTAGCCAAATAATCACCGTGATTGCAATCCTTCACGATTGTTTTCCGTAATACATTTGGTCTCATTTTTGCATCAAGCAAAGGTTTTGTTGGCCATAACCAGCTGTCGATTGTGAAACACCATTGACCCTTGCGCCCTCACTGGTATGGCCTCTTTTATAATGGATGGCTGAAAACTTGGTACCGAAGGCAATTCTTCTGAAAAACTGCTTATTTTGAAACAATTAATCGCAAAAAACGGTTGCTTCTCGTAATATAACCTTAGAAATCGGTTGGTTTCATAACTACTACATTCCAAACCGTAGTGTGAAGTAAAGCTAACCTACCCACCTTGATTTCAAAAATTAAAACGATACGTCTGATTATCCCATTGTTTCAACAAAGATACCTTTGTACCAAATTCCATTTGACAAAAAACTTTACGCAGCCAACGAACAATCCATTTATGTGGTATTACCATGTCAATCAGGGTGGGTATCTAAATATCTGCATACCGGAAACAAGTGAAGAAGGGCTGTACATTCCAAAAACGCATTGCAGTGCTGTACTAGAGGTAAGCAAACATATCTCACAAACTAGTACGCCATGATGGACAATACTTGCATCATTGAACCAAGAAAGAAAGCTTCCTCTTTTAGCCCGCCTTTTTTCTTCCCCTTCTTTGTGGCCCTTTTGACTTCAAAAAGAAAATGCTTAAGCCTTGGAACCGCACAAATCGCATATGGTAAATCAACCTCTTATGTGTCGGAAAAAGATCAAACTTTAAGATTGTTCTTCCGGTTTGTGAAGGCGACCTCAACAACAAAATATGAAAAAATTTGACAGAAATATCGTAGAATGAGTAGCCTGAAATACAGCAAGCAACAACAACAACAAAAAGTATTTCCCTCCCTATGTAAGGTAAATTCTTCGACAACTATACCAGTGCGCAATTTCTATGCCACCACATATAAAGTGAAAAGTTTCACAAGAAAAGTAGTTTAATGAGTACTTTTATATCTTGGGACCACACATTATTGATTGAGGTAAAGGAGCCAGTTTTTGTACCAGGCACTAGTTGTTGTACCACCATAAGTTTTTCACACTTTCGATATGAAAACTTAGTGTTTATTGTAAGATTTAGCAATACTAAAGGGTACCTTACCATTGGCGTATGCTTGGTTGCACCTAAATTCCATTGTCTAACACAAGTTTGGGTCAAGCAAGCTCCGAGGGGGCCCCTATAACAATTTCCCTCTTTTTGCACCCACCAAGAAATCAGGCAAAATTTGGATGTTTGTTGAAAATGAGGTCTGCTAGGCCCGTGAAACTCCTTTTCATAGTGCCAACACCTTTGCACCACCTATTTGTATCCCATGCCCAAAGGAAAACCTTGTTTCTTTGCCTAGCCATGAGTTTTTCTGCGTATACATCCCATTTTTCATGCACCAAAAATTTGGCAAAAAACTTTTTTTTTCAAAAACAAAAATTTCTAAAACTTTTTTTTTGAAACGTTCTGGTAGCCTTACTGCCGTTGGGTAAGGTGGTACCTTTTCCTTTGCGCTGTCAATCCCTTTCGCAGCACTGCCAATGCACTGTTGTTGCACCATTTATGAGGCCGATCCGGGTTCATTTGTTTTGGTGGTCCGTGCTCACAAACACTTTCCACCCCAAAGACACTAAATACTACTTTGGTACCTAACATACAAATCAAACGGATCTCCTGCACCATCCTCGAAGACTGTGCTTCATCAGGACCAGGGGCTGCTGCTGGGGCAGGGTCATCAACCCTTCGGCGTTTCTCAGCTCTGCGTTTTGGGACTGGTTTGGCAGGACGTTTTGCTGCAGACCTGTCAACCCGTCTCAGAGGCTCTCCCACTCTCCGTGCCCTCTGTTTGGGTGCTGGTTTTGCGGCAGCATCATTCTCTTTTTCACTGACCTTGTCTAACAAATCCTGGGCTGTCGCAAAGCCCCCGAGGCGCAGCGACCAAGGATCGTCCCGCGTGGCCGCACTGATGGCCCTGCCACTGCACTGTGTTGAAGCATCGCTTTTGGATGATACCTGAGAGGGAGCTGCTGAAGAGTTTTGCAAAGAGCCTTGCGAAGAGTTTTGTGGAGGATCTTGCCATGCAACAGGGCTGTGTGTAGGGCTGGCAGGGCAGGCAGGGAGGTCCTGGTGCTGGATGCGCTCACGGGGACAATGTTCCAGAAAATATTGGGGATCAAACGGGCTGATGCCACAGGACCTAAAGCCTGACAGAATATTTCGTGGTGTGACCGCATCAACATGTGCATCTGTCCACAGTTGCACAAAGTTTGCAGGGGACGGGGCTCTGTGATGTTTTTTCCTTTTCCAGTGTTCTTCCCTTTTGCGAAACGAGGCCTTCAGTGCCCTGAAAACGGCTTTGTCCAGTGGCTGGATGACATCTGTCAGATGGGGGGGGAACACAACCACCTCTACACCCCAGGACTTCATTTTTTGCAGACCCTGCAGTGTGAGGTGCGTTTTGCTGCCATCGACCAGTAACAAAATGCATTTTTGAGGGTTGCTGAGTGGTTGTGTTTCTTTCACGAGTACTGTTTCCACCCACTCCAGGAAGACCTCTTGAGAGGACCACCCATCAGGCGTTCCTTTCAGTGTCACTGGGCACTGTGCACGGAGGAACATGTCGCCTCTTATTTTTTTTGTGTTCCATAGGAGTGCTGGTTTTGTGGCCTGGCCCTGTGCATTGACGGCAACTATGGCGGTGATGTGCTGCCGTTGCCTGCCACAGCGTCGCGCCACAGTTTTTCTTCCCTTCCTCACCCACACACGCTGTCCCACGGTGGTGAACTGTCCAAAAAACCCTGACTCATCCTCGTTCCAGATCTGGCAGGGGTTATAGGCAACTTTTTCTAAACCTGGCTTTAAATGATTATTAAAAAACTCTGTCCACTGCTGGGGGCTCAAACGGGCAGAGGCACGCTGCGATTCAACATTTTGAGCAAGTCTTGAAACAAAGTCACTGTTGCAACGCTTAAACAGTTTCCACCATGTCTTACCAAACTTACAAGGGAGAGCTGGGTTCAGCACACTCGTCTTCTTCTCTGCCATGGCTTGAGCTTCATCTTTGATCTCAGTCAGCGTAGGGCACACCATTTGATCCGCACACTCATCCATCCAGTTTGTCAAGGGCAACTCCACCAGACAAGGCTTTGGGCCCCTCTTCACCTCACACGGCTCGTAGCGACTGCAGCAAAGAGGACAAAGTGAACAGGGCGACGCGCGCCAGCTTGTTTTCTCTTGCGCGTCGCGTCGCGTCCTGTTGGATGCGCGGCGCCCTTTGACACTGCGTTACAGGTAACGCAGCACACCTCATTCACCCCATCGCGTCATTTAGGGTCTGGCGGTGGACTCCCAACTCAGTCGCACTCTTGCGAACGCTCTTGGCTTTGATAAGGCAGTCGACGGCGACGCGTTCCATGTCTGACGGCTTTTCCCATAGTGGAAGGATGTATACGACCTGGGAGGGAGGCTTCGGGACCGCGGTCTTCTGGCGCATGCTTCCTGTGCTTCGTGTTTTCGTTTTTGTTACCTCCCCAATCCACTGGCGTGCCCTTCTTTTGCTGTCACGCATCTGAACACATCCATCCAGAGAAAAATTAATTTCGCAGATTTCTGTCTAATTTATTATGAATTTTGTCGTAAAATACCTGAGATCTTCTCTCTTCTTTGTTGGCACAGAAACAGGCGCGACCGCGATCCCGTGAGCTCTGCGCGGCCCCGTCTGGCACCGAATTCTCCAGTACCAGTTAGATGTTGCATATTGAACCAAAAACATTTTAAAACTTCAGGATTTGACGTAAAACATTGTCAATTTATAGCTGCCAGCTTTGATTGCGGCCTATAATTTTTGTAGCATTGATTTGGTACAGTAATTGGCTACTTTGCCTTAGACTTTTTTCCTATGAGTGGGTAAGGATGTTTGTAACCCTTAGGCCCCCGGGTGTGCCTTGATGAGTGTGCAAGAACCCGTTTTGATAAATTTCAACAAGCAAATTTTTTGACACTTTTTGCAAAACTTTTGAAAAACGTGTAGCATGGCCCATGCATTGCTATTTGTCATTGTTCTACTGTTTTACATCGTTCATTTCAGAAAGATGTCCTTGATTAGTGCCCTATAGATTTTGATGAAATCCTGCAGGTTTTTGATGGTGAAATCCCAAAACCAAAGGAGCAAGTAGAGCAAGAACAGGATGTGGATCGAATCAATGAATAGTTTGAAATCCAGTGTAACACAGAAGGGCTGCAGATAGACAAAGCAGGTATAAACACAAAGATTCAATCACAAATGGATAATACAAGAGATTTTATATGAAAACTGGACTGACTCTAGCCATCAAGATAGCATCAAGCACTTCATGTGCACTCTTTTGGGTGAAACGGTGCTGGTTAGGAATGTGGGGCATAGGTGTCAGGCCAGACACAGAATGTGACTTGGCCAAGCAACTGAATTCAGAAACAGTTAAAAAGTAGAACCAGAATAAGTGGTAGAAACAATTGAGTATAGGGGTCTTGGGGTGGGAGACCACTAGGCTTAACCTCCAAGGCCTGAAGCATGAAATGCCTATTTCATTTCGGTATATCCTCCATGAAGGAAGGTACCTCCGCTCAGTTGAGTGGTAGGGGTGAACTTCATGGGGGGCTAGGGTTACAACCCTAGTTACTTTGAGAAAGCGTACTTTAGGCTTCCAAAGAGAGATAAAAATACTTAAGTTAGTCTTAGCATCAACAAAAGGGTTTTAAGGGGGGCTTGGCCTGGATCAAGCCCTCCAAGAAAGACATGGCAGTGACTTTTTCTTACTCTCCCCTGGAGTACTAGTTAGCTAAGCTAGTAGGACCAAGGGAAAAGGCTCAAATATTCCCAAAATTACCTCAGAAAATGCATTAAACTTACCAAAAACATCCTCATCAGTTCATAGAGGCCCATCACATTGTAGGTACCCGCGAAAAACAGTGTAATGTACCGTGAATGATGTCCCTTCGATGGGGCATTCCTCAAAAGTCGCCAGCGTGCAACGAAAGCTTTGGGTAAAAATTTCGGGGTAGTGGGGCTTGAACCCAGGACTCCTTCCCTAGAGCACATATGCTTGCCCACTAGGGTGCAATCGAACGCTCTAATGCGGACGGCTATCGCTGCATAAACAGCGTTTTAGTAAACGTCCTGACCAAGAACCAGGGCGGAGCAATACTCCCAATGGAGGACACAAATCTCCAGGAGCTGAAAAATAATAGAAAATGTAACCAACAGGGAGTGATTCCTGCGGTTTAGCGAAGGGTGTAGCGATTTAAGAAGTCAAATCGCTAAAAATTGACGAAATCACGCGAGAAATCGTCATTTTTACACCAAAGCTCAAAGTCGCAGACAAGCGCAACAGAAGTGGACTTCAAAAACAAGGTTGCGCAAGCGTAAACGGCTTTTGAAAAAGAAGGTATGAGCCGTAGTTTTTAAAGTTCTAAAGGAATTTTTTGCACAGTTGCATCAAAACTTTATAAACTTTTGGGGAAAAGTATTCAAACTCAGCCCACACCACAGAGCAGGTGGACAACCCACCTCTCAGGTATGCCAGTGTCATCTCACACGCATGCATTGCGTTCGTGCTGGTTGCTTCGTCAAAACGTTAGGGTTGTCAACGCTGTGTTCGTTGGGGGTTCGGGTTCTCCTCTCTCTTGCTCTGCACAGGTCAAAAGGGGAATGAAAGGTATGCGATGCGAATGGAGCGCGCAGCGCGCACGTAGGGTTAGAATATGCGCTGTGCTCGCGATGCATGTGCCTAATTGAGGCATTCACACGCTGTGGGGCTTTCCCTGTACCCCAATTCACCCTTGTTCTCTCTTCACAGGTAAGAAAAGAAAGTGCTTGCTTGTGTTTGTTTGCTCGTGTGTAGCCGTAGCGTTAAAGTAGGGTTGCTTAAAACGCTTAGGCTTGTTTTGCGCTGTGCAGTGCGCCACTTTCTCTCCTCTTTCTGCAGGAAACAAGACAAGGGAAGCGTGCATGACACATGGTGCATTAATCGCTTAGGGTGGTAATTCGCCGTAGGTTTGTTTAAGCGCGTAGGGTTGTTTTGCGCTCGTGTTTTCCTCGGCATTCATATGATGCGTGGTGAGCAAGGTACGTAAGCCCAGGAGGAGCTCACCTCCTGGTTGAGTCACGCTTGTGATTGGTTATGTTGGGTTAAATTAGGTAAAAACAACAGAAAATGGAGTGATGGTGCATACCTGTGCATGCATATGACGCATCAAAGGGTAGGCCACGCGAAGTGCGCACGGTAAACCTTGTTTAGGTTACCCAGGGGCTCCACCTTACGTTCTTCAAGAGAACGGGTGGAGTTCCTTAAGCTTGCTTGCTTGTACTGAGGTTCAGGAACAGCGTATTATAGGTCAGCCTGAGAAGCGTATAACACATGGAGGCTGTCTTGGTTCCTCAGTCTTGAACCTCAGTCATTGGCCTTTGCTTTACAGGTGGGAAGGTAAGGGCGATTGGTGCAGTCCCTCTCGGCAGCGCTAAACTATGCTGCGCGGATCACAAAAACAAACAACTGCAGCTCAAACAGGAGTGGTGAGTGCTGTCCAACTTCACCGCCATCCACGCTGTGCACGCACGCTGAGCACTCCCTCCCTCCAAGCCCTGACAGGGAAACGCGTAGTGGCGTCCCTGTTAGGCCAGAGCCGCTTAGTAGCGCTGTGTTCTCTTGCTTTCTCACAGGAGGGTCAATAGGACCCGAGACCTCATTGACAGCAACACCAAGTAGCGTGTGTAGGTGTTAGGGTCAGCACAGGAGTTGAGTGCATGCAGGTGATGAGTGCTCACCCTGCCTTCGAAGGCCGGTGCTGGCGTTAGTGAGTGTAGTGTGGTGGTGTCTCCTGTCCCGCGTGCTTTTCCACGTGGGCAGGGGAGTGTGTTAGCTTTTGGCCCTTAGCAAAAATGGGCGTTTTGTATGCCCTTAGCACACTTGGCCACCCCCCCCCTCTAGTAGGTAGGGCTTTTGCCGTCTTCCCCCAAGGATAGGCGCCAGCACAGAAATTGGGCGCCATAGGAGTGGTACTGAACTGACTAGGACCTTCGGTCCGACATGAGCGAGGCCCATTGAGTTGGGAGCCACGCCGGGGAGGGAAGTGAGACACACGCAGACATACGTAGCACACTTAGGGGTATGGTAAACCCTGTAAGGAAGGGTAGAACCCCACGGATCTGGACCAATCAGGGGTCCTAACTGTGGGCTCGCTTGTCCCCAAGGAGGGAAGGCACACCTTGCCTCATA
Source organism: Eutreptiella sp. 'Long Island Sound 2002' (assembly GCA_964036045.1). NCBI lineage: Eukaryota > Euglenozoa > Euglenophyceae > Eutreptiales > Eutreptiaceae > Eutreptiella > Eutreptiella sp. 'Long Island Sound 2002'. The sequence continues at coordinate 42,925,506 of OZ038394.1, read as the reverse complement.
ACACCTTGCTTGTCCTTCCCCCCTGGTGTAGTAAGCCACCGTTCTTCGTTGGCTCCCCAAGGTCATCACATCAGGGCAGTCCCCATGCAACACATGGTCAACAAGGCATACACTCGCTGGGTGGCTGCAAACCTGATAAGCGGCCACCTGGTCCACGCTGGAAACCATAGGCATGGGTCTGCAGGGCACAGACAGGGTCAGTGCAGTGCTCACTGCACCTGTGAGGTTAGAACACAGTCAGTAGACTGACACAGGGGAATTAGTTTCGCTTTTTACGCTGGGACATAGTCTCAGCACGGGTTAGTAGCTGCCCCTCGTTGTTCTCAACGAGGTAGGAGCGGAAGATGGGGTTGATACTCCCATCTGGTTGTATGAAGGCTGACATAGGTTCCCAGGTCGCCTCAGATAACCCATAGCCATCCCACAGGGTTAGGAATTTCCAGCCCTGTTTATGCTCGTGGCGAGCAATACCTGCAACCACGTAGTAACCATTGACTGCCATCTCATCGGCAGTCATCTCTTCGAGTTCGTCTGCCTCCTCTGGACTGGCAGCGTTCTCTAAATCTATACGCTTGACCTCACCGTTGCTGAGGCGCCACTCATCCCAAGACAAATCGTCAGGGGAGTGATAGTGCCTCAACTGTTTAGGTGCACACAGCAACTCACCACCTAGACGTGGACTGCACCTGACATGGATCCTGGATCCATCTATCCTGATGATACGATAGGGTCCAAAATAAGGGTCCTGTAGGCAGTTACGTGGCCAGGAGGGTAGGCGTGAATGGTGAACCAAAACAAGGTCACCAACCTTGAAGCTGGCGGGTCGCCGTAAGCGGTTCCGTCGGCTCAGTTCACAGTCACGAATGTGTCTCAGGTTAGTCCCAGCCTGGTTAGCCAGGGACTGCTTGTGTTCCAGCCAATCTCCCACAGGGCTCTTGAAGTCCTCAGGAAAGGGGGTTTTAAAGAGCCATGCAGGTCGTCCTCCATGGAACAGTTCGTGGGGGGTGAAACCCGTACAGGAGCTCCGCTGTGAGTTCATGGTCAGCACTGCCCAGGGCACTAGGCGTACCCAGTCCTTGGTACGCTCCTGTTTCATCAGGATTCTTAAGTTTTGCTCCACCACACGGTTCTGTCTCTCACAGAAAGGGTTAGACGTGTGGGTATAGGGCACACCTGTGGTTACCTCCACGTTGAGGGCATTTAGCACTCGTTTGTACCACCCAGTGTCACTGCTGATGCGTACATCCTCATCAGAGTGCACCTGCTTAGGTGCTACATAGGGTTTGAACCATTGTTCGACCAACATTTTCACAGTCTGCTCACCTGTGATTTTCTTATTGCAAGGGAACACACGGGTGAAGCGAGATAGGCCACAGGTGACCACTAGGCAACTATCATAGCCGCCGAAGTGTGGTAGGCCGTGGATGAAGTCCACGTAGAGAAGAGAGTTAGCACAATAGGGTATGGGTAAGCTGGAAATCAGGCCCCTATCCCTACTGTCGCTCTGCTTGCTGGCATGACAGCCACAAGCATCCACAATGGTCTGCATACGCGACCTCACTTCAGTCAGGGTTAGGGTAGAGTAGAAACACTCACGGAAGAAGTCCACTGAGCGATTAGCGCCAGTGTGACCAGAACTGAGATGGGACCACTGGAAGCACCCATCCAGTCGTGCCTCAGGCACCACAATTCGGTCCTTGTAGAAGAGGTACTGATTGTTTTTATACCACTGGTGCCCGTCAATGACACGGGGTTCGGGACCAGTGCTGAGGGTTTGGAGTATTTCTTTATACTCTGACTGATAGTCCGTTAGACTCCAACCCTCCAGGATTCCAGCAGTGCGCATGGACAGGTCAAGCTGGACATCCATACGCTGGAAAGCCTCTCTGGCGAGCGCCTCAGAGCTCTCACCTATAAGCGCATCAAAGTTGTTGCGCGATATATAGTCAGACAGTTCATTCCTTATTCCGGGGATATGTTGAACTGTCAGCCTGAACTGGCTCAGGTAAGTGCACCACCGCTTTAGCTTTGCTTTCTCTGGTGGTGGACCCTTCTGAAAAGACTTCACAGGTTCCTGGTCACACAGCCAGACAATAGGGTTAGATCCCAGGAGTCGGGATTGTGACAAAAGCACCAACATACCGGCCAGGAGTTCCTGGTCATAGGTGCTGTAATTGGAACGCGCTTGGTTCCATTTCCAATTCCAGTGTCCCAATGGCACCAGCCGCCACTCACTGGTAGGATAGTCATGTTTCGACGAACCATCACGGTTCAGTCCACTAGTACGATAATGGCAGTGGGTTAGTTCAGCGGGGTCAAGCTCCTGCCATTGGCAGATCGTACCACCCCCCCCTACATCACTGGCATCAGTGATCAGGACTATCCCGCCCTTAGGGCGGGGTACTCCCAGGCAGTTGGAGGAGACAATTTTCTTCTTCAACTCCTGGATTCACTCTTCTTCTCTGGCGGTCGACCTCCAGGGAGTAGTTTTCTTGATTAGGTCAGTGAGGGGGGCAGAGGAGTAAGTAAGATTGTGGATGTGACGCCGATAGAAATTACAGGCGCCCACAAAACTCCTCACGTCGTGTAGACCCTTCTCAGGGTCATCGTGAATCTGCATGTCCTGTAGGGGCTGCATCTTAGACGCGGCTGGTTTCCACCAACCATACCCCACGTCGAAACCCAAATATTCCATCTCCTCTTTCATAAACTCACATTTTTCGAGTTTGTTTCGGAGATGATTTTCTTGACAAACAGTGAAAAATTCATGGAGGAGAAGGACATGGTCCTCTTGGGTATTAGTACCCAAACTCACGTCATCGATGTGGGCCTCCATTTCTGCACCCCGAGAAATCAACTCCTGTACTAGAGGCCTGCGCCTCAGTATGTACAAAATTTTGTTCATTAGCTCCTGGAAGAACCCTGGGGCATTAGCCACCCCGAAAGGCATGACCTTCCACTTAAAGACACGACCCTTAGGGGTTAGAAAAGCCAGCAGCTCCTGAGCTGCGGCGGTTAGGTCCACCTGCCAGAAACCAGAGCGTTTGTCCATTTTGGTCTTGTACCTGCATTTGGCAATACGCTCCAGGGTATTTTCCATGTTAGGAATACTCCCTGAGTGGTTCTGGGTTTTCTTGTTGACCTCACCATAGTCAACAACCAGCCGTAGGGCAGTCGACCCTGGTTTGGCAACCAGGAAACAGGGACTGCAGTGATGGGGGTAGTCCCCCTTCTTATATTCTTCAACGAGGCCAGCATCAATACATTCCTGGATCTGGCGCTCGATTTCTTCAACCTGATCCTGTGGAGCGGGATAGGGACGATGCCTCACTCGCGTCTTTTCAACTTCAGGTTTCAGTTTCAGGTCCATTTGGACCAGTTTTTTACAAGAAAGGGGGGGCGGCAAGGCGCCGAATACCTCCTCATAGGTTATCAGCAGTTTCTTCAGTCGGGGATCAAGGTTAAGACTCTCAAGTTTCTGCAGGAAATCCTCCTCAGCATGGAGGTTGCTCTTTCCATGTTCTTTCTTTTTCTGCCGATCAGCAGTTTCGGCAGGCACAGAACCATCGTCCCATTCAGGGGAACATTGCTGCCCATAGTGCAGAGAATACACTAGCGGTATCTCAGGATCAGGCAGCGTATAGGAATCATCGTCCTCCTCAGACCAGATGGAGGATTTCCAGGTCTGTCTGAGGTATTGCAGCCGCTCTTGGCGCTCAATACCTTCAGCCTTCAGGTACAACAGCCGCCGGAGTTCCTGAGTGTCATGCTCAGACAATGGCATGTTATTAGAAGCAGGCCGCGCCAGAGCATCAGCAATCCGGGCCACGGGTTCACCTGTGTGCATAGGCTGCATGTGTAGCACTGGCTTCCCAACAGGGGAAGCGGGCTCAGAGGTTGACTCTAGATCTACCTCCTCCAGCAACAGCTTGGCTAGGAAGGCACTGTGTTTTAGGTCAACACAGCTGGGATCAACAGAAGGAATAGTGCTGGCGATCTCAGACAGTTGGTCGTCAGCATCCTCCTTTACAGCTGCAGGTTCCAGATAGCCATCGGGAGACTCACACCCTGTAAGTGTGGCAGATAGGTGCTCAGCCGATTGATTTTTGAGATCAGAAAGGGTCAGGCCACAATTTTCGGCCATGACCTCTTTCAGTAGCACCTGGTCTAGGTCACATAGGGGTACAGGATTGAGAGATCCATGAACGATGGACAGGAAACTGGCCCACTCAGGCACCTGCATAGCTGTGTCTGAGTCCTCAGGCACATAGATGGGGCCGTCGGGGAGTTGCACTCTTCCCACAGTCATTCGACCTAGCATACGGCGCCAGTAAGCATGTTCACCAGAGCAGCCCCAGTCAGGGGTGCACATGACAACCCTTCCTCCCTCATAAGCGATTTTGGTTAGAACCTTCGCGAGCAGGGAGAAGGGAGGGTTAGCATACGCTAGGCCCGTTGCTTTCCAGAAGAAACGGAAAGCATTGTTCAATTGTTTCGAGCAGTACAACTGCATGATGTGCTGTTGTTGGCTCGCAAACAATTCCACCTGGATCTCATCCAGGTTTACCTGAAGGGCCGCCAGTCCATTTTCAAGAACGTGACGGGCCAATTGGTAGTTCTCAGTACGATAGTTAGTCTTGGATGCGTAGCGCAGCCCAGACTCTTTTCGTCCTGACAGCTCCAAAGGTACGGAGAACAGCCCACTGCCAAAGTCGCAGTGCAAAGAATAGGGGCGCTGGAGAGACAGCATTTTTACCTGGGGGTTTCTTCGTAGGAGGTCTGTACCAATGACGATGTCAAAGGCGTCGGTGTCCAGCACTCTGCAGTGTTGGGTCACGGTTTTGTCGCCCAGGCATATAGTCACATCGACCCCCCCCAAGGAATGGACGGTACGCCCATCCCCTACTCTTATGGCCACGGTCTTAGTTTTCTTGAAAGTCTTTAGCAGGCGCCGGGCCACTATGGAAAGTGTTGCACCGGTGTCAAGCACCGCTCGAAAAACTTGATCCCCGATTTTCACGAGGATCCAGAAAACCAAGTCCTCCTCTTCGGAGCCGCCCCCCTATTCCTCATCAGGGAACTTGACATCCACCCCTGCAGCTATGAGGGACCTGGCCATCCAGGCCAATCGCCTCTTCGTGGAGTTATTCCCCTCAGGGGTAGCGTTATCCCCCTGTGGGCGCTTCTTGGGATCACCTGCGGCAGGAGGGGGTGTAGCAGCAAGAGGGGGTGTAGCAACGGGCGCTGATGAGCGCCTCTGGGGGTTAGGTGGTCCACCTTTGCCACCCCCCTTGCCACCTCCTTTACCACCTTTATCCCCATTCTGAGGGTTTTTGGTGGGTGTTTGGGTCTTCTGGCGTTCAGCCTCCTGCCGCTTGAGTTTATCACTCTCGCGTTTCTTTATGTGACATTTGTCTTCGTAGTGACGACGTTTGCCGCAATAGCCACAGGTGATGGTACACCTGAAATGATCCTGATGGGTCACAGGTTTCCCATCCTTGGTATGCTGCTGTCGTTTCATCTGCAGCGTACAGCTACTGCGGTGATCGCAGTCAGGGGCATGACAAGGCCCCCCCCTGTCATTGACAGGTTTGCAGTAGAACAGAGGGGGTGCACCTGCATCAGGTTTAACCTCATTCATGGCACGCAGCTGACCCGTTCCTTTACCACCTCCCTGGTTGGCGTTAGTGGGATTTTTAGGCCCTTTCCCTTCGCCACGTTCGGGGGTAGGGTCACCCCCTCGACCCAAGTGCTTCTTGAGGAATTTCTCCATGTGGGAATCATTCTACCTCTCAAGAGCTAGCTCAATCAGAAGGTCCACCAGTTCATCGTACGAGTGGGTCCGACTCTGCCTCTCAGAGGTAGAGCGGCAATCTGGGGGATCTTACTCATGAGCCACAGGTGGGGCTCAGTGGCTGCGTAGGAGCCCACGTTCATTCGTGAAAACAGATACTCCAGGTCGCACACGTATTCAGAAACTCGCGCAACGGAAGGAAACTCAGGCAGCCTAGGTAGCTCCTCTATCTGTGTGCGCACACTGAGGTCAGTCTCATAGACTGGGAACGTTTTCTCCGGTCTTTGGAGTACCTCTGCCCAGGTGGAACAGGTTTTCACAATCTATTTCACCTGTTTTTGCAAAAAAACATTTTTGCATGAGCGTTTCAGCAGTGAGCAATTCGTGGCCACATCCACATGGGATTGGCCAGTCAGTAAAAGAAACTCAGCAAATTCTTCTGCCCATTCGGGCAGATTTTTGGGGTCGAACTCCGGCAGTTCCAGCTGGATGTTCGCCTGGGCAATAGGTCTGCCCGTCTTCCCGCCCCCCGGAGTTAGGCCAGAAGGTGATACGCCGGCAAGAGGTGCCAGGGCTGACAGCCCTCTTTTCTCAGTCTCCGTCACCGGCACGTCCTGTAGTTCAGCAATAGGGACTGTACTGGCGCGAGGATGAAAAGGGCTGGGGCAAGTGACCTTAGGTAGCAACCTGGACACCCTTGATCTTTTGAGATCATCAGCCAACGTGCTCCATCCCGGTGAAGGTGAGAGTGGCGCTGGCTTGGGTAAGGGTTCAGTGATACCCAATTTAGCCTTGACAGCCTCCGACAGAGCTGTCACATCCGGGTCTTCCGATCCGGATAGAAGTTTGGCCAATAGTTCGGCCGTACGATCCAGAGCCCCATGGGTGGGCTCTGGGCGAGGTGGATCCATTATCGGCAGGTCTGGATGCCTTGCTGTCGGGTGTTCGTGTACTCTCGGTCGTCTCGGTAGTGATACTGTGTCCGCTATGTCTGTAGATGGCCCAGAATAGAGGAAGGAGCCCATCTCAGCTTGGGGCGGCGACCCGAGGGCATCAAGAGGTAGTTCTCCTTCTACTCCTACGGTGGACAGGTGGTACTCTTTGTGGAGCATGAACTCGTCCATCCTCCTTCGTAGGTCCTCTTGTTCTTCAGGACCAACTCCAAGTTCGGAAGAAGACGAAGCTGGACAAGCCGACCGGGCGATGGAAGTTTCGACACGCCTGCGGAGCCTTTGCAGGCTGTCTTCACCATGGGCCGCTAAGGTTTCCATGGTTAATGGGATTGTTCTGGGCGTATTTACTTCCGCCCTTCTGTGCTCTGGATCTTCCTGAGACCCAGATGCGGCTCTGAGTGGCGGTTCACTCACTGGGTGAGATAGTTGGACTTGTACACTTCTAATCGGCCAGGTTCGGTAGGACATGTTCAGTGTGTTTTTCTTGTGCGTCTGCTTAGAGTCGGTTTGAAAGGTTCTCAGGGTTTGCCTCTGCTACCGGAAAGATGTCCTTGATTAGTGCCCTATAGACTTTGATGAAATCCTGCAGGTTTTTGATGGTGAAATCCCAAAACCAAAGGAGCAAGTGGAGCAAGAACAGGATGTGGGTCGAATCAATGAATAGTTTGAAATCCAGTGTAACACAGAAGGGCTGCAGATAGACAAAGCAGGTGTAAACACAAAGATTCAATCACCAATGGATAATACAAAAGATTTTATATGAAAACTGGACTGACTCTAGCCATCAAGATAGCATCAAGCACTTCATGTGCACTCTTTTGGTTGAAACGGTGCTGGTTAGGAATGTGGGGCATAGGTGTCAGGCCAGACACAGAATGTGACTTGGCCAAGCAACTGAATTCAGAAACAGTTAAAAAGTAGAACCACAATAAGTGGTAGAAACAATTGAGTATAGGGGTCTTGGGGTGGGAGACCACTAGGCTCAACCTCCAAGGCCTAAAGCATGAAAGGCCTATTTTATTTCGGTATATCCTCCATGAAGGAAGATACCTCCGCTCAGTTGAGTGGTAGGGGTGAACTTCATGGGGGGCTAGGGTTACAACCCTAGTTACTTTGAGAAAGTGTACTTTAGGCTTCCAAAGAGAGATAAAAATACTTAAGTTAGTCTTAGTATCAACAAAAGGGTTTTAAGGGGGGCTTGGCCTGGATCAAGCCCTCCAAGAAAGACATGGCAGTGACTTTTTCTTACTATTTAACTTGTTGTTGGTGCGCAAAACACATTTTCTACCTTAAATAATGCCAAAAATAGTTTTAAGAATAAACATTTGGAAAATGAAAAATTTTTCGTTTTCTTGTTAATTTTCATGAAAAGGTCACGCATGCACAAGACCCCATCCCAGAGGTATGGCACATAGAATCGGAATGATCTTTTTTGTTGATGAGTCATCTCAGGACCCCTGTTCATGTGTCGAGGAACACAGTTTCAGAAAGCATTGTTATTTCATGTTCACCCGTGACACGGCAGGGTGGAACTTTTTATTAAAAAAAAGTACTGCACTCCTCTTCTGTCAAATTTGCATCTGCACGCTGACTCTTACACATCTGGGTTGCTCTATCCTTCAGCTTTGGGTTCCGGTTCTTGAACAGTCTCCACCATTTTTGACCACTGCTGATATTGCTGGCCCTCCCTCCTTCGTAGGCACTGCCATCTCCTTCGCCTTTTTGAGGATTTTGTCTGTCATTGGACTCATTGCCTTGTCACATTGTTCGTCGATGCAGCCCAAGAGTCAGGCTTCATTGATCCTTGGCTTCACTCCTCTTTTGATAACGACGGGTTCACCTCTCCTATAACAACAATTAGGCCAACCACATGGGGGTTCCTTCCACTCGAACGCTTGTTGAGTAGTGTTACGTCGCGTTGCGGGACCTTCCGTGCGTGCACGATGCTACCGTGAGAGACACCTAACGAGTTGCAACCGACGATCGTTCGCGCCAACATAAACCCCCCCCCCTTCATTATCATGCGCGTGATAATATTTCGGTGTGTGATAATAGGGGGTGCGTGATATTATTTTGACCGCCAACCAGGGATGCGCAAAAGATTCGTGCAACTGTGACCCCTTGCTCTGGGGGGGGGGGGGTTGATGTCCTTTGCTGTCACGCTCACCCTCACCCCCCTTTGCTTTCTCCCTGCTTGCCAATCCTCATAACATTTTGTTCACCACCAATGTGACCGGTGTCATCAACGGTGTGTACATGCGAGATGTTTTTGCTTGCAAATGCAAGTGCAACACTATTTGAGGATTTGGGATACATTGATCCAACAAAGCTCAAGTTGCATGTCCCATTCCAGTTTGCTATTCCGCATCGTGCTGAACCCCCAAGGGGACATGCATCTGCTCCTAAACCCAAGGCCAAGCCCAACCCTAAACCAGTTTCAAGGCAATCGTCAATGTCTGCATTTCTCTCCAAATAGCTGGACCAAGTCGCAATGGTGTTGCAAGAAATCCTCGTTTCCGCCTTTTGTGTTGCTACCTCTCACGTCAACAATTGCATGCGTGATATTATTTTGGAGGTATAAAACAATATCATGCATGCGTGATATTATTTCGGTGCGTGATAATGAAAGGCAGGGGTTTTACAAAGCAAGCTTGCATGCCTCTCCGAGGGCGACTCTGTTTACGCCGTGGTCTCTTGCGGCTGCACGTTGAGTTTTTTGTTGAGAAACGGTCTCGGCGACGGCCTGCTCCAACGGCGATGCATTTTTTGGCAAACGATAGACAGCTATTGGGCACGAGGGAGGTCGTGGGGTTGCGGCGGCTCTGGCAGTACATTGCTTGGCCTTTGGCTCAGTGCTCAGAACCTCTGTCAACCATGATTTGCACCTTCCTTTTGCCCCACGCATTCTGATACATAGATTCATACACAACTATTCACACTACAATTCTGTCAAAAAGTTTTCAAATTTCATGCAGTATTAACAGACCTTTTCTTCAATTAGACGTGGCTCAAGAATTGGTTTGACACGGTAATCCGCGATGCGCGCGGTGCGCTGATTCTTGTGCACCGGCTGGATTTTTCAAGATGTTTGATTTAGAGTTCTAAACTTTCATATTTCAACTACTAATCTAACAATTCTTTCATTGCCAGCATTAATCGCAGCCATCTACTACATTTGCACACTATCAGCCTAGTTATTGGTTCGTTTACCTTAGGGCTGTAATTCATCATTCGGTATTTTACCACCAAGCAACTGTGCATACATAAAAGTTTTTGCAATTGTGTTTTGATTCCGCAAATGAAGATGACACATCTTTCACCAAAAAATGAAAACACATGAATATAGAAAATATGGCATTTTCCTAAGACAGAGCGTATTTGTGGCTTCCAACCTTGCAGTGCATGGCATTGTCTCAAAATAGCAACACCACTAAACTCCACACTAGCATTGTACTTTTGCAACCGGATTGGCCAGCCAGACACAGGCGCCGTTCAATGCAAAAAAGGCATTGCACTTTTGCAACCGAAACAACATCATCATTTTCACCAATGCACTGAGTAGTATCGAGTAGTACCTACCCTCCTTGTCTAAGACATGACCATGAATACCCTTTCGCTTTGACTAATGGCGTTGGGCAAACACCAACTCTTGTGCACAATATATTAAAAAATGTATTGGGATGCACACATAGCTGTGACAGCCATCAACAACCAATCGGTTTCGGCGTTGGACCGCGCATGTTATGGCAGGAGTTAATTTTGCAACTAAGCCGTGTTCATGCTGTGTGGACCCCGTAAAAAATAGAGGTTTGATTTTCCCAGTTTCCAATGCCGATATTCAAAAATTGGTCTTAGGGCTATTTACGGTATTGTACCCTCACGACATTCTGATCTATGGTTGGTTACCATGGGTGCCATGAAATAGCCTATTTGCCCAACCTGTGTCATGTTGTGTTGAATTGGTGACACCGCAATGGCGCAAAGGCAAGAACGATTAGAGATACAACACTAGACGGACCTGTGCCATGAACGTTGCATATCTCTCGGGGCCCCAAAATGTAGGATGTACCCGGATAATCCTTGAAGGAGGGAAGCAGCTTGGATTACCATGTAAATGCGGCAGTAGCGGTATAATGGAGATCTCTGTCCTTGTTGGATGGTACACCATTTACCTCCTATCCCCTACCATTTTGGTTTTTTCTTTACTTGAAACCTTTTGTGAGCTGAGTGTGTTTGGGAGTTGCGTTCCCTTCCTATTTTGAGCTCAGCAATCTCAAGCATGAAGTTTTTAACCTTCAATAAGCCGTTGGTTTGGGGATTTCGGCAGCCTGGTACAATTCTATTGGTTATGACAAAGTGCAATACTCATGGGGATGTGTATAGTGGGTTGTCCCTAGCTACTTCTTGCTGAAATTCTCCTATGTATCACACTGTTGAACCCTATCTGTTGCATAATTGGATTTGGTACGTCAAAATGGGCAAATCCACGCACTGGACTTTGGGGTGATTCGACAGTATGGTGGTGCTATGGTGCTGTCGGCTTTAGACCTCTAGCTATTCTCGCTGCCAGCAGCAGTGCATGGGGGAATAACTTTTGCAGTGAGCACAGCCGGACTCCAAATCAAACCAACTGGCCAAAAGGACTGCATAAACACCCCTCCTTCCCACAAACATTACAAAATCAAGCGGAAAGGCACATTAACATTTCAGAAACGGAGCACCATATATTTGCACATGACAAACAAAAAAAAGCTAAAACAGAGGTGCTTGGCTATGCTAGACGGCCAAAGCTCCGCGCCCGCCCAGCGCATGCCCCCCCCCTCCTGTTCTGTCCCAGTTGCGAATCTTGTTCTGAAAATTTCAAGATGACCTTGGCTACCCCTAACGCTGCCCAATCGCTCTTTGAAGAGCCCTTTCATACAAAATTCAAGCAGTTCCCTATTGATTCCTTATTGTTCATGGGCCAAGTGACCCCCCCATGAGGGTACTATGGGGTAAAATGCAAAAAAAACTTCCAAAACAAGGCATTTTGCTCACGTTGGAACATTACAGCCATCAAGAGACAGACATTAGAGCAACCAGGTCCTGCACATGGAGTGCCATCAGATGGGGTCTCCAGTTCCTTCCAGGATTTGTCCAGACCTCAGCCCCAACAGACATAATGTACCGAAAATCTGTGGAGAGTGCAAGGCACTTCGCATACATTTTGTGTGCGCAGAGCAGGCGTGACTGTACTTGGAAGATGCTACATGAGTAGTGTTAGGGTCATAGCAATTGCAATTGAAAACGGGTTCTGCAGTAAATACTGATCATTTGGCCAAGCTAGATTTGCATGTGTGGCATGTGCAGTGTATGGCTGCCCCTGGAACCCCACCCGCAATCGTCACCTCACCTTCCACACCAGGGACCAAAGCACAGCATTGCACTGCCCATCAAGGGCACAACGCGTGTGTGTGTTGGGGGGTGGCCCACCCCCACAACAAGCATGCTCCAGCAACGGTCAGGCGGGAAACTATGTACCCTGCACCCCCCAAGTTGCGCAAGCACAGCAAGGCGCCAGCCCCAGATAGGAGCTCCAGGACTCAAAGAAAAAGAAAGCAAGCAACAGCTGGCGGATAACCGCCACCAGGTCGAAGCTCTCTTGAGTCAGGTGAAAAAACAAGAATGCTGTACCGTGTGCAATGTGTGCTGGCACACAACAGGTCTTCGACAAGTGACTACGCATGCATATTGTGATTCGGCAGTTTGATCCTGGGCGCCCTCAGAGGGGCCCCCAGAGACACCAATGGATTCAACATATACACCTCACAGCCTCTTGTGAAACCGCAAGGGACACGGGCATCTTGTGCTTGGACGAAGATGAGGGGAGGAGGGATACACCCATTGCCCTGTTGCATTGGGCCGAAGGTGCAGTCTGACGGGGCTCCGTGGCGACACACATCAGATTGCTCCCATGAGGACAAGAAGTGGCCTCCTGGCATGCACTTTTTCGATGGTAATACCCCTGGGGCCCTCTGCACTGCGAGCGCAGCAGACGGCATGCCACTTTTGGAACCTGCTTCCTGCGCCGCTCCCAAAACAGATCCTCCTCAATGGAATGTTTGACCAGTCACTGGAAAGGACTTTGGGGTTTATGTCTACAATGCAATCCCCCTGTGCCCAAGACCCCCCACACACATAAGATAAAACACACACCGCCTAACCTGCCGGGCCAATGGCAGGCCATAATGCACAGGTTACAGGAGGATACAGGGGTGTCTAGGGGCAGGGTAGCGACGCTGGCAGCAGACAGCCAGCGCAGAGGAATCTATCTGGCACAGCAAAGAGTGTATTTCAAAATGCACCCCTGATGCACATGTGATGGGTCACACGTGCATCACATTGATGCACGTGTGACACATGCCTGCATATACGTGTATCCCACAGCCAAAAGGCCTCCAGTGCAGAATTCAACTTGAGTCAAGGTTCGTGATTAGGAAGGCCAGGATTTGAAACGGGAGGGTGTAGAGGTCATGCAGCCGTGTAGTGTGGGGCTGCTTTGAAGGAAAGCTACCAAAAGGGGAGGGACACTCGAAATAAGGCAGTCCCAGCGAGTGGTATAGCAGCCCCCCCCCCCCCCCCCTCTTTTAAACTGCAGTCAGCCATGTGCAACAGTTCCCTCACACCTCTGAGGGAAACGAGCCAAAAGACACAATTTCCCTCGGTTCAGTAACCCCCCTCCCCCAGAGAATCAACAGTGTATGCCCCACATGAAGGTACAGAACAATGGCACGGCATTCCCAAAAGATCATCCAATGATCTGGTCGGGTCCAAGCTACTGAGAAGCACTGCAATACCAAAGCATCATGACCCATGGTGGTGGGGGAGCATGGCCGCCACCTTCCTCTTCACTGCAAGAAGGTGCTGGGGGGCGCAAAAAGCTGTCCATCTTCAACCGCCCCTTCATCTGAGGTGCCCTCCTGTCTGCATGGTTTGCGTAAGAGGATGAAGCTGGAGGGCATGGGGCTGAGGTGGAGCGATAATCAGCACCATACTCTGAGGGTCCTGGATCTTGGCAACCACAATAGTCCCCTCGGAGAATTTGAAATGAACCTAGAGCTCTCCTAGAGACCCATGACATCAATGTCACCACATCGCATGGCTGAGATTGTGTAAAACCAAGTGTGGCACATAACATGGAGAGAAATTTATCGCTTGGGATAATTTGTAGCACAATGCAACGTCCCTCACGGCAGGGACGACTGCTACAGACACAACACACCGAATATTCAGCATTGTTGTTCCCACCAAAAAATTTCAGGCACTGGTTTTTTTCACCCCACAGGCATTCAAGGGAAAGGGGGTGTGCACAAGCCTTTGGGAAAGGATTTGGAAAGCCAATGGGGGAATGTTTGCCTGGAACGCTGCTTTTCTATTAACTATCCCGACTTCAGCCCCAGATTTACCCTCTCATGGATAAGCCCCCCGAGTAGACCACATTGCACTGCACACCTTCCCTACAAAGCACGTTGCATAATAAAGCAATATCTGTGAATTCAGCAACTCCAACTGTCATCTGTATTGTACTTCACAAACAACATTGGTCCCACAAGTGTGGGTGTCAATACATTCAGTACAATAGTGCTCCTTACACTCATCACAAACTGCAACGGTGGAGCGCTTCTAGCCACACAACACACACACTTCTGCCTCATCCTCTGCCTCATCTTGCGTGGCGGCCGAGTTGCTTTGGTCAGTCCAAACATGAGGCTGAACATGCCCCCATGGTCCGTAGATGGTCCGTAGGGGGGGTGACGGACTTGCCTCCGGATGCAAAACTGTGTAAAGTGCAACAAAATACGGAATGACTGGTGCAACTCATTGGGGGCGCCACGCCAGATGTTCCTAACCAAACCCCAATGCCACAACCGAGCAAATAGCTGCTCAATGCTTGCCCTATACCACCCGTGCACGTCATTGTAACATTGTTGGCGGGCTGTCAAAGTGCCAAGCTTTCTTCCCATGAATGGCACAAGGAAGGACCCCAAACCGCAGGCGGCATTGGAGGCCATGTATCAACAACTACACAGGGCGTTCAAAATAAACGGGGCGCTGGGCTCCTTTTTTCACGCCACGAACGGCGTACTGCAAGGGTGCGCCATGAGCGTACTCATGATCAACATGCTCACCACAGTCTGGATGCGTGCCGTGGACAAGCTGGAAGGAGCTATCTCAGTAACGGTACACAGCCTTCCCATGAATGGCACAATGACATGAATCCGGCCTTTATAAGCACCATCATGACCCCCAACTTCAAAATCAAAGAAATCACCTCGGGTATGAGAAGGTCCATACCCATCCCAAATCAAAACATCTGCTGATGTCCTGGGGGCCAAGGGGCAAATCCATATAATGTTGCCCAGCATATCAACGGCAACAGTCACCTTGTAAACATGCGACGCATACTCAGGATTCCACAGGTCGGCACTCCACATCCCGCCAATGGAACTGATAGGCATGGAGTCTGTGAAATGCGTCGAAAAATGGGGACAATGGGTGAAAGGATTCAACCTATCAGCCCATCGAATCTCTTGAACAACATGGTTAAGGTATTCGCGAACACGGGCAACGCTCTGCCGCCAGGCAACCTCCAAACATTCGGTGTGAGACATGAAAGTACGGCTCTCTGCCGGTGGGGTGTGTTTCATCCAGGAAAAAAATCGAAACAACGACTCACGGTCGAGGAGCTCGGGGTGCCCGTACTTCATCCAAAATTCCTCCAATGTTTTTGCATCTGCACCCATCCGTGCAACGTGGGTACGTACACAGGTGGACTTACACCGTTTCACCCACCACTGGACACCACCACCCTTGCCGTCGTCATAGACGGGGTGCAAAGGGTGTGCCAAATTCTTAGACACGGCGAGAGGATACTCCAAAATCTCATCCTCTGTCTTTTTGTTCTCCCTCTCACACTCTTCCGCTGTGTACTCTCTTTCAGTGGAGGGTGGTTCAACAGGGTTGGGCTGGGGCTTGGGTTTGCCTTTTGCAGACTTAGATTTGCGTTGAGGTTTGGGTTGGGGTTTGGGTTGAGGTTTGGGTTGAGGTTTGGGTTGAGGTTTGGGTTGGGCTTCAAGATTGGAACTTGAGCTAGAACTAGAACTTGAGCTGGAACTGGAAGTTGAATTGGAGGCAAGCAGTCCAGAGAACGTACGCTGCCCTTTGGCTGCTAGCAGTGGCGCTGATGAACTCCGCTTCGGAGCCTGCTTGGCAAGCTCCTCTTGTCTGCGAGCCCTTAGCCGTGTAACCTCTGCATAAAAAGCAGCAGGGACCACAGTTCCCCCCTCCAGATGCTCCGTGTCCTTTGGTAGGTGGTGGCCTTTGCCGAAGGTGAGGATTCGTTGCACTATCTTAGGCACGGCAATGTCCTGTTCCATATAGTGGGGATGTTCCTTCGCCCAAAAACAATGTGCGCTGTTCGAAACCGGCGCATGAAAACTTTGCGTTCCAGGGGCCAACATTTTTCTAGGGTCAATTGGTTAGGTGTTGCCGACTTAGGGAACCTTTCCTTTAGTTGATCCAAAAAAGCAGTTTCCCGGCGATGCAACTCACCAATCTTCTTCTGGATGTGGCCCATGTACTGCAAAACAGGTGTGGCATGTTGGGTACCACTGCCGGCGGGGATCTTCGACTTCCGCAAGCGATGAGTACCGCTCGCCTTGAACGCCCCCTTGGCCTGCTTCAGCTTCATGTCCGCGAGAGCTTGAAACCGGCGCGATCGGTTGCATCCCAAAGCGGGGGAGGAAGTGGGTAGCCATATTGTTGAATGGCCTGTGACAGACACACACACACAACATATATGCATTGCATAGCAAATAGGAAGACGGACACAATACATCCGAAAGCCGCAACATCATCATGAAGCGCAAGGGCTGCTGAATACCTGCGACCCGTTGAAGGGGTGTTGTCTTCAATCCATTCGCAAACTTCAGCCCATTGCTCGTGTGTTAATTGCGCGGGTAAAGTCTTTGCCAGTTCGCGAACTTCTTTATCACGCGCAGCAAAGCGTGGATTGCGAGTCCCTAACCCCAACTCAAGGGGCCACGCAACAAAGCGTGGATTGTGAGTCCCTAACCCCAACTCAAGGGGCCACGCAACAAAGCGTGGATTGCGAGTCCCCAACCCCAACTCAAGGGGCCACGCAACAAAGCGTGGATTGTAAGTCCCTAACCCCAACTCAAGGGGCCACGCAACAAAGCGTGGGTTGTGAGTCCCCAACCCCAACTCAAGGGGCCACGCAACAAAGCGTGGATTGTGAGTCCCTAACCCCAACTCAAGGGGCCACGCAACAAAGCGTGGATTGCGAGTCCCCAACCCCAACTCAAGGGGCCACGCAACAAAGCGTGGATTGTAAGTCCCTAACCCCAACTCAAGGGGCCACGCAACAAAGCGTGGGTTGTGAGTCCCCAACCCCAACTCGAGGGGCCACGCAACAAAGCGTGGATTGTGAGTCCCGAACCCCAACTCAAGGGGCCACGCAACAAAGCGTGGATTGCAAGTCCCTTACTCCAACTCAACGGGCCACGCAACAAACCGTGGATTCAGAGATTGTCCCGGTTTCCTCAATAGCACCGGAAGGTTGGGGCCCAAAAGAGGGCGGAAATGGTACGTCACCCCGGCATTTTCGGGGGTCCCTAACAAAGGGGACAAAATCAGAAGTCAAAACCTACTCTAGGGGTCACAATCATGCCCCTAGTATCTCAAAGTATGGGTCTCTAGTACAGCCAGACGCCCAAATAGTTGCACTGCGCTAAGTGCACCCCCTTAGTGCACCCCCTAGAAGTCCACCGGTGGGGCAAGGGTCCAAAAAGATGCCCGGCGCGCTAACGTTCCCCCAATGGGGCCTGACTTCAAAACAGCTTGCGAGCTGTGGTATCTACAAATCACCCTCCCAATGTGGTTAGCGCACGTACATGGTGCACATGCGACAGCCACGTGATGACTTTCTGGGAACAAGTCCCGATGTTGCCAGAATGTGCTGCTTTGGAAGTCAGAGACACGGATTTTGGGTGAAATTTCCAACAGCAAGATGTCATCACGACTGCTGTCGCATGACCTTGTGACGTGCACATGCACTGTTCGATTCCTCGCCCTCAGTTCAAATGGAAAATAGAGTTCCGATTTTGCATAGCTGGTACACTGTCACCCCACCCAACCGAGGGGTACATGTCCGGCCCTCAATTCTCCGGGCACTCAAAACGTTGAAACTGTGGCAAAACCGAATTTTCTTGTGTCACTATAGTTTGGCATAGCTGGTGTACTGTCATAATACCTGTCTGCCCATCAATCCCCTGGGCACTCACAACAGCAACATGGACGACCTCTTTTGTTGCACCGCCCAGATAGCCAATGGCTGG
Organism: Eutreptiella sp. 'Long Island Sound 2002'; assembly: GCA_964036045.1. Lineage (NCBI taxonomy): Eukaryota > Euglenozoa > Euglenophyceae > Eutreptiales > Eutreptiaceae > Eutreptiella > Eutreptiella sp. 'Long Island Sound 2002'. The sequence continues at coordinate 42,907,363 of OZ038394.1, read as the reverse complement.
GGCATACATGGGCAGCGTTGCCAAGACAGTCCATGTGCCCACAGCTATCGGGATCCAACAAGAAGCTGCGGGTTAGGCAGATCTTGGTGTTGCCAAAGCAGCGGAGGGCAGAAGAGCAACATTGACAAAATATCCACCACAAGCTCGACATGACACACCCCAGAGCTGTGCGCTTGAGCTGACACGGCCAAACCCCTCCCCCCGCCAAAAAAAATTGGCCGCTTGTTGATTGGTGATCAGATAGGGCAGCCACTCACCCCAGGGGAAAACGGGTGCAGGGTGTACGCACGGTGCGTACCATTTTGGGTATTCAGCCTCAGACAGACATGAACAGAAAGGCCCCAGATAACATCACCAACACCAAAAGAACAGCGAGAATGGTCATGCAATCAACTGTCCACTGCCACAGTTGTGCAAATATATGCTCCATGCACAATACCATCCGGTTGCCTGTCACTTAACTTCCATCTTCCCCCAACAGGAACCACAGTATGGATGCACCCATTCTTTGGCCCATGATGTAGGCCAACCTCATCATCAAGAACATCATCTAATTGACCCTTCCTGTCCAAAAGCGGAGAGGAGTCATGCAGCTACATAACCCCTGCTGTATCGGGCCTGTAAAGCGGAGGGGAGGAACGTGGCTACATAACCCCTGTTATATCAGGGCCAGCTCATTCCAATAATAGGATAGGAATCAGCTACACTGACCCTGCTGTATTGGGGCCCATACAACACGAAACATGGGAGTAGCATGCATGGAAGAAAAGAACATGCAGCACCCAAACCTGCCACAGTGCTAGGTGGGGGAAATTGCCATGTAATCAAATGCTCTCTCACAGCACCCCATTACACATTACTCAATCCAAACGTCTGGGTCAGAAAATTATGTCGATAAAGAAGATGCATGGTGCACGCACGGTGCATCCCGCTCCCCTTCGGACCAAAGTTGCCCCACCAGGCACCACAGGCCAACCAAAGAAGTTGTGAGAGGGGTGCAAGGTGGCCGGAAAACCCAAACAGCAGGCCCCCATGGACCTTGCAGTGCCCACTTGTGTCATCCCCATACAAATAGCTTCCAACAATGCCGTGACCACTGCAGATGGCAGACTCTGGCCTAGTTGGGACCACGATTCAAGCATGCTTTCAGTCTCGCTTCAAAAAACCCCAAATCGCCTACATGTGGCAACCAGCCAATTCATACTGTCGAATCTTGGCTGAGGTAAGGATGGTGTATGAATCGTCAGTGATGTAGGGAACCCAGGAGATACCCTCAGGGGCGCAACCTCAACCTTTCAACCTCAACCCCCCCACCAGTGCTAGCTATACAGATCATCCATCAACCCTGTAACAGTATTTGTTTTCGTTGTGGCCTTTATGGCCACTGCGTAACTACCCAACTGGACTCATAGCCCATGATACCGCAGGTATCTGTAGCGCCTAACGCTGAGCAAACCCTCAATCTGCTGCGTCCACGCAGCCGCCCGCCCTTTGTACTCTGCTCCTGTACGCCAGCCGCCACCTGTGTGGTCAACTGCACCATGAGGCTTCCATGCAAGGCGGAATGGGGACATTCAGCAACTGCGTCAGCTGTGCTGCCAGAAGCAGATCGCTTGACATGGCACTGGTTGATCTGACCGTTCAACAGGAGTTGTCGTCCAAAAGGTTTGTAAAGACCCTATGCGACCGGGGTGTGGTCGATAGGCCGGACTGTTTGCTGGTGTGAAATGCTTTGGGCTGGTTGCGTGTGGGACAACGCGATTTCACAATGAGCCAGCTTGCACCACGGCATCATAACATTCTCGAAGTGTAATCCAATGTGATGGCAGCGCAAGCCCACATGTGAAAGCACTGAGCTTTTGTGCCTTCTGCGTGCAGTGCAGTTGGCCTGTGTTCCAGCTATCCTGAATGTGGTTGCTGGGAGACATGTACCCCCCCCCCCTTGTATAAGCTATGCCAAAGTCCCAAATCAATACGGTCCCTACGCCTACTGTAGCTTGGACACGGGCGTAGCTTACGCGCAACACATACAACTACCAACAGCGGGCACCCAGATTCGAAAAGAGAGGATTGCATGGTGAGCCGGTGCAAGAAAGGGGCATATAATGCACAAACATCCCAAAAATCAGAGCTATGTGGGTTCAAGTGGCAAACACTCACAACAAATGTGTCCATGACTCTATGTGACTCGCAAATCCGTCACCAAACCCTTGCCTTATGCGGCTGCACTACGTTTGGTACCGAATTAAAATGAGGTCCCAAATTAATACGGTCCCTACGCCTACTGTAGCTTGGACAAGGGCGTAGCTTATCTGCAGAGCGGTGGAAAGTCCAGCAATACGTCCCCACCGACAGACGTATGCCCTCATCAAGTATCACGCGGCGCAGCCGCGGCACAGATGGCTATACTGTCCAACTCGGCGCCGTCAGGCGTAGCTTATACAAGGGGGGGGGGGGGGGTATGTGCAACACCAATAAACAGCTTCGCTGACAACCTCCAACCTCCAACGGCAAACCTACCTGCCCCTTAGCTGACAGCAGTAAAGGGCGAAAACTTGGTAAAAAAGTAAGTCGTGCTCAAGCCGCTGTCCACACATGTTCCCCAGCGCAGACAACAGAACCAAAACAACACCACAACTTTCATGATGCAACTCAACTCATGCAGGGCTGCAGGTGTAGCAGCTGCAGCAGGCGCATGGCATGCTGTGTTCCAAAATTGTTCCAGACGCACCTTGACAGAAAACAGGACTGCCAGTTCCATGGAAGCAGCAACTCATGCTGCGTTGAAATCCCTGTTCCCGCAAGAATGTCTGTTGACTGTGGACACCCTGCCAGTCTTGTTGGTGGCACCAGCGGGAGGGGACGGACACTATGTTTATGTTTCGTGTTCCTTTTTATTGTGTCCTCTGTTGGGGGGGGGGGGGGCTCAGAGCGACGGCCCATGGGGTCATGGGGTCAGTGCATCTTGGGTGGCGCACTCAATTTGGAGGGGGGGGGGGGGCAAGGACGGGGGTGAACCACAAAGTTCAAGAAGAACGGAAAGGGAATATCTTGAGCTTTGCATCTTTGCTCAAATTTTGTGGAGACAAGCCTCCATAACTGTGGTGGGCTGATGCTGAGCAATACAGAACATGGGATGCTCCTTGTGAGGAGGGTGCGATGGGATGGTACTCTGTCTGCCACTCGCATTGATGCTGACTGAAGCGGACTGTCACCCATCACAAACCCCCCCCCACTTCGGACTGAGAACTGCAGCCGATTGACTCTGTACAAGAAGGAGTCGCCAAGGGCAGCGGAAAACCTGCTGTTGCCTTCGGCAAGGTACCTAAAATAGCCCCTCCCTTACACAGTAAAGCCTGTATGTAGTAAAGTGTGTATGTGTGTGTGTGGGTGTGTGTGAAGCAGACTGCATCTGTTTCCGCGGTATTCTTGGTCGCCACCAGGCAACAAACTTTCACAAGGGATGGGCGGGATGTAAAGCTTTCTTCAGGTGAGCTCAGTGAAAAGGAGTGGTTGAGGGGAGTGTGTCCACAGACCGGGCGCAGCGTCGCACCCAGCACGGGCCACAGACTTTTTGTGGGGGATACACACATGATACACACTTTTGAGCTTGGGATACACATGTGGCACATGAAATTCAAGCACAGAGGGAAGAGATCTTGGCCAAGCCTCATGACAGGGAGCGGTAGAGGGCTTACGTGGTAAGAGAGGGAAGATCAGTGCTGCCTCTGATGAATGGAGGCGACCCGCCGGTCAAAGTGAACAGGTAGGCCAGCGGGACCAGGGCCCTCATTGGCGCGACCATCGCGATGATTGCGGCCGACGGCGTGATCGCAGGACAGGTGGTCGGGACGAGACTGACATCAATAAAGATTCTTCAAAGATGATTGCTTCATCGCGTCTGGGAAAGAGCTGCAAAGGACTAGAGAACGAACCGTGTGGGACTACGAAAGCTGAAGAGGCTGTTTGAGACGCATGTGATGCACCCTCTTGAAAATTGGGATACACACATGACGCACGCTTTTGAAGCTTGGGGTGTGGTTCGGTGCAGTAATTGAGATTTTGGGGATGCACCCCACCTGCACGTCTGCTCCAGACCTGGCTTCCAACCGGTAAATCGCCCTTGCCAAGCCTCCTTGGGATGATAGCATTCCATACCAATCCAAATTCCGAGGGGTAAGAGAATCCCGCCCCCGCTTGGTGTCTTCTCTGACAGTGAGAAGGCTTGGCCAACCCCCAACAGAAGCCCAGTCCGATGCGGTTCCAATTGTTGGACATGCGCGTTGCCGCGTGCTCACACCGCGAACTCAGCACCGCGAAAAAAGAGCCCCCTGATGAGGACAGGACCCATTTCGCACCCTAGAGATTGTAGAAGCACCAAAATGAATGCTTTACTCCCCCGTGCATGTTGCCCCACCGTGTCTTTGGCCTTCAGCTTGTATCTTGCCCTGTTCAGTCGTTGAGTGGACGACTGTTGTTTTGGTGAGTGGTTGCCTTGTGAGGTAGACCCCCACTTGGGTCCCCCATCATGTTTGGCAATAAAAACGACAATTCACTCAAACGGCATCCCATATCATCGTCAGACGTGTCAAAAATCAACGCGAAAAGAGAATGCGGGATCGACCCACCGACAGCTCTATTCGCAGTTGTGGTCTCATTTTCTTGACAAAAAGGATGGAAACCGCCGCAACCGTGGATACAGGCTCAAACAATCACCCCATAGGCCCAGCCCGCATAAGTCTTCAGATTCAGAGCGAGAGGGAGAGAGGGGACCGGGGGGGATGAGGCAACAGTCGGGTTAGTGGTAAAGCACATAGGTTAGCAAAGCTTGTGTTGATGCCACTGCGGGACGTGGGCATGCCCTCTGCAGGGGCCAGGGTAGTCTAGCACCGATGTCAAGGCTCATAGGCAGGGTAAAAGCTGGGATCAACGATGAGTTCATGTGGGGAATATGACAGAGCAATTGCCCCATGTCAGCCGGTGTCGAACATAATTGGTGAGTATTGAAGGTCCCCATCTGCCATGAGAGAGAGAGAGAGAGAGAGAGAGAGCGAGAGAGATAGAGAGGATCTGGCCCAGATGGACCCTGAAGCAGGACCAGGGCATGGCCTGTAGACCATGGGCTGCGTGTCAGTGCACAGCGCCAAAGGGTACTGTCAATTCGTGTGCAGAGGGGGCAAGGATTGGAGGGTTTTTCTTCGGTGCTGATTAGATATTCGCGCCAGGAGGTTGCCTTGCTGTGTGTTGCAAGGGGAAGGGTGCTGCATTTTAAAAAGCCAGAAATTCCGGGTGTGGGGTATGGGTCAGGGACAGATTGCACATTCGTGTGTGTGGCGCCTTAAAGACCAACGGAGAATTGATTGGCATGTGTGCTACAAGCCCATAACAATGCTCGTTGCCCTTTGGAATCTCTGCAAATTCCATCGCAGTATCTCTGGTACAAATGCTGGTACAAATGCGGCAACAATGGCAGTGATGAAAAACGTCCCCAGCCCGCCTTTAGATCACAACAAAAGACCAAGCAACCAACCAATCACCTGAGAGTTTGAGTTCGTTCGAAACACATGATTTCAAAGAACCAAAGTACCAAAGTGTAACAAAAACAATGTTGTACTGACATACCACTATCCACCCACTCTGTGCCCTGAATGTACTCACTGTGCGCCCAGTGTGTGCCCCCTACACGGCCACTATGCGCTGCCTCCATTGGTACGCCATTGTGTATTCGGCATTGCATTGTTGATGATACAGGGTGGCCTCTGCAGCCAAAACTGAACACATCCGTGCACACGCTTCGTTCAATAATGTTAATTCGAACCTGAAAGAATAACATCCATGCGCGTGCGCCTTGTGTCTAGGGGGATAATTGCACTATCAAAGTCGAAGTCGCGGAGGGTTAGTTCCGGGATTTACGAGCTGGTGACCCTGGCCCAACCTCAACAAAACACGGCACAACAGCCCTGGAGTTGCTTCATCACTAGATGCCATTGGGTCAGCACGTTTTGAAATCCTTCTGTTCAGGCCTGATGGCGGAAGACGCCTCGGGCCTTGGACCCTTGACAAGCTCTTTCCGTTCTGGAGTGGGGGAAATTGGCCTGCGTGCGGGGCTCATTCGAGGCCCTTTCCCAGAACCCCCCCCTTCTGGGCTCCCGTGATGGGGACCTCCGACGGGCTGACAGGGGAAGTTGGGGGGTGATCCTGAGGTACCCCAACATATATTACTACACCCCTCTCCCCTTAAATCTAGCTAACTGTACCAGCCAATCAAAGCTCCATTGGGGGATGATGTCACTCGGTAAGGATACGGTACGGATGTCACTCACCCTATTTTTAGCCACTTTTCGCCCTCGCCCAGCCCTGGTTGTGTCTAGTTGGACTCCGAAACCGATTGGTTTGCGATTCTCGACCCCCAAATTCCAACCCCCCTGCCCTTGCGGCTGTTATGTGCCTGTGTTGTTTGCAAGACTGACTCCCACGCAAGGCACCCTCGAAGCAAGGAGCAGCGCAGCAAAATCTCTGCAAACCGAAGCCATGCCGGTGTCGCTGCCAACACTGACCGTGTGTGTCTGTCTGCAATCTCTTTCAACCAATCCGAAACCGCCACCAACCCCAACGCCTAAAAACGTTAATGTTGGTCCGAATCAGCTCATGGTACAGGCTTTGAAAATTGGTTTTTCTCTGGTGAACACCCGTGAAAGAAAGTAAGCATGTGCACCCCCCCCTTTGTGTTTGCAAGTGGTCTGTACCCCTTGTCCTTGCACCCCACAATCCAGGTGACATGGTGTAAACAGGTTGGGTGCCGACACATCTTTGGATGGAAGGAGACGCAAAGAATCCGCTTCCATGAGAAAATGTGTGTTTCTTGGAGCGTCTTCCACTCTTTTGGGGGCTGTCTTCAGGGTCTGTCCACGGATCCTGATTAGAGGTTGGGGGGGGGCGGGCTGCATAAAGGCCTGCAGAAAGGGTACGGGAGGAGTCTGTGTACAATCCCTGTCATGAAGCATCAAATGAAGACGTCGAGGTTGACTAATGCAGCCAAACCACAACTTGGACTGAGGAGCAAGAGGACAGCACCATTTTTAATCCATGGCCCGAATCCTAACCAAAGGTTAGGGACTAGGGGCAGTTTGAGCGTTGGAATTAGCGCAAACTTCCTCCACAAAGGAATAGGCATCAAAGGACTCCACGGGAGCACCAGAATCAAGGACACGGGTCAATGCAATGGGGACCTGCTTTTCATTGGAGGCACACACACAGGGCGGGGGGGGGGGGGGTTACGAACTGAAGAAGTGGAGCGGATAGAACTGAATCGCTGGGGCGCTGGAGATCAACCAACGAGGACAAATGGCACTTAGCAACCTGCGGCGAAGGCTGAAGGCAACGGTCGAAGGAAAGCACTACTGACGTCTGTGGAATGTGGTCAAACGGAGGTCAGCTGACAGCAATGGCAACGCTAGCAGACGCTCAGGATTCAGCCGACAGTCGAGTGCAGCTGCGGCACCAGCGCTGTCGCGCACGGCATTGGACCACTGCGGGGCTTGGGGAAAACTGTGGCACAGGAGACGGGTTTGCGGACCAGGAATGGATCTGACAGGCTGCCCCCCCGCCCCACCGCCCCTGCGATGGGGACTACGAAAACGATTCTTATGCCGGTCTGATGGTCTGATAAAACAACGCAGGTCAGCTATGTTCACCAAGAGTGATTTCCCAGGGGGGGGGGGAGGGGAGCGGGTTGGGTAGGGGGTTGGGGGGTTCTCAACGGCGACCGTTTGGGCCACTGACGCTTTGTCCTCCTCATGTGACAGAACGGTACCAATGGTTTTGCAATGGCCACGGACGAGGCGCTGCTCTGTTGTGTGTGCTGAGCGTGTGCGTGCACACTGCCATGAACAGCTCCACAACCGGGGTACTCAACTCAGGGCCTAAACTCCCTCACCCTCCTCCACCCTCTTCTGAACACAGCCTGCAGACACCCCATCTCCAGATCTTTGGGATTTCAGTCGCGCGTTGTGGTGTGCTGTGCAGGGCCTCAGTTTTTCGTCCTTTGTCTCTGAGTCATCCCAGCGCCAGCACCGCAGCTGGTCGATTCTGGCAACCGACCTCAACCGACGGCAGTTGGAGATCAACAAGACTATACTTGGAGGGCGTGCCGCATGACAGCAAAGACGCAAAGATGTAAAATTCAGAGAAAGAAGGCGACAGAAGAGGCTCCCGGTGTCAATCTCCTATCGCCCCAGAGTCTGCAGAGTAGTGCTGCATACCGTACCCAGAGGGTGGGGAGGTTTCCGGAGGAGGCAGCCCCCATGCGCTCGTCAGGCTTCCGACAGCAGAGCTCGACACAAGCCCCAGGGCTAGCCCTACGAAGAACTCCAGATGGGGCCCCTTGGGCTTGGGTGGGCGCGGAGGCGGCTGCGCCTCCGCCTCTTTGGCCTTGCGCTTGTTCTGCCCCGCCTTTGTGTTCGCGTACTTGGTACGGGCCTTGGCTGCTTTGGCGGGGAGCCACTCCCGGTCGCTGGGATAATCACCATCTTTGGATTTGTCGGTGTTTCGGGGGTCGCGGGCGCTCTTCCCGGCCCGACCGTTGGCAGGCGCCGTCCCACGAGTCCCTTTCCGCGGCCGCTGCTGGGGCGGGGGCCACGGTAAGAACGTGATGTTGGGGGCGTCCGTGTACGGCTTCATCAGCAGGTGCGTCGCGCGGCGCGGCCGCGGCGCGTTCGCAAAATACTCCGCAGTGACCAGCGCGCAGACCAGCGCGGCGGCTGCCGCCGCGGTTGCCGCGCGGTCGCCTCGTTGCGACCCCGATGTCGCATGGCCCCAGGGCTGGCGTCGCAGGGAATACGATGTTTGCCCAGCACTTGCTCCGTGATGCGCCGCGGTGCCCTTGAACAGCTCGTCGAGCTCGCTTTGGCGCGCGCGCGCGCGCCGCTTCGCCGGGGGCTCCGCGCTGTCGCTTGCGGGCCTCTGGTAACGACCGTCCCTTTGCCAGCTGCCGTTCTGCCGGGATTTGGAGGAGGACTTGTGGCCGTTTTGGTGACCGGAGTTCCACCGTCGCTGGACCTGCGAGGATTGATGCGGGTGCCTGCCGAGGAGCACCGGTTAGAGGGACACAGACCACACGGTCGCCACGCCTCAAGTGCAATGCCCGATGATGGGGCATGTGCGCAGGCGCGCACATCCCCCAAACAAGGCAACAAGACGTAGTGCGGTTTTTGCCGCCAAAATCATAAAAATTCTGCCATCCGCTACACGGGTCCACCAGTTGGAGGGTAACTCACGGCACTTGGAGGGTATTTGGGGGCATGAGTCCGGTCCTTTCCAAGGACTCGCTGACACACCAGCGCACAACTGCGCATGTTTCCAATCATCCGCGCCAATCCCGGGTGCGAAGTCTCCACCATGGGGTCCTTAGGAATAACCGGGGGCAGGGGCTGTACCCTCGAACCTACGGGATTCGAACCTGGACTCAGGGCGCAGGAATTAGCGCTCGAAAATATCAACCAGCCGGAGTGCTTCGATAATTGACGAGTATTAACCGATGGCACTTGAAAAGAGACACTCGGTCTTAAAGAGCGTCAAAAAACAAGGAGACCATGTCCTCAAACACCGACCTAACTCAGAAAACTGGGCAGCAGGCATCGTTTTTGAGAGGAACGCGGGGGCTCTGGTCGCAAGACGTACCCGTCCAAAAAAGCTGTCCTTACTTGAAGTTTGGCACAGGCAACATTACATGTGGACCCACCCAGACCACTGCCTGCTGCAACTAAAATCCTCATAGGCACGGATACTGGCCAGCAGCGTGCATAGAAGACAGAGGACAATTAGCATGTGCCGATGCTGCAGTACAAGACCCCCCACACACGATTGCAAACAATAGCACACACAGACACACACACACACACACTCCGTGCGGGTAACCAGGGGACCAATACCACTGGGCGCACAACGTCAGTGAGGACAAGACGCGCAAGCAGGCAGGGCACTGGTCACCAGAACAATATCATCAGGCCATGAACACAAAAAGGGAGGCAAGGTCCTTTCGAAAAAAAATAGACACCCAGAAAGACACACACACACACACACACACACATCACCCAACACTAACAACCCGCAGGCACATCGCATACACATACACATACACATACACATACACATACACATACACATACACATACACATACACATACACATACACATACACATACACATACACATACACATACACATACACATACACATACACATACACATACACATACAAAACCCTGCTGAATGCTGGCCTCTGTGCGAATGCAAGCCTGCACATGCGTGGGTACACAGGTCCACAGACATGTTCAATGGGGACCACACTTGTCATGTTTAGTGGAGACGACCTTGTGACACAGGCATGTTGAGTGGGGACCACTTTGTTGTAAAAGCATGCTGAGCAGGGACCATCTTGTGGCAGAGACATGTTGAGTGCGGAGCACTTTGTGGTATCGCCATGTTGAGTGGGACCACCTTGTAGTTTTAGGCATGTTGCACTGTGTGGTACCCAAGGAAAATTAGCCCCATAGGTGTTTGCACCCTAGGAGGAGTCGAACAAGCGACTTCGCAAGTTTTAATCTCCCCACGACCTGTGACCTGCAAACTGGATGTGTTGCCACACCACGGTCACCAGCAGCAAATGCGCCTGGGCAAACCAGGGCTGTCCTGAGCAGTAACAAAAATCAGCAGTCCAAAAGGCAGTACGCCACGTCACGTCAGCGACAGTGATTGGCTGGTGGCTGGACCAAGCTATTGCTTAGGGACCCCCGGGGGGGGGGGGGGGTTGGGGGCCTCAAGGGCTGGAAGTGACCCACCCACCCACCCACCCACCCTTCAACCCACCCACCCACTTCCAACCCCCCTTATGGGGGGGGGGGGGGGGATCATATACCTTTGCTCGGTCGGCCCACAATGGCTGTAATGACAAAAATGAAACAATCTGAAAGTAGGGGCCCAAAAAAACTAGTGGAGTATGTCATCCCTGATATTGAACCACTGGGATACTGGGCCCACTGGGATTTGAATCCATGTCCTTTCATTGTCAAGACCCTGCTGTTAACCATTAAAATACCTTCCAGGTCTGCCAAAAATTGTGCAACAGGCGCCGCATAGGGTGAACACTATATCACAATTTCGTTGCCCCTGAGTTCCAAGGCTCGCAAACCCAGCACCCAAGAATATCCCCCCCCCCCCCTGGGGGGGGGGGTCCATGCCTCTCAAAAACCACTGAAAAAGGCCTTTGACCCACGCACCCACCCTTTGACCCCCCGCCCCCCCAGGGTAGGCTGTCCGACACACTGAGTAATTGCTTGGGCTGGACAGCGGTCGTTGGTGAGAACCTACAAAATTTGCCCAGTGACTGCCAGGCTTTGGCGATTACGCCAAAGCGGTTGGCCGGGCAGGCTGTGCCAAAGGGTCGCCTTCCATACAAAAACTGGCCCCTTAGTCCCTGTGAGACAACCAATCTTGTGCCTTGCGCCAGGGCCAGGTCAGGAATACTTACCTGGCGGTAGCGGCGCTTCCCGTAGGACTTGTGGTATTCGTCGCTGCACTTGAAGTCCTCGTCACTGTCGTCCTGATACTGGTTGTCACTACTGGATTCGTCACGTGGGTCGTCCTCTGCATCATTGTCATGGCTGCCCTATTCAGGATGGCGTGGACAATTCACCAGCAGACAATGGACATTTTGCACCAACAAGAGGAGTGGACAGACACCGAAGAGTATTTCCCCAGAGACTGGTTGATTACCGTGTAGTGCCGGCGTCCAGGTTCATGTCTTTGGTGCAGCAGGGAAAGAGGGAGGGTGGGGGTTGGACAGTAGTGGTGCATTTGGGGGTGAGCGTGCGGGCCCCACTGCTCACAGTTGCAGCGTCCTATCCCTGTCCCAGACCCCCCCAAAATACCTGGCCGTCGCTGTCACTCTCCTCGGACTCGCTCTCGTCATCCGACATATGCACCCGGGGCTTGGCATACCCACGCTTCCCCCCAGGGCGGGCTATGGCAGGCGCGGACTTGGAGCCTGTTCGGGCCCCACCTTTGTAGTACGTTCGCACGCCCCGCGTGACGTCCAGGGGCTTACTGCTGGTGTCGTGGGCCCGCAGACTAGGTCCCATGTACGTGTCGTCGTCGTCCTCGTCGTCATCCTCGTCGTCCTCGTCGTCGCCAGAGGTCTGATGGTCGGCCGACGTCTCACTGTACTCAAAGTCCTCGACGCGTTTGGGCTTCGCGCGCGACCGCAGATTGTAGCTGGACACCACCTGTACAGCGGGTGTTTGTCACGAACCCCGCACTTTTGACGTTCACGTGTGAATATTAAACGGTGGTGAATATGAAACGTAGGTGTGAATCTATGATACAAACAAATCCCTAGAACCATGATTCAGATATCATCAGCACTCTTGCTTTGATGCACAATCCCGCATTTCTCTGCAGTGTGGACAGTGGAAGAGATATGAAGACTAAAGGTAGATGCGATTAAGTATACAGTGCACAATTTTTATGTGAACATTCGTTGTTGGGGGGGGGGGGCTGGCAGAAGGCCTCGGTATATGATTGTTTGCCTTTGGGGGAATGTTTGCCCGGCGCGCGCCCGGCGCGCTACTTTTAGACTATGTTCCCCCCGAAGAGCCCCCAAGCACACCCCTTGGAAACGCCCTTAGAATTAGGTGACCCAAACTGCCCCAGCTCAAGAAAGTTGCAAACTGGGGTACACAGTACCACTCTTGCTCCTTTAAGGGCGATCTTGGTCAACACCTTAGCAAGTTGGGAGAATGGGGGGTTAGGATAGCACAACCACATCGATCTCTAGTAGAAGCGATAGGCATTATTGAGGTATCGCGAACAGTAGAGCTGCATCATAACATTGGTCCCACAAGTGTGGGTGTCATTACATTCAGTACAATAGTGCTCCTTACACTCATCACAAACTGCGACGGTGGAGCGTTCTGGCAACACAACACACACACTTCTGCCTCATCCTCTGCCTCATCTTGCGTGCCACAACCGAGCAAACAGCTGCTCAATGCGTGCCCTATACCACCCGTGCACGTCATTGTAACATTGTTGGCGGGCTGTCAAAGTGCCATTCTTTCTTCCAATGAATGGCACAATGACATGAATCCGGCCCTTATAAGCACCATCATGGCCCCCAACTTCAAAATCAAAGAAATCACCTCGGGTACGAGAAGGTCCATACCCATCCCAAATCAAAACATCTGCTGATGTCCCGGGGGCCAAGGGGCAAATCCGTATAATGTTGCCCAACATATCAACGGCAACAGTCCACCGTTTGGGCACGGGTCACAAAAGATGCCCGGCGCGCGCCCGGCGCGCTAACGTTCCCCCTTTGGGGGGGGGGGGGGGTTACCTCTTCTTCGAAGGACTCCCACTGACAGTGGTGGAACACCAGCAATTTCAAACCTCGTAACACAGTCCTCCCTCCCTCTCTGCAGAGCACTGGGAGGCCAAGCTAGTTGCGGTAGGAAGGATCACCAGTCATCCAAACTCCTGTGGACAGCGCCAGTTGCACTGGTACAAGAATCCCTGCAGTGGCTCCTCAAGCGCGGGAGGAGTTTTGTGCTCTGTGGCGTTGTGGATTGGAACACATTATGGATCGCAACGCATTGTAGCCCGGCTCACAGCCAGTCCCAAGCCATAATCCGATCATGGTCGTCACCCTGCGGCATCTCACCTGCAGAATCTCAGTTCATATATCCGGCAAACGCGGCGGAGCTGCGGTCACGCGTCCAGCAGGGCGGCGGAGCCGCCAACCGACAATGTTCGCCCCCTCGGTCTCACTTCTCATGCGATTGTGCCTTGGTTCACAGCGCCTTTAGGCGTTCAGGGTGAGCTGTTGATTAGCACCCCCACATCTGTCGCTTTGTCTGATGCAGTCTGTCACTCACATGCGTGCCGAATCCCAACCCATCGCTGGGCCCGTCCGACGACACTGATGAGGCTGTCGCTAAAAAAGACTCCGCACCCGACGATGCACAGCTGTCCACACTGGACCTACCCCCCCCCCCCCTTGCACAAGCACCAGCCAGGTCAGGAAAGTGACGGTCAGACCGGGTCCTGGTGCTTAGACAAGGCGGTGCAACCACGCGACGCGCGGTAACAAAAAAAAGCATGTCCCAAAAACCTGCCCATACCTCACCCTAAGCACAATAGTCGCAACAGGGCCCTATAACACAATGTGTAGGCAAATTTCAGCAAGTTCTGGAGGTCCTCACTGCCCATCAGGGGCATCAGAAGCTTGTGAATTGTGCATGTGAAGGGTGAGGAATTTGCTTGGTGTCCTTCAGGTTTTTGGTCTTTTCAATCACCAATGGAGCAAAGAGTTCCTCCATCTAAATATTCATTTTTGTGCTCACCTCATAATTGTCACATGCCTGAGACCCAAGCAGAATGTTGTTATGAGCAGGAGGACTCATCACAAGCATGAAACAGCCCCTCTTTCCCTCTACAATCAGCACACAATTACACTTTGCCTACTTTCTGGCCATAAAAGCCATGGTCAGAAAATTCGGCAAAAGTGACGGTCAGACCGGGTCCTGGTGCTTAGACAAGGCGGTGCTTGCGCAGGGGGGGGGGGGGGATGACTGCCGGCTGGCACCGCGCCGGATGTTGCGTCTGACCCCCCCCCCCACAATGACGACACGTCGCGTGTAGGAAAAAATCGTCACATCGTGTAATCTTTTTTTGCGGTAGATTGTGTAATTTTTTTTGCGTTAATGCATGTGACGGGCTTACACGACTTACCGCAAAAAAAAAATTGCACAACTAGACGATTTTTTGTTACACGCATTTACCGCAAAAAAAAAATTACACGAATTACAACATACACCACCACGGGTGCCGCCCAGGAAGTGAAGAGATACGCTTTCTACTCTACTCCCAAGGGCAGAGTGGCCAGCGTTTCCGCGCGCACCATCATTTTTGCCACCGCCGGCACATATGCCTGTTCTGCCAACACATTCCCCCGCAAAATGCCCAGATATTTGATGCACGGGTACACCGTAATCCCACCCACCCATGCTGGCTGTGGCAACGATCGCGTGACACCGTTTTGTGTATTCCCTCCATAGACGGCGATGCCCATTGGCCTCTCATCTCCCAGTGCCCCTGATCTTCCGGTCTTGCCTATCCTTACTTCCCTGTAGTCCCTTCCCTTCCCTTGATAGGGTGTGGCAACGAAACCCCCAGACTGTCCCTGTTCCACCGCTCGGTGTCGGGTCCACAGAGATGGGGATGGGGGGGGGGGTACATGGGGAGGAGATGGTCAATTACTGTGGTCCTTCGGGTCCCAGTTCTGGTACGGTCCTGTGCGGCTCATCATGCAAGGACAACCCGAGCAACCAGCGCCATACTGGTGGGGCGGAAGCATGTGTGAGTCGGTGTACAATCCAATACGCGTATGACATTTTGACACGTATCGCCACCAGTCATGAGCGTGGGAGTATGTACATGCAGGACCCTTTGCGCAGCCCGTATTTTCCAGCACGTCGCTCCTCGTGCTGAGGCTCATATCTCACACGGGGTACCACGTCGAAAACCCGTGACCCTTCCCCTGGAACGCACCATCCGCCTCTGCAACCCCCAAACAAGCGACTTGCCATCACACGCTGGCACCTGCGCTGGGCGACTCTTGGAGGCGGTCTTGCGCGACGCTGCGCGAACGCGGCCTCCACTGTCGTCCCCGCTGCTGCTCGCCTCCTTGGCCTGCGATGCCTCATTCGCAGCCTGTCCCTGCCCCGCAACGGGCCACCGCTTCAGCCGCAGGTGAAGCTCCAGCCGCTTGGTCTCCTCCCCAGAGAACGGCGCCTCAGTGGCGGTGGCCGAGCGTTGGTATGCGCCGGAGCTCAGTGGCGGCGGCAGCGACCGGCCCGCGATGTCAACACTGCTGGAGGACAGGCACGGGGACGTGTCGGACACATTGGCCCCTGAAGCGCGGCCAAAATGGTGGTTGTGGAACTTATTCATGGCGGCGAGGGCGGCGACGTGCGGCTCCGGGGCGTCGAACACGTCTGAGGGTGGAAGGTCGGGCATGCAGTGGAAGACCGTGGGGCCCGAGATGCCGGCAGCGATATCGTGGGCATCGGCGTCGGAGGAGTGCAGGTGCGAGGTGGGGCCCTCCTGGTGCACGAAGGGGGACGCGACGCCATCGAGCATGGCGGGCGCCGCCGGGGGGAGGGTTGTGCTGGGGTGTGGCGGCTGTAAGGGACCGGACAGCACGATGGATGAAGGTGTGCTGTAGAAAAGGAGGGCCAGGGCGGGGGGTTGGCAAGAGGGAGGGCGGGACTGTGCGGTCCTTCAGTAGAAAGAAACACAAAAGGACCCCAGGGACTTACACTTGCTTGGCGAAACACTGCTTACCACCGTTTGTGAACCAAGATCCGTGGGCCCAGGTCCAGTGTTTTCAGAGTGTTCCTCCTATCCAACGGCTTCAAATGGGACACCATGGCGTGACCATGGACCATGGTATCACCGTGGTGTGAGCATGGTATGACTACGGTGTGACCATGGTTTGTGCCCCCTGCCCCTCCAGCGAACACCTGTCTGTGGATGCTTGCACCACTCGGCAGTGCCCTGTCGCCTCTGAGATAGCGTGTCAAGCTCAGGCGGTCCTGGGTGGACAGGGCGTACAAATGCAAGCACCGGCCGCTTGACAGCCAGCGATCTGGCGGGGCATGCCTGTCTGCCAGCGATCTGGCGGGGCTCGTTCAACAGCCAGCAATTTGGCAGGGCTCGCTCAACAGCCAGCGATCTGGCACAGCCAGCACGCACCCCCTCCTCACACCTGCGCACTGGCCGGTTGTGTGGAGACACCACCTTCATTGGTGCCAAGCGGGCACTGAGTTTTTCAAACAGACGCCGGCAATTTTTGGGATACCGGCGAGCGCTCCCTCTCAAGCCCCATTTGAGGTGCCCGTAGTTGAGGTCCCGGGGAGTAGCCTACGGGCGTAGCCCAGGGCTTGGGGCAGCCCAAGGGTGCGTACAATCTGCCACAAACAAACAGCCTAGCATACGTGAGACACGTGTGCACATGTACCACACCTTACACCCTGAGACCCAGAGGAGGGTACCCCTGGTGGTGACCGAGTGGTCTACCCCCGTGGTGGCGGAACGGCTGGCCTGGATTCGAATCCCTGTGGGACGCCCACCTTCCTCCCAGCAGCAATAGTGGGCGGTTCCACAGCTGCTGCAGCAACAAGTGGGTGATCCCACGGCTGCTTTTTTTTTTCTTGTCCACACTTACCTGAATAGCAGGTACTTGCAACCAAAGTGCTTGGGCTGTGCTCTGCCTGACAGCCAAAAGCCCCCTCCCCCCCCAAGAGGACCCAGGTGTGCTGTCCTTCCTCCACATTACATGGCGGCACGCACGCGCACACGCGCACGCACAAACACACTGACACACACACACACACACACACACACACACACACACACACACACACACACACACACCAGCAACCATGGACAGGTCCGGCTGCCCCGCCAAGGGCAGCTCCAGTGCCCCCCCCAAGACCATGGTTGGCAACGTTGCGTTTGGACACCGCCTCGGCGGATCCAAGGCAGGCTATTGCTTAGTGACCCCGGGGGGGGGGGGGGTTAAGTTGGGCCTCAGCCAGGGCTCAGCCACCCACCCACCCATCCCATCCAACCCTACACCCCCCCTGGGGGGGGGGGGGTCTGTGCCCTCCACCCACAGTCACATACAAGCAGAGCAGAACTGACCAGCAAAAGTTTGCCAGTAGTAGGAATGGACCCTGGGACCTGTTAAAATTGGGTCAAGCACCACAACCAACTGAACTACCATCCAGTTCTCACGCTTCTGCGCAAAGGGTTAAGACGTTTGACATGTTATGAGAAAAAAAAGTGAAAAATTCAGGCCGATCTCAGAGCCCGGCACAAACTCAAAACCCCCAAAAAGCGCACCCGCACCCCTGCGGAGGGGGGGGGGGGGAGGCTGGTGGCCCAAAATGCTGAAATTTGGGGCCAACCCACCCACCCATCCGTATACCCACCCACCCCCCCCCAGGGGTGGGTGGGTATTTTGCTCACTAAGCAATAGCCTGTTCCAAGGGGGCTGAGTTTTTCGGACGGGCACCAGCAATTTTGGGATACTGGCAGGTGCCCCAGCACCCTCGGCACCCTCGTGAGCCCTAGTAGAGGTGTCCATAGTTGAGGTTCCGTCCGAGGAGTAGCCTGCCTGCGTAGCCTGGGGCTCCAGGGGGGGGGGGGGCTAGGGTCCACAGACACACACTCCCACTCCCACAGCCTCAGCAGAATCCATCCCAGGCACAACCACACCAACACCACATATGCGGCGCCGCCATGCATGCTGCATGGCTCAGCACAAGGTACGTACGCCCGCACTTGGGAAGGCATGCGCCCCGCTAACCAGCCATGTGCTTGGTGAGTGACGTACATCTTGCCTGGCTCTCCCACAAGAGGCAACCTGTAAGCCCATGAGGCTCTCTTTGGCAAGGAGAGAATAGCCCAACAGCCCACAGCCCTCCAGGAAACACCAAAGCCATAAAAAAAAATTCCGTCCGGACACCAAGTGTTCGTTGAAAAGAGCGGTGTTGCACGCATGTGAGGGTGGGATATGAGGGGCCCATAACACTCCCCTGGGCACAAGGTACCCAGCCTGCACAAAGCATATCAGTTATTGTGTGCAAGAGAGGCCTTAGGGTTGAGGAATATTGTTGCCTTACATCTACGATTGCCATTTGCACATTCATCAGCGCAAGACTCACCAGCCCCTCCTTTCTGCAATCCTTGAGCCCAAATATTGTACCCTAAAACTTGAACCTAATTGGTTTGGGTACCTGTCCTAGACTGTCTTGCACATGTAGGGATGGATGAGGACTCTGATGCTGCCGCAAGTGCCACCGCAGTCGATATTACAAGCAGCAACGTGGTGGGCTGCTGCACTACACTTGAATTACTTTGCAATGACCCACAGCATGTGTGCCCACCTTTGCTTAATGCCCACTGTCACGAGGGCTTGGGGGCATAGGACATGCAGATGGATGTTAAGGATGAAGGGCACCACAGCAAGGGCTTACCCATGCGAGGGGGGATTTGGTCATCTTCCTAAATGCGCTTTTTGTTTTGTGTTTGATCCATGTGCCCTTGACACTGATAGACCCTTCCCCACAAGCGCCGATGAAATGGCGCCTCTCTTTTTACTGTGTGTCGCACACATCCAGTCTGTCGCACCTGTGTCAAGATCTTCAACGAAATACGGTCCAAAGATAAAGTGTTCGTTCCAGAGGGTAGTGGTGGGACCAAGGATTGGAGGGAAAGTGCGACCATAGTATGACTGACCATGGACCGTGGTATCACGGTGGTATGACCCTGGTCTGCCCTTGGTGTGAGCATGGATAAGGGTGTCGCCGTGGTGTGGCGATGGCATGAGTGTGTCCTAACTGAATTATCTCATACTGTGTGTCTAGAATGATTTATCTCGCACGGGAAAGATTCTCCTAAGTGTTTGTTCCTTTGACTGGGCCCAAGCTGTGCTACTCAGATGTCACCATATTAAATTTAAACTCAGAAGTGGTCTCAACCCAGGCAGTGAACAGTGCGCATTGCCCCATTTCCAATCTTCTTGCCCCTGTTTGGCACATTCCACCAGCCATTTTACCATTCTGGCCTATTTTATCAATTCTGCCTACCATCATCGATTTGTTGCTCAATTGTATTGATTGATTGATTGATTGATTGATTGATGAATCGACCAACCAACCAAAAAAACCAATACAGGAAAGGGGGGACTTCGTGGGGAGACAGTTTCATGAGAAATTTTTGTCTTTAAGGAAGGTGTTGAAACTTTCCCCAGGTGAAATTTAGGGGTGTCTGCAGAGTATTGCGTATTGCACAACGCCTTTTGATGCCCTTGATCCATCGGTTTCTTGTGATGGCGCACATAGTTTGCAGCCCCCGCACCCGTGAGTGCTGGTGCAGGAGTATGTGCCATGCACGGCCATCTAAGATGCCACATTTCTGAACTCCAAATGAATTAATTAGGGATGGTTCCTTCATGCTCGCAAACCCAGAATGCCAGTGGCACTGCATACTGTGGATAACCTCTCAGCTGCCTTGGCAATAGTAAAAGCAGGGGCCACGGGTCGCTTGGCACTAATTTGCCGTGCCCCTTTGCCATCCGCACTGTCACCACGGCTGTCACTACCACTAACAGTAGCACTACTACCGTCACTGTCACTGTCACCATCGCTGGTACACCTGCTACTTACATAGTAACGGCTTGATTACAAATTTGCACAAATCAAGGAGGGTTCCAAAAGATTTCCCCATGACAAATCAGGATGTTAGCAGTAGCAGTAGTACCAGCGACAGTGACAGCGACAGGAGCAGTGCTACTGGAAGTGGTGGTGATAGTGCAGGTGGCAAAAGGGCGCAGCAAAGTGGTGCCAAGCAACCTGTGACCCCTGTTTTCACTGTTGCAAAGGCAGCTCGGAGTGCCAGTGTGACATCACAAAATGATGTGCAGTTTCGGAAATGTTGTGAACTAATGCTGCTTTCAGCGGCAATTTGATTTCCAACTGTTTATGACTCTGAGTGCAGCATTGGCTTGCATGCTAGGGTGCGCATGAGGCAGTTGGAGCTGGGAGATTCCCAAGGGTGGCGAAACCCCCCGCCCTGTATCTTGCCGCTGCCAGACCACCCGACGCCATCACTTGGGCACCACCTGCGTTCAGCGAGTCACCAACCATCGTCGGGTCAGCACCAACCAAAGGCGATCAATTGCCAACCACAACGGTCCGCAAAAGCATATTTGCACACGAGCGCAAACACAAACACGCACGCTCACGAGAGCACTGGACCAGCGCTACAACCGAAAATGAAATGCATCCCCAACGTCTCTATTGCTTGTACTTTGCAGCTCCTCACCTCGAGGAGAGGCCTTCGCAGTGCAGCACCGCACAACAGCTTTGACTCGGGTTGTGTGCTTTGCAGGCCCCACTTTCATTCACACCCGTCTAGTGTGCACGTTCGAAGAAATGTAGCTGCAATTACACATCGCCTGTGCACCTGTTCATCAGAGTTGGCTGAGCAGTCGCATGCAGCAGTAGCGCAATGGTGTCGGTGTGTTTGAAGAAGGAACCTTGGCCTTCTACATAAGACCTCCCTGAACAGATCCACTATCATATCTCCAGAAGGTGGGGAGCCCCCACTTCCTCCACATCCAAAAACGCCGGCTGCCTTCACCCCAACCGCCGCCAACCGCTCGTGTATCAACTAAAACCGCCTCCAGTCGCTATACTGCTCAGAAGTAATCGCTTTTCTAAGTGTTTGGGCACAACTGCTTCGGGACCCCTTTCCCTGCAGCGATGCCCCGCTCTTCCCCCAAATGGCAGCTACTAGCAGGATCCAATATTGATGTGTCTTGTGGTGGTAAAACGACGGCTGGCACCCTGCCATTCTATGTGGTCTAGGCAGCATTCTGTGCGTATCAAGGAAGAGCCCGTACCAAAAAAGGATGGGAGCTCTATGCACTTAATGTGCTGGGAAAACTGCAACAAATGTCTGCAGAATGTTGCCTTCAGGTGCACGTCTGGGGGAAGTGGGCAACCGAATACCAATCATGGTTCACCACTGCCCCAAACACAAGAACGCACGAGGAGGTTAGAACAACCTTGGCACTATTTTTTTACGGCGTCTGGAGATGGGGCAATACCTTTACGTCTTCCTCTTCCAAACCCTTGACCTGTACTGTGGATGGGAGTTTTGTGGGTGCATGCAAAATAAGGTTCCTTTGGACACTACTCACCAATGGTCTAAATACTCCCCTTGTAATGTGTTGCCATAATCTGCAGAACCGGTATCAGTTTTGACACAGGTACTGTTCAATCAATGATGATTGCAGTGAAAAAATTTACAACCCTGGACCAGGATCCTCACGGTCTCACTACAAAGAGCAGTAACATGGCTTCAAGGTGGTGATGTGCCTTGACGTTCAGCTTGGAAGGCACATCAATTCACGGTCAAACTACCTTTTCACACGAAACCGTGTTTCCAGAACCATAGGCATCCGAGCAGCGGAGCGTGACCACTCGCTTGCCTTCTTCTCGGCAGTCCAAGAAATGCTTCTGGTGTCCAACTGCATGCGGGACGGCTTAGGATGGTCTGGGCAAGGGACCGTGGTGACCTCAAGAGAGCACCTGCCCGTCCCGCCTGTCTCATCAACAGCCTGTGCCCAGAAAATGCCGGAAAGCCTAGTGTTGCTTAGACAAGGGTATCTTGTCTATGCACTACAGTGCACATGGTCCATGGACAAGATACGGCGCACTGGTCTGAAACCCAGGGGGCAAAACATGCCACAAATGCCATCGTGCCCAGATCACCTTCTGTTGCACGAGCTGTGGACATCGTGCAATTCACGTCCACACCGCACAAAAAGCGAAATCTGTGTCTGCTTGTTAAAAAAAACAATGGCGCCAAAGACCATGGCGCAAAAATGGACGGAAACAACGCCCTGCGTTGTTTGGATGCGGGGTTTGGACAAAGCGAGGGGGTGGGGGTACATGCATGCTCTTTATGTGAGGCCAGGGATTCGACAGTCCATTGACTGCTCCTCTGCCCCAGCACCTCAACCTGCTTCTCGGCCCCCAGCAACTCCACAACGAGGTCCGTTGCTCCATTCACCACGTCACCCGTTCGCCTTTTGACACCCTACGCCCCTCGTGCCCCTCTTCCTCTGCACGTGACCCAATGCCTGCCCAGCTGAGACTTGAGTCCCCTGACCAGCCCCCTCACCTCTCCCTTGCCCAGACCAGAGAGATGTGAAGGATTGTGGGCTGACATGCTGGACCTTCAACCAGAGCTCCACCAAACAGGAGGAGTCCAGGAGGACGGGATAACTGGTGCCATGCCTTTATGGTTCAACCCAAGCGGAACCCGAGGTGCTGGGTGGCCTGAGCCCAGGCAGCTATCGAAGGATTTGGCTTGGCCGATGGCGCGGAGGACACCGTCGCCCAATCATTCCCGAAGTGAGGGCACAAATCAAAGTGAAACATGCCCCCAACTCCGTGGACAACGTCCAGAATGCATTGAACAGGCCGCTGCTTTCGGAAGTTCCAGGGACACAAACCGAACGGCAACGATGCGCCATTAGCTGCGCGTATGTGAGCCTCAATGTTGTGCTGAGACTTTCCTGCCCCACCCCCTCGAAGTCTGGGACCCCCCCCCCCCCCCCGAATGGGGCTGAGTTGCGAGGCGGAACTGGGCATTCCGCACGGAGGCTGAGTTCGCCAGCGAAATTTGCCAGTGCAACGTCTGTCCAATACTCACCGACACTCAAACAGTGAGCTACCAAGACTGACTCACGCGACCGCCGCCTTTTTTCAATGAGACCGATTGCCCCCCGAACTAAAAGTAGGCCGAAGGCCCCTTTGGGGGGGGGGGGGGGGTCAAAATGACGATGATCATTTTCAGGGGTTTACGTTCGGGCGGGGGAGCACACACAGGTCGCTCTCGACTGACTTTTCCGACGTCTTCGGATGGGCCCCAGACAAATTAAGGTGCCCGAAGTCGCCGAGTTGGGAGGAAAGGGGGGGGGGGGTACCAGCCCCGCACTCAGGGAGGCGGCTCCCCCGTGGACTGAGTGTTGTGCAGTAATGAGGAGGGGCCTGCGGCGTCGCCCTGTTGCACTGGGGGATTGGGGGGAGGCATATAGGCATGAGGCAGAATGAGCAGGCTGTTGATGCTTGTGCCCAATAGGCGGCGTCGGCGGAAAACTCTTGTCCAGATGACTTTTAGGGCCGATACCTGTGGCCTGAGCAAGGGCGCAACGTGCGTCCTGCAATACCAACAACAAGTATGCCGTGGGCTCGCTCAACAGCCCCACCACATTGTTGAGCTTTATCCACCGTGGCCCTTGGGAGTGTTGTTAGACCCCTGTTGCCCACTACGTGCCACTGTTGAGGCGAATCATGCGGAGCCCCCTCGTCCCTACCTCCTCAATCTGTGAGGATCCGCCTTTGCGGATGCCTGGGCTGGGCCGTTGTAGGTGTATTGACGTGGGCCTACGGGTGACATACGTCTGCCTCCCGGCCAACAAAACTGTTGTTACTGGCACACCGACGTAGTTTCCTCTTGATATATTTTCACAGTGGCACTTGCCTATTGGCGAATGGGTGCTGCGGCATGGCCCTCCCTATGTCCATCCCTCCTTCCCTCACACCCTCTCACCCTACCTCCGGTCCTATTGATTTGACATCCTTAGTAATGCCAATAAGCACGTTTGCACACAAACGGGTGCTTCCACCATTCGCGCCGTGGGAGATGCATAACCCTGCCCGGCAAGCCAGAACAACTTTCCCTTCAGATGGTCTCGCTCCTGTCGAAGTGGTCACGTCGATGGCCGTGGGTTCGCAGGGTTGGCAAAAGCCACCGGCGCAACTGGGGCTGGAAAGCCCTGTTGTGAGAAATAATGTGGTAAACCCAACACCTTGCCCCTCGCTCATAGACACGAGAATAGACACCACACTCCACAATTGCTACTAACCCTCAACGATCCCTGTACATCCTCGACCATCCTCTGTTGCCTGTGTGCAGCTGCAGCACGGTGAAAACCTGAGAAAGGTGTCGAGGGTTGCACCGTGTCGTGGGGGGCTGTTGAGGATTGTCAATATCCACGCATACACAAACACATACATGGATCCAACATGAGTGAAAAATGATTGTACCAAACCTCTTGGGGTGCTCAAGAAGTGTTTTTAGCTCGTTTTAAGCCTAAAATTACCCATGTTGGCCCTGCAAAATGTGGAAAATCACTTGAAAATGGGGGCAAAAAGAAGATCTTTCACAACTGGTCCTACATCAGTTGGGATGCTCAACAAGTGTTTGGTTCCCATTTTGAGTTCGTTTGACCCCCCACAGGCTTCCAAAAAGGCATGAAAACGTGTGTCTAAAAAGAAAAGGATCCTTCTACTTTTGGAACGCTCCAGTGGACATATTTTAGCCATTTTGGGTCTGTGTTGACCCGGTTTGACGCACAGAAGGATCCCTGAAGGAATCGTGGTCAGGGTCAGACCCCAGGCAAGCAGGGATCAGGGTTGATAGCCACGTGGCATTGGAGCAGGGTCTAGGCGACTCGGATCGGGAGAGAGACAGGTGTGTTCGGGCAGAGATAGCCGAGAGCTGACAACACAGGATGCCTCCCCTTGCAACCCCTCATTGCACTCCACCATTCGGATGATGGACTGTCACCCCAGATCCAAACCATCCCTGTCCCATGGCATGCCCATGCAGTACCATGCACATGCAGACAGAAACACTGGCGCGCGTGCGCGCGCGCGCAGACACACACCTGTGCCAACACCCTGGCCAGGTCTGTCAGCGATGGTTGCCGTTGTGCAGCAGGTTTTGCAGTGGAGGCAGCGGCAGTGGCAGCAGCCAGCGCAGTGTTAGCACTGGTGGCGCCGCTCTTTCTGGTGATGATAGCTGTTGAAAAAAAGCGCAGGCGGTTGGGCTACAATCTGGTTACACGATCCTTCCTGACCACAGCCACAAGCAAGTGCCACCATTGCAGACACTGACACTGAATACAGCAGCCAAAAATATCATAGGGCCTCGGAGCTTCGATCCTCTCCGTTGGTGGAATTAAGCAGCAGTGCACCACCAACCGAGTCACGTAGCGCGCCACAGACGTGATGGATAACCTCCTCGAAGGGCGTACCAGGAATATGATCCACCACCTCAACTCAAGGGGAAAGCTGGGGATCAAGGTTCATGTACAAACGAGGGGGTTTGCGACACCCTGAAGCAGCCGGGGTGGGCGAACATTTAAATGTCAGGGGAGGGGCCCAAGGAGCCCCTGTTGCAACCCCTACCCCGCCCCAGGTTGGGGCTCTTTGGGCAGGCTGTCAAAACAAGCCCTTTGCTAGAGAGCCCCTCTCCCATGAAGGGGACCGTTTGGGCCGGTACCAAAAAACCCCTTTTTTCATCGGTTTGGGCCCAAAGACTTCCAAATTTTGGGCTGGACAAAAATTTTGGTTCTCTTTCAGTCAATAGTAAACTTCGCAGGTATTGCTGCACTTTGGGGGCTTTTCCTGCACTGTCGGGGGGGGATTCCTGTACTGGAAGGGGTATTCCTGGGGGTATACGTGTAGTGCGCCACAATATTCCGGCACTCGGGGGGGGGGGGGTGATATTCTTACGCTCTCGGGGTATTCCTACACGCTTGGGTATCATTCTTCACTCTAGGGGGACTCTTGTCCGCATTCTTGTACTTCTGTGGGGAGGGAGGGGATTCTTTCCTCTCGGGGGTAGCCCTCACAGGATCAACAACATCCACAACCCTCCCTAGTACCTAACAACAGTTAGCAAGAATTATCAGCAGTCATCCAAAGCCTCTAGGAACACAGCAGTCATCCAAAACCATCCAACAATTCACATTGTTCACTGAAAACACAGCAAGAATTATCAGCACTCATCCGGCACCCTCCAGGATTTAACACTAGTCATCCGGAAGCCCGTGCAAATTGCCCAACTCGGTGCAAATTAGACATGTACTTTTGTACGCTAGTAAGTTCTTCCATCCCCTGTATGATGCACTGCGGACAGAAAAGAGGAGCCCAAAGAGCCCCTCTCTGGACCCCCCCCCAAGATTTCCCCCTCCCCCCTCCCCAACAAAATTTTCTTCTACCATCCCTGGACAAACTACTCATCCCAGACTCAATCCATGCACCTGAAAAGGCAAGACCCTGGTGCGTACTTCCCCTCGGTGTTCATTTTGACCCAACACATTGAAACCACCATTCACTCCAAGTCAGTGAACGCTCAACATGGGATTGAATCTAGTTGAACTCCAGCAGGCACAATTGGACCAAAATGAGCACACGGGGCCTTGGTCATGCCTGTGCCCCAGTGGTGGAAGTGCCATCGGCCAGAAACTCCCTGCTGGATCTTGCTCCACGTGGGCAGTGCACAGATGGGGCAGGGGTAAGTCTTGGTCCTGGTAATAGGGGCAAGTATGATGAGCAGGGGTCGAGGTTGGAGCCATGGGGCAAGCAAGCAGGTGTGATAGAAGGGCAAATGACCCACAATCCCTGGAACAACGCATTAAAAAAGCAATACTTGTGCTTTTGGACCCCGGAGTGATCGGCGTTGATGTTGTGGAGGAGGGTGCAGCGTCGGCGCCGGTTGTCGGTTTCGCCGGTGTAGCAACCTGTAGGCAGCGGGTGTAGGGGCGGGCCGTTGAAGTACGAGTTTGCAGGTGGCATCCGGAGGTCTTCCCCCTCAGAGAGTGGGTTGGTGGTCGCGCCCCATTCCACACGTGGTGGACGGGTCTGTTAACGCCAGATATGTCGGACATGACCTGAAAGGGGCGCTTGTACTCGGTGTACCAGGGATACATTTGAAATACGGAGGGGAGGGGGGGGGGGGGGTTGAGGGAGACCGGAACCAAAGTTTGTGACCAAAAGTGGCCCAAATTAATTATTCCCTCAGTAATTTTCATTTTTTGCCACTGTAAAATCTGGGTCCTGAGGGGGGGGGGGGCTGAGAGGGTGCTCGCTGTCTTATATTCACCCACAAACTCGTGCCAAGCACAGCAAAGGTCAAGGGTTCGGAAGAGGAAGACGTAAAGGTAAATTGCCCCATCTCCGGACGCCGTAAAAAATAGTGCCAAGGTTGTTCAAACCTCCTTGTGCGTTCTCCTGTTGGGGGTGGCTGTTAACCATAATCCGTATTCGGTTGCCCACTTCCCCCAGACGTGCACCTGAAGGCAACAGTTTGCAGACATTTTACCCCCACTCCTGCTGTGTTTGTTAGCCGTTTAAAGGTATGTATGGGGCGTACATACTGGCTTCGGTTTGGGCCCTCGCGGAATAGCCTACTGTTGGCTGACTGCGAGGATGGACAAAAAAAATTAAATGGGGATTCTGGCCAACACCCAGTGGACGGCTCTGGCAGGGTAAGTCTGCCGCAGGCTCCGTCCACACTGTCGGTTTGTTGGCCAGACCTGTCTATCATTCTTCCCTGCACAAGCACCATTTGCTTGCTCGATGCTGTGTGTTGCTCATAGGGAGGGTCTAAGATCTAATTAAGGTGTGCAAGGCGAAGGTGTAGGTGGAACCTTTGGTAAAACTAACCTGGTTTAACACAGCCACCTCTCAAGAGCGACTGGATTGCAACCACTCAAAGGCACACAACGTCAAAGCGGAGTGGCAAGGAAAGGCGATGCGAATTGGTGTGTGGAGAACGCACTGCAAAGGCGCACTGTCAGAGCACGAACCTACTTTCTCAGAATGGGGGGGGGGTGGGGGAGCTTGGGGGAGAGGGTGCAGGCAACTTCCAGGCAGGCTTTCATGCCAGGCGGCAGGTACAGTGGGTGCACGCACCTCATCAATTTTGGGGCCTTGGCGTATCTTCGACAGTTGGGGCAGGGCAGGTACTATTTTGGCACAGCTTTGGCTGCAACTACTCTCGACAGTCTATATTGTACACATTAAATCTCTTTGCGTGCACATAATGTGCACATCAGCTACGCACCTTCATGGCACACCCTTCGCAGCATGTCTTATCAACTCCAGGGGTGAGAGGCGGAATGGGGCCTTGGCCGACAGACTTCCCCGCCCACATCAGATAATTTGCCTCAACGAAAAACTTCAAATTGAATTCAGGAGCGGGATATTTGAGGTCGATTTCAGGTGCATGCACTAGTTTTGCGCCTCCAATCCTGCCACCCGACGGTAGGGGTCGAACTGCGGTGTGCCTTCAGTGCCAAAATACCCTCCCGGCCTTCAGTAACTTGATGCCAACAACCAACTGCCAGCCTGCCGCGGTTTACCACTACCCGTGGTTTACCATGGGCGCCAGTCGGCTAACCGTCAACCGAAGTCAGCGAACCGTTGACCTCCATGGGCGACTTGCCAGCTAGGGGTTCTGAAGGGGCGATGTTCCGTGAAGCACCAAGGGAGGGAAGGAAACTCATTCCGACAACAACGTCCTGGGTGATCCCCACCTGACCACGCGCTCGGGATTGTGGCAAGGAATATGGAGGGGCGACGGGGCCTCCGTTGGAATTATAAGCACTGACAAAGGCACATACCGGAGGAGCAGGCTTTGGAGCGCCGGCCACCTGCAGTGCATCGATGTAATCTTCGCTGGGGAAGCCAAACGGACTCCTAGTGCAAAAACGCACAGTCGGTCAGGTGCCGCTTTAGTTTAGGGCAACTGTGCACAAGGGCACAGCACACCTGGGTCGCGACCCCCTTCAGGCCAAAAATAATGCACACACATGACAACGAGGCAGCACGCGTCGCGCGCTCCACACTACAAACGTGTGTTGTGCGACGGCCGTCGTCTGCCCTTGCAACTGCTGTGGTCTCCTTTAAACTACTGGCGGTCGCTTTCCAACACCATCTGGAACTGTCGTGCCGGGACATGGTGGACGGCATGTGAAAGGCCGTCTCATACACAAAGTGCGTCCAAACCCAAGCACCCTTATGAAGCTCGCCTATCATTGTCTCCCCTCACCATTCCTCACTGTCAGTCCACACCATCCCTTGCTTGAGCAACATCAGCCCATAACAACCCTCCAAGAACCTTCAACAACCAGCAAAATCGGCCGGAGAATCAATCCACAGTATTCTACCAATACTTACCCTGGCTTGCAAGGTCCAGTCATCCAGACCTCCTTTGCAGCGCTTGGATGTGTGTGTGTGTGTGTGTGTGTGTGTGTGTGTGTGTGTGCGGTGTGTGCATGGGTATTACCGTTTTTACCAGGTCTTCCCGGTTGGACCTGTATGGCCACACTGGCGTCCTCGGGTCGGGTCGCTCCCCATTATAGCAGGCCTTCGGTGCAGGCCAGGGGTGCATCCCTGTATTGCCCCTCGACCAGTGCGATATGCACTTACGCCAGAACCTGGCTTGCTGCCCCAGGACCACCCTGGAAGTGGGGTGGTAGCTCCGTGGCTTCCGCCGGGCCAGCTCCACGGTGTGCGTGTGTGTGCATGTATGCCCATTCATAAATGTGTGTGTGTGTGTGTGTGTGACACCCAAATTTTTCAAATCATGCCCAAACTGCGAGGTTCAACAACTAAGATCTACCACTAAGCGACCGAACCATGAGTTCAAATGTTCTGGTGCCCCGTCAACAGGCTCAGGAACTGGGTTGAGACACTGGCAAACATGCAACAAGAGGGGGTGGTGTCCGTGTTCCTACCGCATCCTGCATCCCTTGTCCGTGCTTCCATGTGTGTGTGTGTGTGTGTGTGTGTGTGTGTGTGTATTTCTTTTCAAGGAAGGAGTCACTACTATGGTCAACCAAGCTAGCAGGGGCACTATTGCCGAGTGAAGCTTGCCTGCTGCAAAGTGGGCATCAGCCGTGGGGCCACCAGGGCTTGCAGTGTCTTGTCAGTGAACATCACCACCACCGTACGACCAGTCTGCCATCTCCCAGTAGAGCCCAGTGTTTTCCAAGGGACTCGGGAACTGTCGTGATAGAGGAAGCACTGGGCTCAGACCAGTGTGTATGCTAGTGTATTGGGTCATCCTCCACTCATCCCGCAAGTGTGCCCATTGAGGCAAGCAGTCACTGCTGCCATTCTAGAATGCTGTCAGACAAAATGTAGAGCTGTGAAGGTGAAGGGTGATTTATCGCATGCTGGCTGGACCTGGAGGAGACAGCCGGTGCCTCTGCTTCTACACCCACACCGTAGGTGGGCACAAAAAACAATACCTACATAGACACCGCGCGCGTCACATCATCTCAGAAATTCCGGCATGTGCATCACCCCACTTCAGGGATTGAATTGACGTGGGCGTGCCATGCCACATCGCTTCAGAAATCAATGCGAGCACACCACCTAACCTCAGAAATTAATTTGCAGGCCTCACCCATTAAGTGACATTGCCTGCAGAGTGGCAATGAAATGGGTGTCGGGAGGGCCTATGGAGCCATTGTATGCCATGGTATGGATCGCACGTTTATCCTTGGTACAGGTAGGTAGGTACCGGCAGGTGGTACCCTACCGGTACCGGTACCTATTGTACGGGTACAGGAGGTACAGGCTTGTACATGGTTAAATCCAACGTTAAATCCAACAGAACAATACGGCTTTGTGCGTGTCCTTGTTGGATGCAATGGTACCAACGTGTTTTGTGTATCTCGGGGAGTAGTTGCACTCTGCGCGCTACGTGCTATTTCTAAGATAGGTTTGCCTGGAATGGGTTGGCTTTTACCATAGGCTGAGCAACTGGCAGGCTCACTACACTTGATGGTTGCTGTGGATGTTGTTGGTTACTCCCACTGCTATTGCTACTATTGTTGTTGTTGCCGTTGTTGTTGCTAGAACTGTTGGAATGGTTGTTGTTGTCTGCACTGCTATCTAGTTTGGACTGAGGAAAATTGAGGGGTCGCATGCTTTTCTTGGCTTTCAGCCTCTGTACATGCCAATCGCTCTTCAAATGCTCCCTCTTTGTTTTTGCCGCAAGGGAAATAGTAGCCCCACGGCCACAAACAACGATTGTACAATATTGAGGTCCTGTATGCATGCAACATGGGGGAAAACCAACCATAAGAGGCATGACCTTGTTAGCCATCGTAGCTCTCTCCCACTGCACCACGATGAAGGGCAGGCCATAATTGGCCAATAGCAACATCACACAGCACTGTGTGTCGTTGCAGGAAGCATAGCAGCACCTATGTGCCGGCCATGGTACCCACAACCAGGGCCCCCCTCCCAATGAGGTACCTTGGGTGGACATGACAAGGTGTGAGTGGGTGGGCTATGGGACCTGCACACACTTTGGTAGCCAATACCCAGGGTAGTGGTACCCAAAAAAGCTGCCTCAGGCAACAGGCAACAGCGGGATTGCTGGGCTGCATTGCGCGTCAAAATTGAGCGCCAATGACAGGGAGGTGTCCACCCCGTGTTTTTGTGAACCGCCGTCCTACAACAGGTGTGGTATCCATTGCAGCTCTCTCAGTCAGACTTGGAGCAGGGCCTAGAACCACAGGTCCATCTCCAGTCCTGGAACAACAGTCCTGGAACAACAGGCCCTGGTACAGCGGCTTTGCAGGTTCCTCATGTTGTGGCTGGGTGCTGCTACCATAAATATTTGCGGGCTGGGAAGGGCACTGGTCCTCCTAGGAAGGATGGGCATCGTTGCACCCCCTTGCATTTGCGTGCCACTAGGACGGCCACAATCGTACCATGGAGGGTCACCATGATGTCATGGGGGGGGGGGGGGGTTCTGTTCGTGGCCCGAGGCTGGTCAAGGTCCATGCCTGCTGCAGCACCATGAGCGGGCTGTCACTTTCCATGCAGGGACCTCATCTTCTGTTTTTGGCTGGTGGCAGAAAAGGCACTTATAGGTGAAGCGCAGGCTGTGAGCACACACCTGGGCTGGGCTGCCATCTACTGAACCCCTGCATGCACCCCTCTGAGGATTCCCCGATGCAGCATTGATTGCACCAGGCCTACCAGGCAGGCTGGGCAGCATAGGGCACCCCGAGTCCTGCAAATTGCAGGAGCCACATTGGCTTCAGCTATTGGAGTAACCGCCACTGCAAGGCTTGTGTACCTGGTGGCACAGCTTTGGCCACTGCTCGGTGATTAGGCTCTACACCTCCTGCTGCCCAAACCTCTGCCAGGCCCACCAGCACAGGAGGACCCACCTCAAGTCTCTTGCCCCCTTCACCCCATGCCTCGTGTGCGCGTGCATGTGTGTGGATAGACAGTTTGGACAGAGTGAGAGAGGTATGGTGTGGGCAGAGAGTGAGAGATGGTGTGGAGGGAGAACAATGGATGGTGTGGGCAGCCAGTGCCAGATGGGCAAGGGTTCAGGGATGGTTTGGACAGAGGGTGAGGGACGGGATGGGTCGAGTGTGCCTCCTCCCTCTCCCCTTAGCTGCTTCAGAATATCTGCCTGCTGTGTTGACGTTTGTTGAAAGATGACACGCAAAAGCTGCACACACGAGAAAATGCACGCACAAAACCACACCAGACGTCGGTCTTCAGGTGGGATCCGTGCTCAACAATCTCAAATTGGCTCACCTGAACCCAAGCGAATCATAGCATCACAAAATAGATCATAGACAATGACATCGCGTGACTAACAAATGCTAATGGACTTCCTTCTCACATGCTCCACACCACCACAACTGCTGCCGCACTTTCTCGCCTGTGGTACCCAACCCTTAAAATTGAAACCTCCGGCAGTTGTTTGCCGTGTTCCATTTCCGAAATCGGCCACATCCCAAAACCATCCAAACACCCTCAGCTTTCCACATATCCCCCCCATTCCAAAATGTTCTACCTTTGAACCATATTAGTTGTTTTTATGCAAGTGACATTTAAAAAAATCAGTTTTGCAAAGCTCGACCCAAAGCTAGAAACAGAGATTCCAAATTCACACCACCCTGACCTGCCAGACAGGTCTTCTAACTCTGCAGTCTCTGTCAGGGCGGTCCTTAACGGAAAAAAAAAAAGTGTTCCGGAACCAGTTTTCCCAAAAAAGCCCACGGGCACTCCATGTGCTCAACCATGGTTGGTGGCGGTTGGCGGTAGGCGGCTGGCGGTTGGTGGCGGTTGGTGGTGGTTGGCGGCGGTTGGTGGCTGGCGGTTGGTGGCGGTTGGTGGTTGGCGGTGGGTGGCGGTTGGCAGTTGATGGGAGTTGGCGGTTGGCGGTTGGTGGTCCCTTGGGGCGGTCCTTAAGCGCAAAAAAAAAAAATCTGGTCCCTTAAGGACCGCCCTGGTCTCTGAGTGCAATGTCTATCCTGCTGCTCACATTTGCCGCCTGCTGCCACAGTGGGCTGCCAACCTTCACATATTCTCAGACAGTGAAGTTTGGAGGGAAATTGAAACATACAGGCTCCAAGTGGGCATTTGCCTTCGACGTGGTGCAACGGGGTGTCTTGCATGCTGCTCAGGCATACCAAGGTGTAGGCACCACCCCTAGATGGTCGACCAAATGAGCTCACAGTGAAAGCGTGAAACGGCACTTCCAAAGCCTGTGTTTACATCCTGTGTGTGTCATTTTGGCTACTAGGAGTGAGGCGGAGTGTAGGAAACCATGGAATCACCGCTTACACCATTTATCCTGAGAAAATCAAAAAGAAAAGAAAGAATCAATCAAAAAGAAAACGTGTGCCATGGGTTGTGGGCCGCCCTTGGGACCGCAGCATGATACTGTCAGAGTCCATTCGCAGTAGGATGCAAAAGAACCTTTTTTTTCACTATCAAGATGCTGCCAAGGGCCAGCTGTGGATGGAACTTTTGATATCCTGACCACAGACCCCACTGGGCAAATCGTACTGCTGCGAAAATTGTGTGTCTTGTTGCCGCCGGTTAACCCCAGCCTTTTCGAATGGTGTAGATGGGTAGATTGATTCAGCCCCCATGGCCGCCTGGTGTGGCGGTCTCAGTTCCTGGGCCTCTTGCATAAATGCCCATGGTATGCTCTGGACATTGGTTCGTTGCAAGCCAACGTGACGTCTGTGCTCTGGGGCATTGGCTGTGAGCAGTACGACCTCGGTGGTGGAAGGATGTCCTGCAGCGCCTTTGGCGCAAATACCACGTGTATGGCCCATTCCCTGGAAGTGGCTCATGCTGCTAATTTGCGGCAGGGTCGCCTGCAGGTTACAAGCATGGGACAGTGAGACACAGGTCGCATGTGTGGGGGGCAGATATGGGGGCATGGGGTGTTCCACAATTGAGCACGCTTTGGGCTCTCCGTTGTGCCACACCCTATGCCTGCAGTATAGTGGCCAGTGTCACTGTTTTTTGCATTGGTGCGATAGCCTGTGAATGCCCGTACGTCATTGTCATATCTTTTTGCGTTTGTGTATTACCTGGGGATGCATACCTGAAAGCGGGGTTGTAGCAAAGAAAACACCAAGGAGTATGCTTGTCTGGCCATTGTGTTCACTTTCTGCTGCTTAAATGCATTTGTGACCAGCATATCCTTTGCTCTGCCGCTCTCTTCTCTTGACGGAAAGGGTGGGGGAGGTAGAAGAAGGCGGCACCAGTCCACAATGCAGTATGGCAACTGATAACCAGGGGGCTTCAGTCTCAGCCTCCGTGCAAAACTGTCAGGCATAGGTGAGGGGGTTGCAAATGCTGCTGGGATGCTATCTACGCCGCCAAAGGCCAAGACCAGCTTCAACACCTCAAGTGCTGCCGCCTCTCAAGCATCAGTTAAGTCTCAAGCTCAGCTCTATTCAAGCGCCCCAACTGGGCTTGAGACATTGCATGCCTTTGTTGGAACTTCTGGTGATGCAGATGAGTCAGCCACCAAGTAGGCTGCAAAGCACAAGAAGCATCGCTGATATTTTGCACCATGCTCAGTTCATTGGCTGTTTCACATCCGAATGGTTCTCCCACATGCTTTTTGTTTAGGTAGTAGTAGGACTGCACGTCCTAGTGCGACGGTCTGGACTGGTTTTTTTTGGGGGGGGGGCATACTAGTATGCCCTGTACGGTGCCTCCCAAATCTAGAAGTCCCTCACTTGTTGTGTTTGTGTACAGGGGTTCTTACTTTTGCTTCTTTCCCGGTGTTTTTATCTGGGTATTGTTGCAATGATATGCACGTGGACACTCTGACTATGTCTTCGCTTGATTCATTGCCTGCAGTCTCAATTGGGTATGTATGTCCCGACCCAAGTGATCAAAGAACTGGTCACCGGAAAAGATGCTTACAGTTGGTCAGCCAGCTCCTGCTATCAATTCCCGTGCCTTGAATATTTTGTTTGTGGGTGGGTGAAGCACTACCACCTGGTTAGGGTTAGGGTCACCGAGCTGGTGGAACCAGACTTGGTTTCATAACCTTCTTTAGTGTCTAGGGTGGACCTAACAGGTTTGGCAAGCAAGGGGGGAATCTTTGCACTGCGCGCGCACTGCGCGCTACTGTTAGACTATGTTCCCCCCGAAGAGCCCCCAAGCAAACCCCTTGGAAACGCCCTTAGAATTAGGTGACCCAAACTGCCCCAGCTCAAGAAAGTTGCAAACTACCTTCCCTTCACATAACACACTGGAAAAGCCATGAACAGCGCATTGGTCGCCACCCTCAAGAACACAGAACTGTCTTTCTGTTCCATTGTCTACTAAATACACATGGACTCCATCTTGCATTGGCGATTTACCACCCGTAGTGCATCTTGGTAGTACTCCAAGTGGATGAGCCCATCTCCCGCCATCCCAACCACCGTGGCAGGAACTCGCACGCCGTTGGAGCGGGTGTAGAACACCCGATCGCCAAGACTCAAATCCATGAAGAAAGTGTGTCTAAGAAAGGAGGAGGGGGGTATGAAGTCCTGTAGCATATGTGCAAGCACGATAGATCAATGTGTGCACACGAGCATTGCGCCTTGCCATGCCTTGACACAACCATGCTACGCCTTGCCATGCCTTGACCCAAACGTGCTACACCTTGCAAAACCTCCGCTAGGGGGTCACCATGATGCCCCTAGGGGTCCCTAGTATCTCAAAGGATGGGTCTCTAGTACGGCCAGACGCCCAAATAGTTGCACTGCGCGCGCACTGCGCTTGAGGCTCCCCCAAGCAAGCAAGCAACAAGCAAGCAGCAAGCAGGCAAGCAAGCAAGCAGCAAGCAGCAAGCACGCGCGAAATGGGGAAAAATCACAGCTCCATCGTGGTGTTTCGAATTCGGCCAAAATTTTGGTGGCTGCTACCTATGGGTGTGAGGGACAACCACACAAAGTATGAGCCAGACACTCAACGGTGGCGGCCGGGAACGGGCGTCGCAAAAGCCGGACCTCCGTTTCAAAATCTGCAATTTAGGGTCAAAATCAGCCTTTTTTTTTGCCCAGGACCGCCCTAGAACCTGCTGAAAACGGCCAAATGAAGGGAAATAGTGGCTACTCTACACATGCTGCTAGACTTCCCCGTGCCGAAGTGCCCTCTAGGGCGCTCTAACTCCACAACATGTCCGCCAACCGCCCCCAAAAGGCCCCCAAAAGCTCCAGAATTTGTGCACATTGGCCA
Source organism: Eutreptiella sp. 'Long Island Sound 2002' (assembly GCA_964036045.1). Classification (NCBI taxonomy): domain Eukaryota; phylum Euglenozoa; class Euglenophyceae; order Eutreptiales; family Eutreptiaceae; genus Eutreptiella; species Eutreptiella sp. 'Long Island Sound 2002'. Next base: position 42,870,353 of record OZ038394.1, on the reverse strand, counting down.
CCGACAACCCCAAACCAAAACCAGGATTGAATATTGGGATCGAGCTGGTGGGGGAAGGAACATCGTCTAGGAGACTTCAACAACAAATGAGGTATGCACTGGAAAGTGGATGAGAGCGGCTCAAAAGGGGCTCAAAATGAGCTGTATTCATCCGTTTGGGCACCACAACTGGACTAGGATCATGTTTGGAAAACCATGGTTTTGACCCGTTTTTTTTTGAGCCATTTGTGGTCCCAAATTGGCCCATTTTCAAGGCCCTTTCAGCCTTGAGAGGGGCCAAAATTGCTCAACATGGGCTCAAAATGGGACCATTCCACTTGCTTGTGCAACCCAAATAATCCAAAAGTATCTTTGGAAAAACACATTTTTTGATCCATTTTTAACTGATTTTTGGTTCCAAAACAGCCCGTTTTCAAGGCATTTTGTGACTCTGGATTGGCCAAAATGGCTTGCAATGGGCTCCAAAAAGGGCTCATTTCACTTGTTTAGGCACCCCAAATGGTCCAGGATCATTTTGGAAAAACACATTTTTGACCCATTTTTGACCCATTTTTGGTCCCAAAACAACCCATTTTCAAGGCATTTTGGGATTTTAGGAGGGCCAAAACGGGCCACCACCAGCTCAGAACGCGCCAAAAACACTTGTTTTGGCATTCCATGTGGTCCAGGATCATTTTTGAAAAATACCTCATTTGTCGTTGAAGTCTCCTAGACGATGTTCCTTCCCCCACCAGCTCGGTCCCAATATTCAATCCCGGTTAGGGTCAGGTAGTGTACGTTGGTCTCGTGTTGGAGCTAGAGATCCCACTCCCACCAACTGCTGTCAAAAACACAAATGAAAGCAACAAAAAAATGCAGTTGCAATGGACTGCAGCAGAGCTACAACTGACTAGACACGCTGTAAAGCCAAGATTGCCCTCTTCCCACCTGCAAACCCAAACTAAATTTAAACCTATTCAGTTACACTTTGGTGCGCAGCATGGAACAACACACAGTGAAATGCATACGATTTCGCTCAAGATCTCCGGATTGTTGAAATTCTTGGTGGACCTGATGTGCCGGACGGGCGTTGGCACCTCGCCTCTTTGGATCCGCTCCAGAAAGCCATTCACCTGTGAAGGCACCAGGGCTGCATGTACACCGATGGGAAAAGCACTGCAAACTTGCGAATTCTGTTTCCCCCGAACTTCTGAAAACGGCTTTGGACCAGCAGCGGCTGTCGTTTACCGGACGCATCGCCAATACCTAGTCATGAATCACAGTCAATTGCCCATTCATCGCCGGCGATGCCAACAATTCACCATAACGGCGAACTACGCCATCTGTCCCAGTGGTCATCTCATTTGCGAATGATACAATTTCCATGAATCCGACGTCCTCGTCCCTCTTGCAGTCCGTTTACGGCTCTACTTCGACCTTCTCCCTCGCCCCCCTCTTGCTCACGCTACTTGTGCTCTTCACGCGGCAACACAGAATTTCAGAAGAAGTTTTCAAGAAAATGGAAGAACCAGCCGCATCCATGAAGACCCCAGCAGCGCTAGCCTAGCGGGGTGCACAGCTCCGGTGATGTGCTGCCTGACTGTGGTTGATTGTGAGTGTGCAGACCAGGGTTTGTTTGCAACTCGATAGGTTGGCGATATTTGCCCTCCCAAGGTTGCAGCACCCACCCACTCACCCACCCGTGACCACCCAGAAGGGAGCAGGGTGGCAAAAGTCAGATGCATGAGCGTCAAAACAACCATGCACAGTGGAGGGACCAAATGGACTTGCAATATGGGCGTTTTTGCAGTGGGGCTGCTGCCTGGAGGGGCAGGTTTTCATCTTCCCGGTTGTGCTCCAACATGTCGTCATTTCCAAGTGAAAACAGGCAAAATTGTGCATTTCAGTGTGGAGAAATCAAATACACAAGAGGCAGCCCTCAAAGAATCAACAAATTGGAGAAATTGTCCAATAAGACTCGTAGACTACAAACCATACCCCAAAACCAAGCAACATGCAACCTGTGGACAAACCAAGGTCAAGGCGCCACCCAGGCCTGGACAAGGCGAGTTCACACCTGCCCTTTTGTACATGTTTTGAGGCCTATGTGGGGAGGCCATTCCGAAAATTTTCACCCCGTGCATTGAATCCATGGAAGCCCGGCAAGTGTTCCAATTACTGCAAGGTCAAGATGTAGCCATCGCAGCTGAGGCCAGAGCCTAGCTGGCGACCCTTGTGCTCAAATAGTACTACATACCCCTCCCCTTGATATATATTATTACACCCCTCTCCCCTCAAATCTAGTGAGCAACAAGCAACAGGCAACAAGCTACAAGCAAGCAACAACACTTCTCCTTTCCATTTCGGCCATCACTTGGTCCCAATGCTTTGGGCTCCACTCTACTCTGGCCATCCTAGAACCGAGGTGGTGGCCTTGTGGAACCCAAGGTTTGAGCCAAAGGCTTACCGATGGCGCCCCGAGCCCTACAATCTGGTCGAAACGGCCAAAAATTGCATGTGCAGCTTAACTCGCTCGTGTCAAAGAGCCCCATGGTTCCCTGAGACTCCACGCTATGTCCAAGAAAAGCCACAACAGGCCCCCAAGAAGCCCCAGAATCTGCACAGTTTGCCGGCGGACAGCCCCAAACCAAGAACCAGCCATATCTTGGGCTCCGTGGCTCAAATCGCAATTCCAAGGGCAACTCCAAGTGCAGCCCCCCCCTTTTTGTGGTGTTTCCACCCCTCAAAATTGCCCAAATGGACAGACGCCTAGACCCTCATAACAGCGCCCATTTGGCCACGGCAAGTTACAAGCTCGAGCCCCAATGAGTGGGTACCAAAGGGGTCCACGGGGGGGGTGACTTTTTTCAAAAATGATCCAAGACCACATGAAAAACCAAAACGCAGCCTTTGCTGGCCCATTTTGGCCCTCTGAAAATCCCAAAATGCCTTGAAAATGGGCCGATTTAGAACCAAAAATGGTTCAAATGAGGCAAATACACGGTTTCCCAAAAAAAATTGATGGTAGACCATTTGGGATGCAAAAACAAGCGAAGTGAGCCCATTTTGAGCGCGTTTTGCGTCAGTTTGGCCAATGGAAAGTCCAAAAACCCCTTGAAAATGGGCCATTTTGGGGCCAAAATTGGGTCACAAACGGGTCAACAACACGTTTCCCATCATCCATCTAGTCACATCAAGGCGTCAACTTGTAGCCTTGGGGCAACCCTAGAGCCATGCTCCAGGGCCACGTAGAGATGGGGAGAGGCCTATGGGGACCTTTGGGGACCCATTGGCACCTATGGGGACCTATCGGGGCCTATGGGGACCTATGGGGACCTATGGGGGCCTATGGCGACCTATGGGGGCCTATGGCGACCTATGGGGACCTATGGGGGCCTGTGGGGACCTATGGGGACCTATGGAGACCTACAGGGACCTATCGGGGCCTATGGGGGCCTATGGGGGCCTCTGGGGGCCTGTGGGGACCTATGGGAACCTATGGGCGCCTATGGGGGCCTATGGGGACTCATTGGCATCTATGGGGACCTTTGGGGACCCATTGGCACCTATGGGGACATATCGGGACCTATGGGGACCTATGGGGGCCTATGGGGACCTTTGGGGACCCATTGGCACCTATGGGGACCTATGGGGACCTATGGGGTCCTATCGGGGCCTATGAGACCTATGGGGTGGGGGGCATCAACTTTTTGCACACCCATTGTGACACCAACCCCCCCCCCCCTTTCCTCCAAGCATCAGATCTATATCAGACATATCACACATCTTGTTGTATACACTGCAAAAACAACATGCCACATCAGACATCAGACATCAGACTTTATACACAATCTTGCCATGGCCCTATCACTTTATACACAATCCTGCCATGGCCCTGTCAGGACTCTTTTCTAGGGCCTGATTTTGTGTCTAGTGCCAATGACACCATGTGAAACTATGTTATATTGGCCCAGTCCCAACTAATTGGTGGCCACGCAGAGTACTTTGTGCTCTGAAAAACTCCTTCAAAAATGTCCGTACAACAACAATAGTGGTGGGTGCAACACCTCAACATCCATGTGCTAACAATTTGGAACACAATTGTACTAAAAATCAGGTGAAAAAGGCGGCAATTCCAAAGCTGATGGAATATCCGGTCAGCTTTTGGTCACCGGTGTGTAATTCCATGCATTAATTTAGCCATTATGCTGCTGCTGACCAAACATTCAGTCTGCTTCATTGAATTTGTAAAATAAACGTGCCAGTTTAGATATTTTCCCCAATGTGACCAGGACGGCACGAAATTGAATGCCGCACACAATGTCTTGCCTTGGTACGGGTACGACAAACAGACGAAGAAAGAATGCACAACTCACATACTACGGGGGAGTCAGAAATGCTGAGTGGATTTTCCAGGACTTGCACCACTTTGCTGGCACAAAGGCCATGCAGCAGCTGGCCTCTGAAGTGATTACGGCCCCACGGGTCAAATTTTCTGCGCCACAGCTTGTGCATATCCTTGTGGAGTCCAGGCCCGTATTGCACTCCCGTACGTTTGAACGACTTTTTGCGAAAGTCAGCAAAATACTGCACGGTACGTATCATGTCAAGCTCCCCAGGAGAATACCTTTCCAGGTGCCAGCATACACACCTGCCCTCCTCGCACGGGCCCGGACGTTGGCCCTGCGGCACATCAGGACCTTGGATCTGCCTACCCCCATCCAACGATGGTTTGCGACTGCACTAACGGTGCTGCCTAGGGCAACCCCCACAGTGGCGGCAAAAGTGCAGGGATGGCGGGCAACCCAAGCTAACAGGGCAGCAAAGGAGAGGGGCCTACGCCTGCCAGGGGCTTTGCAATCTGTGGGACAAGTGCAGGTTCTGAAGACCTTCACGCTCCCCTCTGCTGACACTCAGTCCAGGATAAAAAGCGATCTCCCCCCTGTGAAGTGTAATTGTCAGTATTTGAGACGAAAATTTCCTGCTCTTTTCGCTGGGGTACAGCAACATGCCCTGTGCAGAACCCCAGAGCAGTGGGAGTCCCTGATGCCACGTGAGCTCCTACCCGCGATGCTGCAGAATTGCCGCAATTCTACCCTTCCTTCCCAGGATTTCATTCATGAAACCACGCTGAAATTACATGAGCAGTTTGAATCCTTTTTCGATTCGGCCGATGCGCCGGCAGTTTTTCCAGCGACTTTGATACAGGATGTCCTCACTAGGGAGACCCAGGAATATGCAACGAAATATCCATGGACATCAAATCAGTGTTTAGAGGAGTGTAACACCTTCCTGAGAGCAAATTGAATGACGGTGGCTGTGTGGGACAAAAAGCCTACTGACATGTATGCTATATGTTCCGCAGCGTATGAGCGACATATGCTCGAGTCGACGGTGCTTAGCCCTGAAGCCTGGCCCCACCCTGACCTTTCCCAAGGTGGCGTGGGTCCCCAAAGACACACACACCTTCAATTGTGTGGGTATGTCTGGCTGGTTTGAACCTGCTTGGAAGCTTGTGGGAACCCTATTTGTCCAGGGAGTACATATCGAATTGCGCGCACTCGCCCTATGGGACTCACACCCTGAGGGACGACTTGGGCACATAATTCAGAGTGCACCGCGAAAGCAGCACTTTTTCTTGCGCAATTATTTCCTGCAGGTTGACCCTATCAGATGCATTGTTGCTGAAACATCGCATACGACAGCAGTGCTGTCCACTGAGCCTGCCATCTTGCTTACCCGCTATATGGACAACACATACGTTGCGTTTTGTAATACACCACAGGAGGTGTTGGAGGTGGCCAGGCTTTTTCTGGTCCGTCTGCAACAGGAGCTATACCAGGTCCCATTTAAGTGGGAGCCTGAGGGCCAGTTTTTGAGCTGGGGCGAATGAATGTAACGTGTCGTGCACGCCCACCCTATCCCTTACATTGAAAGGGTTCCGCGGTGACTTTTTTGATCCCGGCGTGTGGGACAGGTGGCCAGACCGCTGGTCCCCCTCCTGCCCGCTGGTGCTCCGTTCCATGGTCCCAGCGTTGGTGCTGAAGTCTATCATGTTTGCCCTGTGTAGGGCTGACCAGTCCCTGAACGTGCAAGGGGTCGTCACAGGATTTGGGTACAAGAAGTACCAATGGGCGTGGTGGTACATGCCTTTACGGTGTAGGCTGCAAGCACTGGGGCTGCAGGGCCTGTGTGAATATGGGGCCCTGAAGACATGGGTGGCCGATGGCAAAGCCATTGCCTTGAACCTAGGGAGGGGTGGAGGGTGCACACACACACAGGAGTCAAACAATAATTTGCCGCTGGTTGAAAGTGATGTTTGAAAACTACTGCACCAATCACATTGATTTGTCAGGTTAATGTCTGTGTGACATCTGTTGAGCCTTTGCTTGTTGCCTTTGGCATTGCGTTGTACACACACACACACACACACATTTTTCCAAACTTGATCTTGCTCCATTTGGGATGCATGAACAAGTGAAATGAGCCCATTTTGAGCTCATTTTGACCCCTTTTCATCCATCAAAAGGAAACCCTTGAAAGTGGGCCAGGTCTGGAACCAAAAATGGGACAAAATTTGGTCAAAAATACATTTCCAAAACCGGTCCTACACCGTTTGGGGTGCACCAACACGTGAATTGAGGCCTTTTGAGCACATTTTGACCCATTTTTAGCTCGGAGTAAAATATACCTCTAATCTACACCACTACCTCTCTACCATCCAGCTGGCTCTGGAGCATGGCTCTTAGACAGCGCCACATGCCGCAGGTGAAGAAATTGGCTAACACGACAACCCCTCTCCCCATAACTCTCGCAAACAAGCAACCAACGACAACAAGCAACGACAACAAGCACTTCTCCTTTCCATTTCGGCCACAACACCAACCCATTCATGCTCTACTCTAATCTAGCCATCTTGTGCATTAACACAAGGCGATTTCGAGGGCGCTTGGACCATTTGGGATGCCAAAGCAAGTGGTTTTAGCCCGCTTTGAGCCCGTGGTGGCCCTCTTGTGCCCTCTTGGAGATGAAATTGGGTTGTGGGCTGGGCAGAGTGGACAGTCTACAGGGTGTGACACCGTTGAGGGTGGGGGCCAACGCCGCTTCCATGTCGTGCTCGCGCGCGTCGATGTTTTTCCTAGTGGCAAACTGCAGTGGTAGGATGGAGGCTTTGTGGCCCCCAAGCCTGGCAAGGGTTCGTGCCAAAGACGGCCTATGGCCCATTTTCCCTGCCGTGCGCAAATTCCGCCTCCGCTGTCCAGCGAAGTGATTGTACAAAAATTTTGCTCGCTGGATATGCTCCACCAGGCGCCTAATAGGGGCCCGTTCACGACGCGTTTTACCGCCTAGTTGTCCTACATATGGTGCAAACCTACCGATCACTGCATATACAAGGATTCCTGCTGTTCGCAAAGATTGACCAATTGGGATGGTTGCCAGACGTGCAACTCTCGCCAATCTGGGGCACGGGCAGTCCAACAGCAACCTGTTGGTGGTCATGAGATTGTCGTCCAACGCGGACCATTTTATGCGTTTCGCTTTTAGTAAACCTTTCCTGTCTTCGGCCAGCTGGTCCCACCGTTCCCAAAACAATTTCAGAGCGTGCTCACGCTGCGCATGGGTGCCCACGTCGCGAAAAACAAAGGGTACACTCGGAAACCTCAATCGGTGTCGCCGCCTCCTTGTTAACCTGAGCAGTTGTTTACGCATCTTGTCCACTGGCAATTTTTCAAACCTGTCACTCCCCGCATTGTCGATCAGACACACTTCCCATATACCTTCATCATTTACCCTGGTGGCATTTGTGGGTTGTAGCTTCCGAAAATCAAAGCGTGTCATAGAAGTCATAGAAGTCATAGAAGTCAATGTGTGCGTGTGTGACCCATTTGACCCATTTTTGGCCCCAAATTGGCCAATTGTAAAGGCATGCTGGGACTTTCGGAGGGCCACCACAAGCCACCAGGGGCTTAAAGCAGACTAAAACCATTTGTTTTGACATCCCGTGTGGCCAGCATCATTGTTGAAGGGAAAAAAGGCATTTTGTTTTATGCACCCAGTGCACCCCATTGACCATTTTGGCATCCACCTGTTTGGACTTGAGCTTGCGGCTTGCCGCAGCCGAGTGGGCACTCAATTCTAGGCGGAAAGCACAAGAAGTGAGGGGGTGGACTAGGTGCCCTAGGAATCGCGTTTTGGGCCAAGGTACGTCAAGATCTTCTCCTGTTCTTGGCTTGGGGCTGTTTGTGGCCAATATGTGCACGTGCTAGCCGCCACCGTTAAGTTTTTGGCTCAAAACTTGGATTTGGCAAGGCCCGCCACCTCAGCTCTAGGATGGCCATATTAGCAAACGACCCGGAGCGTTGGGACAAAGTGACTTGCTTGTTGTTGTTGTTGTTGTTGCTTGTTATTGTTGTCGTTGTCCTCGTCAACTAGATTTAAGGGGGAGGGGAGTAGTGATATTACTACACCCCTCTCCCCTTAAAATTAGCCCACAACAACAAGCAAGCAACAATAAGTAAGCATGTCTCCTTTCTCTTTTAGCCATTACTCACTCACCATAAGCGAAAAAAAAACACCAACTTGTGGTAGACGCATGACTCTTCCCACGAGCCGTAAATTGGTCGTCGGCCTCCCAGTCCCAACGCTTCAGGCTCCACTCTACTCTAGCCATCCTCAAGCCTATGTGGTGGTGCCCTTGCCAAATCCCACGTTTAAGCCAATAACAACAGGTGGCCCGCGGGGGCGCCAAGTCCGAAGGTGCCCACCCAAAATTTGGGCCGCTTTGAGCCAAAAACGGCCGTTTTTTTGCCCAAAATGGCACAAGAATCCAGGTCTATCTCATCGATGTGTTCAAATTCTAGTTTCCACATGGTCCAGACCTGTGGGAATTTACCAAGAACCACAATGCACCCACCCATGAAAGCCCCCCACAAGGCTGCAGGCAACGCACTTTCCTGGGGAAACTGGTGTTGACTCACCCACACCATCTCACGCCCAAAGGCCTCGGTAGCAAACAAGATTCCGGCAAACAAGCAGAGCTGAGCAAAACGTATACCTTGTTTTGAAGCCGGGTGCTACACGGCTCCGCTGTGCGCTCGGGGAACACCCCCATCAACTGGAACCCTTGTGCGGACTCCTTTTGTGAGAAGAAACCCGGAGGGAGCGGAGGGGGGGCAGTGGAGGAGGAGCTTGTGGCCTCATCGATGTTGTCGTTAACGTGCGACGAGGACTCACTCGGGCCATTTGGACCGGCTTGCGCCCCTAGCAAAAGAGAAGAGGGGCTTGCGGGGGCCCTACATTTGCTCACCGTAATGAGAGGCTGTCGCTAGCTGGTTTGCGTACAATGGAAGTGGCATGAAACCCGAAATGCACGATTAATGACGGGCCCGTTCCGAACCCCTTGTTGTTCCTATTGTATGATGGGACCGGCCGTTAGCCGTTTGCTTCTCGCCATTTTCCCCTTGTGCGCTTGTTCTTTGTCGTCATAATCACACAAAATTTATTCTACGGCAACTAATCTCCGGGCTGAGTACTGCTCACTTTCTTCTACGAAATCTGCGTTTCTCCATGTGAATTTACTCTATCTATTGAGGCGGTCATTTTGAGGGGTGACTGTCATCACGTTCTCTATGCCCCCTGGGGCTTCCGAATGTTTGGCGGCATGGATCGAAAACATGGTCTACGGGGGACCTTCCTCCTCCGCCCCTCCTACAACAAGCTCTCTTTTCGCCTCGACTAAGGACGTGTATCCGTTGGTGCCCCCAGAGGGGCTCGCATAGATTCAATTGCTTGATGAGCTGGTGGTCGTAGCCAGTTCCGGGCACATCATCAAAAAGCGCCCTGCTGGCCCTACCCGTTCATCTCATGCGTGTATCACAACTTTGCCATGGAGAGGGGCAGGTGCCTTAGGAACGTGTTTTTCATCCTAACCCTCATGTCTTGCCACTATCATGTGTCGGGGAATCCCGCATATCCGAATGCGTGTTGCATCTTGATCCGAATGGCACATTGCAACGATTGCTCATGGCCACACCACGGGGCTTTTCACATCATGTGCATCGGCAACGCTCCCTTGCACTACAGTTGCACTATACGCCTTGCCTTCTTCCCGCAGCACGAGACCCGCACATGTTCGTCACTAGCATGGCACCCCATGCATCACTTTGTGCCACCTCCAATGCACTTTGTGGTTGGTTATCGTCGTTTCCGGATGCCTTGGTGCGGGGGTAGCTCGCTGTGATACACTTTGCTATCACGTAGTAGTTGCGCATGAAGTTTAGATTTGCATCCTTGGATTAGCCAAAAACACATGCGATTCATACCATCCTTCATTTCAACATCGTCCCCATCATATGACACCAAATTATCGCCATCGGTGTGATTTGCTTCCTTGGACTCACCATCTGCGATGAAGCACATCGGAACATTCGAAATGACCACGTTCAAAGACACATGCAAAAAAACATTCTCTCGTACGCCGATTCAAAACAATGCTAGGATCTTTCACGTTGGCCACTGGCCTCACCATCATCCACAAGGCCACAAGCCAACGGATTCATCAAGCAAAAAATGTGCATGGTGTGGTCCCTTGCTCCATGCAACATGGAGTGCATGATGGATTCCATTGATCGTGAGGTTTGTGATGGGGTTTGTGCTCCACCTTATGGCGCGTTTTTCCATGTCCCACTTTGCTTCTTATGATGCATTGGGCAATCTTCTTCTTGTACACAAAGGGACATTAAGCTATCTTTTTGCATTGCAAGTGATGATGTGCAACCCATTTCTTCCCTTGCTTCAATTCCTATGCCACATCCGTTGGCTTTCGCCGGTAATTTGCATGAGTCGGGGGTATTCTACCGTTTTAGTTGATATCCACGGTGTGCAATGCTGGTGCATTAAAAAGGGATTAACATCCCGTTTTTTTTTGGTAGAATACCGGGTTACCCAATCCACAGTTTTGGCAAGGGGTTAACCCGTTGTTGTGGCAAAAAAACCGGGCTATTAATCTGGCCAGGCAACCCGTTTTCAACAGGGTGCTTGTAGCCCACTCCCGAAATTCCAAGTTCAAATATTGGAGGGTTGTGTTCTGATCCGTGCTTTCGTCCGGTGGTCATGGGAGCTTGGTGATGTTATTTCAATTTTGAGGGTGTAATGACGCACTTCAATGATGCCTACGAAATGTCTTGCGAGAGGTTCAGCCTCTTGAAAACCCCCTCCTCGCTTGTGAAGTATCCGTTTCGTCCCAATGGGGCAAGAGGGGGAGTTGCTCGGGCTAGCATGTTTTGCTCTCACCCGCACGGACTTAAAAAAATACACGAGAAACTATTGAGGGTAGAAGACGTCTTGTCAAATCTTGACGAATCGTGGCGACTATCGACGCTGCCCATAGATACGTGCGTCTCTTACTTGTTGATATATTGGTCCATGCGTGGTTTGATTTTCATCAAGAACTTATTCGATAGTTGATTAAATCCTGTGGTACGTCGTTGCCACGCGATGAAGGGGCCGCAACATAGGGTTGAACCAATTCGCCTACTTCGGGCTATTAATCTGGCCAGGCAACCCGTTTTCAACAGGGTGCTTGTAGCCCACTCCCGAAATTCCAAGTTCAAATATTGGAGGGTTGTGTTCTGATCCGTGCTTTCGTCCGGTGGTCATGGGAGCTTGGTGATGTTATTTCAATTTTGAGGGTGTAATGACGCACTTCAATGATGCCTACGAAATGTCTTGCGAGAGGTTCAGCCTCTTGAAAACCCCCTCCTCGCTTGTGAAGTATCCGTTTCGTCCCAATGGGGCAAGAGGGGGAGTTGCTCGGGCTAGCATGTTTTGCTCTCACCCGCACGGACTTAAAAAAATACACGAGAAACTATTGAGGGTAGAAGACGTCTTGTCAAATCTTGACGAATCGTGGCGACTATCGACGCTGCCCATAGATACGTGCGTCTCTTACTTGTTGATATATTGGTCCATGCGTGGTTTGATTTTCATCAAGAACTTATTCGATAGTTGATTAAATCCTGTGGTACGTCGTTGCCACGCGATGAAGGGGCCGCAACATAGGGTTGAACCAATTCGCCTACTTAATGGTCTACATTTTGCTCTTGTGTTGAAGCAAAATGCAAATACACACCATCGTTTGCAAAGTCCATGGTTCACCTTCCATCGAACTGCACCATTGGGCAACCCGTGTGGTGTGATGTCAACAAGCGAAGCCATGAACCACGAATACGCCAAGCATAGTGCGTGCACGCATTTCCTTGCGTAATAAATCTCGTAGATTCAACAAGGTCAAGCTCTCAAGGACGTCAACGGGCAAGTTGAGCATGCACGCACAAAGCAATGAATGGCTTGCGCCCAGACAACAACTTGCGGAAGGGCGACATGAAGGACGAAGTGTCCTTTGGGGGATCGAATACAGGACCTCTCACCGAATGGCCGAGAGAAAACTATCTTTATTTTCTTTTTCGGAACATGTCACTGCCATTTGACGGCCTCAAATGAGGCAGTGGACGGCTTCGGCATCAAACCAAGAAGGATACAATGTGAGGCAGTAGATACCTTGGTAGTAATTCGAATCAACCAATGATGGTTGTGAGCTCATCTCACTGACCTTTCAAACGCCAGTTCACACCAGGGCACACACGCCTTCAAAAGTCGCCGCAGCGTCTTGTCGCGGAATCGCTGCCACGGGTTCTTTTGAAAGCCCTTTTGAAGTCGTTCTTTTTAGAGCTAAAAACGGGTTAATAGCCCGTTTTATTTGGCTGAAAAACGGGTTAACCTGTCCACAATTTTGGCAGGGGTTAACCCGTTTTCCTCAATGAAAACGGGCTATTAACCCGTTTTTCTAGAAAGAAACGGGTTAACCCCAAATTTTATGGGCTTATGGGTGGAGGCTCCTCCTCACCCTGCTCCCGTGGCCGATTCGAGCCCTGAACCGGTGGAGGCTCCTCCTCACCCTGCTCCCGTGGCCGATTCGAAACCCTGCAAAGCCTAGTGTGACGTCCTCCCAATCAGGTGGCTCTGTTGACTTGCTTGCTGATGGTAGAAGTGAGTCTAGTGAGTCGGTGTGGGACTATGACGAGCGGCCCTTGACACCGGTGTCCGTGAAGCGCTCTTTGAAGGATAGTCGCCAAGAGTATAGGGATGCTGCTTGGGCTGCACCTCCCACCGCAGCTAATGCTCCCATTTCCCAAGATCTCTCGGATATGCCAAGGCCTTTCCAAAAGATGCGGCGACCAAAGTGTCTGCGTGCGGTTAGGCAAGTGGCACCCGAGTTCATTTGTCATAAGTGCTCCCGAGAGATCAACGGGTGGTGTCCTTTGCGACGGCAACATCGTGTTGATCTTTTGTGTGATGTGTAATGCTCCGTACCATGAAGCTTGCATGGGCGAGGGTGCCAAAGATGGCTCCATGCGTGGCCCTTGTTGCCCCAAGGAGTAGATCATAATTATTGTACACTATTATTGATAATGTACACTCGGATTCGAAGGACAAATCAAAACAAACTAACATTATACTATATTGTTATAAACGCTAATCAAAGGTGACCACTCGAAACTATCCTACATAGTGTATGTACAGTGCAGGCGTTTTTCCCCATGCCGGTGGTAGGGTTTTTTATCACGTCATCCAACATTTCACATGCGGTACTTTCTTTTGCCTTGCCTCTCCTCCATGTGTCAACTGGAACCTGCATCGGTCGCCAGGAGTAAGCATAAGTGTCCCAAGAGCCTAACGTCGGTCTGGTTAACCCGTTTTTCAGCCAAATAAAACGGGCTATAATAACCCGTTTTTAGGAAAAACGGGCTATTAACCCGTTTTCAAAATAAGAAAAAAGGTTCCCACTGGGCAAGAAACGGGATTGTGATAGCATTTCTTGGAGACTATGGTATAGATAGCGGATAGTGGGCTCATGTGAGTATAAGCGGGGAAAGCCACCTATTGGTAGTTCAACACACGTGAGTGATTTGACGTAAAGGCGCCGTTGCCTTTGCGGGTAGGGCTCAAAAGAACGCGAAAGCCATGCGAAACGGCCCTAAACGTCATCATACTTAGGCACCCTCGAGAGCCTCCATTCCCTTCCCTCCGATTCCAACCCTTGCCATACAAACATATAAGATTTTATGTGCGGATAAAGCATGAAACGAATGTAACGTGATTCGTAAAGCATTCTGCAAACATGAACATACCTCTTTTTCGTGTGTTCCACACAACCACGGTGCAGCGTGTACACTTCGTTTCCCAATCTCTTGCCATGAATTGAGTTGTGCTCGCGTGCAAAACCCAACTGACGAGTTCTTGTACTAGTTTGAGGAATTTTGGGTTTGGGAAGATACCTCTTTTTTGTCCAATGATGCCTTGACTTGACTCTTTGGAAGACTTCGTTCTCCAAGGTTTCTGGGTGTTCCACGGTGGTGTCGTTCTTCATCATGGATCCACTCTTCCCATTTTCAACCTAAAAACTGTTTTATATTGCATGACCTCATGCATGGATGAATGGATGAAAGATAGAACGATTGAGTTCTACCCGTTCACAACGTGATTGTTGGCAACAAAATGCCGTGGCAACCGATTCATCATTGGGTGCGACGGAAGGGGTGTGGGGAAGAAGATGACCCTTGGGAGCCACTAGTCCGATTGATAGTTAGTTGATACATGCTTTGAAGCATGTGAGTGCAATCCATGGTCCGAAGTGTTGGTCTTGGGTTGAGGCCTTAATTAATGCGATTCTGTGGCTCATTTCTCGGAACTGTCTCACATACCATCTACATTCAATGTTGGAGCATTTCCTTGTCACATCAGGGTCCTAAAGCGCCCCCAAAACGTTGACGGATAAGTCTCTTGAAGTCAAAAAGTGGATTTCTCCAAAGTCGGCTTCTTAGATTTTTGGTTGGCGAACGTCTTCTCCATCCACCAGCCGCTCGAGGCGCGGCTAGATTCACACCTCTCTTGCCCCCGCGTCTCAAGCACCAACGCAAAGTTGTTCACCCTACGACATGTTGGTGTTTGGTTTTTTGGGTGGTAGGGTTCTAGAACCGTGCTTAGGTCATATGTTGACCTCGCCATGTCACAAATGAAGGCTTAACACCGACAAAATGCACGACTTACACGAACACAATTCCACTTGTTATTATGGCCCGGACTTTAGTTTTTCGGGGGTTCATGTCCAATCCGTAGTGCTCGCGTCGTCATCGAAGAATTTGTTGGAGGATGTCATCTCTGGATGCATGCATCGATGATAAACATCCACTTTTTGGGGGGTGGCCATCCCAAGAAATGTCATTGAGCCGTGGCCGGATTTACAAACCAAATGTCAAGCACCATGGGTCCCCAAGTATTTCCGAAGCCAACATCTCTTGTTTCATCCCCCTTGTCTCCTCTCCGTTTTCTTTTAGTTTGAACATTTTGTGTCGTCCCGCTTATGAGCATTGGCGGCTCTAAGGTGTAGCAACGTTGATCGATCGACAAGCCAAAGAGATGGGAAACATGTGCATTCAACCAACGGTCGCACAACATGTGCAAGTGAACGAATGTGGCAAGCATAGGACGCTTGCCGATGCCCTCCAAGACGCGCTGAAACAAGAAGTCGAGGAATCGACTCCCGAAGTACTCGAAGCCGCCAAGCAGATGCTCAACTACGTCCAAGAGAACCCCGAGATTATTCAAAAGGCACTCCAAAAATTTTGTTGTAGCGGCCGGCTCAAACCGCAGCGACCATTATTGCCCGCCAGCGCCTACAACGATCTCTATAAATGGACCATGTTGCCAATCATGTGGGCAACAGAACGTGCTTATGGCGAAGTGCGTTGCACTTTTAGCATGAATGTACGTGATGTCGAGGCGCGCCAAAGGTTGAAAGATTCCATCGTTTCGGGTACAGGGCTGATCAAGGATTTGACTCATGAACTCAAGGCGCTTGCCAACCGCCCCTTTGATCGGTCGGTCTACGAGCGCGTAGCCCAGGATTGCGGCCTCAAGGGTTGGGACGACGAGGTGATGGACGCAGTATGTGGCCCGCGGAGCAAGCCTAAAACGCTAGCAGACAAGGTGGTGGTGGATCTCGAGTCGTCACGCCTTGACCCCGGGGAAGGCGAGGTCCTCATTCAAGTCTTCAATGCTTATGACACGAAGTTAAAGGACACCCGCCTGTTCATTGAAGCAACAGGGCCTTGGCACCGTGTTACTTGGCTTGAGACCAGCATGATGCAGGCAGTCTATGACGTACTGTTCCGCGAACTGAACCGCAGTAGGGTCAAGGAAAAGGATGATTGTGTATGGTACCCCAAATGGCTTGCCAAAGCCTTGGTCCGCTGTGCCCGAAGCGTCGCCTCAGCCAAGGAAAGCGGTTTGAAAGGAGCTCTCTTCTCTGGGCGCCGCACTGGTGGCTTGCCGTTACTCATCCTCCAGGCTCTCTATGTGGAGCAAGCCTTTCGGGATGAAAATAGTGTGTCGAAGCACCTCGGCATGTCTTCCGTAACCACCCGCTATTGGCTCCTTGACGCGGGGATCCCCCCGGACCTTATCCCCAGGGTTGCTGGCACCCACGCGCACGAACTCTCCATGGTGTTGAGTGCCGTCATGGGCGACATTGACGACAAGTCGGGCATGCCGCTCTCACAGATCGTTGGGCATACGCTGTATTTCTTTCTCAGCTTGCCGAACGGTGATGTGCGGGACAGTTCTCGCAAGGCGCTCATGCCCATGTTGCCTGACACTCTCGGTACGAGGGCATTCATGAAAACCGCCAACCTATTGAAGGTTCCGCGGGGCCCCCACAAGGGAGAGGCGTTGTTGAGCATCGTGGGCGCTGCTCGACAGGATTCGGGGCAGCTCAGTGCCTTCAAAGAGCTTATGGACGAGTACAAGTTCACGGGAGCATTGATGGCCTCGGAGATTGAGGTCGAGAAGGACCTCTTCACGGCACGTGATAACGGCTACGCCTTGTTTGGAGCTGGCGGCTTCTTTGGGGATTCAGAGAAAGCGTGGAATCCTGATAGGAAGAATATTAGCATGGCAAATAAGATCGTCCGAGTCTGTGTGGACGGTCAGGCCACCCTTCGCTACCCGGTTAAGACGGGTGATGGTGGGGCTGGAAGGGAGGGGAAGTTCGAGGTTGACGGTGTGCTGGACGAGCAAGCAGTCCAGGAGATCCGCGATCGCACCCAATCGTTGCAGAGCGCCACCCCGAAATTAGACGTGGGCGACTTGCAGCAACTTTTTGAGGACACGCTCAACAAGATTCTGCCCGCGGAATAGGAGCAATGCCGACGGAACATGGATGGCCTGCACAGCCTTGAAAAAGTGCAAGGGCCGGTCGGCCACTCGCCTCCTCTACACTGCAGGGACGGGACGGCTGAACACCACGGCGTCATCGCCTGGTGTGCGAGTAGGAGCCCTTTGTGGGAAGCCCCCACAACATGATGTGCCATCCGCGCCCAGATTGCCACGACCACGACCTCTTCTTGACGTGGCCCAAGCTCTGACACGCTGCCTTTTGCCACGTTTCATATGTCAGCCGTTGCCCTTCTAACCGCGAATGGATTCGACGGTGTCCTCCAACCATTATTATGGGTGCAGGGGGCCGTGACCTGTGCAACCTCTGCCCTGCTTCCACGGGATGGGTTGCTGCGCATCGGGTGGGGGGAGCACAGTGAGTGCCGCCACATGACCTGGCGTCTGGTACTCGTTTGACATGCTGACCTCGAGAACAAAGTGCGCCCGCACCGAGCGCAACCAGTTGTGCCACGCGAGCTGCGATCACCCGAGGAAAGCAACCCGTCGACAGCCAGCAAAGAGCGACATCCCTTCTTACTCTCGTTTCACCAACACAACAAAGGCAGGTTTGCAGAATGGGAGCTGGACTCGACATCCATTTTCAATACAACTCTGAAGTAGGGGTCCCCATTTATCCCGGGACACTCTCCTCCCCTGAAACCCGCTGTTCCCCTGCTCCCCTCCAACGACCAAAAAGATTTCCCAATGGCTTTTGGTCGCCGTGTATGGGCTGTGGTGTGATGCTGCCAGGGGAGATCCCCTAACAGCCCAACAGAAACCCGACCTGCAAATTGCTTACTGCAATTTGCAATAGGCCTTGTACGACTGTCGCTTGTGATTGGCTCCTCGTCATCTAGCTGCCCCCAACAGAAGTCAATGCGCTCTAACAGAAGTATTGTGCTACTTTTTTCCCACCAGCGCCGCCATCATCTTCAGCGCTTCTCCCTTGAACTCATGTTGGCAGAAAACATCGTATGCGGTGTAGTCTTTGGTTCAAAAAATCTTTTGTGGCACTCATCCTGCTCTATGAGACGCATTCCATTGTCTTTGTTGTTGTTTTCGTGACAGTACAACCACTCACGCGCGTTCACGTGTGTGCAACACGTTTGTGGGCACTTGGTAGCCAAAGAAGGAAACATGCTGCGAAATCTTCCTGTTTGAAACACAATATGCACTGGAGTTGGCATTCCTCTGGCCCTGTCTGAGGGTCGGCAGTGGCTCGACTGAGATCCATTTGCATTGTTCCATTCGCACCATTCTGAGCACAGCGATCCAAAAGCGCCGCCGGCTCCAACTTGCAGATGGGGGGGAGGGGACCAGTTACAGTTCAGCGCATTTGACCTCCCCCCTTTCCTGAGAGCAAACTGGGTTGGCAGATTGCGACACTGCTGGCTGAATGTTTGACATGCCTCGTTCTTGACAAGCGCCTGACAAGATCCATCGACTGACGGGGTGGCGTGGAAAGATAACCTGGCAGACAATCACGTCGTGGCCGTGACCACCGGGGTTTGATTTCCGCCTTCCTTTAATGAACGTTTTGGAATTTCCGACCGGAAATTTCCCCCAGTGCTCAAGGGAAGAGTCGGGGCGAGAGCTGTTCGGTCTGTCACGCCCTCACTCTCGCGCCGGTAGTGCGAAATTGCTTCATGGCGCTCTGGTCGTGGGGTCAGGGGCATGCTGACACCTGCTTGCCTTGGCAGATGCCGGCCGGAGTCTGGAAGAGTCTGGGAAGCTGTCGGCAGGCAGTGTTGGGGTGGGCACGTTCATCTCGGAGAGGTCGACCACCGAGAAGAATTCTTTTGGTGTCGGAAAGCTTGACCCCCCTTTGGTACCAACAGCACCTAGAGGGCGGAAAAAGGGAGCCGTGTCTGGGAGCCAGCAAACATGGAAATCCACAAACATGTGGTCGGTGAAGGTCACCAAACGTGGCTGCCAGTTGGCTCATTTCCTGGCCCGTGAGATGCCGAACCCACCGCCATCCACCCCCGCATCCACGTCGATAATCTTGGGCAGGCTGTCGTTGTCAACGCCCGAACCTTCCTGTCAATTTCTTCCATTTTCTCACTGCATGGCATTCAGGGATATTGCCCTCGGACAGATTCTATGTATGGAGCCTGGCATCGAGTATTGTATGTTCTCAGTTGTGTTGCAACTGGGATCAAGCCGTCTTGCAATCTCAATTTAGATTCTTGACTCAAAATAGGAGCTGAGCAGCTGCACATCAAGAACGCTATGACCGGATCTGTGTCTCAAGCACAGCATTTCTCTCTTTTTTCTACAAAACCGTTGACCGCTGGCCCTCTTTTCATCAAACCCTCCAAAAATGCGCAAAGTCGTTGATTGTGGCGTCGCACGACCCATTGGCAAGGGGGGGAGTCAGTCGCCAGAAGTCGCGACCACCTCCTGATATCCACAGGTCTAAGGGTCTTTTCTCGACCCCGAACTTCTTCAACTTGGGAGAAGGGCCGCGATGCTGACTACCCCCCAACCAAACCAGTTCTCACCCCTTTGCCTTTCACAGTCTGTCCACTCCCACCGCAATCGCTCAACCACGCTCCATTTTCGACGTTTTAAGCCCCCGAATTAGGCTGGTCCGCTGTTTCGGCATCAATGCCAGTCACACGCAGGCATTCTTTGAGTCATGAACACATTGCAGTGCAGTGACCTTGACCTTTGACCACAGCACTCGTGTTTTCATATCCCTTGGCCACTTTCGCGCTCTTCAGACGGGACAGCGTCATTCAGTTGCACGTACAGGGCAACAACGCATTTGCGAAGTGCAATGCATTGCGTTGCGACGCACCGTGTTACAAGTTTCTGCATCAATGGATAGTATTGGCACTCCGCCGATGCCAAGTGCCTGGAAAAGGGTCTCCATTGCCACGCGAACAGTGCGAACCATGATCCGACGACGGCTGACCGCCTTTGACATTCGAGGCCATTTGGAGTAGCAATGGCAGCCAGGTTTGTGGTTGTGCACCCCGCGCCATTTGATGGGGATATGCCCTCTGCCCTGGTGAATTTGTCTCAGTCGTTGATTGGTGGGTTTTACTCTCCCTGTTCCTCCCCATCCGCTCGCCCACGCCTTCGTCTCCCAACTGCAGCTGTAGCCCTGCAGATGGGGCATCCAAGGGCCGCCGATTTCTCCGTCAAAAAAAGGAATGTTTTGTGTGATGTGGCTTTTCGAAAATGCAATTTTTTTTCTGCAGCGGCTGCACATTTTTTTCTTTGTGCGGGTGGCACGGGGAGGAAGTGGGTCTGTGCGTGTACAGGTTTGCACGTTGCCAACAGCCCCTGGGCGTGAGGGCCCGGTCATGCATCTCCGCACAGGCAGGCCCGAGTTGTTACTTCAGATTGTGACCGACGCTACCTGACTGCAAACGCTGCATTCTGCCAAGAGAGGGCGTATCAGCTGTCTCAGCAAAGGACAGTGCCATGTGGGGCTGGTCCGTGTGGCCATATTTGGATCCGAGCACGAGTGTTTGAGAGTCCACATCTGCAGGCCTGCGCGCAATGATACCATGATCTGAGTTGGCATACAACAAAAGCACAAGCAGGCCTCACCCCAAATTCTGAGGTCGGAAACACTCGCCTCTCATTCGTTGTTTGTGGAGGACGTGCCCGTTCAGGGTCCCAAGAGGACTACTTTGAGGAATCCTGTGGGATTCCACTCATTCCATGCTCCACAACCGCCATTGATTCGACAGCAAACAACTCTACTCGGGGTTATTCGGGGTCAGGGATCAAGTCTGCAAGACAGGACGCTGACGTATTACACCATAGTGTGTAGCATGCCAACAGTGCAGACAGCGCAGGATGCACCCAAGACACCCATGCGCACCATTACCATGTATATTCGGAGTTGGATGGGATCCCCACCGTCCGGGCGCACAGTGACCCCTCGTTACAATCGTGAGCAGTGACAAAGGACAAGCATTCAACCCGCACTCGCATTCCGCATTTTATGGAAACCCCCCACCACACACAAACACCCCATGTATAACCTCTGCTGACAAGCCGCTCACAAAACACAAAACGTGTCACTAGCCACCGGCTGTGTGACATAGTAATCGACCAGTCTTTTGGAACACCGCACACCGACACAACCCAATGCAACGACGCTTGAAAAGGAAAGCAGAGACCAGCACAGGCACACCACCAGTTCACACCTCTTGCCCTCCTGAATTAGCATCACCGAGGCCCTGGCGCAGGGAGAAGCGATTGTACATTGTGGCAGCTCACGCGTACTCCGTTACACTAATTTTTCACACTTGTAAAGGCTGCCAGGCAGGCACGACTGGAGCCAGGTGCGTGGTGGCACACCTGACCAATTTACGGGCTGCATTGTACTAAAAATTGTGGCGGATTTGTCATACATTTGATTTAACCTTGTATGTGTAACGGCATGGACGAGCCTATGGGCCCGCCGTGTTTACGATTCAGGGAGCCCCTGTTCGTTAGTCTCACTTACATGTTTGGCGGTGAGCACTCCAAAAATCCACTCGTCGATGTGGACCCTGCTGCAGCTACGCCATTGCTAAACACTGTCCAATGATCACGCGTTTACTCGAAGTGTGACCGATGTTGAAGCACAAGGCATATTGCAGAAAAGTCTCCTCTCTGGACTCCTCATCAAAGTTGCAAGACCCGTGCTCCTTGCCTTCAAGCCTGCCACACGTAGACGGTATGCCACCAACTGATGGCGGCTGGTCATCCCTGTGGTGGCCGGGGGTGTCGGCAGTGGAGGTTATGGAGCTGCCCTCGTGAACCCCACCAGGAGGATGGAGAGGAGGATGAAGAGCACTGCCTGGGTGGTGCGGCATCTGGAGGATCTTGTAGGCATCTGGAGGACATGTGGCACATATTGCCACAATGCCCTGCCGATCTCATAGCCTTGCAGAGTGTGGCGTCGAAAAAACTGCTTGCTCTTGTTGGCTGAAAAGGACATTTTGGTCATTCATGAAAGAGGTAACACATGGCAGGACCTATTTTGCTTGGTCTCGTACCAAGTGAACAGACATAAGACATGGCCGTGGATGGGCGAGACACACAACACACACACACACACACACATTTTTCACCTTGCTGTGCAAAGGACACCGGATTGCACCTACCTTGGTACTTAAGTATCATCGCATCCTGTGGTTATCCCAGCTGTGTCGCACCAGGGGTGCTGGACAGATCACAGCCCAAGCCATTTGGGAGATGACAACATTTCACAAAGGCTCCGGCCCATACGGCCGAGCCATGTCCACAGCACAGGAGTGTGGCTGGGTCGCTACGCAGGGATGGTGGGGATGGAAAGTGCCTGGGCGCCAGGAACCCCTCCTCCTATACGGGGATAAAAACACTATCAAGCACGAGGTGCGTGAACAGCTGCGCTCGCAAATGCTGGACAGCCTGGTTCAGAGGCGTCCCCGCCTTTTCGCGGGGGCTCATTACACCACATGCCGGCGCCTGGTCCAGCCCAGCATAGCGTCATTTGCCACAGAGTTCCAGCGCTCTATCCTGCGGGGCATCCTATCAGGAGCAACCTGGACAGCCCTCCGGGCCTATCAACGTGGCATGAGAGCCACATCCACGTGCCCGTACTGTGGCAATGCTCCGGAAAACGAGGAGCACATTTTTTGGCAGTGTTCAGCCTGGAGTACGGTGCGGGACACCCACCTGCCGGGCATCAGGACGGCGGCAGCACAGATCACAGGCCTTCCCCTCATGGACCAGTGGCCCCCATGTTTACGACTTTGTGGATTGGCCCCAGAGCTAGACACAGACAGCGTCAAGTCAGGGACATCGCTCGCATTCATGACAGCTCTGCACAATATGTTAGTAGCCGTTTTGCAGGCCCGCAAGTTACGAGACACACAATCCCCCATGCTTTTCATGGGGTCGAGCCTCTCACAGCAGCTTCGGCAATACCCGTACCACCAACTGGTGGGACCCCTCCCCAGACCGGAAGACAAAGGGTTACTTCTTCTACGTACCCCTAAGAAGGTGGAATGGCAGTGGGAAATGCCCTTTTTGGCGGACCTGCTATGCTGGCTGAGGGAACTGCACTGGGCCCCTGAACCAGGCACAGTGACGTTCTTGGAACTCGCACTGGACTTTGAGGAATTTGCGCCACGCACCCTCCCACACGCTCCACAGGCAAAATTTAAGGGCACCACCCTTTCACTGCAAGAGAGAGGCCGGGTCTTACGACTGGCAATGGCAAATGCGCAGCGCCTGGTCATCAAAGGCCATTTGCATCCAGCGCGTGTGGTCACACGCTGCAGCTCTTTAGTTCCTTTGGGGGGGCCGGCACTCTGCGGCCTGAACTGTCGCCCCTATTTCACCTGCCGCAGTGCCATGAACATGCACGTTCAGCAGTTAGCGGCATACTGTGAGCGCACGTGGGCCACCAAGGTTGGTCTCAACAGAATACACAAACTGCGCCCGTACACACATAGGCCACGCAAAACAGCGCAGGAAGTGGAGGAGCATCGACTACAGCGTGCACTCCAGGGGAATCTGCAGTTGGGGCTGGCTCCGTCCTCGGAGCAGACCAATTTTGCCAAAGGGGGGGGGCGCTGCTCCTCCTTTGCAGCTGATTTCTTCCCTGTGATAGGGGATGGGAAGCTCCCACAGCGCCCCTACACCGGGACACGCAGGCGCGCAAACACACACAGGGCGCCACCACCGGCGCCGCCGGCTGATCCGTCAAAGTGTGCCCAGCACTCTGCTGACGCATGCACGACCTGCAAGAGACTTCGGCGCACAGCTGAAGCATGCTGTGCGCTGGGACATCACGCTGATGACCACATAGCACGCAGACCGCAACTGCAACTGTGCCCACTGCATGGCCTGCCACTGTGCCCGAGGTGCACACTCAAGCAAAGGGGAGTGCGCCACTGCTGTCAGCGGGGACACCATAAAGTGTGCACCCCAGTGCCTGCGCGCCGGAAGCGCCCACTTGCTGCACATGCACCACTGCCCCACAAACGACCACGCCTGCAAGGGCCTGCACGTATCTCTACGGGTCTGCTGAGGTCCCCACACCAACCCCCCACCCCTCCAGCCCCCAAACGCAGGAGGCCGAAAACACCCCCCCCTCCGTCCCCACCAGCCCCAGTTCCACGGGGGCTGGAGGAGACCGTGGCCGAGGATGTCGCCCGCCCGCTTTTCGTGACGAGGCACGGGAGAGCGAACACTCTGGATACCTAGCCAGCAAAATACAGAGGTTCTGATTCCGCAGAAGGGAGGGAAACAACGTCACAAAGAGGCCTCAGCAGACCTGAGCCAAATGAGGCGTCCAGCCCAACGCTGCACAAGGATCCACCTCTAAAAGTACAGATCACACACACACACACACACACACACACACACACACACACAGGCCTAGGCGAGGGCCGCGTGCGAGGGCCGCGTGCGGGGGAGAGGAGCCCTCTTTCCACCCACCGTCATGTACGGGGGCTCATATGCAGGCGCCTCTTCCCTTTCTCAATGCAGGCGGCCCGTAGACCCATGCAGATCTTCCTCTTTAATGTGGCATCCCCCCCCCCCCACACACACACTATTGGACACATGGTTTCGCTGAGAGCTTGTAGGAAGTGTGGTGTATTTTGAACCTCGCAGTTTGAGCATTGATTGAATTGATTGGGTGTCACATACACACACACACACACACACACACACACTCGCGCGGGATGTATGTAACAAACAGGTAATGGATCAAGACAGCTTGAGTGTTCTTGGTCTCGTTAGGCACGTGTCAAAGAGCAGTCACAAAAACCAGCACGATACACACTAGGCGCTATTGTGTGATGACACACGCACACACACACACACACTGTGGGTGCGGTAGGGATGAACACTGTGTACATAACCTTGTTGTAGTGCAGAGAGGGAGGAAAGGCCGCGCAGAGCAAAGTCCAAACATTGCTGCAGTGCAAACAATGTTGTAGAGAGGTGATGTGTGTTAGCGAATGCTATGGAGCTTGTTGAAATGATTGGGCGTCACACACACACTGTTATCAGGGCAGCAAGTGGACTATTCAATGGAGACCGAAGGGCACTAGGCGCTCACGGGCCTCGTCGACAGGGATAAAGACAAAATTCACAGGGAAGAAGTGGTGCGGTTACTCCGCATGTCCATATCGGGTCCACATCCCCAATCGGAGAATGCAGAAGACCGGAAGCATCGATCCAAGCAGGTGGACCGCCTTCTACAACGCTGTCGGTTCTGAGATCGCCAGCAGGGGGTTTGCTAACGGATGAAGAGAGCATGGTGCAGGAGCTCTGCTCATATTGGAGCGGCATCATGAGACCGGCGTTGGCGTCAGGCTCAGAGCGCAGGGCATATTTGAGTGGCATGCCAAAGTGTTGGAGAAATGCAGGGACAAAACTGTGGTGGGAGCCATCGTTAAGCATGGTACATGAGGTGCTGGGGGCGCTGGGCCCGGCGTCCGCACTAGGGCATGACGGATTCACGGGGGCATTTTATAAGGCATATTCATCTTATTTCGCGCCCGCGCTCCTGGACGTCATTCGGGAAGTGGGCAGCATGGGACACCTACCGAAGGAGTGGTGTGAGGGAATGACCAGATGTGTGCCCAAAGAGCAAGGGTGCATTTCAGTGGATAAGCAAAGACCGATCACGCTGTTGACGTGCAAGATCAAATGGCTCACAGGGGTCCTTAAGTTGGCTTTCCAGGATATGGTTTCGTACGCCGTGCCTCGGCAGCACCAGGATTCATGAAGGGACGGCAGATGGAGAGCCAATTGTTCTCCGTCTAGAGAATTTTGAAATCAGGCCGGCAGGGAGCGTGGCTTAGCATAGATTTTGCCAAGGCGTTCGACTCCACCAGCCACGCCCTTCTGCAGCTCTTTTTGGAGTTTCTTGGGGTCTAGGACAGAACCAGCTGGCGGCACTGGAGCTCCATCCGGGGTCGGGCATAAAGCGAGGGGATATGTTATCCCCAACGATATTCTTGCTGCTGACGGCGGTGCTCATCAGCAAAGTGAGACAACAACTGCCACATGTGGAATCCTTTTTGTTTGCAGATGACACCTTGTTTTTCATCCCGGGAACACCATCACAAGTTAAGGCGACGCTGCAAACCTTGCTGGGGCTCCTGCGCAGTTACGGAGATGTGTCAGGATATCGGCTTAACATAGACAAATGCGGCATTGTTTGCCAAGGACCGGACGCGCTGCCGCCGGGGACAGTATTGTATGGAGTGAGGGTGCGCACAAAGGTTAAATACTTGGGGGCATGGCTTGGGGAGGCGTCCATCATGGATCAATCTCAAGGTTCGCTGGCCAAGTTGTTTGTGAAGGCACAATTTTTGGCGTCACTGCCGATGCGGGCGGAGGAGAAAATTAGTGCGCTGTATCTTTGGGCATACCCTGTGCTTAGGCATGTCGCAGTACTCTTCTTTCCGACGCAACAGGTCACCAGGAAGGCGAATATGGCCATGCGAGTAGCATTGGGCATCCGCATTTGGGCACTGCCCACTCCCACTGGCGGTTACTGCCGGTGCAGGGGAGATACTCATTGGGGACGGTGGGGGAATACCTGCTTTGGTGCCACTCTACGGCTTACTCACGGATGTTGATAGCGCTTCAAAAGGGGGAAGACGTGGATGATCTGCGAGAGTTCCAGTTGTGGGTGAAGAAGAGGGCGCCAAAATTGAGCTTGGACAATGTCCACTACCAATGTTTTTCATGGTTTTGACAGCCACAAGTATCTTGGCCAATTTCAGTCACATCGTTAGTGGCATACTCGGCGTTTACAAAGCAGTGCCCAGGAAGATGTGTGGGGAAGGAGTCGCTGTTGAGAGTGCCATTGTGGCACTCGGCTTTCTTTCGCAAACTAGTGAAATCACGAGTGCATGAAAACCAATACTGCACCTTTTACTGCCCCAGATTGTTGGCGGAGGGAATACGGCGGGTGGGGGATTGCGTGTCCAGCACGGGGCAACTCCGTGTCGACCTAATCCAGCAAATCTCGCAATCGTATAGGTCTCTCTGTATGTGCGTCTGTTAGTGCAGTACATTGATGTAGCGCATGGGTGAGAGCCCAAATCGGTGTGCTGCGCTCTACCGGGATGTACGGAGTGGAAGCTTTTAGCGGTGCTCACAGTGTGCAGGACAGAGCTAACGGTGGAAGTGCGACAGCCACCGGCAATGTGGGCGAGTGTGCAGGCCCCGCATGTGCCATTCCGGCTAAAAGAGTTTGTGGTGACTGCCCTATGGCGCAAACTGCCTGTTGCGCAGCGTCTGAACAATTTTCAAGTGCTAGGGAGTGTGGACTGCCCGTTGTGCGGAGTGCTGGAAGATCATTCACATGTGTTCAAGAAGTGCTTTTTCTTGCAAGACAGTCTGGCCTTTGTGCGCCGCCTGTGTGGGGGGGTACATGTCTCTGAGAATGCCTGGCATGAGCCGTCAAGAATGTGCACAGATTATGCGGAATGGCCAATGTCAACAAGACAGGGCTGGTTGGTGTGGTCGGCGGTCTGTGCAAGGTGGTTGATAAGGCGTGAGGCGCTCAGTGAGCGACCGCCGGACACACCAACAACAATGCTCCAACGGTTTTTCTCCATACTGCTGACCTGGAAAGCAATGCCAAAGGGGGCGCTCCCGAGGGAGGTCGTGCATACTACCTATGAATGCATAAAAGATATCCTGAGGGTGAGGGGCAGGCCGCAAGGGTTGTCCAAACAACAGGGCATTGAGTACCGGTTGCTTCCTTTAACACCTAGCAAGGTGATAGGGAAAAACAGGCCCACGTGCAAAGGCTTATGCCCGGTGGGACAACCAACACACACACAGATTAAGGCCTGGGTAGCGGTGGTGGCAGGGGAGAATGCACCAGCATATGGAGCCACATTTGGTGTATCACCCACACAACCAGAAATTTTTGCATAAGGGGCCCCTGTCAGCGTTGGAGGCAGAAAACACAGCGATTAGACGGGTGTTGATGGTGGTACCAGCGGAGCTGCAACTACAGATTGTGCGTTGCTCCATGCAGGGAATAATGGACATATCACTCAACTTGGACACATGCAATCGGGGAGGGTGGGTGTACCAGGATGGATCAAGCATCCCGGGGGTGAGTGTCGTACAGCAGATTTCTGAGCTTCTCACGAGCAGGGAACACCCTGTGCAGTGGAAGGTGGCGCACGCCATGCAACCGCACAAGAGATATGTGGAGCTAGTGGAGGTTCTTAGAGTATGGGTGAGGTTGGCGCAGCCCCCCCCCCCCCCCGCTACCACCGTGTGGAGGACCCAGTGCCAGAGCAGATGGAACCTGAGTTGGGAAACCAGCCAGAAAATTTTTTTTGCAGGCAGGGCCAGCCACGCCACACTCGTTGTTGGCCTTGTCAGTGTATTCAATGTCAAAACACTAACACCGGACATAGGACAAGAGTCTTCCCAAAACTCCAAGGTAAGGTCTCTAGAACTGTCGCGTGAGTCGTCGCTATACTCGAATGTTAGGACATTCTCGCCTGAGTCATTACCGCCTTTCTCGGTATGCTCCAACGTCAAGTCACTCACACCAGAGTCCTCGTTGTACTCGGGAGTTCGGACACTAACGCCAATGTTTGAGGAGTCGTCTCTGAGGGAGAGGATGGCCCAAAGGCAGCGCTGTGACACACATTTGTCGCGGCTGATGCCGTCAAGCAGAGAGGTGTTGTGACTACCGCCGGTTAGCCCCCCCCAGACCGCCGGGGGGAGGGGGTGAGGACGACAGGGGAGCAAGAGGAGAGTCAACAGGTCATTGTTTTTGTCACCACTGCACACATAGCACCATGCCGGTCACTCCATCGCCATGTGCTGTGGCAGGCTCGCCCACCAAGGGGCCCTGCACAGGGGAAGGAGCCACGTGACTCTCATGTCGGAGGTCCTTGGTTCGAATCCCGGAGTGTAGGCCACGGCGCCGCCAGGGAACCGTATCTTTTTGGAGTCTGTTTGTTTGTTGTGGTGTTTCCGCGCCTAGGTCCCGTTGGAGGGCGTTGGGAGCAGGGATCAGGTCTAGACCACAGCCAGAGCCAGGGCCCAATACGACCTGGTGACAGTGAGGGCCGCAATGTACATATGGAGTAGGGAGGAGGAAGCTGTGAATCAGTATGCTAGTGCTCAACAGCCTGCCAGCGAGGCGCTCGAACTCAGAACTCATGGGTTTCCTGATGAATGACGGTAGGACGTAGGAATGTTGAACGTTGCACTTTGAGCATGATTTAAATGTCTTGGGCGTCACACACACACACACACACACACAAGAACTGCCGCAGGTGAGGACTGATTGCATGAAAAAAAACACCCCCATGGCGGGGCAATTGGCAATTGGCGCGCGCTTACACACACACACACACACACACACATAGAACAGAGCTGCAGAGAGGTGATGTTTATAGCGAACGCTATTAATTTGGTTGAAATATTTGTGCGTCACACACACACACACACACACATACACACACACACACACACACACACAGCAGAGGCCAGTGTAGCAGGTGTGCCATTTCATCCTTTGGGAAGGTGGATGGGTATGCAGGTGCATTGCCCCCCCCCGGCCGCCAGGTTGGACTGCGCCGGCAACACTGGCATCGGGAGCATCAGGGCGTTCAGGTCAGTGGGGTCGGCATGGTACACGTGCCAAGGTGGCAATTATTCCAGCAAACAGGGGCTCATCTGCAGCTACTGTTGGTTTCTTTGTTGCGGCGTTTCCGCCACCTGACTGTTCCGGGGGTGGAGGAACAGCCACAACCGCCTGCACTCAGATGCACTCTGCGGCATGAAGGGCACAGTCTGTACAAGTGACAGGGTGAGGTCAGGAAGCTGTGAATCAGTGTGCTGGAGATCATGAAGCTGTGTATCAGTGTGCTAGTTTTGCCTGCCAGCGAGGCATCAGAACTGAGGACTCATGGTTTCGCTGATCAATGTAGGAGCATAGGCTGTTGAACGTCGCTGTTTGAGCATGATTTGAATGTCTTGAGTGTCACACACACACACACACACACACACACACACACATCCAAACATTGCTGCAGTGCAAACAGAGCTGTAGACTGGTGATGTATGATAGCGAACGCTATGAGCTTTATGAGTATGTTGGGCATCACACAAAAACACATACATCCAAACATTGCTGCAGTGCAAACAGAGCTGTACAGAGGTGATGTATGATGTAGCGAACCCAGGGTGCACACAGACACACACACACACACACACGTTTCGCTGATGAATGACCGTAGGACGTAGGAATGTTGAACCTCGCAGTTTGAGCATGATTTAGATGTCTTGGGCGTCACACACACACACACACACACACGCGATTCCCCCGGTTGCTCTTCTCAAGATTACGGACGATGACACCGGACCCCTTGCTTTGTTTGGGGCTGCTGATGTAGAGTCAGGGAACGTTTCCCTGGGTGCCCTCCTGAAACATACCGATGGTTTGTACATAGGCAAAAGAAGACGTGGAGGGGACGACCTATGGGCTGAATTTTGTTGCTTGTAGGTTGTGGGTGCAGCAGCAGCCAGAGGTACCTCCACGCGATAGCATGGCCTTGTCGAAGGACAGCAATTCCATCTGGCCAATGTTTTTCTGGCCACAGTTTTGTCAATAACATGGTTGTTAGCTGGCTGTAGTGGGAAAGAGGGGCTCGGTCGGTGGTCTCAATTTTCCTGGGTTTGTGCCTCGGTTTCCATATTTTCGTACCATGATGGAACCGCCCCCCAGGCAGGGGGCTATGTGGTCACTTGGCAACCATTCCCCTTGGGCGGGGGCGGGGGCGGGGGCGGGGGTTGCGGGGGAAAGAGGTGGGGAGCTAGGGGGCGGTGGCCACATTATAGCTACCCCTGTGCGACTCAAATGTGCTATGGAGAATGGTAAATGTGCTATGGAGCAAGTGGTTCGATTTCTGAAACATTGCACTCACTGCCGCTGACAAACGGCCCAATTTCATGGCATGATATGTCTTCAAGCTGGTCCATCATCCAAGTATGAAGGTCCCATGTTTCAGCTGTGTACCTGCAGCATATTCAGACCAAGTTGTCACACCCCAAGCTCAAACCCGCAAGGCCCTTGAATTTTGGTGGCCGAGCTTTCCAGGATCCTTGACGGGTCAGGGTTTCATTTCGTGTCACTTGCCCATAGTCCATGGGCATTTGGTGGCTGAGTGCAATTCACATAAACCCCGCCACATGCATCTGCCCTGGTGCACTGCTGTATGATATGTAAGTTTTCCTGTGGTCTACTGACTATTCTGCTCTGATTCAGTGATTGTACATCAGTAGCCATGGCTGTCACCAAGACCCGTTCTTCTTTGTTGCCCCTTCTTTAGCAACCGTTCAAAAGTGAGATGTGGCCATGGCATGCACCAGCAAGCAGTACACTCTCCTGTGAGTGCACGCGAACGGAGATGATCATAGTACATGCAAGTGACAGCAAATCGTGTGATGTGGACTGGGTGGGTGTTGGATCAGCCAGTGCAATCCAAAAAGCACTGATGTGCAATACATTGGTAGTGCACCACAGTGCTGAGCAGCCATGTCAATGTTCATGTTTTGGTGCTTTGCGGCGGTGCGCAGTTTCATTGCTAAGATAAGACCAGGCTTTTAACCCCTGTCAGGTGTTTTTGCCATTTGGCGCTTCTTAGGTTTGTCTTTTGTGAGATGCATTTGTGTCCCATCTTACAAATTTTGAACGCAGTTTCAAGCTCCACAAACGGACTGAGGAAATGTGTGGTTTTGCCACTGTTGATTCTCAACAAACTGAGCTGCAGTGTGCAGTAAAATGAGCCCGGAATGAATTAATGCACCACAACCATGAAACCGCAGTTCTCTGCCAGAAAAAAGTAGTATTGGGACAAGTGCCCAGGAACCCGGGGCTGATTCTTGCGCACGCTGCTCCTTGGGCATGGACCATGAACAAATTCAATCACTGCTCAAAACTGCGGGACTCTTCAAACAATAGTGGCAAACCTTGTTCCCTCCCCGTGCATGGGGGGGCCTCAAATGGTCAGGGTGCAGTGTTCGCATTAGGCTCTGGCTGCTCCTGCACGGCTGTCCTCGCCTTCTGTCCATCATGCCAATGTACAGCTCTTTCACAGTACAATTGGTGGTTACAAGTTCAACCCTCGTCCCTCATTCCGCTAACTGCACTGGCGCTCGGACGCTGCCTTCTTAATTTCTTTGTTGGAGCTTATTGGACTATCGACCATAAGATTGCGAATTGCACCATTTACTACGGTTTTGTTAACGGTAGTTGGTTATTCCCACATGCCATGTAGGGGGAGAACTTGTCTTCAGGAGACGTGGCAAATGACAGTGCAGAAATTCTGGCGATTGAGCTCCAGATGGAATTCTGCAGTGAATGCAAGCGGGATTGTGGTAAATCGTGTGCGAGCAAACAGTAGTTCAGGGTGGATGTGAGCAGCAAATTACTTATTGTGTCGGGTTCGTGAACGGAGAAGATGATGGCTGAAGAAGGAGGAAATTGCTGCTTGAAGCAACTCAAACGACCACGAGACGATGAACCCTCCATATGTATGTAGCTGCGGACCAACATCTAGGGCCGGATCAGTGACCCCCCCCCCCCCCCCCCGGGCAGCGCCCATTGAAATTACTTGCTGGTGAGGGAAAAGAGTGTCTGTGGAGTGATGGCGTCCGGCGACATTGTCCGCCTCTGCATAACACGTGTATAACACCTGTTCCATCCGACTGTGCCCTTTGGGGGCGGCGGTCGGTTGTAACCGACGGCGGTACAGGCTAACCGGGGTGACTGACGGTGGTTGAGGGGTGACCAACGACCGCACATGTGAGGCATTCTTGGAGCACAATACCAGGGGGACTTTGTTTGTTTGTTCCACTTTTGAAGACATGGGTGGCCAACGGAGAGGCTATCGCTCGGAACACACGGATGGGTGGAGGGTGCACACACAGACAGCCATCGGCTGAGATTTTTCCAATTATAATTGTAATTCCGATTATAATTAAAGTGAAAACCCGCAAGTCTACTCTGGATTTGTGTCAGTTTAATGTTTGTTTGACATCTTGACATCTGTTGAGCTTTTGCTTGTTGCCATTGGCATTGCGTTGAATCACGAATGATACCACACATGTGATAATTAAAGATAGCCAGCTGTGGAACTGTGTGCTGCCGCCTGTCATGGCTTCTGACCTTGGGGACAAAGCAAGATTACAGACTGCACTGCTAGTCGGGAGACCTCTCTCAGTGAAGGCCGACTGGTTGACCTGCAGGTTTGTGTGCCAGACATGGGCTCACTGGTTGCTGAGGAAATTACTGAAGTTTCATGCCAACAGGTGCAAAGGGAGATGCACTCCCCAAGATCAGATTTGGTCAATGGAGTTGTCAAGTCTTCTGGATTGACACTAGGACAGTGGGACAAAGCATTGCATAGAGTGGTAGGAGTTTGTAAGGCCATTGCTGATTTACATGTTGTACATAGTGTGCTGTTTGGAGACTAGTCATAGGGAGCAGCTTCCTTTTCAAACACTAAAGCTAACACTTCGGTCTTCCTTTCAAGCTAACACTTCGGTCTTCCTTTCAGCAGTTGCAACGGTAACATGGCTCATGTTTGGCGAGAGAGGCCTCCTCTGTGCCTTTCTCATTGAATCTTTTGATGAGAGACTTTGAAATGAGTTTTCAAGTTCAAAGCAAGAGGAAGTTATGCCGCCACTTGATTGCTTCTAGTTTCCATGTCTCCCATGCGTCAGTCCCTATGTCCCAAAATCGGGACCCGGAGGGGCATGCCAAACGGTGGCAGATGACGCAAGCGCCCACCGCCGCGGAGCGAGCATGGGTCGCGGAGGCCATGGCCCGACATCGGCATGTCGCATCACCGCAAAAACGGCCCAGAGAGCCGTCGCCGCCACCGGCACCGACGCCAGCCTAACCGCCGCGTGAGCCCCGTGAAATCCATGCCGGACCCTTCTTGGAACAAGCAAGACGAGCTTTGCTACACGCCCAAACACAAGCCGCACAGCTCTGCTTGGAAGCGGTGGTGCAAGCACTCCCCCAACAAGCCACCGCCTATAAGTCCCTCTTATTGGCACACCGCCACGAGCACCTGTGACGGGAAGCGTATTTCATTTACAAGGAACAAACGTCACGGAGGTACGTAGAGTCGCAACATGCGGTTTACCAATTGTCCTGGATGGCGGACTCTCGCC
The DNA here is from genome assembly GCA_964036045.1 of Eutreptiella sp. 'Long Island Sound 2002'. Taxonomy (NCBI): domain Eukaryota; phylum Euglenozoa; class Euglenophyceae; order Eutreptiales; family Eutreptiaceae; genus Eutreptiella; species Eutreptiella sp. 'Long Island Sound 2002'. The sequence goes on along the minus strand of OZ038394.1, from coordinate 42,835,916 downwards.
GGCTGTGTTTCCGCTAGTGGTACATGGCCATCCTCCCCGAGGCGTGGTCCACGGCATCGTGCAAGCTTGCTGCGGCATCCTTGTGTTGAGGTGTCCGAGAGGCGTCATATGTCTCAAGTGCACGCGGTAACCCCGACGGCCTTACGGCGGACAACTTTGTCGGACCCCCGATGGGAAGTCCGAGAGGACACCGCACAACGCATGAAGCGCCTTCGAGACGAGAATCCAAATGTGACGCACAAGCAGCGCAAGACACAAGAGCTGGAGGTTCCTAGTGATCTCCAAGGTATGGAGATCCCGCTCGAGGACATGGGTGATGTCATTGTTTTGACTGGGTTGTAAAACCCCCGAGAGGTCCGGGAGGATGTGCACACCCGTGCAAACGGGGCGACAGGAGTGGGGCAAGGCGCAGGACTCGTTCCTCCCGCCACCCCACTACAACCGTCTTGGAAGGGGTAGGTCATACCTAACTCACACCCAGAGCCGGTCCTGTCATTGACCCATGACCTGCTATGTGTACTCTCGATGGGCACTTGGTGGAACTTTGATCACGAGTTAAAAAAAACATGGAGTCCCATTGCTTTCCGCGACGCCGTTGAGGGGGTCACAACACCAACGCATGCTTCCAGGACCGTTGTGAGCATCCCTCTGCAATGCCCCCTTCCATGGCTTGGTAACGGGGACCCCGTTGTTCTTGGGCACACAAAAACGCGTTTTGTCCGCAACACCGATCCCTCTAGTCTCGACGAGAACGGGTACTGCTTGTTTAAAAAGGCAATCCCCTATGAGATATCGGACAGTGTCGTGGCAGAGGTGGACACCTTTCGATGGACACGTGGGACCCCATTTTTCAGAAGTGCCTAGGTGCACACCGAGGACCTTATGTTGCACCATGAGTCGGAAGGAAGCGACAGCGGGACTGTTCCACCCGTATGAATGAATTAGGAGTACAACACAAAGAAATCACCACCGCGCAAGTCGGCTAGCACCGGATCCCACGGCTGAGGAAGCCTGGTACAACTTCCCGGAAGGGTGAACCTGTCAATCCCATCATTCGCAGTGAGATCGCAGTTCTGTGCATAGACATGGTGAGCACACAACGGCACGCAGGTGTCTTGTGAATGTCGCGGTGTACACTCTGACGGTTGTGGCCTTGGGCACCCACATGGGTAGAGTTGTACAACTCGTTCTTGTCATCCCATGCCTTGTTGGTCACATCAAGAATGAAGATGGAAAGCTCCATCATCATAGGAAGGCCGTGGTGCGTGATCTTTGAGTATTGGGTGTCGCATAGCGGCCCTAACAGGCTGGCACTCAGAATTCGATGATCTCCCGAAGTGGGATTCGGGCATCCATGTCCCGTTCTGGGCTTTTGAGCAGCCACTTGTGCCCGCAAGCCGCGTTGCTCAATGGAGAAATGCTGCAAGCAGCCCCTTGAGGAGTCCTTTGCCTGCAACACGAGTCCCCTGTGCGAGGACCATGCTGCCAGATCATTCCTTGCGTGTGAGAGCAGAGCACCTGCCGCCTCCCACCAACTCCAATCTGGCGTTGCCGGTCTGTCAGCTGGGTACAATTGTAGCCGTGCTTGAGCGATTTGGGAGGATTGCAGCGGTCCCAGGTGGAGAGGAGCAAGCGGTCGTATGGCGCTGGGACATGCCTCTTGTGGAAACCCCATTGTGGAGCTCAACACACCTCTGATGTGTAGATGGCTGTCGCAGTCGCCAAAGGAGGGGGTGTACATCTGTCCCTGTGGGCAGGTGTGAAAACATGCGAAGGCGTGCAGCACGCACTGTTTGGGTTGCATTCAAGATGCGTGTCAAGAACCCTATTCGAGAAGGTGTCGCGGATCAGGATCCCTCATCAGGATGTCCCGTCAGGATGGGGTTGTAGATCAAGAACCTGTTGCAGATGAGTAAGGTTGGGTTCCTGACCCTTTTTGTCTACCCGTCTGTTTGTCTATTTGGCCGACTGTTTGTTTGTTTGTCCGTGTATCTCGGAACTGCCGCCACGGGGGGCGGACACGGTACTATCTGGCTGTCTGTGTATCTGACAGTTTGCATGTCAAGAGAACACGCGGTGGTTCCAGACCGTGACGCTAAGGTGCAAGTTGAAGGCACAAGAGGGTCCCAACATCCAGTTGCTGGGGGTCCACTTGCCTGTGGTTGTGGTCTCGAGGGATTGCAAGGGGACAACGACCTGGATGCTCATGGTGTATGGTGGCCCCGGCAGTAGCAAGTATGAGCATGTCATGTACGAGAACGGGGTGGCTGCCCGGAAGGGGGCTAAATGGTTGCAGGCACTGACCAGGGTTGGCGGCGCCAGTGCACCCCCCACTGTTGTACGGTACATGGACCAAAAGGTTGACCAAAAGGTTGACGAGTACATTGGATGGAAGGAGAAGGATATGCTTGGTGGCTGTACTCGCGTCAAAGTGGAGGAGCTTTGGGATGAAGAGCTGCGGGAACCGAAGAGGCTGAAGAAGGACACAATTATTTTGATTTGTAGCTCCTCTTTTAGGATCGTGCGTGGGTGGGCATGTGGGTCCTTGCCCAAATTACTCTTTGAGAATCTTTGCTCCGCACCAAATCTAAAGAATGCACAACAACATTACCGGGTTTGCTTCGTGCGTGAAAGTGTGCGAAACTTCCCGACCCATATTGGTGTGGAAGTGCGTTACTTGTAGAAGTAATGCTGACCTAAAGCAGCATGGCATTGTTGCCCTTAGCCCAAAACCAACAGCCAGCCCCCACACCCACAGCCTGTGGAGACAGAGATGTGAGCACTATTCAGAGTCAGACTCTAATGAGTGACAGAGAGGTCAACTCCTCCAAGAGTTTGTAGCCTCCCACCCCTCACCAAAATGATGGTCCAATGTTGAGCATGCCTTGTGTGGGCACTGCCAGCCAACAAATGTATGCAACACTATGGAAGATCAACAGAAGGCAGGCGTCCTCAACACCCGCCCCTGTCTGCAGTGGTCAGTGGTCAGAGGAAAGTGCACTGGGGCGCCTACATGTACCTATGCCTACGCCGACGCCAATCCTGATGGCGAACACCCTCCTTCCTGCACCTTTCCTCAGCAGCATTGTCGGGATGCCTTCTGTTTTGCAACCAGCCATGTGAGTTGCCATCATTCGCATGTGATCATACATGCGATTGAACTCCTCTGGTGGTTGTTGACATCCAACGCAGGCTGCATGCATCGGAGGCACCAGTGCCCCCTGCCCCCTGGTTGGGAGAAGCGCACCCAGTACGTCTACATCGACCACAACACAAATACTACACATTGGAAGCATCCTTTTGGGGACGACAATACTGACATGCCCTATGCTGAGCCCGACGACGACGACAGCGAAGATGAATCCACGCGCGACGATCGACCCCGCCATGTGCGGTGCATCCTCGCCTTTAATGTTGTTGCGTGGTTGATCTTCGCATGCTCTGTCTGTGTGGCCGGTTGGACCTGCAAAGTATTTTACGCAACGGGACTGCAGGCTGCGTTGTACGATGCCGAAGGTGCGCACCCCGCCCTCGCGTCCATTGAAGAGGAGGATGCCGAGAGTTTGAATGCGTCGCAATTTTACCGAGAGTACGTGCGGCTCAGTCGCCCGGTGCTCATACGTAACGAGGTCACAGAGTGGCCAGCCCTCAGTCGGTGGACCGACGAGTATCTTCGCGAGTTGGTTGGACACCGCGTCGCCGGGATCGAGACCGAGAAGGGCAACAACTTTGCGCATTTCGTGGACACGTGGGAGAAGGTGGACATGCCGTTTCGTGAGTTCCTCGCAGAGTACGCATCCCCGTCGCGGCAGACGAATTACTACTACGCGGAAGGCCGGATCTTCCCGGAGCTGGAGGATGATATTGTGTACCCCAGTTTCGCTGACTTCCTGAACGTAGATAGGGTGCAGGTTTTCCCGTCCACAACCCTCGCCACCTTGAGAACTTGTTGCAACCTCTTCAACCTCCTCGCCGCTCCTGATGAACCTCCACGGGTCGTCACCAATCCCCATCACCCCTGGAAGTGCTTGCAGCAGGTTGTCAAGGCAAGGGCCCACTGTATCTTTCTTTACTCATGGAATTTGCCAACCTGGGCTGCAGCACTTGGGATGGCGAGGAGAACTTGACACTTCTTTGGTTGATCTTCTGCTGCATAGCTTATTGTTTCTTGGGGGCGAGCAGATGTGAAACTAATTGTTTCTCTGTCTCTTGGATCGATATTGTTGACGTGAGATTGTTGAGGGTCAATACGAGCTGGCGAGGCAGGCTGCCGGTTTTGTTGTTCAGGTCTGATGAAGGTTGTCAAGGATTGACGGCTGATGAGGGTAGCAAAGGGCCTCAAAGACTTGTTCGGGATCATGGATCGCTGGGTATTTGTGAACATTCTTGAGGGTTGTTGAGAATTGCCAATTGTTCGAGAACCCCCCCCCCCCCTCCTGGGCCCTTACTAGCCTTTATGGCAAACCCCTGCGCCCCTCAGAGCTTTATAGCATAGTAACCCCCCCCCCCACCACTTATAAACCCCCGATGGTAGTAGCATTGCGGATTGGTTGAGGGTGCGGGGGTGTGGGTTATAAGTGGGGGGGGGGTTATAAGTCCCTGGGTGGCATGGATCGTGACACATTTGCACCTTCAGACGTCGTTCATCTTTTTGTAATGGAAATTGATTTGGACCTATCTGTGGGAGACCCTGGTGGTGCTGCAGCTCCTGATGATGATGAGGTGGGGGAATGCCAATGAGCAGCGCCCTGCCAAGAAACAGGCACAGGCCTCATTGATGCAGCTCTGGAAGAAGTAACCGATTCCTGATTATTGGCAATCCATCCGCTGGCATTTCTTGTTCTATGCTTGTGTGCTGAACAGGGGGGGTTATAAGTCCCTGGGTGGCACGGATCTCCCGGGGGGGTGGGTTATAAGTGGGGGGGGGTTATAAGTGGGGGGGGGGTTTATAAGTGGGGGGGGGGGTTTACGTGGGGGTGGAAGTGCCTCCTTTGTTTTAAATGGCACCCATGGTCTTTTAATGGGCACTGGCGAGCATATGTATCGTTTTATGTGCCGTTGATGCGTGCCTGCGCACTGCAATGACACAGCTTTCTCGTGGGGCTTGATCGACCCCCTCCTGGATCCCTGCATCCTGCAGCCATGGTGCACCGAGAGACAGGAATTTGCTGTGCATGCCCCCCAAACAGTCGGGAGGCACATGGGTTTTCTTCAGTGCAAGACCCAGATATGTGCATTGTTGCAATGATGCCTCAGGAAAAGCACACGTCTTGTTTGGGCAAGGCAGAGTAGTTTGTCGTTGGGGCTGGATATAGGATTGGGTGATGCCGTCCAGCCTGTCACTGGGATCAGTGAGTTCGCTGCTTTCGCCATGATCACCTGCACATAATTGCACCAAGGGGGGCGCCCAAACGGGAAGAAGCAATCCCTCATTTGCCGTGCAACCCCCTTTGACGCCGAGTTCAATCGTTGAAACCAGTCGCTCCCCGGGTGGCAGCCTTGGAAAGGGCCCCAGGGGGCGGGAGGCCAGGGGTGTCCAGCAGATGCACGGCAGGTCCCCAATGGTCTGATTGAAATGGGGCGAATGTCTCGGTGCCAAATGCGTCCACCCAATCCAAAATTGTGGTTGGTGAACTACCAACTGCGGTCGATCCTTCATCCCCAACGTCCTTTTGAAGAAGGCCGGACAGGGCGGGGTATTCCTTGGCCTACGGCCTGATATCAGTGTGCGCACATGAAGGCGCCAAACGGAATTCTTGTCGAAAGGGGGTGCACCGCCGCGCCTTTCACCCCAACACTGACCAAGACTTACGCCGGTAAAGCTGCGGCCGCCCCCTCCGCATCCCCCCATGTCCTCCCCGCTTGCCCGTCGGTCCTCCCCCTGCGTCCCCCCCCCCGGTCCTCCCCGCATCCCCTGCGGCCTCACTGCTCCTCTTTGATACATCGATCAGCCAATGGGTCGATACCGCATCCCCCTTTGAGGACTGGTGGCGCACACCGTGGAATGAGGGTACGTACTGTGTCAGGGAAAGGAACGGTTGCCAAATCCTCATCCGCCCTTCAGATGTGGATGGGGGTGGGTGGGATGCAGAGCCTCCCACATTTCGACAGCCAAGAGAACCTGCTGGCGCAAATCGCGGGGCAGAAGATCATATGCCTCGTCGGCCCGCTCCGATCCCAGGCCGTGTACCCCTACCGCAAATGGGGCAAGCCCCCCAACTACAGCCCCGTCGACTTCCACTCGCCGGAGTACGCGCGGTGGCCCCTCTTCCGCGATGCCGGCAACCGGTGCCTCACGATGCGGCCCGGGGACATGCTGTACATCCCCTCGTACTGGTGGCATCACGTGCGCTCCGTGGAGCGCAACGTGGCGGTGAACTTCTGGTACACACCGGCATCGTCGCTCGTGAGCGCGATCTGGCGGTGCATAGAGCACGGGAGTTGTTAGCCGCCCCGTTGTCGGAAGCCGTGGTGCGGTTTGACGGGGCGTCTGCCGTTCGGTCCGGGTCAGATCCTTTGTGGATGCCGTGGGTGCCTGCGGATGGCGGAAGTTGCGGACCGCAAGGACGAGGGCTCGCTCGCCGCAGACCTGCGGTACGGCGCGAGCCCTGACCTCCGGAAGGCGGCGGTGCAAAGGGGCGGAGGTGAAGCAGCGCCGGGAATCGAGCCCGGGACGGCCCGCGCGGTCAGCGGGCGGTTAGACCGGAGCAGAGCGCACAGGGAGTGCCCCGCTGGACCGGACTCTCCGTGTCTCGTCTCAGCGAGGCCGAGAGGCTTCCGCAACCCCTGCACGAGGGTGGACGGCCCTCAGACCCCAATTGGCCGGCGGGAAGCCTCCAGGCAACCATTCGGGATGCCTTTCGTGCTGGCACAGAGGCGGCCTAAGGAGATGGGCCGCGGGCCACGCGCTGCGGCTCGCGGTCGTGGGTGGCGCCGCCAGGTCCTCCGGCAGCGCGTGCGGAGCAGTGGCAGGCGCAGGTGCTGCTGCAGCTGCCGCCGGCGACGAGATCCTTCGCTGCACGACACGTCTGCACGACCTTCACCCGGGGCTCTGCCCCGTACCTCATGCCCCGGTGAACGGGGTGTGGGGCCCTGCAGACCGCAGACTACTGTGGCATGGATGTTGCTCCACGCAGACTTTCAGCCCCCGAACGCCTGCCCTTTGGACCCGACCTTCTCCACCGTTCAACGGAAACGGTGCAGGGGCAGGGGCTCCACGCCGGAGTCGTTCGAGGTTTCGCTTGCTTCTGCCTGCCACCCGGGCGGACCCAGGACCAAGCCCCGCAGGATGCGCCATCACTCCGCGGACGGCACGGTGTCCACAGGGCGCGCGCGCGCGACATAAAGGGGATTCCGCAGACGCCATGCACCCTCTTGCTCCGCCAGCAAAGCGGGAGCCTTTGTGCATTGATCTCTGCCGCGAGGACACAAAGGGCCTTACACCGGAATGATAATGAGCAATGCTATGCAAAATGCGTTCGTTTCCCGGTGGAAGGGCTGCAAGGGTAACAAGTGCAGCACCGGGTGGGCCTGCCAAACACCGAGGGGGTCTCCCTCTTTGCCCTGGCAAGGGATGCTAAGGTTTCATACGGCCGCCTCTGTTGTTGCATGTTCAGGCCTGCACTGCTTGCCTTGCCCATCAATGCAAGCCGCAGGGCTGCGCTGGTCCTTTTCGACGTGACCCTCTGTGTGAATCTAGAGAACACTACGACCCGCTCATAGCCGGATTTGCAAGAGCCTGGCCGGGTAGCGACACCTACTTCTCTCTGCATTGTGCCATAGAGGAGTGCTGCCCAGATCGATGCTCGGCCTTGGGTGGTAATTTGTGTGTGCTGCGGCAGGCGTGTGCTGCCGAAATCACTCTTTCCCTTGGCTGCTGGACACTTAGTTAGACTTCTGCACCACGCCGCACTCGGCGCAATGGGCAAAGACTTCAGCTGGGGCATGCGTGACGGTCTTACTGCCTGTGCTGTGCATACTTGGTGCCACCAGAAGGCCACACCACCGGCTGGCGGCGGTTATGGGATGAGGCTGTGCGACAAGACTTGGCGGTAGTCCATGGCGCCCAGAGGCCCACTGGGCGGAATGCCTGGTTGAGGATGCACCGTGACCCACGCTAGGCTACGACCGGCTGAAGGGAGGGAACGGCACGAGGCCAGGGTGCGAAGCGGATAAAAGGCCGAAGGACGAAGCATTCAGCATCAAAGTTGTTGCCATACTCTGGCCCATCAGATGGGTGCTCTTTTGAGCAGAGCACTGCCTTCGAGACCCCCCCCCCCTTTTGCACAGCTCCAGCCCCCGGGGGGTGTGCAGGGGGGCGCCGAAGATAGGCTTTCCTTTGGTTACGACGGGGTTGCAGTGGAATGGAGTTGCAGTGGAATGGAGTTGCAGTGGAATGGAGTTGCAGTGGAAAGTTCAGGTTTGGGTCCTCGAGCATGCCCCCTCACCAACTTGGGAAACGGCATAGGTGGGTGGGGTCGAATGGCCCAGTGAGTCACGTGGACCTGTGGGAGGAGATCCTATCCTTGTTAGCGGTCTATGGGCACGAAGTCCACTGGCTGCAGGTGCCCTCACACATTGGCATCCGCGGCAACCACAAAGCAGATGAGTCAACCGATGTGGGGCGCCAAAAATCCCCTCTCTTGTTTGGGCATATCTCGGTGAACATAGTGGGAAGTGGAAGATGGGGCGGAAGAAGAAGAGGAATTTGACGAACAGTCATTGTTGGGGATGGGGGAGGAGGAGTCAGCAGAGGAGGAGGATCTGTGTGCACTCAACCCCACTACACAGTGCAAGTGGCCAACTGTGCACGCCTGTAAGATGAGCCCACAGATGCAGAGATAACAGGGAAGGGGGACACCCCCCCTTGGAAGTGGAGGCATGCACCCCCATGCACTTCGCAAACGGAGCAAACCCTGTCCCTCCCCCCCCAATTGTCATAGCAGAAGGTCCAAGGGCGAGAGGCACCAAGGCCTTGTGCCAATCCCCCCCCCCCACGGGAATTTGAACCGACATACAGCATCCGCAGGAAGATGACACGATCAGCGAGTGAAACACCTAGAGTGGCGGGGCCGACACGCCAAACATTCCGGACACCAGTCCGGGCATCGCCAATGTCTCCGGCAGCTTCAGTGCACCTACTGGAAGCGCTTGCGGCCAGTCCCTAGTTCCGACTCGTCTCCCCCCAGCCCGTTAAAACTCAGCATGAGCGAGGACTCCAGCGAATCACGGAGTGTAGTGGACACGGCGTCCACGATCTCATGTGATACTGAAGGATCCAGATCATCCCCCCCCCCCCCCGAGATCCCCCATGCACTGAATGGCTGTGTGTTGTGTGTACTTGACCTTAACCGGACCTGAACCCAATGGGGTTTTCAACCGAAGGACCACAACCACCGTCCCAAGGAGTATTGGCCAAGTGGGGGCAGCTACAAGCAGGTACACCGTAGGACTGGCCACTAACCGGAATGTACTCTATACACCTGGTAGAGCCACAGCGACCAATGTACACATAGTGGTGCAGGACAAGTGTACATATGGAAGGAAGTCACACGGACATGGGCGGAAACACCGGGAAAGTCGCCTAGCAAAAACCCGGATGCAAAGCGAACTTGCTGATGAACAATGGCTGGAATTGTCTATGGAGGGACATCCAGTTCAGCCGACCAACCATTTGATGCCCCCCTTGGGGGTGAGGGACTGTCGCACGGGGGTGAGGGACTGCCGCACGTTCTGCAGGCAGTCTCCACGGGGGCGGCAGGGTACAATACACAGCCTGGGTGGAGAGAGAGGGGGGCGGTTCCTCAGAAAGTGGACACCATGCTCGGGTTTGTGAATCCCCTCCCCCTTTTCTTGAAATGCTCCTTGGCGGGGGCCAGGGTTAAAGTTGTTTTGGGATGCAAAGCCCATTTGCTGCATCCCCGAAGTGATCGGCAGGAGATGTCGGTAAGCAGGTTTTCGGCAAAAAAAGCTCACCCCCTGTCTGCATTTGGCCAAGTGTTTGGCCAAAGCGAAATGACAACAATCAGATCCACTTGAGGCCAGACCCACCCCAGCCATTGTCTACTTGCACAGCCTCCCGAGAATACTGCGCTTCAGGTTGGCTAGTCGCCATCGGGGTCCTGAACAACCCCGCATGCACTGCGGGGCTGGCCCCAACTCTCGTGGATGCCAGTGTGATGGACGTGTATTTTCCATTTGCTCCACCTGATGCTGTGACGTGACGTCCAGGTGTCGGGGGGGGGGGGGCAAAATGTCAAAATAATATGCTCGCATGGTACACCAAACAACGTGGCAGCACGGCAGATACCGGGGTTGTGTACACATGTTACACCCCAATACCGGACACACGCCTGGATGCATGCAAGTAGCATTGTCTCCTTGGCCCATGCACGACCTCAAAACTGTTTCGCCTATTGTGGCTGCTGTGCATTGATTCAGACCCTGGTCCTAAAGATCTTTTTTCTTGTATGTGGACCCCCTAACCAATGGCGGGGGTCCTGGGTCCAAACTGGGGGCACCCCTGGTTGCCACCCCCGGGTCCGTGGTAAAACTTAGTAAAAAAATTTTTTTAAAATTTTTTTTTTACTAAGTTTCAAAACTTAGTAAAAAATATTTACTAAGTTTTTCCTCTGGGGGTGGGTTTTTTTTTACTAAGTAAATTACTTAGTAGAAAAAAGTTTTTTTACTAAGTAAATGACTCAGTAGAAATTTTTTTTTACAAAGTAAATTACTTACCCAAACAAAAGTTTTCCCACTTCTAACTGCCACTGGGCCCACTTGTGGGCTATTTCTGATATTGTCCCCCCACTCTGAAATCCACGCTTTGTTGCGTGGCCCCCAAAAAATAAGATTTTCCACTTCTGACTGCTGCCACAGCTGAGTCTGCCTCCCGCGGTGGGGACCCCATGCAGCAGGGGTTATGTAGCCACCCGGCCCACTTGTGGGCCACCTCTGATTCTGCCCCCCGCTTTGAAGCGGTGGGGACCCCCCAGGCGGAAGGGGTTGCGTAGCCACCTGGCCCACTTGTGGGCCACTTCTGATTCTGAGGCATCGAGTACCCCACTGCACTCCGTCCCACGCAGCTCCATTCCGCCCGGAATTGTTGTTGCCGCACCATCTGGTGATCACCCAACATCTCCTACTGGGTGCCCTAGTGCAGAACAAATCCTGGCTAATGTGTGCAAAGCACTGAGTGCTAGCCAAGGCTCATTTCGCCCATCCTTGTTAGAGGTAGAGGCACTGCTTGGCAACGATTGGAGGCAGCCACTACATGTCACAGTTCCAGGTTTGTCACCGCAACAATTTGAGTTTGAGGCACGCCATTTCAGGGACCTCACCACCGAGAGCTATGTCACAGATTGTGCTCAGATTGTGGTGTATTACTGGTGGGCTGCCCAAACCGCTCTCAGTGCGGATTGGGACACAATGGGTGTGGCGTGGGTTGTCCGCGACTCTTTGTGGAATGCCTCATGTGCCAGTGCACAACGCCGAAAACAGTTGGTTGGATCGTGGGCAGAGCGCACTTTGCAAGCGTCGTCCATAGATATGTCTTTCGCACCACCCCTGATTGTGGCACAGGTGTATAATTTGAGCAATTGAGAATTGGCATTGGGTGCTCCGCTTGTTGTTGATTGCCCCAACTCGTAAATACCTTTGCCTTAAGTTTGACCCAGTGTGCGACCGGCCACACATTGTTGGGGCAAACCAGGAGGAGTTGGCTGTTGTGGATTTGATTGCCGAGCGAGAAGGCGTCGAACCACAACAGCGGAAGAAGTGGTCAAAGATTTTGGATGCTTTCGGTGCCCTTGCATTTGTAATTGCAATCCTGCATTCCACCTTCGTCCAGCAGATTGATGGTGTCAGTTGCCATTTGGCATGTCTCTTGACGTTGCATTGTGCCTTTTCTCGGCGCGTTGTCAAGGGCATATTGCAAGTGCCACAAGATCGATTGTGGTTGTTGCATGAAATGGCTGAAGCTACGCTGTACTTCAGTCGTTCAAAGTCAGCCTCCACCCCAAGGACCCAGCGGCACATTGGGAGGTGGCTTGGATGTACCCCGAACCCAAATCTGTGGACCCCGTTGACACATGCTTTTCTTGTGATGGCACACCTCACATGGCGTGCCACAAATGTAAGGTTCTTCATTGTGCCTTGCATGCGTCCATCTTGTGTCAATCGGAGATTTGTGTTGGGCTGCGCCAATTGTGGACGGCCAACCTTGCTGCTGTTGCTGTTGCTTCTGCTGTTGTTGCTGTTGCTGCTGTTGACACCCGTCCTAACTGTTGTTGCTGCTTCTACTGTTAACACCCGTCATGGTGTGTGGATCTGTCGCAAGTGGTATGCAGTGCCTCCTCAATATCCCCAAAATGCCGATGGTCAACCGAGAAATGACCAAGCTTTTTGCACCGAGTCGCAAGGGGGGTTGAAAACGGCTCTATTTGGGATGTGCACCAATCATCCCACAGTGCGAGGCAAACCGCGCCATGCAGATACCAAGGCCGACTTGATTTTCAAGCGTGTCTTTTGTAACTACTTGTAAGTAGTTTCCACAGATGTTGGCCATTTCTTGAGCCCGATTTTGTTTCTACTGCCCAACCCCAATTATATTTTGTTATGTTGGCCGAGTGCCAACTAATTGGTGTGCATGATGGTTTGGCCTGGGTAGGGCGCCACTAAAACAAGTGGCCGAGAATTGACTCAGGGGCCTTGTGCCCTTAAACAAAAGTACCACCTACCATCGAAGTGTTGACTACCTTTTTCAAAACGGCAGCCGGGGGGGGGGGACTTAGTGGACCGAGGTAAAACTTAGTAAATATGAAATTTTTTTACTAGGTTTTACCTCGTTTCTACTAAGTTTTACCAAATTTTACTAAGTGTTACCTCGTCCGGTACTAAGTTTTACCAAATACCCCCCCCCCCCCCCGGGCACCTTGCTGCCGTCCTTTACGGCAGTCGCCCCAATGTTGTGCTCGTTGGGGAAATGACTGAATATGACAAAATCCAACATGCAATTAAGAGACTGCTTGCTGATTTGCCCATGCTGGGCCGCTTTGTTGCAATCCTGCTTGAACCTGTCAGCGATGATGATGGCAGGCCATCATTCCTCAATCGGGCACTCGCCCTCAACTCGAACTTGCCTTTCGGTTGCGAAAAGCTGCAAATGGCGGACAGGTCCCTCATGCACATGCGCACACATGATCGATTTGATGTCTTGATTGCAAGCAGCACAAGGGATTCCAGAAGCCTATCTCCGCCCCCAACGTGTAAGCTTCTGCGGCTTATGACGCCTGGGGCAGAAGTTGACAAGGTGGTGTTCCACGAGCCAGATGTGCGGGATAACCAATACGCTGTACAGGTTCACAATGACCTAATCAACGGGCTGTTGGGGTCTATTGGCCTGAACTCTGATGAAGTCCATCTCCTCCCGGGGACAGACCCACGGAACTCAAAGCTGTTCTTCACGGAGTTGAATGAGGAACAGGTGAATACTGTGGTATCACAGTTCGGATCCAAGCCAAGGTTCCAGATCCAGCCAGTGGAATGGTATCGTGGTGCAAACCTGACCAACATGGCTGCTATCTATGAGGTGTGGATCAAGAAGACGCACAAGGAAACATGGTCTCCCATGCTGTATGCCTCAGTTCTCGCGATGTTTTGGACAATCCCGGGCGTTCTGCAGGCACAATCGCCAGTGAAAATCCACGTGCTGGGGCCCAGCAAACTGCTGCTGGGTCTCACGGAAACTGGGCACTCACTGTTGAAGACAAGGTACCGTGAACTGGTGGCTGCCATCGGGGTCGTCTTCAAGGACCTGAGGACAGGACCGTTCCTCGATAGGGATATCATCTCCAAGCCCACAGTCCCCTCGACATGGAAGAAGGACCTTGTGGGCACAGTGTACATTCTGGATGTGGCACCGTGGTGGTACCTCTCGGACCTGACTGAGGCCCTTGCTCCTTCAGTGCACTGCCGGTACATCGCGGACCGCGTCAGATGGAGTGTTGGGGAGATGCGCACTGCCACATGGCGACTGACCGGGGAAAGTGTGACACAGCTGATTGGAAAGGTCTACCTGTCAGACTCTGGGATGCCTCCGATGTTTGTGATTTCCGAGGCGGATTATGAGGCGCGGAAAAGGCGAATCACAGATCGGCCCAGAAACACGGACGACTCGAAGTCACGCAGGCAAGGCCTAATCACGGCGGGAGAAATGGCCAAGGCCATGGAGTCGGATGACCAAGTCGACAAGGTCATCAGCTCCCTCAAACGCAAGCGGGACTTGAAGGAAGATGAGGCTTCGTCGTCCAATGGAGCAGCACGATGACGTCAGCATCAAGCATCCCTCCGAGCAGCACGCTCAGAGTATTGTCCCAAAATATCAATGGGTTTCAAACAAAAATAACCATGAGAAAGCGTAAGCAAAAGCGCATAGTGGCCCTAGGGTCACTGCTGCGGTCCCTGGAGGTGGACTTCTTCGCCATCCAAGAGCCCCACTTCGTCACGGTGGAGGATCGTCAAGCGGGCATGCAGTGCTTGTCAAAGTACGGGTATGGCCTGGACGGACCACTTCATGAAGAAGGAAGGGGAGGAGTGGCACTGGCGTGGAAAACATCCAAGTGGACACTGCAATCAATGAAGTTCTTGTCTCCCAGGGCGCTGAAAGCCTCACTGTCGAGTGCAAAATGCCGGAGACATGGACCTCAGGAGTGGTGACAATGATCCCCAAGACGAAGGCAATGCAGACACCAGATTCGCTCCGACCAATTGCACTGCAAACTACAAGGCAGAAGTGGCTCACCAACATCCTCCTGATCCAGTTAGAGGATGTACTCCTTCACTGCATTCCGTCACAGCAAACAGGTGTCCTTCGACACAGAAGCATACTCCAGCATGTCTATGGGTCACGGGCACTCTGGGATGGCTTAAGTGATGGAGCGGCGTTATCAGTAGACTTCAGAAATGCTTTCCCCACAATGTCTCACGAGATGGTGTCGGCGGCACTGGGTCTAATGTGCATACCATTCCTGTATATCCGTCTGATTCTACATCTTTTACGAGCACCGTATCTATGCTCCGTTGGAAAAGGATACGTCCCAGGTGTTTACCACCACCCGAGGGCAGGCACGCGCCAGGGGGATCCACTCTCCCCGGCGCTGTTCTCCCTGGTGGCATCCTTTGTGATTTTCCCACTACAAGACCTGGGTCCAGTGCTGACAGTCATGATGTATGCAGACGACCTCATCATCTTCTTTGATGGAAGAGCCAACCCACAACTGCTGGGGAGGGTATGGGAAGTGGTTTCACGTTTTGGACAGTTTTCTGGGTTGAAGGTCAACCTGAGCAAAACGGCAGCGATAGTTCGCAACTGTGGGGGAATGGAGTGGGCGAGGTGCTTTCGGGACATTGGAGTGGATGTCAAAAACTTCGTCAAGTATCTGGGTGTACGCTTGGGGAATATTCGGCACCAACAAGATGACCAGGGATGGGGGCTGACGATAGAGCAGGCTTTCGCACCAGCGCTGCAAGAGGCCTTCCGTCGCGCTAGGGTGGTATCCACGCTGCAACTGTCCATGAACGAACGTGCATTCATGCTGACATCATGGATTCTGCCGGTCGTGGCATGGGTATCCAAGGCATACTACGCCCCAGTCTCGGTGATCAGACAACTAAAGTTGGTGTACCACGTGACTATGGGTGCCAACAGCTGGGTAATCACCCTACCAATCCTATCACGACCAAGAACGCAAGGGGGACTGGCACTACCAGAACCAGAGCTGTTTCTTATGCACCAGGCAGCGGCTCCGTTCGTCAGCCTGTTGGGAGAGCCTTACAAATTTCCCGACAAGGCAGTGGAGACCTTCTATGCATGGGCAACAACCATAGGGTTCACACCATCCAAGGACAACCTTCCATATATTCAACTGGGCATGGTCCGAACGGCTGATCTAACATTCCTGGGATGGTCCGCAAAGGCACACTCCAACATTCAGCGAGTGGCCCCGCAGGTGGCCCCCCCGGCAAACCGGGACCGCCTGCCGTTGTGGCACTCTGTGTATTTCCGAAATGAGTTCCGCTGCTCCTACTACAACACGAAATTGATTAGGCAGGGGGTGCTGACGTGGGGTCAATTCCAATCCTTGGAGGACGCAAGATTGTTCAATGCACTGCCTCGGACATGGAAAGGGGTCTACAATCATGGCGGACGACTCCTCAACAAAGTCCCGTCACAAGGGGGGTTTGATACCCCCGCAGTCCATACCCAAAACTGGACCAGGGCATGGCTGCTCCAGTTCTACGCCTCTCAGCCAGGGGTCCGCGACCCGCAAACACCGGAGGTATGGGAACAGTTGGCACAGGCACAGCTACCGCCGAGGGTTCGGGACTTTGCGCAAAAGGTGCTGTGGCACAAACTGACCGTACATGCAAGAGTCTACAAGAGGTCAGGCACTGACAAGTGCCCGGTGTGCTCACAAAAGGAGACGGTTAAGCACGCGATGGTCGAATGCCCCATGTTCAAAGCGGCGGCGGCGGTTATACAACACTACTATGGCCAGGTGGAAACTGATAACGGGACATCCACACTTCGAGATATGATGGAGTCCGACGACCAAGAATGGTTGCTGAAAACGAACCAAGGCTGGGCGATGTGGTCAGCAAGAAGTGCCCACTGGCGGTACCGATGCGAAGTCAAGGCAGGAGCGTCGCCGGTGTTCACGTCATACCTAACAACATGGCTAAGGGAGCTATGTGAGTGGGTGGGATTTTACACAGGGGAGCGCAGGGAACAATGGAAAGGCTTTCAAAAATCACTGGAACAACTTCGAGACACCGGAGTGCAGCCGCGACAAGGGGAAGTGCAAGTACATGGGGGATTGAATGCATGGTGGCAAACACACACGGAGTGCTTCACCCAAGAGAAATCAACCAACAATCACAGTTGGCAAAGGGCAACAGAATCACGTCCGAAGCGCCCGAGGCAGGCAGGCCCGGGAGTGCTACAAGGAGTGCAAGATCTGATTGCAGAACTGGTGGCGAAGGGCTACAGGATAGTGTACACGGACGGATCGTCGAAACGACTGAGCCACAAGGACATGCGCAGGGCCGGGGGCTTTGGCGTGTTCGCGGCGGAAGACGACCAAGGACCAGAGGTGCGCTTCTGTGGCTACGTACCAACACATCACAGGCAAACAAATAACGGAGCAGAGCTTTGGGCAGCCGTGGAAGCCTTACAGGGGTTCTGGGTGCCAAAACTGGCAATCCTCACCGACTCGCAGTACCTGCAGCTGGGAGCGACTGGCAGGGCCCAACACTGGAAGTCAAAGGGAAGGACCACCACATCTGGAAAACTGCAAGTCCACGTCCCAGTCTGGGAAATGCTGCTCCAGGAAATGGCGACGCCGGGAAGAGAAGTCAGGTGGGAACATGTCCCAGCACGTGTCAACGTGCAGGGAAATGAGGTGGCGAATGGATTGGCCATGGAAGGCATGTGTTCAAGCCCACTTTGGTCACAGCATGTTGCACCAAATTCATCATCAGGGTCAGAGTCCACGGTAGGCTTGAGGGGAGGGTCGGGATCAGAGTCAGAGGGCACCAAGGCACTCTGGTCATCCTTGGGTATGGTACCCATGGACAGTGATGAACTGACAGGGGAAGCATCCGGGGAGCCAGCGCCACGTGAGATGGGACCATACTCCTCAAGCAGTACAGAAAGTGAGGACATGAGGACAGGACACACACACCAGGGAGTGCTGTCGAGTGCACTGTCAGCAGCGGACACACTGTCCTTCAGCACTGATGTGAGTGACACCAGGCGGCAGCGCAAGAAGCGAAGGCTCAGGAAACGCAGGAACCCAGGACAGGGTCGATAATGACAGAGCCAGTAGCCCTTGCACAATAGTGCGGACATCTCACAAGTTCCAAGCACAACAATGCATGTCTGAAAAATCTGTGTTCTGACGCAGAGTTTGCATCACATGAGGTGCGTTTTGTCGCAGTGAGCAGCAACACGCAAAGGAGAACTCCAAGCAGCTGAACGCCGCGTCCTGTCGCGGACAGGCACCCAGGCGTTATGCCGTCTGGAAGGACACAACAGGAGAAGGGATCACATCAGCAGCGGTATGGCCCATACACACACATCCAGCCAACCCCAAAGAAGGTCAAGCCTCAGCAAGAACGCCAGCGTTTCAAGGTGCAAGCACTGAGCCAGCTAGACGCCATCGCGAACGAAGGACTGCACGCAGTTGAAGCAGAGCTGACCACAATGGCTTGGGCCCGCAACCAGCAGATCTGGCTCCGACTGGACCAACCACATGACACCAGGATGCACTGTGAGATTGTGGACAACCATGGGGAACCATTGATGATGAGCAATCAGGAACTCTACTCGGTGATGGTCCAGATCAACTGGACCCTGAAGTCTCAGGCTCTGGCGAACATGCAGGTCCAGTGGCGACCCAAAAGTGCAGGCAAGTGGCACCCGTTCCAGTGGGAGGCGATCCTCCACTGTCCAACGGCAGAAGGACACAGAGCGGTGCCCTCCTCGGTGAGCAGAACTGGAGATTGCATGCATGTGTGGCTGGCAGGCCGAGCGGACCTCTTGGGGTTGTTCCAAAGAACGCTCTTCAGGCAGGCGGACCCGGTACCCGGGGACGCTGTGCGGTTCCTCTACACGCTGCTGAACACACCCCCATGCGAAAGAAGATACGCATGACAGGGGGTGACACAAAGGAGAAGAAGAGTGGAGCACATGGTGCAGATACCCCATCGTCGTGGCTTAGTGGATACACCACACCTCTTCTGTCCCGTGGAGGATGATTCGAACCCCGGGGGGGATAGAGATGCACCGAACGACCCGAACCACCCTTTTTTTTGGGCGCGAGAGAGAGAGAGAGAGAAAGAGAGAGAGAGAGGGTAGAGCACAGTGGGATCGGAACAGAGAGGAGCAACAGGAGAGATAGAGCAGGGGAGAGCAAGAGATATTTGGGGGGAGAGAGTAGGAGAGAGACCCACAGAGCAAGAGACCGGGGCTAACCGGCGCAAAGGGAGGGTGGTGGGATCGAGCTGACCAGGGTAAACGGGACGCCACGGCAGCACGGAATAGTCAAGAAATGAAAAAGCAGGGCGCCGTAGCACCCCTGAGCCACAGGCTCGACACGTCGTCACGTGTTGAACAGCCGAAGCATGACTGGGGCTGCGAGAGTGCGGCCCAAGTGAGGCAGCTGGAACCCAGTGGGCAAGAAAAAGTGGACAGCATGCGCATGAATGGTGTCGAGCGAAAAAGGTAGACGCCACACATGGTACAGCAATGAACTGTTGAGACACCTGACGGCAGGAGCACATGCTGAAGTGTAGAGACGCGTTTACACCGACACAGGCGCCTTTGCGCCCCTAGGGCACGACAACGACACGTCCTTACGTGCCAGGGAAAGAGTGCAAGCCAGGGGCATGACCTGCAGGGCAAGGGTTAGAGTCTAACCGGCACTGCGGGTGGGTGGTGGGTGCGAGCTGACCTCACTGTCCAGAGGAGCAGAGCCAATGCACAGCCAGAAACCACCTGGTGTGGTACAGAACTGGTCTACGCTGCAGTGCAGCAAGCAAGACATTGAACAATTGTGGTTATGACCATGCGCCTGTGACACGGGGGCGTATGCGAACCCAGTTTCCGTTGCCTCATGGCCCGGGCACCGGCGCAAAGGGAGGGTGGTGGGTTCGAGCTGACCGGGGTGTATGGGACGCCAAGACAGCACGGAACAGTCAAGTGGTGAAAAAACAGGGCGCTGTAGCGCCCCTGAGCCACAGGCTCGACACGTCGTCACGTGTTGAAAGGCCGAAGCATGACTGGGGCTGCGGGAGTGCGGCCCAAGTGAGGCAGTTGGAAGCCAGTGGGCAAGGAAAAGTGGGCAGCATGCGCATGCATGGTGTCGAGCAGATAAGGTAGGCGCCACACACAGCACAACAATGATCTGTTGAGATACCTGACAGCAGGAGCACATGCTGAAATGTTGAGACGCCTTTGCGCCACCAAAGGCGCCTTTGCGCCCCTGAGGCACGAGTACGACACGTCCTCACGTGCCAGGGAATGAGTGCAAGACAGGGGCACGACCTGCAGGGCAAGGGTTAGAGTCTAACCGGCACTGTGGGTGGGTGGTGGGTGCGAGCTGACCTCACTGTTCAGAGGAACAGAGCCAATGCACAGCCAGCAACCACCTGGTGTGGTACAGAACCGGTCTACGCTACAGTGCAGCAAGCATAACACTGAACAATGTGGTTATGACCATGCGCCTGTGACACGGGGGCGTATGCGAGCCCAGTTTCCGTTGCCTCATGGCCCCCCGGGCCCTTATCGGCAAGGACTGAACAGGCCGGTATGGGTTGGCTGATAAATTGCTTTTCTGGGGTGACCTCCGGTGACCCCCAAGGGACCTTGGGCCAGGCCTAAGTCATTGTTTGGTGATAGTGGGAGCACATATAAACCCATGGGGATGTGTGTAGCGCCGGTTGGGCCCCCGTAGTGGTGCCCATTGCCCCCCAAAGGGGGTGTTTTGGCGTGTTTCACACCCTATTGAGCATTCTTGGCCTATAGCGGCCATTGTGCGTTGATTGAGACCCCGGTCTTGAAGAATGTGTTGCCTGTATGTGGTTTCCTGGTCTAAACTTGGGTACCCCGGGTTCCCCCCCCCGTATGGACCCGTGTGTGTGCATACCGTTCCTGTACATCCGACTGATACTGCATCTTTTACGTGCACCGTATCTGTACTTAGTTGGTAAGGGATATGTTCCAGGTGTCTATCACCACCCGCGTGCAGGCACGCGCCAGGGGGATCCACTCTCCCCGGCGCTGTTCTCCCTGGTGGCATCCTTTGTGATTTTCCCGCTACAAGACCTGGGTCCGGGGCTGACTATCATGATGTATGCGGATGACCTCATCATCTTCTTGGATGGACGTGCCAACCCACAGCTGCTGGGGAGGGTATGGGAAGTGGTGTCTTGTTTTGGACAGTTTTCTGGGCTGAAGGTCAACCTGAATAAAACGGCAGCGATAGTTCGCAACTGTGGGGGAATGGAGTGGGCGAGGTGCTTTCGGGACATTGGGGTGGACGTCAAAAACTTCGTCAAGTATCTGGGTGTACGCTTGGGGAATATACGGCACCACCAGGATGACCAGGGATGGGGGCTGACAATAGAGCAGGCTTTTGCACCAGCACTGCAAGAGGCCTTTCGTCGCGCACGGGTGGTATCCACGCTGCAGTTGTCGATGGACGAACGTGCATTCATGCTGACATCATGGATTCTGCCGGTTGTGGCATGGGTATCCAAGGCATACTATGCCCCAGTATCAGTGGTCAGACAGCTGAAGTTGGTGTACCACGTGACTATGGGTACCAACAGCTGGGGAATTACTCTGCCAATCCTCTCACGGCCAAGAACGCAAGGGGGACTGGCACTGCCGGAGCCAGAGCTGTTTCTCATGCACCAGGCAGCGGCTCCGTTCGTCAGCCTTTTGGGGGAGCCTCACAAGTATCCCGACAAGGCAGTGGAGACCTTCTATGCATGGACGACAACCATCGGGTTCACACCATCCAAAGACAACCTCCGATATATCCAGCTGGGCATGGTCCGGACGGCGGAGCTGACGTTCTTGGGATGGTCGGCAAAGGCACACTCAAATATCCAACGGGTGGCCCCACAGGTGCCCCCCCCCGGCAAACCGGGACCAACTGCCACTGTGGCACTCTGTGTACTTCCGAAATGAGTTCAACTGCTCCTACTACAACACGAAAATGATCCGGCAGGGAATGCTGACGTGGGGTCAATTGCAATCCTTGGAGGACGTAAGGCTGTTGAATGCACTGCCTCGAACATGGAAAGGGGTGTACAATCATGGCGGACGACTCCTCAATAAATTCCCGTCACAAGGGGGGTTTGATACCCCCGTAGTCCATACCCAAAACTGGACCATGGCATGGCTGCTTCAGTTCTACGCCTCTCAGCCAGGGGTCCGCGACCCACAAACACCGGAGGTATGGGAACAATGGGCACAAGCACAGCTACCGCCGAGGGTTCAGGACTTTGCGCAAAAAGTGCTGTGGCACAAACTGACCGTGCATGCAAGAGTCTACAAGAGGTCGGGCACGGACAAGTGCCCGGTGTGCTCTCAAAAGGAGACGGTCAAGCACGCGATGGTCGAATGCCCCATGTTTCAAGTGGCGGCGGCGGTTATACAGCACTACTATGGCCAGGTGGAAACTGGTAACGGGAAGTCTGCAGTCCGAGACATGATGGAGTCTGACCACCAGGGGTGGTTGCTGAACACGAATCAAGGCTGGGCAATGTGGTCGGCACGAAGTGCCCACTGGCGATACCGATGCGAAGTCAAAGCAGGAGCATCACCGGTGTTCACATCATACCTGACAACATGGCTAAGGGAGCTGTGTGAATGGGTGGGGTTTTACTCAGGAGAGCGCAGGGAACAGTGGAGAGGCTTCCAGCGGTCACTGGAGCAACTTCGAGATACCGGAGTGCAGCCGCGACAAGGGGAAGTACGAGTACTTGGGGGATGGAATGCATGGTGGCAAACACACACGGAGTGCTTCACGCAAGAGCGATAAGCCGACAAACACAGTTGGCATAGGGAAACGGAATCACGCCCGAAGCGCCCGAGGCAGGCAGGCCCGGGAGTGCTACAAGGAGTGCAAGATCTGATTGCAGAACTGGTGGCGAAGGGCTACAGGATTGTGTACACGGACGGTTCGTCAAAACGACTGAGCCACAAGGACATGCGCAGGGCCGGGGGCTTTGGCGTATTCGCAGCGGAAGATGAGCAAGGACCAGAGGTGCGCTTCTGCGGCTACGTACCAACACGCCACAGGCAAACAAATAACGGAGCAGAGCTTTGGGCAGCCGTGGAAGCCTTACAGGGGTTCTGGGTGCCAAAACTGGCAATCCTCACCGATTCACAGTACCTGCAGCTGGGAGCGACTGGCAGGGCCCAGCACTGGAAGTCAAAGGGATTAACAACCACGTCTGGTAAGCTGCAGGTCCACGTCCCCGTCTGGGAAATGCTGCTCCAGGAAATGGCGACGCCAGGAAGAGAAGTCAGGTGGGAGCATGTCCCAGCGCATGTCAACGTGCAGGGGAATGAGGTGGCAAATGGATTGGCGATGGAAGGCATGTGTTCGAGCCCGCTGTGGTCTCAGCATGTTGCACCACACTCATCATCAGGGCCGGAATCTACGGTAGGCTTGAGGGGAGGGTCGGGATCAGAATAAGAGGACACCAGGGCACTCTGGTCATCCTTGGGTATGGTACCCATGGATAGTGATGAGCTGACAGGGGAAGCATCCGGGGAGCCAGCGCCACGTGGAATGGGACCATACACCTCAAGCGGTTCAGAAAGTGAGGACATGAGGACAGGACACACACACCAGGGAGGTTTGTTGAATGAACTGTCAGCAGCGGAAACACTGTCCTTCAGCACAGATGTGAGCAACACCAGGCGGCAGCGCAAGAAGCGAAGGCTCAGGAAAAGCAGGAACCCAGGACAGGGTCGATAATGACACAACCTGTAGCTCTTGCATTCTGGTGCGGATGTCACACAGGTTTCAAGCCCAACAATGCATGCATGTCTCAAATTTGCGTTCTAACGCAGACCTTTTCGTCACAAGAGCCGCGTCCTGTCGCGGCGTCCAGTAGCACACAATAGCGACAACAAAGCGGCTGAACTCTGCGTCCTGTCGCGGAAGAGCATCCGGGCGTAATGCCGCCGGAAAGGACATGGCAGGAGAAGGGACCACGTCAGCAACGGCATGGCCCATACACACACATCCAGCCAGCCCCAAAGAAGGTCAAGCCTCAGCAAGAACGCCAGCGTTTCAAGGTGCAAGCACTGAGCCAGCTAGACGCCATCGCGAATGAAGGACCGAGAGCAGTTGAAGCAGAGCTGACCACAATGGCTTGGGCCCGCAATCAGCAGATCTGGCTCCGACTGGACCAACCACACGGCACCAGGATGCACTGTGAGATTGTGGACAATCATGGGGAACCATTGCTGATGAGCAATCAGGAACTCTACTCGGTGATGGTCCAGATCAACTGGACCCTGAAGTCTCAGGCTCTGGCGAACATGCAGGTCCAGTGGCGACCCAAAAGTGCAGGCAATTGGCATCCGTTCCAGTGGGAGGCGATCCTCCACTGTCCGACGGCAGAGGGACACAGAGCGGTGCCCTCCTCGGTGAGCAGAACTGGAGACTGCATGCATGTGTGGCTGGCGGGCCGAGCGGACCTCTTGCAGTTGTTCCAAAGAACGCTCTTCAGGCAGGCGGACCCGGTACCTGGGGACGCTGTGCGGTTCCTCTACACGCTGCTGAGCACACCCCCATGCGAAAGGAGATATGCATGACAGGGGATGACACGCAGGGGGGAGTAGGACAGATTGGAGCAAGTGATGCAGATAACCAATCGTCATAGCCCAGTGGATTAACCGCACCTCTTCTGTCCTGTAGAGGATGGTTCGAACCCCGGGGGGGATAGAGGTACACCGAACGTCCCGAAAACCCCTTTTATGCGAGAGAGAGAGAGAGAGAGAGAGAGAGAGAGAGAGAGAGAGAGAGAGAGAGAGAGAGGGACGCAGTGGATGAGGAACGGAGAGGAGAGAGAGAGAGAGTGGGGCGCAATGGAAAAGGAACGGAGAGAAGGAGAGCGAGAGAGAGGGCAGGAGAGAGGGCAGGAGAGAGTGAGAGGAGAGACCCACAGAGCAAGAGTCGGGGGCTAACCGGCGCAAAGGGAGGGTGGTGGGTTCGAGCTGACCAGGGTGTATGGGACGCCATGGCAGCACAGAGCAGTTTAATGGTGAAACAACGGGGCGCCATTGCGCCCCTGGAGCACAGGCGCGACACGTCGTTACGTGTTGAAAAGCCGAAGCATGACAAGGGCTGCGAGAGTGCGGCCCATGTGAGGGTAATGGATGCGAGTGGACATGAAAATGTGGGCGGCCTGTGCACGCATGGTGTGGTGTTGAAAAGGTATGCGCCACACACAGTACAACAATGATCTGTTGAAGTGACCGGCAGCCAGAAATTTTGTTGAAGTGTTGAGACGCCTTTGCGCCACCAAAGGCGCCTTTGCGCCCCCGAAGTTCAGGTACGACACGTCCTCACGCGCCAGAGAGCAAGTGCATGATAGGGGCACGACCTGCAGGGCAAGGGTTAGAGACTAACCGGCACTGTGGGAGGGTGGTGGGCGCGAGCTGACCTCAGTGTCTAGAGGACCAAAGCCAAAGCACAGTCAGCAACCACCTGGTGTGGTACAGAACTGGTCTGCGCTGCAGTGCAGCAAGAAAAACACTGAACAATGTGGTTATGACCATGCGCCTGTGACACGGGGGCGTATGCGAGCCCAGTTTCTGTTGCCTCATGGCCCGTATGGACCCTTCCCGGTGAGGGCTCAGTTGTTTCTAGGTCGGCATGCGGCGGCTGAGTTTTTTCGAAAATCACCTCGCAGAGGTCGTTAGATCAAAACCATGCAGGCCCGCAAAAATGGGAAAACACCACATACCCCCCCCCCCCCCCCTTTTGGGCCTATTCGTACCCTTTCCCAAGGGGTTGAATTGTTGGTTTAACCCTTGTAAAATCATTATTTTGTCCAATAAATCCCCCAATGCCAGGACCTCCCTAGCCCCCCCCACCCACTTGAAACCCACTGTTTTGAGGGGGGGATGGGGGTGGGGGTCAAAAAATGTCGCACAAATGGCCCCCTCCCTTTTTGCGTTGAAAATGACGAATCTCTTGGTTTTTTCGATTTTAAGCCAAAAAAGTGTTTTTGAGACCTGACTCCATAGGGTTTGTATGGGCGGAATGGGGCGAGCGCTCATGCACTTTGTGCAGTTTTCAGCCATTTTTGCAATGTCGGCGTTTTTTGTGACCTTAGTCCGTCCGTCCAAAAAGCCCAGGAATGAGAGCGCTGACCACTCTGCTGACAAGGGACAAGGGGTTCGCTTTTTGGCCCAAAATCTGCTGCCCATATGTTTCGCCAATGCATTGGGATTTCTTCGCCGATGTTGGGGGAGAGGGGCTAAGTATCACAGGTTATGGGTAGATGAGGACGCCTCTGGATAAGATGATGACAACGAGGAAATGTTTTTTTTGTTTTTTTTGTTGTGCTATCATGAGGTCATGGTTTTCATGGGTATGCAAAATGGGTTCGAGCAACAAATGTGCGCGCAGTACTCAGTGCCTAGTTGTCCCCGAGGGCTCGGTGTCTACACTGCATGTGTGCCGCATCGAGGCCTGGAGGCCGTTTGTTGAGGTACTGAACTCAGCACTGGGTGGTGTTGGGGCTTGACAACCATCGGAGGAGGAGGAGGGGATACCCCATCTGGATCACCCCCCCCCCCCTTCATGCACCCTTGTCTAGCTGCACCACATGCCCGCCTGAGAGCGATGGTAATGCGTGCATAACACGTCTGCACGACTGGCTTGACCAGGCTTGACCAGAGCTCCACCCCAAACCCCGTATGCCAAATAATGAGAAGGATCTGGTGTCCTCCAGACTGCAGACTGACATTGCGTCGGTGTCCCTGGCACGCCTAGGATTTGGGTCCAACCTTCTCCACAGTTTGACTGAAGTGGTGCATGGGCTGCGGGCTGCAGGTGCAGAAGGTGTAGGACATTATGTTCTCCAAAAATGCTTCAAACAGAGCATGCGTATGCACACTGTCCGAGCGTGCTGCGCAGCCAACAGACTATTGGACGGAAGTGTGATGGATTTTGCATGGCGATGGGAGGAAGCAGGGATAAGCAGTGCATTGTCATCTTGGAAAAAAATCAGGACCATCATCAGCTTTAAGATCGTGCGCTGCTTGCGCACAACACACAGTTCATCACTGAAAACTGGTATATGGCTTAAGAACGCTTGGGCGGAATGCCTTTCCAGGATGCAAATTCAGCAGGTGGTTCCCTGATACTATGGAGAATCGCAATACATGAGTTGTTCAGGGTGGACGCCACGCTTTTTTATCACGGCTAACTGGCGCAATGCACAAGCACTGGACCAAGCCTTTGCGCAAGGTGGGTTTCACTGGAATGGGAGGGCTGATGGATGGGGCGGTTCAGGGTTCGTGGGTGGATGGGTGGGCGGGTAACTCCATGAGTAGATTTCATTTCCCCTGCCTTAGACTTTTCTGACGTTTGTGGGTGGGGTCAACCCACGCTCGGCAAGCCCCAAAATAAGCAGCCACCCCTGCTGGCTCAATGATGGTTTGCAACAATTTTGACCCCCTCAGCCGGCGATGTTGAGGTCCAAAGCTACACTGCAATGCCCCCTCGCATGGTCCATTCTTCTGGGGGTTGGACAGGAAGGGTGGCACCGAGCACTCGACCAGTCACCAAACAGCACGTGAGAATCGTTTGTCACATTACATTTGTGGTTGTGACTGCCGGTGGTTGCCCACCAACAGGCGTCAGCTGACTGTCAGTTGCCGTGGGGCAACCGCTGTCAGTAAACAGGCCAACCGCCGTCAGCGAACCTGCCAACCACCGTCAGTGCACCCGCAGTAGTGGCAGGATAAGTTTTTTTGTTTGAAAACGTCGACCAACCGCCGTCGGTTACCCTTCCGCCGCCGCCGGTTACTCTTCAACTGCCGTCGATTTCCCTGCAACCGCCGTTGGTTGCTCTTCAAGTGCCGTAAAATTGTGCGCCTAAATATGAGCTGGTAACTAAGACGGTCCGAGTTTTCCTTTGATTTCAAAAGGTCCGACCATCCACCGCCGTCAGTGGACTTGTGTTCTTCATTTAAATTTCACAACCCCTTGTGCAGGTGGTATGCACCCAAGGAACAGTACACCAGTGGGAAGTGCCGAGCCTTTATCAACTCCCCTCCAACCCATGCCCTGCAATCGTCGAGTTCCTTCCACCTGGCCTTCTGGGGATGGCAGTGCACGCTCTTCTCTCCAGATCGCCTCATGGCCTGCGAGTCGTCCCCCCTGATTCCCCTCCTGGAGGACGCCCTGCGCACCCACTCCCTCGTCAAGTCCCCAGATGGCACAGTGTACACCGGCTTCGTCGACTTCGCGGACCTGCAGCGCAGCGACTGCACTTTCCTGCCCATGAACCTCCGCGCCCTGGACCCGGCGGTGGTGCGTGCGCTCGTTGAAGCCAACATGATGCAGCTGCAGGAGCGTGACGTATTGTGCGAGTTCGGCCCCATCAGCCTTGTGGTGAACCGCAGCGACTGCACCCGCACATTTCACATCATCGATGGCCAGCACCGCTGCCAGGTAGAGGGAGAAGGACAGGGAGAAGGAGAGCGACAGGGAGAGGAAGGGGTGTGGAGATTGGCTCTGGTTTCGGCCGGCTGAGCCGCCTGTCCACGATCCCTGTGTGCAGCCTTGGATGGAGTGCAGGGCAGGGCGTTTTTTAGTGGACTAGGTTTTTTCGTTTTGAATACAAATGTCGACCTCCAGCCGCTATCGGTGACCATCCACCAGCCGTCGATCACCCTTCTGCCGCAGCGGTTGCTCTTCAACCGCTGCCGGTCACCCTCCAAGCGCAGTGGGTTGCCCTTCAAGTGCCGTCCAATTGTGTGCATAGATAATGAGCTGGGCTACTGGACGGCCCGAATTATATATTTTCATTCAAAAAGCGTCCTGGTGGAGGCACAGCTTGTATCTTGCTTATGTAGGCTCATCGCACTGGGGTTTGGCTTCATCCCGAAGCATTCCATGATTGGCATTCACCGCAGGGCGCATCACCCTCGGCGGACCATGAGCATGCTGTACGACTGTTGGGCTCATCACCCCGTGCAGTGTGGCTTGTGTTGCCTGTTGCCTGGATTTCCCTCTGCTGCCCGTGTGCACCAGCACGCTCTGTGTGCCTGCACTACGCCGATTTTCCACCGGGGTCCTTGGGTCCCCTCCCTTTGGGGTCCTGGGGTCCTTGGGTCCGGCCCCCCTCCCATTCTCTTGTGCTTGTGTCTTGTGCTGTCTCCATCCAGACGACAGTCTGGCCTAACAAAGAATCCCCTCAGTGTTCTTTGTCATTTAGGTTGGTTTGAATGCATATGGCCCCATAAACAATCATCCTCATGGCAGGTTTCGGCCATTTTTGCCAGGTTTGGGTGCTAGTGGCTGCACTCTCCCTCTCCCTCTCCCTCTCCCTCTCCCTCTCCCTCTCCCTCTCCCTCTCCCTCTCCCTCTCCCCCTCAAGAAATCCTGAGGCCATCCATCTTGCCCACCCTTTTGGATCCCAATTCGTGCGGCAAAATGGTTAACCTGGAACTCTTGCATCCCAGCCACTGCGGACCCTCTGTGAGTCGATTCAAAGGGCGTGTTTCCCAAAACATCATACACACGCCTTCAGTGAGAGCAGGAGGACTCCGAGACAGCAAAAGCTGACCCAGCATGAACCCTATCCGTATCGGGCTTCGCACGTCACTACAGTGCACGTGCTTGTGCACAGGCCCCCGAATCAGTGCAGGGTTTCGTGTAGCATTTACAGCAAGATGTTGTCAATGTTCTCCAGGGCTGTCCGGAGATGGGCGCTAAGGATGCGTGCAGAAAGACCGAAGGGCTACGGATCGGTGGCATGGGCCTCTGGGGGTCGGTTCCGAAATAGAATGTGCAAAAGGAGGGGCCATGTAGCAAGGCAATGGGGGACAAGGGGGGGCTGCAAAGCGAGAAGGAGGTGGTGGTGGTATGCAGCCAAATGGTCGCAAATAAGTCCTCCATAAACGCCTGTATTACTGAAGAGTGCACCCTTCATTCAGGCCATGCAGCAGTTGCTGCCCCTGTGCAACACCCTGATCTTCCACCTGCGGGTGAAAATCGTAGCCAACGAGTCCGAGGCGTTCGCAGAGCTCCAGCAGTGCCAGTCCATGTACGTCTGCAACCCCCGGGCCTTCTTCAGCAACCAGGGGCTGAGGGACACTGCGCAGGAGGTGGTGGCCATGCTGCGGGCCTATTTCACAGCCCCTGGACTGTGGAGGGATGCAACCCTAATTGCCCCCAGTGCAGCTGGGGACGTGGACCCTGACCCACCGTGCCTGACGGATTTGCTGGTCTTCGGCCTCTTGAAAGATTCCGGGCTGCTGGAGAAGCGGCACACGGCCGTTTCGATTTTTGAGACGCTGAAGGTGCTGCAGCGAATTGGAACAGCCAAGTGCACTTGCCTTTGTTGTGTATGGCGTGGTGGTTGGTGTGTTGGTCGGTGTTCTGTTGGGTGTAACGTTCAGTGGCGTGTTGGTAGTTGTGCCTGTAGTTGTGTTTTTTAGTTTTGTTTTGTAGCTGTGTTTGTAGTTTTGTTTTGTACTAGTCTTTGTAGTTTTGTTTTTGTATTTGTGTTTGTATTTGTGTATGTAGTTGTGTATGTAGTTGTGTATGTAGTTGTGTATGTAGTTGTGTTTGCGGTTGTAGTTGTGTTAGTCGTTGTGTTTGTCGTTGTTTGTCGTTGTGGTTGTAGTTGTGTTTGTAGTTGTGTATAGAGCCGTGATTTACATTGTACATTGTTTTGTGCTCAGTAATGTGTTGCAGATTGTGCTCAGTGTTGTCCTCAGTGCTGTGTTCAGCCATGGACCAAATTTTATCCAGAGTGCCCCAAAAATTTCCGACATATCCCCAAAAGTGTCAAAACACTGAAAACCATTTCACACTATGGCATACCACGCCGCCCAGACGACACTGTCCACACTGTACTGCGATGTGCCCTGTGCAGTGCAGCATTCATATTCCCACTCATGTCACATCAGGCCATGGATGCCGTTTTGCAACGAGTTATCGCCCAACGGCCGCACCAGCTGGGCCTGCCCTTGAGGCTTGCCCCAATTGTGGCGCAGGTGCAGACGATGGGCTGTGCGCTGGGGCTGTTCCGGCCTCACCTGCTCCAGTGGTGGGTTTTTGAGAAGCAATTGCCGCTTCTCGTGCCGGAGCATGGCACCGACACGCTGGCCTGCAGTCAAATGGTATGAGCGCTGTGCATGTGGTCCAGCAAAGGAAGTGGTGTAAAGTACGTACCGAACCAGAATGGTGCACGGCTACAACTTGAGCCAAGGCTACAGCCAACATCCACAGCCAAAGCCACAGCCACAGCTACAGTTAATTACAGTGACAGCTTCGGCTACAGTTCCATCCACAGCTTGAGCTACAGCCAAAGCTTCCGCCTCAGCTGGAGCCACAGCTACAGCGACAGCCAGCTAAGCTACAGACACATTTATCTGCGGTCACTTCAACAGTTGTTGATTGACTGCCCGTTTGGAGGGTCTTCAATCAAAAGAAATGAAGGAACTACCCACCCCGTTGAAGACTTCCTTTGGTGGATGGGCCATGTTGGTGCCCATAGTGGGAAAGCTCAAATAATGGGATTGTACTCATGTTGCCTGGGGCTTGCGTTTCTGGCCGCAGATAGACTCAGGGCGGCTTTTGACCGCGCCGAGGCTCCAAATGGAGGACTTCCAAACCACAGCACTGAAACCATGTCACACACGAGGCATCACTATTTTTGGTCTTGTTTCCCCCCCCCTGCAGTACAAAACCACGTGCTGAGGGGTTTCATTTATAGTCCTGTTGCCCCCCGTTCAGCACAGAACCACGTGCTGGGTGTCCTCTGTTTAGATTTTAGCTGTTTTGTGCCCCCTTCAGCAGAAAACCATGTGCTGAGGATCCTCGGTCTCATGTTTGGTGTTGTTCCCCCCCCATCAGCACAGAACCACATGCTGAGGGTCCTCGGTTTCTTTTTTGGTCTTGTTTCCCCCCCTTGCAGTACAAACCCACGTGCTGGCGGTCCTCTGTTTCATTTCATTTATTGTCCTGTTGCCCCCCGTTCAGCACAGAACCACGTGCCGAGTGTCCTCGGTTTAATTTATAGTGGTGTTGCCCCCCCTTCAGCACAGAACTACATTGTGAGGGTCCTCGGTTTCATTTATAGCCATGTTGCCCGCCCTTCAGCGCCGAACCACATGCTGAGGGTCCTCGGTTTCTTTTTTGGTGTTGTTCCCCTCCCTTCAGCACAAGACCACGTGCTGAGGCTCCTCTGCTTTGGTTGGGAATAATTGTGGTGGGGAATTGTTGAACACCGGAACGCTTTGGTACACTCAAATTTTATGGAAAATAGCTTTGCAGATAAATTTCCCAAAGGAAAATTTTCAGTACACCGCAAACACTAGGTTCCAAAATGCAAAATTAGCACTTTCACGAGAGCCACATTTTTTTTTTTGCAAGGCAGTATCTTTGTTGAAAGGAGATGTTGTTTGGTACTACAACAACAAGGTGATGAGGCCTATATGTCCTTTGGATGTACAACCCCCACCTCCCCCATGCTCACCACACCCAACATATCGCAAGCCATAAACGAAACCCCCTGCCCACTCCATCACACCACTTCAGCCGTCTCGTAAGGATGTCATGCTGTCCCACTTCTACAAATCCTGTGTCATTGGTGGGTTCCGTGCAAAAACAATCATTTCCTGTAACTAATGTTTTCGCTGAATCTAGTGAAACCAGAGTTTAGGATTTTATTCAGTAAAACCAGGGTTTAGGATTTTATTCAAACAGTTTTCATGCCAATTACAATACGCCATGCATTAGGACCATTTGGAAACAACACGGTGTAAGGATGTCTGTAACACATGTAACACAGCCAGTTACGGGAAGACGGATCTGTGACTAACGAATCGGTACACTGACCGACAAAAACATATAGAGACACGCATAACAAGAGGTCCAATACAACACAAATCTTAACCCGAGGGGATAGCAAATCCCCTCAAATTTTGGTGTTTTACACGAAGGCACCTTTTGTTTAACAGCAAAAATAACTCGGGCAACTGCCATGTACAGGGCGCCGGGGGTGTCCTATGGACCATACGTGCTCATAGAAGGACGAAACTATAGGTTGAGTTAATGCATCTCTGATAGTCTTCTAGCATTCTTCAACAGAATCACACCGCACTCACATATGTTACTCTAAATAACTTTCTCCGGATCCAGCTAAACTCGATGGAAGAGAAAATATGAGGGAAGTGAAATTCGGAAAACTAGATACAGGGTTTTATCCGGATCTTGGAAAGTAGGCTAAATTTCCAGTGAAAAAAGAGGTATGGTGGCATTCGGCCAACCCCTAGGTCGCTGTACACGTTGACATCCCCAAGTGATTTGATTTATGTCTCAACAGTGTGGACAACAGCCATTTATAGTGCAAAAAAGGGCATGGGGTCTTTCAGATTCCGCGGTTCTTTGTATTATAGAAGAATGCATTTTTTTTGCAACTTCATTGTTTGGAAAATATGTCAAGATTTCCATCACAGGCGGGCTCCTCGTTGCTATTTAAAAAAAGATATTTTCACATCTCATATATTTTAGGTCTCACGCGAGTGCACTCACCTGGCACCTATCAACACTCACTGGGACTGCCGCTAGACTGGTTTAATAGAGACAAGCAACGCCACATCGCAGCGTACCACATGCACAACCTAACCCACTAAGACCGTGCTAGCCTAGCAGTCAGCACACGGACAGATGAAATTGGGTACGCCTACTGTGCGGGATGTCCCTAGAGGTGGCCAGCCACCTCTGCGTGTGTGGGGCGCAAGCAGGGGGGGGGTCGCTGGGCCCGGGTCCTTTACGCCGACTCCCCCCCCCCCCCCCCAAGAAATTGGCACCAAAGTGCTGAACCATCGGCGCCAAAGGCGCCGAAAGCAAATTTTTCTTGATGTGGCAAAGGGTAATAGATGGTGTTTTCACCCCATGTATGTGTCTATACTCAATATACTTTTCACGAATTTTCAGGAAAAATCAATAATGGGCAAAAATGGGTATTTTTTCAGTCTGCCTGAAATAAGTATCCCACCTCTGCGCAGAGTTTCTTAGAGATGGCCACTACCCTAGTTGGTGGGACAGTGTACTGACAAACAGAGGCCCTTGGTTGAATTCTCAGTGGAAGCAAAAGCACACTGTGGACATAAAGGGGGGGGGGATAGGGGCTACATGATGCGGTCGCCACAAAAGGAGGACTGAGCATGGGATTGCACAGGCAAAAGGTTATTATGTGCCCCCGTTGGGGAAAAGACCCTGCAAGTGGACATCCCAGGGCCCAAAAACCGTTGTTTGGGAGAGGTTTTTTTCCCCATAGCTCACCAAGAGTCTACTATGCAAAGGCAGATGACATGCAGCCAATTCTGATTTTGTCCCCTTTGTTGGGGTCCCGAGAACGCAAGGGTCATGTAGCATTCCCGCCCACTTGTGGGCCCCCGAGAAGGTAGGGGTGGGGCAGCCAATTCTAATTTTGTCCCCATTAAACCCCCTTAAAACAAAAGTACCACCTACCATCCCCCCCCCCACCTGTTGCAATATTTTTTGCCCCTACATCTGCACCTGCAAGTGATCAACGCAGTGAGAAGGCCATTTCAAGCCATATATGTAGGGGTCCGGAGCCCCCCCACCCCGCCTCTAGCTGGCCCCCTAACCCCCCCACCAGACCCAGCCCCCTCCCCCCCCCCTCCCTGAAAGTGGCACGGAAGCGTGAACGAGTCGGCGTATGGCCCGTTGCTGCGACCCCCCCGTGGGCGCAAGCCCATGAGTGGCGACTGTCTAGACTGCTCCTATTGGTAACAGCGCCTTCAGCACACATGCACACATGCACACATGCACACATGCACACATTCACACATTCACACACCCACCCACCCACCCACCCACACACACACACATACAACCCAATTACTCAACCTGGTTACCATCCTGTCAGAAGGCAGAACTCAAGAACGGGGCGCCAGCACTCAAGAAATCATGGTTCGGCAATACAGCAGTAGGACACAGATGTTGAACCTTGCAGTTTGAGCATGATTGAAAGAATTGGGCGTCACACACACACATACACACATACAAGAGGGTGTCTTGCTGCATTGTGGAATGGGTTGAAAGGGTAAAGGGGTTCAAGTAGAAGAGTTCCTTCATCCTATGTGTAGCCTAACGTTGCATGCCTTCATAACTTCTCTTTTGGGTGGACCAAAAAAAGTGTGCCCATCCGAAAATCTCATCCTATCCCCATTCCAACGACCCTCTGCGCTCTGTCTTCTCACTGTACAGGTAAGAGAGAACGGTCCATCCACACCAACAAGTCAGCCCTCATCCAATGGCCAGCTCTTGGGGACGGGCCTCAAGTCAGGTGTGAGGACTTTGCATGTGGGCATTTTGCAGGTTGTAGTAGTTATATTAATTTCATCACCAGCCGATTTGCCTGAAAATGTCATCATGTGAGGTTTGAGGAAACAGCACAGAACGGCTTCGGTTACACTTCGTGGCAGTGCCAATGCGTACATATATTGGCAGTGTGGGTCACACGCTGTCAGGGAGGCTGCCAGAACTTGGCACTCCCATAGAATGGCACTCTGAGATAGACAGGTGGGTAAACACACAGGGGATACCGCCCTGGTGCCTTCGTGGTTGCTGGTACAACCATTCCATTCAGTCTGTGGGTGTGCGGGGAGGCTGTATAACCAAAGATATGTTTTGGGACACCCTTCTCCTGGCACCTATCTTGTGGTATGGGCTTGTGACACCAAGCACGCAAAGCGACGCCACTTGCATGACCTTCGCGCAAGTGTGACCCCCATTGTTTTGTCTTTCAAAGGGGCCATCTGCACCGTGATAGCCTCTGGCGAGGTTGGTTTGGTGTACACTAGGCCGTCCACGCTGCCCTATGCAGCGCCACATCGATGCATATTTGCACTTGTACCGAATGTCCTCTTTAATTTTGTGGTGCATCTGGCACTATGGGGCGGGATGGCAATGTCATCAGCTGTTTGTTGTTTGCGACACCCTCAACAGTATCTACTGCAGAGGAACCAGGCGCCACATCTGTCAAAGCAGTAGCGCCATCTACGGGCACATGTGACATGCCGTGGCCACACACCAGGCCGGCAGTCAGCTGATAGCTGGTGCGCAATCCGAACAGGTGTCCGGACTATGGGTTCCTGAAGACAATCAGCAAAAGGGGGACTGGGCATTGCGGTTGGAGTTTGACGGAAACCTGATAGGCCCCCCCCACCAGCCTGTAATATTTTCTAAGGTAGCCTATGGTGGCACAAAACTTGAGGCAGCGTGCCACTCCAAATAGAGCTAGTGCAGAATATTGGCGATGCTGGACCCTTGGAGAAAGGAAAACGTTGCACGGCAAGGGTCAAGCACCTGCCCTCACTGCTGTCAATCCCACCAAAAGTTAGTGCATGCACCGACCGGGGTAGTTTCGGACCCTCCTTGCAGCGGTGCTTACAACACTCAGTGATGGGTTTAGCCCATCCGATCACCTCATCTGACCAACCTCTCAATTGAGCCCACATGCCCAGCCCGCCTGCCCAGCCTTCCATCACCTATTGGCTGAGCCTGTCCCCCGCCTTCATCCTTGTGCAGGTTCCAATGGATTCATGGCCCATCTGCCGGATGACATTTTGCAGCACATCTCCGATTTCCTGGCCACCCGCCCCTTGAGCCACACAAACCGCAAGACCTGGGCTGCATTGCAGGGGCAGCATTTGAGGCTGCGGATGACAACACCCATGCAGATACCTGATGCAGGGCAGAGGTCCCCTTCCTTCTGCATCCGTGTGCCTGTCCCCTGGCCCCTCTGTCTGTCCTTGGCGAGTCGGGTTTTCAACTTGGGGCTGTGGGGGGGGGGGGTCAATACAGCTCCCCAAAACTGGGGGGGGGGGTTGATTCGGGAAAAGGGCTCAATTGACCATTGGTCAGTCATTATGAACGCACCAAAAAACTTTTTGAGCATTGAAAATGGTCAATTTTGTTTTCATCTAATACATGGCAATTGATGATTTTTCTGAACCCCCTCAATGCGCTGATTCCAAACACCCCATATTCATTTTTTGCCGAATTTAGGCCCCGGGTCACCTCCGGGGCCAGGGGGTCAGTCTCCGCAGGGCGTCAATCAAGCCCCTTTTGGGGGGGGGGTCTAGCCAGAGGGCTGTATCGACCCCCGCACCCCCCCCGGTCGAAATCCCGCCCACCGCTTCACCTGCCCACATGTCGTGGCAAGCGCCAACGTGGGCGAGCGCCGGGGGAGGACAAGTGACCACGCACCAGAGATAGGGAAGGCGCCGCCGGCTCGTGCCAGCGTCACAGCCCACTGCTTGCAGAGCCATTCTGACTGCCCTCCTCAACATGTCTCAGGTGCATCTGTGATATGCCAATGCGCTGCAGCATGGCACTTTTTCTTCCTTTTTGTATTTTCCCTGTGGCAGAACACGAAAGTAGCATCCGGTTTGAGAGGGGGGGGGGGGGGGCATAGAGGCGACGATGCAAAACAAATTACATTTAAAGCCCTGAGGGCTCTGTGCAAGTTCCTTTAAAGTTGGGACGCATCCGAAGAAAATAAGCCCCATTTCACATGCAGAGCTCCGACGGGTATGTTCATCTTTTTGGATCTGCGTGAATTTGGTTGCAACCCCCGGGGGCAGGGGGGGGGGCTCTTGTCCATTCGGAAGGCAAAACGGGGGTGTGGGACACCGAGCACGCACTGCACGGCCGGGCACAGCCGGATAGTCCTTTAATGTGCAGCGTCGTCATTGTGTTCCGTCGCCGGCACCCTGTTGGGGCAGCATCCCCCCGTGTCTGTTTGTACATCCCACGCCCCCACAAGGCACTCGGGCGGCAACGAGGCAATGCTGTCACCGACCCTTGAGAAACGCACTGGAATGCCACCAGCGTCGGGTCCCCGGGAGATATGTCGTTGCCCACTGGCTGCCGCACGGGCGCACGCACATACCCACACACGCTCCGATGTTGTTGCAATGATATTGGGCGTCACGCACTCGCTCATGTGCATGGCTGTTGTGCCAACCTTTCGGAACGTGTGTACGAGGGAGGGTCACAGTTTTGCACCTTAGATCCCCTCTGCCGTTGAGGCCGCAATCTCTTCGGGGACCGTGGGTTTGAACCACCGCCATCACAGTTCTACGCATTTTCTGTTGTTTGGTTTGGTCCGTTTTGGTCCCACAAAACATTTGGACTGCGGACATGTGCCCCGACGGCCGTGCTCGTGCTCGAAATGCCCATGCGGTGTACTCCGCAACCGTGAGCGTTTCATT
Organism: Eutreptiella sp. 'Long Island Sound 2002'; assembly: GCA_964036045.1. Classification (NCBI taxonomy): domain Eukaryota; phylum Euglenozoa; class Euglenophyceae; order Eutreptiales; family Eutreptiaceae; genus Eutreptiella; species Eutreptiella sp. 'Long Island Sound 2002'. Next base: position 42,797,833 of record OZ038394.1, on the reverse strand, counting down.
CATTCCATCAGAGCCCAGTGTTGGACAACTGGTTGACTGCGTGGATTCCGTCGACGACGATGGATGAGATGGTGTACCACCACCTAAGCCCGTGAACGACCATGAAGGATTTAACACCTCTTCCTTTCTGTGCGATGCCTCCCCTCATGCACATGTGCCCACCAGGGACCAGGGAGGGTGCTGGCAGGCGTGGGGAGGATGCGAGGAGGGTAGGGGGGCAGCACGTGCAGGGCAGCCGCGACCCGCCCACATCCTCCTCGCACCCTCCTTGATCCTCCCCCACATCCCCCGTCCTCCCTGGGCAAGTCAAGTTTTCGACTCCGGGGGGGGGGGGGGGGTGGGGTTGATAGAGCCCCCAAAGACTGGGGGGGGGGGTTGGGAAAAGGGCTCAATTGACAGGACCATTAATCATTCTTTATGAACTCTGGTACTGAAGGGTGGAAAAAAATTTGAGCATTGAAAATGGTCAAAAATTTGCACCAAATGCATGGCAAATGATGATTTTCTGAAACCCTCGCCGCGCTGATTTCAAAAGCCCCGTTTCCATGTTTTGCCGAACTCTGGGTCCGGGTCACCTCCGGGGCCTGGGGGTCGATCTCCGTAGGACTTTGGGTCAATTAAGCCTTTTTTTTTTGGGAGGGGGATCTAGCTAGAGGGCTGTACCGACCCCCGTTCCCTCCCCCCAGTTGAAAGCCCGCCCGCCCATGCATGCCCAGTCATTCCTGCATCCTCCCCCGTCATTTTCCCGCGCCCCCCCCGCATCCTGCGTCTCATGCAGGTGGCTGACCACAATGCGGACGCTTCGCCTGGAACTGCGTGTGCCGCTGTTCCGGAAGATGGGAGACAACGCAGTGCAGGCCCTGGGATGCCTCAAGGCCGCCGCCGCGCTCCACACCCTCCACATGGACATCTCACACAACGACGTGGGGGCCAGCGGAGCCCAGGCCCTGTCGGCCCTCAAGGACGCGCCCTCCCTCCACACCCTGCACGTGGTGCTCTCCAGCAACCGGGTGGGCGATGCGGGGGCCCAGGCCCTCGCCGCACTCAAAGGCGCCCCAGCGCTGCAGAAGCTCCACTTGGACCTCGCCCTGAACCAGGTCGTGTATGCTACCCCCCCCCCGCCGCCATGTCCCTGTCCCCGCAGACTGTGCCCGGCAGCGATGCTTCAGAACAGGCCATTGCAGCGTGGCCGAGCCCCCCACCCCCGTCAGATGCCAAAAAAAGTTTGTGAACCGCAACTCAGCCTCCAATTTCGGGCCTCTTCTAGTAGTTTTCCATTTTTCCCAAAAATTTTCTGATGTGGGGGGTGAGTCGGTTGGTTGGAGATGGGCCCCAAACCCCACCACGCCCTCTTCGGGGGATCCGCAAGCAATGGCCTGCTTCAGAATCACGAAAATTTTCAGGAGGAGGTCCCTGGGCTGGACCCCGGGGGTAGGCCTGCGATTGAAGGGTTGGGGACCCCCCCCCCCCGTCTGACCCCATCAGAGCACTGACACCACAGGGCAGCAGGGCCCGACGGTACCCTGCGCAGGTCGTCCACCTTCCCTCACGTGCACGCATGCACACAGGACGATAGTGTCTCCTGCTCACCAGTGCTCTGGTGAGATGTGGCGGTGGTTGATAGTATGCTCAGCCTTGGAATCAGACAATCAGGTTGTTGAGCCACATAGTTGGGCAGGGAAGGACACTCTCACCGGAGGCCCTCCTCTCGCATGCCAACCCAACCCAACCCCCTCTTCACGGGTGGGGGCGGGGTGAAAAAATTTGCACCCGGAAAATTTTTGTAGCTCCCCGCCCCTCCTCCCAAGGGTTCATTGCAAAAAAAAAATGTCACGTTGCATTTGGAATTTTTTTTTTTGCTCAAGGACAGCTATTTGGTACAAAAATGGATTTGTTTACACCAAATTAATGAATGTGTTTGGATCACCCACTTGCGCATGGCATGGAATGAATTGTGTGAACCCATTGATGCGTCAATTTGGATATTGTGCTTCATCATTTGGGTGAGACGAGGAGTTCATTCTGAGGGTGCTTGTTTTACTTTGCATTTTAGATGTTGGCACATGTCATCCCCTTATTTTAGTCTCCGCTGAACATTGCATGGGCAAACTGTACTCCGCACGGGTGGAAATTTGGCAGGTCCAGCTGGACACAGAAGGGCAGCCAAGCCCAGTCTTTGTATGCAAGCCCCCTCCCCCGCTTGTTGAAAATCGCGACCCTGGCGGTGTGACAGGTAGGACCATAGTTGCCTCAGGGGATTTTTTTTTGGCCCTAAACAGGGAAACGTAGGACTAACAAGTGTTTGAAATTGTCATGCAGGATTGTGGAGGGTGTTTTGTTAGTTCTCTTTGTATCCTCTTTGTATGGCCCAGTAACACATCATGAGTATTTTTTTGGTTAGGTAGGGGCGGTGCATGAGTCCAGATGCCTGGGCCGCTTAGCCAATTGTTGGGGGGTTCTTGCCCCCCCCCCCAAAAAAAAAACCGTTGACCCCGCCCCTCCTTGAAACCCCCCCCCCGAGAGCCCCTAGACACCCCAACAACAACGACAACATGCCCCCCCCCCCCCGCCTAGCCCCCGAGCCCCCACCCCCACTGAGTTTTTGACAGATAGTCGTGGTGGCTAGCTCACAGCAGGACCAGTAGTAGGTAGGTAGTGGGTACAAGCAAGCAAATTGGTTGGCAGCCTTGAAAATGCAAGTGATGATGGATAAACCAACCATTCACCTTGAAATGGCTTCGTTTATTTGGAAATTTCTGTTGTACGTGTAAGGGAAAAATCCTCGAACCCCCCCCCCCCGACCGAAAATAACTTTATGTGCCGTTCCCAAGAATTTTTTCTCTGCCCCTCTTCTGGCATGGCATGAAGCATGCCAGCGCCCGCATGGGAGGGACACCAAGGGGCAGAAGTAGCATGTGTGAGTAGAGGGACAATTCTCCCACTCGCACCCGCCAAAAAACACCTTTCGCCGGTGGAAGCAGTGTTGAAAACGCATTTGTGACTCAAACCAGGGTGTACATGCAGAAACATCGGCGTCACAGTTGCTCAGCCATGATGCCCCCCCCCCCCCCCCAGAGTAACTACGCAAGAATGCTGGTTGCCCTGCTTTTTTCTCTTTTTAAGAATGTTCGGTCAAGAACTCAACCTACGTGAAGCGGTGTTGTCCTTTGGTAGGAACCCCCAAGCGGGGGGGATTACATGTTGGGCTGGACGCTCCCACACCTCCTCGGACCCCCCATACCAACGGTGAACAATGAGGACTACCAACTTCCAATGGCGCCCGGAAAAAATGTTTGGCCTGTGTGGACTAGGGCATTTTTTTCGACGTTGTGCCATCATTTTTGAATTTCCTATTAAAATCTGAGCATTTTGAGACCACACATACAGAGTGCAAGAAAATTTTACCGCTGGCATTGGCAAGGGAAGATTTTCTTTTGGCGCCGAGATTCTGGTCAACACTGGTCAGGACCTATGTGTCAGCCAGAGGCCCAGAGCGCTGGGGGTATAGCCTTGAGGTGGGATGGGTCCAGTGTACCAAAATTTTTCGTTATGAGACGGAGGGTTCACAAAAAAAGTGAGGGCACAGATGTGAGCAAAACTTGGTGTCAGAAAGCCAAAGGGTGCAGAATGAACAAGACGCGCCCTGCAGCATTTAGTTGGCAAGGGTCGGCAACATCACCCGTTTCCCCTGCACCCAAGCTGCCCTGGCTGTGCCCCACGCAGGACGCCCTGAATGCCTGCCCTCCCCCCCCCCCCCACGGCTGCAGGCCCCTCCACAACCAATTCACCCGGCCCCTGCACATGCCCAATCCCAGCCCCTGCCCCACTGCCCTGACCACAGGTCGGCGCCAGTGGGGCCGAGGCGCTTGCGGAGTTGCACGCCGCGCCGGTGTTGCGCACGCTGCACATCGGGCTCTACCGGAATGCGGTCGGCCCGGCCGGTGCACAGGCGTTGGCCGCCCTCCGGCACGCGCCTGCGCTGCAGGCGCTGCACTTGGACCTCGCGCACAATCAGGTCCGGCTCTCGCTCTGTGTCTGTGCCTTTGCCCCTGCGCTTTTTGCAGCCCTTTGGCCTCGTTTCGATCCCGGTCCCTGGCCCTGCCCCCTGCCCATCCCGTGTGTTGAGCGGTCATTGGGCGGGGGGCTGCTGGACCCCCCCCCCGAAACGACGAATTCCAAGATTACGCAATGCTGCTCTTCGAGGGCGGCAGTGGTGGCACCCTGGGCCACACTGCGCCTACGCCCTCTTAAAGCCCCAGTGCTGTGCGGCGCAGCGGACGTGCTCGGGCTGACCGGGAAACACGTGTCGTTGCTCCATTGCCACACGCCGGCATCACGCGGCACGGCGTCAGGGCGGGAAGGTCCCCGATTGCGTGAACAAGACTGCTCGAGGAATGTCCGTGCGGCGATGATCACCGCAGCCGCACACCCGCAAACAAGCGGAACAAAGGTGCACCACAACGCGGCAGTGTGAAGGGCGCATGGCGCTGCCATGCGGACCCTGGCGTGCCTGATGGCCGCCAACCGACCCGACTGCTGTGAGCGTCGACCTTGGGTGCCACTGCGGGAGAGGCGCTCGCCGTGCGCAGGCTCCTGGTTGTGCTGGTGGGGGGAGGGACCGCATGCGGCACGTCGACGCGACGGGGGGCGTTGCGCTTGCATTGGCGAAGTGCTACAGTGCCCCGCTTGGCCGGGGGCAGTCGTGTCAGGCGTAAGTCGCTTATTTGTAAATCAGTTATTTTTCTTGTTTTGGCGTAAGTCGAGTGTGGAAAAAAGAACTTGAAAATGTATGGCACATGACTTACGCTTTTTTTGTGACGCGACCCACGCCTAAAAAAGAAAAGTTACAGGATTTACGCTTTATTTTAAAAAAAAGAAAAGCGAGTTACGCTTTTTTGTGACACGACCTACGCTTTTTTTGATACGCGACCTACTGCAAAAAAAAGGCGAATTACACTTTAGAAAAAAAACGCAATTTACCCCAAAAAGCAAAAAAACTTCCCACTGCTGATTTTGTCCCCCGCTATGAAGCGTTGGGGAACCCCAGACGGCAGGGGTGATGTAGCCACCAGGCCCACCTGTGGGCCACTTCTGTTTTTGTCCCCCGGTCTGATGCGTTGGGGACTCCCTAGACGGCAGGGGTGATGTAGCCACCAGGCCCACTTGTGGGCCACTTCCATTTTGATACTTTTGTTGTGATATGCAACCTACTTTAAAAAAAAAAATCCAAGTCAGTTACGCTTTTTTTTTAAAAAAAGCCAGTTACACCTTTTTTGTTACGTGACCTACACTCTTTCAATTTGCGACCTACTGCAACAAAAAAAATGAGCGAGTTACGCTTTTGAAAAAAAACGTGATTTACCCCCAAAAACAAAAAAACTTCCCACTACTGATTTTGTCCCCCGCTATGAAGCGTTGGGGACCCCCCACATGGCAGGGGTGATGTAGCCACTGGGCCCATTTGTGGGCCACTTCTGTTTTTGTCCCCCGCTCTAAAGCGTTGGGGACCCCCCAGACCAGGGAAGTATTAGAACGGCCGTACACCATAGGAGGAGGGGGGGGGGTACCTCCCCTGACAGCCCCCCCTTTGACCCCCCCCTTCCTCCCCTTCTAATGTGCAATTGAATGCACGGAATTAGGGTCCCCCCTTTATTGGGGGGACCCAGTTCATCCGCCAGTCACAAGCCATCATACCCCTAAAACCCCTCCCCCTTGCTCTCGACCACTTCCCCAAACCTCTGTTAAACAAGCACAGGGGGCCACGGATAGCACCACTTGCAAAAAAAATCACCTTGAAGAGAGGTTGTTAGATCAAGCGCAGGCGCGGGCGTCGTATACCCCCCTTTTGGGGGGTCATTCGCGTAGCATACCCCAAGGCATGATATTTGATGTCCAACCCCTTGTAAAATCATTATTTTGTCCAATAAGACAATCACCCAATGGATTTTTTGATTCTGAGGCCTCTATCCCCTGAAACTGGATGACACGTTTTTTTTGGGGGGGGGATTCCCGGTCGGCAGCTTTCTTGACGCGGCTGGCTGCCGGCCGAGCGGGATTCGAACCACCGACATACTAGCCTGCGGGCGGTTGCATTACCATTCGACTGTGGCTTGTTCAGGCTCCCTATATATATATATATATATATATATATATATATATATATATATATATATATATATATATATATATATATTACTACACCCCTCTCCCCTTAAATTTAGCTAACAACACACACACACACACACACACACACACACACATATATATATATATCCTCTAATCTACACCCCTCTCCCCAACTCTAGGTGGCTCCACCATACGGCTCTAAGGTACGTGCGAAGGGTACAACTTGGTGCATACACGTTGCGGAAGGGGCTAAACTCGGTGAAAACGGGCTCAAAATGGGCTCAAAACACTTGTTTGTGCACCCCCAATGGTCCAGGGTCACTTTTGTTAAAACGCGTTTTTGACCCATTTTTCACCCACTTTTGCTCCCAAAACGGCCCCTTTTCAAGGCACATTGAGATTTTCCAGGGGCCAAAACCCGTCCCAATGGGCTCAAAATGGGCTAAAAGCACTTGTCTGAGCATCCCAAATGGTCCAGGATCCTTTTTGGAAAAACGCGTTTTGGACCCATTTTGGACCCATTTTTGGTCCCAAAACGGCCCATTTTCAAGGCATTTTGGAATTTTCCATGGGCCAAAACGCGTCACCACGGGCTCTAAATGGGCCAAAAAAAACTTGTTTGAGCATCCCAAATGGTTCAAGATCACTTTTGGAAAAACAGGTTTTTGACCCATTTTTGACCCATTTTTGGTCCCAAGACAGCCCATTTTCAAGGCATTTTGGGATTCTCCATGGGCCAAAACACATCACTATGGCCTCAAAATGGGCTAAAACCACTTGTTTGAGCATCCCATGTGGTCTACGAACAACTTTGGAAAAAATGATTTTTTTCGCCCCGGGGACCCTGGTGGACCCACCGTTGGCCTCCGCCGTGCGCGGCCCGGGCTGCCCTCTGGCTCCACCAAGTGACTACTGGTACGGGGGTCTAGGTGTCTCGTTGGGCGATGCCGAGGCTTGGAAACCGCAAAAAGTGGGGGGTTGCGGGTGAACTAGGTGCCCTCGGAATTTGGTTTTGAGCCATGTAGCCCAAGATATGGCCCGTTATTGGTTTTGGGCTCCTTCGACACCAACGGCGCACAATCTGGGCCATTTTTGGCCATTTTTGGGCCGTTTCTCGGACATGTCATGGAGTTTGAGGGCAAGAAAGGGCTCTTTGTCACGGGGCAATCATGGTGCATGTGAAGTATAGCAACCATTTCCCTTCATTTGGCTGTTTTAAGTGGGTTTCGGGACCGTTTTGGGCCAAAAAAGGCTGCTTTGGGGCACAAAATGCGCAGTTTTGAGAGGGCACCTCCCGACGTGGCGCCCCCGCCCCGGGGCGCCACCGGTGAGTTTTTGGCTCAAAACTTGGATTTGGCAAAGCCACCATCTCAGGTATGAGATGGCTAGAGTAGAGTAGAGCCTGAAGCGGTAGAACGGAGTAATGGCCAAAACGGAAAGGAGAAGTGTTGCTTGTTGCTTGTTGCTTGTTGCTTATTGCTAGCTAGATTTAAGGGGAGAGGAGTGTAGTAATATATATCCTCCCTAGTGCATGAAGCCAAGCTTGCCACTGGAAAAAAAAACGAAATTGGGTGTTTCTGTCTGCCCGCCTGCTTGCCCGACTGACTGTCTAACTGACTGCTTGCCTGACTAACTAACTGATTGGTTGACTGTCAGCCTCTCTTCGAGGTGCACTGCCAAAGGCAATAGAATTTTTCTTTTTGGAACCATCTCTTCTTTGTTAAATGAGTGCATTGTGTTATGAATGAGGATTGGTCTACCAAAGGAGGGGACTTGATTGGTCTACAAAAGGAGGGGACTTTTCGGAAAAAAATTTTCAGACCAGAATGTCTAGACCATGGGTGAGCATTGGTACGGCAGAGACTATTAGTACCCCGGTGGTAGATCACTGAACCTTCAATGTGGCTGTGACGCTTGTGCGCGGAACAGCAATCCGCGTGCAAAGCCGAAGCCATCGGACACAAAGACTGCTGTGATCTGCAAGCGTGTGTTTGCCGACTTCTTGTAGTTGGATCCACGCCACTATGGTTGCATGCAAAGAATGTAGTTGACCCGAGGTGACCGGACGTAGGTGGTATCGCTGGCTTGAGCTTCGTAGCCGGAGGCGCCGGCAGCAACATAGTCATTTTGATACCGCTTGCCAAAGGCCGAAGGGCAAATTGCATTTTTTATTTGCGATCATGATGAGCACCTCATACGGGTGTGCTCCACGTTATTTCCGCCGTCTGCTGGCGATGAGTATAAAAACCACCCTTCACGCCACGGTTCCATTGCTTTACCAATGCTGGGGGTACCCAAAATGTCCATGGGGGCTATATGCTTCACCTCCTCCGGTAGCAATGGCGGTTGTTGGGTGGTTCTTGTGTTTCCCCCACTTTTTTTTTTTTGGAAAAAGGGGTTTTTTTTCCCATACGCGATTTGTGCCAAAAAAAAGTTCAAGCGACTTACACCAAAGAAAAAATTTTTACGTCGAAAAAAAAACGCGATTTACGCCAAAAAAAAAAGGCGAGTTACGCTTATTTCCACAATCGAGCTACGCTTTCCTCGGGGGCAGTCGTATCCGGTGCGCCGGTGGACTCGGCTGCGAGATGTGAACACACGACCCCAAGCCTGCCCAATCGCATGGCTCTCTCCCTGCCCCTCGTTTCGGCAGGTGGGTGCCGCGGGGGCGCAAGCCCTCGCGGCCCTGAAGGATGCCCCCGCGCTCTGCAGCCTCCACCTGGACCTCGAACGGAACCAAGTCAAGGCCTCTGGAGCACAGGCTCTGGCCACGCTGAAGGATGCGGCGTCACTCGCCATGCTGCACCTCAACCTCAGCGCCAACCAGGTGGACCCTGACCACGCGGTCTGTCGCGATTGCGTTGCAGTGGCTGAGCAGAAGCCGCTGCACCACAGTCTCGGACCGACGAGCCTGCGCCATCAGGCCTTACCCCCAGAGCTCGTGTCATTGGGCCATGGCGTCCAGGCGCCAATGGCTGCATTATGCTGCAGCACTAGATTTTAGGAGGTTGGCTGGGGTAGTGAAGGTGCCGCAGGCCGCCGCAGCGGCATTTTGCAGCTTATGCCATTTATTTGATGTCAACACCTCCAGCTGCTCCTACCACTGAGGGGTCACAGCAACCTATCCGTAGCCAGGAAAGCACCCAGGGCTAGTGCGGATTGTTTACACTATGCAATCGGGGAAGGTGGTGGGGAGGATCTGTAAACGGCATTGCCCTCTTTGTCCACAAAGGGGGCCGTCCTTGGGGACCATAGAGACAAAACAATTCGATGGTTCCCATGCACAAAAACCACGATCACATGCTCGCCAAGCTGCAGCTCAACCTGGACCACAATGGGACCAGGAACCAGAGGCAACATCTCAACAAGGCCTGCTGTCATTGTCAATGTTCCTCAACAACAACCTTATTCAGGGTGCTCACCACCGCCCTAGAAAAAGGCAACCTCAAGTGCCTCTGTTTTGAAGGCAACATTTGGATCCTGACCATCTGCATATAATTGATGATGCTTTGCAGCATTGGGCAATCATGTATGTCAGGAAAACGAACAAAAGGCGGAAATACAATGAGGGGGAGCAAGAACAAGGCGACCCATGAATGCACCCCGCCACGTGGAAAGTTTGCAGGGTATCAGGGATGTGTTTGGTAGGCTTGGAGTTTGCCTTTCTGTTGCCTTTGTGACTTTTGGAAATGATGCCTCCCACCAAGGGCTGGAAGTATGCTGCAGCGGGTCAAAACTATCTGGTGACCGTTTGTGCATGATTGCACGCGAGACCCCATGCCATTAGGCCAAAAAGTTTCCTCCAGAAGAGCCATTGGACCCATGCCCTCTGCGCATTGCCATCTTATCCTTAGATCGGGGACGGTGGTGCACAGGCAATGGCCACGCTCAAGGACGCCCCTGCTCTGCACACGCTGGTGCTCGGGTTCGCCCACAACCAAGTCAGCGCCACCGGCGCCCAGGCTTTGGCGGCGATGAAGGACGCACAGGCCCTCCACACCCTCCATCTGGACCTGGGGTACAATCAATTGGGGGCTAACGGGGCCCAGGTCTGCCTGTGCTCCACCGGCAAACGCAATGTACAAAGGCAAGAGATGGTGGGGGTTTTCGGTGATCACTTCCTGGCAGTGAAGAGTGACAATTGCACTAAATGGTAACAATACCAGTGTAGAGGGCCCGTGCAGAAATGGCAGCAACGTTGACAGTGGCAGTGGCAGCGCCAAAAACAGGACAAAACAGTAAGCGACAGTGGCAGTAACAGTGGCGACACTGACACTTACAGTGACACTGATGGTGGCAATGGCAGTGACAGTGACAGTGACAGTGACAGTGACATAGGCAGTGACATAACAAGGACAGTGACAGTAACAGTGGCAGTGGCTGTGATAGCGACAGCGGCGCTGGCTGTCATCCCCCCCCCCCCCCCGCCCCCGGGAGGCCGGGTACAAGCACGCCCCCCCCCCCCCCCCAGGCCAATTCAGGAGAGGTCAGCTTGGTGGTGTGTCCTCGTGCCCCCCAAGCTAACGAGGCTGCAGCGCCGCAACCCAGGAGTCTACCCGGGCAGGTTCCCAGGGCAGGGAAGCGTTCTGGGCGCCCCAGGGGCGCTCCTACTGCTTCAGGTGTGCCCGTGGGATGTTGGACGCCGCCGATTCTGGCAGCACCACCCGTGCCGTATGGCAGTCAAGGAGTGTGGGTCCTCCCCAGTCGTGCCACACGCCAGGGCTGCCCCCGTGCCTTGACAGTCGTGGGGTGGCTTGGCCGCATGTGACATTGAGGGTGCGCAGCTCTGGCCCATTTCTCCCCTGGTGCGCTCAGCCTAAGGCTCCCCTAGCCCCCTCACCGGGGCCCGGAGCACCGGGCACACAATACCCCTCCCCACTTCCCCTGCCACACACAGGCACCATGACGGCGTCTCCTGCACACCGGCGCTACGGTGTGGCCACTCAGCCTTGGAACCAGACAGCCAGGATTTGGGACCAGTTCCCCGCAGGGACGGACGTGCAGGCCTGCAATTCCTGCGTGTGTGAGGCACCCCCCCCCACCCCCACAATCCGCTACCCTACCCAGTTTTCAATTATAGCACCGCAGGGGTGACCAAATTTTGGCCTAAGGATGGTCTTTGTGAGACGAAACCCAGGGCAGTACGACAAAGCGCTGAGACCCCACGTTCAACACGGATACGGATTCTGCTTGCCCATCAGAGCCTGAGCCTCTACATGCCAGATCATGCTTTCTGCGCCTGGACAGTTTTATCCTGAAAACCCGAATCCTTGCATACACCCGGAAGTACCAGCCGGCACATTTACTGCGCCTTCATCTTTATGACAAGTCATCCCACCCCATCGTCCTTGAAGTACCAAACGGCTAACCTACTTTGCCCCCCCCCCCCCCCACCCCAACTCCCCCCCCCTGGTCCCCCACTCCTGGCGCAGCAGCAGCACAGTGACAGCAACAGTGGCAATCGCAGTGACAGTCTTGTTGAGCTGTCCATGTCCTTTCATGTCCCTCGTTGGGGTCCCAATTTCCACACACATTGCGACAGGTGAAGTGGTGTTTCCTATTGTATGTGTGTGTTGGGGGGGGGGCGTGCGCGAGCGTGTGTGTATGTGTTCATGTGTATTTGAGGCTGGCACCCCCAAACTCAAGCCGCAACAACAGAGGCCCGTCCATCAGGACCCAAGGACACATTACACAAGGCCCCGCGGCAGGGAAGCGACCGAAGGCCCCTGTGTCCAATCAAGGGTGAGCAACCATCATGCTGTGATACTTGCTAGTTGGCGTATGAATTGAGCTGCCCCGAGGGCCCGTGCCAGACCCGACTGAAATTTGACCGTTTTCCCTAGCTTTGCATGTTCCCCAGTCCAAGCGACCTCAGTTACAGGCCGGAGGCCCCCAGACGTGCACTCCCACCCTGGTCACAGCGGCACAGCTCGCCCACACCGGTGAAGGGGCGAGCTTGCGGTGGCCAGATTGTGCATTGAGCAATGGGTGTCGACGTATGACCAGCTCAAGACCGAGTTGATGGCGAACAACACCCCTGTTCTGTTCTGCTGTTCGGGTGCCCCACAGAGGTGCGTGAATCGCTAGGGTGTGGTATGGGGGCAACGGCCCTCACCCAATGTGGTTGGTGTATATAAACCGCCGTCCCATTTAAAATCATGCGCGTGATTTTATTTTTTCTGCGTGATTTTATTTGGCGCGTGATTTTATTTAAACCTTGCGTGTTTTTATTTCTACTTGCCTCAGACACCATGGATTTTGCTTCCATTCTTTTCTTGCTGATGCACGTGACAATGATGAGTTGGAGGTTGATGATTGTTGGGCCGCTGAAACAGATTCTGATTGTGTTACTGCAAGTTCAACGGACGGCGACTCAGATGAACTTGGAACTGTTGCAGACCCGGTTGCTGAACAACGTGTTGAGCCAGTTCCTGAACCAGTTGCTGTACCAGTTCCTGAACAAGTTGGTGAAGCAGTTGCTGTTCAAGTTCCCGAAGAAGTTCCTGAACCTGTTGTTGAACCAGTTCCTGAACAAGTTCCTGAACCTGTTGCAGTGTCCCTCTGTGTTTCTTTTGCTCTTGTCCTCGGGGATTGGTTGCAGTTTGTAGCATTTGACCCGCAAAAAATGGTGCGTGATTTTATTTCTACCGTTTTCAATAAAATCAAGCATGCGTGATTTTATTTTTTCTGCGTGATTTTAATCAAGCGGGGGGTTTACCCCACTGTGTGCGGTGCAAGCACACAGGACTCAGACGTGTCATCGCATGAGATACGTGCCCCCGCCCCACGTGTCCAGCCATCAGCTCAGCTCAGTCTCAAACAAGCCCAGGAACCAAATAAATGGCACCCCTTCCAAACCCAAACCACCAAGACGGAGTTCTGATTTCCCCCATTTCGCCTGTTCTTGCTGCTCTTGCTGCTGCTTGCTGCTGGCTAAACCGGGTAGCTCCACCCTACACCCAAAAAAGGGTTGTACAACCTGACGGGTTCCCCCAGCTCAGTGAATGCCCTTATGCAGTTCCCAAACCAAACATTGGGTGCTCAAAGCCACCAATTTTCAAGTTCGCAGAGTCAACACAGCAGACCTATCCGATATGGTACTATTTCCCCCTCTTCAGGGTGCAGTCCCCAGCCATTGTCAGGGAGCATCAAACACATGAGCGCTGGCCGCTCCTGCAAGACATCCCCTGCTATCATCTTTGGCCCTGCTTGTCTCTCTGCCCGTACCTCTGCAGGCACTGGCGGCCATGAAGGATTCCTCAGTGCTGCACACGCTGCATTTGGATCTCAGGTACAATCGCCTTACCTATCAGTACCGCGTGCAACATCGAACACGGGGAAGTATGTAGTGCTCAAAACCACCCATTTCCGCAACATTACTAGGCCATAAATTGAAGAATGCGCTGAAGTGGGTGAAATAGGGCAAATTGGGGAAAGTCTCAGTTTTTTTCTTTTTGTTGAAGTAATGCGTGTGAGCACCTGCCCCGATTTCCCACAGTATCCTGATCCCTCCTTTCCTCAGTGTGCATGGACCCGGATGTCCGAAGCTTGATCACTCTCCCCCCTTTGCCCCTATTCTCCCCCATTTTTCTTAGAATGCAGGTTCCACCGGTCTGCAGCGCTTTCTGCTGGGTCAGTCGCTAGGAATCTGGCCTTTGTAAGCCTCGGGTGTGTGGGTATGGAGCAGAACAAGGGACAAAGGGGGCGCGGAGCGATTCCTTTCCGGAACGCCTCCTAATGAGTGGGATTTCTTCTGCGTAGGGCACTCCCTGCTTACTCAGTTTTTTCCCCCTCCATTCTGCAGCGCCCATAAAGGAGCGCCCCTCACAGTTTTCAACAAGGCATTCAGACCCCTGTTTAGTATGTTCTGGATTGAAATCCCACCTCTGGTTAGTCCACAGAGTTCAGACACATTTTCTACACGTTTCCTGGTCCTCCACGAATTATAGTAATTATCCACAAGCCTTCAGAAACCAACAGCGTTTTTCCAGAAGCGTCCAGGAGTTGCGTGGATTAATCTCTTACCATTTTGAATAGTGGAAATGGTACAATTCAATTAATAGAGGGTTTGAGCAGGAAGCGCCCTGCTGTCGCGCACATCCGCATATTTCTGTTGCTATTTTGCCCACTTTCGGGCTTCTTCGCCACTTCTCTCATCCCTGAGCCTCATCTGCCTGTTGCTCAGATACAATCAAGTCAGGGCCAGTGGGGCCCAAGCCCTTGCGGGGTTGAAGGACGTGCCATCACTGCGCACGCTCCGTCTCGTCCTCTCCAGCAACAAAATCGGGGACTCGGGAACGCAGGCCCTGGCCGCCCTGCAGGACATGCCTTCCCTCCGCACGCTGCACCTGGTGCTGCAGAACAACCAGGTACGCCTTGCCAACGCAGGAGTAGAGGAAATCGAAGGCTGCGGTGGAGGCCAAGGAAACGGTTTCCGTGGGCTAATGGCCAAGTTGTCAGTCAGTATGGGTGTGAGTGTCGCGAAGTGGGTCTAGGCGTGGACTCACGCCCACGCCCGTGCCCGCACCTACACCAACACCCACACCTGTACCCACACCAACCCGCATACCCGCCGTCCCACACCCCACACTTATACCCATATCACACCCACACCCACACCCACAGGCAGTGCGCAGAAGGAGTCCCACTGCCGAGGCGGTGAGGCAGTGCACGGAGGGAGATCTACTGCCCTTTGCCCGCAGGCAGTGAGGCAGTGCACAGAAGGAGTTCCAACACACTACACACAGCGCACGTTTAGACATACAGCCCTCCCGGCTTGCGTTACCCGTATGCAAGACCATCCCGGGCATTACCATTTGGTAACAGCGCCTTCGGCACACCCACACCCACCCACACACACACACACACACACACCCACACCCACACCCACACCCACATCCACACCCACACCCACGCCCACACCCACACACACACCCACACCCACACCCACACCCACACACACACCCACACCCACACCCACACCCACACCCACACCCACACCCACACCCACATCCACACCCACACCCACACCCACACCCACACCCACACCCACACCCACACCCACACCCACACCCACACCCACACCCACACCAATACCCACACCCACACCCACACCCACACCCACACCCACACCCACACCCACACCCACAGCCACACCCACACCCACACCCACACCCACACTCGTCGTGCAGGTGGGGGACAGCGGCGCGCGCGCGCTGGTTTCTCTCAAGAATGCGCCCGCCCTGCAAACCCTTCACCTTGACCTGTTCATCAATGACGTTGGGGACATGGGGGCACAGGCATTGGCGGCGCTGAAGGACACAACGTCGTTGCAGACGCTGCACCTGGACCTCGAGCGCAATCAGGTTTGACCGCCGTGTGGCAGCTCCGGGAGTGGCATGTGCCGGGGTGTCGCCCACAACAGTGCCGTGGCTGGTGCACCACAGCCTCAGCACTGCGGCCTGCGTGTGGCAGCCCGTCGCCGCACCTACAGCGCCGGCATGTGCTGGGACGCCCCGCACCCTACAGCACTGTGACGGGCTCTTCCACCAGTGCAGCGACCCAGTGAACCTGGGTCTCGCTGGTCCCAGAGTCGCCACCAGATGCTGTCACGATCAGGTGGGGCTGGGTCCTGGTGGGTGCTGTCTACTACGGAGCTCCGGATGGGGCGGATGCCACTGAGCGGCAGATGGGACGGGGATGCTTCCTACCGAGATTGCTGTGCGTGCCAGACCATCATAGCACAATTCTGATGCACGTTTTGTGGCCACCATGCACCACTACGAAAAACCACAGCTCCACGGGGCCTCCGCGCCGAGACCGGTGCCAGTTACGTCCGCCTGCAATTGAACAAATCGCCCAAGTGGACACGAGGGGGACGGTGGACGATCGGAAGTGGTGGTGGGAACCGAAGCAGACAGGGCAGGTGTTGTGCAGGTTGCGCCAGTGAGGCCGGTGCTGCAAATGTTCTTTGGCTCTTGCAGTTGACCCATATCTGACTGATTCTGTCAGTCACAGGCCTGTGTCTCTTTTCGTGGACCTGTTCAGCAACGCCTTCCCAGCCGACGCACCGCTTGTTTGTTGCGGCGGGGACCTGCACATGCTGGTTGGTACAGTACAGGGCCGTGCAAAAAGGGAAACGGGTCGGAATTACCGCCATTCAAGGCAGCCGTTCGGGTGCCAATGTTGGGTGACTGGCCGCTTTCTGCGCCCCAATGCTGTTTGCAAGACCTTTTTGTCGACCTGCAGTCACACAAACGACACGGATCCCTTTTGATGTACCAAAGAGGGTCAACGTGGTGTGCCCGGTGTAGCACGCGGCGTGGTGCGCCACCCAGCGGACCGGCGGACCGCACTCAAGTCCGAGGGTGTCTCATTGCAGGTCAGAGCTCAACGTTTGACCCAATATTTCCACAACTCACAGAGACACACAGAGAAAAGAGGGACAAGCATGACATCCACTTGACCGCTTCAAACCAACAAAATTGGACTGAAGTCCAAAATTGCTCAAATTGCTGACGCGCGCGATGCAACGGCATCCGCATTTGCCCACACACATGGGCCCGTCTGTGCCGCCGAGCGAGCGCACCCTGTCCTGGTTCCTGACGCGGCTTTGAACAATTTGTCATAACCTGTCCTCGTTGCAACCCAATTGCAGCACCAATCCTGGCTGCGGCATGTACGGCCTTTCAGCGAAGATCAAGTGTAGTATGCGCCGCAGCCTTCGGACGAGTGCTTCATCACAACGAGGAAACGAGATGCCAAAATGTTCACATCCGCTTCAAAGACGAAGAGTGCGTTGGCCGTGGCCGTGGCATTGGCTACGTCCCCAGCCCATCTCCATGGGTGCCCCACAAATGGGATTTGATTCAATTCCAGAGGCGGGGGGGGGGTTTACCAAGAATTGGCGACCCTAATTTTTCCAGCCGTGTGGGAACCCTGACCCGAAACGCCTTCCCCACGCACCACATCGCACTACACGGACCATCTCGGACCACATCGGACCACATCCGATTGAAACCACTATTCAGCCTGGCTCCCGGTGTGCAGCCAGTCAACGGGAGATGGACCTTGCTGCTTCATAAGATGGTTTCTCTTCGTACTGCTGTGCGCATGTGCACAGCCACTGTTGACATGTTTGATCCGATTTTTGGGCCCGTCTCTGCTGCTTCTAATATAATGGCCACAGCTGTACAGCGATGCTACAAAAGAATTGGCGATCAACCCACCACAGGTTTCACCCCACGCCACACACATGCGCGTTAGCAAACAACGTGCACGAACGAAAATGAGCGATTTGCGAAGGTTTACCAAGGTAACAGCATGTACGCCAAAGGCAGCTTCATTTGCACAGGCAACTACATGTGCGAAGGCAGCCGTGTATATTCATGCAACTGCATTTACAAAGGTAATTGTGTGTATTCAGGCAACCACATGTCAAAGGCCACTAAATTCAAAAGGGCAGCTGTATGTACTACGGCAAATACTACATTGCCAAAGGCAACGGTATTTACCTGGGCAAATACTCCTTTCACAAAGGCAACTGTACATACTAAGGCCACTGCATTCACCCAAGTCTGCAACATGTGTACACAAGCGACTATATAAACTTTTGCTTCCCTTCAATCCCCCACCCCCCCTGCGCTCCCAGTGCATGGGACACATACAGACAAATCTTCCTGGCCTTGAGTGGTAGGGGTTCGCTCCCAGCATTTCCCTCTCCTCCTCTTCCCTTTTTTGGTTGCAATCAAACAGGTAAGAAAAGAACAGAAAACAGGGCACCTCAGTCACGTGAAAGGGTTGGGGTTCAGCTTTCTGGATGCACCATCCTCCCTGACCATAGATCTTTCAGCCAGTTCTGCAGCTTCTGTACAGACAGCAACAATTTGCTGAGTGCGCATATCGTCTTTGTTTGTTTTCGGAATCAGGACTGCACTGATTCCGGGCTTCAATTGATCTGCTGCTACAGAGGGTTTGGCAAACAAGTGACACTAGGGTTTGGTGTGCAGATTGCGAAGTTGCTGGGTAGAGTGCAGTGGTATAACGTGTGTTTTCCCCCATCCCCCCCCCCCCCCCTTGCGCAAGCACTGCCTTGTCTACACACGAGAAGTACGGGAGCCCGTCTGACCGTTGTTTTCCTTGTTTTTTCTGCCCACGGTCTTTATGGTCAGAAATGTAATGTGACGCAGTTGTACTGCAATTGCAGAGGAAAAGGGGGGCTGGATCATGCTTGTAGCAGTTCCTCCTGCTCATACGAACATTCTGCTTGCAACTGCAACCCAATGCTGTCTGCTTTGATGTGATTTTCAGCCATGGGTAATGAAAAGGGATGCCATGTCCTTGCAACGGTGGCCAAAAAGGGGGAAACCACTGAACAAGTGATGATTTACATCATGGACAAGACATTGGAACCGATTTTTGTTGACAAAAAGTGTATATATTGTGTTGATGGAGCTCCATCACCACACTGTATATCTGCCCTGTTGCAACAATTGTGCTTAGGGTGAGGTATGGGCAGATTTTCGGCGACATGCATTCTTTTGGTACCGTATGTTGCGCCCAGGCACGGGCTTATCTGACGACGGGAGCCCGTCTTGTCGTTTTCCTGATGTTCAGTGTGCTTGCGCAAGGGGTGGGGGGTGGGGGCTACACTTTGGCTTCCCATCAATTGGTGCCGATGGTGCACCATATGTGGGCAAGGCACCGTATTCATGGTCCTGGAGCATTAATTGACACTTTTGCAACATGTGGACCGCGTTGATCTGCAGTCGCTTCAGAAGGTCATTGGATGTGTTGCCCCTTCTTGTCCAAGCACAGCCCTGTGCAGTTGTCTGGGCTTGGTTGCCGCTTTCGGGACGGGGTTGGTCTGTGGTACCTGCATCAGGGACAGCATCAGCGATGGTGGATCAGAGCACAGCGAAGGGGGTAGTTTCGGAGAAGGCGGAGTTCATTAAGCAATGGGGAACCTCCAGCGCCATATTGGTAATGGGGTGCGCATCGCAGCACTTGGAGGACCGCAGGGAGATTCCGACGGGTGACGTCAATGGTTAGTCTTAGGGGCGGGGGCAACGTGCGCTGTGCGAGAAGTAGGCTATTTTGGACCCATTTTCCCTGATGGCCAAGGTGACCACGGTAACCAGCATGCTCCCAGAGACAGGACTGCCCCAGACTCCTACTCAGTCCAAAAACTCAGATAATGTGTGAAAGCAAACCATGTTTCACATTGAAAATGCCAGAATGCTGTCAGTTCTCCCTTGAAATCTGCTGGTTTTGCCCCGTGGACGTATGCTTTCCCGGTGGTGGGTGGTTTCAGGTTGGTCACGGGATAACTAACTTCTAACTTACTATTGGGCGTTGTGCAAGAACGCCCCCTTATGGCCATTTATGGCCATTGTTTTCATGTATTTTGCCTCTTCCTGAGGTGTGTGTGGGTGGGGAATGCGGTGGGGTGGGGTGGGGGGGGTGCACTGAGTTTGATCCAGAACCCATGACTTGAGCAAAAGGCACAACGTCTAAATGCTGCTGCTACCCCTTGGGCCACTGTGCCCTGCCCTCTCGTGTCCTGGTTGGGAGGTAGGAAAAAGGTTTGCTGGTGGGGAGGGGGGTCCTGTGACAGAGCTCTTACAAAGTCTCAGGCTAGGAGGACCAGTCCTGGCTCAGAAATCGGGCTGCAAAGCGGCCTGAACGAAAAAAAGTTGAAAAAATTTCACCCATGAAATACACGGCCCGCTGGAGCCGCTTGGGCTACTGTGTCGGCTGTTCCTCGAGGTAGAGGGGACTACCATCATCAAACTCATGCGTGCGCATGGTGCATACACCCCGCGGTCTGCAGTATGTTGCCAAGGCAAGGGGTTTGCGTGCCATTGGTTGCAGTGGTGCATGTGCCATCCCCACGATGGCATGCGTGATGCATTTCACATAATGCACATCTCGACGTCAGGTGGCATGTGACAGTAGTGAAAAGGGAAAGGCCATCACGTGATAGTCTTGGGTGGGACCAAGCGGACGGCTGATCGTTTGATGCATTGTGCTGTGCTGCAGGGCAGAGCATGCCTGTGCTTCTCAGGCATCGCCTTCTGATGATGCTTGAGAGCTGCTGTGCGCCTGTCCTTGCAGAAAGGTGCCTATTATCGTAGAACATGCTTTTTGTTTGACGATCCAACTGACGAGGATTTACACCCAGCCACCATTGCTGTGCTTTACACATTGTCTGTATGCGTGTGTGTATGTGTATGTGTATGTGTATGTGTATGCGTGCGTGTATGTGTATGTGTATGTGTATGTGTATGTGTATGTGTATGTGTATGTGTATGTGTATGTGTATGTGTATGTGTATGTGTATGTGTATGTGTATGTGTATGTGTATGTGTATGCGATGTGGTGTGTGTGTGCGCGCGCGTGCGTTTAGGGGTAGCCAGAAGCACGTATTTCTGCCGATTGATGGAATTTGACTGCCAGGCAGCCTCTGATCGCATGCTAGCCATCTGGGGCTGTTTGTTTGTTTTTTGACGGCCTTATAGGCCTGTCCACCTACGTTGCCGTGTCGCTCAAGATGTTAGGGGCTTAGCCATCATGATGTACCCCTACGGTTAAAACCACAGCACAGTGTTGGTGAATCCAGATGCATTTGTTGTGGTGGTTGGGCCAAGGTGTTGTGTGTGTCTTTCTGAGTGTCTGGTTTTTTTTCGTACGAAGAACATATAGGGCTGCTCTGCAGCTCCTCAGGTGTTCTCTTCAACGATTTTTCTTGTGCCCCTGTTTTCTTTGTGTTCCCAAATTGTGTGTGTGTGTGTGTGTGATGGGGGGCGGGGGGTCCACATTGCAAAACCCTTGTTTGTTGGCAAAAGCTGCAGCTGGATTGATGGCAGTTGGGCAGGTCTGTTTTTATCAAAACAGCCTGCCTGAACAAACCATATTCGGCACTTGGAATATCTTTCCATGCCCATGACTTAGCTGTTTATTGCCCAGATTCTGCGTGTTGCACACATGGAACAGATGGCAAGCCGGTCAGGCAGAAGGGACAGGTGACAAGCTCTCACCAGGTGCTGCCTCAGGGGCAGCTCAGAAGCGCATCTTGTGTAATGCATCTTCCCACAACATCAGCATGAAACCTTATCCTTGTATATTTGTTGACCCTGGTTTACAATTTACCCCTCATTCTCAGGTTCAGTCTTGGATGCATGCTCCGCAGCACAGCAAAAGGATCCGGCACTGATTGTTTACTGCAATCCAGTTGAATGGCAGTGGGCACACGACTCGAATTGACTGAAGACTCTGTCACTTGTACATTTTTCCTAAAGAGGGTTGCTTTTTTGCTTCGCATTTGCATCCTGCAGAATTCCATGGCCCCATCATCATTTGGTGGTCCCACGGAATTTCCTCTGGGAGAGGAGGACGGCGTCATGCATGCAAGGACTACTCAACGGCACCACATCATCATTAATCCACTATTGCGGCATGAGACGAAAGAGGTCTGTAGGAACAAGAATAGATTAAAAAAAAATGGATGTGCTTGCTAGTTTCACAGGTTGCACTGCAACAAGCGTAAATACAACTGAGTGTGAACTCTTCTCAGCGACGAGGACTTCCAAAACAACAGAGGCATACACTACGACGCTGCCATTAAGAACGGCGATTTCTTCACTGGTAGGCCCGCAGAGGTTGTTACAATGGGCGGTAATCAAGAACCCGCAGAAATCGAGGGGCTGCAGATTCTTACGGGTGAGGCACAGGTCACCGCTTCAGTGCAAGGTGTTAAAACGCTTGGACTTTGAAGGAAATTTTATTTTTTAATGAATTCTGCCTGAATCAAAGCATTGGACTGTTATTTATGCATCAGGATGCAACAAGCCAAGTTGGGTGAATGGAAGGGTGCTGAAAAGCGTTTGGTGCTCCGCCTCACTCGGCAGCAAACAACCCGCCACGTAGTTGTTAAGGAGGCCAATGCTGCAGCCGCCCCCGTTTTACCGGGGGGCGAATTATTTAGCACAGCACAAAATCGATATGGACAAATTTCGCACTCCTACTTCGTACCAAATATTTCCTTCAATTTGAAGGATGCGATGTGTCAAACTGTGTGCACCACCCAGTTTCCCCGTGCAAATGAAAAAAAAAGCGCCGCAAACTGAACTAGTGGGACCAAGTTATCCCCCCCACGCCCTAGCGCCATTTCCAAAAACCTGTCTTTGACTCTGGGTGTTGCCTAGCCCTAACGCCATTTCCAAAAACCTGTCTTTGACTCTGGGTGTTGCCTAGCCCTAACCAGCCAGCTTTCGTTGCAGAATCTCATTTTTCGTTGCATAGATTTAGCTGGCTGAAAAAATTTTTCCGCTACCAAGGGTTTCCACATGTCTCTGAAAGCACAACCGTCCACTAGGATGCAACAACAAGAGGCCTTATACCAAATTTTTCTTTCATTTCTAAGCAGTACCAAAATTCCCCCCCCCCCCAAGTTTGGCCGGCTGAAAAAAAACACCTGAAATAATTCGCCCCCCGGTATTCCCCGATGCCCTGGGGTTGTAGATGTGAACCAGCATTGACCTGCACTGTAGAAACCGCTTTGCTTGTTGTGGCAGCACCTCCTACAAAATGTCCTCCAACTAAATTAACACCACATTTATAATCAACTAACCGGGCGCCACTGCAGCCTCTCTTGATATCTTAGTGACTACCGTGGAGTGTCTGCTAGGCGCGCTATTTTTGCTTTAGCTATTCCAATTTTACCCGCCTGCTTTGCCCTCCCCCAGATGAGGCCCCGCAAGCATAGTAGAAGACACCGCAAACCATCCCTAGGCAGCACATTGCATAAAACCAAAGATGACAAATCCACATAAATAGAAATGTCAAGAGGGCTGTCGGTGTGGGACATGAATGCACTGGTATCAAAACAAGGTTTTTGCTTCCTCCCATGTAAAAGCAACGGGAAGGAATAAGAAGTGTTGCCTCCTTGTAGACCATGATTGGTCTCAGGTAGGGGAGGCCCAAAAAGATGCCCAGCGTGCCCCCGGCGCAGTTACTTTCTTTCATTACCTTTTTTTTTGTCCGGCTCAACAGGTTCAACAGGTTCGATGAGTACGGTATGAACTCTCAGGCAACACCCTGGGTCAAGGAGTAGGTCATATAGTACAAATGAGGGTTCCCCATGCATCATGGAGTGGTTGGAAAAAGGTTTGTGTGTGCGGGGGGTTGTTGTAGACCCTTTCTGAGACCCCCCCCCCCTTTCAGAGCTTTTGTGACGGAGGCCCCCCCTTAACCCAGTTTATAAGGGCGTTGGGCATTGCATTGAGGCTGTTGACGTGGACACCTGGGCGCCTCTGGTCGTCGGTTTTTTCTTTCCCTCCCTCCCCTCAATTGATCCTCCGAAGAAGGGTGTAACACCCACAAGATTTATTTCGCCTGAAAACCCCCACCCCTCCGGTGTTGTGAAACCAGACCGAGTGGTCACGAGCAGAGGTCGCAGTGGCACGGGCAGCAACATTGCTTGGCACAGAAGACATAACGATAGTGTTGACTGAATAGTATCCTGCAAACAAATATGGTACACATAGCCAATGAAATACCTGATATGCACCTATGAGAAATCCACCCTATCATCCACTAATTGATATAACTACTAAACATCCAAGATTGCCTTATCTATCCCACATCCTATGTTCCTAACAAGGAAATGGAATATGATATACCCTATCCCATATATATCCCATATATAGGGCATTATAATGTTCCCTTAGGTGTAATATGCCAGGGTGTGGTTGTGACCTGCTTCACCCCCCCACTTAAAACAACTGCCACGGGCAAGAAGTATATGCCCAAGAGGAACGTAGCAGTCACAAACAGCAGCAAACGGCGGGTTAGCAGGTTTCCCTCCCATAGGGAATCGAACCTACGCAGGCAATCTCGGAGCCGGCCGCACGGCCGCTGAAGTAGCTCCGATCGGTGGGAATCAAACCACCGCCAAATTCCGGAAATTAACCAACGGGATCCCGCAGATCCCGCAAGAAGTAGTAGGCGAAATCGCGAGCTGTTGCGCGCAGAGTCTGGTCCCCGCGTGTCGCATAAGGCATTGTGGGCTCCAGCAGGTAAAATTGGTATTTTTATTCAGAATTAAAACGAAAGGCAAAGTGAAATCACACTTTTAAACAAAACTGAAGGTAATGGTACATGCGAAACGGCGCGACGCGACAGTGCCAAAATTTTACTTTTGACAAAGAAAAGCCAGCAACAGGGACAGGAGACACTGACAGCAACTTAGGACTGTGCCTGCAGCAGGGAGCACGTGGGAAATCAAAGGTAGAGGTCAGGGATGCATGACTGACTTGTGCTCGCCACTGTCTTGTGCATGCTTAGGCCACTTAACAAACACGGCCACGATGGCCCACCGTGCGCGCGGTAGCTCACTAATTAGAGGAAAGAGGTCACGATGGCCTCAGGGTAAAAGAGCTGCTGCAAACACTAGGCACAAAGAAAAACACGGGTACGATGTCCACACCTTCCACCTTCGTGCTTTAGACAGTTTATGAGAGCTTGTATGTGCTTGATGTTGCTTGATGTGCTTGATTTAACACTTGCATTAACGAGTGAGTTCTTGCTTGTAAGATGTAAGCTTGCTTGCTCACTTGCTTGTAAATTCCCAGACAAGGCCTAGCCAAAGGCCCACTTGCAAACTGAACCGACACACAAGAAAGATGAATCTGTGGGGTGTCGGAAGAGTGGAACAGAGTGTAGTGAACGGATCGTGGTGTCCCAGAAACCAGCCACAGTTGTGGCTGAATGCTACGGGCACGGCTCAGCCAAGGGCCGTGTCCGTGTGGATGCTTAATTTAGCATATGTGTCACACGTGATGCACAACGTAGAGGGTAAAGGAGGAGGTACGGAGATGGGATGAGGGTGTGAGTAGACACACTTAAATAGACAAACCTCAAAACCATATAATAATAACCTGACCTGACTTCTAACCCTCCACCTAGGAGCCATATTACGTATATATATCACATATACACATAATAGAGCGATGCACGCTGACAAACACAAGACATACTTGTGCGCGCACACCCATTGGCAGGGCCCGGAGGCACACACTCGCCCGGAGGGCATCACAGGGCGTGGGTCTCGCGGTGGCGGCCTTGGGGCACATGTTTCCACACGCTCACACAAACAAAATCTCCCACAAACCACTCACGTACATACAACAAACGGTAAACATACCCACAATAGAACACGTGTAAAGATATGCCACCTTGTTGCTTGGTGTTCGTGTGTGTCTTGGGGGCGTGCGTATAGACACTTAGGTTAGCTTGAGCGTTACTTTTGTCGGTGGGTGTGTTACCGGCGGGCAGTAAGGCAGGCGGGTCACCTCCGTGTGCAAACCTGTTGAGGTCGCCCGTACTGTCCCGCTGGTATATCAGCCCACCCAGCTCCCCAGGGGCACGATGACACGCCCCGAAGGAGCCTTTTACTCCCCCTACCCCCAAACACCGTGTATGACGGTGCATGTTTACACCTCCGTGTGTAAACTTGCTACGGTGTACACGGTTACAAAACGCAAAGGTAGGTCAACCTAGGTCTTGCTTGATCGGGGGGCGGGTGATAACCCACGTAATAGGTAACCATATACTCCCGTAATTAAAGTAAGCACATGCACACACACGCACGCGATCAAACGGACACGGGGCACACCCGGTTTTGGTGTGTCACGGAGAGGGAGGTTCGTGTGTGTTGTGGAAACACAAGTCCACGCACGGGCCTCCACAAAAACATGCCACGCCCATATCCCAACCCGTTTGGTTGGGCGTTGGGATAGAGGACCCCTCGGGTGTTGTGGAAATCCAAGCCCACTCGCGGGGAACTCTTGAGTAACTATCAACATACATATCCTCTCATAAACATATGCATGTGCACACTCGTCCTTTTCGTCGTGTTGTTTTTTCCCTCTCGTTGCAGGCAGGAATATCCCCCGTGAAATTCATCACAGACATGAAGAGAACACCCAGCCAGCATGCGGCCCCATGCAATGGCAATGGAGGGTACCCACTCCCAACCCGGGCACGCATAGCGACCGGGGATAAATACCCAGGCGGCGGAGATGGCCCAAATCCGCAACGCCATTGCCTTTGAAGACCCCACCCACTCAT
Organism: Eutreptiella sp. 'Long Island Sound 2002'; assembly: GCA_964036045.1. Lineage (NCBI taxonomy): Eukaryota > Euglenozoa > Euglenophyceae > Eutreptiales > Eutreptiaceae > Eutreptiella > Eutreptiella sp. 'Long Island Sound 2002'. The sequence goes on along the minus strand of OZ038394.1, from coordinate 42,771,577 downwards.
GGAGTGATGGGGCAAAGGCACCCATTGCAATTCATATTAGAATACTTGTATTGTTGAGGACAACCCCCCCCTCTAGGCTTAAGTCCTCGCCGTATGTAGTGGCAATTTTGCACGCCACGAAATTTTTTCCACGTAATTTGAGCCACACGAGTACTTTGTACCTTGTATACCCTACCGTCGTGTGGACGAGGGCAAACAGGTGGAAAACCATCACGCCCAACACAAAAAGGGAAAATGGGTTGTACCCGCCAACCCAACAAAGTTTTCAATCCTTCGCCATTTTGAGCAAATGTTTTAGCTCGTTGGCTTGGGTCACGGGTCAGGGACGGTCGTGGGGTCGTGGTTTTGGTACGGGGCGGCACTCCAAAACCTTGCAAGCACCACCATGCGCACAACCCGGAAGAGTCTTCGGGAAGTGCTTGCCACGTTGTTAGCACCCTTGACGGGGGGCGTCATCGTGGGCAGGACTTTGTCCTGGTGGTGGTAGGAGTGCTCCAGTAAGACCCAAGGATAGGGGTTTGAATGGCATTAAGACCCCCGAAAGAACACGTCCCACTTCCGCCCCAGGATATATGCCACGCCACGCCACCCCACCCCAAGGACTCTCAAGCCTTTAGCGGTGAGAGAGGTAGACGGTGGGGTAAACATGCGGTACCCACCGCCCTGCTCCGGTGGGGATTTTTGTAACCGAGGAGCGCGCCGTGCATGCACGTTATCTTCATATGTTTTCCTGTCTCCCACCGCTTCTCGCTCTCTCCTCCCTTCCCCAAACAATAATATATCCCCATATTGGTTAGGGTTTTCTTTTCGTGGCACGCTCTTGAGAGCGGTCCACCAAGGTGGGCGAGGATGTCAATGGTTTGGGTGAGATTCTGTTTCTGCAAGTAATCTCTCCAAACTTTATTGTAGGACGGTAAGAAGGTTTCAACGGGTTCCTCGGTATCCCAATCCTTGGTATAACCCTCCCAGCGCACCTTGAAGAGAAGTCTCCTGCGGTGAGTACGGTGACCCAATATTTTCTTGACATTATAGGTGTCCTTCTCAAACTGGGAGGGCACTCTAGGTACCTCCTCCGTGTAATTTAGAGGCACGGGGGAGCGAGGGCAGTTGACCGTCTTCATTAAGCAATCAACGTGGACGTCAACTGGCTCCGTTGGTCCACTTGAATAACATAGAGGTCGTGCGCCTTCTTGGCCACAACCTCATAGGGCCCATCCCAATAGGGACAAGTTTTATCGCCAAGATTTTTGCGTTGGCGACGGACCCATACGCGGTCCCCTTTTGAGAAATTGGGGGACATCCTCCTCCTCTTATTATACTTATGAGCCATTGTTTGTTGCACTTGAATCATAGCCCTACGTGCAAGAGCAAAAAGCTCCTCACGCCGCTGGAAGTAGTGAGCGGCGTCTTGGGCAACCCCCTTAGGCTCAGCAAGAGGGGGCCCCTTAGTACGGTTGTGTTTACCAAACACAATCTCGTTAGGCGTATAACCTGAAGGACCTGTAGTCTCATGCCACGCTTGTACAACGGCGGGCAAAACCTCTACCCAATTAGTGCCCTTCTTCAAGGTAAGGGCTTTAGCAACGGCACGCCTTAGCTGCTTGCCAGTACTTTCGGCTTTGCCATTACCTTGGTGCCTACCCGCGAGACACATAGTCGAGCGGGCACCAATCTTAGAACAAAGGGTTTGGAAATATTGGCTCACAAATTGTGGCCCACGGTCTGACGGTCGGAGCATATTTCACGAGGGGCTCCGAACCTATCAACCCAGCGCTCCATTACCAGATGGGCCGCTCTTTTCCCCGTTAGCCCTTCATCCTTGTCTTCATGACGGGGTTTAGGAATAGGGACCGCGATGAGGTAGCCGGAAAGCCGGCAAACACATAGGAGCATTCGGTCATACACCTCTCCATCATGGGAGGTGGAAGGGTAGTGAAACACATCAAGCGCTATGGAATCCATGGGTTCCATAGGTATAGGCATAGGGGTCATGTACCCTTGCTTGCGCTTGGTGTCATGCGTGTGAATGGCACATGAGGGACACATTTGACATTGCAGTTCCACTGCTTTGTACAACCCCTCACCTTCCACGCCATGGTTAATTTCCTTCCAGTGTTTTTCCACACTGGAGGTAGTTAAGTGAAGTGCATCGTGGTATTCCGCTACCAAACGATGCACTAGCGGCGTAGGAACACACCACCGTCCATTACGGACGAGCTTGTTATCCACCAACCTCACTCCATCTCCGAAGCTCCCATTCAAGGCATCTTGCCACATTTTTTTGTAGCGTTGACAATTTGGGTAGTGTTTAGCCCAATTTATCTCAAAAACATTGGGAGCATCCTCCCCATGTATAGGAGTTGCCTTCTTGTGGGACTTCCAAGATTTTTTTATCTTGACAATTCGCTCCAGTCTCCGAAGCTTTCTCTTTTCCTTCGTCCCCCCCCCCACTGGAGCCGAAGCCAGAGGGGGTGGATCACACGCGGGTGTTCCTTGATCCCGAGGCGCCGCTTTAGACCTAGTAACAACGGGCGCCACAACCGCCCTAAATACAAGGGGGCGCGCGAGAAGTTCCTCCTTCTCGGCCGCCATCATGTCCCGCACATCGCCGGCCGCTTGGGCCGTCCCATGTAGGGACACATCACCTAACGCCGGGTTAGCAGGGTAAGCTCAACGGGACAAGAAATCACCCACGGGGTTCACGGGCCCCAGAGTGTAAACCACATGGAGGTCGAATTTAGAGAACAACTCATGCCAACGTGCTTGGCGCGAAGAGGGACCCCCCACGGTTTTGAGGTCCTCCGTAGCCCAATTTTCAGGGCTACGGTGGTCCGTACGGACCTCCACGCGCTTGTTCCCCACCCAACCATGCCATTTTAAAAGCGCCGCCACTATGGCGTACCATCCTTTCTCCCGAGGGCTCCAATTGAATTGGCTGCCTGACAATTTACGGGAGAAAAAGGCAAGGGGGCGTAGAGCACCATCGGGACCTTCCTGCTGTAGGGCCGCCCCCACCGCCCGATTACTAGCGTCCGGGGTGAGGACAAAGTCCTTATCCCAATCGGCTAGTTGGAGGGGAACACTATCCGTAATAGCACGCTTGAGCTTCAAAAAGGCCTCGTTAGCCGAAGCATTCCATGTTAGGCCTATCTTTTTCCCATTCTTATTCTTAGGCAAATTCTTCAACATCTCAATCAAAGGAGTAGCTACGGAGGCGTAGTTTTGGACATAGCCCGAATAATAGTTGGCGAGCCCCAAGAACCCCTGGAGCTCCCGAACATTATCCGGTTTTTCCCAACGTTCAAGCGCCAACATTTTCCCTGGCGCCGGCCGACGTGTGCCATTTTCCAACACATGGCCACAAAACTCAACCGAACGAACAAAGAAATCGTTTTTGCTAACCGAAGCAACCAACTCTTCTTGTCGTAGCCTATCAGACACGGCACGCACGTCGCGGTCGTGGTTAGCCAATAGCTCCTCCTCCGTCTCACCGGAGGAACCAATAATAATATCATCAATATATACGTCCGCACAATCCAAACCCTGTAAAACATGGTCCATGACCCGTTGAAAAATAGCGGGCCCATTCTTGATACCCATAGGCATAACACGCCATTGGTATCTCTTACCCGCCAAATTCATGGCGGTCTGAAAGTGCTGCCCTGGGTCGTTGTGGGTGCCGGAGGGCTCGGGGCCGGCAAGACCAGTGGGGCAGGCACGCGAGGCGTCTTCCTGGATGTTGTTATTGGGGGTAGAACCAGAGACACGGACACCAACGGAGGCGAGAGCAGCGACAACAGAAGCAAGGTCCATGCTGATTGTGGTCCGGCAGAAAATCCCAGTCTATGAAGAAAATTGAGGGGAATTATTCTAAATACATCTGAGTGTCCAAAACTGTCTGAAAGAATTTAAATAATCCATTTATGTAAAAATGTTTGGCCGATCTGGCCCGCGAGCGCGCGTCAGCGGCAAATGGCGATTCCAGCTGGAATAGCGGAACGCGGCGGATTTACGGGAAATGGACCGCGGAATCAAATCCGGCATCTCAGAAATATATAGGAAATATCCTGTGACTGAGCTGCGAGGCGGCAATTCCGCCGAAGCAAAGAAAATGACCAAAATGTAGCCAATCTGGGCAGAATGTCTGAAAATCTGAGCAGATGGGGCTAGCCGCACTTACACTCCCCCTCCAAAAACACACTGGGGTGTGTCGCTACGTCAACGAAGAACGTAGTGCGGGTAAGTCCCAGAAAAACATAGAAATGTACCCTCGATGGGGCGAAATCTGCTTGATCTGACCTGATTTGGGCTGAATTGGCACTGAATCAGGCTGGATGAACCTGAAATGAGACAGAATGAGAAGTGACGAACAGTCCTCCGTGCAGTAAAACATTAGGTCAAGGGCTAAAAAGCATGTAAACGTATCAAGAATCGATACCAAACCATGCATTGGTTGAGAATGAGGTAGATTATTGATGGATTGAGTGGGGGGATCAAGAAATGGAGTGACATCTCAGCGCTCTGGCACAGTTTCGCTGTCGCGGGCACGCTACGGTGTCCTCGCCGAACTCTACATCGTGTTATTCCCGCTTTTCTCGTTCTGAAAAGTACAGCATGTGCTTCAGATCAGACGCATCTGGTGGATGATCACAAGATTCAGCAAACTTGAGAATGAATTTGGGCAGAGATTGAGGGGATTAAGCAATCACAGAGAGGTTAAACAAATACACATGTAGTCTACAGACCCTAAGTGAACCACCGAAGGTAGAGATGTTCTTCTGTTCACTTAGATCTAAACAGATCTTCGAGGAATGATGGGAGATGACAAGGAAATCAATCTAAATTGTCCTAACATGAGTAAATTCCCTGAGATGAAGGTGAAATGAAGCGGAATGTGTACAACTGAAACTACCAACACTTTCGTTTAGACTAAAGTTAATATATATTGTCGTTTATTCAGCTCAATTGTGCTTTCCGGCACGTTGGTTCGCGAGCATCAAACAGATTCTATCAAAATGTGGATCATGTGATGATGCATCATGATGGGACATGCTGGCCCTGGATCCTTGGCATGTAACGCGCCGAAGGTTCACTGAAGGCGCTTTACTGACAGTATATAACTGAGAGACACCGAATTTACAGTGGCGGTGGTGTCAATCGACTTGGACAAGGCCAATCTTTCGATGGAGTCCCACAAGACACTTGGATTCACCATTCTCGACAGTTTCTGGTCGGATTGAGCTCACATTGGCGTGTGCCAAATATACAACGAAGCTTACGGACTTCAGAGATTGCTGTTAGAAGTCCCTAGAGCTCCTATCTAAAGATTGTCTGAACAATTGACGTCTGGGTTTCGTACAACAGTGGCAGAATGATGGACAAACCTGAGAAATTCAAGGTAAATTTGAGGATCCTGGATCTGAATCTGGACTTTGGCGTCAGCATCACAGCAAATGAAGGTGAGATCTGAGTTCCTGGCGTCGCATCTGGTGCAGCCAGTACTACAGGGGGTGCCTGTAGGGGTGCATGTCACCGGCCGGTGTTTTGATTATGTACATTTGCTTCCATCTGCACGAGTAGCCAAATTCCAAAGATGCACAGACCAACAGAGACAAGATTACCCCGAATCTGCCTGAATTAAGCCTGAGTTTGGTTTTTTCTGAACACGGCAGCACACTCCGTCAGCGTATCTACGCCTTGTCTGCCGCACGGAGACCAAAGAAAAGTTGATTGACGTCAAATTATCAAACATTCGCAGTTCTCCACATCATGACATAAACAGAAAGAATGAACAATGGATTGAGCAGAATGTGGTAGGATGGCTTCCTCAATTCCGCCAAGCACGAATACATGTGACCACCAACCTGTCTGGTCTGGCCCTCGTACGGCTTGGGCGCTGCAAATCAGCGGCCGAACTTGAAGCTCAGTCCTCATTTGGCTCCTGGGCTGGCCTGACCGCAGGAGGGGGGATCGACGGATCAGCCCTGGAATGTGGCTGCTGAGGGCCGTAAAAGGCTGGATCTCGATTCACCACAGGTCGTTTTCCGTCGCTCTCCACTTGTCTGTCTGGTTTCGACAAACAATCTGTCAGGAGTACTCCAATTTCGGGGTGCTTCTTGAGGAAGTCGATGAACCCCTTGGTGTACCCATGGACAAAAGATTGGGCTGGTTCCCAGTTGTTGTGACTGGAATCAAAGCCCCTCCACTCACACAGAAATTCCCATTCGCCCTTGGCGTCACGTCTTGCTTCAACAATCCTCTTGAGTTCGTACTTTCCCCCTTCGATTACCCGATCGGACAAGTGTTTTGCAGTCCAAAAAAGGGGTTTAACCCGATCCTTGGGGGAGGGGATCTCTCTCTTGAGGCGATCACCCGAAACGTCAATTTCCCTGCTGACATCCACACGAATCCTCCACCTATTCTCACCAAGACGCGCTGTAACAGCGAATGGCCCCTCCCACAAGGGAAGAAGCTTGTCATCTCCGTCCAGGGTGGTTTTGGATTTTCGAAGCCAAACTCGATCATCGACTTCAAAATTGTGGGGGTTTTTTCGACCTTGATTTTGAACCCAAAGCCAGTCAGCTTGATGCTTCTCGATTAATTTCGACACAGATTTATCTGCTCGTTGGACTTCGTCCAAAAACAGCGAAGCATCCTTACAGGGGCGAGGATTATTCAACGGCATGTTCCACCAACACTTCTTTCGTCCAAAGACAATTTCATTTGGAGAAAGGCCATGATACAAAGGCGTGTTGTGGTAACGGCGAAGCAATGCGAAGAGAACTTCCATCCAATGGAAATCCTTTTCACTCGCGAGCTCCTTACGAAGCATATTTATAATTGAGCGGCCGGCTCTTTCGCCAGGCAGCGCTCGATGCGAGTGGATTTCACATCGGAGGTGGTGGATTCCAAGGCGAGCACACAATTCTCTCCACCATTCGGAGGTGTACTCTTTGCCTGAATCCGTGACCACCTCGGATGGGACGTCCCAGCCTCCCATCCAGGTCTGCGCGCACCACTTGGCGGCAGCCTTGCCAGTCATCGACTCAATGTTGCAAGGCAACACTTGAATGTAGCCGGAATGACGGCACTGAATGAGGAGCACACCATTGACTTTTTTATTAGTCCAATGGCACTCTTCGTCATCGAGCTCACCGAGATAGAAAAAATCACTCGTGACTCTGTTAAAGGGGCGCTCCGGAATAGGATGAGGCCTCAGATGGCCGTGCTTCTTCGCGCTGGGGGGCGTCGAGACAGCACATTGGGCGCATCCGGCGGCTACTTTCATGCAGTGAGTATATAGCCGTGAGCCAAACAACCTATGTTTAATCATCGACCACAGTCGACGGCCATGTGCGTGGGGGGACTCCCATTTGTGCCACCAGTTTAACACTCGGGGGGCTAGGGCGTCTGGCACACACAATTTACCCTCCATCCACAGCTTCCCCCCATCCAACGAATACTCAGGAAAAATCCCATCCTTGTGAGCATCTTTGGATTTGAGATTTCCAAAGACCTCTTTAAACATGGGATCCTGCAGGTAATCGGACGTCCAGTCACGGATGATCAGGGAATCTTTAGGCAGGGGTGGAGTTTTGGCCGGATCTCGTCGCTTAATGCCTTGGATCAACCGAAATCGACTTACTTGTCGGGTATAGTCAAACCGTTTCACACTCCCTGAGGAGGGATCGGTGACTTTTTCCACGACTTTCAGCGTTTTGGTGCAGATCTCATGGGCATGCGCCGGATCTGAGATGGCCGTGATGTCGTGACACGGCAATGCGTGCTGTTTAACAGCGCACTGCATGCATGCACGTCGAATGAGTTTCTTTTCTTCCTGATCCCATTCGATGATGACATGGCGGTCCTGCTCCGTACCATGGATGTTGGTACTTTGCAGCCCCTCTGAGGCGGGGTAAGCCCATCGGCTCAGAGCATCCGCTACCGTGTTGTGTTTTCCAGGCAAATACGACACATGGAGGTCAAACAGAGAGAGAAATTCGTGCCATCTGGCCCGTCGACCAGCTGGGCTCGCCACAGTATCAATGTGTTCAGTGGCCCAATACTCCAGAGATCGATGATCCGTCAGGACCTCGACTCGATTGGTGCCAACCCACGATTGGTACTTTTTTAAAGCACAGATGATGGCATACGTTTCTTGCTCACGCGGCGACCATTGCATTTGGCGTGGGGCTAGCTTCCGAGACCAAAATGCAAGAGGGTAATGATCGCCGGTGGCTTCATCAACCTGTTCAAGGACAGCTCCGATCGCGTACCTAGATGCGTCGGTTCTAATGTAGAAGGGTCTGTCAAATTGGGGCACATGCAACGTGGCGACTTCGCAGAGGGCTGCCTTCAAGTGATGGAAGGCCTCCTCGCACTCGTCAGTCCACTTGACACGAACCTTTGAACCTGCCTTGCCCGCATCTCTCCCTACCTTCAATAATTCAGTCAGGGGGGCAGCAAATTTGGCATAATTCGGCACAAAAGTGTGGTAAAAATTGCAACAACCCAGGAATCCTCTCAACTCCGTGATCGTCTCAGGGCGCTTCCACTTCTGAATAGCGACGAGCTTCCCTGGACTGGGTCGTCGAGTGCCATCCTCTAGGAGAGAACCACAAAATTCGACTGATTTTAAAAATAATTTTCCCTTCTTTGGCCCACAAATCAGCTGATTGGCGTCAAGAATGTCCAAAACTTGGTTCAGCTGCTTCTCATGTAGGGCCACCAGCTCGGCTTCGGTCAGTCCCTCCCCTTCCGTCGCGATGATTATGTCATCTATGTACACACTCACGAAGGCACGAAGCTCAGGATGGGTTGTGAACAGCACATCCTCCATCATTCTTTGAAAAAATGAGGGGGCGTTCTTCAGCCCCATGGGCATGACGGTCCATTGGACTGGGCCACATGGCGTGCACATACAGGTGAGAGGTCTGCTGTCCTTCCTCAACGGCATTTGGTGAAAACCGTGACGGAGATCCAGCACAGAGAACAAACGACCTCTCGCCCTCTTGGCGATTTCCTCCTCAATGAGGGGCAGGGGGTGTGAATCCGCCTTTGTTTCGGCGTTGAGATTGCGAAAATCAACAACCATTCGCCAACCATCAATGGTGTTCTGGTCTGCAGGCGGTGGCTTCGGGACTGTGAAGGGTGAACAGCACCATTCGCTGGTCATACAACCCTCAAGCCAACCAAATTCCCTGAGATTTCTCTCAATGATTTTTCTGAGGATCTCATGTTTGTGTCCATGATTTTCATAAGGGCGCTGTTTTTTTGCCTTGTACCCTTCACGAAGCTCGATGAAGGCTTCACCAAACTGTCCACGGACAGGGGGGTCTTTGATCAACTTTCCTGAAAGGGTTGTGTCCTTCCGTTCCTCAAAAATCTTTTCTCTTGACTTGGAACACAATTCGGTGTCCACCTGATCGCCAGGAATTACTGTCGAAAAAACTTTGGCGACTTCTTCGGCTTTGGCAGGAAGAATCTTCTTACGGATGTCCCTAAACAGGTCCGTATCAACTGCCTCTTGAAGATAGGTGGGTCGTGTGTCGAAATCCCAGAGATTCTCTTCGTGATCCAGCTCCTCGAAAGGATCCATGAAAGCTTCCACAGGGGGTTTTTCATAAAAAACTCTGAATTTGCGGCGCGATTGGAGATTTTTCCTCGCCCGTGCACTGAAGATTCTTTTCGATGTCGACCGTATTGGGGAAGAGGGAGACGAGGCGGATCCATTGGACGTTGAATCACCTTGGGTATCTGACGGACAAAAATCAGAAAAAATAGATTCATCATCAGTACCACGCTCAACCTCAGATTCTGACCCAACACAAGAATCAGTACCAGAATCAGCAGAATTAGAGTCAGAAAGCTTTCCATCCACCAGGAATGCAAGCGAACTCCAGGACCGCTGTGGCAGGGGACCTGTGTCGTCCCTGGCATACAGCTTAATCTTCCTGGGAAGTTCGATGTAATCTACACAAATGTCCTGTAATTCCTGAAACCAAGGCTTGTCGTCCCACAAAGGCACAACTAAAATTGCCTGGGTTTTATCTTGCTTGATTTTGTGGATGACCTGCTGGATTAAGTGAAACGGAGGATTAATCCACAACTTCTTGTCCCATTTGTGGGTCCAAGCGTCACTGAAGTGCTTGTCAAAGCGCTTGTTCATACGGTTAGCAAAGGCATCATACTGGGGCCAAAAGGAATGATGTTCATGGAAGTATTCACAAATTGCATCGCGCCATTTGTCGACAACTCTGTAGGATGAAGAGTGCCAGCGCGAAGGGCGTCGTGGCTGGGAGTCCCTACGAAGACATTCTAACTCTTGGGAGTAATCGGCACTCCCATTCACCTCTGCAATGGTGACATCTTCACCAAATTTTGGTGTCACCTTTTGCTTCAAAAATTCTTCTGCACTTTTAAACCCTGCGTGCAAAAAACGAAATTCAGGACGCTCCAAAGGACCTGACTCCAGCAAAAAACAACGACGATGACCTACGGGGGCTACCCTGTTCTTGCGAAGCCAAGGATGGCCCAAATAAAGGTCATACTTTATGTCAGCACGATAGAAGTAGTCATCCTTAAGGACAACTTCTTCCACATTTTGCTCTTCCCAAAGGTCTTGAGCGACCAAATGAGCTGATATATAACAACCGCGTTGCCCACCTGCGAGAGAATGTCGGGAAACTCCCTCGAGGGTAACAGGATGAGGCGATTCAAACACGCAGTCGTCGGGTAAGAATGCATTGGATTGGAGATTTACCTCTGATCCATTGTCACACAAACAAGTGGCGAGGTGGAAATTTCCCTTGCAATCAGAGACCCACAGCTTTGTGACAAACTGACGAGCCCTGTGCTTGGACTGTACACCAACCTCGTCCACTACAACAGAAGGATCCGCTGCCGGATCCAGGGGAGAGGAGACAAGCGACCCTACATCAAGTAATGGTCGATCAGGAATCTGGGGATCATGCCTGAAATCGCCTGGGGAGGGGCGATTTTCGTGGCTCCCCTAGGCGTTCTGACCTCCAGCGGCTGCGTTAACATTGTGAACACAGCCTGATTCGTCGATCCACTCATCTTGGAACGGATCATCCGCTGGATTCAGGGCATTTTCGACATAATCTCGATCCGCATCAGACACCTGGTCTGCACCTGAGACCTGATCCACACGATGATTGCCCTTTCCGCGTCCACGGCCACGGCCGCCGGATGATGGGCCACCACCGTCGCCACGCCCTCTGCCCTTACCAGAGAAGGGGGTTCCTGAAGGATTTCCCTTACCCTTACCCTGTGATCCTGGAGCATTTCCTTTGTTTGTACCGGATTGAGGGGTTTGGCCTGGATTTCGATTTCCGCCTCCGGCGTTGCCATTAGGACTTGTCTGGCCGTTCGGCTGTCCACCGGAACCGGATGGAGTCCGATTTCCTTTGCCTTGGGACCCGCCAGGGCCTCCGGTATTTTTGTTTCCACCGGAGGGGGTCGGATTACCCTTTCCCCCCTTAGCACCATGCACCTGTCTGTCATTCCTGTCTGAATTCTGCGAATTACTGACATTTTCACCAATCACCTTGTGATCGTAAGCAGACCATCGGTGATTAGCAGTGGAATGCGTCTTAGCTCGGTTCGTAGAACCTAAAAGAAGGCAGATGCTACAATGATCCTGAACATTCCGGGTGTCATTCACCTTTTTGTTGCCCTTTTGGGCCCCATTTTGGGTGTTTTGCTGGGTGTTCTTGTTTCCCCCAAGACCCTCATGAAAATTTTGATTGGCGGCGTCAGCGAGCCGCTCAACCTCTTCCCACAGTTCCTGCGGGGTAAACGAAAACACCCAGTTCCTGGCCTTCAGGCGATTGCCATGGAAACTTACTCCCCTATTGAGGACTTGGACAAACAAGTCCCGATCCTCGTGTTCATTAAACTTAATTTTCCACGTGTTTTCAGTGAATTTCACCTTGGTAAACGACGTGGGGGAGCACTTTTGAAGTGCCTCCCTGACGGTAAACCTGTTTGCCGAGGCGTCGAAGCCATCGACTTCCGCCCACCAGGTCTTGACCTTTTCTTTGGACTGTTTATTCCGAAGGGTGGCGGCGGTTTCTGAGGGGATCTTGTCAAAAATCAGATTTTTCAGCTCGGCACTAGAAAATTTTTCGCCTGAATGTTCAGATTCTTCTACGAGATTCCAGAAGCGCTGTCTCTTGTCCTGCACTTCGTGCAAGATTAATCGAGAGAATGAAGGAAAATTCTTCAACATCTGGTGGTAATGGTCCTCAGGCAGCCGGGATCCACGTACCTCCAACTGTTCCCACACCTCATCAAAGGTAAGGGGGGAACTTGAATCTTCACGATCACTCCAGGTCCTGAGCCAAGTGTTGGCCGGCGCTCCCTCAAGGCAGTCCAGGAGGGCCATCAGGAACTGATCATCCTGGAGCTTTTGAGTCTTAACCCACAGTTTAAATTCCCGTTGGAACTGAGGCCAACGTCTGGGGTTTCCATTATACTTCGGTTGCTTGGCAACCTGACGAAGTCGCAATGAAGTAGGATTTAGGAGTGAATCCAGCCCAACACCGGCCGTAATGGCAGACACCTTGGCGGCATCATTAGCCACACCAGCTCCGGCGAGGGTCTGGGCGAGCAACATCTGGGCAATTGCATTGGAATCAACAGCAGGAAGGGTAGTACGGGAGGCAGTTCGTTTGGCATTCTGCACCTCAGTCCTAGCCTTCGCCGATCTACTCTGAGATCGAGAGATTGTAACCCTTTCCTTTAGCTTAGTCCTGCTGATCCTTGCGTCGGTGGTCTTAGAGTCCACCGAAGGAGCAATCGAAAAAATTTCTGTCGCCTCCTCCGACGGTTCTGTTGTTTGTTCCACCGATGATGCGCCCTCAGACCTCATGTGGGTCTTGAAAAGATCTTTAATTCCCAGCGTCTGAATGATGAGTTGCATTTGATCTTTGAGCAATTGGAGCTCAGTATCTCGCTGTAATCTGCAAGAGCAGTCGGCAGGACAGTACATTCCGTGTCCTGAAGGGCCTGAGCAGGCTGTCGGACCGCTAATCTCAGTGGTTCGCAGCCAGGAGTCCACTTGGGGAGCTCCTTCAGTCCTAATTTCCAGGCTTGCCTGCCTAGCTGCCTCTAAAACTCCTTCCTCAACCGCGGCGGCTAGATCGTCACGGACGGAAACAGAGGGATGAGGGGCGGAGGGCCCGGCAACAGGTGCCTTGGTCTTCTCCTTCGGGAAGGGACTTGCCTCCCAGATCTGCAAGAAAATGGCAAAAGATTCATCTTCTTGAGAACACCACCACATCCTGGTCTTAATTTCTTCTTGAAGGAGGAAAAAATATTCGAATAAAAAATCAGAGGCGATTCTTTCTTGTCCTATCAGCTTAGACGTGGCTAATAGACACAGGGCCTCAAGCGCCTCAAGGTTACGGGTCACTTCGGAAGACAAATGGTTGTCCCATTGTGCCCATGAGGCTGGTCGATTATAGGTAGGTACCTCACCTGGACCACCCATCTCAATGTCGTCAATGTCGGCGTCGATGGTCTCGAAATGTGGACATTGGTAGGGAGTATTAGTACCTGCCAGGTCCGTAAGCTCCACCGGAGCGTTGCCATTAGCGTAAGCTGGAAGATTCCAGCTACTTGATGGCCAATTTCGACTGGGATCTTGATTGTAATCTGGGCCTCCACAGCTGCTGATTTGTGCCCTTCTTGGGCAATTTGGGCTTGCGCAAGGCATTCCTCTCAAGGCCTCGTTCGCACAGCACCACGGCAGCGTAATCGTTACGTCTCCGGAGGTGGCGGAGTCTACGGGGCCGTACTGGGGAGCTAGCTGTGGTTGGGACACCAAAGGAACAACATTCAGGTAGCCTCTGCTACCATGAAAGTGCTGCCCTGGGTCGTTGTGGGTGCCGGAGGGCTCGGGGCCGGCAAGACCAGTGGGGCAAGCACGCGAGGAGTCTTCCTGGATGTTGTTATTGGGGGTAGAACCAGAGACACGGACACCAACGGAGGCGAGAGCAGCGACAACAGAAGCAAGGTCCATGCTGATTGTGGTCCGGCAGAAAATCCCAGTCTATGAAGAAAATTGAGGGGAATTATTCTAAATACATCTGAGTGTCCAAAACTGTCTGAAAGAATTTAAATAATCCATTTATGTAAAAATGTTTGGCCGATCTGGCCCGCGAGCGCGCGTCAGCGGCAAATGGCGATTCCAGCTAAAATAGCGGAACGCGGCGGATTTACGGGAAATGGACCGCGGAATCAAATCCGGCATCTCAGAAATATATAGGAAATATCCTGTGACTGAGCTGCGAGGCGGCAATTCCGCCGAAGCAAAGAAAATGACCAAAATGTAGCCAATCTGGGCAGAATGTCTGAAAATCTGAGCAGATGGGGCTAGCCGCACTTACACGGTCTTAGCCCGGGACTCAGGGTGAAGGGGAATTTGATGAAACCCTTTACTCAAGTCCACAATAGTGAAAATTTTGTGTTTGGATTGATTTTCCAACATGTTTTCAATGAGGGGGAGGGGGTGTGCGTCGGGCAAGGTAGCCTCATTAAGTTGGCGATAGTCCACAACGAGGCGCCATTTCCCCTTCTCTATCTTGGGCACAACGAAACCGTTGGACGCCCACTCGGAGGCAGGGCACGGCTCAATCCAGCCACGAGCCAAAAAGTCCTCCACTATTTCTTGCTCCGCCGCAGCACGCCCCCCCAACAACCCTATAGGCTTCACGGACTTGGGTTTGGCGTTCGGGTATAGGTCAAGTTTAGCAAACCCCAACCGCTCTGTACCACGGACCTTAGGGTGTTCCTGGCCCGGACGGAGACGAACCTCCCCGCTAAAAATATCCCGCTCATAGTCCGCAAGGATGCGTTTCCTCATGAGCTCCACCTCCGGAGACACAATAGGCTCTTGGGTGGTGACAACGCCACCTACACGAGAAGCCGCCAACAATCGTGTGGCGCCTTTAGTTTTTTGGTAACGCTTAACGGCAGTGGCCCTCCCACCCAATAACTCTTTTTCGATTTTCGCAATGCGTGAACGCACGCATTCTTGTGCCTCCAAATCTTCGGGGGTAGGGTCAAGAGTAACGGGCGCGAGGAGTTTTTTATGGGTCGCCTGATACGTGAGGGTGCGCACCGAAACCAAATGGTTAGGCACCCTTTCAGCCTCTGACTCTTCCTCCGAGGTCACACCCGGCTCGCCATCGGTATTGGGGTTAGAGACGGCCGGTGCCAAAACGGAGGCCACATGACATTTAGTGGCCCTCAAATTTTCCTCCGCAATACCACCGTCCACGTATAGCGCCACCGTGGACCAACCCCGTTGAGGAAGGGGTGTGAGGCGGTCATTTTGATAGAGACAGGCTTTAGTCTCCGGCCCAGGAAGGTGGTACCCTTGCAAAGTAATTTCCATAAGGGTTTTCCACCACTCCCTATGTGTCCATCTCGGCCCTACGACGATGGCTCGTAGTTTTTCTTGCCGAATGTTCCGAACACAATCGGAAAACCGATGATAGGGAGGGCACATCCAATACAATTTGGAGGGGTCCGCGGGAGTGGAAAAGAAATCTTCAAGCGGCGAAACCCAACGGGTAGCCTGGGCCATACCCGGGACCCTATTGAGGGCGTCCACATCAGGGTTTTTGCCAAATTGTTTTTTGACACGTGCGGCCCAATATGGCGTGAGGCCATAGTGAGACTGAGTCCACATGGACCCATCACGCCGTGTGGGTAGAACATCACGGGCAAGGGTTTCGGGAGCAAATTCAACGAGCTCCAAAGCACAAGCCTGATCCTGTACGGGGGCCACGGAGGAAGCGGTCAAGGCATAGGATATGTGCTTCTTGGCCTCAACACGGTTAGGCGGTTCGCCACTAGGGGGCGTAACCACATTGGCCGGGGCCAGGTGCATAGGAGTGACGGCCCCAATGATTGGAACGGTTATGCCCCACACGGACTGACACGACACTTTACCATGAATGGGTTTAACCAAAAATGGCTTGCCGGTTCGTGGAGCTTCACGGAAGTCCTCAATCCAAAAACGGGGGTGCACTGGATGGTGAGAGTACAAACAATTGAAACGGGCAAAATGGCTCACACAATGTTCGTAACCCCATGGGTGCCCCAAAACCATATCCAAAGGTAAATTCGGGACAAGGTACGCGGACACGCCATATTGGGCAACACGAGGAAGTGAAACACTACCATCCACAACCCCCGTAAATTGAATTTTGACGTCTATTTGCTCGTCCCCCCCCGGCAAAGGCGTCTCATTATCGGCTTGGAGTAGGCGCCTCCGTTGGGGGGATTCATATTTTTCGGAGATTTGGTCTCCAAAAACATTGGGGTTGGCCAAAGCGACCGCTTGGCACCCAAAATGCACGGAGACACGGAGGGCCTTGAATTCTCTATTGGGCAAAACAACCTGAACGGAAAGTTCGGTTTGAATCTCACTAGTCACTATATGCCCCTTGATGGCTCTCGATGGAACGAGAGCCACGGTAGTGTCACAGGGGTGCCCAAGGGTTTCTTCCTTCGAAGAGGGCGCCTCTGGGCACCTCTACCAACGTCGGCGCCCGTTCGGCGCTCCTTTCCCTCCTTTATCGCCCTTGCCGCCACCACCCTTATAACCACCACCACCCTTATCACCACCGCCACCCTTATAGCCACCCTTAGGCTTACCACCCTTAGACTTACCCGCAATGCTCCAATGAGTGTCATTGCATGGAGAATTAGTCTTACACGTCCAAAGGGTGCTATTGGTGGCACCCCAATCAATCCAAGACATGTCCATCTCCGTTTGTTTACGTGTTTTCTAATGTTTGGAACACGAAACCCAAAAGGTAGGTGGTGGTTTAGGCCCGGGTCGACGATTTTCTTCGCCGGAGGTTTAGGGTGACCCACGGCGTTGACGGAGGTGTTAGCGGGTTCGGAGGTGTTAGGGTCCGCCGTACCATCCGCATTAACCGCATTCACCGCGGTTCTATTGTGAGAAGGGCGATGAGTGTACGTCACCGTCGTCTTGTCTCCCTTATTGAGGCGTTCGAGACCTTCCCTCTCCGATACGCTTTTATGGGCAAGGGCGTAGATTTCCTCAGGCTTCAAGCGAGGCCTACGTTGCTCCACTTTCATAGTGTAGCCGCGTGTGTGAGGTGTGTTGTTGAGTTTCAAGATCCACTCCTGTAGAGCCGGGTCTTTGCAGTCAACTATCACCCCATGCCCAGAATAGGAAACAATCTCAGGAACCGTAGTGCAACGTTGAGCGCTATATTTCCTGAGTTCTTTTTCGAATGGGGCGCGACGCAACGAAGGGTCAAGGCCACTAAAATCCACCACATAGCAGTCTGGGCTATTCCTAGCCTCTTGCTTGACGACCTTCTTCTTGATCCACGGGAGCTTGCTTAGGAGCTGCTCCCGGATCACGTGGGGACGACTCTCATTGCTCAAAGGAAACAAACGTTGCCAACGAGCATAGAAATCTTCAAGGTCGATGAGGGTCACTTGCCCTTTAACCACCCTGGGGGTGAGGGCTCGCCACCTTTCATCGGCCCTTGAGGGGTCATAGTCGTGGAAACGTTGTTCCAAAAAGTCCCAAAACTCTTTGAGGGTGGGGGCCGTTCGTGTGTGGTGAGTGGCCTTGGCAACCCGGGCGTTCATGATCGCCTTTAGCCATGGGGGCAAGGTACTCAAAATCATTTTTGCCTCGTTGGCCTTTCGGCACATGGAATCACACCCCCCCAACCATTGGTGAAGCTTCTCCACCCACTCGTCGTAGCTCTCTAGCTGCCCATTAAATTGCGGTTTAGGCATATCACTATCCTCCACCGCTTTGGTGTAACTATTTTGCACCATAGGCATTTGGTACGGGTGGTAAGCAGGGGGAGCCATGGTTGGGGGTGCACCTCCACTTGCACTTGGTGCAACCTTCACTGGAGAGACTGTACACGTGTCCGTAGGATGAGAGGGCGTGTACAAAGGTTTCCCAGGGGAAGTGAAAACATTTTTCGTGAGGGGATTAATGTTCCCCAACGAAGAGGTGTTCTCCTCCTCATTGGCCCACGGGGCCGTGGGCTCCGTGGGGTGTTCTTCGCCCTTAGGCGCCGCCCTCCACTCGGGGATAGCAGGTTCCTTCTGCTTTTCGGCGGTTCCCCTCCACGAAGTAGGTTCTTGGGGTGGGGATGTTCGTGGTGTTCTTCCCCCCCCCCCTCGGCCACCCAGAATCCGGACAAGCGTCCGGATGGTAGATGCAATCTTGGGATGGGTGAACGGAGAAAGGAAGGACACACCCACCACCAGATGAACCGGATGGTGCGCCCATGGGCGCTGTAGGCACCGCCGGTTCAGGATCAGAAACGGGTGGAGGCGCCGATGGCGGGGGCAGGACCACCGCAACGGGTTCTGCAGGAATGGAGTACCAGTGGTCCCACGCATCGATCCTAGATGCAACGGCGGCGTAACGCGTAGCGAGCGACTCCACTGCGCTAAAGCACTTAGCCGTGTTGCTGTTGGACATTTTAAGATGATCAGAAAGAGTTTCTGATGTCCCTTGCTTGTTGTTGATATTGAAAACCTCGATTGCTTTTCAAAAGATGTTTCCCGAAAACTGCAAAAAGGTAAAGTCCACAAACAAGGAACACCACAAACAGGATCAAAGTCAGAATTGTGATAGTATTCTTCCAAATCAAAGCATTGTAAGCAAAGAGGGGCTGCATATAGACAAATGAGAAATCAAATATGCAACTCAAATGATTTTATAAACAAAACAAATGATTTTATGTGAAAACTGGCATGACTCAGGCCTCCAAGATAGCACCAAGCACTTCATATGCACTCTTTTCGATGAAATGGAGCTGGTTAGGAATCTTGGGCATAAGAGTTAGGCCAGACACAGGAAATGACTTGGCCAAGCAACTGAATTCAGAAACAGTTACAATCTGGAACCACAATAAGTAGTAGAAACGTTTGAGTATAGGGGTCCTGAGGTGGGAGACCACTAGGCTTAACCTACAAGGCCCAAGGCATGAAGTGCCTACTTTTTTTCGGTATAACCTCCATGAGGGATGATACCTCCGCTCCTTTGAGTGGTAGGGGTGAACTTCATGGGGGAGCTAGGGCTTTAACCCTAGTTGCCGAGAAAGTGTACTTAAAGCTTCATAAGAGAAACAAAAATGTTTAAGTGTTAGTCTCAGCACTTCCTTAGGCAAAAAAGGGGGCTGTAGCCTGGATCAAGTAATCCAAGAAAGACATGGTAGTGACTTGTCCTTACTCCCCCCTGGAGTACTAGTTAGCTAAGCTAGTAGGACCAAGGAAAAAGGCTCAAATTCCCCTGAAATTACCTCAGAAAATGGTGTAAACCTTCAAAAGACCTCCTCATCAGTTCATAGAAGCTGTTCACACTGCTGGTACCCTTTAGAAACAGCGTGATGTACCGTGAATGATGTCCCTTCGAAAGGGGCATTCCTCAAAGGTAGCTGGTGTGAGCGTAAACTTTTGGAAAAACAGTTTGGGGGCAGTGGGGTTTGAACCCATGACCTCCTCCCTAGAGTCTGCATTGCTGCCCACTAGGGTACGATCGAACGCTCCAATGCGGACGGTCATCGCTGTATAAACAACGTATTTCAGTAATCGTCCTGACCAACGGTCAGGGCGGAGCAATACTCCTAATGGAGCCCACAAAACTCCAGGAGCTGAAAAAAATAGAAATGAGGACCAACAGGGAGTGAATCCTGTGGTTTAGCGAAAGGTTGAGCGACGTAACAAGTCAAATCGCTAAAAAGTAACGATAAGACGTTAGAAATCGTCATTGATAGGCCCAAACTCAAAGTCGCAGACAAGCGCAACAGAGCCGCGCCGAAGAAAAGGGGTTAACGGCACTACATGGCACTCGAGTAGAGAGGTGTGTGCCGTGCCTTGACAGATAGAAACCAAAAATTTCTGCATCGTTGCATCAAAATTTTTGTAAAACATAGGGACAAACCTCAAAAACACAAACAAGAGGAAGAGCAGGCGAAAAATTCGCCTCTCAGGTATGCCAGTGTCATGACACACGTATGCATTGTGTTCGTCGTGGTTGTTTCGTTAAAACGTTAGGCTTGTCTCCGTTGTGTCTCTGGGGGGTTCGGCGACTCCTGCATTCCCACTGCACAGGTAAAAACAAGTTTGAAAGGTATGCTCGACGAATGGTGCACGTAGTGCGCACGTAGGGTTAGAGAAGACGAAGTGCTCGCGATGCATGTGCCGGATTCCGACATACACACGTTGCCACGCTTCCTTGTGCATGCACCCACCTTCCCTTCTCTTCATAGGTCCAAAGGAGAAGTGTGTGCTCCTGTTTCCGTTGTTTGTGCGTTAAAGTAGGGTTGTCTAAGACGCTTAGGCTTGTTTTGCGTTGTGCCGTCGTCTCTCATTTGCCATTCCCTGTTCTTCTTTTCGCAAATGACAAAACAGGCACAACAGGAAGAATCGTGCAAGCCACACGATGCAATCAAACGCTTAGGGTTGCTTATAACTCGCAATAGGGTTGTTTTGCATTCGCTTCACTTCGGCATTCACACGATGCATGGTGAGTAAAGTAGGTAAGCCCAGGAGGACCTCACCTTCTGGTTGAGTCAGTGTGGTTATCGTGGTTTTGGTCTCGCCTCCCTTCCCTGCATGCGGGCACACAATGCATTAAAGGGATTTGACAGTAGGCCACGCGTTGTGCACGCGGTATGAACCCTTGCCAGGTTACCCAGGGCTTCGCCCTACGTTCCATAAGGGAACGGGCGAAGTCCTTAAGCTTGCTTGCTTGCAACTGGGTTCAGGTACAGTGTATTATAGGGCACACTAAGAAGCGTATAATACGTGGAGTATGTCTTGGTTCCTCCGTCTTGAACCCAGTCCATTGGCCTCTGTTGTACAGCTGGGAGGATCAGGGTGAACTGGTGCAGTCCCTTGAGCCGTGCTAAAATATACGGCGCTGATCACACAATCAATTGACTGCGCCTCAGCCAGGAGTGGCGAGGGCAGTTCAACTCCATCGACATCCGCGCTCTGCACGCCACCTGTGCGCCCTTCCCCTCCAAGCCCTAGCAGGGAAACGTGTTGTGACGTCCCTGTTAGGCCACAGTTGCTTAGCAGCGCTGTGTTCTCTTGTCTTCTTCACAGGAGGGTCATTAGGACCCACGACTTTATCTTCAACACCACCCAGTAGAGCGTGTGTGTAGGAGTGGTAGTCCTGCGTGGGGGCTTGAGCCAGTTGCAGTAGCGCTCGCCCACCAGGATGGTGCCACTGTAGGGTGTGTAGGACCTGTAGTGCGTGTGTCACTGTCCCACCCGTTTCCTGCAATTTTAGCAGGGTTGGTGGGCTGTGGCAGTGGTTAGGTCAGCGTTTTGTCCACTTAGCAAAATGGCGTTTTCATGCCTTCATAGCTTTTGGCCAGCCCTCCCTTTAGTAGTCAGGTAGGTAGGAAAAACAATACCTGGATTAGCACGCTGGGTATTCCCCCAAGGTTTTGCGCCAGCACGGAAATGGGGCGCATAGGGGAGGGGAGACCCGGGGCGTACCCCGTGGCATCAATAAGACAACCCTCCAGGTTTAGCAGGCGTGCAGACTTGGGTATAATTAGGACACCACTTCTGCAACTTGCTCTTAGGACCTCAGGCATAGCACACTCACACATACCTAGGCAGACATGTATAGCGACCAGGTTAGGAAGGGTAGAACCCCATGGGTCTGGACCAGTTAGGGGTCCTAACTGTGGGCACCCTTGTCCCCAAGGAGGGTGAACACGCCTTGCTTGTCATTCCCCGCTGGTCATTAGAATAGCTAGCCACCGTTCATTGTATGCTCCCCAAGGTCATAACATCAGGGCACATCCCATGGCACACATGGTCAACAAGGCAAACACTCGCTGGTTGGCTGCAAACCTGATAAGCGGCCATCTGGCTCACGCTGGTAACCATAGGCATGGGACTGCAGGGCACAGCCACGGTTGGTGCAGTGCTCAGAGTGCCCACCGACCCTGGGAGGTTAGTTCCTCTTCTTACGCTGGGACAGGGTCTCAGCACGGGTTAGCAACTGCCCCTCGTTGTTCTCAACGAGGTAGGAACGAAAGATGGGGTTGATACTCCCATCTGGCTGTATGAAGGCTGACATAGGCTCCCAGGTAGCCTCTGATAGCCCATAGCCATCCCACAGGGGCAGGAATTTCCAGCCCTGTTTATACTCGTGGCGTGCAATACCTGCAACCACGTAGTAGCCATTGACTGCCATTTCCTCGGCAGTCATCTCCTCGAGTTCCTGTGCCTCCTCAGGGGTGGCAGCGTTCTCCAGGTCGATACGCTCGACCTCACAGTCAGGCAAGCGCCACTCATCCCACGATAGTTCATCAGGGGAGTGGTAGTGTCTGAGTTGCTTAGGAGCACACAGCAGCTCCCCCCCTAGACGGGAGCTGCACCTCACATGGATCCTGGATCCATCTATCCTGATAATACGATAGGGCCCAAAGTAAGGGCCCTGCAAACAGTTGCGGGGCCATGTGGGCAGTCGTGAGTGGTGTACAAGCACCGGGTCTCCTACCTTGAAACTGGCAGGACGTCTCGTGTGGTTGCGCCGGGTTAGTTCAGGTTCTCGAACGCGTTTCAGGTTACCTCTGGCCCTGTTAGCCAGGTCCTGCCGGTGCTCCAGCCAGTCCCCAACTGGGCTCTTATAGTCCTCGGGGAATGGGGTTTTGAAAAAACACGCAGGACGCCCCCCATGGAACAGTTCGTGGGGGGTAGAGCCGGTTGAAGAACTCTCTTGAGAGTTCATGGTCAGAACGGCCCAGGGCAACAGGCGTACCCAATCTTTGGTGCGCTCCTGTTTCATCAGAATCCTCAGATTCTGCTCCACCACACGATTCTGTCTCTCACAAAGAGGGTTAGACGTGTGTGTGTAAGGTACACCTGTGGTTACCTGGACGCTCAGGGCGTCCAGCACTCGCTTGTACCAACCGGTATCACTCCGGATGCGCACATCTTCATCGGAGTGGATCTCCTTAGGCGCCCCATAGGGCTCAAACCACTCCTCCACCAGGATCTTCACAGTCTGCTCTCCTGTGTTGCAGGGTAAAGCACGTGTGAGGCGGGTTAGACCACAGGTGACCACCAAACAACTATCATAGCCACCAAACTTAGGCAGACCGTGGATGAAATCCGCGTACAACAGGCAGTTAGCACAGTAGGGTATGGGGAGACTGGAGACCAGTCCTCTGTCACGTGAGTCGCTCTGTTTGCTGGCGTGACAGTCACAGGAGTCCACTATGGACTGCATACGGGCACGTAGTTCAGACTGGGTTAGTCGGCAGTAGAAACGCTCACTGAAGAAAGCAGCAGACCGGTTGCACCCTGTGTGCCCGGAGCTGTGGTGTGCCCACTGCAGACAGCCGTCCAGCCGTGCCTCAGGCACAACTGTGCGGTCCTCATAGTATAGGTACTAGTTATCTTTATACCAGCGGTCGCCATCTATCAGGCGTGCCTCTAGGCCATCACTAAGGGTACTGAGTACACATTGGTACTCAGCCTGGTAGTCTCTCAGGCTCCAGCCCTCCAGTACACCTGCTGTACGCATGGATAGGTCCAGCTGGACATCCATACGTTGGAACGCCTCTTTGGCCAACGCTTCAGAGCTCTCGCCTAGGAGGGCGTCGAACTTATTACGCGAGATGTAGTCGGCCATCTCGTTCTTTCTACCTGGTATGTGATGGACGGTCAACCTGAACTGACTCAGGTATGTCCACCATCGTTTTAGTTTCGCTTTTTGAGGAGGCGGGCCCTTCTGAAATGTCTTCACGGGCTCTTGGTCACGGAGCCATACAACAGGGTTAGTACCTAGAAGACAGGATGGGGAAGAGAGCACGAGCATCCCAGCCAGGAGTTCCTGGTCGTAGGTACTGTAGTTGGATCGTGCTTGATTCCACTTCCAGTTCCAGTGCCCCAGAGGCACCAGACGCCATTCATTGGCGGGATAGTCGTGCTTCAGGGTTCCATCGCGGTTCAGACCTGAAGTGTGAATCTGGCAGTGCGACAACTCATTGGGGTTAAGCTCCTGCCACTGGTATAGGGTACCACCCCCCCCTACGTCACACGCATCCGTGACGAGTATTATCTCGCCCTTAGGGCGGGGCACCCCTAGGCAGTTGGTGGAAGATATTTTCCTCTTCAACTCCTGGAAACAGGCCTCCTCCTTGTCGGTCCACCGCCAAGGGTTGGTCTTCTTTATAAAGTCAGTCAGGGGGGCTGATGAATACGTAAAATTGTGGATATGGCGTCGGTAAAAATTGCAGGCGCCAAGAAAACTCCGCACATGGTGTAGACCCTTCTTAGGGTCGTCACGTATCTGCATGTCCTGTAGGGGCTGCATCTTAGATGCGGCTGGTTTCCACCAGCCATACCCCACGTCAAACCCTAGGTACTCCATCTCCTCTCGCATAAGCTCACACTTCTCGAGTTTGATGCGGAGATGGTTTTCCTGACAGACGGTGAAAAACTCTTGCAGGAGGAGGATGTGATCCTCTTGGGAATTAGTACCCAGGCTCACGTCGTCGATGTGGGCCTCCATCTCAGCCCCGCGGGAAACCAGTTCCTGCACCAGGGGTCTGCGTCTCAGGATATATAGGATTTTGTTCATCAGCTCCTGAAAGAGAGCAGGGGCATTTGCGACACCAAAGGGCATGACCTTCCAGCGGAAGACACGGCCCTTAGGGGTTACAAAGGCGAGCAGTTCCTGGGCTGCTCGGGTTAGGTCTACTTGCCAGAAGCCACTGCGCTTATCCATCTTGGTCTTGAATCGACACTTAGCAATTCTCTCCAGGGTGTTCTCCATGTTGGGGATACTCCCTGAGTGGTTCTGGGTCTTTTTATTGACCTCCCCATAGTCAACAACCAAGCGCATAGCAGTGGACCCAGGTTTAGCAACCAGAAAACAAGGGCTACAATGGCGGGGGTAGTCCCCGTGCTTATACTCCTCGAAGAGGCCAGCATCTATACACTCTTGGATCTGGCGTTCGATCTCGTCGATTTGGTCCTGTGGGGCGGGGTATGGACGCCGCCTCACTACCGACCCTTCAAACTCTGGTTTGAGTTTGAGGTCCATCTGGACCAGTTTCTTACAAGACAGGGGTGGGGGCAACGCTCCAAAAACCTCCTGATACTTGTGGATGAGCTTAGTGAGACGGGGGTCCAGATTCATGCTCTCCACTTTCTCAGAAAAATCCTCCTCAGCGCGGAGGTTACTCTTCCCTTTATCCTGCTTTTTTATACGCCCCACCATTTCGGGGGGCAACTCATCCTCCCAGTCCTGACGTTCCTGGGCATAGTGGAGGGAGTATACCAGAGGGGTCTCAGGATCGGGGAGAGTCATCTCTTCATCATCCTCCTCGGACCAAATAGAGGTTTTCCAGGTCCTCTTGAGAAGGTCCAGGCGGGTCCGTCGCTCGATACCCTCAGCCTTAGCCCACAGGACCTGCTGTAGTTCCTGCATGTCATACCAAGAGACAGGCATGTTATTGGGTGAGGGTTTAGCGCCAGGTACCTGACCTGAGGGGCCATCAGTGGCCCTCATAGAGAACACGGCGTGATCATTAGACCCACCAGGGGCGGACTCGCCGAGATCCACCTCTTCCATGAGCAACTGCGCTAGGAAAGCGCTATGCTTCAGTGACACAACCTCCGGGTCGACCGGGGGTATTACACTGGCGATATCGCTCAGGCGGTCGTCAGCATCAGCCAGCGGAGTAGAGACTGCTGGTGTCTCCGGCTCATCGGGGCACTCACCACTTGTAGTGGTAACCAAAGAGTACTCAGATCTCTTCTTGAGATCATGGAGGGTAAGGCCCTTGTTTTCGGCCATCAACTCCTTGAGTACAACCTGATCAAGGTCACTGACGGGCACGGGGTTTGGAGCACCATCTACGATGGATAGGAAACTGCCCCATTCAGGGGCGGGCATGGTCTCCTGAGAGTCCTCAGGGATGTAGATGGGACCGTTGGGCAGTTCAGTCCTACCCACGGTCATACGGTCCAAGAGGCGCCTCCAATAGGCGTGTTCACCTGTGGTACCCCAGTCGGGGGTGCACAGGACCACTCTCGCTCCTTCGAGGGCGATTTTGGTAATCACCTTGGCGAGCTGGGAGAAAGGGGGGTTTGCGTAGCACAACCCCATTGATTTCCAGTAAAAGCGGTATGCATTGTTTAGGTTCCGCGAACAGTAGAGCTGCATCAGATGCTGCTCTTTACTCGCGAACAGTTCTACCTGAATTTCATTCAGGTCCAGCTGCAGGGCGGCCAGTCCATTTTCCAACACTGGCCGCACCAACTGATAGTTCTCAGTTCTGTAAGACCGGTTCACGTAACGTAGACCGGATTCTTTTAGACCTGACAGCTCCAGAGGGACAGAGTATAGGGCACTGCCAAAATCGCAGTGAAGTGCGTAGGGACATTGCAAGGACACCAACTTCACCTGGGGGTTGAAGCGCAGAAAATCAGTGCCAATGACAATGTCAAAGGCGTCGGTGTCAAGCACGTTGCAGTGCTGCGTCACCTCCTCATCGCCTAGACATACAGTCACATCAGCCCCCCCCAGGGAATGGATGGTCCGACCATCCCCTACCCTTATGGCCAGTGTTTTGGTTTTCCGGATCTTGGTCTGTTTTAGCAATCTGCGGGCCACGATTGAGAGCGTGGCGCCCGTGTCCAAGACCGCTTTGTAAACCTGATCAAGTATTTTGACGGTGATCCAGAAAACCAAATCTTCTTCCTCGGAGCCGCCCCCCTATTCCCCTTCAGGGAATTTCACTTCAAAGCCCGCAGCCTGCAGGCACTTAGAGTGCCATTTGAGGCGGCGCTTCTTGGCGTTCTCGTTTCCCTTGTCAGCGCCACCGGCGCTGGGGGTAGAGGGTACGGTTTGCTTCTCCCCAGGCTGCTCACCCTTGGGTGTGGGGCCTGGTTTTCCACCTGTGGGGTGTGCGGAGTTCCCTTGCCATCCTCCAGGGTTACCTCCACCGGGAGTTCCCCCAGGGGTACTGCCTCCCCCCCCCTTACCGACGTTCTTACGCCGTTCTTCCTTGGCCTTCTTTAGCTTCTCGGACTCGCGGTGTTTTATGTGGCAATCATCCTCGTAGTGCCTCCTTTTGCCACAGTAGCCACACGTGATAGTGCAGCGGAAGTGGTCCTGGTATTTGACCTCCTGACCATCCTTGGTCTTCTGCGTCCGCCACAACTGGTGCATACACGAGCTGCGTCCATCACAGTTAGGGGCGTGACATGGTCCCCCCTTGTCGTCCGTAGGCTGGCAATAAAAAAGATTGGGGGCTCCCTTGCCTTTAGCGGGGGGGGTCTCCTTCATATGCTTCAGCTGCCCTCCCTTACCCTTCCCAGGGTTAGAGTGGGGTTGTGGGGACCTCCCTCCCTGAGGCCTTTCAGCAGGGGCCTCCCTCCGCAGATGTTTGCGCAGGTATTTATCCATGTGAGAGTCGTTTTCTCTCTCCATGGCGAGTTCGATCAGAAGATCGACCAACTCGTCGTAGCAATGAGTCCGGGATTTCCTCTCGGACGTCTCCTTACAATTCTCCCAAGTCCTGGGAGGAATTTTACCCACGAGCCACAGATGAGGCTCTGTAGGCCCGTATGAGGAGGGGTTCATCCTTCCCATTAGCTCCTCCAGCTGCGCCCCGAACTCCGAAATACGGGCAGCTGTGGGGAACTCAGGAAGTGGGGGTAGTTCCTCTATCTCCATACGGACACTCAGGTCCGTTTCGTAGACTGGGTACATTTGTTCCAGTCTTTTAAGGAAGTCTCCCCAACTGGAGCTCTTCCTGATGGCAGTTTTCACCTGCTGCTGAAGGAACTTTTTCTTGCACGACTTCTTGATGAGCGTGCACTTGGGCCGGACATCAGCATGTTGCTGTCCGGTGAGGAGTAGAAACTCCGAAAACTCTTCGGCCCATTCGGGCAAGTTTTTAGGATCGAACTCAGGGAGCTCAATCTGAAGGTTCGCTGTGGCGATGCCCTTCGTTCCCCGACCTGGTACACCAGTGTCACCTTCTCCACCTGAGGGGGGTGAGGGGTGGACAGTGGCAAGTGGCGCCAGTGCAGCCAGCCCACAGCCCTCTATCTCAGCCTCAGTACAATCCCCAATAGTGCATACAGGAACAGTCCTCATACGAGGATGGAAAGGGCTTGGACAAGTGTCCGAGGGGGTGCTGCGGATTCCTCTGCAATTTTCCACGCCCCAGGTCAGGAGTTCAACACCCAGGGACATGGTCGAGGGGGGCTTCTTCAGTTCAGACAGCCCCAGTTTAGCCTTGAGTGCTGCAGACAGTGCACTCAAATCAGGATCTTCATCCCCAGCCCCCAGAACCCGCGAAAGGAGTTCCATGGTCTCATCCAGACCAAGTTTAGGGGCAGCCATACTCGAACGTAAACCTCTTTCCACGCGCACGGGCTCGGGGCACACCCCACGAGGCGAAGGTGGTCTTGGCCTCGAAGGTAACGACGGGGTAGGCCCTCTAGATATCCAGTCCTCCTCCCATTCCGAGGAGTCATTGGATGTCGTGGCGGATATTTCCCCATGAGGTGCTTCGAACCCCCCACCCCACGTGGTGCCGAACATGGGATACGCCTTCATCGGTTCTTTCTCCTGCTCCTTCCTTCCCGCTTTTCTCCAGGCTTTCACTTTGGCGGTGGTGACCTTCTCCATCGCAGCCTGGGCTTCCTTAGCGGCTAAAGAATCAGGATCAGGGGCATCCTCAGAAGGAGGTAAGGAAGATAGGACAGACAGGAGGGCAGCCGCCATCGGATCCCTCCCTTTGAGGCTTCTGAGGCGTTTCTGGGTTAACACAGGCGCCTCAGGGGGTTCTCTCATATATTTTTCTTCCGCTCCTCTTGCTTGGTGCTCTCCGCGCCAGCCAGTAGTGTCCACAACGACTGTATCATCTCTTCCGCTGAGGGACATAGCCCTGGAAGGTCCTGCTACAGGCCCCGCCGTTGGCTGGGACTTGATTGGCCGGGTCTTGGCGCTCAGTGTAACTGATGGACGTGACGTTGCTCAATACGCTGTGGATTTCTTGTCGTTGTCGCGCGATCGCAGCAGAGGAAAAAAAAAAACCAAGAAAATGACGCACCGCCAGAAGAAATAAAGCGCAAAATTGTCTTCTCCGACCTCAGAAACCCCCCC
Organism: Eutreptiella sp. 'Long Island Sound 2002'; assembly: GCA_964036045.1. Taxonomy (NCBI): domain Eukaryota; phylum Euglenozoa; class Euglenophyceae; order Eutreptiales; family Eutreptiaceae; genus Eutreptiella; species Eutreptiella sp. 'Long Island Sound 2002'. The sequence goes on along the minus strand of OZ038394.1, from coordinate 42,742,374 downwards.
AACAATTTTACGCCGCTGTTTGGCGAGGTCGCAAAATTTAGGACACTCACCAAAAAAGACGAACAATAGAGTCGCGACGGCGAAGAAGCTGAGCGTTGCTTGCCCCAAACCACATAGCAAAGTGCGTGCCCTAGGCGCTAGGGACTTGTGCGCGCCCCAAAACAAACCACACATAGACAACAACAAAGCCACAGGCCGCCGACAAACAAGTATGTTATATGCCGCGCAACGCTAGAGACCAACGAAACAAGCACAACGCGGTAAGAGGTAGACAAGGAGAGAACAAGTAGGTAACGAACCGCACCACGGTAAAGACATACCATGAGTACACGACCAAGCAATACAAGCCCACTCGCATAGGGAATACGACGACGCCGTAACACGCGAAGGAGATCACAACAAAGGAAAAAAGAAGGCGCACAAGTATGTTGCATGTCATGCATGAATAACACACACAAGCAACAACAACGCCACCGGCCGCCGAAAAAGTAGTATGTTATATACCATATGATATATGCATAATGCCGTAACAAACGAAATACAAGGAAGTTACGTGTCAAGCAACGCCAAAGTGCGCCGCCACGAAAAGCGCAACGAAAACCGCACCGGCAAGGAAAACCAACAAGAGGTGACACCGAATGAATGCATATGCTCACCCCCGCACACATAGGGAAAGGGAGGTATGCCCGTACGTGCGTGCCCGGATCGCCGCAAGGTCATCACCGCCACGGACGAGCAAACTGGTATGAAGGGACACGACGGGGGAAAAAAAAACCAACAAAGGAGAGAAGAACGCGTGAAGGAGGCCACGCACCACCGAGGTGAAGCAGAACACGCAAAAAAAGCACACAAACAAAAACTAAACATACACAACGTGCACACGTGGCCAGCTGGAACCAGGTATGTTGCATGCCATGCTACGCTACGCAACAAACACGAGACAAGAACGGCAACCACGCCAACAAAAGCAAAAGGTGACCACGAGGCGCAACCGAGACGTGCCCACCCCCCACCCGCACACCCGCTTACGTAGGAGGCGAAAGGGGGCGAAAGGGGACAAAAGGTATGCCGCCGCAAGCAAACAAATGGTAGGCAAGCCACACACCGCCACCAAGAACGCAAGTATGTTAACATGTCGTGCCACGCCGCCAACCGCCCGGACGGGGAGTGTTTGTCACGGGGAGCATACACACAAAAAGCATAGCGCCGTCGTGTGCCGGGTTCCGACAAACACACGTTGCCACGCTACCTACCTTGTGCATGCACCCAAGTTCCCTTCCCCTCACAGGTCCCAAGGAGAAGCGTATGCTCGTGTTTGCGCCGTTTGGGCGTTAAAGTAGGGTTGTCTTAGACGCTTAGGCAAGTTTTGCGTCGTGCCGTCATCTCTCATTAGCGAACGCCCGGCCCGCGCCATACACACGTAGGCAAGGCGAGAGGACTAGGACACGTTAAGGTAGTGGGGAAAGAAACAGGTATGTTGCATGTCACGCCGCGCGCGCGGAACGGGCAACGAGCAAAGGTAGCGGCCAAAGAGGTGTGTGGAGCCAAGACGAGAGCAAGTAGGAAATAAACCTACGCACACGCCTGTCGCACACGCATGTCGCATGACGTACCAGCCAGCAGGAGGTGCCGTGTCGCGACAAAACCGCCGCCGCCGCACGCCCGGTTACACCCTCTCCTCTCTCTACGCAGGTTCAAAGGAGAAAGCCCGGGCCGACAAGGAAAAAGACCGAGACACACAACAAAGCGGAGGCAGGGAAAAAGTGCATGTCAGGGAGAAGGGTACAGGAAAGGGTAAAGAGCAACGAAACCGCGAAAGGAACAAGGGGTAGCCAGCGGCCGAGCAAGGGGCGCGCACAGGGAAGGGGACACGGCATGCACACGGCGAGCACAACACCGCACCGAGACACCGCACAGGGGAGCACCAGAGGAACAAGGGAAGAGCGGCACCACGCACCACGACACGCACGGCACAGACACCACACACACCGCACACACCCAACGAGCCCCGGCAACCGGCAACGTGCAGCGCGAATCGCTGCAGCAGGTGTGCCCTGACGGCATCCGTGTAGACCCGTGGTACCAGTCCTTCTACGGCAGGCTGAGCATCTACGTGCAGTCGCCGTACGGGCTGGTGGGCCCCTACCGCATGCTCCACGGTGGGGCCCAGGGTGACAGCATGGGTGTCGGAGGGTTCAAAGAACTGGGCTCCGTGCGCTCCAGGGCGAACGCGGCCATCGTGGCCAACGCGCTACGCCCAGAAACTGGCGGTCCAGGGGGGCCTGACCCAGCCGACTGGTGTCCCGTGCATCCGGCGTGTGCAGCAGAGTACGTCCCAGAAGTATCCTCCAGCGACGACAGGCGCATCTTCGCATACACAGACGCAGGAGCAGCCCACGTACTGCGGGTCAGCCAGAAAACATGTCTGGCCGGAGGTGGGGCCATCAACCGGTCCAAGTTGAAGGGGTACCTCCTGGTCGACAAAGGGGGCGCCCTGGGCTACGCCGCCGGCCAACTGTCGACCGTCCTCGGCGTCATCAAAACGGACTCAGCCGACCTCGCCATGGTGAAGATTCCCGTCGTCATGGGTGAACCACCCAGAGCAGTACTGGTCAAATACGAGGAGGCACTGCGCCACCTGCACTGGGCAGTGCCGCGGACGGAGCCGGTGTATGCCTTAGCTCTGCGAGTGGTGACCACCTTCGCGCTGACCAAGGCAGATTTCGTCCTGGACGTGGTCCCAGCAGTGGGTCTCAATCTGGAGGCATGCCAGCGGCTGTCGGATGGCATCCACAGGCGCGCTCTGGGGCTGCCCCGCAGCTTCCCCAGAACCCTGCTCTATCGACCGCTACGTATGCTGGGCCTGCATGCGCCCAGGCTGCAGGACCGTCACGCGGTCCGGTTTGTGCACACTGTATTGGGCGCCCTCAACTGCCGCAGTAGCTATGTCGCTGACCTTCTGCGACATGAGCTGGGCCATAAGGCGTGGGTCCCGCAAGCGTACTCCGACGCCCACGTGCTGCACTCACTCCTCGAGGCGTGGCAGCTGCAGCTGGTCCTGCTACCGGCAGCACACGTGCCGCCAGCAGCCATGCATGTGAGCCTGCACCGGGCCCCGGAAGGCCCTCAAGTCGTGGTGGCTTCTGATGGGGCATGCGGCCAGCGATCGCTGGCGTATGCGGCAGTCCTTGCAGACGCCCGCGGGGTGTTTGCTGAGGCGTGGTCTGCAGTGGCAGTAGAGGACCCGTACCCATGGGCAGCGGAATGGTTCGGTAGATACCTGGGGCTCGCTGTACTCCGCGAGATGCGCCTTCCTCTGGCCACGCGAGTGCTGGCCCTGGCGGACAACACCCACGTCACCACCGAAGGGGAGGATCACACCGTGTCGGACAGCCCGTATGTCGATAACCTGCGGGTCCAGTACGCGGCCGGACTGCACCTCTGGCAAGCAGACGAAGTGTACGTGCCAGCTCAGCAGGACTTCGCGAGCGGTGCTCCTAGCCCCGCGCCGGGGCTAGCCGGCCTTCAGCACAGGGCGCACAGTCTGGCGACGTCGCGGATGTCGGACGTGGAAGAGGGCCCCATGCCATTTGCAGCGGACGTCGGAGGCGTGGCGGTACTCACGACGGGGGGCGTGCCGTATCTGCGTCACTCTGTGGCCATGGAGCGCCGGTACGAGCAGTTAGCACCAGCGATGCCGCACCTGGATGCCCTCTTGCACCGCGACCCGGCGGCTGGGACGTCGTGGGAGCGAGTGGTTCAGGAGGCCCGTTTGTCCAAGGACGCCCTCAACGTGGCCACGTGGCTTCGGGCAGCCCGGACGATGGCGACGGCCCCAGACAACGTCTTCAACTGCCCGTTCTGCGAACAGTCGTGTGCCGGATGGGGCCAGCACCTACTGGCAGCATGTGGCAAAGTGGCTCTGGCCGTACAAGCTGGCTTTCGTGCGCTGGTACTCGCGGCAGCGCCCGGTGCAACAGTGCCAGAGTGGGTGACCACCACGTGGGTACGCCTAGGGCGTCCCAGTGGTGACAGCCTGCACCTGGTCCTGCGGGCCGACCATGAGGTGACAGCGACATGGCCACCAGCGCGCCCCCACACAGTATACGTCACGTGGTCGGGGATGCTCATGGGCACATGCGCGGGAGCGTCACGCTGGCTTACGGCAGCTCGTCGAGACAGCCTGGCCAGCGTCTACCTGGAGGCACTGGCCACATATGCCCGGTCAGCAGCCTGGGATCTGTTCTGGACTACATCCAATGGTCCAGTGAGCGGGTGGACGCATGGGCTGTCGTGGCAACACGCCGCGTGCCTGTCCGCATTGCTGCACCTGTACGACCGCGCTGTCACAGCGCTGGCGGAGTCCCCAGGCCTGGGCGTGGCAGCCCTGGCGGAACCAGAGTTCCCTCTGGGTTCAGACGGGCAGCACTGTTCAGTGCTTGTCGTGATTGGTGGCGGACAGGCGCCTGCCTGGAAAGGAGCCGCTGTACACCGCTGGAGCCTGGCGCGGCTGGACGCCCGGCCAGAACATGTGCATGTTCGTGTTGGAGACCGATTCTGGATGTCTGCGCCGGAAGGAACAGTGCCGCAGGGGCTGGCGGAGGCGCTAATGGCCCTGTCAGCAGTGGTGCCAGGCAGCTCCACAGTGGTCCGCGCCAGGGGAGACCCCGATGCCCCTCCCGGGGGTTCGGGCCCGGCGGCGTCGGAGTGATCCCGCGAGCGTCGAGAGCGGCGGCCCAGCCGTGTGGGCGCCGCCCTCAGGGCGCGGTGGGGCTGCCCCGGGCCAGCAGAGGCTGGCCAAGGAGCGATGCAGGCGGTATGCGCCAAGTGCAGCAGGCTGATGTGTCGTGCGGTCGTCCTCTTTCTGGTGGCGGAGTGTGCTCAGACTACTCCGATGATTGCGCCGCTCCCGGGGGACCCAAATTTTTCAATTGACGGGTCCGTCGCGTTTTTCAAGTCGGGAGAGTCCAACCCAACCCAACCCAACCCCGGCAACCCGCCCAGCAGTGGGCGGGCAGTCGGGAGAGGGACAGCGCCTGACCTCAGGCGCCCCTCACAATGGTGGAAGGCACCCCCCCCGGGGACGCCCATCCGCCACCCCCACAGCGAGCAACGCCGGCCCGCAAGGGCGCACGCTGTGGGGCCGGTGCTGGGTCCACACGCCCGCATCGACCGCACCCGGGACACACGGGTCGCGGAACCCTGGCTGCCCGCTCCAGAGGACGGGCGGCCGGGGGAGGGACAGCGCCTGACACCAGGCGCCCCTCGCAACGGTGGAAAGCACCCCCCCCCGGGGACGCCCTTCCGCCACCCCCACAGCGAGCAACGCCAGCCCGCAAGGGCGCACGCTGTGGGGCCGGTGCTGGGTCCCCACGCCCGCACCGACCGCACCCGGGACACACGGGACGCGGAACCCCGGCTGCCCGCTCCAGAGGACGGGCGGCCGGGGGAGGGACAGCGCCTGACACCAGGCGCCCCTCACAATGGTGGAAGGTACCCCCCCCGGGGACGCCCTTCCGCCACACCCACAGCGAGCAACGCCGGCCCGCAAGGGCGCACGCTGTGGGGCCGGTGCTAAGTCCCCACGCCCCCGCCCACCGCACCCGGGACACACGGGTCACGGAACCCTGGCTGCCCGCTCCAGAGGACGGGCGGCCGGGGGAGGGACAGCGCCTGACACCAGGCGCCCCTCGCAACGGTGGAAAGCACCCCCCCCCCGGGGACGCCCTTCCGCCACCCCCACAGCGAGCAACGCCAGCCCGCAAGGGCGCACGCTGTGGGGCCGGTGCTGGGTCCCCACGCCCGCACCGACCGCACCCGGGACACACGGGACGCGGAACCCCGGCTGCCCGCTCCAGAGGACGGGCGGCCGGGGGAGGGACAGCGCCTGACACGAGGCGCCCCTCACAATGGTGGAAGGTACCCCCCCCGGGGACGCCCTTCCGCCACACCCACAGCGAGCAACGCCGGCCCGCAAGGGCGCACGCTGTGGGGCCGGTGCTGGGTCCCCACGCCCCCGCCCACCGCACCCGGGACACACGGGACGCGGAACCCTGGCTGCTCGCTCCAGAGGACGGGCGGTCGGGGGAGGGACAGCGCCTGACACCAGGCGCGCCTCACACCGCTGGAAAGCACCCCCCCCCGGGGACGCCCCTGCGCCACCCCCGCAGCGAGCAACGCCGGCCCGTAAGGGTGCACGCTGTGGGGCCGGTGCTGGGTCCCCACGCCCGCACCGACCGCACCCGGGACACACGGGACGCGGAACCCTGGCTGCCCGCTCCAGAGGACGGGCGGCAGGGGTAGGGACAGCGCCTGACACCAGGCGCCCCTCACAACGGTGGAAAGCACCCCCCCCGGGGACGCCCTTCCGCCACCCCCACAGCGAGCAACGCCGGCCCGCAAGGGCACACGCTGTGGGGCCGGTGCTGGGTCCCCACGCCCGCACCGACCGCACCCGGGACACACGGGACGCGGAACCCTGGCTGCCCGCTCCAGAGGACGGGCGGCCAGGGGAGGGACAGCGCCTGACACCAGGCGCCCCTCACAATGGTGGAAGGCACCCCCCCCGGGGACGCTCCTCCGCCACCACCACAGCGAGCAACGCCGGCCCGCAAGGGCGCACGCTGTGGGGCCGGTGCTGGGTCCCCACGCCCGCACCGACCGCACCCGGGACACACGGGACGCGGAACCCTGGCTGCCCGCTCGAGAGGACGGGCGGCCGGGGGAGGGACAGCGCCTGACACCAGGCGCCCCTCACAATGGTGGGAAGCGCCCCCCCCGGGGACGCCCTTCCGCCACCCACACAGCCAGCAACGCCAGCCCGCAAGGGCGCACGCTGTGGGGCCGGTGCTGGGTCCCCACGCCCGCATCGACCGCACCCGGGACACACGGGACGCCGAACCCTGGCTGCCCGCTCCAGAGGACGGGCGGCCAGGGGAGGGACAGCGCCTGACACCAGGCGCCCCTCACAATGGTGGAAGGCACCCCCCCCGGGGACGCCCCTCCGCCACCCCCACAGCGAGCAACGCCGGCCCGCAGGGGCGCACGCTGTGGGGCCGGTGCTGGGTCCCCACGCCCGCACTGACCGCACCCGGGACACACGGGACGCGGAACCCTGGCTGCCCGCTCCAGAGGACGGGCGGCCGGGGAAGGGACAGCGCCTGACACCAGGCGCCCCTCACAACGGTGGAAAGCACCCCCCCCGGGGGCGCCCTTCCGCCACCCCCACAGCGAGCAACGCCGGCCCGCAAGGGCGCACGCTGTGGGGCCCATGCTGGGTCCCCACGCCCGCACCGACCGCACCCAGGACACACGGGACGCGGAACCCTGGCTGCCCGCTCCAGAGGACGGGTGGCCGGGGGAGGGACAGCGCCTGACACCAGGCGCCCCTCACACCGCTGGAAAGCACCCCCCCGGGGAAGCCCTTCCGCCACCCCCACGGCGAGCAACGCCAGCCCGCAAGGGCGCACGCTGTGGGGCCGGTGCTGGGTCCCCACGCCCGCACCGACCGCACCCGGGACACACGGGACGCGGAACGCCGGCTGCCCGCTCCAGAGGACGGGCGGCCGGGGGAGGGACAGCGCCTGACACCAGGCGCCCCTCACAATGGTGGAAGGCACCCCCCCCGGGGAGGCCCTTCTGCCACCCCCACAGCGAGCAACGCCGGCCCGCAAGGGCGCACGCTGTGGGGCCGGTGCTGGGTCCCCACGCCCGCACCGACCGCAACCGGGACACACGGGACGCGGAACCCTGACTGCCCGCTCCAGAGGACGGGCGGCCGGGGGAGGGACAGCGCCTGACACCAGGCGCCCCTCACAACAGTGGAAAGCACCCCCCCCGGGGACGCCCTTCCGCCACCCCCACAGCGAGCAACGCCAGCCGGCAAGGGCGCACGCCGTGGGGCCGGTGCTGGGTCCCCACGCCCGCATCGACCGCACCCGGGACACACGGGTCGCGGAGCCCAGGCTGCCTACTCCAGAGGACGGGCGGCCGGGGGTGGGACAGCGCCTGACACCAGGCGCCCCCCACAACGGTGGCAGGCCACCCCCCCAGGGGACGGCCCCCCACCACCCCCGCGGCACGCAGCGCCCACAGGGCATGCAGGCCAAGGGGACAGTGTTGGGCCCCCACACCCACACACCCGCGCCCACGGCACGTGGGTGACGGACTCCAACAGCCCGCTCAATGGGCGGGCAGTCGGGGAAGGGACGGCGCCTGACCCCAGACGCCCCTCACAATGGTGGAAGGCACCCCCCCCAGGGGACGCCCTTCCGCCACCCCCACTGGGAGCAACGCCAGCCCGCAAGGGCGCACGCTGTGGGGCCGGTGCTGGGTCTCCACACCCCCACCGACCGCACCCGGGACACACGGGACGCGGAACCCTGGCTGCCCGCTCCAGAGGACGGGCAGTCGGGGGAGGGACAGTGCCTGACTTCAGACGCCCCTCACCATGGTGAAAGGCGCCCCCCCCCCCGGGGACGCTCTTCCGCCACCCCCACAGCGAGCAACGCCGGCCTGCGAGGGCACACGCTGTGGTGCCGGTGCTGGGCCCCCACGCCCGCACCGACCGCACCCGGGACACGGGGGTCACGGAACCCTGGCTGCCCGCTCCAGAGGACGGGCGGCCGGGAGAGGGACAGCGCCTAACACCAGACGCCCCTCGCAATGCTGGAAAGCGCCCCCCCCGGGGACGCCCATCCACCACCCCCACAACGAGCAACGCACCGACGCACCAACGCACCAGCCACGGGACATCCGCAGCCCACCCCCTGCTCTTAGGCACAGCGACACAACAATGGCGGAACCCGCGGCACCACGCAAGACACGCCCCCGATCTCCGACGCTGGACGAAGCACACGAGGTCATCAGGGCGCTGGGACTCAGAGACGGCGAAGGAGACCCCCCACAAGGGGACGCGGGCACGGACTCCGACGTGGAGGCAGTACCGGAGCCCCCCACGGGAGGCGCGCCCGCGGAACCTACGCCGCCGGCGGGCAGCGTACCCGCGATCTGCCCCGCGTAGAACCGGGGCCACTGCACCGGCGAAGGCTGGTGCCCCAAACAGCACCCCCAGCCCGGCCCCGATGACGGAGCGCTGCCCGAGGTGAAACCCGCGGCCGCACGCGCCGCCCTACGCTACGGTGTGGCGCAGGGCTGGATCCTGGATGAGACCGCGCGCGGCAGCGTGAACATCCAGGAGGCCGTCGACGGAGTCACCCACGCGGGACAGGCGGCAGTGGCCTTGCACACCCGGGGCCGCCACGGCGGGCCCGCAGAGGGGATCATTGTGGAACCCTCGGGAATGGTGCTGGTCCTGGCGGCGGACATGGTCCGAGGGGTGCTCCACGCGTCCCGCGTGCGGCGGGCGTGCCCACAGTGGACCATCCAGGTGTACACCCCCCCGCGGGCGTGGCCCTTCTCCACGTGGCCGGTGCTCGCCGTCATGTGGCACCTGGCACCAGAGGACGCCCCCACAGGGACCGCGGAGGACATCGCCCGGGACCTCCACACCTGGCCGGCCGACCAGGATTACCCCTGGCGCAGGCCCCGGGGCGGCCTCCCGGTGGCACCCGCGGCAGAGGGGCTCAGCCTCGCGGCAACCCTCCAACGGCACCCCGACAAGCAGGCACGCCACTTCCTGCAGACGGGCACGGTCCCGGCCACCCCGCCAGACTCCGAGTGGCGATGGGACGCGGGGCTGGCGCAACCGCCGCCGGGCCCCTGGACCCTCCCGTTGTGGTACTTGCCCATGGGCACCTTGGCCCACGCCACCCAGGCCGTCAAGGGGGCTTTCCCGCAGCCGCTCCTCCCCGGCGTGGCCCTGCTCCGCAGCCTGCAGGCGGGGGCCGCCTGGGTACGGTGGAAGGTAGGAAAGGGGCGCTCGAGCCCCTATTTCCCCATGGTCCAGGGCCGGGCGCTGATCCACGCCGAGGGCATGGGGACCATGGAATGGGGGGCGATCGTGCCCGGCACGGCGTCAGGTGGATCACAGCGGCCGCCCCACAGCCCATGCGATCGCCGCCGGCGTGCCACCGCCTCTTACGGATGGTCCCCTCTTTGGCCCCCCAGCACGCCTTTACGACGGATGTGTGGAAGGCCGTACTGAGCCACACCAGGGACCGGCTAACGAACCCGGGTGCACGGTACCCGCCGGGACCGGTGCTCGAACAGCTCACGGCCCCCACACCCGGGGTCCTCCACGCCCTGCACAGGGCGTCGGCTCTCACGAAGCAGCTCAACGACGAAGTGCTGGACCTGGCGCTGGAGCCGCTGCAGGTGCTCTACCCGCGAACCCACATCCCACCCGCGGGCACGTCCAACCGCCTAGGCCGCCTGGGGTTGCAGCGCCGTGTCGAGGCCGCGCACCCGGGAGGCGTGGTGGAACAGTGGCTAACGCTCCGCAACCCGTCCACCACGGAAGGCCACTGGTACCTGCACCAACTCCTCTTCCAACCACGGGCAAACCCGGAACACGGCCGGCAAAACCCATACCACACGCACCTGGAGCGCCGAGGCGCGCAAAACTTCCCGCAGCCAGTCCCGCCCGCCCTCCCGCCGGGGCAGGAGCCGGAGGCGCTACAGCAGGGCCCCCCGCTCGACACCGCCACCACGGTACAGCAAAGGGGAAGCGACGGCGCGGATGGTGCCGAACCGGACTGCACGAACTGCGGAGCGGTGGCCTGGATGGCAGCCTGCAGGCACCTCGCCCGAGATACCACGGGGCTCCGGCAGTACAGACCAACGGACCGCACGGCGCTGGCGTCCGCGGTCGCGGCCGTCACCATGGGTCCCGTGGCGGCGTGGCCGGCGCAACTGCTGCCCCACGTCCCCTGCCGCGACACGCAGCCCCGCAGGCTGGCCACGACGCACGCGCCGACGGCACCCCTCACGGCGGAGCAGCTATACGTCGTCGCGGCGGCGTTGCTAGCGGACGGCGGGGAGAGCTTTGTCCACCACCACGGCCCGGCGCAGATTGCGGGAGCATACAAGGGCCTCAGCGCGATGCACCAGACCCGTGGCATGCCACACTCCGCGGGCGCACCCGCGTCTGGGGTGCGGGCGATGGCACACCCCCTCCCGGACCTAAGCAGGGGGAGGCACTGGTGCTGCAGACGGCAGGCTACCAGGCCATCATACACGGCCACGCCGGAGGGTACCGGTCGCACGTCCTGGCCGGAGGCCGATGGACTGTCTGGCACAGCACCGCCAGGCAAGGGGCATTCCCGCCCCTGCCCCACATCGACTGGCGACAGGGGCCCACCCAGGCCTACTATATGTCAGCGGACCCCTGGCCGCTGGCGGTCCTGCTACACACCGTCAGCGCCCCCAACAAGAGGCAGGAACCGGGGTGGGTCAACCCCCCCACACTGGTGTGGAGCCCCGACCAGGAGGAGCATCTACGGGCCGCGTGGCAGGGAGACGCCATCAGGGCCACGGACGTCCCGGACCTCCACGCGGGGCCAATCACGCACGCCCGCCCAGCGGCTACCCTGGCGGTGGCCCAACGGGGACAGCAGAACCCGCAGTGGGTGGTCTGCATGTTCAGCCCGGCGGACGCGCACATCGTCGTCTGCGACCCCGAGCGCCTGCCGGGGCCCGAGGCCGTGATCCGCGTGGCAGACTGCACCCGCATGATCATCAAGGCGCTGCGGGAGGGCGAACACCAGGCCCTCCTGCTCCAGGTCAGGCTGAAGGACAACGCCCGGGCGGCGAGGCCGGGGGTGTGGCCGGCAGCGGCGCACCCCGCCGACCTAGAGCTCCAGCTGGCGGTCCCGACCGCAGTGTACCACTGGCTACAGGCCTTCCACGACCTGCGATGGAGGGGCAAGCCCGACCGCCAAATCGGCTCCACGCACTGGCAAACGTGGCTGCAAGCAGACGCGCAGCGCGATGCCATCCGGGGTCTCGGGCCCGCGCCCGCGACACGAGCCCTCGATGCGGCGGCCCCGGGCCGCACACTGGCGCCACACACGGTGCCACTGGCTAACCTGCCCTCCGAACCAGCGGCGGAGGGCGCCATTCGGAAGTCGGTGCCGCTCCCCCCGGCGCGAGGGGCCACGGAGCCGACGAAATGCCCCTGAAAGTGCTGCCCTGGGTTGTTGATGGTGCCGGAGGGCTCGGGGCCGGCAAGACCAGTGGGGCAGGCACGCGAGGAGTCGACCTGAACGCTGCTATTGGGGGTAGAACCGGAGACTCGAACACCAACGGAGGCGAGAGCAGCAACAACGGAAGCAAGATCCATGTTGAGTGTTATCCGGCAGAAAATCCCAGTCTATGAAGAAAATTGATGCGGATTATTCTAAATACATCTGAGTGTCCAAAACTGTCTGAAAAGATTTATATAAATCCAATTATGAAAAATGTTTGGCCGATCTGGCCGGCGAGCGCGCGTCAGCGGCGAATGGCGATTCCAGGTAAATGATCGGAACGCGGCGGATTTACGGAGAATGGACCGCGGAATCAGATCCGGCATCTCAGAAATATATAGGTCTGATCCTGAGACTGAGCTGCGAGGCGGCAATTCCGCCGAAGCAGTGAAAATGGCCAAAATGTAACCAATGTGGGGCAGATCTGTTAAAATCTGAGCAGATGGGGGTTAGCCGCACTTACACTCCCCCTCCAAAAACACACTGGGGTGTGTCGCTACGTCAACGAAGAAGGTAGTGCGGGTAAGTCCCAGAACAAAATAGAAATGTAGCCTCGATGGGGCGAAATCTGCTTGATCTGACCTGATTTGGGCTGAATTGGCACTGAATCAGGATAAATGAACCTGAAATGAGACAGAATGAGGAGTGACGAACAGTCCTCCGTGCAGTAAAACATTAGGTCAAGGGCTAAAAAGCATGTAAACGTATCGAGAATCGATACCAAACCATGCACTGGTTGAGAATGAGGTAGATTAGTGGTGGATTGAGTGGGGGAATCAAGAAATGGAGTGACATCTCAGCGCTCTGGCACAGTTTCGCTGTCGCGGGCACGCTACGGTGTCCTCGCCGAACTCTACATCGTGTTACTCCCGCTTTTCTCGTTCTGAAAAGTGCAGCATGTGCTTCAGATCTGGCGCATCTGGTGGATGATCACAAGATTCAATCCTGCTGAATCAATTTGGGCAGAGATGAAGGAGATTAAACAATCACAGAGAGGGTAAACAAATACAGATGTAGTCTGTAGACCCTAAGTGAACCACAGAAGGTAAAGATGACTTTCTGTTCACTTAGATCTAAACAGATCTTCGAGGAATCAGAGAAGATGACAAGGAAATCAATCTAAATTTGCCTAAAATCAGCAAATTCCCTAAGATGAAGGTGAAATGAAGCGGAATGTCTAGAACTAAAACTACTAACACTTTCGTTTAGACTAAAGTTAATATATATTGTCGTTTATTCAGCTCAATTGTGCTTTCCGGCACGTTGGTTCGCGAGCATCCAACAGATTCCATCAAAATGTGGATCATGTGATGATGCATCATGATGGGACATGCTGGCCCTGGATCCTTGGCATGTAACGCGCCGAAGGTTCGCTGAAGGCGCTTTACTGACAGTATATAACTGAGAGACACCGAGTAGTCCTTTATTTACAGTGGCGGCGGTGTCAATCGACTTGGACAAGGCCAATCTTTTGATTGAGTCCCACAAGACACTTGGATTCACCATTTTCGACAGTTTCAGGTCGGATTGAGCTCACATTGGCGTGTGCCAAAAATACAACGAAGCTTACGGACTTCAGAGGTTGCTGTTAGAAGTCCCTAGAGCTCCTATCTGAAGGTTGTCTGAACAATTGACGTCTGGCTTTTGCACAACAGTGGCAGAATGATGGACAAACCTGAGAAATTCAAGGCAAATTTGAGGATCCTGGATCTGAATCTGGACTTTGGCTTCCGCATCACGGCAAATGAAGGTAAGATCTGAGTTCCTGGCGTCGCATCTGGTGCAGCCAGTACTACAGGGGGTGCCTGTAGGGGTGAATGTCGCTGGCCAGCGTTTTTACTATGTACATTTGCTTCCATCTGCACGAGTAGCCAAATTCCAAAGATGCACAGACCAACGGAGACAAGATTACCCCGAATCTGCCTGAATTAAGTCTGAGTTTGGTTTTTTCTGAACACGGCAGCACACTCCGTGGCTTTCGGTTTTCGACTTTCGATACGCTACCGAACGGAGACCAAAGAAAAATTGATTGATTGACGTCAAATTATCAAACATTCGCAGTTCTCCACATCATGACATAAACAGAAAGAATGAACAGTAGATCCAGCAGAATGTGGTTCTTTCAAGTCGAACTCGGCCAAGCACGAATACATGTGACCACCAACCTGTCTGGTCGGGCCCTCGTACGGCTTGGGCGCTGCAAATCAGCGGCCGAACTCGAAGCTTGGTCCTCATTTGGCTCCTGGGCTGGCCTGACCGCAGGAGGGGGGATCGACGGATCAGCCCTGGAATGTGGCTGCTGAGGGCCGTAAAAGGCTGGATCTCGATTCACCACAGGTCGTTTTCCGTCGCTCTCCACTTGTCTGTCTGGTTTCGACAGACAGTCTGTCAGGAGTACTCCAATTTCGGGGTGCTTCTTCAGGAAGTCGATGAACCCCTTGGTGTATCCATGGACAAAAGATTGGGCTGGTTCCCAGTTGTTGTGACTGGAATCAAAGCCCCTCCACTCACACAGAAATTCCCATTCGCCCTTGGCGTCACGTCTTGCTTCAACAATCCTCTTGAGTTCGTACTTCCCCCCTTCGATGACCCGATCAGACAAATGTTTCGCAGTCCAAAAAAGGGGTTTAACCCGATCCTTGGGGGAGGGGATCTCTCTCTTAAGGCGATCGCCCGAAACGTCAATTTCCCTGCTGACATCCACACGAATCCTCCACCTGTTCTCACCAAGACGCGCTGTAACAGCGAATGGCCCCTCCCACAAGGGAAGAAGCTTGTCATCTCCGTCCAGGGTGGTTTCGGATTTTCGAAGCCAAACTCGATCATCGACTTCAAAATTGTGGGGGTTTTTTCGGCCTTGATTCTGGACCCAAAGCCAGTCAGCTTGATGCTTCTCGATTAATTTGGAGACAGTTTTTTCTGCTCGTTGGACTTCGTCCAAAAACAGCGAAGCATCTTTACAGGGGCGAGGATTATTCAACGGCATGTTCCACCAACACTTCTTTCGTCCAAAGACAATTTCATTTGGAGAAAGGCCATGATACAAAGGCGTGTTGTGGTAACGGCGAAGCAATGCGAAGAGAACTTCAAGCCAGTGGAAATCTTTCTCACTCGCGAGCTCCTTACGAAGCATATTTATAACAGAGCGGCCGGCTCTTTCGCCAGGCAGCGCTCGATGCGAGTGGATTTCACACCTGAGGTGGTGGATTCCAAGGCGAGCACACAATTCTCTCCACCATTCGGAGGTGTACTCTTTGCCTGCGTCCGTAACCACCTCGGATGGGACGTCCCAACCTCCCATCCAGGTCTGCGCGCACCATTTGGCGGCAGCCTTGCCAGTCATCGACTCGATGTTGCAAGGCAACACCTGAATGTAGCCGGAATGACGGCACTGAATAAGGAGCACACCATTGACTTTTTTATTAGTCCAATGGCACCCTTCGTCATCGAGTTCACCGAGATAGAAGAAATCACTGGTGACTCTGTTAAAGAGGCGCTCCGGAATAGGATGAGGCCTCAGATGGCCGTGCTTCTTCGCGCTGGGGGGCGTCGAGACAGCACATTGGGCACCTCCGGCGGCTACTTTCATGCAATGAGTATATAGCCGTGAGCCAAACAACCTATGTTTAATCATCGACCACAGTCGACGGCCATGTGCGTGGGGGGACTCCCATTTATGCCACCAGTTTAACACTCGGGGGGCCAGGGCGTCTGGTACGCACAATTTACCCTCCATCCACAGCTTCCCCCCATCCAACGAATATTCAGAAAAAATCCCATCCTTGTGAGCATCTTTGGATTTGAGATTTCCAAAGACCTCTTTAAACATGGGATCCTGCAGATAATCGGACGTCCAGTCACGGATGATAAGGGAATCTTTAGGCAGGGGTGGAGTTTTGGCCGGATCTCGACGCTTAATGCCCTGGATCAACCGAAATCGACTTACTCGTCGGGTATAGTCAAACCGTTTCACACTCCCTGAGGAGGGATCGGTGACTTTCTCCACGACTTTCAGTGTTTTGGTGCAGATCTCATGAGCATGCGCCGGATCTGAGATGGCCGTGATGTCATGGCACGGTAATGCGTGCTGTTTAACAGCGCATTGCATGCATGCACGTCGAATGAGTTTCTTTTCTTCTTGATCCCACTCGATTATTACATGGGGGTCCTGCTCCGTACCATGGATGTTGGTACTTTGCAGCCCCTCTGAAGCGGGGTAAGCCCATCGGCTCAGAGCATCCGCTACCGTGTTGTGTTTTCCAGGCAAGTACGACACATGGAGGTCAAACAGAGAGAGAAATTCGTGCCATCTGGCCCGTCGACCAGCTGGGCTCGCGACAGTATCAATGTGTTCGGTGGCCCAATACTCCAGAGATCGATGATCCGTCAGGACCTCGACTCGATTGGTGCCAACCCACGATTGGTACTTTTTTAGAGCGCAGATTATGGCGTAGGTTTCTTGCTCACGCGGCGACCATTGCATTTGGCGTGGGGCTAGCTTCCGAGACCAAAATGCAAGAGGGTAATGATCACCGGTGGCTTCATCAACCTGTTCAAGGACAGCTCCGATCGCGTACCTAGAAGCGTCGGTTCTAATGTAGAAGGGTCGGTCGAATTGGGGGACATGCAACGTGGCGACTTCACAGAGGGCCGCCTTCAAGTGATGGAAGGCCTCCTCGCACTCGTCAGTCCACTTGACACGAACCTTTGAACCTGCCTTGCCCGCATCTCTCCCTACCTTCAATAATTCAGTGAGGGGGGCAGCAAATTTGGCATAATTCGGCACAAAAGTGTGGTAAAAATTGCAACAACCCAGGAATCCTCTCAACTCCGTGATCGTCTCAGGGCGCTTCCACTTCTGAATAGCGACGAGCTTCCCTGGACTGGGTCGTCGGGTACCATTCTCAAGGAGAGAACCACAAAATTCGACTGATTTTAAAAATAATTTTCCCTTCTTTGGCCCACAAATCAGCTGATTGGCATCAAGAATGTCCAAAACCTGGTTCAGCTGCTTTTCATGTAGGGCCACCAGCTCGGCTTCGGTCAGTCCCTCCCCTTCTGTCGCGATGATTATGTCATCTATGTACACACTCACGAAGGCACGAAGCTCAGGATGAGCTGAAAAAAGCACATCCTCCATCATTCTTTGAAAAAACGAAGGGGCGTTCTTCAGGCCCATGGGCATGACCGTCCACTGGACTGGGCCACATGGCGTGCACATACAGGTGAGAGGTCTGCTGTCCTTCCTCAACGGCATTTGGTGAAAGCCGTGACGGAGATCCAGCACAGAAAACAAACGACCTCTTGCCCTCTTGGCGATTTCCTCCTCAATGAGGGGCAGGGGGTGTGAATCCGCCTTGGTTTCGGCGTTGAGATTGCGAAAATCAACAACCATTCGCCAACCATCAATAGTGTTCTGGTCTGCAGGCGGCGGCTTCGGGACTGTGAAGGGTGCACAGCACCATTCGCTGGTCATACAACCCTCAAGCCAACCAAATTCCCTGAGATTTCTCTCGATTATTTTTCTGAGGATCTCATGTTTATGTCCATGGTTCTCATAAGGACGCTGTTTCTTCGCCTTGTACCCTTCACGAAGCTCGATGAAGGCTTCACCGAACTGCCCACGGACAGGGGGGTCTTTGATCAACTTCCCCGAAAGGGTTGTGTCCTTCCGTTCCTCAAAAATCTTTTCTCTTGTCTTGGAACACAATTCAGTGTCCACCTGATCGCCAGGAATTACTGTCGAAAAAACTTTGGCGACTTCTTCGGCCTTGGCAGGAAGAATCTTCTTACGGAAGTCCCTAAACAGGTCCGTATCAACTGCCTCTTGAAGATAGGTGGGTCGAGTGTCGACATTCCAGAGATTCTCTTCGTGATCCAGCTCCTCGAAAGGATCTATGAAAGCTTCCACAGGGGGTTTTTCATAAAAAACTCTGAATTTGCGGCGCGATTTAAAATTTTTCTTCGCCCGTGCACTGAAGATTCTTTTCGATGTCGATCGTATTGGGGAAGAGGGAGACGAGGCGGATCCATTTGACGTTGGATCACCTTGGGTTTCTGACGGACAAAAATCAGAAAAAATAGATTCATCATCAGTACCACGCTCAACCTCAGATTCAGACCCAACACAGGAATCAGTACCAGAATCAGCAGAATTAGAGTCAGAAAGCTTTCCATCCACCAGGAATGCAAGCGAATTCCAGGACCGCTGTGGCAGGGGACCTGTGTCGTCCCTGGCATACAGCTTAATCTTCCTGGGAAGTTCGATGTAATCTACACAAATGTCTTGTAATTCCTGAAACCAAGGCTTGTCGTCCCACAAGGGCACAACTAAAATCGCCTGGGTTTTATCTTGCTTGATTTTGTGGATAACCTGCTGGATTAAGTGAAACGGAGGATTGATCCATAACTTCTTGTCCCATTTATGGGTCCAAGCGTCGCGAAAATGCTTGTCAAAGCGCTTGTTCTCACGGTTAGCAAAGGCATCATACTGTGGCCAAAAGGAATGGTGTTCATGAAAATATTCACAAATTGCATCGCGCCATTTGTCGACAACTCTGTAGGATGAAGAGTGCCAGCGCGAAGGGCGTCGTGGCTGGGAGTCCCTACGAAGACATTCTAACTCTCGGGAGTAATCGGCACTCCCATTCACCTCTGCAATGGTGACATCTTCGCCAAATTTTGGTGTAACCTTTTGCTTCAAAAATTCTTCTGCACTTTTAAACCCTGCGTGCAAAAAACGAAATTCAGGACGCGCCAAGGGACCTGACTCCAGCAAAAAACAACGCCGATGACCTACGGGCGCCACCCTGTTCTTGCGAAGCCAAGGATGGCCCAAGTAAAGGTCATACTTTATGTCGGCACGATAGAAGTAGTCATCCTTAAGGACAACTTCCTCCACATTACCTTCTTCCCAAAGGTCTTGAGCGACCAAATGAGTTGATATATAACAACCGCGTTGCCCACCTGCGAGAGAATGTCCAGAAACTCCCTCGAGGGTAACAGGATGAGGCGACTCAAACACGCAGTCGTCGGGTAAGAAAGAATTGGATTGGAGATTTACCTCTGATCCATTGTCACACAAACAAGTGGCGAGGTGGAAATTTCCCTTGCAATCAGAAACCCACAGCTTTGTGACAAACTGACGGGCCCTGTGCTTGGACTGTACACCAACCTCGTCCACTACAACAGAAGGATCCGCTGCCGGATCCAGGGGAGAGGAGACAAGCGACCCTACATCAAGTAATGGTCGATCTGGAATCTGGGGATTATGCCTGAAATCGCCTGGGGAGGGGCGATTTTCGTGGCTCCCCTAGGCGTTCTGACCTCCAGTGGATGCGTTAACATTGTGAACACACCCTGATTCGTCGACCCACTCATCTTGGAACGGATCATCTGCTGGATTCAAGGCATTTTCAACGTAATCTCGATCCGCATCGGACACCTGATCTGCACCTGAGACCTGATCCACACGATGGTTGCCCTTTCCACGTCCACGGCCACGGCCGCCGGATGATGGACCTCCACCGTCGCCACGCCCTCTGCCCTTACCAGACAAAGGGGTTCCCGAAGGATTTCCCTTACCTTTACCCTGGGATCCTGGAGCATTTCCCTTGTTTGTACCGGATTGAGGGGTTTGGCCTGGATTTCGATTTCCGCCTCCGGCGTTGCCATTGGGACTTTTCTGGCCGTTCGGCTGCCCACCGAAGCCGGATGGAGTCCGATTTCCTGTGCCTTGGGACCCGCCAGGACCTCCGGGATTTTTGTTTCCACCGGAGGGGGTCGAATTCCCTTTTCCCCCCTTTCCACCATGCACCTGTCTGTCGTTCCTGTCTGAATTCTGCGGATTACTGATATTTTCACCAATCACCTTGTGATCGTAAGGAGACCATCGGTGATTACCAGTAGAATGCGACTTAGCTCGGTTCGTAGAACCTAAAAGAAGGCAGATGCTACAGTGATCCTGAACATTCCGGGTGTCATTCACCTTTTTGTTGCCCTTTTGGGCCCCATTTTGGGTGTTTTGCTGGGTATTCTTGTTTCCCCCAAGACCCTCATGGAAATTTTGATTGGCGGCGTCAGCGAGCCGCTCAACCTCTTCCCAGAGTTCCTGCGGGGTGAACGAAAACACCCAGTTCTTGGCCTTCAGGCGATGGCCATGGAAACTTACTCCCCTGTTGAGGACTTGGACAAACAAGTCCCGATCCTCGTGTTCATTAAACTTGATTGTCCACGTGTTTTCAGTGAATTTCACCTTGGTAAACGACGTGGGGGAGCACTTTTGAAGTGCCTCCCTGACCGTAAACCTGTTGGCCGAGGCATCAAAGCCTTCGACCTCCGCCCACCAGCTCTTGACCTTTTCTTCGGACTGTTTGTTCCGAAGGGTGGCGGCGGTTTCTGAGGGGATCTTGTCAAAAATCAGATTTTTCAGCTCGGCACTAGAAAATTTTTCGCCTGAATGTTCAGATTCTTCCACTAAATTCCAGAAGCGCTGTCTCTTGTCTTGCACTTCGTGCAAGATTAATCGCGAGAATGAAGGAAAATTCTTCAACATCTGGTGGTAATGGTCCTCTGGCAGCCGGGATCCACGTACCTCCAATTGTTCCCACACCTCATCAAAGGTAAGGGGGGAACTTGAATCCTCACGATCACTCCAGGTCCTGAGCCAAGTGTTGGCCGGCGCTCCCTCAAGGCAGTCCAAGAGGGCCATCAGGAACTGATCATCTTGGAGTTTTTGAGTCTTAACCCACAATCTAAATTCCTGTTGGAACTGAGGCCGACGTCTGGGGTTTCCATTATACTTCGGTTGCTTGGCAACCTGACGAAGTCGCAATGAAGTGGGATTAAGAAGCGAATCCAGCCCAACACCGGCCGTAATGGCAGACACCTTGGCGGCATCATTCGCCACACCAGCTCCGGCGAGGGTCTGGGCGAGCAACAACTGGGCTAATGCATTGGAATCAGCAGCAGGAGGGGCAGTACGGGAGGCAGTTCGCTTGGCATTCTGAGCCTCAGTCCTAGCCTTCGCCGTCCTACTCTGAGATCGAGAGATTGTAACCCTTTCCTTTAGCTTGGTCCTGCTGATCCTTGCATCGGTGGTCTTGGAGTCCACCGAGGGAGCAATTGAAAAAGTTTCTGTCGACTCCTCCGACGGTTCTGTTGCTTGTTCCACCGATGATGCGCCCTCAGACCGCATGTGCGTCTTGAAAAGATCTTTAATTCCCAGCGTTTGAATGATGAGTTGCATCTGATCCTTGAGCAATTGGAGCTCAGTATCTCGCTGTAATCTGCAGGAGCAGTCGGCAGGACAGTACATACCGTGTCCTGAAGGGCCTGAGCAGGCTGTCGGACCGCTGATCTCGGTGGTCCGCAGCCAGGAGTCCACTTGGGGAGCTCCTTCAGCCCTAATTTCCAGGCTTGCCTGCCTGGCTGCCTCTAAAATTCCTTCCTCAACCGCAGCGGCTAGATCGTCGCGGATGGAAACAGGGGGATGAGGGGCGGAGGGCCCGGCAACAGGTGCCTTGGTCTTCTCCTTCGGGAAGGGGCTTGCCTCCCAGATCTGCAAAAAAATGACAAAAGAGTCATCTTCTTGAGAACGCCACCACATCCTGGTATTAATTTCTTCTTGAAGGAGGAAAAAATATTCCATTAAAAAATCAGAGGCGATTCTTTCTTGTCCTATCAGCTTAGACGTGGCTAAAAGACAAAGGGCCTCAAGCGCCTCAAGGTTACGGGTCACTTCTGAAGACAAATGGTCGTCCCATTGTGCCCAAGAGGCTGGTCGATTATAGCTAGGTACCTCACCTGGACCACCCATCTCAATGTCGTCAATGTCGGCGTCGATGGTCTCAAAATGTGGACATTGGTAAGGAGTATTGGTACCTGCCAGGTCCGTAAGCTCCAGCGGAGCGTTGCCATCGGCGTAGGCTGGCAGATTCCAGCTGCTTGATGGCCAATTTCGACTGGGATTGGGATGGTAATTTGGGTCTCCACAGCTGCTGATTTGTGCCCTTCTTGGGCAGCTTGGGCTTGCGCAAGGCATTCCTCTCAAGGCCTCGTTCGCACAGCACCACGGCAGCGTAATTGTTACGTCTCCAGGAGCGGCGGAGTCTACGGGGCCGTACTGGGGAGCTAACTGTGGTTGGGACACCAAAGGAACAACATTCAGGTAGCCTCTGCTACCATGAAAGTGCTGCCCTGGGTCGTTGATGGTGCCGGAGGGCTCGGGGCCGGCAAGACCAGTGGGGCAGGCACGCGAGGAGTCGACCTGAACGCTGCTATTGGGGGTAGAACCGGAGACTCGAACACCAACGGAGGCGAGAGCAGCAACAACGGAAGCAAGATCCATGTTGAGTGTTATCCGGCAGAAAATCCCAGTCTATGAAGAAAATTGATGCGGATTATTCTAAATACATCTGAGTGTCCAAAACTGTCTGAAAAGATTTATATAAATCCAATTATGAAAAATGTTTGGCCGATCTGGCCCGCGAGCGCGCGTCAGCGGCGAATGGCGATTCCAGGTAAATGATCGGAACGCGGCGGATTTACGGAGAATGGACCGCGGAATCAGATCCGGCATCTCAGAAATATATAGGTCTGATCCTGAGACTGAGCTGCGAGGCGGCGATTCCGCCGAAGCAGTGAAAATGGCCAAAATGTAACCAATGTGGGGCAGATCTGTTAAAATCTGAGCAGATGGGGGTTAGCCGCACTTACAGCCCCCTGTGTGCGGACAAGTACTACACAAGCGGGACAATGCTGGAACACCTGGCGTGGCACGCGGTGCACGCTGCAGCCCCGGCGGACGACAAGGAGGCGGCCACCAAAATCCTTCAGGGGAGAGCACGGAGGTCTACATGGCACGCCCCGTACACCCGGCGCCCCCCGCCCCAGACAGCCGACCACGCAGACGGAGATGAGGAGGCACCCGGAGCGGCCCCGGGGGCCGGCGGTGCAGCCCCACCAGGGTCCATGTCCATCCCCGCGGGGCTGGCCCCCCTGGCCCCCCTGGCTCCCCCGGTCCCCCGGGCCCCCCTGTGGGCCCCGCTGGGAACGGGCTCAGCGGATCCGGCGCACCCAGATGCCCTGGCTGCGCCGGCGAACCCAGCGGCGATGCCGATGCGGGATAGCTGACTCCAGGAGGACATGGCGGGCGACGCCCTGTGGCTCCTCTCGTGGAACCTGCGCAACGGCCTCGTGCCGCCAGACCGGTCCCTCCGGGACACACTCCGGCGGCGCCGGGGGCCGGCGGCCTGCACCGACAAGGAGCACCTCATCACCGGCATGCTGCCCGAGGAGGGGGGCTTTGCCATCATGCTCCAGGAAACAGGGATCGCCACCCGGGCGCAGGAGATGCACGTGGCCGCGGCGCTCCGGGACAAGGGGTACACTGCCTTCTTCAGCAGCCGGCTGGCAGAGACGGGAGCCACCTCCACCTCGAGAGGGGGGGGCCTCCTCACCGCGGTCAGCAGCAAGTACGTGGCGGAGCACGAGGTGCTCAGTTTCACGGAAATTGTCCCCGGGAAGGCCGCGGCCCTGGAGATCCGCACGGATGGAGGAGGCCTCACCCTCATCAACGTCCACGGGCCGCAAGCAGGCTGCTCCCCGTGGGCGGGACGGGCGGCGTTCTGGGCCGACATACAAATGTATGCCACGGCACGCAGCCTCGGCTGGAGGCACCCGGTGGTCATCGCCGGCGACACCAACATCT
Source organism: Eutreptiella sp. 'Long Island Sound 2002' (assembly GCA_964036045.1). Taxonomy (NCBI): domain Eukaryota; phylum Euglenozoa; class Euglenophyceae; order Eutreptiales; family Eutreptiaceae; genus Eutreptiella; species Eutreptiella sp. 'Long Island Sound 2002'. The sequence continues at coordinate 42,718,518 of OZ038394.1, read as the reverse complement.
ACATGGATGTCCCCACCAACCCGGCCACGGAGCATTTCCGAGCGGGCTGGGAGGCCTGCGGTTTCCGAAGGGCCGCGGCAGGCAGCGAGGAGGACATGACCCCCACGCTCCACCCGTCCCGGCACAGGGTGGACACCTTCCTGGTCAACGAGCCCCTCCTGCCGTGGTTCCTGCGGGAAAGCGTCTGGGCTCGCGGCATGGCACAACCCCAGGTGGTCGGCTCGGACCACCTCCCGGTCCGCCTGGCCCTGCCGGGTCTCCTCAGCGCAGCGGGGCGCGCGGCGATGCCCACCCCCTACAGCCACACGGAGGGCCGCCTCCTCCCGTACGACGCCGAGGCCGCACCCGTCCAACACTGCCTGTGGGCGGCGGTCACCGCCGCGCAGGATGAACCCTCCCTGGCGCCCTGGCTGGGTCCCGCAGAGCAGCACGACTACGGGTCCATGCCCGCGGCCGCGGTGGACAAGGTGTTCGAACACCTCCACGCGACGCATGACGCCCTGGCGCCTGTGGTGGGACGCTGGCAGCCGTCCCCGGCGGGGACGGACCCGGCGGAGGGGGACCTCCCGGAGAGCGGAAAGCAGCTCCAGGCAGCGGTCCTCCGCTATGACACCCTGGCAGCGCGCGCGCCGGCAGCGTACCAGGCGGACGCGGCCAGGCATGGCATCCGGTCCGAGGCGGCGCTCCGGCTCACGGAGGAGCTGCAGGGTGTGTCGCCCGGGTTCCGCCCGACCACACAGGGCCAGCTACAGGAGGAGCTGGAGAGGCAAGCAGCCGCCCTCGAGGAGGACATTCGCCAGCTCCGCGCCCTCCTGACGGCAGACCGCAAGCGCGCCATCAAGGACTTCTGGCGCCGCCACGCCCCCGACATCGCCCAGCGATGGAAAGCCGTGCGGGGAGCCATAGAGGTAGAGGCCCCGGGCCCGTCAGGCCTCTGGAGCGTGCGGGTCCCCAACACCCAAACGCTCCTCACGGAGGCCCACGACGTGATGTTCGCAGTTCGCGCCTTTTGGCGAGAACTGTATGACAAACGCCCGGTGGACCTCCCAGGCTTCCAGGCAGTCCTCGGCCGCCACGTCCCCCGGGTCCCTGAAGGGGCCTGGACACAGGTCCAGCAGTACTCCATGCAGGACCTGAAGTCCGCCCTGGACAAGGCCGACGGCAAGGCCCCGGGTCCCCCCCACGTGGAGGCCCGTTTTATCAAGGCCCTCCCAGCACCCGTACAGTGGCTCCTGGTCCACTCCTACCACGCCATCCTCCGCGGCGCCCCGCCGCCGATGCACTGGAGGGACGCGCACATCTGGCTCAGCCCCAAGGTACCGGGCTCTGCCAGACTGGACGACTACAGGCCCATAGCCCTGGGCCAGCTGGACATGAAGCTGCTCACGGGCCCCCTCACCCAGCGCATCACGGAAGTGCTCACACGGCACGGAGTGGTCAGCGACTGGCAGCAGGGGGCCCTCCCTGGCTCCAACACAGGCCCCCCGCTGTTCATGGCGCAGCGGCAGCTCCAACGGGGAAGGCCCAACTACGTCTTCTCATTCGACGCCCGCAAGGCCTTCGACACCGCCCCACACGGCGCCCTCCACCTCATCCTGCGCCACCTCTCCGTGCCGCCGGACGTCATCGACCTCCTGCTCTTCTTCCACACGTGCGCCAGGCTGCGCATCGTCACAGCACACGGGCTAACGCAGCCCGTCTACATGCTAAGTGGCGTCCGGCAGGGCAACCCCGAGAGCCCCCTGCTGTATGCGCTCCTCCTGGAGCCCCTGCTCAGGGCGCAGGGGCACCGCCTGCGCCCGCCGGGAGGGGCCGAGCGGGGCCTCATCCAGGCCTATATCGACGACCTGCTGGTGGTGGCCCACACGCTGCAGCACTTCGTCGAGGGCGTGGAGGCGGTGGCCGCGTACCTGGGGATGATGGGCATGGAGCTCAGCCCCCGCAAGTGCGCCACGGCCACCACGGAGGGGGTCCCGGGCCTGCAGCTGCGCCTCTGCCTCCACCTGGAAAACCCGTTGCACTGGGTACCAGCGGCGGACTCCGTGCCCTACCTGGGACTCCAGCTGCAGCCGGACGGGGAGTTCTCCCTGCAGCGCAAGCACCGGCTACGCCTGGCGGCGGTGCACCACTGGTGCCTTAACACCCTCGCGCCACCGAAAGTGGTGCAGGACGTCATCCTGGCGATCCTCGGGGGGGTGACGCAGTACGTCGCCCCTTTCATCGCCGACGACTCCGACACTGCACGCCACCTGGACCACATCACGGTCCAGGTCGCGAAGGACAGGGCGCGGTACGCCTTCGACGCCTCGCGGGACAGCCTGCAGGATGACCGGACCCCGGGGCTCACGCGGGTGCCCACGCGGTGCCAGCAGGCAGCGGTGGCCCTCGTGGGTACACTCGTCCACCACCGCTCAACCTCCGTGCGCGCCGAGGTCACCAAGATGTTCTGGGAGATAGCCGGCCCGCACGGATAATGTCCCGAGGTGCACTACCCCGTCCCAGAGTTCGCAACTCTGGCGGGAGGCGACTGGGTCCACCGCATACCCCGGGCCCTGGCCGCCCTGGGAGTGGGGCTGTACAACCCCATCGCGTGCCCCAGGGCGGCCCATGTCCAACTACAGTCCCCGCCGGGCAACATCGTCACGCTGCGCACCGCCAAGCTGCGACATCGCGACACGTGCCTCCTGACGGTGCCACACACAACGCCGTGGCATGGGCACCACAAGCCACGCCACCCCTTCCCCGACAACGACGATCCGTGGCCGACGGCGGTGCGGGACTGCCTCAACCAATGCGCCGATGAACACCTCCACTATTGCCGCCGTGAGCAGGAGCCCACCAACCACCCCGGGTGGCGCGACGCCTTGGTCCACCTCTTCCACACCACCGGCACACGGGACCCCCGCCTGAGACTCGTCCACCCCACGAGGGCTAAGCAGGACGCCCACACCGGCCCACGGGTGACCCCGGACGGCCTGCACCTCCACGTCGGGGGCTACCGCCGCCGGGACGGCCTATCCCCCCCCAACGCGGGGGGCGGCGTACCACCCGCCGGCAGCCCTCATGTACATCCTCCGCGACGTACTCGCGGAAAGCGAGCACCAAGAGCCTAACGCAGACGTGGCATGGCCCGAGCCCCTGCGCCCCCGGCCCCACGCGCCAACGCCGTTGTGGTTGGTGACCACGGACGACCAATGCACCCAAGCGACGGGGCAAGCGCAGCTCCGGGCCGAGTGGGTAATAGTGCAGGTGGGGGCAGGCCAGCCCAAACCCCGTGGGCTCCCCCGTGGCACCGCCCTGCTGGTGGCTACGGGGGTGCCGCACGACCCACACATGGCGGTGCACGCGTTGGAGGACCAGCCAGAGGACACGGGACACCTGGTGGTGCACCAGCGCGGGGGCCCGGCGTGGCTCAAGGAACATGTGACGGCACTTCGGTCCTGGGCAAGCACGATCACCGGAGCGGAGATCCGGCTGCACGACCACCCGGCGATCAGCCCAGGCGACACCAGGGCGCTGAGCGTGGACCAACTGACCCCCAGCCACCCCGACGTCCGGTGGCACTCCGCCGACCTCAACGCGGGCTGGCTCAGCCCCACCGGATACTACTGGATCCCGGAGGCCTGGGGACACACCTCTTCCGACGCGTCCGGGGGCGGACCCTGCAGACACGCCACCAGCGTCGCTTTCGCCGCCGACCCCACCCGCACGTGGGCGGTGGCCATCTCGGGCACGGTGCCCGACGGGGAGGGGGTGGCCGCCTCCCTCCCCCTACAATACGGTGCCCACCGACCATGGGTCCACACGGTGGACGCCGAAGTCATCCTCCACCTCCTGCGGCACGCAGATCGCGAGCGGACCACGGGGGTCCCCGCGGGCGCAGCGAAGGTGGTCAACCAGATGCCCCTGAGGTGGCTCCGGGACAGCCTGTACGCGCGAGGGCAACGCGCCGGGCACCCGTTCTGGTACGTCCGAGCCACCTCGCACCACAGTGACGCCCTACTGCACAAGGCGGACTGGGCGGCGTCCCAGGACACCGTCCTGCAGAACACGCCCCCGGACCCTGGCCACGCCCAGCTCATTGTCGCCGGCCGTGACGGCCATCTTGATCTACGGCCCCCCACGATGCGGGTGCTCGGCGAGGTCGCGCAACGGGCGCAGACGGATCATGCGCTGACGCACCGGGGACACACACCTTTGGGCGCGGCCCACGCCACGGCCTATGTCCACGCCCGGGACCTGACCGCGACGGCCACCAACCGCCGGGCGCTGCGGGCCCGAGACGGCCACACGCCGGTGCAGCGCAGGCTCCGCGTCCGGAAGGAGCGGCTCTCCGGCGTCGCCATCGTCCCACAGCCGTGCCTTTTATGCGGCGGCCCGGAGGAGACCCCGGTGCACATGCACGTGAGATGCGCCCACTCACGGCTCCTCTGGCCCCACTACCGCCAGGCGGTACACGAGGCGGCCCGCCACCTCCCACCCGGGGACAAAGCCCTGTGGGTGGCCTCGTGGCGCTCCGCAGGCGCCACATGGACGGAGGTGTTCTGCTCCGGACTGGTGCCCGAGGACGCGGAGGCGCAGCTCCGCGCCATAGCCCGATACGACCCGCCGGGAGGGACCTCTGTGGACGATTTCCTCCACCACATGCTCCGGCTGGGGGACTTCGCATGGGAGCTTCGCAACCACCGGCTGGAGCAACTCCTCCGCGAGCCCCAGAGCGCGGCGGCCCGGGCACACCGGTGGCTCACTGCGGCGGAGGGTGACCACCCTCCCCCTCCCCCGCGCCCTGACAAGGACTTCGTAGCCTCCCTCCGTGTCGTGAATGGCACTCTGGAGTGTCCGCCCCAAGAGGGCCCCCACCCGTACCAGGACCTGCCGGGGGGGTTCTCGAGGCACCTACAAGACGCCCTCTTCCCACCGTGGATCATCGTGGGGCTCCATGACCGCATGGGAGGCGCGCATCGTGGGTGAGGAGTGGGCGCACAAGTGGAGCCGGTGGTGCGCCGCCACGCGCGCCCCGGAGACCCCTGCGCCACGATACGCCGCCATCCCGCTCAAGGGATGGGGGCCGGACACCCGGCCGAGACCCACCATGATCCGCAGGGCGGGGCCTGACCACCCGTGGGACGCGGCGACGGGGGAATGGCTGCAGGCGGCCCCGGGGCCGCAAACGGGATGGACTGGGGACGTGTCCTCACTCGTCAGGACACCCGTCCCGCCCCGCATCGTCCTTCACGCCGCCAACGTACTCCGGGCTACGGAGATACGCACGTGGGGACACGCTGCGGCCGCCGTCCGGTGGCACCCCCCAGAGGACGGGGCCGCCCAACTCGCCGTGGCGCACTTCAAAGCTGGGGGGCCGGTGTACGACGACGCCCTGTCCCGGCTGGGCGACACCCAGGGGCCCTTGCTCCTCATGATCCCCACCGGCATTGCAGCCGCGCTGCGCCAGGAGCTAGACGGCTGCGAAGGACTGCGAGTGGGGTGGGAGGCAGTCGCGGACGGCACCCTGCTGGCCCTCCTCCACAGAGACACCGCGAACGGGTGCCGATGGGATGCGCTGACGCCCCACCTCACCGGGCGCCACGTGTACATGGCGAGCCCCCCCCAGGGGCACCCCCGCCCGGCGTGGGACGACCTCATCACCGCCTTCCACGACCTCAGGATCCTCCCTGATGACACGTGGCAGGAGGTCCAGCGGAAGACGCTTGGCAAGGACTACCGGCGCCGCGTCCGCGCCCGCCTGCTGGAAATCCGGGACCCCCTCCGACAGAGGTGGGACGACCTCTGGCTCCGCCATCTCGACCCTTGGTCGCCGCCCTCCCACCTCCCACACACCTGCGGACTCTGCGGGGAATGTGACACGGTGTCCTCCGCAGCGTCGACAGGCGCCAACAGGTGCGCGCGGTGCGCCCAGGTGGCCGCGTGCCCCTGGCCCGAACCTCCCGCAGGCCCGCGCAGGCGCACAGAGGAGGAGGCCCTGCACCGGCGCATCGAGGCGGCACACACCCCCTCACACGAACGAGCGGGCCCCGCGGGCGCTGCCCTTCTGTGGATCCACGTGCACCTGCGGGACCCCACATCCGTTGCGCACCTGTCGCACGTGTTCGCACCCTAACCGCCGCCGCCCTCTGCAGAGCCCGCAGCACCATGCCACGCCGACAGGGGGATGGGCCGGGACACACCAGGGCCCGCCGCAGAGCGCAGGAGGCGGCCGTCCGGGGCCTGGTGGCGGACGCGGTGGCGGAGGCACACGAAGCGCACGCTGCCGCACGGTGTGACCTGGCGGGCAGTGCGAGGGCTTTCCTCAACGAGACCACCCTCCCGGCTGTTCGCTCCCTGAACGGAGCGGGGGCCCCTACGCTGCTCCCGGCAATGCACCGGATCGTGAACGCCGTCCAGCCGGGGCTCATCAGCCCGGAGGCGGCACTCTACGGGCACTGGATGGAGTGGCGCGAGTCCAATCGGTCGAGCGGGCCCCTGTCCATGGGGGACACCCTGCGGCTGACGGGAGCAGGGTCTGCCATGTCCCTCCGCAGCAGCGCCCCAGCCCTGCTGCACGCCCTCAGGACGCGCTACCCCGGGGACGCGGCCCCGTACCTGAACCAGGCGCGGGCCACGTACCCGGGGGGAGTGTCCGAGCTGGACGCGGCGCTCCACCTTCTACACCCACCGGACAGGGACTTGGAGGTGGGCGAGGTCACGGTGTTCGTGGAAGGCGCGGACGAGGCGCCCGCCCGCCCCCGGCCGACCAACCTGGTGTACGACGGCACCAGGCCTACCCCCCCGTACGCCATCGTCTGCGAGGCGTTCCCCAGGGAGCCCGCTTGGTGCCCCGCCCTCCCGCCGGCGACGCACGCGCCCCACGGCTGGGCCAACCCAGACCTGTCCCCCTCCCTCTCCAGAAACAGGGGTGCCCACCACAGGGGGCAGGTCCTCTGGCAAGAGTGCCCTGGCACCCCCCTGCTCCTCCTCGTTGTCGCAACCCGCGGGGACCCGGGGCGGATCCTGGGGATCACCCCCACCCACCTCTATGGGGCAACACCCGTACCCCGCCCCCCCCTCCCGGCGCCCGCGGCGCGGGACGGAGTACACACCTTCCTGCGAACACAGGAGGTCACTGCCGTTACGGGGGTCCACCTGGTGCGGCTCCCCCCGACACCACTCGACGACCCCCGGGGGCCCAGGGCCCTGGGCCCCGCCCCAGACTGGGAGCTATGTCGCGACGGGTGGGCCGCGTGGCTCCCCCGCCTCCCCTCCCAGTGCCGGTGGATGGCCGCCGGCCCCCGGCCGTGCGGGGCTGACGCCACAGCCGGCCCCCCACCCCCTCCCCCCCTCCCCCCCGCAGAGCACCACACGGCACTGCCCACGGCACGGCACTGATGCACCAGGAGGTAGTGGGAAAGGCGCGCCTGCCACCACGCATGCCTACCAGGATAACAGTGATGGCAGACTCCTATGGATCCCCCCAGCGGGACGACCGCCACCGTCGCCGCTCCCGCTCCCGCTCCCCCGCCTCCTCCCCGGAGTGGACGGGGGAGACCCTCGCGGAGCGCGAGGAGCGGAGGCTGGCGGAGGCGGCGGTGCTGTTCGGGCCGCCGCTGCCGGCCCGGGAGCCTGAGCCAGCCGAGATGACCGCCTCCGCCGCCCAAGCAGCCAGCCCCGCCGCCCCGCCCCGGGAGGGGGCCCCAGACGCGCAGGAGGCGGAGACCGCAGCCCGAGCGAGCCACGCCGCGGCCCCGACCGCAGCCCCCGGCACGCCGCCGACACGGGGGGTAGCCCCGGCGCAGGGGCCGGGCGCATCGCCGAGGGCTGCCGCAGCCGCAGAAGAGAGCAAGAAGGGCGCGCGAGGGATTGCGATCGCGGCCCCGGCGGGCCGCACCACCGCCTCGGCCGACCACGCCGCGACCCCCAGCACGCCGCGACAGCGGGGGGCGGACGCCGCACGGGCCACGGGCCCCTCGTCGGCGGCCGCCACAGCAGCGAAGGAGAGCGGGGAGGGCGCGCGAGGGGCTGCGGCCGCGACCCCAGCGGGCCGCGACACCGCCTCGGCCGGCCACGCCGCGATCCCCAGCATGCCGCGAACGCGGGGAACGGACCCCGCACGGGCCACGGGCGCCTCGCCGGCGGCCGCCACGGCAGCAGAGGAGAGCGAGGAGGGCGCGCGAGGGGTGGCGACCGCGGCCCCGGCGGGCCGCGCCACCGCCTCGGCCGGCCACGCCGCGACCCCCAGCACGCCGCGCAAGCGAGGGAAGAACCCCGCACGGACCACGGACGCCTCGCCGGCGGCCGCCGCAGCAGCAGCAGTGGGCAGGGAGAGCGCGAAGTACCGCGCCCACGCCAACCCTACCCACACCCACACCAGCCCCCCCAAGCCGTTCCCCCCCAAGCCCTTCCCCCCGGGGCGGGAGCGGCCCGTCCGCCCCCTGGCGCCCGAGCGCTCGCCGCCGGGCGTCACGCTACCGCAGCAGCAAAGACAGCGGGACGCCCGGCGCGTGATTCAGGAAGGGCGGGAGGGCGCGCACGCAGAGCGGCGTGCCAGCCACGGGAGCGCGGAGCGGGGGGCAGGAGGCGACGGGGGAAGTGCCCAGAAGCGCGCGCAAGGAGCAGGCCAGGTCACTCGCGGCAGGGAGCAAGGGCGCAGCAGCGGGAGGGAGCAAAGCGCAGGCAGCGGACGGCGCGACTCCGGGCAGGGGGCCGGGAAGGGGCCAGGGCACGGGAAGGGCGCGCAGGGGCACGGGCAGGGAGCCCAGGTGCAGGGGGCAAGGCGAGGGGAGGTGGGTGAGCGGGCGGGCCAGGGCGTGGGGGACGGGAGGCGGGACCCGCGGCACGGGCAGGGGGCTGGAAAGGGGCCCAAGGGCAAGGGCAAGGGCGCCGCGGGCCCCAAGGGACAGGCGGGACGGGGCATGGGAGCCCAGGGGGGAGGACGGGACGGAGGGAGGGGGGCAGAGGGCGGGGCGCCCCCGCAGCCAGACGTGCAGCCGGTGAGGTGCATCCCCCCCGGCATCCAACAGATGCCGGCACACCACACCCACCCCCACCACCACCACCACCACCACCACCTCTACAACATCGACCCTGACGCCGGCGAGCTCGTCCCCCCCCAACCCCAACGACCCCGGCACCAGCCAGCCCCCCCCGCGCCGGGGGCGGAGCCGGCGCAGATGGCCTCGGCGGAGGGGGGGCGGGGCGCGGCGTTGGCGCCGCAGGCGCAGGGGCAGCGAGAGGGGCCGGCGCGGGGGGCAGAGGGGGGCCGGCCATGGGACCGGGACTGGGGCGCGGTCCCGGACCCTCTGGGGGAGGAGACCCTCCCCCTGGTGGGGGAGGTGTACGGGTGGTTGTGCTGGGCCAACCAGGGGACCTCCAGAAGGTCGAGGAACCGGCCCTTCGATGCCGTGCTCCTCCGGAGAGACGGAGGAAACCGAGAGGTACCCCCGGGGGGTTGGGCAGCCCCAGAGGACCATGAGAGGGTCCTCAGGTCAGTGATCCGGGCGGGGTGGCCCGACAGGGAGCCGACGTGGCCGGCCTTCCTGGAAGGGGGAGCGGTGCTCCGCATCACGGATGCGGACGCCAACAACTGGCTCCCCCGGGCTTTGCGCAGCGCCCTCGCCAACTGGCGCTACCGCCGGCACAACCCGCCGCCGCCACAGCCCCAGCCCCCACACAAGCGGCGGCGCAGGTGATGGCCCAGACGGCGGATACGGGAGAGTGGGGGGGGGGGCTGGGCCCCCCGACCCAGGCCCCCCACGGTACGGCACGACGCATGAGAGCGTGCCACCTCCCGCTGGAGGGAGTGCGGAGACAACGAGCGCGGGGGGGAAACTTGCGGCCCCGCAGCCCGCTAACCACTGACCGCTAACCCTCACGACCGCCCCCGGCCGGCCAGCGCCGCGCGACAACGGCCGGGGGGATGAGGGGCCCCAGCGAGGGCCTGCACGAGGATCCGGCTCTAGGTAGAGGGGGGCGGGGGAAGGGCGCGACCCCCCAACCGATGGCTGGCCCCCGGGGCCAGGACTGCCATGCCGCCCCCCCCCCCGGGCCGTCAGGAGGCGTCACCAGGGGACCAAAGGGCCCCCCCACTCCCCCCCCCCCTCCCACACAGGCCCGAGAGCGGGCGGGGGGGCGCCCCCCCCCCCCCCCCCCCCAACCCGCACCCACCCCAGCTGGGGAGCCACAGGCGCGGCCCTCCGCCCCCCCGGTGCCGGGGGGGCGCCCCCCCCCCCCAGAAGGGACGACGACGCGGTGGGGGGAGCGGCGGCTGGACCTGCTCCCGCGAGCCCAGACCGGCGTGCCGGAGCAACGCGCACAACAGAACAGGAAGGAGGCCGTGCCCCACATGACCCTCCCGTAACCACAGCTCACTCAGGGATGACAGAGGGGGGGTTCAGGCCTGCTAGGGCCCCCGGCAGAGCGGTCCACAGGCCGCCCCTCACCCCCCCCCACCCCGGGGCGGTACTTCGGCCCCGACCGCACGCGCACGCCGGAAGGGAGCGCGCCGGCGACACGAAGGGGGCCAGGATGGAGTACCGCAGGCCGCCGCCCAGAAGGGGAGCAGGGAGGCCGCGGCGCGACACCCCCCCCCCCGCCCCCCTACCGGCCCGCAAGCCGCGGGGGCCCCGGCCCCCACCCCCCGAGGCAGGGGGGGTGGTCCCCCCCCCGCCCGAGAGAGGAGCCGGAGTGCGACCCGCCCCCCCGCCCCAGCCGCCGGCTCCCGTGGGGGCCGCGAAGAACGAACGAGCCCGCGCCTGCGCACCGGGACGCCGCACAGATCGTACCCAGAGAAGCCTGGTGAGCACCAACCGGAGTTGTATGGGGGGCCACGCCCCCCATGGACAGCACAACGCCAGTGACACCCGCTTTGTTGCCTGCCCAGGGAAGGCAGAGGGACGGGATGAGGACCCCCCGCCCTACGGGCCCCGCCCCGGCCGCACAACCGGGGGGTACGGCGCACGCCCCCCCCCCCCCCCCCCAGCCAAACAGAGCGGTCACTCGGGTGGTGTGCCCTCTGGGCCCCCCCGTTTACGCGGGCAGTAGCACCGCCACCCAGGCCCCGAGCCCGGGCAGGCTCCAAGGCAGGGCAGCGCTCAGCGCGCCCTGGAGCCCCTCCTCCTGCTGTCCCTCAGCGCCGTGGGCGGATGGTCCAGTCCACGACAACACCACCAGTGCCTAGAGCAGTCAGGAGGTGTGGACCCCCCCAGTCGAGCGCCCAGGGAGCGCGCCCCCGTGCCTCATGCAGTCGTGGGGCCGCTGGCAGCATGTCAATGACCGGGAGGCGGCGTGTCCAGTCCGAACACTCCCCCGGCGGGCTCAGCGTCAGGCTCCCATGGCCTCCCTGCCGGGGCCTGGAGCACCAGGCATCACACAACCCCCCACACGCCCCCCCCCCCCCCGACGCGCCTCCACCACAAGCAGCCAGGGCCAGGTGGTGGCGGACCCTGGTTCACACCCGACGACCACACGAACAGCCGGGACGCCACTACAAGCGGCGACACGGACGGACCAAGCCGCAGCGGGGGAAACCAGAAACACTGGAGCGGCACCAGCGCCAGCGGGCAGGGCCAGGCGCGGCGCAGCCGTGTGCCCCGTCATGCCCTGCGAGCGCCACCAGCATGCACGCCCCGCCCTCCTGCCCCGCGCGCGCCACACACACAGGCACGGCGGCATCTCCCTCCCGTGTGTGCCACCACGGGGTACGGGGGCGGTCAACAGTCCGGCAGGCCTTGGGACCGGACAACCGCGATTCGCCTAGCCCAGTCGTGTCGGCACAAAGGCGAGTGCTGACCATGGGCCAGGGCGTCCGGCACAGGCCTTGACCAAAACCAAACCAAACCCCCCCCCAGCCCGCCCCCCAGCATATGGACGCCACGGACCCGCCCCGCGGCGCGCAGCTCCCGCAGGGCGTGCCGGACGAAGGGACAGAGCAGGGCCCCCACACCCGCACGCCCGCGCCCACAACACCTGGATCGCGGACCCCGACAGCCCACCCAGTGGGCGGGCAGTTCGAAGAGGGGGAGCGCATGACCCCAGACGCCCCACGCAACGGTAGAAGGCACCCCCCCCGGGGACGCCCTGCCGCCACCCCCACAACCCCAAGCCGAGTAGGGGGGAACCGGGACCGGACCGCCCCCCCCCAAGCACGCCAGACGGAGCAAGGGACCGGGGCAGGACACGCGGAGGGGCACGGACCACGTGGAACGGCCCTACCAGCGCCCAGTGCCGGGACCACGCGAGATGCGCACGCCACACCACCCAGGGGGGGGGGGAGCAGACACCGCGAGAGCGCGAGCGCACACACACGAAAGGGACACGCGGGGACAACCGGAAGGGCAACCGGACCGAGCGCGCGGAACGCACAGACCGCGTGGAATGGTGTACCAGCGGGCGAGGGTAAGGGACACCCGGACGGGACGGCCCGCCACACGCAGCGCGGAACACGCGGGGCGGGGAGGGGGAAACGAGGGAGACACAACGCCAGGTACCGGCCCGAACCACCCGAACCGGCCGCGAGCGCCGCGCACACACAGACGGGGCACTGCACCCCCCAAGGCAGTAGTGGCGCACAGCGCCACGCCCCAACCCCTAGGCTAGGCAGCCTCCGCGCCAGCCCAAGGGGGTCCCACTGGCGACAAGCCAGTAGCACGGGCCCGGCGGCGCCGGCGCCCCGGGCGACCACGCATTAGGGGGGCGACGCAGTGGGTAAGCCCCCGCAGCCACGGCTGCGAATTGATGCACGGACCGGGGAGTGGCGAAACGGGGAAGCCGGGGAAGGACGGGGCTCCGAGCTCTGTGAACCCGGGGGACTCCGCCACCAGGCAGGAGGTGCGTCTTGGAGGGCCCCCAACTAGGACCCCGTGGGGAGGATATCACCTGGCCCGACCAGGTGGCCCCCCGGGACCGAAAGGCGTCTAGTACCCGCAAAATCAAACCTCAAACCTCATCCTGCCCATTAGCTCCTCCAGCTGCGCCACGAACTCCGAAATACGGGCAGCTGTGGGGAACTCAGGAAGTGGGGGTAGTTCCTCTATCTCCATACGGACACTCAGGTCCGTTTCGTAGACTGGGTACATTTGTTCCAGTCTTTTAAGGAAGTCTCCCCAACTGGAGCTCTTCCTGATGGCAGTTTTCACCTGCTGCTGAAGGAACTTTTTCTTGCACGACTTCTTGATGAGCGTGCACTTGGTCCGGACATCAGCATGTTGCTGTCCGGTGAGGAGTAGAAATTCCGAGAACTCTTCGGCCCATTCGGGCAAGTTTTTAGGATCGAACTCAGGGAGCTCAATCTGAAGGTTCGCTGTGGCGATGCCCTTCGTTCCCCGACCTGGTACACCAGTGTCACCTTCTCCACCTGAGGGGGGTGAGGGGTAGACAGTGGCAAGTGGCGCCAGTGCAGCCAGCCCATAGCCCTCTATCTCAGCCTCAGTAGAATCCCCAATAGTGCATACAGGAACAGTCCTCACACGAGGATGGAAAGGGCTTGGACAAGTGTCCAAGGGGGTGCTGCGGATCCCTCTGCAGCTTTTCACGCCCCAGGTCAGGAGTTCAACACCCAGGGACATGGTCGAGGGGGGCTTCTTCAGTTCAGACAGCCCCAGTTTAGCCTTGAGTGCTGCCGACAGTGCACTCAAATCAGGATCTTCATCCCCAGCCCCCAGAACCCGGGAAAGGAGTTCCATGGTCTCATCCAGACCGAGTTTAGGGGCAGCCATACGTGAAGGTAAACCTCTTTCCACGCGCACGGGCTCGGGGCACACCCCACGAGGAGAAGGTGGTCTTGGCCTCGAAGGTAACGACGGGGTAGGCCCTCTAGATATCCAGTCCTCCTCCCAATTCGAGGAGTCATTGGATGTCGTGGCGGATATTTCCCCATAAGGTGCTTCGAACCCCTCACCCCACGTGGTGCCGAACATGGGATACGCCTTCATCGGTTCTTTCTCCTGCTCCTTCCTTCCCGCTTTTCTCCAGGCTTTCACTTTGGCGGTGGTGACCTTCTCCATCGCAGCCTGGGCTTCCTTAGCGGCTAAAGAATCAGGATCAGGGGCATCCTCAGAAGGAGGTAAGGAAGATAGGACAGACAGGAGGGCAGCCGCCATCGGATCCCTCCCTTTGAGGCTTCTGAGGCGTTTCTGGGTTAACACAGGCGCCTCAGGGGGTTCTCTCATATATTTTTCTTCCGCTCCTCTTGCTTGGTGCTCTCCGCGCCAGCCAGTAGTGTCCACAACGACTGTATCATCTCTTCCGCTGAGGGACATAGCCCTGGAAGGTCCTGCTACAGGCCCCGCCGTTGGCTGGGACCTGATTGGCCGGGTCTTGGCGCTCAGTGTAACTGATGGACGTGACGTTGCTCAATACGCTGTGGATTTCTTGTGCTTTAGCTTGGCGAGGGTGTTGCGCTCTGCTACCAGAAAGAGTTTCTGATGTCCCTTGCTTGTTGTTGATATTGAAAACCTTGATTGCTTTTCAAAAGATGTTTCCCGAAAACTGCAAAAAGGTAAAGTCCACGATCAAGGAACACCACAAACAGGATCAAAGTCAGAATTGTGATAGTATTCTTCCAAATCAAAGCATTGTAAGCAAAGAGGGGCTGCATATAGACAAATGAGGAATCAAATATGCAACTCAAATGATTTTATAAACAAAACAAATGATTTTATGTGAAAACTGGCATGACTCAGGCCTCCAAGATAGCACCAAGCACTTCATGTGCACTCTTTTGGATGAAATGGAGCTGGTTAGGAATCTTGGGCATAGGAGTTAGGCCAGACACAGGAAATGACGTGGCCAAGCAACTGAATTCAGAAATAGTTACAACCTGGAACCACAATAAGTAGTAGAAACTTTTGAGTATACATATAGGGGTCCTGAGGTGGGAGACCACTAGGCTTAACCTACAAGGCCCAAGGCATGAAGTGCCTACTTTATTTTGGTATAACCTCCATGAGGGATGATACCTCCGCTCCTTTGAGTGGTAGGGGTGAACTTCATGGGGGAGCTACGGTTTTGACCCTAGTTGCCGAGAAAGTGTACTTAAAGCTTCATAAGAGAAACAAAACTGTTTAAGTGTTAGTCTCAGCACTTCCTTAGGCAAAAAAGGGGGCTGTAGCCTGGATCAAGTACCCCAAGAAAGACATGGTAGTGACTTCTTCTCACTTGATCCGCCACGGTAGCCTGCATCACCTTAGAATCCCGGCGGTAGCCCTGAACCGCCGCGTCAAACTTAGCCAATGTAGACAAGATTTGGGTCATCCGGTCCCCGTAGGACTGACTGATGCCTGCGGTAGAGGCTACTGCCTGAGAAAGTTCCTGATGGGATCGCTGCAACTCTAGATTCTGAGTTTGCAGGTCCTTCACCTGTGCCATCAGAGATTGGATGCACGTTTCATAGTGCACCACACACCGGGGACAGCCACAGGTGTGCTGTAGGTCGCCCCCCCCCCGTGTAGGAGCGGGGCCCCCAGAATGTCGAAACGATGGACCCCCCCCTCCACGAGGAGGAGATGACCCACCACCGACCCCCCAAGCAGCCCCCCCTGCCACGTAGGGACCAGAGGCCCCCCCCGCAGGGCAAGACGGGGGTGTGGGGCGCGCAGCAACAGGCGCTGGCGCCCCCCCACTAGAGGAATGCCCCCCCCCCCCCAACCCCCACCACAAGATGGCCAAATAAGGTGCGGGATTCCTTGCACTTGCTCGATGTAAGCCACCTGGCGGGGGCGGGGTGACGGCGGAGGGGGAACAGGACCAACAGTATTCGGCTGCGGCGGTGGCGGTGGGGACTCGTCCACCACAATGCATTGTGGTGACTCATGAACCACCACAGGTGATTGGGTTCTCGGGTGGGAAGCAAAAACAGGCTCCGATCCCGTTGCAACCTCTGGATCCCCCCCCAAATTGGGCAGTTGGGGGTCCTCCGTAGGAGATGTAGTTGTGGGGGGAGAGACCAAGTTTATTGGGAGGGCTGCTGAACCTCCCTCCACCGGATTCCCTCCCCCCCAGCACAGATTGTTGACCTTCGGCATTGCCCGAGAATCATCCACTAGGGATGGACGATCTTTCGAGCGACTCATAGGCCCTGGAGATGTAGTACCGGCCCGGTCCCCCGTAGACTCCGGAGATTCCACAACAAGACACCGGCGGTCTTTGACGCCGCTCATAGGCACCGGGGATTCTTCCACAATAATACACTGAGGGGCCGGAGAGTCCTCCACCATGATGTAGTGGGGAGCCGGGGATTCTTCCACAAGCATGGGGCGATCCCTGGTCCCTGACATAGCTTCAGGCGGTGCAGGCGACGAGGCAACGGAAATAGGGGAATGATGGAGGGGCCGATGTTCCAGCACTCCAATCTCCTCCTCCTCATCACCGTTCCCCTGTTCCAACGCCAGGGGGAACCACTGGTCACACTCATCCTGCTCGATTTGCGTGGGGGATTCCTCGATGATCGTAGGATTTAGCCTGGATCCGCTTGGGGGATTGGGATACGCTCCCCAGGAGATTCCTCCACCAGAGAGGGAAACCACTGCGATCCACTCATTGGAGTGGGCGACGATTCCACCATAGTGGGGTTCTGCCTAGTCCCCGACAGGGCTTGCTGGATCAGGGCCACGGCCTCTCGAGCCGGACCCAGATGGCCATGGGGATCAGGCGTGAGCGCGATGACTCGACGGTTTTCAGCGTCGAGTTGGTCGACAATGGGGCTGATGGGCCCTGCCGCAAAGAAGTTTTTTCTGACCTGAGGCTCTGGCAACCCCCCTAGCGACGGAGGAGTGCCAGAGTCGACCACGATGGGCCCCATTGGCGAAGCCATCGTACCCCAGTTGGCAGTGCGTGAAGGTGCAGCGTTCGTACGCTCGATCACCCCAGCAGATGAGTCTATTATTGCCCGATTCTCGGCGCTAATAACGGTTCCCGAGCCTGTAATAGGCAATTGCGGTCCTCTTATCGCTCTCTGAGGCTGGCCGTCTATTTCCCCCCCAACCATCCCAGGTACACCAGCTGGATCTCGACGATGGGGGGCCCCGATGGGAACATTCGGGGTTTTCGGAAACTTGGGATTTGTAGCCAGTTGGGGCTTGGCCCGTTTTTGCGGCCCCTGCCCGGTCGATGGGGTCAGGGCTGAAGAGTTCCTGAGAGTGGGGACCTGGACACCCTCAGCTATCCCTTCCGGGGAAGAGATTTGATTTGAATCTGGTCCACGATGTCTTGGACCGATCGCTTTCCACGATGCCAAACGCCCAACAGAGACGAAAAATGTTCGCCTCTGCTACCATGAAACCAGACCGAGTGGTCAGGAGCAGAGGTCGCAGTGGCATGGGCAGCAACATTGCTTGGCACAGAAGACATAACGATAGTGTTGACTGAATATTATCCTGCAAACAGATATGGTACACATAGCCAATGAAATACCTGATATGCACCTATGAGAAATCCACCCTATCATCCACTAATTGATATAACTACTAAACATCCAAGATTGCCTTATCTATCCCACATTCTATGTTCCTAACAAGGAAATCGAATATGATATACCCTATCCCATATATATCCCATATATAGGGCCATATAATGTTCCCTTAGGGGTAATATGCCAGGGTAGGGTTGTGACCTGCTTCAGTTGTACCAAAAAATTCCATCATCGGACACGGCCGGTACGTAAGAGGTTCCGGTCAGCTAGGCGGCTCTCATAGTCCGTGCACAAAAACAACATCGGGATTAGGGTCTGGAGAGGTTCACAGGGAGAAGACGAAGTAGGGGGGTCTAGCACGACGTACTCGTCTCCTCCAGTAGTAGTCTCAACCGCATCTCGTGGTCATCTTCAGGTCTTTAGGACGTCCAAGGTATAGCCTCGGCTCTCGTCGTGGATCTATCAAACTAGTATAAGGTCTAGCTGTTCCCAAGGTACGCGTGCCAGAGTGCCGTCCACGACACTGAGCATGCTCTCAGTCCAAATTTTGCAATAGGAGTCTTCCTCCCCGCAGGCACGTAGACGTTCGCATCCGGTAGCTGGATGGAGGTCAAGGTCGGTTTCTGTAGCAGAGTACGCCAGTACTCATTCTCTCCATGGGCTTCGCAATGAGGGGAGCACAATACCATACGGGAACGTTCGAAGGCCAGCTTGGTTAGGACCTTTCCTAGTTCATTGAGCCTCCGGTTTTCATAGACCAACCCAAGGGCAGGCAAATATAATTTATAGGAGCTATTCTATCACTTGCTGAAGCAGAGCTCCAAGACGTGCTGCTTGTCGCGAGCGAGCAGTTCAACGGTTAGGTCTTCTATGGGGCACGCTAAATCCTTCAGGCCCTGGTCCAACACAGTCCCCAAGAGTTGGTAGTCCTCCGTCCTGGCGGCGACCATCATGATCGCGGTTTCCTTGTTGCAGACCCGTAGGTGGCGGGATACCCGCCCTGTTTGCTCCGGAGAGACATATTCTTTTTCATAAACATGGTCTATATGGAAGACGTAGGGCACTTGCAGCGCGAGTGACACCATATGAGGGTATTGGGGTGAAGAATTCGGTACCTAAAAGCAAGTAAAAAGCTTCAGTATCAATCACATGGAATCTGTGGAAAATACTCCGGGATCTCAAAGGTATTTCCATTTCGCAGCCCCAAACAGCTGTACACCACATAGTCATCCCTACTCCACCACGAGGTAAAATCCTTTTCGCCTATCAAATACTCCGAAGTACACTTCGCACCCAATGTAGATACCTACTTAGAACACCACATCTGTACTTCCCCTAGAGCGCCCTTGCCATAACTCGGCGGGCAAGGTCATTTCAATACCAAATTTGCGGAGCTTCCGCACCATCTATGTCAAGCGGGACCTCTTTTTAAACGCCGTAACATCTCCATCGTCCTCAGCTAGGCGCGTTCTTCCATGCTCTTGCTCAGCTTGGGTGCAAGACGGTGTAGTAGGACCTATATCCGTTTGGCCAGGGTTTCCCGCGGGCGTCGCCCGTGGCTTGGGGTTGGGGTTTTCCCCGGTCTTCTCGGCGTTATTGGAGGGACCTGCACATCCTCCTTCGCCACTATCTTGGCCTTTTCAACTGCTTTTAGACTTGCCTTTACCTTGACCCTTGCCCTTGCTATTGTTACCGCCTTTGGTGTTCGGGCTGCTATTGTTTTTGCTTTGGCGTCCCTAGCCATCGGCTTCAGACTTCCGTTTAGCGGACAGTCTCTGCTTGTAGTAGCACTCGTCCGCGTAGTGGTTCCGGCATCCGCAAAAAGTAAAGGTGGTAGTGCACCTTTAGTGATCCGGCATCTTCAGTTTGCCGCCGGTATTCACTTCTTGCTTCTGGCCTCGTACAACATAGCATAGGAACTGGTCGTAGTCTAGGGCATGTAGGGGTGTAGGGGCCCCACTCTCGTCCTTGGCCTCAGAGCAAAAGTGGTGATTCATATTGCGAGCACTTCTCTGGTTTTGTCCAGGGCGTTGAGCTTGGTATCCTCGGCACTGGCCACCACCTTGGCCACTGGGACAATCGGTGTTTTGATGCTGGTTTGATTGTTTCTCTAGAGTCAGCTCTAGCAACAACAAAGGCGGGTCTTTACACATGAGGGTTCCGGATTTACTATCGGAGGTGGATCTGCACTCCTCCCATACCTTCTTTGGTAGTTTGGATACTAGCCATAATAGAAGCTCATCACTGCCATACCCTCACCCAATGGCCAAGGTCAACAAGAAATTTGGATATCCACGCTGCTTTAGGGTTGTTGGGCAGCATCCCAAGGTTTTCGATATCCGTCTTGATCGATAAGTCCGACTCATAACACGGATACTGCCTCTCCAAGGCAACCAGAACATCTGTGAACATGGCGGACCTTATCAAGATTTGTTTCACTTGCTTTTCCAAGTATTTGGTCTTGCAACACTGAAGAAATAATTTGCACTTCACACGGCCATTTGCGTCGGTTTGTCTGGTCATCATCACAAACATGCCGAAGCTCTCGGCGAACTCTCTGAGGCGTTTTCCGATAAATTCAAGAGGTTCACCAATCGCCTTGCTTTCACTTGGACGACGTTCCCTTTTCACTCGTTAATTCTTCTTCTTTTTCTTCTTCTTTTCCCCATTGGTAGCTCCACTAGCATCGCCAAGGTCATCGGAGTTACCACCCGAAGGGGAAGACGATAACACATCATCGTCTGAAGGATCACCGCCCACATCGATTGTGCTGTAGGGTTCCATGTCCACCATTGCCCTTAGGGCAGTCAATCCATGTCCATCCAGCTCTGCGTATGCATGTGTACATGTGGCGTTATGGACGTGGCTATGAGGGGTTTGTGCCGTCGTTGGCACAAAAGAGCTTAGAACAACAGAAGGGGTCAGTATAGATTGACTCCTCACGCTACCCAGGGGGGGAAGCCCGACAAATGCCTAGCTTGTATGCTAAAGGGTAAAGCCTCCCTTCCCAATTCTGAGGAGCTTCGTGGAATCAAAGGGTCTAGCTTGGCCCTTATCTCTTGAGTGAGGTCCTTAATTAGATCTTCAGCAACTCCATGAAGGGCCTCTCAGAGCTCAGAATGTGTCAACGGTTTTTGTGAAGATATCCTAGATCTCCAGCTCCTGCCTTTGACGGAGGGTGGATCTTTCAGCTCGCCCGGTGAAGTATATTGAACTCCTGGTAGGCCTCCACCATAGTCTGGCAAAGGATAGGTACAAATACTCGTAGGCGGCGGGGGTGCTAGCATTCTAGGGTAGATATGAGGGGGTCTAGGCATCCCACTATAGCGTGGCGAGGAAGCAACTAGCTCGCTAGCGGAATGAAACGTAAGGAGCGCCGCCATAGGAATATCCAAGCCGTGGGTAGGTCTAGGTACGCCATTAAGGCCTATCCTCTCTACCATGGGTGAGTGCATCGTTGGAAAGGATGTAGATGGGTGTATACAGGGTCGTGGTGTGTCCTTGGCGCTCTCAATGGCCGAGATTAGCGCTTCAGGAACGGTAGCTGAAAGGGAGGGCATCGCACCGAAGCTAGCTTCGTGTTCAAAATCATGTGCTGTTTCATAGCCTCTAGCCTTCCCTACCTCCTTGCCTTCAGCAGTGCACACTGGCAGTCCAGCGAAGGTTGTACCAAGGGCGCTCAAGTCAAGCGACTTCTGTCTTTGTCCAAGTAAATTAACTGAAGGTGCAAGGTCAAGGTCCTTAGCAGGGAGTTCCACCGGATGCTCTTCCGGCATGGTCGTTGTCTCAGGCGCCCACTTTGGCGCTGGCTTGGCTAGTGTAGGGCCTGGCACCGCTATCCTACTAGTCGGCTTGATCGATCTGGTGTCCATCTGTACTTTCGTACTTCAAATGGTAGTCTCGGCATTCAGAATCTACTGCACGGGGTTGCAAGAAAGCACAGACTAACTCGGCCTCTGCTACCACAAAGCTTTAGCAATGATACTTGAAAGGTTTCTTTGCAGACTTCCAAGTGCCCATTGCTCTGTTGATGCCTTGCTGCTTGTTCCGCTTCAAGTATTCCAAGTAAAAGAATTTTGTTCATTGAAAAACTTTTTTTTGCACTTAGACCCACGTGTCCTCGGTAAGTACTCCAAAAAGCGGAGCGGTTCAAGCATGAAAGACTAAGTACAACATACGTTGTCCCGTTGAAACCAGACCGGGTGGTCAGGAGCAGAGGTCGCAGTGGCATGGGCAGCAACATTGCTTGGCACAGAAGACATAACGATAGTGTTGACCGAATAGTATCCTGCCAACAGATATGGTACACATAGCCAATGAAATACCTGATATGCACATATGAGAAATCCACCCTATCATCCACTAATTGATATAACTACTAAACATCCAAGATTGCCTTATCTATCCCACATCCTATGTTCCTAACAAGGAAATGGAATATGATATACCCTATCCCACATATATCCCATATATAGGGCCATATAATGCTCCCTTGGGGGTAAAATGCCAGGGTAGGGTTGTGACCTGCTTCACCCCCCCACTTAAAACGACTGCCACGGGCAGGAAGTACATGCCCAAGAGGAACGTAGCAGTCACAAACAGCAGCAAATCTCAGGTTAGCAGATTCCCTCCCATAGGGAATCGAACCTGCGCAGGCAATCTCGGAGCCGGCCGCACGGCCGCTGAGGTAGCTCTGATCGGTGGGAATCGGACCACCTCCAGCATAGAGAAATTCACGAACGGGATCCCGCAGGTCCCGCAATAAGTAGTAGGCGAAATCGCCAGCTGTTGCGCGCAGAGTCTGGTCCCCGCGTGGCGCATAAGGCATATGGGGTCCAGCAGGTAAGGGCAGGTAGTTTTCCAAAGAATTGAAACTAAAGGCAAAGTGAAATCACACTTTTAAACAAAACTGAAGGTAATGGTACATGCGAAGCGGTGCGACGCGAAAGTGCAAAAATTTCACTTTTGGAAAAAAAAAACTGCCAGGAGAATTGACGGGAGTGTCAAACAGCAACGTAGGACTGTGCCTGCACTAGGGAGCACGAGGCATAAAAGAGATAGAGGCCAGGGAAACATTCACAAGGGACACAACAAAATTTGATGGCCTTCGGCGAGGGGACTGTTACCACGGGGGGCTAACGGTCCTGTCTCGCAGTGCAACGCGGGGCAACCGTGGTAACAGTCCTTACAGCCACCACAGCCCTTTTTTCACACTTCGGAACAGTGAACACCGTGATCTTGTCATATTGTTGCCTTGCGATGCATCACCGTCTTGTGCCTGCCTCTGTCTTGTGCATGCTTAGGCCCACTAATAAACACGGCCACGATGGCCCCACAGTGCGCGCGGCAGCTCACTACGTAGAGGAAAGAGGTCACGATGGCCTCAGGATACATGATCGACGATCATTTAGGCACAAACGGAAACAAGGGTACGATGCCCACACCTTGCACCCACGTGCTTTAGATCGTTTATGAGGGCTTGATGTGCTTGATGTTCTTGATGTGCTTGCCCGTAATGCTTGTAATAATGAGTGAGCTCTTGCTTGTAAGATGTAAAGTTGCTTGATTACTTGCTTGTAAAAGACCGAGACAAGGCCTAGCCAAAGGCCCACTTGTCAAACAGACCAGACACCAAATAACAGAAACAAAGGAGTTGGATCGTGAGTGGATCGGGGATCGTGAGACGCCACGGCTGTGGCTGGTGTGTTGATGGGCACGGCTCAGCCAAGGGTCGTGCCCTGGTCCCTGTTTAATTGTAGCATACGTGTCACACATGATGCACCACTTAGAGGGTAAAGGAGGAGGTACGGAGATGGGACGAGGGTGTGAGTAGACACACTTAAATAGACAAACCTCTTAACCATATGATAATAATCTGACCTCACTACTAACCCTTCACCTAGGAGCCATACTACGTATATATATCATATATACACGTAATAGAGCGATGCACGCTAACAAACACAAGACACACTTGTGCGCACACCCATTGGCAGGGCCCGGGGGCACACACTCGCCCGGAGGGCATCACAGAGTGTGGGTCTCGCGCTGGCGGCCTTGGGGCACGTGATGAGGGCACTCCACACATACGGCACGTGCAAGAGCTTCCACAAACTACTCACGTACACACAACAAACAGTAAGCATATCCACAATAGAACACGTGTATAGATACACCACCTTGTTGCTTGGTGTTCACGTGTGTCTTGGGGGCGTGCGTACAAACACTTAGGTTAGCTTGCGTGTTACCTTTGTCGGTGGGTGTGCCACCGGCGGGCCGTAGCGCAGGGGGTCACCTCCAGGTTGCAAATTGGGGAGGTCGCCTGTACGGTCCCGCTGGTGTATCAGCCCAACCTACTCCCCGGGGGCACGATGACACGCCCCGAAGGAGTTTTACTCCCCCAACCCCTCTACACCGTGTATGACGGTTCATGTTTACACCTCCGTGTGTAAACTTGGGCCGGTGTACACGGCTACAAAACCCCAAAGGTAGGTGTCAACCTAGGTCTTGCTTGTTCGGGGGACGGGTGATAAACAACGTAATAGGCAACCATATAATCTCGTAACTAAGGTAGGTAGGTAGGTAGGTATCTTCGGGAGCTCGGGATGCCTCCTTTGACATTGCAGGAAGAAGGTCTTACCAAGGGGACGTCCCGTCCCTCTCACTGCCCTATGTCAGGTGCCTCTTGAGCCGCTCCCGCATGTGCTTGGAAAGGCATTGTCGCGGCCACCCGGTCCATGTGTCCCAGGTGGGAGGGTGTCCCCACATGTGTCCATAGGTAGGGCCACATGCCCCCTCCTTTGAGCGGCAGCTCTGGGGGCTGCCCAGCCGTGTGGAGTATCTATCACCACAAGGAGTATTGCTCCCGCTAGTCTACGGTACGACCGCCTCACCCTTGTGCTTTGAGTTGCGGGGCCACTCTGCTTGGCAGGTGACCCCCTCCTCGACTGTGTACCGGCTCGCCTGTCACCGGTTGCTTCCATGGCTCCGGGTGAAGTTTGCCATGGTCCCTGATGCAGCCTGGCCGGGCTCGGACCAGTGGCCTTGGAGTACCGCTCCTGCCACTGGCCCGGTGGGTCGGATGGGTCGCCCCAGTGCGTCCGACCCATGGGGTATTGGTTCCTTCCTGTCCCTCGGCCGCCCTACGTGTGTGCAGTGTCCTGGGCCGCTTGGCTCCTGTTCACCGGTGTGCCCGCGCGGTTTGCTGTGTTGCGTCTGCGGTGTCCTGGGCCACTTGGCTCCTGTTCACCGGTGCACTCGCTCGGTGTGTTGTGTTGCGCGTGCGGTGTCCTTGGCCACTTGGCTCCCGTTCACCGGTGTGCGCGCTGTGTGCGGTGCGCGTGTGCCATGGGTGGGTGTGTCCCTCTTCCTCCCCCCCTAATTGTTTTTTTTTTATGGAAGAAAAAGAAAAACAGGGGCGCGCATACACTGCAGGCACAGGCACGGGCAGCTGGTGCGGCGGAGCAATAGTGTTGTGTCTTCTGGCGTGTGTCGTCGGTGCTGTGGCGGCGGTCGCGCCCCAGGGGTGCGGCTCGCGCGTCCTGATGTACACGGGCTTGGGTCAGGGTGGGTTTGGTGTGGTGTCTCTTGTCTTCTGGAGCTGGCTGGTTAGGCGGCTGTGTGGGCTGTGGGTGTGGGCTGTGGTTACGTTGTTCCCTCGGCGGGCCTGGTCAGGAGTCAAGGGTTAGCGGTTTCGGGGTGTGGCTCGGGTTTGATTTGTGTTTGGGTTTTGGCTCGGTTAGGCGGTTGCGACGGTAGCGGGCCTGGGTTCGGTGCCTTTGGGCGTAGTGGTGCCCGTTGTCGTGTGCGTTGGCGTCCTTCGGCCTCTGGTTTGTTTGGTGACTTCTGGGCGGGGCCTGGCGTGGCGCCCTATGGTGGTGGTTTGCTGGGTAACGGGGTTAGGTGGCGGCGCCGTTGGCCGGGGGGTCAGGCGCGTCGTGTTGTGTGGTGCGCAGGGCTCCTGGGGTGCTGCGGGTGCCGCCGGTGTCGGTGCGCCGACGCTTGTGGGGTGGTGAGGGGGTGTGTTTGTGCGGGGCTGGGCTTTGGGTGATGTCCCACAGGCGGATGCCGTCTCGCTGTGTCTCCTGGAGGGTCTCCCGCAGGCGCCTGAGGACATACGAGTGGTCCTGGGGCGCGGGGAGGTTGCGGCGGTGGACTCCCAGGGGGTGGAGCGCATCGGCCAGCATGGCTTCCCATGCGGCCTGCGGCATCCACCCCCCCGCCGGCCGGAGGCGGCAGTTCTCCACCGACCCCTTGCGGGGCCGATGCACCAGGCCCTCGAGGGAGGGCTCTCCCCGGGCCCACTTTCGCAGCTCCCAGAGCTGCGTGTGGGTCCAGCGCTGCCACCACTGTCCCTGAGCGGGCCTGCGGTCTTGGGTGGAGGAGTGGGTGTGGGTTGGTGTGACAGGGTCGTGGGGACCGGTGGCGGTGGCGGGCCTGGGGGATTCCTCGTAGTCCTGTTCTGTGGGGGTGCGCGGGGAGTGGGCGCGCGCGCGGATGTGGACCCGCTGGTGTGCGCGCACGGTCTCCGCCTCGGGGTTGGGCGGGGACTCGCGGCGGCGGCGGTAGTGGGGCATGCGCTGTATGTGGGCTGTGTAGCAGGCCAGAGCACAACACCAATCCTTCAAATCAGGGACGCAGTTCTGATTTTGTCCTAAGACCTTTCATAGTCCCTGAATAACATGATAATACAACAATCATGATATCTCGATAATTGTAACATACAAACACACACAATCTGAGCGTCTTTCATTTATCTACATTACGTAATGCGCAGCACTATGCGACAATCTGAAGTGCGCGCGTGTGACTGCCGCACTCCCCTCCCAAGCTCAATGATACCCTTGTACCATTGGGCTGAGCCACAGTTTGTTTGTTATCAAAAGAGTGGCAGTCACACCCAAAAGCTTTGACAACCAAAACAAAACTGATATTGTCTTTTCATGCAAAAAAAAAATTTCATGTTGCATGTTTGTATACCACCGGTTCCACTGTTTTCTTGTAATGGGTGTCTTTGGTGATGGGGATCCGATGCTGAAAAATCTCAGAAGTCTATTTTACAAAATTCAGTGGGGCTCCAGGCAAGTGCTTGCACATACAAATGCAAATCTCTGTGCATCACAACGCAATGTCTTCAAACAAACAGACATTCATGCTAATATACAAAGCCCATTCACTGAAGTCATATATGAGTTAGATTACTTCTGAGATTCGTTCTCTGGATCCTTCATTTGTCTTTATTGATGCTGATTGGACTCCTGAGCAGAAGTCACAATGGTTGGCCTCAAATGCAAAAAGGCGTGGAACCCAAAGAAAATGGTGGCATACCATGGCAACGTCATTTTGACTTTGTTGACTTGTTGAACTCTTGTGATTTCTTGATGAACCTGAAAAATAGGCAAGGAGGAGGAAGCAAGCTGGTGTAACCTTTATTAGGGCCCTGCCCATTCTTTGGGTGGCCCACCCTCTTTATTTGGTCACCGATACATTACATAATGCAGTGCTGGTGTGCTGCAAACCCGTAATGGCATATTGCCATGCAGAACACAAACACACACCCTGACGCAACCCTTGCGCTGTGTGTGTCGTTCACTACTGTTTCAGTGAGACCCACGCACCTGATCTAATGGATCAGTCACAACTCCACTTCCAAGATCCTCAATACACTGGTACACACACACACAGCAGAGCGCACGCACTCAAACACCGTGGATGTGCATACACACGCGTGAGCGCAAGCACTCGAACGCTAGGAGCGCACTCCCGTGCATACATGCCAGAAATTCAACGGAGAACCTTTAGAAAATTTTGTTATATCACCTTCAAGTCGACGCCTTTTCCTTTCGTCGTCGTCCTCGGATTCGAAGTCCTCGTGTTTGCGGTTGTGTTGTCCCACTGGTACTCGTGGACTCTCGCGTCGGCCTCTCTTCCGTGGCGTCACTCGTGGACCCCAGCGGCGTCGCTTCGTGCGCGCCGGCCTGCGTTTGCGCAAACTCCAAACCTTCGGGACGACTTGGGCACTCTTTCGTGGACGCTGCCTGGTTTGTGCTGTCATCTTTGTGCTGACGCTGAACTCTTTCGTCAGCGCTGCACCCAGCGTCGTTCGTCAGCGCTGTTTTCTGAGCGCAACCCAGCGCTCGTAACACACGAAGTCCTCGAACGCTGCAGCTTTTTTCTTCCCAGGGCCTTGACGTTCTTGGCCCACCCAACACTGGCGGCAAACCCAAATCCAGCGCTGGATCATACGCGTCGCTTAGCGCTACAGCTTGACACATCCTCAGAAAGGCCCCTTCATGATATGCACGTTCACGAACGGAAGTTGCATACCAAGACTCTTCTGTCCCCAACTCCCGCAGCACGTTGCGAAGCTTTCGCTGGTGTTCACCGTCGAGCATTCTGCCGCGTCCGCTGCTTCGGTAACGTTAACCCTTAACTTGTCCTCTTCGGCGGGTTGTAGCACTGCCCTGTGCATATATTCGGTGAAAGGGGGAAAAAATTTGTTCCCGAACTTCGGACGTAAATGCAGATCTCTGCGTCCTGCTCTGCTGCTTTAAACTTCTCCACAGCGGCCACAATTCTTCGCAACCTCAATCTCAACGATGTCCGAAAATTTTCCCAGTTAGGACAAAATTGTAGCAGGCCAGAGCACAACACCAATCCTTCAAATCAGGGACGCAGTTCTGATTTTGTCCTAAGACCTTTCATAGTCCCTGAATAACATGATAATACAACAATCATGATATCTCGATAATTGTAACATACAAACACACACAATCTGAGCGTCTTTCATTTATCTACATTACGTAATGCGCAGCACTATGCGACAATCTGAAGTGCGCGGGTGTGACTGCCGCAGGCTGTCATCGAGGGTTGGTAGGGGGGTGGGGACGCTGCTGGTGGACCCTGGCGTCGTTCTGGCCTGGTCAGGGGCGGTCCGTGGGCCTGGGGTGCGGGCTTTGAGAGGTGGCGGGACGAGGTGCGTCGTGCTTCGGCCGCGGCGCGCTCCGCTATGAAGGTGGTGGCGGTGGCGTCGGTGACGGTGGGGGGGCGCCGTGCTGGGCGCTGCTGCCTCCGGGCCTGGGACGGCTGGGGCCGAATGTCATAGAGGACGTCCTCGGGGGGCCGGGCTTGCGCTGCCGTCGCGGCGCCGGGTTTGGATTTGGGTTTGGGCTTGGCTGCGGGTTGCGGTCGTGGCGTGCTGACGGGTTTGGGTGGCTGTTTGGCGGCGGTCTTTGGTTTCGGCTGGGTCGCGGGTGTGGGCCTCGTCGGGGCGTGGGCCTTGGCGGCGGTGGGGTTGCTCGCGGTGGGGGCGCGTCTGGGGGCCCGTTTGGGAGGTGTCCCCCGCGGCCTGGGGGGTGGAGTGCTGGATGAGGACGTGGTGGTGGTGGTGGATGAGGTGGTCGTGGTGGTGGAGGTTGTGGAGTCGGAGGCGGAGGAGAGGGCTGTGGGAGACGGCGGAGGGTCCTGGGCTTCGGGGGCGGGCGTATGATGCTGGGTCCTGTAAGTAGCGAGAACGAGGGTGCAGGCTCGGGCACCGGGCGTGTGCGCGCGTTTTCCCTGGTGATCCGTGCGTGCTGGTGCTGGTGTGGTGGCGTTGTCTCGGCTGCGCGGGCACGTCGGTTACCCGGGGGGTGGCCATATCTGCTCCAGGACGTGCGGGTGTGTTTGCTGGAGGTAGTCGAGGGTGCGGAAGAAGCATCGCTGGATGCCGGGCATGTCCTCCTCTGTGAGGTGGGGGTAGTTTTGGGTGGGGGTGTCTGGGCCCGGCCACAGCAGCGTCATGAGGCGGGCTGCCACCATGTATGGGCAGAGCTGTAGGGTGGTGGGGCGTGGGGGGGTGGGTCCCCTGCGGTTTGGGGGGGCTTCCCTCTGCTGGGGGCGCAGTGTGACCACCCACACCCACAAGTCCGTGGGGATCCCCCAGGTCCGTTGGGTCCACTTGGCGAGGCAATACATCGCCCTACCAAGGCCCTGGCAGCTGCTGCGGATGGAGAGCAGCGTGTCCAGGGATTTGTGTTCCCACGTACCCCAGATGTGGGGGTCGCCCGGGTCGTCCCCCCTGGCGTACGTGTCGGGGCCTGGGTTGTGTGTGGGGGGGTGTAGTCGGCGGGGAGGAGGGAGTCGGTGCCGTGTACCACCCAGTGGTTAGTGGGTGCGTGGTAGTGGGTGGTGGAGAGGGTGTAGTGCAGATTGTACATGAGGGTCATGTACGTGGAGGGGGCTGGCTGCCGCTCGTCGGGGGTGGGGATGTCCCCCGGGACGTGGTGCCGGAAGTTGCTCAGGGAGGCCATCCGGGCTACCCATGTTTCCCGCTCCCACTCTTTGGTGTTGTCGGGGGTGGCGCCGGGTGGGGGCCGGGCCATGTCGGGCTCGTGGTAGCGGGTGCGGCCCTTGGTGTCCACCCGCCCCGGCACGGGGTGTCCGACTAGGTGTCGCCCCCAGTCGATGGGGGGCACCCAGATCCGGCTCCCCGTGGGGGGCGGGCTCTCGCGGTCTGGCGTGGCGCGTGGGGGGCGGTCGTGTCGGGCGACGTGGAGGAAGGCGTCCAAGAGGAAGTCTCTGACGCCTTCCCCCAGGGTGGCCGCCTGGACCAGGGTGGCCGCCCGGATGCGGGTGCTGGTGCCGGAGGTGCGGAGGCACAGCACGACTTCCTGTTCCCCGAGTCCCCGGAGGTGCTGCCGTACCGCTGCGGGGTTGTGCAGGGCGTAGGGTTCGGCCGGTGCAGCGGCTGGTGGTGCGGGGTGTGATGGGGGGGGTGGTATGGGTTGGGGGGGGTGGTCGTCGTTGTCGCGCGTGGGGTCCGGTGATGGGGTCTCTTGTGGCGGTCGCGGGAGGGGGGATTCGCGGTGGCGTGTGTCGGCAGGGGTATCGACGTCAATTGGCTGGTGCTGGCTGCCGCGTGTTGCGTCCGTGGCCTGGTCTCGGGGGGGGGGAGCGGGGGGGGTGGTGTGGGGGTGGCGCTGTTGGTGGTGGGGGGGGCGGGGCCGGGTGTTGTGCTGCCTGGGGGTCTGGGCGTCCCTGTGGGTCGTGTGGGTGTTGCGTGTGTGCGCCGTGCGGCCCTTGCGGTTCTTGACTGGTTGTGGTGCCGGGGTGTGGGTGGGAGGCGGCCGCATGAGCGTCTGGGTGGGGCTTTGGTCCGTATGTAATGGGTGGCTGCTGGTGGATGGTGCTCGCTGGTATGGGGTGTGGGTGGGGGGGCTGCTGGTGGTGGTGGGGCGCTCCTACTAGGCCCTGGTGTTGCTGGTGTGCGTGCGCGGCTCCTCGCGGGTCCATGGGGGTGTACCGTGGCTCGTGTGTTGTAGGCCCGTGTAGCGGGGGCGGCAGGTGGTGCTGGACCGCGTGGTGGTGGTGTTGAGGGTGTGCTGGTTGTGTGTGGTACCCCGGCGTTGGTGGGTGTGGTGGCAGGGGCTGGTGGTGGTGGAATACGTGATGGTGTGGTGCGGTGATGTGCGCTATGTGGGCTGGGTGGTTCGTGGGGCCTGGTTGTGCTGGGGTGTGGTGGGGATGTAGCTGACGGGGGTCGCTGTAGCATGGGGGCATTAGGGGGTAGGGGTTGGGAGGGACGGGGGCGTGGTGGTGGTGTTGGTGGTGCCATGTCCCCTGGCTCTGCACGTATGGTGGTCCTGGCATGGTGTGGACCTGTGTGGGCGGTGGTGGCTGACTGGACTGCAGGGTTTGGGTGCTGCGGTACGGTGGTGGTGTCGGGCGCTGGCGGTGGCGGTGTTGTTGGTGTGCCCCGGGGGTCTGGGCGTGGGGTGGTGCGGTGTGGCTGGACCCGGGCCCTGGTCGGGGCGTCGCGCCCTGCTGGCGGGCGCGTTGGCGGGCCCCCTGACCTGTCTTGGTCTTCTTGGCCTGGTGGGTGTCGGGGGCGGGTGAATTCCCCTGTCCCCGTGGGGGCGACGGGGAGCGGGCGTGCCAGCGGTGTGCCTCTTGGAGGCTCGTCTTGAGGCCCCTGACGTAGGTTTCCTGGTCCGTGAGGCCCATCCGTGTGGCGGTGGCCTCGTCGGGGGCGGCCAGGTGGGCGTCCTGAAAAGACGCCCAGCCCTCCGGGGGCTTCTGTTGTGCGGGGTGGGGGTGGTGTGCTGGGTAGAGGAGTGCGCTGAGTGGGTAAGGTGTTCCCTTCCGTCGGCCGAGGGCGTTGTTGAACCGGCGGCAAGTTATTCGGAGGTAGGCTGCTATCTCCTCTGGTGCAGTGTCGGCCCACGCTTCTGGCGTCAAAGCTGCTGCTTGGGGGGCCGGGAGTTGTGGGTCTGGGAGGTGTAGGTCACGGTGGTGGAGGTATAGGGCGAGGAGGATGTGGCGGGCTGCCACGTTCAAGCCGCCTCCGCTGTGGCGTAGGGGTGGGCTCCCGTAACTAAATTAATGGCATGCGCACACACACGCTACCATTGGCCACGGGCACACCCGGTTTTGGTGTGTCTCGGAAAGAGAGACTCGTGTGTGTTGTGGAAATCCAAGTCCGAGCACGGGTCTCTATAAAGAAAAATGCCACACCCATATCCCAACCCGTTTGGGTGGGTGTTGGGATAGAGGACCCCTCGGGTGTTGTGGAAATCCAAGCCCACTCGTGGGGAACTCTAGAGAAAACATTCATATACATATTCTCTCATAAACATATGCATGTGCACACTCGCCCTTTTCATCATATTGTTTGTTCCCTCTCGTTGCAGGCAGGAATTCCCCCGCGAAATTCATCAAGGACATGAAGAGAACACCCAGCCAGCATGCGGCCCTATGCAATGGCAATGGAGGGTACCCACTCCCAACCCGGGCACGCATAGCGACCGGGGACAAGTACCCAGGCGGCGGAGACGGCCCAAATCCGCAACGCCACTCTTTGCCTTTGAAGACCCCAACCACTCATAGAGTGACGGGGCAAAGGCACCCATTGCAATTCATATTAGAATACTTGTATTGTAGAGGACGACCCCTCCCTCTAGGCTTAAGTCCTCGCCGAATGTAGTGGCAATTTTGCACGCCACGAAATTTTTTCCACATAATGTGAGCCACACGAGTACTTCGTACCTTGTATACCTACCCTCGTGTGGACAAGGGCAAATCGGTGGAAAGCCATCACGCCCAACACAAAAAGGGAAAATGGGTTGTACCCGCCAACCCAACGAAGTTTTCAAGCCTTCGCCATTTTGAGCAAATGATTTAGCTCGTTGGCTTGGGTCACGGGTCAGGGACGGTCGTGGGGTCGTGGTTACGGTACGGGGCGGCACTCCGAAACCTTGCAAACACCACCATGCGCACAACCCGGTAGAGTCTTCGGGAAGTGCTTGCCACGTTGTTAGCACCCTTGACAGGGGGCGTCATCGTGGGCAGGACTTGTGGCAGTAGTCCTGGTGGTGGTAGGAGTGCTCCAGTAAGACCCAAGGATAGGGGTTTGAATGGCATTAAGACCCCCGAAAGAACACGTCCCACTTCCGCCCCAGGCTATATGCCACGCCACCCCACCCCAAGGACTCTCAAGCCTTTAGCGGTGAGAGAGGTAGACGGTGGGGTAAACCTGCGGTACCCACCGCCCTGCTCCGGTGGGGATTTTTGTAACCGAGGAGCGCGCCGTGCATGCACATCTTCTTTCCTGTCTCCCACCACTTCTCGCTCTCTCCTCCCTTCCCCAAACAATCATATATCCATATTGGTTAGGGTTTTCTTTTCGTGGCACGCTCATGAGAGCGGTCCACCAAGGTGGGCAAGGATGTCAACGGTTTGGGTGAGATTCTGTTTCTGCAAGTAATCTCTCCAAACTTTGTTCTAGGACGGTAAGAAGGTTTCAACGGGTTCCTCGGTATCCCAATCTTTGGTATAACCCTCCCACCGCACCTTGAAGAGAAGTCTCTTGCGGTAAGTACGGTGACTTAATATTTTCTTGACATTATAGGTGTCCTCCTCAAACTGGGAGGGCACTCTAGCAACCTCCTCCGTGTAATTCAGAGGCACGGGGGAGCGAGGGGAGTTGACCGTTTTCATTAAACAATCAACGTGGACGTCAACTAACCTCCGTTGGTCCACTTGAATAACATAGAGGTCGTGCGCCTTCTTGGCCACAACCTCATAGGGCCCATCCCAATGGGGACAAGTCTTATCGCCAAGATTTTTGCGTTGGCGACGGACCCATACGCGGTCCCCTTTTGAGAAATTGGAGGACATCCTCCTACTCTTATTATACTTATGAGCCATTGTCTCTTGCACTTGAATCATGGCCCTCCGTGCAAGAGCAATAAGCTCCTCACGCCGTTGGAAGTAGTGAGCGGCGTCTTGGGCCACCCCCTTAGGCTCAGAAAGAGGAGGCCCCTTAGTACCGTTGTGTTTACCAAACACAATCTCGTTAGGTGTATAACCTGAAGGACCTGTAGTCTCATGCCACGCTCGTACAACGGCGGGCAAAACCTCTACCCAATTAGTGCCTTTCCTCAAGGTAAGGGCTTTAGCAACGGCACGCCTTAGCTGCTTGCCAGTATTTTCGGCCTTGCCATTACCTTGGTGCCTACCCGCGAGACACATAGTCGAGCGGGCACCAATCTTAGAACAAAGGGTTTGGAAATATTGGCTCACAAATTGTGGCCCACGATCGGAGCATATTTCACGAGGGGCTCCGAACCTATCCACCCAGCGCTCCATTACCAAATGGGCCGCTCTTCTCCCCGTTAGCCCTTCATCCTTGTCTTCATGACGGGGTTTAGGAATAGGGATCGCGATGAGGTAGCCGGAAAGCCGGCATACACATAGGAGCATTCGGTCATACACCTCTCCATCATGGGAGGTGGAAGGGTAGTGAAATACATCAAGCGCTATGGAATCCATGGGCTCCATAGGTATAGGCATAGGGGTCATGTACCCTTGTTTGCGCTTGGTGTCATGCGTGTGAATGGCACATGAGGGACACGTTTGACATTGCAGTTCCACTGCTTTGTACAACCCCTCACCTTCCACGCCATGGTTAATTTCCTTCCAGTGTTTTTCCACACTGGAGGTAGTTAAGTGAAGTGCATCATGGTATCCGGCTACCAAACGATGCACTAGCGGCGTAGGAACACACCACCGTCCATTACGGACGAGCTTGTTATCCACCAACCTCACTCCATCTTGGAAGCTCCCATTCAAGGCATCTTGCCACATTGTTTTGTAGCGTTGACAATTTGGGTAGTGTTTAGCCCAATTTATCTCAAAAACATTCGGAGCATCCTCCCCATGTATAGGAGTTGCCTTCTTGTGGGACTTCCAAGATTTTTTTATCTTGACAATTCGCTCCAGTCTCCGAAGCTTTCTCTTTTGCTTCGCCCCCCCCCCACTGGAGGCAAAGCCAGAGGGGGTGGATCACCCGCGGGTGCCCCTTGAGCCCGAGGCGCCGCCTTAGACCTAGTAACAACGGGCGCCACAATCGCCCTAAATACAAGGGGGCGGGCGAGAAGTTCCTCCTTCTCGGCCGCCATCATGTCCCGCACATCCCCGGCCGCTTGGGCCGTCCCATGTATGGACACATCACCCAACGCCGGGTTAGCAGGGTAGGCCCAACGGGACAAGAAATCACCCACGGGATTCACTGGCCCCGGAGTGTAAACCACATGGAGGTCGAATTTAGAGAACAACTCATGCCAACGTGCCTGGCGTGGAGAGGGACCCCCCACGGTTTTGAGGTCCTCCGTAGCCCAATTTTCAAGGCTACGGTGGTCCGTACGGACCTCCACGCGCTTGTTCCCCACCCAACCATGCCATTTGAAAAGGGCCGCCACTATGGCGTAGCATTCTTTCTCCCGAGGGCTCCAATTCAATTGGCTGCCTGACAATTTGCGGGAGAAAAAGGCAAGGGGGCGTAGGGCACCATCGGGACCCCCCTGCTGTAGAGCCGCCCCCACCGCCCAATTACTAGCGCCCGGGGTGAGGACAAAGTCCTTATCCCAATCGGCTAGCTGGAGGGGAACACTATCCGTAATAGCACGCTTGAGCTTCAAAAAGCCTGCGTTAGCCGAAGCATTCCATGTTAGGCCTATCTTTTTGCCATTCTTATGCTTAGGCAAATTCTTCAACATATCAATCAAAGGAGTAGCTATGGAGGCGTAGTTTTGGACATAGCCCGAATAATAGTTGGCGAGCCCCAAGAACCCCCGGAGCTCCCGAACATTATCCGGTTTGTCCCAACGCTCAGGCGCCAACATTCTCCCTGGCGCCGGCCCAGGTGTGCCATTTTCCAACACATGGCCACAAAACTCAACCGAACGAACAAAGAAATCGGTTTTGCTAACCGAAGCAACCAACTCCTCTTTCCGTAGCCTATCCAACACGGCACGCACGTCGCGGTCGTGGTTAGCCAATAGCTCCTCCTCCGTCGCACCGGAGGAACCAATAATAATATCATCAATATATACGTCCGCACAATCCAAACCCTGCAAAACATGGTCCATGACCCGTTGAAAAATAGCGGGCCCATTCTTGATACCCATAGGCATAACACGCCATTGTTATCTCTTACCTGCCAAATTCATGGCGGTCTTAGCCCGGGACTCAGGGTGAAGGGAAATTTGATGAAACCCTTTACTCAAGTCCACAATAGTGAACATCTTGTGTTTGGATTGATTTTCCAACATGTTTTCTATGAGGGGGAGGGGGTGTGCGTCGGGCAAGGTAGCCTCATTAAGTTGGCGGTAGTCCACCACGAGGCGCCATTTTCCACTCTCTTTCTTGGGCACAACGAAACCGTTGGACGCCCATTCGGAGGCAGGGCACGGCTCAATCCAGCCACGAGCCAAAAAGTCCTCCACTATTTCTTCCTCCGCCGCGGCACGCTCCCCCACCAACCGTATAGGTTTCACGGACTTGGGTTTGGCGTTCGGGTATAGGTCAAGTTTAGCAAACCCCAACCGCTCCGTACCACGGACCTTAGGGTGTTCCTGGCCCGGACCGAGACGAACCTCCCCACTAAAAACATCCCGCTCATAGTCCGCGAGGATGCGCTTCCTCATGAGCTCCACCTCCGGAGACACAATAGGCTCTTGGGTGGTGACAACGCCACCCACACGAGAAGCCGCCAACAATTGTGTGGCGCCTTTAGTTTTTCGGTAACGCTTAACGGTAGTGGCCCTCCCACCCAATAACTCTCGTTCAATTTTTGCAATGCGTGAACGTACGCATTCTTGTGCCTCCAAATCTTCGGGGGTAGGATCAAGAGTAACGGGTGCGGGGAGTTTTTTATGGGTCGCCTGATACGTGAGGGTGCGCACCGAAGCCAAATGGTTAGGCACCCTTTCATCCTCCGACTCTTCCTCCGAGGTCACGCCCGGCTGGCCATCCGTGTTGGGGTTAGAGACGGCCGGTGCCAAAACGGAGGCCACATGACATTTAGTGGCCGCCAAATTTTCCTCCGCAATACCACCGTCCACGTATAGCGCCACCGTGGACCAACCCCGTTGAGGAAGGGGCGTGAGGCGGTCATTTTGATAGAGACAGGCTTTAGTCTCCGGCCCAGGAAGGTGGGACCCTTGCAAAGTAATTTCCATAAGGGTTTTCCACCACTACCTATGTGTCCACTTTGGCCCTACGACGATGGCTCGTAGTTTATCTTGCCGAATTTTCCGAACACAATCGGAAAACCGATGATAGGGAGGGCACATCCAATACAATTTGGAGGGGTCCGCGGGAGTGGAAAAGAAATCTTCAAGCGGCGAAACCCAACGGGTAGCCTGGGCCATACCCGGGACCCTATTGAAGGCGTCCACGTCGGGGTTTTTGCCAAATTGTTTTT
The DNA here is from genome assembly GCA_964036045.1 of Eutreptiella sp. 'Long Island Sound 2002'. Classification (NCBI taxonomy): domain Eukaryota; phylum Euglenozoa; class Euglenophyceae; order Eutreptiales; family Eutreptiaceae; genus Eutreptiella; species Eutreptiella sp. 'Long Island Sound 2002'. The sequence goes on along the minus strand of OZ038394.1, from coordinate 42,681,376 downwards.
TGACAGGTGCGGCCCAATATGGCGTGAGGCCATAGTCAGACTGGGTCCACATGGACCCATCACGCCGCGTAGGTAGAACATCACGGGCAAGGGCTTCGGGAGCAAATTCGACGAGCTCCAAAGCACAAGCCCGGTCCTGTACGGGGGCCACGGAGGAAGCGGTCAAGGCATAGGATATGTGTTTCTCGGCCTCAACACGGTTAGGCGGTTCGCCACCAGGGGGCGTAACCACAATGGCCGGGGCAGTGTGCGTAGGAGTGACCGCCCCAATGACTGGAACGGTTAGGCCCCACACAGACTGACGTGACACCTTACCATGAATGGGTTTCACCCAAAATGGTTTGCCGGTTCGTGGAGCCTCACGGAAGTCCTCAATCCAAAAACGGGGGTGCACTGGATGGTGAGAGTACAAACAATTGAAACGGGCAAAATGGCTCACACAATGTTCGTAACCCCATGGGTGCCCCAAAACCATATCCCAAGGTAAATTTGGGACAAGGTACGGGGACACGCCATACTGGGCAACACGAGGAAGTGAAACACTACCATCAACAACCCCCTTAAATTGAATTTTGACGTCTATTTGCTCGTCCCGCCCCGGCAAAGGCGTCTCATTATCGGCTTGGAGTAGGCGCCTCCGTTGGGGGGATTCATATTTTTCGGAGAGTTGGTCTCCAAAAAGATTGGGGTTGGCCAAAGCGACCGCTTGGCACCCAAAATCCACCAAAACACGGAGGGCCTTGAGTTCTCCATTGGGAAAAACCACCCGAACGGAAAGTTCGGTTTGAATCTCGCTAGTCACTATATGCCCTTTCATGACTCTCGATGGAACGAGAGCCACGGCAGTGTCACAGGAGTGCCCGAGGGTTTCTTCTTTCGAAGGGGGCGCCTCTGGGCACTCCTACCAACGCCCGCGCCCGTTAGGCGCTCCTTTGCCTCCTTTATTGCCCTTGCCGCCGCCACCCTTATAACGACCACCAGCCTTATCACCACCGCCACCCTTATCGCCACCCTTAGGCTTACCACCTTTAGACTTACCCGCAATGTTCCAATGAGTGTCATTGCACGGAGAATTAGGCTTACACGTCCAAAGGGTGGTATTGGTGGCACCCCAATCAATCCAAGACATGTCCATCTCCGTTTGTTTACGTGTTTTCCAATGTTTGGAACACGGAACCCAAAAGGTAGGTGGCGGTTTAGCCCCGGGGTCGACGATTTTCTTCGCCGGAGGTTTAGGGTGCCCCACGGCGTTGACGGAGGTGTCAGCGGGTTCGGAGGTGTTAGGGTCCGCCGTAGCCTCCGCATTAACCGCATTCACCGCGGTTTTATTGTGAGAAGGGCGATGAGTGTACGTCACTGTCGTCTTGTCTCCTTTATTGAGGCGTTCGAGAGCTTCCCTCTCCGATACGCTTTTATGGGCAAGGGCGTAGATTTCCGCGGGCTTCAAACGAGGCCTACGTTGCTCCACTTTCATAGTGTAGCCGCGTGTGTGAGGTGTGTTGTTGAGTTTCAAGATCCACTCCTGGAGAGCCGGGTCTTTGCAGTCAGCTATCGCCCCCGGCCCCGAATAGGAAACAATCTCAGGAACCGTAGTGCAAGCTTGAGCGCTATATTTCCTGAGTTCTTATTCGAATGGGGCGCGACCCGGCGAAGGGTCAAGTCCACTAAAATCCACCACATAGCTGTCTGTCCTATTCTTAGCCTCTTGCTTGACGACCTTCTCCTTGATCCACGGGAGCTTGCTTAGGAGCTGCTCCCGGATCACGTGGGGACGACTCTCATTGCTCAGAGGCAACAAACGTTGCCAACGAGCATAGAAATCTTCAAGGTCGATGAGGGTCACTTGCCCTTTAACCACCCTGGGGGTGAGGGCTCGCCACCTTTCATCAGCCCTTGAGGGGTCATACTGGTGGAAACGTTGTTCCAAAAAGTCCCACAACTCTTTGAGGTTGGGGGTCGTACGTGTGTGGTAGGTGGCCTCCGCAACCCGGGCGTTGATGATTGCCTTTAGCCAGGGGGGCAAGGTACTCAAAATCATTTTTGCCTCGTTGGCCTTTCGGTACATGGGATCACACCCCCCCAAACAATTGTTGAAGCTTCTCCACCCACTTGTCGTAGCTCTCTAGCTGCCCATTAAATTGCGGTTTAGGCATATCACTATCCTCCACCGCTTTGGTGTAACTATTTTGCACCATAGGCATTTGGTACGGGTGGTAAGCAGGGGGAGCCATGGTTGGGGGTGCACCTGCACTTGCACTTGATGCAACCTTCACTGGAGAGACTGTACACGTATCCGTAGGATGAGAGGGCGTGTACGAAGGTTTCCCCTGGGGAAGTGAAAACGTTTTTCGTGAGGGGATTAATGTTCCCCAACGAAGAGGTGTTCTCCTCTTCATTGGCCCACGGGGCCGTAGGCTCCGTGGGGTGTTCTTCGCCCTTAGGCGTCGCCCTCCACTCGGGAACAGCACGTTCCTTCTGCTTTTCGGCGATTCCCCTCCACGATGTAGGTTCTTTGGGGTCGGGGGTGTTCGTGGTGTTCTTCCCCCCCCCTCGGCCACCCCGAATCCGGACAAGCGTTCGGATGGTAGATGCAATCGTGGGATGGGTGGACGGAGAAAGGAAGGACACACCCACCACCGGATGAACCGGATGGCGCGCCCATGGGCGCCGTAGGCGCCGCCGGTGTAGGATCAGGAACGGGCGGAGGCGCCGATGGCAGGGGTAGGACCACCGTAACGGGTTCCGCAGGCGTGGAGTACCAGTGGTCCCACGCATCGATCCTAGATGCAACGGCGGCGTAACGTGTAGCGAGCGACTCCACTGCGCTAAAGCACTTAGCCGTGTTGCCGTTGGACATCTTAAGATGATCAGCCACGCTAGCCTCCACCACTTTAGAATCCCGGCGGTAGCCCTGAACCGCCGCGTCAAATTTAGCCAATGTAGACAAGATTTGGGTCATCTGGTCCCCGTAGGACTGACTGATGCCCACGGTAGAGGCTACTGCCTGAGAAAGTTCCTGATGGGATGGCTGCAACTCTAGATTCTGAGTTCGCAGGTCCTTCACCTGTGCCATCAGAGATTGGATGCACGTTTCGTAGTGCACCACACACCGGAGACAGCCACAGGTGTGCTGTAGGTCTTCCTCCCCCCGTGTAGGAGTGGGGCCCCCAGAATGTCGAAAGGATGGACCCCCCCCTCCACGAGGAGGAGATGACCCACCACCGCCCCCCCCAGCAGCCCCCCCGGCCACGGAGGGACCAGAGGGCCCCCCCGCAGGGCGAGACGGGGGTGTGGGGCGCGCAGCAACAGGTGCTGGCGCCCCCCCACTAGAGGGATGTCCCCTCCCCGAACCCCCACAATTTGATGGCCGAACCAGGTGCGAAATTCCTTGCACGTGCTCGATGTAAGCCACCTGCCGGTGGCGGGGTGACGGCGGAGGGGGAACAGGACCAACAGTATTTGGCCGCGGCGGTGGGGATGGGGACGCGTCCACCACAATATACTGTGGTGACTCATGAACCACCATAGGTGATTGGGTTCTCGGGTGGGAAGCAAAAACAGGCTCCGATCCCGTTGCAACCTCTGGATCCCCCCCCCAATTGGGCAGTTGGGGGTCCTCCGTAGGAGATGTATTTGTGGGGGGAGAGACCAAATTTATTGGGAGGGTTGCTGAACCTCCCTCCACCGGATTCCCTCCCCCCCAGCACAGATTGTTGACCTTCGGCATTGCCGGAGACTCATCCACTGGGGATGGACGATCTTTCGTGCCACTCATAGGCACTGGAGATGTAGTACCGGCCCGGTCCCCCGTAGGCTCCGGAGATTCCACGACAAGACACGGGCGGTTTTTGACGCCGCTCATAGGCACCGGGGACTCTTCCACAGCAATGAACTGAGGGGCCGGAGAGTCCTCCACCGTGATGTAGTGGGGGGCCGGGGATTCTTCCACAAGCATGGGGCGATCCCTGGTCCCTGACATAGGTTCAGGAGGTGCGGGCGACGAGCCAACGGAAATAGGGGAATGATGGAGTTCATGACGTTCCACCACTCCAATCTCCTCCTCCTCATCGTCGTTCCCCTGCTCCACCGCCAGGGGGAACCACTGGTCACACTCATCCTCCTCGATTTGCGTGGGGGTCTCCTCGATGATCGTAGGATTTAGCCTGGTTCCGCTCGGGGGATTGGGATACGCTCCCAAGGCAGGAGATTCCTCCACCAGGGAGGGAAACCGCCGCGATCCACTCATTGGAGTGGGCGACGATTCCACCACAGTGGGGTTCTGCCTAATCCCCGACAGGGCTTGCTGGATCAGGGCCACGGCCTCTCGAGCCGGACCCAGATGGCCATGGGGATCAGGCGTGAGCGCGATGACTCGACGGTTTTCAGCGTCGAGTTGGTCAACAATGGGGCTGATGGGCCCTGCCGCAAACAGGTTTTTTCTGACCTGAGGCTCCGGCAACCCCCCTAGCGACGGAGGAGTGCCACAGTCGACCACGATAGCCCCCATTGGCGAAGCCATCGTACCCCAGTCGGCAGCGCGTGAGGGCGCAGCGTTCGTACGCTCCATCACCCCAGTAGATTGGTCGATTACTGCCCGATTTTCGGCGCTAGTAACGGTTTCCGAGCCCATAATAGGCGATCCTGGTCCTCTTATCGCTCCCTGAGGGTGGCCGTCTATTTCCCTCCCAACCATCCCAGGTACACCAGCTGGATTTCGAGGATGGGGGGCCCCGATGGGAACATTCGGGGATTTCGGAAACTTAGGATTTGTAGCCACTTGGGGCTTGGCCCGTTTTTGCGGCCCCTGCCCGGTCGATGGGGTCAGGGCCGAGGAGGTCCTGAGAGTGGGGACCTGGACACCCTCAGCTATCCCTCCCGGGGAAGAGATTTTAATTTGAATTTGGTCCAGGATGTCTTGGACCGATCGCTTTCCGCGATGCCAAACGCCCAACAGAGACGAAAAATGTTCGCCTCTGCTACCATGAAACCAGACCGGGTGGTCAGGAGCAGAGGTCGCAGTGGCATGGGCAGCAACATTGCTTGGCACAGAAGACATAACGATAGGGTTGACCGAAAAGTATCCTGCAAACAGATATGGTACACATAGCCAATGAAATACCTGATATGCACATATGAGAAATCCACCCTATCATCCACTAATTGATATAACTACTAAACATCCAAGATTGCCTTATCTATCCCACATCCTATGTTCCTAACAAGGAAATGGAATATGATATACCCTATCCCACATATATCCCATATATAGGGCCATATAATGCTCCCTTAGGGGTAAAATGCCAGGGTAGGGTTGTGACCTGCTTCATCGTGCAGAGCATTGCTCGGATGCCCCCTTCAGCACTACGATGTACACTTGGACATCAGCTACCTCTTACCCGTTCGTGCAGCATTTGTGTCTCTTGCGACGCCAGATCCGCAACTGTGCAACACAAAAAAGAAACAAAACGTTTCCGCGAGGTATGTCAAAATTCTGGGGTAGTATCTGTATGTGTCAGTGTGTCTCTACGTCCTTGCCTTCTTTCCCGGGGGGACGATGGCGCCGCCTCCTGCCCTAGTGCGCTTGGTCCCTCGGGGTGCAGTGCACCATGATACATGGAATTCAAAATGGTCTCTTTTGCAGTGCCACAGGACCTGCATCGGCTGATGTATCTACTTTTTCCATTCCTTGAAATTGTGTATGGTAAAACGTCACGTGGCATGTGTCACGGTGGCATGGTAGAGGCACTCTAAGATTTTTGTATGTTTGTGAACCCACTGACCGGTGCAACGCATCTCATGGACCCCTCTGACCTTCTAGAAGACTATTTGTTTCAAAGTGGGGTGGCGTACTGTTGTAAAAAAACATGCTGTGACTCTGCCGGTGTGTCCAGTGTTCCGGCGTGCTTGGCACTTGTGATGCCGAATAACATTCCGATACATGCCTGCCTAGTAGTGTTGCTCTTGCACCGTGTTGTGGGCCTGTGCGCATCACTCTTCAAACATCTGGTGCAGTCCGGTAACCACCGCACCGGGGAGTGTGAGCACAGCCGGGTGGGGGCCCAAGTACCGCTCAAGGACTAGCTATGCACGTGTGTGTGTGTGTGTGTGTGTTGCTTGCAAGCGTCCGAGGGCTTGGAGGGCTATGACCTTGGTAGCGTGGTTGAGAGGCTTGGCTATTATCACAAGTGCTGTTTTCTGATGCAATTCCGGTTGCACGGGGACCGACGGTTTTTTTTGTTTGTGGGCCTTGCACAGGCACTGCTCTTGTAGGTTCTTCATGGAAAGGTTTGGACTCATTCGTCGCGTTTTCAATTTGGAGAACCACGGGGCTTCCTTCTCCGCCTCTTGTCACACGCAAGTGAATATTAGATTAGAACATGAAGGGCTGCACATAAGAAAAGCAAGAATAAGCACTTATGTAAACAAAATTTAGCAAGATTAACCTGCCAATCCATTAATGAAAAGATGAGTAAAAATGTATGGGCTCTGAACCATAACAGGACCCACAGCGATTCAGGATGTCTAGTTAGCCAAATAAAAATAGGAGGTTCGGGCCGTTTCATTTTCACAACAAATTTGATTGGTCTTATAGGTCAAAATGCATCATCCTCATTTTGTGTAGGGACAAATAGTAAGATAAAAATGTAGTGTGCCCCTAGGCGTCTTGAGTACAACCAAAGCCACCCTAGTGGCACCGGAGATACACTTTTTCTTACTTTTGAGAATGATTGGAATTGTTTCCTTGGCACACATACACACATTTTTCTTCAAACTCATCATGGAGCTAATGTACACAACAACCTTTTTGTAGAGCGTGTTCAACTAGATTCACTATTGTAAGTGTAAATGGGTATGCAGGGGGTTGCCTGGATGGGCACATGGCTCCATATGTAAAAGCACCGCAAACAAACCACGGCTCTTGGCACCGCAAGCCACACCACACTGCACTAAGACACACATTGCATGCATTGCATGTGCGCGGGCCCTGTTTCCACATCCAAGCCCCATGCATCCCGAAGAAAGTCTGATTGAGGGGAGGGGGTATGGCTATGCTGCTCACCGTGCAGGACCAGTCAGAAACACCACAACAAACAACCACACTAGGCGCAAATTAGCGTCTACCTCGCGGAGTTTTCCGCGACAGCTGTCGCGGGCCTGAGTGTTGAAAGGGCCACTATTGGCAAAGGTGTCGGCCCGCTCATTACCTACAATGCCGACATGACCATAACCATGCTTTCAAAGTGTCGCCACAGAGCGGGAGTGCAGCAGGACCTGCAAAGCTTCCCATAGGTCTTCATCAGCCACTCCTGTGCCTGCAGCATCAAGCGGAAGCACCGAGCGCCCAACGCTGCATGTTCCCTGTAAACCCATACTTACACACATACACATCCTTACTATCGATAATTTTGCGCAAAAGTTGCGTGAAAAACAGTGCTCGTAGAGCTTCAATGCAGCCTCTGAGCTATGCTCTGCTGTGTTGCGCGCGGCCAATGTGTGGTATTGGGCGTGTTTTGTACCCAAGAATCAATGTCGCAGTAGTCAATGGGTGCAACAGCTGCTACAAACGAAAGCTTGTGGCACAAAAAAAATGAATGTTCTTGGAAATTTTCCAGAAAGGTTCCCTAGCAGGCAGCACCTGCTCCCGGGCAGGGGGGGGGGGCGTTTCTGCAAAATGTGAAGTCATGCCGTTTTGCCTAAGATTGGCTACTTCGAAAAAAGGGGGGGTTTTTACCCCTTTTGCGCGCAAAAAAAATTTTCCAAAACGCGCAGCGGGGGGTTACCTTGGATGTGCACAAGTGCGTATTTGCCCATTTTTTGGGCATGCAGAAGGAAATTTCGGGGTGTCTTGCTCAAAAGTGATGGATCTTTGCACGCTTACTTGATGCTGCTGTTTCACATATCAGGTGTGGCAGGGACGCGGTGGCCTAAGGGGTTAGCATACAACAACGGACGCCTCCACTCTACCTCCTCACGAATGCAATGGTGGTTGTAGCCGCCCACACCCCCTGCCGTGGGGGGCCATTGACGATTTCTCTTCGGCGCGGCCCAACACCGAAGAGGGTGCCTCACAGGGTGCCCAATCCTGCCAGACGTACGTTTCGTCACGTTTCGCGTTTCGCGTCACCGCTTCATGGGGTGCCCAGTCCCACAATACGGTCGTTTCGAATCGTTTCGCGTTTCAAATCACCGCTTCATCGGGTACCCAATCCCACAATGCGGTCGTTTCGAGTCGTTTCGTGTTTCACGGGGTGCCCAATCCCGGAACTTCGGTTGTGCCAACAACCATTACATCGTCTGTCACACCATGGTTGTGTGTTGTTGTGTGTCTCGCGGCAATGCGCGGAACCGCATGCACCTTGCACCCCCCCAACACAAAAACTCCCTAGCGGTAACACCAATCTACCAATTTCACTTCAATCTCTATTTCCTCAAGGCACCGCGTGCACTGCGTTGGTCCCAAGCCCCCCGCCATAGCGTAACGTCTCATGCACCTGCTTGTGCACCTCACGTCATCTTCTACTTCCGCTGCCTTTTGGAGTCCCTACTCGACTTCTGTTCTGGTGCTTGTCGCTTCTGTGCCACTGAAGCTGCCACGGGTGCCTTCCCACTCTTCACTTGCTTGGCTTGCCCGCGGGGTTGCTTGGTGGTCTTCTTGTACATTTTCTTGTGTCCTGTCGCAACGACCACTTTGGCACTGCTGTCCGAACTGCTGCTGTCGGAACTAGACTCCGACGATGTAGAGGACGTTCCACCACTACTAGAATTGGTCGTTGACGAACTATCCGTGTCGGAGCCGTCTGACTCATCGGACGCGCGACGCTCTGGACGCCAATCTTCAGCGGCCTGACTTGTAGGTGGTTGTGTGCCATACTTGTCCCCTCCTTCATCACCCGTGGTTGTGGCTTGTCCCATGCCTTCCCTTGCTTCCTTGTCCACATGAATGGTAATCCGCCGAACCTTTTCTGCTTTCTCCGCCTTTGTCTTCCGAGCACGCCGGGCAATCTGCTTCTCCACAACCCGATCAGTTACTTCAATTGTTTCGGGGTCCAAGCCGGGATGCACGAGCCGCAGGTGGTACTCGATATTCAATGTGAATGGGGATGCGGTGCACATCGGAAGCGGGCACTTCCTTGGGACATTGCGCTTCTTTTCCAATGCCTTCTTGTACTTGAAGCTATACCGGTAAGGGCAGTTGGTGGACACCTTCGTCCCGTTCAACGTGGTTTCGCAAGTCCCGGTGGAACGACCGCAAAAGCCACATGGCTCCGCTTTTCCGCGATTGCGTGCATCCGCCACGGCGTCACCTTTAGCAATGTGCTCTGCCACGTGGTCCAACATTATGCGCAAGGGCACCGCCGCATCACAAAAGAGGCAACATCGTACATCATCTGCAAGCCGCAAGTCACCACCCTTCACTCCATCGTATGGCTCTGCTACGATCACGGGGCAGTACTTGATGTCTTGGGCCGCGGCATCAATGAACGTATTCAAGATGTTCGGGTCTACTTCCCATCTTCCCTCATCGGTGATGTCCAAGTCCATAAAGGTGGTGCTCGTTGCGTCCACGTCAATGGTGCGACCAAACCTGCCACTCCATTGCAGTGCCACTTCCGCGTTTGGCCGGGAAAACGACAAGAATTCTCCACTAAGCTTCGCACCTTGGGTGTGCTTCAAGCCCATGGCCGACGGATGTGCAATCGTTGTGCCTTCCAAAGTACACCCCTGCCGTCTCCGGGATCCCCACCGCATCATACCGGGGGGACAAAATCAGAAGTGGCCCACTTGTGGGCAAAATAGCTACCTCATCCCTGCCGTCGCGGGGACCCCCACCGCATCAGAGCGGGGTGACAAAATCAGAAGTGGCCCACAAGTGGGCAAAATGGCTACCTTACCCCTGCGGTCTCGGGGATCCCCACCGCTGCAGAGCGGGGGGACAAAATCAGAAGTGGCCCACTTGTGGGCAAAATGGCTACCTCACCCCTGCCGTCTCGGGGATCCCCACCGCATCAGAGCGGGGGGACAAAATCAGAAGTGGCCCACTTGTGGGCAAAATGGCTACCTCACCCCTGCCGTCTCGGGGATCCCCACCGCTGCAGAGCGGGGGGACAAAATCAGAAGTGGCCCCTTGGTGGGCGAAATGGCTACCTCACCCCTGCCGTCTCGGGGATCCCCACCGCTTCAGAGCGGGGGGGCAAAATCAGAAGTGGCCCACTTGTGGGCGAAATGCCTACCTCACCCCTGCCGTCTCGGGGATCCCCACCGCATCATAGCGGGGGGACAAAATCAGAAGTGGCCCACTTGTGGGCGAAATGGCTACCTCACCCCTGCCGTCTCGGGGATCCCAATCGCTTCAGAGCGGGGGGACAAAATCAGAAGTGGCCCACTTGTGGGCAAAATGGCTACCTCACCCCTGCCGTCTCGGGGATCCCCACCGCTTCAGAGCGGGGGGACAAAATCAGAAGTGGCCCACTTGTGGGCGAAATCGCTACCTCACCCCTGCGGTCTCGGGGATCCCCACCGCTTTAGAGCGGGGGGACAAAATCAGAAGTGGCCCACTTGTGGGCGAAATGGGTACCTCACCCCTGCCGTCTCGGGGATCCCCACCGCTTCAGAGCGGGGGGACAAAATCAGAAGTGGCCCACTTGTGGGCAAAATGGCTACCTCACCCCTGCCGTCTCGGGGCTCCCCACCGCATCAGAGCGGGGGGCTAAATCAGAAGTGGCCCACAAGTGGTCAAAAATGCTATATGCTGGTAGTGTGAGGTGCGCTAAGCAAACCCTTCCCCCCAAAAAAGGGGGGGGTTTCGGTTGTGTGAAAACCCTACTTTTGCCTAAAAATTTGGCCAACGAAAAAAGGGGGGGGTTATGTAAAACCCCCCATGCTGTCGTTCTCCGCAGAAACGCCCCCCCCCTGCTCCCGGGTTGGAACACCAACTGCCGTTGCTACCTTGGGGTGTGTTTGGCTGGGCTGCTCCTGATAGCTGTAGCCATATTTCTAGCAGTAGTAGTCCAGTAATTCACTTCAGCCCCTGCGGTCTCAGAGGAAAATGAAAAGGCCGTAACGACCCTGCCATCTCGACCTCTTCTCACGGAGAGGAATTTCATCCGGCTCATCAACCTCCATTGCACAAGAACATAGAGTTAATAGACAAGCTCAACTACAGGTGTTTGGTCAGACGAGACAGCCAAATAATTGCACTGCCCAAGCATTGTGCTGGGGGCACCTGCTACTTACCTGCCCCGCCCCTTTTGTCCAAAGAGTGGTAAAGGGACCAAACTTGCAGAAACAACCCCCCCCCGTGATGTTTGGGCTAAGTGTTTGCACTGCGTGCGCACTGCGTGCGCACTGCGTGCATACTGCGCACGCAGAGGCTAGGATACTCACCCAAGAATACCACTCATCTGTCCAGTAGCACGGCGAAGCAGCAAAGCCCAAATCAGAACAACAAAACTGCCTGCAGCTTGGTAATCCGGTGTCCTTAGAACAAAGAAATCAGCCTTATAAAGTACAACTATGCAAAGGCATGCAAGATGCACACATGTTCAAGTGGCAAGTGCCACACTCGGATATATCACCGGGACGGTGGCCACACAATTGGCAACAAACACCGTCATCATTTTCTTCCTCTACAACGGTTGCCTCCTCCTGTGCCCATACAGACTCTGGCACATGAGGCCAAGGTCCATCCGATCTCCAGACTGATTGCCTCCTCCTCGAGCCGGGGTATGAAAGCTCGAGGCAGGGATCTTCAGATGCCGGTATCGGCGAATTGAACATAGCAACATAGCAACAGAGGGAACAAAATCAAAACTCAAAACCTACGCCAGGGGTCACCATGATGCACCACACAACAAAGCGTGGATTCAAAGATTGTCCCGGTTTCCTCAATAGCACCGGACGGTTGGGGCCCAAAAGAGGGCGGAAATGCTACGTCACCCCTGCATTCTCGGGGGTCCCCGACAAAGGGAACAAAATCAAAACTCAAAACCTACGCCGGGGGTCACCATGATGCACCACGCAACAAAGCGTGGATTCAAAGATTGTCCCGGTTTCCTCAATAGCACCGGACGGTTGGGGCCCAATGATTTTTGGAAATGTCGCCCTTGTCTTGCCCTCAAGTATGCACGGATCTTCAGGTGGCGGTCTCGGCGAATTGGCTACGCAGCCCCAGCAGACTCTGCCACAGGGAAGGGGCATTTACACAATTTACATTCCAAAATGGACAAGAATCTAGGAAATGGTTGACAATTCAAATATGCCACGTCCTAAATGCTTGGGAGGCCAAAAAACCCTTGTATGGAACCAAAAACTTGTCAAAAGGGGCCAAAACTAGGGTTCGAGTATTGGCCGACATCCAAAACTTTGCACTGCGTGCGCACTGCGTGCGCACTGCGTGCGCACTGCGTGCATGGCATTCCCTTGGACAATTCCAAAGGGTTGTGGCATCTTTCCCCAATTAAATCACTGAAGAAACATTTGCACTTTGAAATGGAGTATTTTCAAATGCTACATTTCCCCCTTGAACCACAAAAGAATCAGAACGCATCAAGCACAAACACATGTGGCAGATTTAGATTAGAAAAACAAATCCATTGCACATGTAGCCAATATCATGTACATATCAAACGACAACAAAGAAAGCAAAGAGCATTCGAGGAAGACCTTGCTTGGGCAGTTATGAGGGATGCAACACCGATTATCATGCTGTGTTCATGATAGTTCTTTCAAGGCTGCAGAGGTCAGTGGCATTTTTGTTCTACTCTTACCGCAGTGAAAAATAGGATTGCATGGACAGATTGCCTTCTGCCACATGGTGTGCCTACAGACTCAGGAGCAACGGTGTGTGTATTGGTTTTAAAGAGAAAGATTTGCTGCTGCTCAATTGTGCAGCAACCCTGCTGGGTTTGGTGAGTCTTCTCCATTGCTGTCCTGGGTGTTGCCAAGGCAATCTGTCAGGGAACTCCAGTGCATCAACACACACAATGGGGATGGCAAGTCACTTTATCCTCTTAAGAAAGAAAAAATGCCATTTTTGTGGCACCTTGTACTTCCTTCATGGCAGGGACCCTTTTCTGGACGAGCAGTGATCAGACCATGTTCTCCACCTTCAGCCAACCAAAATAGCACTCGCTTGTGGATGGGATTGATTTTGTGCCCAGGGAACTGGGGAGTGGTCTCAGGGTCTACCTGGCAACGGGGTTGCAACAAAGAAGGCTGGGAGTGAACATTTTGTGGAAAATCAATCGACTCACATGGAGTTGAACAGGGCATCTTTGTTGACTGCACTTTTGCCAGAATGTTTCAGAAGGTCAGAGACACCACTCACAGACCGTTTTCTCAGGTGCTCCGCGCCAAGATTGGTGTACACAAATGCGAAGAACAGCAATGAGGGTGCCTCACTTGCACCGCGTGCACCACGTTCGCAGACGTGTCATTCACCGATGTACTGCACCCTTTTTTCAGGCTGGAGCGCACTGGCCTAATATGTTAGCATGCAACAACGGTCCACTCCACTCCACAGACCTCATGCCCAGGGAATTATTGGTTGCAGCCGTCCACCACCCCGGAAGGGTGTTTTGTGCTAGGGCCACGGCTCTCACAGCCCAAAGAAGGGAGGAGGCTTGGACATGTGCATCATGACAATAAAATGATTGAAAAGGGCTGAGTGGAGAAGATGCTCCCAATAAAGCTGAACATTGGCAGAAGGGGGGCCATTGATGTACATACACTTCACCATGTGTAGAAGGACACTAAAATGCCCACAAATGGGAGGAGGCTCACGAGATCAGCATTCATTTGCCCTATGTCCTGTGGAATACAAAAAGAGCAAAACATAGTACCCCCCTCCACCCCTTGCAATCCCCATCCCCCTAGCGCACAACAGTCTCCCGGGGGGGGGGGGGGGGGGCAGTCAACAAGTGGCGCCCCCCCCCCCCGAATTCTAGTATAACCTGGAGAAAAAATTTCTTTGGCGCCTGGTATTTCCAATGCTTTTTGGCCAAGTGACGGTCTCCCGGGTAGGGGGGGAGGTGCAAAGGGGTTGGGGGTAACACCGATATTGTCCAATGCAAAATGGCCCCTGCAGCCCACAAGCTTACAACACACAATTTCTCTGAGACCATGGCATTGTTATTTCTACCAAAACACAACAGTTGGCAACCCTTTCCTGATGCTCAGTGCCTTATGACCGCTTTTGGGCAACATTGATCCATACCATCGCTCCACACCAACCGGGCTTACATCGCACTGCGCGCAACGCGCGAGAGGCACTCTCGATGATTAAGAGGGGGTGAAAACAATTGAAGAGGGGATGGGTGTGCAACAGGGCGAAGAGATTGGGAGAGCTGAGGGGAGGTTTTTTTTAAATCGACTTGAGGAATGCTGACTGAGCCCATACAGTTCATAGTGCTATGTGCAGCATTGCACAGAGTGTGACTGCTTCAGCGGCCATGCTGGGATCTGCTCGATGCATCCTGAAAAAATTGCCCCCACGTGAGAATGACCTTTTGGAGGTAATTTCGCGACTATTGAAGCACTAAGGCCATTCCAAGTTCCAGCAACACACCATGATATTCTAGTGATGGGTCACACTCGCCTTATTGACGGAACTATGGTGGACAAGCTGTGCCAAGGTGGTACAACACAGGAAAATCCATGCCAGGTTTATCCTGCATGAATGTTGCTTGCCATGTTTTATATCGTAAAAGCAGACCCAGGCTTTGCATGGGAGTGGCCTGTGAAATATGCCTGATGGCGGTCTTCTACAAGTCCTCATAATGGGAACCACTGAAATTGATACCACAGGAGCTCCACGGGCCCCTGGAAGGCAAGGATGAGGCAGTACAGAACTCGCGCAGGCTTGTACAGGAGACAAGATGGAACATTTGACATGGTGATATGGCAACCAGTCGTCTTTTCTATTTCAAGGCAAAAGAAAATCTGGCAGCCAGTCAGCAGGTAGCCATATAGATTGCATCAAGAGGGACACGTAGGGAGTCAAGACACGCAGGTTGGGACACTGCTGACATCTTGGGTTAGCAGCAGCCGGTGGCCAGCATTTGCCTGCTCTTTCGGGTGCACTCTTTTGTGGCAGGGCTTGTCCACACAATAGCCCACTGACTTGGCCCTGTTTCCCGGACGGGGCATCTGCATGAATGCGCAGGAGTGTGCACTGAAGTTGCCTCCATTTCGGGTTTGCATAGCACTGACAGGGATGGCACGTTGTGTTTCATTTGCGAAATGACGCTGCGCCAGTTGGCTTGAGATGAAAGGGTAACAGTATGGGCAGGCAGGAGTATGAAAGTGGAGTGCAGATGCAGATCAGAAGAAGTCTGCTTGTGCGCAAATCATGTGCTGGGCATGAGCGCCCCAATCTTTTCCAACTGCACAGTACAGGCAATGAATCATGCACCCGGCGGCGAAAAACCTGCGATACTGCAAAAAGAAATGCGGGAAGGCAGCGCAATAGACTGCTCAGGTGCAGAGCACTGAGTCGCCCCAGACGAGCAGCATCACTGGGGGCTCAGTAGACGGCCCAGCAAATCAACTTGGCCCATGTGGACACCAGGGGACTTTCAGTAGGTCATACAGCAGCCTTACATCACACCGACACACACACACACATACACACACACGGAAAGCGGACAAACAGAGCAACCAAGCGGCCTGTCTGAGTGTAAACACACACACGATGACCGCGACAAAACAGGCAGCAGGGAAGGCCTGAGTGCACAAATCTTGTCAGGTGCAGCGGTTCGTCGTGGTGTCAAAATGCGGCACTGGGCGCCTTTCTGGACGAAGAAACAGAGGAGGTCAGTAGCTCCAGCGTGCGCCAGCGCCCGCAGGTAACCCCCTTGGAGCAGCACCTGATGAGCGCAGTAAAGCGCAGTAAAGCAAAGACACACACACACACTCTCTCTTGTAGTATACAATACAGTACAATACAAACAGTGGGTGCGCACACACACTCTGTTCGACCAAAACAGAAGTGCAAAAGAGAATTTCTCTCACTCCAGAACAAATGCTCTGGAGTACAGGGGATGCAGTCAACAGCAGGCAATACACAGACAAACCAGGGTACAGCCCAGCTCACACACACACACACACACACACACACACACACACACACACACACACACACACACACACAACAGTGGCAGGCCTCCCTTATTCCAAAGGAACAAGTCGTGCTCCGCACACGGGCTGCTTCCAAAGGTGGGGTCGACAGGCAAAGGTGTCCCAGGCCCAGTGGGTGCGCCACGCCGGCGCTGTGCTGTCCTACGGCGGTAGCACACCCCCAGCCCACCACAACACACCCCTGAAGACCTTACGAAGTCCCCTGAGGTGTCTGAGAGGGGGACGGAGGAGGCAATTGACAAATGTTGAATGGTGGGCCCCCTGGGTACCCACTGCCACGAGCAAGAGCAATCAACATCAACGTAATTCGGGGTCGGCGCCAGTCCCGGCCTGGCTCGGTGAGTCTGGGACCAGATGAGGGGGTGCTCACGGGGATTGAACGAGTCTTCATCGCATAAACATATGATTGATGGCGACCTGCGGCCGGACGGTCTTGCACGCCGCCTGCCCAGTGCCGTGCGGCATTGGGCCGCCCGGAGGAGGGCTAGTCACTTGGGGTGCTCTCCCCCTCTTCCCGTCGAATGGCCCGTCTCGCTGGAGCTCCGGGGCCTGTGCTCTCGCGTGGGGCGCGACCCCCGCCGCATCCCTCGCCCTTGGCCTGTGCCCGTTCTGGCGCATGCACATGCCCCAGTGCAGTGGGGGTGGACCGTGGGATCGGTGCCCGTGGGCCCGTGCCGTCACAGAACTGCGGATGCAACGAAACGAGGCATCGGGGGTCCGGAACGGCGGTGCAACAGGCCAAACTACGGTCAGACAACGCTGAGCTCTGCGGGCGGCGGTGCCCACAAAGGACTCGGTGGGACCCCGTTGACCCCCCTGCCCCCCGGTGCATGCGCCGAATCAGCGCTTCTCCAGCCAATGGACAGGCATCGCACTTGTTCGGGACAGGCACCGCTTTCTGAAGCGAGGACACGGTCAGCGCTGCGGTACCGCTGCGGTACTGCCAAACACACGCACGCCCCATGAGCGCCGCCACCGACGAAGCAGCGAAGCGGAACGGGGTACGGAAGGAGGGAGCGTGCGCCCCATGCGCCAACGGATTGGCAACGCGGGTCCGTTCTATTTTACATGGGCCCGGGGGCGGTCATCCACGGAGCTCGTGCTGCCGACGTCATGGGCACTATTGCAGGCCTTCGTACCGGTCAAGACGACGGCAGAGCGCTCGCAATGGGCACGCGTCCCTTTGGGAACATGGGTCCGAACCCCAGGACTTGTTTCACGTCTGCGCGCAGTGCGCGGAGCGCGCCCATTTCATTTGACGTTGGGTGCCTTTACCGGGACCGCCCTCAAACACACGGAATTACACACACGCGGGGGATGGGGGGGGAGGGGGGGCTTTGTTTACCCGCTGATGTAGACTCCCAAAAAATTGTCCAGCCCCGTCATGGCCAAAAGACCACTCGAAGTTTCGGCCCTAGCCGGGGGGTGCGGGGAAGTGGGGTTATGGGGGGTAATGATTTCATTTGCCCGAAATCGGTCTGTGAGGGGGGGGGGGGGCGGGGGGTAAGACCTTACTAAACACAGACAAATGCAAACCAGAGGTAATGCACTCCACGGTCAGGGGGCGGGCGGGGGGGGGGGGGATCCACTTCTCCGGGGACTAAGTCGTGGAAACGGGCATTGAATTCGCGGATATACAGGTCGGACGAATAACGGACCGGGTGTTGGGGACGAGGTTCGCGTGGGACTTGCATAAAGAGCCCATGCCGCAGGCGAGGCACGAGTTACTGGGCCTCGAGCGCATGACCTCTCCCTTCTGCACCGGCCGACTTTCGCGGGTCGATTGTCGCCCATGAACATGGGCTCTGATGACGAAGAGACAGGCTGCGCTCCTCCTCCTCTGTTCAGGTTTTGTCCCTTCAACACACAAAGCAGGCACAGCACTCATTGGGTGTTCGATTCAGCAAACATTCGTTGGGGTTCAGGGTCCATCCTTCATTATGTGTCACAAACAAACAACTGAGGCTAAACTATAGTTTATATCCATAAACTCCGGTTTGCTGTGTGCATCTGCCCGGGGGTGAGGCATCCGGTCAAAGCACCAGCTCCAGCACCAGCGACGGTGCTAGCACTACGAAAATGGGCTCGCGAAACCCTCCGCTAAGGAAGGGCAGACGGGCGAATCGGAGACTTTTGGGGTCAACAAACTCCAAACTTTCCTGAGGCTGCCAACATCGTGGCTCTTATAATCACATCCGACCTGCACATGTGCGTACATCGATACATAGTAGATCTCCGGACCCCAGCACACGCAGAGGGCGCAACGGGTTCCGCAACGGCACATTTGACAGAACTCTGCACCACCGCACATGGGGTGGCTGCCAGAGGTTGGGGGCAAGCAAAAAACTTTGGTGCTGCGACGGTGTCGTTGGTCCATCACAGCGGAATCTCAGCAAAACCATTGGTACCGATGAGTCGGTAACAAAAGAAACACCGGGAGCAGACAGAGCAGGCAGGACTGCAGGGGTGGGAGGAGGGTGGAGGTGCGACTGGGGCCAGTGAGACTCCTTGGAGGTGTCAATGTAGGCCGACTCGCTGGCTTCCTCCCTCTCACTCATGTACACACTCACCTGACCCAGCCCTCTCTCTTCCTTCTGCACCCACCCTCCTCTTCACACATCTCCCTCCCTGCTTCTCTCTCCTTCCCTCCTTCCGTCGCTCATTCGCTCATTCCCTCCTGCCCTCATTTTGGTGTACAAATCTGCACTCCACCCATTTTCTCATCCACTTCTTATGTCAGCTGCTCCCATGCTCTTCTTCACTCTTGAGAGTTCAGAACGGAACGAACATGCTTTTCTGGGGCGGGGGGGAGGGCATAGGAGAACACAGGAGGGTACAAATCAGTTTTCCAATTTAGGGGTATGGGGGGAGGTCCATTGCTAGAAGCACAAATCGAACAGGTCAGACCACAAAAAGGGAGAAAAGAAGACTGGCACGCGAATAGATCTAAATGGTCAGAGTGTGGCATGGCAAGCAGCAGGACACCCCCAATTTTAGCCTAATCAGCGCCCAAAAACACGCAGTCCACATGCAGTCTAACTAGTTAGGACCAGCCCCACACACAGTATGACTAGTTAAGACCAGCCGCACATACAGTGCGACTGGTTAGGACCAGCCCCAGACTAGTTAGGACCAGTCCCACATACAGTGTGACTAGTTAGGACCAGCCCCACATACAGTGTGACTAGTTAGCACCAGTCCCACATACAGTGTGACTATTTGGGACCAGCCCCACATACAGTGTGACTAGTTAGCACCAGTCTCACATACAGTGTGACTAGCTAGGACCAGCCCAACACAGAGCATGACTCGTTAGGGCCAGCCCATCCCGAAAACCCCCGCCGCTGGTCTGGTGGTGGCGTCTCTACACCAACCAAGGCCCCCCCTGCCCTTGCTGCATGCCATTGCCGGCACCCCGCACCACCTGCACGGACATGGCAACCGATTCGTGATTCCCGAGCAATGGGAAGGGGTTGGGGGGTATGGCTCTCTGCAATCCGACACGGCTGTCCCTCAGGGCCCGTGGCTTGACTGACGGCAGACCGGAGCCGAGGGAGGCAGGCGGCACACGCAGCGTGTGGCGGTCAGGATAGCCCCGGGGTCAGGGGGCGTTGAGTGCGTATATAGAACCCCAGGAGACTGCAGTGCGCCGCGCCGGCGTCCCCCCACGAGACATACACACCGACACACCCGCACGGGGGTCCTCAAGGTACCCCGTGCGGCCGGCACGTGGGGACGACAACGCGGTTGCGCGGTGTGGAACGCGCCGCCGCAGCAGCAAAACACAGGCAGAGAGGGTGCGTGGAAGGCCGGGGAATGACTGCATCGTGCGGCCTCGCCTGCGGTGTGTCGCGCGTGCTCGCGCTGTGTCGCTCTGCGTCGCGTCGGCCGGCGTCATGCAATGCGTGGCCTGTGTCGTCTTCCAGACGCGTGCTCGCGAGCATCTGACGCATGTGTGGACGGGTGCCCAGGCTGCGGACAGTGGGTTTTCTCGGGCTGCGTCTCGCATCTTTGGGGCCGGGGAGGAATGCAAAGGAGACAGTACTGCGAAGTGGAATCCCGAATGGGCGAAGCTGCTGCAACTGCAGCTTCGGCATATGATATCACGACCCATCGTTTGCTGGAGAAAGAAGGTGGTCTCGGGAGGGGTACATGGCTGTGGGTTAGGCACCGGAGTGCCTTCCCGACGCCTGCGGCGCTCGCGGCGCACTGGGGTGGCCGCGACTACAAAGGTGGCCCCACTGACGCCCCAAAAGTCTGGGACGCGCGACATAATTCACAGCAGATGTGTTGAGAAACGGGGGGTCGCGGTGTCTGCCGCGCTTCGAACCGACGCTGCTGCCGATGCTGATGCCTCACCGCTCGGGCGGTGCCACATCGGTGGGCCTCAGGCATTCCTGCGCAGGGCTGGCGTTGTTGGGGTGGCCGCTGAATCTGTTGAACGTCCCGACGGCTGGTGTGGGTACACGAGCCTTGCCGCGGGTAAATCGAAGCCCAAATCACGGCTGCACCGCACTGCCCGTCAACCGCGCAGAGCAGTACACATGGGGACGGTGCGGTCTGCAGGCCGTCCCCGATCCCTCTGCTCAAGAGCCTCACCTTGGCTGAGCGCCCGTTGCGCGCCACGCGTTCCAGCGGGAGGCCCAGCGAATTGGAGCACTTCAGATCAGTGAAGGGGCGGGGGCAGGGGCGTTGTCTGTTCTCCCGCTCCCCTTACTCCCCTTCTACGCCTGTGAGTTCTTTGCGCCTCTTCCTTCCCTCCTCCGCCCACCGCAGCATGGGACGGGGCTGGGCAAGGGAGTTGCAGGGCAGGGGCGAGCCACAGCAGCGTAAAGGTGGCCGGCCCACTCAGTGCCGCGTTGGATTTACTATACACAAGTTCGGGAGCGGAGGGGGGAGGGCAACTGTTTCAATATCGGCGGTGAATGACCGCTGAGCGGCCCATCGTCTCCACCCTCTGGACTGCAACGGTCATGGGTCCGAGGGTGGGTGGGGGGGGGGGGGGAGGGGCTGAAATCGAGTCTCAATATGACTTCAACAGAAGCCTCAAAAGAGGCGGAGGCCTGAGGTGTGATCAGGCAGAAGCCCTAAAAGGCGTAGAGTGGCGGTCTGAAAGCGGTGCTCAGGAGGTCGTCCCCGCATGCGTGCCTTCGCGTCCGCGCACATCGGTTTTGATGCCAAACTGCCCGTGGGAGGTCTCAGGAGGCCGTCGTTCAGCCCAGCCCCCAGCCGCTGCCGTGGCACCGGGCACTCAGACCCATCCAACGGGAATGCGGGGGGCCACGCTGGTGAACAACAGCTGATGGACAAGCAGGGCCTTGAGCAGCTGCACGAACACCCAATTGAGTCCGCAGGCAACTCCGATGCTCGCCCACCAAAAGCCGTAGGCCTGCAAATCCTGCAAAGTGCAGAGTGTTCCGCGAGAGAGAGAGAGAGAGAGAGAGAGAGAGAGCGTGCGGGGGGGGGGGGTCGCGTGCATGTGTATGTGTGTATGCGTGCGTGTGTGCGGGTGTGTAGGTGTACATATGCACCCACCCGCGCGTGTGTGACGCCCAGCACAACTTTCTCCGTGCACAAAGTGCAAGGTTCAACAACTTAAGTTCCTGATGATCAGCTGAACTGTGAGTTCGAGTGTGTGTGTGTGTGTGTGTGTGTGGTGGTGGGGGGGTCGGCAGGGGCAGGTGTGCAGTACGGGCGCTCCGCTCATATCTAGCCGGCGGCCATCGCCCAGCAGATCTGGGTCCCTGGGCCTGTCACCTCGCCTTGGGGAGAACCCCAGGTGGAATGGGGAATGGTCAAAAAAAGATGTCCGGCGCGCTAACGCTCCCCCAGTGTAATGAATGCGGGCACGTATGAATGTACGTATGTAGGCATGTAATGTAATTTATGTCATACATGCATGTGTGTATGCATACATACATACATACATACATACATCCATAGATACATACTGGTAAAATCAGCAGCGGCGTGGAGGTGCAGGCGGCGGCAACTGACATCAATCATCCAACAACAGCAGCAGCCACAACAGCAGCAGCAGCAGCAGCAGCAACAACCAACAACGACAACAACCAACAACAACAACAACAACAGCACCACAACCACAACAACAACAACAATAACAACAGCAACAACAGCAACAATAACAACAGCAACAATAACAACAACAACAACAACAACAACAACAACAACAACAACAACAACAACATTAAGCAACAACAACCACAACAAAAACAGCAGCAACAACAACCAACAACCAACAACCAACATCAAGAAGGAACAAACAAAACAGCAAAGAAAGCCAGGAACCACAACAGCAACGCAACCAACCTCTACCAACAACAACAACAACAACAACAACAACAACAACAACAACAACAACAACAACAACAACAACAACAACAACAACAACGACAACAACAACAACAACAACAACAACAACCACAACCACAACCACAACCACAACCACAACCACAACCACAACCACAACCACAACCACAACCACAACCACAACCACAACCACAACCACAACCACAACCACAACAACAATAACAACAAACAACACGTCCACAGTGACGCAACACAACCAAAACAACAAAAGCAAAAATAGCAAACGAAAACATCCATTGCCTCTGCCCGGCACAGACCTCCAATGGTATTCTCAACAACCATATCCACACGGTGCAGCCAATTACGAACAGCAGGTTGAGCACGTACCCCACATAGACCCACCAGGGGGGCAGCTGCACACGTGGCACTGCAAGCCCAAACTGTACCTGAGAATGGAGCACCATGAGGAAGCATGCATGGCCACATGCAGCACGGCACATGCAGCAACTAACGCAACTGGTCTAGAATCCAGCAGGCTGGCTTGTCTTGATGTAGCAGGTCTGTCTATTGCCTCCTGCGCAGCAACGTGCCCAGCGCACAGTTTGGGCAGCAGGGGAGTGGCCCTGCCGCCAAAGCACCATTAATTCAAGCAAAGCAGTATACTTTCCTGAAAAATGCGCCACAATTTTACTCACAAGCAACGCCGCTAGCCCATCTTTTATGGTTTGTTTGTAAAAATAAATTGCAAATGGTTATGTACAAAGTTGTATGTGTACCGATTCCTGCAAATTTTATATTTTGGAGAAATTGGCCAAACGAGTTGGTCTCACATGCTGGCGATCTTGATCCCGCAACTTGCCGCAATGGGCAGCATGTGCATGCTTTTCAGTTTGACTTCTTTACTGTTGTGGTTTCGGCCTGTCCTGGTTAAAATGAGCTGGAAGCCATAAAAATTGGATTTGAGACCATGGGTGTGAACAGGTTTTCGAGCTCTATCACCCTACTGTCACTGTCACCATTGATTGCCGGATGGGACAGCAGCGCTGTCCTAGATGTCTTTCGGCTGTACGGGGAAATGAGCAGTGCAGCATGACGGGGCAGCGTGCAATCCAGCAGGTCAGCCCGCGGCCCTGTGCAGCGAAGCAAATCACTGGTACCACCCCTACAGCAGTTCTGCACCCCGAGCCCCGGTCAGCGCAAGTTATCTACAGAAGTTCTGTGTTCATGCCAACCAACAAAGCAAAGCAGGGGAAGGGAACTGAAGTCAGCCGTATTGTACTGGTACGCAACCAGTGGGTCAGTTTTTGAACCACGAGGTGTCTCGGGGCTGGCATGTGGTGGCTTACCGCAAAAACCGCGCGCATAGTATTTTCGGAACACCAAGGGGAGGCAGAGAATACACGGCACGCCGATTTATGCATCGCCCGTAATGCCGTGTGTCGGGGGTACCCGCATTGCAGGGCCAGCTGCACCCAGGCCAAGGCACTCAAGATCTGAGAACCCCATGTGACACACCAGGGCAGCCCCACTGTGAGCGCACCGGAGAAAATGACAGGTACGTACGTTCCGAGGCTTTGGGTGATTTCAAAGGGGGGCCGTACCTCAAGGACCAATCTTGTTTCAGAGCAGAGGGGTGCACCGTGGCCATGCCAGAGCCCCTCCCACCACCAGGGTAAACCCCAGCGTACGAATTTCGGAGCTCAAGCATGCCCCCCTACAGGTTGGGGTCTCTTCGCTGATACAGTCGCACAAAACTTCAAGCTGCCAAATAGGGGAGAGGAGTGAGGAGATGTCTTGTACCAGGGTTGTGTGGGCGCCCGGGCTGAGGCTCGATGCAATCACAACATTGTCCCGAAACTATGCCAAAGAAAACTAGTGCCGCCTGCGCACCCACACCGGAAACCCTTCATCCGAGATTGTCAAACTCCCCAAGCCTCTCATCTTCTTTCCTATGTCTTCACTCCCCAGAGGGTGTGCAAGTCGGCGCTTTGTGCACTAAAAGGGGCCCCTATTGGGATGCTTTCCAGCCGTTGCTATAGGGAACCGCCTGCTAAGAGAAAGTTGTTTTCATGCATTTCAAAATGCAAAAGCATTTTACTGAGCAGGTCATGCAGCAGATGCAAGAACCGGTGACTCGCAGCCTCCCCTGCCCTATCGAGTTTCGCGCTATCCTGGCTTATTGACCATACTACCTCTGTTTGTCGCCACCGCCGTTTCCTATACAGCCAATGAGCGGCATCATTGAACGCTGTGGTAACGTTACCCGGCTTGATGTTATCAAATTGTTTCTTGCAGTCTATTTCACACAGGGACTGGGCACCCTTTCGGGCAACAAACCGAAACCACGCTAAAATGGTACGGATCTCGGTATGCTGGAAATTCTGTGGTGTTCTGAAGTAGGCACAGGAATGTGAACTAAAGAAGTGGGCTGTCAACGATGTACCCCCAGGTATTTCAGGGAGTGACACAAGCAACAAGGTTCGGTCGTACCTGTCCCACCGCATGCTTTGTGCCCGAAAGGAAATCCGGGTGGCCAAAAAACTAAAAGATTTTGCACGAGTCAAAGCGCTAGAGTCAATGCTCCGTGAAGCTGGAGAGTCTGTGTGCCTGCCTCTGCATCTGTCCAATTATTGTGGTCCCAAACCTCACATCCCTGCAGCAAACGACCATTACAAATGTTGTGCGTCGGATAATTAAGTCCAGCGAGTTGCCCTTTGAACGGCAAGCCCCAAAGCACACAGTGGGCATTGTCCGGCCCACACTCCGTGTGTTCTATGCTTCAAGCTGCAGCTATGTGGCAATCGCGGTCCACCACACGACCCACATGCCCGTGCTCCACGTTCCGCAGCGTGGCTGCACAATTTGGCAGCCCGAGGGACATAGATGGCTATGTGGCGTTGGTTCCACTAAGCCTAAACATTGCCGGGGTTGGGAACCTGCGTCCAAATGACCCAGTGCCAGTGAGTGGGAAACTGGCCCGACAAAAAGTTTGCCAGGGGATCCGTGCATTCTGTACTAAGCTGACCGTCACGGTGCCCGACTTCGACCATTTCTTGCCGGCGTCCCTTTTTACAGAAACGGGCACACTCCTAAAATAGCTACAAAACTTGGCGAAGCATTTAGCCAAGTACCAGTACATTCGCATAGTGGACAAGGGGGCGCGGGAGCTGTGGGGATTCTGTGCGGCATGGGTCTGGGATCAAGTCCAGCAATTCATGCGCGAGGAAATTTTTCAACGAGTCCGCTCCAGCCCTCAGAGCTGGGAACGGCATATTTCCCAGGCAGTAACGAGAAGCCATCTTCGGCGTAATCAACAGGGGCGTTTGTGTGTGCCGTACCTGCTTTCTAAGGCCAAGTCTCTGGCTACAGGGCAGTGGGTTTGGAGGGGAATATGTGCATCCCCATCCCCAGTCCTTGACAAACAACAATGGCGGTTAGGGGCTCGTGCGCTCACCATGCCACCACGCACGTTCACGTTCAGCCAGCGCTGTCTGAAACAACGTTTTGGTGTATTGAACGGGGATGGTGACCCAATCAGCAAACTCGGTCAAAAGGATAAGAGAATGAAAGGTAGCACCGTCTGTTCGGGCGTGCGCATCTGTGTAGTGTTTACACAGGCGTTGTACTGGGGTTTGTGTAGTCTGACCGACGTAAACTGCTCCCGTGCGCAGGTTGACGCAGACATAAATTATGAAGTGTGGCGGGGAGACGTTCAGGTGCTAGCTCCCGGTGTATGCTGTTCGGCGCGGTAGTCGGAGAGCCGGATGCTATTTGTACGGCCAGTAGGGTATGCTGTACTGCAGAAACTGGGCCCACTTACGTAAGTTTGTATCAGCCAGCGCACGTTGTATCTGTGTGCGGAGGGCCAGCACGATGTGCGTGGCATGCGGGGGTTCCGGGTACGGGGTGTGGGCAGTGCCATATTCATGAAACAACGCACACAAGCGGTGGTGTTGCATAAATTTGAGGCATTGTATAGTGGCCTTTCGGAAGTGTGCCCTACATGCTACGCAGCGGGTGATGTTGAACAACGGAACGGCAAAACGGGAAGTAACAAAGACTGGTGCCGTCCACTGTTTGGCATAGGCGTCGCTGCAGGAAGAGGGATGGCTAAGGAATCTGCGCCGATGTTAAACTGGGAGCCACCCCCCCACCACCAAATTGGAGCAACAACGCCGCACCCGCATTGCACGACAATCTAGACTCGTCGGTTTGACTTGTAAGGCTATTCAGCAAACACCACCGGCGGGAAACATTTTCCGAAGGAGACTGGGTGTGGGGGTAATGCATGGGGAAGTAGTGTCGGTGCAGAAGTACGGCTGCACTAGCTGCTGTTGCAGCCAAGACCAAAGAAGCGAGGCCTAACTTTTGCTGGACCAAACAGCAGGACAGCGCCGTGTGTAGGAGGGTATCAGAGATGTCGCGCGGCTCATCACACACTGGGGATTGCTACAGCTCACAGAACACGTTGGGGTCTACCTTACACCCACGCAGGACTGTGGAAATGGTTGACTTCTTTTCCGACGTGAGGGTTCCCATGCCCAGGTTGGTGACGGTGGTCAGCATTTCACCATTGCTATGTTGTCCCACTCAGTCAATTAGCCGTTTGTCTTTTTGCACGGACCATTCAAAGAAAAGGAGGTCCAGAATCTCTGCTTTCCACACTTCCGAAGCGAGGGGTGGCAGGTCCACAGGAGAGGGGTGCTGTGACGGGGGGGGGGGGTCACTGGATTTTGCCTTGGTCCTCCGTGCGTGCATGCCAGGCCCCTCATCCATGCCCCGTTTTTGACCAGAGTGGTTGTGCATGATGGTATCCGACTTTGGCGTGCGCTGGTCTGGTGAGTTGGGGACGTCTATGCTGGTCGGGACTCTGGACGGAGATGACGGAACGATTGGCTGGACGGTTGGGACGGCATTTGGCTAGAGGCATGGGAATCACACTTGGTTGGCCCCTAGGGCCACAATATGAACTAATTCTTTGAGTGGGGGCTGGACATTTGGGCTAGACATTTTGGCTAAACACTCTTGGTTTCATGGCCCCTAGTTTTAGAGGCGGCATCGTTGAGTTAGAAGACCCGACCAACCTCATTTGTAAGCCAAAGATGAGGGTAGGTGAATCTGTCAATTCTGTTGTGCATTGGGGTTTTGTTTCGCTAAAATAGCATCTTTAAACACTTTTTGCAGCAAAGTCGGGTTTGATTTTGAGTGTGTCTGGCAACCCAAAACGTGTACCTCCACCGTGGAGTGGGGTAGCAAGCCCAGATGGCAATCCATGCCCAATCAAATGTATCCTAGTCATTTGGACCATGAGGCATGGGAATCACTCCCGGTTGGCCCCATGGAGCAACATTATGCACTTGTTCTATGAGTGGGAGGTTGGACATTTTGGCCAAAAATGGCAATCTTGCTTCCTTTGCCCCTAGCTTTGGAGCCCGCATTTCGACATATCGCTCTTTTAAAAAAGGTTGATAAAGGCTTTTACGATAGTAAGCTATATCATGGCCCATTGGACAATTTTTCGATAAAATGGCACCTTTGAGGGCTTCTTGTGCATCATCATGCCCCACAAATCTGATGTTGGTTCCATGGCACATGTAACAAATATGCTTCCCATAAAATGCATATTTGGTCACGGGTATTGCTACATCTCTGCTCTGGTATTCACAACGGACTTTTTTAGTTGGCCCATGGAGAATAATTGCTTCCACATGATGGTGTGGCGTGGCATGGTTGGAACTACTTTCCCCAAGCACTTCTTTGTAGGAACACCCTAAACAAACTTCTAATGAGACATAACAATTGGTTTGGTATTGAAACAGACGAAGCAGAATTTCCAAGCACTTTTTCCACACATCCAAGCACTTTCTCCGTACATCGACCCTGGGCAGTTTCCCGGCACTAGCCCGGGCCACCCGGCAACCTCGCATGCAACCTCGCAAGCACTGTTCCCAAGCACCCCACACCCATCAAAATTTCCAAGCATTTTTCCAAAGCTCCCCAAGCACCAATCCCAGAATATCCCACCTGGCAACCTCGCATGCAACCTCGCAAATACTCTTCCCAGGCACCCCCGCCTATCAAAATTTCCAAGCACTTTTTCCAAGCGGCGGATTCCTCAAGTTTTCCAAGGGGTGCACCGAACCAAATGTCCGAGAACCTTTTTTTTTGCCCCCCAGATTGCGATTTACAGTCAACACTCAAAAAGTTCTCAGGTATTGTCAACGTACAAGAAAAACTCATGCCGAAAAGATTTGCGACATGTGGTTGGCACTCTGTTTCCTGTTGTGTGTGTTCCGTTTTGTCGCAGGTGTTTGCCCTTTTCATCCATGGACACAGTGGTGAAGCCATAGGTCGTCACCCAGCCACTTTGTGGCTTGTTGCCTTCACGCAATGCCACCAAGCCAATAACAAGTCGTCCGAGGCCAAATATTACCATAGATTTACAGAAAAACACACGTTGCTAAAAAGTGGCACAGAATGCGACAAATGATGCCACTTATTCAGATGAACAGCCCATGCCACAATGCTATACCCCCTTCATTTTTCAAAATCGCCCTTGTCGAAAGCCTTCAAAGAAGCCAAGGCCCGCCTTCTATCTCAATAAGACATCCAAATGCCGCCTGCGAAACTGGGAGCCACAAAATCAAAACTGTCTTTCTTGACCGAACTGCCAAGCCCTCCACCCATGGAACTAGTACATAATGTGGGGCTGCAGGGCCAACCAAGTGTGCTTTGCATGCTGCAGACATAAACGGATTGGAAATACCAAATTGACCATGACTGCGTGGAGGGAGGTTTTTGGGTTCCGGACACATCCGCAATCAGAGCAGATTGTTAGATATGCAAATATGCAAATTATGCCCAAAGCCCCAACATGTGAAATTATGCAAAATTGTGCATTTGCATGACCCCCCCCCCTGCCCAGCGCGCACAATCGTGCTGGTTTCGTCGGGCCTCATCTGTGGTCCGACTGCGGAATACACCGAGGCCCACTAGGGACAGAGGGCACTCGTAACAGGCCCTAATGGCACGCCACTGGTTGCAACAACACTGTGTGGGATCACGAACGAACCTTGTCGATGGCCGAGAGATCCCTGGCCACGGGGTGGGATGACTCCACGACCTCTGCATCATGAACCTTGAAAGTGTTGTCATGCATCTTCACGTCTTCGCAGTTAACAAGAGACAAACCGATCTCGCCTTCCAACATAAGCCTGGGGGCACAAAGGTATGTGGTTATGAGAGGGTGCTCCAAACACAGTGCGGGGTAGGTGTCCATAAACGTCCGGTAGGCTAGTGTGTAGTACAACTGGTGTACCATGCCATGTCTTTTGCATGACCTACTTGTTCGTTGGCGGCAGTTGTGTGTGTGTGTGTGTGGGTGGGTGGGTGGGTGGGTGGTGGGTGCATGTGTGTTGGGGGGGGGGGGGTGCGTGCGTGCGTGCGTGCGTGTGTGTGTGTGTGTGTTGTGTGTGTGTGTGTGTGTGCGTGTGTGCGCGTGCGTGTGTGTGTGCCAAAGCAATGACTCCAGTCATGCTCAAACTGCAAGGTTGGATAATCTACAAAGGCTGCAATCATGAGTTCACAGTACGAGTGGCGGGCTTGCAAGACTTCGGGCACACTGATCCACAGCTTCCTGACCGTAGGGAACAATACTCCTATCCTCGCTGACTTGACGGTATGGAAGCTTGCCCATGCCCAAGCTTCTGCATTTTCCTAGGCTCGCTTTCTGCTTGATCTGGTATGTTCATTGCGGTGTTTCTGCCATTCACTGGTTTTGCGCGTTGGCAGCGGGGGGCTGGGGGGTGGCTCTGACGTCCCACACCTCCACTCAGCAACCACAACCCCGGCGGGTTAGACACGCGGCAAGTAGCATCCCAAGACAGTTCAAGCAGTGGGCCCGAAGGCTGGGAAAAGATGACGACAGTGAAAAGGCAATCTGAAGTGCCAATGGCGGAGAGGCTACTGTGTGTGTGTATGTGTGTGCACGCGCGCGTGTGTGCCAAGGGGACAAGTCCATTCATGCACAAACTGCGAGGTTCGTTCAACATACCAACGGCCTACCGCTGCTGCAAACCATGTGTCCAGTGTTCAGCCCTGCAGAGTGCCGGCCCCAGCGGGCTTTCGATCTCCGTGTGTGTGTGTCTGTGCGCGCGTGTGCGTATGTGTGTGTGCGTGTCGCCAGGGCATGTTGGACCCCGTCAATGGCGTTCACTGCCATACCACACCTCTTTAAGGCTCTGGCTGAACCGCAGCAACGTGCGGATTTGGCCAGTTGGCGTCCCTCTCAGGCTGGCGCCGGCATGGGAGTCACACGAATTCTTTCCCAAGGCCGCGAAGGTTGGAGGGTGCTCTTCATGACTGATGTGGGGAAATGTAACACAGGGGCGGTGGGGGGGGGGGGGGGCTGAGACCCAATTAAAAAACAGACGAGTGCAAACCAGAGGTAATACACTCCACAGTGAGGCATAAGTGCATCTTTATTCTCTATGCCAAACCTGGTTGAACCTCAAGACACACACTGTGTCTGAAACAGCGGGGGGGGGGGGGGGGGGAGCTCCTCCTAACCTTTCCATTCAAGGACAAGCCTGCCCCTCTGAGGGACCGAGGGAAGCAGGGCAGAATGCAAACACATGAAAAGCTCCGGGCCTTGCACCCTCTGCCCGGCCATATTCACTCACATGCCGCGGTGGCACGGGGCACGACCTTTTCAGTGTTACATCTTTCGCATTTTCCAGAGTCATGGCACTGCCACGCCGACCACTGCGGTCCACTGCGAACCCGTTCTTGATCACCACGTTAGCCCCATCGGCAGCTGAGATGGTGAGGCCTGTGGAGGCGGAAACGGTGCTTGAGAGAGGGAGAGGACGTCAATCGCGGAGGTAAGCTGCGGAGGGAGAGGGCTCGAGGTGTGGCCTACCCTGTGCCTTTCCTGCCCCACTCGCAAACGACCTCAAGCTACCCCCTGTGTGACATTCCTTCTGGTTGTTGTTTCTTTACGGGGCCCTGGACAGTAACCCGTTCTTCCCTTCGCATGTTGCGTCGGGTTGCTGCTTTCTGTCGGCTGCTGCGGCCGGTGCTCTTGCTGGTGTCATTTCCGCGTTCGCGGAGCCCAGTGGTTGGTGTGCCGGGGCTGTGCTGGATGTGGCATGGTGTGCCGTTTGCGCGTCAGTGGCGCCCAGTAGTTGGCGTATTGAGGCTGTGCTGGTTGTTGCCGGGGTTGTTTGACTGTTGTTGCTGTCCACGCGCCTCTGTCCACAGGCCGTCCATAACCTGCCTCTCTGTGTTTCCATGGGCGTGAGGCCCAGGTGCCCTGCTCCTCCACGCATTGCCTGACCCGCTGCCTCCCATGCGCACGCTCTCCCATCCCCTCCATTCTGGTTCCCTGTCTTGGTTGCCTCTCCTGCCTTGCTGCGCCCCTCCTGCTTGTCTACTGTGCTCGCCCTCGTCCCTCTTGGTGTGGCTCCCGCGTTCTGTGTGTCTGTGTTGCTCCTCCCCCTGTCTGTTGGCGCTCCTGGGTGCCCCTTTTGCGCACCCACTCCTGTCCCACCCACCTGCCCCCCCCGTACGCGGATTTCACATCTCTGTACGACGTTGACTGTCCCGCGCGCGGTCGGCTGGTCACAGCCCTGTTGCCACCCCCGTGGCGGGCACCTCCCGGCACGCGGGGCGCAGCCCCCGCCCTTGTGGAGTTCGCGGGCACCTCGTAGAGGGAGGGGGGGGCTTTTTTGCTGATGGCTCGCTCGGCGTGCGCCGCATTTGGTGGGTGCTGCAGTGCTCGCACCTCATGGTCCCCCCGTGCATTGCTGTGTGTCCTGTTGGGGCTTGTCTCACTGCCGTGTGTGGTCAAGCTAACTCCCCACCCCACCTCTGCCCCCTGTGTAAATTTGGGGCTCAGCCCCTTATCAGCCCTTTCCAAAAGAAATATCACCCAATAAGGTTTTGGTCAGGGGCTCCCCAGAGCCCCCAAATCCGAAAACCCATTTTTACAACAGGGGTAGCGGGGTTTTGCCATCAAGGCTGAGTGTGCCGGTTGGTACTTCCGGGTGTACGCACTGGTGTGAAGTTCGACAAAGAAACGGTTTACGTTGCTTGTTCCAAGCCACCGGGGGAAAAGGTATTTTCACTATGCGAGAGTGGGACAGTTGTCCCTCTGCTCACAAGTGCTGCTTCTGCCTCTTCGCATCCAGACCCAGGTCCCATGGTACTT
Source organism: Eutreptiella sp. 'Long Island Sound 2002' (assembly GCA_964036045.1). Lineage (NCBI taxonomy): Eukaryota > Euglenozoa > Euglenophyceae > Eutreptiales > Eutreptiaceae > Eutreptiella > Eutreptiella sp. 'Long Island Sound 2002'. The sequence continues at coordinate 42,648,699 of OZ038394.1, read as the reverse complement.
TCTTCTTCTACATGGAGTCGCCAACCAGTGGGGAAGGTATCGGGCCCTACGTCCTGGCATCCCTGCTTCGTTGTTTGGGGGGAATCGGGGTAAAAGAAAGTTGGGCCATGGCTGGCAGCTTCAGAGGGGGAGCGGGGGGCGGGGGGGTGTGAGGGAGATTGAGGCTATTTGTGCAGGGGCTCAGCGTGCGGGAGGTGGGTAGGCTGCGGCGGACATGCTGCGGGTATGCTGGACTCAAGCGGGCTTTTCCCTTCTTGTACTCCGGTCCCTCGTTGCCAACAACTGGCGGCCAAACGCCCTTGGTTACCACGAGTCCCACGGCGGCTGAATGCCAACCGTCAAATAACTGCCACCTGTCATCAGTTATGACGGGCGTTTTAGCGAAACTGAAAACACACACCAAAAACCCCGTCCACACCGAAAAGCACGTCCTGGGCCCAATTCAGGCTCTGCCTACATACTTCCGAGGGGCCTGATCACCAGCGGCGCACCCATCATACCGATCGGAGGGGCCACCAAGTGGGCAGGGGGATACAATCCCTCCATCAGGATGATGTCTGTGTGGGGTCCCGCGGCCTCCAATGCTGCGGCGAGACTCCGGAACGGTGCATCCCTTCTGCCAGTGGGGATTTTGCTCTTGGTGGCCCCGCCAGGGTTGACAGCAACGTAGATCTTGGGACGCAGTTGCGCTGTAGGAGGACAGCAGCATGGGCCAGGGGCACAGGGCACAGGTGTGCTGTACTGTACTATTTGATGCAGCTTGGCGGCACCCCCCACCGGTGGGGCGCACGCTCTCCTGAGGCGACGTCGACCGCCCTCCATTCAATCGCTTGAAAGCGATCGGACACGAGACCCACCAGTTCTTGCGGCATGCTTACAATGGTATCTAGGGTGGCTTTCCTGTCTTGACGCACACACACACGCACGCACGCACACCCCGCACGCACTTTGTACCAAGCCTTTTTTGTGATACGGGGGGGGGGTGAAATCTTGGAGGAGGCAGGCACTTTTTCAGGGCAGGCACTGCTTTTGTCCTACCCCTACCCTAGGGGGGGGGGGGTCCAGTCAAGGAGGCAGGCACCCACTCACCGCCTTGTCCACAGTACCTACCCAATATCAAACCACACGCAATGCATCCACCCTCATCCACCCTCATACCACATTTGCAAAGTACTTTCATGATGAGCTGTCAAAATAAAAAGACAGAAAAATTTTCACCACTGTGGTACACACCTCAGCCTTCAGCCTTCTGATCCCCTGCTGACACACCCTGGGTTTGAACCAGGGTCACAGCACTTGCAAGCACAGCATCTCACCACTAACACACCCATCACCTCTGTTATATCCACCTCAGGAGTGGTATAGATATTTTACTTCGAATCTATTCCCTCAAAGAATCTCAGCCTGGCGCAGCCTGCTGGCACTGGCGGATTAATTACCTTAGCGCCAGGGTTCCAACCAACGACCTGTAGAACGCAGGTGCAGTGCAGTACCGCTAGGGTACTCACCAGATCTGGCTACCCACTGCTCAGGGGCAGAATGAAAATTTTGCTTACAAATATTGTCCCCCAAAAAGGCCAACCCACTCTTGGCCTACCCCCACCCAGGGGGGGGGGAGGGTGTTTCCGCTGAGGGCACCCAGAATTTCCAAAAAGGCAGGCAGGCACCCCCCCCCTGGGGGAGGGTGTGCGCGTCACTAAAAAAAGGCTTGCTTTGTACCCCCCCCCCCCCTCCTAACACACACACACACACACACACACACACACTACTTGGCATACCCCAGCAGGCCAGCAAAGATCATGGGACAACGTTTCAACGAATCGCCATCAAAAGTCATTTTGTTCTGCCTGAGGCTGAGGTTGGCCATGGCAGGAAATTCCTACAAACATCTGAAGTTAAGAAATTGGGGGAGGGGGGTACAAAGAGTGCGAGAGGGGGGGGGGGGGGTAAACGTGAACACTGGCATGTTGGATCCGGATGTGCCCCTACACACAAAGCAACAGCGCTCATTGCTTATCTGCCGCTGTGTAACATAACGCCACACCAGGCCCCGACTGGGTCCATACTGACATCCCCCACAAGCTTCAATTACATCCAATAAACTCCGCCCACACTTAAATACTTACGCCTCACCAGTGGCAAATGTACGACTTCGTCGGGCCCCTCTATCGTGCCATGCGTGCCATAACGTCGGGGGCTGGGGCGCAAGGGTACCACTCCCTCATTGCACATCCATCCCCTGACAATCAATGATTCGGGGGCCCCCGCACTGACTACACTGGGGTTGAGCCATAGAGACATGATGCGGACATAAAAGCAGAATGGTCAAATGAAAGACAAAATACGCCTGGGGAGGGAGGGTGAGGGGACTCCGGTGGTGTTGGGATTCCGTGGGAGTGGGACTGGCATTGCAAATGGGCTTGGGATTGCACGGGCATTCATTGGGATGGGAATGGGGATACAATGGGATAGGGGTCACGGCGAGGACTGGGATGGGGATGGGGATGGCGGGTGGGGAGGGAGGATGGGGATAGGACGAGAGGATGGGCACTGGGGCTGGGACTGAGACTGGGACTGAGACTGGGCACGGGGGGAGTGATTCCGAGGGCAGTCATTCGGACGGGAATGAAGAAAGGGACCAAATCAGATGTGGATCGGGCTGGACCTGGTGGCGCTTCGGGCGCCTGGCGCTGCCTCATATCGTCCAATCCGTGTGAATCAGTACTGGTCGAATTCGACGAAGACGAGGTACTGATAGGCGGTGGCTGCGGGAACGATGTGCGAACGCAAGTGCATTAGCCCGCACGACCGGTTTGCAGTGCATCCAGTCGGGTGTAGCTGTAGTTGTACCTGTGGCTGTCGTTGTCGCTGTGGTTGTGCCTGTGGCTTTGCTGCCTGTCGCTGTAGCTGTGGCTGTAGCCGAGGCCGAAGGTGTGGCTGTAGCTGGAGCGGTAGCTGTCACTGCACTTGCAGCTGTGGCTGTGGCTGTTGCTGTGGCGATCGCTTTGAAAGAATCTGAATGGGTTTCCTGAACCCTCAACCGTTTGGGAATCGTAGTTATAATGTGCTTAGATTTCCCATAGTCAACCTTGTTACGATAACCTCCAGACAACTCTGAATGGAGTTTCCGAACCACAAACTCACCTAAGAAAATCTGCTTGCTGTGTTTTCATGACACTCAGCCCACATATTCAACAGGGGTAGGGATGGTGCAAGCGTGAAACAATGCACTCACTCACACTTTCTTCGCATGCCAGCCACAGCTACCTACAGCCACGGCAACAGCAACAGTAACAGGTAGAGCCACGGCCCTAATTAAAACTGCAGCTGCAGCCACAGCCACAGCAACAGCTTCACAGCCACTTGACAGAGGACAGGAAATCAGTGATTTTCCACTTATTCCGCTACACTTATTTCCTTTTTCCCTTCTTGTACTTGTCCTACTGGCATTGAGCTTGACATGGCAGTGCCACCATTTCAAAATCAGCCAAAAAAGCGAGTTGTGCATCCTTTGGCAATTCAGGATGGGATTGGGCAACTGAGGCTTGTGCAGATTACCACATCTGTGACTGCCTGCAGGTGAGACGCTGTGCAACTACAAGCACGAAAGGCGCCCATGGAGCTAAAAAGAGGGTGTCCACGAACAAACACCCTAAAATTGTTAACACTTCTCAATCGTCTGGGTCGAAAAATCCATTAAATCAGTGTCATTTGCTGGTGGTGGAGGAAAGTGGGGCATGAAGATCCAAAGGCACAAGGGGGCAAACCGTCTGCGGAACTTCTGAAGAACGGGCCCGACTGGCCTCCGAGTACCGTGGGCGACTGGCGTCTGATGAGGCGCGCCCGCGACCGGCCAAGGGGTTTGCGCCTGAGTATCTCAAGTGACTGGCGTCTGAAGAGCGGCGAGCACGACCAACCAAGGGGTTTGCTGCTTGGTCGTGGGACTGGCGTTCCGGCTGAGGCTCCGTTTCTGCAGTAAGACAGTCAATGGATTGAATCCGGTGAGAGCGGTCCAGCGGATTGGGGGTGAAAAGCAGGACGTTTTCATGAAACTGGGCACGTGCAGTAGCCAGCTCGATGCTCAGCACGGGACCGAAACAAACCTATTAATATTGTACATGTGTTGTTGCCTTGGCGCCCCGGATTTCCGGTTCCAGGGGGCGGGGGGAGCCCCCGGGCCGGAGCCTCCACCCAAAGATGGGTCTTCCAGATTTCAGAACAAGTGAAATTTTTTAACTTGGAACATGGCCACGAGAGGCTCCAGAACAGCCATCATTCGCCCGGGAGCCGGCGAAGAAGGATTGTTGACGTTTTTTGACCCCAAAGAACTTCAACTTCAACTTCATTTCACAGTGACCGATTCATGGTTCCGGCCAATTGAGATTCCGACCCAATATCCCCCTCCCGCACCCCGGGGGCAAGTGAAAATCCGACTTCCCCTCCAGTCTGGGCTGTGGGACATTTCGTCCTGCTTGCTGGTACACTACGCGGGCCCAGAGAGGCCCTTGTGGTACTGAGCCCAACCCAGTGACCTTCACTGAGCCCCCATGGGATGATGGATGTCTGTTGGGGAAGTAGGATGATGGCGGGGGAGGGGCATGTGTTGACATACGCTGACATCAGTGACGAGCACTCTCCACACCTCACATCCTTCGGGGGGTGAGGGGGGGGGGGGGGGGCAATGGACTTGTCCTGAAGGCTGGTGGTGGCTGGAAGATGGGCCGCAAAGGGGCCCGGAGAATTTTTTCCAGAAAAATCTTCGCCCCCATGATCTCTTGCGAATGATCAGCGCATCATGGGGATCCTTCTGAGTCGTGTGTTGGCGGCAGGCGCCTAGGTGTTTCTGCCTGCCTGTGACACCACCAACGGTAGGCAACTGGTGTTGGTTCGGTTTTGGTTCAGACTTCAGTCTGATTTGCAGCAGGAGCTTTGGCAGGTGCGGTCACGCCAGTGTACCCCTCCCCTTCTCCTTCACTTCTTGCTGTCACCAAACAATCAAATGCGAACAAGTGCAGTTTCTTCACATGCCGTTGGGCCTGATTCCCCAGAGACAGAGCCCCAAAATCAGCCTGGGAGTGCCCAGAAGGCGAGTCCAGGAGAGCGGGTGCTTCCCAGCGTACGCACCGGTGTTCCACATTGTTTGACATCGGCCGGTGGGGGAAAGCGGGCGAAAATGGTACTGTTGGCCCTCGGGATTGGAGGTGGGGTGCGGAGTCACGAGAGCCCTTTGTGGCATGGGCTCAACCCCCTCCCCCCGGCAAATTGATTGCTGGCCCACTTTTGGGTTGCACTGTGCCTGAGGTGCGCCTGGTGCCGGCACGCCACGGGGGCACGTGAAGCACATGGCGCTGTGCGTGAGCAAACCAGCCGAGGACAAGAACGGGAGCAAAGGTGGGCCTAGCGCTGTTGTTGGGGGGCAAATTGGTGGTGGCACACACAAGCCTTGGCTCCTGCTGGCATGGCGAGGGGGGAAGCAGGCCGGTCCCCAAACCGAGGGAAAGTGCCCCCAGAGGACACCAATCCCCAGTTTAGGCAGCGAGGAGGGGGCTTCATACTGGGGGGTACTTTTCCCCAGTTTGTCCACTGGGGCAGGGTTTGCTTGACCACGACGGGGGTGGGGTAGGGGGGAGCGCGGGCTGATTTGAGGTGCCCACCCGTTTAGATTTTTGGAAAACCCAAGGGGTGGGCCTACAATTGGTCATGACTCCACCCATGAATCGGCATGACAATAGCCATGACTCTACCCATGACCACCCCATGGCAGTGCCCATGAGTCTACCCAATGCTACAAACAGTGACCCATCCCAACCACCTCCCCAGGCCCCTCTTCTTCTGCTTGGGTTTGGCAATTGTTGGGCTGACAACACCTTCGACCCACGTGATACAGAGCATTCACTGCATGAAAACCCAGTCCGGAATGCGAAGATTCACAGTGCCAGCTCCCCACACACACTGCACCAGTCAGCGCCAAAAAGGGCCACCATTTGGGATGCAAATGAGCCACTTGTATGTCGCGTGTGCCCCACCCACCCACCCGCGGAATCCTGCTCCTCAACGATGCAGCACTGCACAAATGTACGGGAGGTGCAGCCACAGCAAAACCAGCTCCCCCAAAAGGGCACTGAAGGAGCACAGGGATGGCCCACACCGAGTACGATGGACCCTCGTCCAGGTGGTCTCGTCGGCGGCAGCGCGAGGGGGCGCGAGTTGGGCGAGGACGGGACGTCCTCCAGAAGGGACCCACGCCTGGCGTTCTGCGGGAACGGCCCGCGGGGGTTCCTCAAGAATTGTGCGTAGCGCGGGTCCTGTGCAGCCGCAGCCCAGTCCTGCGCAATGACGGTGACGGATGCGATGATGGGGGCACGGGGATGTGCTGTGCCATCGTGTTGATGGCAGCCAATTCGGTCCATACTTTGGTGGGGTGCCTCTGCCATAAGACACGGGGCTAGCTCCTCTCTGGGGTAAGAGCCTCAGTTTTTCTGCCATGCGTATGGCCGATGTGACCTTGCATTGGTTGGTGGCCCATGCTTGCCCATGCTGAGAGGGAGCCTGCATCTCCGGCTCAGCTTGGGCTGAAGGCATGCCAGTTCAACCATGTGTGGCAGCTCACCAGCATTGTTGTGGACAATGTGCATTGCTAGGGATGTGGGTGTCCATGCCATGCCACAGTGTGTTGCAACTGGTGACTTCTAGAGTGAGGGATAAACAACCTCCATTCAGAGTTGCGAAGAAAAAAAAACAGGTTGGCGGCCTCAAAGGTCAGGTATGCACCCACACTGTGTGCTGCCGCCCCTGCCTTTACACAGCCTTCGCTGCATTCTAAGTTCAAGCCATGTTTGTGCTCGGTTCATGTTCGGTAGCTTGCCAATGTTGCGGTTGGTGTAGGGGTGTGTGGAGAAGAGGGGTGCACATGGGGTGGGGGGGGGCACTGGGATGAATTTCCAGGTAGTGGGAAGGGTAATGGAAAGGCGAGCTAAACACGAAGCATGAAGGAGCGTGGCACACTGGCACGCCAAACCTGCGCCATCAAGCACAACAGTCATGCCTGTGCTGTTGCGAATCACTTGCACGGTCTCACCACCCCCCTGCTCCGTTTGCTCGCTTTCACTTGCCGTGTGTTTGTTTGTCCTGTATGCAAACCCGATCCAGGCTGAGAGCTTCAGCCACAGCCTACAAAAACAGATTAGCAGAGCTTCAGAGGTTTAGGGATTCACAGAGGTTCACAGTACGAGCGTGCCACTCGGGGCGACCTGTTCAAATGCATGACGCCAACAGGGGTGACAAAACTGTTGGGTTTAAAGGGGGGGGGGGTCGGGGGGGGGGGGGGGGGCTTAGTGGGGGGTCAGCTGGTTCGGGCCAGGCGCTGCACGTACTTCTTGCTCCGCACATGACTGGCGATGCTGTGGTGCAACACATCAGGCAACGTGAGCTCGCATCACACGCACGTAGCATGCCTGGCGACAGGAGGGCCTGTCTTCTTTTTGTCTTCATTGTAAAATTGCTGAAGACCAGGACACCAAAAGTGTAATCATAAGACCATTTCATTGGGTTTGTCACGTGTCTCAACAATGCAACACAACAACAAACAAACAAAGAAACTACGTGACAAAAGCAGAAACTTTGGGTTTTCTTTTGGGGGGGGGGGGGCTCATGCATATCGACAGGTTGCCCCCCCCCCCCCCCGTGCAAAGTACCCCGCACATGCACAAGTCAGCTCTCGGTGCAGGAAAGCCCCAACACACTAATGATGTAAATCGTCTGGACCTGTGCCAACCTCTCCAACCACCACCACCACCAAGTCGGGTGCATCTTTATGCTCCAGATCTGCTGAGACACCCAACAAAATTGCTCAGCACCCACCATGTCCACGCTCGCTGTATGTCCGGCGGTGTGTGAGTGACATGCTCCATTCTGCGGCTTGTGAGCTTTCTGTCACGGCGCATCACAAAGCACCCGAAAGACACTGTGAATTTCAAGTTCCAACATCACAAAATCTTGTTTTTGGCATCCCACATGACTGTTCGCAGTCACACCCAACGCCTGAAGGCAAACGCGTACCGCCTCAAACCGCTCCTCCGAGATGCTGAAGGCCCCATTCGTGGCATAGAACTTGCACCATTGCTTGATGTACGCCAGGCCCCCGTCCTGACCAGGGGCCAGGGAATCCTGCTTCGTATGTTGCATGAAGATCCACGCCGCAAACATGTAGTCCCGACTTTCCTTCACCGCCATTACTCCGCGCTGCCACGTGGGGACGTTTCGCTCCTGCGAAACGTAGTGCAGACGTCTGCGGTGCAAAGTGCATTGGAGTCGGCGGGTCGAGTCCCATGGGCGGATGTTGGACGGTGAGTGTGTTACGTTCACGTGGCATGCGACAGGGTTTTCCTTCAGCGACGGGACCTCCTGGGCCACTGTGCACCGCATGTCTGCAAATACCACCGAGTGCCTGACTTCATCCCCTGAAGAGACCGTGCGTAGCAGGTCCTCCCATGTGACGACCCGTGCCAAGGGGCCGCATCCACCTTCGAAAGCAAAAAATGCGACAGCGGCCGTTGTGCGGTGATCCAGACTTTCAGGCAATCCCGCATTTGTCCTTCCTCCCCCTTCTCACAGTCATTGGTCACATGGCATGTGCATGCGCACGTATTCCCATCATTCGGCGCAGCATCCAAGTACACTAACCCCATTTAGTACCCCCCTGGCCCTATTCGGCAGTCTGCCAAGATCAGTACCCCCTTGAGCCTCCCAAGCAAAAGGAACATGAACAAATCGAGTGTACACTTTTTTTAGCAGAACTGCAAAAAAAAACGTCACTTTGAGAATGAAGTCAGTTTCTTTGCATTGAAAACGCCAGCACGCTACCTCTTGCAGCTCAAAATCAGATTCAGAATCTGAATGTTCCATGCAGTCAAGAGAAAGGAAAACTGAATGAAATGTGAAAATAAAATGTGACGCGCACCTGCCCAAAATTAGTACCCCCCCCAAAATTAGTAACCCCCCGGGCCTTGTTGAGCATCCTGCCGAAATTAAATTCAGGGGGGGTTACTGCAGTTGACCAAGTTGCGCCACGAAATAATAGCCCGGCGGAGCACGAAGCACACTGAAATTCTTCACACTGCAAGCCTTTTCTGGACGTTCTCGATGTTCTGTGCGCTGCAGAACGTCACCCCATGTGTCATGAACAGCAGCATTAACACCTCCGCGCGGCTGCCCTGCGGCAACTCCCGCCAATACACACCTCCCGCGACTGCGCGCTCCTCGCCGGGGAGCTCCTGCTGCCGTACAGCACGTTCCCATCGTCGCTGGGAGGGACCATAGGCCACAAGGACTCAGTGGCGGACGTGCGGCCGGTGGCGGGGACCGCCGTAGTGCGGCCGGTGGGAGGGACGGAGGTGACCTTGTCCCACGTCAGGGCGTCCGTCTCCAATGAGAATGAGGGGCGAGACTCGCGCAGCATCGTGGGGGGGTTGAGGTGCGTGATGGGGAACGTGGTGGCCTGGATGGGCTGCAGCTCCGTGCGGGAGATGCCGTAGGCGTCCGCATAGTACTCCAACCAGGGCACCGTGTGGAACTGGTCCTCCAGGAACACCGCCACCTGCGATGCAGGGCCACGTGCAGCGGCAGGGGCACGGGAATAAAGGGGGGCAGAGGCAAGGGGCACAGAAGGGGGCGTGCAAGCGGGGCAGGGGGCGGGGGAAGTGCAGGGGAGGGGGTGCCGTAATGAGAAAAAAAAAAACTCGGAGTGTCCAATACGCCCTACGATGGCGGCCGGTGGATAACCGATGGCCGTTGGTGGGTAACCGATGGCGGTTGGTGGGTAACCGATGGCGGTTGGTGGGTAACCGATGGCGGTTGGTGTGTAACCGATGGCGGTTGGTGGGTAACCGATGGCGGTTGGTGGGTAGCCACCAAACATCAGAGAGTGGATGCCATGGTAAAAAAAAAGGGGGCGGGTGAGCGTCCTTATGGCACCCCCTGGTGCAGGGAAGGCCTGTTTTCTTGCTGACGGTAGAGAGGGGGACGCCTTAGGGCGTCTGGAACTCTCGTTGTGGTGCCGCGCCCAGGGCGTGCGTTTCTGTCTTTTCCAGGTCCATGTCCAGCGCCCGCAGACGGTTTGCAGTAAAGCAGATGAGGACAGACTGGGCGTGGAGGGGGCAGGTGGACCTGAAATGGAGGTCATCCATGAACGCATGAGAGGGGTAAGCGGCGTTTGGAGGGGGGGTGCCATCGAGGCTGAAGGAGTACGCCGGTTGGTACTTCCGGGGGTACGTACGTGTGCGCCATTTGAGGAGGGAATCCTCTGCTTGTGGATGGGTGGGTTGGCTGCCCGCCCACTGGGGGGGTGTGACCTAATTAAAATACAGACAAATGCAAACCAGAGGTAATGCACTCCACAGTCAGGCATAAGTGCATCTTTATTCTCTATGCCACCTCAAGACACACACTGTGTCTGAAACAGAAAACAGAACATCATGTCTGACTACATTAGTCAGACAATCACAGTCAGTAGCTGTCAGTCAGACATCAGCAATCAGTGTCGGATAAAGACACCATGCATTACCGGCAGCCCCGGGGGGGGGGGGGGGGCTCCTCGGGTTTGGACGCCAACTACCCCCCCACTAACCGTTGGCCTGAGGCCCCCTTGGGTCCTTGGACCCGCGGAGCCCCCCCCCGATACCGAGGCCTTGTGCCAAACCCCCCCCCCCCCCCCCCGCCGGGTGGGGAGCCCGCTTGGCTAACCCCAACAGAATGGGGGCATCATGAGGGAGGGCAGGCAAGGGTACATTTAGGTAGAGAACAAAGAGGAGGGGGGATGGTGGGCACCGCTGCCTCACTCTGCGCATCTGTGGGCGTGAGCTGTAGGCGTGGCCTTCCACCGACAGCGGCCAGAGACAGCCGTGGCATCCCCGCCTTTCCCCTCACACTGCAGACAGAACAAAGGCATCAAAATTTCGGGTTTGGTTTCGCCTTGTGAGTAATGGGGTGGGAATCACACACGCCGGAACTATTCGACATTGGCGGCGAGTCACACCCAACACTGGCGTGTTTTTGTGGTTGTCCAGGTACCATGTTTTTGAAATGGGACGCAAAGGGTAGAGGCCTGGTTCCTCCAAAAGGAACAATCCATGATGCGTTCAAGACACGAATCGACGTTTTTCCACTTGGTGCATCTCACCGCGTGTATGGCTGCATGCTGTCACATGTAGAGCTGCATGCCACCACGCATATTGCCACATGCCATTGTGTGTGGTACTACCGCCCGGCCATCAGGCCACCACGGGTATAGCTGCATACCACCACGTGTACTGTTGCAGGCCATCACATGGTCATCATCACAAAAAAAACCGAGGGGCCATATACCTGTTCTTTGAACTGCGATACACGGGTGGCATGCATCAAGACACCCATCTACATGCAGCCGTAGACGCGATCGGACGCAGCAAAACCCGTGGTGGCATGCAGCACTATACATGACGGAATACAGTACTACACGTGATGGCGTGCAGCAAAAAACATAGGAGCATGCAGGCACACACGCAATGGCATGCAGCAATGCACGTGGTGGCATGCAGCTACAAACCCGGGAGCACGCGGCAATGTACGTGATGGCATCCAGAGACAGAGAGTAAATGTACACGCACATACAGCGGGAGGTGCGGATAAGTACAGAGATGCGCGCGGACGCACGTGCCCCCAGACGAACGCCTGGACACTCGTACGCGCAAGGGCAGAACATGCCGGGAGACTGATGCGCGTGCGCGTGTGTGGGATGCATATCCCCAAGTACACAGCCCCCCCCCACACACCCACACGCCCTTAAACGGGGAGCAAAACACTGTTCCGCTGGGCTTCGGTCCTGGATGGCCCGTGAACCGACAGCGATTGGCTGGTCACCGATGGCGGCTTGTGGCTCACCAACAAAACTTGGCCGGAAACCGCCGCGCCAGGGGCTGTCCTTCACACAACAAAAGCCGCTCGCATCCCCGGCACATGCACACAGCATCCGCCCGTGCACAGGCATGCGCGCGCGCCCGTGCGCACGCACGCACACACCTGCGGGTTCAGCCCCACAAGCGCCAGCCGGAAATGTTCCATGGCCTCGCGGAAGCGCCGCTCACTCACCAGCTGCATGCCGTAGTACCAGCCTGGCACGCCCCGCTCTTCCCGGCGGAATGCCGTCGTCACCGCCTCAGCCGTCATGTCGATGTTTTGCACAACCCAACCCTTGGCCTCCCGCACCTCCTTCACTGGTTCGTCGGGCCACATGTCCCACGGGTTCCCGTGCCTAGAGAAGGGGTGGGGAGGGGCGCAGGTACTTGTGCGGGTTCGCGAGGTCTCTATGCGGCTGGGGCGCTTGGGCAGGCTCTTCAGAGCATCGCAGAGCGTCGGAGAGGATTGAAGAGGGTCGAGGACATTGAAGACAGAGGACCGTGCTGCCTCGTATTCAAGTCCTGTGCTGCATCGTGCTCATCTGGTGTCTGGAAAGTGGCGAGACGAAACTTTTTTTGGGGGGGGGGAGGGCAATTTTGGACCCAATTGAAAAATACCATTAGGGCAAAGTTTGATGCGAAATTCCCAAACGGTGGGACAACAAGCCTGGGCCCTGGATGGTTGCTGGTATTGTCGAGAGGTTTCTGGGTGCCTGTCGTTGCTTTCTGGACAAAAAGCATGGACCCAAGCCTGGCACTCCCTCCCTTGTGACCGTGGTTCTTGACACGCATCCGCAGTGGCAGAGGGAAAACGAAATGAACAGCCACTTTTTAAACACCAAGGCAAAACTTTGCGCATTTTGTAGTGCCTCCAACGCCCCCCCCCCCCCTCGGTATGGAGGTACTGCGCTGTGTGGAGCTGCGTTCTATGAGGTTGAGAAAACCACCACCCGCTGCTGACGGCGGTTGATGGTTCGCCGACAGTGAACCGCCAACCACAAACCGTCAAACGCCGTCAGCGAACAATCAAACGCCATCTGCGAACTACCAACGGGCGTCGGAACCGCCCGCCGTCTGTGATGACTCCACGTTGGCGTCCGTTGCCCCCGACAAACAAGCACAAAAAGCAAAAAACAGAAGCTCACGTGCGGAGGGGTGGACGGGTTTGAAGAGTAACGCAAAGCCCGGGAGACAGCAGAGATGAACAGGGGCAGACCCGGCCTCCAACAGCAGCTGCGTGCCCAGTAGGAACCGCCCCAGCTTGAACTGCGCCACGGCGAGCTGCTTCAGCCGCTGCGTCAGCTCCTGCTGCGCGTTCTGGGGCATGGGGTACCCCGGGGCCGGCGGCGGGGCCGACACCTGCGCCCAGTGCGCCACGGTGAGGGGGAGCGTGCCGGTGGGGGGGCGCGGCAGGACCTGCCCCCACGTCACGGGCGGCTGCGGGGGACCGGGGGGCGGGGCCAGGTCCGCCCAGTCGGCGACGATGGGCAGTTTGGCGGCGTTGTCCTTCGTGGGGGTCATGGGGAGGGGCGCCCAGTGCGAGCCCATCTGACTGGCCTTGCCGGGCGAGGGCGCCCCGGGCCATTCGTCCGTGAGGAGGCTGGGGTTGAAGCGGCCGGGCTTGGCGGGGCCGGCGAGCCTCATGGGGGCCATGGGCCACGCCTGCGGGGGCGCCGAGGCAACGGGCTGCAGAAAGGAGAGGTTGGGCAGCGGACGGGGCACGACTCTTCGGGCTTACCGCTGACGGCCGACAATGCGGTGCTGAGGCCAAGACGTGCAGGTGAGACCGCGTGGCAGCGGCACGCGGTGTACCTTGCAACGACTGCAAAGCGCCCCCTACCCCCCCCCCCTTCTAGCGAGAGCAACACTAAATTTGACGGAAACGACATCTACTGTTGCTCTGACAAGGGCGCTCCTCTCAAGAGGGGGGGGGGGGGGCTCAGCAGGTCAGACCTGCTGGATTGAATGCGCGGGCGCATTGCAACACGAAATGGAGATGGATGTGTGACGGAGCTATTCTGAGTCCAGTGGAAGTGACCCAGCCTCTGCAGTGCGGCTGCCGCAGTCCAACGCTTATCTTTAAAAGAAAAAGGGGGGGGGGGGGTAAAGCGTTGTGTCTGGAGTCTCGTGTTCAGGGTGGCACGCAGAGCTTTGGGAAATGGGGTTGGTGTTCCTGACAGCAGAAGGCAGATCGTGGGCTGCACTTTGGTTCTCCGAAAGGGAGGCAACGTATCGGCGGAGGGGTGGCACATCTGAACGGCCCTGTCAGGACAATGCAGCTGCAGGCCAATCCAGTCTTTTGTGAAAAACGCAGCCAATGCGCTGTCTTATGACGCTGTTTACTCTGACTGACACTGAGATGGACGCTGACACTGAAACCGAATGATCTGTGTACCGTCGTACAGTCGTGCATTTCTGAAGCCGCATTCAATCTGCGAACAAAGAACAGCGTTACATCGCTGTGTGCGTGCGCGCGTGTCTGTGAGGTAGGGGCGGGGGGGGCGAAAGGGGCAGAGGGTGGGCAGGCAAACTATAGTTTTGGGAGGGGGCGAAACACCATGCCGTCCAGCATGGCATGCCGTTTGTCTGCTCGCTGAGCGATTGGGATATGTTTTTGTGGTTGTGCTGAGGGTATGTACTGGCTTCCCCTGATGCCATTGAGTATGAGCCCCCTTGTACTGGCCGACCTGTTGGCCTCTTCCTCTGATCATACCAGAAGAATAGACAAAACCAGTCCAGGAATAGCACGCGTGTCTGTCTGGGACCCCGTCATCCATCCAACAGGTGCAACGCCGTGCAAGGGGTTGGCGCCCCCTTTTCTTGGCAAGTGACCCCTCAATGAGACACATCCGCACATCAGCATAGCCCGTGACGGAACCCCACATCAACGCCAAGGGGCAGGAGCAGCACTTGTGAGCAAAAGGACATTAGAAAAAACTGTTCCCTGATGGCACAAGGAATGTAAATAATCTATTTCCTACAAACTCCAACCAGTGCGTACACCCAGAAATATCAACCGACACACTCAGCCGTAACCCGTAGACTTTTTACTTGGGAAATCCACGTACACTGTGTTTTTTTTTTGCGAACCCACGCACCAAAAAAAAAAAAATGCAAGCCACACGGCTTTTTGTCTCGCTTTAACCCGTGTGCACTATATGCAGGTCACACTTTTTGTTATGCGGATTGCATAAAAAAATAGGTATTCGCAAATTACAAAAAAAAAGTGTGCGAGTTATGCTCGACATTCGCCGATGTCCTGTGTATTCAGCCCATAGGGATTCTTGCGCTATCGCTTTGATGTGCTACGCAGTTTTGTCGTGGGCATCGTGCGCTTTTGCATGTGTGTGTTGGGGGGGCAATGGTACCTTTTGCCCATGTGTGATGGGTCGGAAAACAGGCGCATGTGTGCCTCCGGGTGAAGCTTTCGCCGCCAGTGTAGGGGCCACTGCACCCACAACTCAGCACCGCTTTCTGGGCCTGCCCCCCCTCCCCTTGTGTTGTCCGTACCGAAGCGGTGCCCTGATGACCACACGGTGGCCAGCCCCAGGGTTTGGATGGGAAGGAAGCAGAATCGCTCTACCATCCATTGAAGGCACGCAGGTCCGACGTAGTGGACTGCAGGACGGCATGTGCATGGAATGCCCAGCACACAGCATGGGACGTTTGGTGCGGGAAAGTATGACCAATAAGGGAAGGCCCAAAAGTTAAAGTGAAGGCCCTATGTGTTTGCATTTGCCAATGTAGCAGGGAGTTCTGCAATGTCTGTATGTGGTGTGTGGCAGTTTGAGCTTTGGGATATGCGGGTGGTGTAATGTTCCCCGCCCGAAATTGCACCCGGCGAATTTATGGTCGTGCAACAGTACCCCACCTGTATGATGCCGAATTCTCGAACCAGCTGGCAAACAGGGGGTTGAAAGTACAGTGCAAGCAAAAAACAGCACGGAGACCTAATCATCATGATGTGCTTCGAAAGCAGGTTGGGAAATGGCGTCACAAAATCAATACAGCAACGCCCGCAAAAATCGGGCCAGCACCAATTTGCAGTACGCATCATTGCAAGAAACGGATGGCGCATCCCGCACTGCCTTAATCTTTCGATTTCGGGCGGGGAAAATTTCACCACCTTCCTTAAAAGCCGAAATCTCGCGGCCAAATTATCCCCGCCCGAAATTCCCCCACCTCCTGTGTTGCCATGCGGTCCAGTTTCTCTGTTGAAAGCCCACTTTCAGTCCCAAAAGCCCAATTTTTGAGAACATCTAACATTCAGATTTGAAGGAAATCTAACCAATAAAATTGAACGAAATCTCACCTGCAATTTTTGGAGAATCTAACAAGCAAAAATAGAGGAAATCTAACAAGACAGTGTTGACTAACGAAAGTGTTGAGGAAATCTAAGGAGCAAAATTTCCAATTTACTCATTAGATTTCTTTCACCCCCCATGTCGTGGACTCAACAGGCTGGAGAGCAGGAGGGGGCAGAAGGCACAGCACCAGCTCATAAGTCGAAGGCTTCTCCATGGGCTTCTCCACCCCCGCATACACAGGCTCCGGGGCCACCTTCAGGGGTGGGGTCGATGCAGAGGAGCGTGGCTCGACATCGTCCAACTGCACGTCCACAAACTGGGGGTTCTCGGCGTCATGCCGGTGAGGACTGCCAGGCAGACTGCCCACCACAAGCTCCGGGACGTTTCGCATGTCCATCACCTGCAAATGCAAATGCACGTGTTGACGTTGCACTTACAGATGCACAAATTGCACATGGCAATGTAGAATTTGCATGCATGGATGCACACGGGGGGGGGGGGGGCGGTTATATACCCAGAAACACAACAGATCCGCACATACCGCTTGTGCATCGGCATGCATGTGAAACAACACATGCAGTATGTGCACAAAACTACATTTGGATGCACAAGTTTGCATGCGCACGTGTGCAAAAGCGCATGTGTGGCGTCACAAAAAATTTATAAATGTGGGTGCCCAAATTTGTGGCTGGTGCTTCAAAAAGCAAACCCTGCTTCTGCACAACGGTTACCTAAACAGCAAGTGCCAAAACCTGTCCAAACCTCCCAGTATTATTGTGACGCAAGCGTCCAGGCGCTATTTGCAAACATTCACCAATTTGAGTTCCATATGAAGCGCTGGTTTTGAATTTTTCTCGCAGCGAACACAGGGCGACAATGGCTCACGGCGCCTGCGCTGCCGAGTACAGTCCGGACCTCCTGGGCACAGAAGGAGGGGGGGGAGGGGTTCGTGTAAGGACCGCGGCAAGGCGCCCCGCACGCGACCTATTCTTTGCAATATCTAGCCATCCTATCCAAGTTTCTAGCCACTCCATGCAAACATCACCCAGCACAGAGCACACAGCAACCCACCCAGCCAACAGCCCACAACAACAAGCAGAAAGCTGCATGCTGGCATGGCCCCACAAGGGAGGGCTGACTGCTTGCTCCTGGTTATATACCAGTATCTCGCCGTTACATGCAAGTATCTAGTCGTTATGTGCCAGTTTCTATTCATCACGTGCAGGTATCTAGTCATAAAATGCAAGCATCTAGTCATGAGACGCAGGATCTAGTCGTTTTTTGCCAGTATCTAGTCGTTACATACAAATGTCTATCCGTACACGCAAGTATCTCGTCCTTATATGCCATTATGCAGCCGCTATATGCAAGCATCTAGTCGTTGTATGCAAGCATCTAGTCGTTGTATGCAAGTATTTAGTCGTTGTATGCAAGTATCTAATCGGCACATTCACTGCTACCAATAAAACACCGGGGCCTAAGGCCTGATTAACGAGCGCCAAAACCCTGCAGAAACGCCCTCCCTGGTTGCTGAGGGGACCTTGCGATGCATCGGCGGCTGCGGCCCCAGTGCATGGGCTTTGAGGGCCAGCGGAGGTTCGGGCACATTGGTCTGGGTTGCGTAGAAGAACAAGCTAAGAACAATCTCCAAAGGGCCGATGCAGGCGGCGGCCAGGCACCCGGCCACCCACCAAGGCCACCCCGCGGAAACGGAAGCGGCGGCGCAGATGGCGAGGACCGCCATCCATGACGAGAAGAGGATGGAGCTGCGCTGCGGGCGGATGCCTTTGGGCTGGGCTGGGAAGATCCCGAGCAGCACGTGGTGTGCGAGCAAGTAGCCCCAGAAGTCACGGCGCGCGGGCGTGTCGGGCCATGAGCGGCGGCAGAACTCCCAGACCAGCACGATGATCTGTGGTGCGTGTCCCCCAGCAGCCGTAGGATTGGGGCGTGCATTCAGAGCGGAAAGCGGAAATGCGCATGCCACGGGAGGGAGGGGGGGGGGGGGGGCTGGATGGGGCCAAAATGCAACCATCGGGGGGGAGGGGGGATGGGGACAGATGGAGCCGACAAGGGGGCGGGGGGGCAGTGCGAAGTGGGGTGTGATGGAGGGAGGGGGAAGGGGATGATTGCAGCCAGTGGGGGGGTGCGATGGAGGCAGGGGCTCCCAGACTTTTAATTGCGGGGGGGGGGGGGGGGCGTCATAATCCCCCGGCCGGACGCCCCCCAAAAAGTGGCTCCAGTGGCCGGATCCCCAAATACCCCCCGGGATGGACCCTGGACCCCAAATCCCAGAAAAAGGGAAAGTCCAACAATGAAGGTTCATGGGGTTGGGTGGAGGTGGGAAAGGGCAGTTGAAGGCATGTTCCGCGAGTGCTTCGTCCTGGACCTCCCAGAAACGGGTTCCTGTTTGATGTCTGCCAACCCTGAACCTACGAAACGGGGCGGGATCGGCTTTGCAGGTCTTGAGACTGGTCAGGCTCGCCAGAGGTCATCACACTCACCACAGCGTCCTGGGGGAGGGGGGTGACGCCTGGGTGGTGCGCTGTCTGACGCCAGCAGCGCGCATTGGCCTCTCGCCACTTACCCTTGTCGTTTCCTTGAGCCGTTTCCCTCCGGAGGCAGCAGGGCCCCTTGGCCTCTCATCCCCGAGTGCTCTTGATCACCCGGTCCAGCCTACCCTTACCTCCTCCCTGCACCCCCTTCCTTGTGCCCCCAGACCCTCCGGTTTCGCTGCTCTGTGTCGGGTTCAACAGAGGGAGGGCAACTGCCCTTGCCGTTGGCCAGGTGCGTCCGTGGGGGGGGGGGGGGGCGCCTCACTCCCTCAAATCCAAACTCTATCCCTGGGTCCACCGTCGGTGGAAATATGCTTTGGCCTTTCTGCCCTACGTCAGGAGGGGGTTGGGGGGAGGGGGAGGGTATGTCACAAGGGCTTGGGGGCGCAGTCGCATTGAGGGGTCAATCACCTGCAGCATAACATAGCCCCCCCAGCAGATCAGCAGCGTGCCCCAGATCGTGGGCTGGAAGGGTGGTGGCGGGGGCACAGGAGATGGGGACGGCCGGGGCGTGCTGTAGACAACGAAGTCCGTGAGATGGGGCGTGCGGCACGTGAGCGTGTCCCAGGTGCTGTCCACCGACACCAGACCCGTCGGGTCCCAGTCGGCCGGGCCAGAGTCGAAGAAGGCGCAGTTGCGAAACGCATCTTCGAGGCAGGACACCGACGGCAGCTTGACTTTGATGTCGCGATCGGTGTCACGGGACGTCAGCAGGTTTTTGCCGGTCAAGTCCTTGACGGTGATGCTAGTGACTGAGGGAAGACATATGGAGACGCGGAGGGTTGCACAGGGGGTTGCTTTACAGCCCCAATTCAAAGATCTGCCATCCGATGCAACCGCGGGGCTGTCCCCCGCGGTTCGGTATGGGGAGAGCGAAGTGGGCATTGTTCCCTAGGATCTACCCTTATCAAATGGCAAGGGATTAAAGGTTTACAAATCTCATGTTGTTGCAGAAAGCGATCCGCAGAAGCCTCCAACTTGGGCTACGGGTGTAATCAGGCCCGAAGGGCCGCACATAACCCTAATTGGAGGCTGCCGGGGGTCGCATTCTGCGTTTACTAGCCTACTGGCAAATCCTCATGCGCCGTGCCGTGGCACCGCCGTGGCCTAGAACACCCACCCAGCACCCCCTCTTCGTGGGCTTCACTTAGCCACTGGGGGTGGTCACCCAACCCGGCTGAAGCACCCGCCCGAAATCCAAAAACGTCGTAGATGAGGTGCCCCCCACCCTCGGGAGTCAGGCCTTGGACTGACGACGGTCCCCAGACCTTCCCTGGAATCGCCGTATTGTTGGGAACAGCCCAGGCCTTTGCTTAGTGCAGCGCTCACCCTACTCCCGGACGGCGGGTCTGAGTCTGAGGGCAAAAAAAAAAGTTTGCGTGTCTGGGGTTCCATCAGGTCTTTCCGGTCGCCTGCTCGTTGGTTGAGGTCAGTTCCATGGGGAGTGTGGACGGGTAGGGGGGAGCGGGCACGGGAGGGGGCGTTGCAGTGGAGTGGCCGACTGCTCGCAATTGCAGCCTACTGCCCCCGTGGCGTCCTCAACCGTGCCAAGTGGGGGGTCGGTTTTCGACAGGGATGTGCTTAGCCAAGGGGAGATTGAGAGGCCCAACCACCCAGATTTTTGGAAAACCCGGAGACCCAGAAATATCCCACCCCGACGTGGTGGGGGGCTGTTGAACCCCACCCACCCACCCTGACACCCACTCGGAAGGAAAAAGAGCAAAATTTTCTTCCAGCACCTTTGGCACCAGCCCGAGTATTGTCAGAAATGCATTGTATGACACGTTGGGACGCATCGTACAAGGCACCGGGATGTTGCATACGACCCCGACACATGCCGACGCGTCCCGACCCGACGTACGATCCCAATGCATTGTATGGCACACAATATGTGTAGAAATACATGGCATATGAATATAAGAATGACCTGTAAAATATACTTAAGGTTGATATAATATACAATACATGTATGCGGCAGAATATGAATAACAGCATATATATGAATAATCAATAGAGATAAAATGCAGCATGCTCAATAGGTTACCCATATAGTGAGTTAGCCAGCCCAAGGGGGGAACCTGCCATGGCCCACCACCAGTGCCAGCAACGAAGGTTGAGATGGATAGGGGGAAGGAAACATGTAGCTTCTTTAACATTGGCACATTGCATCTACAACATGCCGACAGTGTGTACAAGCAGAGGAGTAGAGGACCGCGTCTACCTACAGCAAAGAGTGTCTACAGACCACAGACCGCCATCCCCATGTGCACGGGTAACCGCCATTATTGACTTTTTTTTTCGGAATGGGGCCTTCGGCCCCCTTCCCTTGGCACTTCACCTCTACAACATGCCCATGGTGTCTACAATTAGCAGAGCACGTCTACTTGTGGCAGACAGTGTGTACAGGCCACAGACTGCTATCCCCATGTGCACAGATAAATATTGTTATTGAACTGTTTTTGGCCCCATTCCTGAATGCTGGCACAACACGTGTCCTGCCTACTTGTAACGGACAACTGTGGAACTGGAAAAATATTTTTGTTGAAAAACAGATCCATACCAGCTATATACGTGTACTTACAATGTGCGACCTAACTTCCCGATGCGTCAGGAGGCGTCGTACACCCAACACATCGGGAGGTGACGTGACACCATGGGGGTCTGCCTGTTGGAATGCTAGACCCGAGAAGGGTTGTGATGGCCAAAGGCCCCAGTGGGGGGGGTCCAGCTAGCGGCGGGGGGGGGGGGTGTCAGGGTACCCCAACATATGTACTTCAAAATGATCGCCACGGCGCACTGATCATTTTGAGGTGCATGTTGGAGTCATAATTGTGGGGTTCAGAAAATTTACCCCTCCGAGGGCGGGTCCTAGCAGCAAGGGTGGGTGGGGGTGGGGCTCCATGTGTGTATGCGCAAAATGCTCAGACCCATCATTCGGCAAAAAACAATTCTGTTGCCTTCGGCAAGGCACCTCGAAGAGACTGCTAGAACACTAGAGTTAGTAGTCAGTGAGTTAGGCTGACAGTCAGTCAATCAGTCAGTCAGTCAGTCGGTCAGTCTGTCAGTCAGGCAGTCAGGCAGGCAGTCAGTTAGGCAGGCAGTCAGTTAGGCAGGCAGGCAGGCAGGGAGTAGGTAAAGCAGGCAGGCAGGGAGGCAGCCAGAAACACCCAGTTTGGTTTTTTTGGTGGCAACCTACATCTACGAGTGATGGGGAGCACCAAGTGTGCAGCCGTGCACGGTGGCGGAGTGGCTATGCACGAAACTTAGTGCTCGGCCGTCGTTGGTGGATCGAATCCAAAAGCGCGGCGGCGATTTTTCACCCTAAACCGCTTTGCAAACCAGGGCCCAATCCTTCCACGCACAACACTGTTGACCCCCCCCCCTTACCCAAAAAAGTGGTACCCAGGCACGGGGGGGGGGGGGGTAGAGGGTTCAAAATCGAAAAATACATCGGGGGATCATTTTGTCTCCCAAAATGATGATTTTACAGGGGGTTGGACATCCAATGACATGACTTGGTGTATGTTACGCCAATGACCCCCCAAAAAAGGGGGGGTATATGGCGTCTGCGCCTCGGCTTGATCTAATAAGCTCTCTTCGAGACGATTTCCGGCGCCTTTGGCGCCAAGATTCTGGCCAACATTGGTCAGGACCTCTGTGGTAGCCGGAGGCCCGGAGGGGGGACAGGGGCGTTGGGTATCTAAACAGGCGGACCCCCATGCGTGACACCCGACGTATGCACACATACATACACATGGAAGCACATCGCTGGTCGTCGATCCCCTTTTCTGGACGGCCCGCTGACTTTCAGGAAAATTTATTGGGGTACCAGTACCCCTTCTCCGAGCGGGGAGAGCGCGAGCTCTGCCAGAGGGGGTGAGTAGCAGGACGCACAGAGGGACAGAAACGTGCAAGCGACTGCTCGTATGGCACCGCGCCGACCCCCTACTTCCGTTGCCGTACCTGGCTCATCCACTGCACTGGTCCAGTAGTACGGCGGGGTTGTGAACTGGAGCACGCGGGTGTCGAACACCGCGCCGTCTGGCAGTCCCTCCTTCGCGTACCAGTCCCGACTGAGCTCCACCGCCACCCCAGACTTGCCGCCGTCTGTCGCGTACGCGCGACCGGGCTGGCACTGCGCGCGCGCGACGCAGAACTGTTCGTGTTCACTGCCGCTTGTCAGACACGCGCGCTCCCCAGAGCCCAGCCCTTCGGCCAAGTAATCCATCGAGCGCTGGAAAATGTCCATCTGCTGCTGCCACTGGACCTGCCCGGGGGGCGCCTTCTGCGCGCGCTGCGGCGCCAGCGCGCAGCCCGGCGACGGGTCGCCGGGCCACAGGGTGCGGTCGGCGCGGTACTCGTCGTATTGGGCGCGGAGCCCGGCGCTCGCGATGTTCAGCAGCCGCTTCGCCTGCGGCCCCGCGGCCCCGGGCGGCGCCCCGTACATCATGATGCCGGCCGCAGCGCCCACGAGCTGCCCGTACTGCGTTGCGGGCACGACGTCGACGGCGGTCGCGGTGCTCGCGAGCAGCACGTCGCGCTCCTGGGGCGTCGCGCTGGCCGCGGCTTCAGCGGAGGTGGTGATGCCTGTCACGACCACACTCATGGCCTGGATGTCTGGAGTGGTGAGGCTGCCCTGCTGCTGTGCCTGTGGAGGGTGTGTGTATGGCGGGAACAGAGGGCGTGAAGACAGAGGGGGCCCGTGATGGCGGATGAAAATGTGCCGTGGCCACCGCGCTGACCCGCATGCACGCGCCCGCCCGCTATTACCGATGATGCGCGGGCCACGGCGCACGAGGGCGCACGCGTAATACTTGTGCACGCAAACAGTTGCCACAAACAAAGGGGCCTTGCTCTATCGCCGTGATGGCTGAGACCTCCCTCCCTCCCAAAAACAAGAGCAGATCCACGGCACGCGCAGCATCCCGGCCTCAGCCCCATATCCCGGCAGCCCAGCCCATGAACGAGCCCAAAGCACAGCAAAGATCGAGGACGACATAAAGGCTGCATCTCTCCTGATGGCCAGCAAAGTTTGGACAAAGTTTGCGGGGGCACCACCCCCAGCCCTTGCCCTTCATGCACCTCTCCTTCCCCTCCACAACGTCCCTGCCCCACGGAGAGCGTTTCTGGGCCCCATTACCGAAGGTGTAAGCGGCAGCTCTAACAGGCGATTTACAGCGTCCCTCCTTCCCACTCCTTTGCTGAGCATGTGCCTTTGAATGTTGCAACGCAGTAGCCCTTGGTACGTGGCTCTGTCACACAACGTAAGTCTACCAAAGGTTCAATCTACACCTTCGCTTAGCTCGCCATTCATTAGGATTCAGCCCCCCCCCCCCCTCTGAGAACCGAGTGCGTACCTGCTTCTCGGCCTGTTGTCTGCATACAGCACGGCATCAGGAAAGTGCTGCGGGTCACCAAGCCGCTCAACGCCTTTGATGGGATCAGAGACACCGTACATTTCCGGCCCCGGGGGGGGGGAGGGGGTCGCGGAGGTCTCGGGTATGTTTGGAGGTCATACTTGAATTCTCCAGGAAATTCTGCACAATTTGATTCCGCGTAAGAGGGAGGGGGGGATCCAAGATTGTCCGGGTTTTGTGTCGATTGTCGAAAAGAAAAATTCGTCGCACGTTCTCTTCTTCTGGACTATTGGAATTCCCCGTTGAATGCTGAGCATTTCGACGATACATAAGTCGGGGGTAAACTCATTGTCCGACGACAAATCTTCGGCGTGGGTTTGGAGGTCTGGAAGGGCAGTGCAACGTCAACGAACCCCCTGCCCTGCCGACACAGCCCTTCCACTGCACAGCCCTCCCGCCATTCCCCTCGACGCATCCCCAGCCCTTCCCCTGCAAACACACATCCCCCCCCCAACCTGCAGCCCCTCCCTTGCACACACCTTCTTGGCCTGCATCGTGCTGGTCAGGTCTGTGATGCCCTGAAGCACGGCCTTCGAGAAAATGGGGGCATTGGGGGTGCCCTGCTTCTGCGCCTGTTGCAGCGCCTGTGATAGGGCCGTCTCCTTGGCAGAGACCGCGGCGGCGGGCACGGCGCGGCCTTCCACGGCGACGGACACCTCCTGCTGTGCGTAACCCCCTCGCTGGTCCCACACCGTCACAGTGTAGGTCACCTGAACACCAGAGCCCCCGGGTGTGCGTCAACGATTTACATCCTCCGGCACGAGGCTTTGACAACAACAACAATACCAAAGGAGAGGGGGTCTCAACCCGGAGTTCCGAACCCCCGTACATCCCCCGCATGTCGGCCGGTCGTCTACGCATGTCGCTGGAAGCCTCGCCGACCCCGCGGTCCGTGCCACACCATCACAGCACCAAGTTGGGTGCTGGGGTCCAGGAATGGTAAGGCGTCGCCAAGTTTTCGACTGTGCACGTAAACACCAGGACGGGCGCAATGCGGTGTGCAGCAGGGCCAGTACCACGGTGGATCGGCACAACTGCGGTGTCACCTGGGGACCGGGTGCCACCCAGAGCACCATTTCCGCATTTCCCTCAGTGTTCGCCTTGTTTTGCATCGCATCTATCCTCCAACCCCCCGCTCTTTGTTCTGAGTGTTGCGCGCGTTGTTGTTGTGCATGTCATCCCGCAAATCGCACATGTTGTTGCACATGTTCGTGCACTTGTTGATGTGGGTTTCGTTTCTGATTTCTTCTTCCGGATGTCTTTGGTGAGGGACTCGTTGCCACCTCCATCTCTCTGCTCGGTGAAGGTCTTCAGCTTCTTCGGGCACCAAAAGCGCCGGAAATTTTTAAAATGCGGGAACCAGGGGGAAGAAATCGCTGCACAAGGAAACGCCTTGCGAACAGGCCACGGCTTACCAGTACCCGGGGGGGGGGGGGGGAGCCCGGGGTCCTCCGCCGGACATCAGAAAATTTATCCTCAGGAAAAAAATGAAATGCTATTGCCTTCGGCAACGCACCTCGAAGAGGGACTCCTGTGATTTGTTCGCCCTCCACCCCCCATCTGTGTGTCGGGCTATGTCAGGTGCAAGAGGAAAAAAGACGACAGCTAAGTCCTCACCGGTGGGGCCCCTCAGGGGGACGAACCTTGGAAAAATGGAGATAGCACCCGGAACCCTGTCATTGGTGAGGGGGCCCATTCAGAAGAAAAAAGTGGAGTGGGACCGGGGTCCGAATCAACGCACAGTGGCGGCTAAAGGCCATGGAGGTCGTTTTTAGGTACACCAACTTTTTTATTGCCCTCTGACCCCCCCCCCCCTCCACTGTATAGGTAAAGCTTGCCACTCAGCCGTGGCCTGCCTGAGAAGCAGAGCGCGGTTTCTGCCGCAAATGTCTTGTGAGAGATCTAGAGACCATTTCACAGGAACCACAACCCAACGACATGACAGAAACCACAGCCCAACGACGTGGGCATCGCCATTGATAGTACGCCAATATCTACGTCTGCCAAGTCCTGCACTCGTGCTGACCACCTCCTCTTATCATGGTATCCCTTGTGCTTCGCCAAACAGTGATCACACGACCAGACGACCGGACTCAGCCTCACGGACCCATTCAGCCTGCGACGCACCGTGTGAGCCCTCCAACCTCCAGGTCAGCCTTTCAATTTGTCGGCTGCTCTTTGATTAGAGTACCAACTGAAATGTGTCTGGATACGAACGTGCCAATGCTGGTGCCAGACAAAATGTGCCGGGGGCAGGGGATTGGGAACACATGCGAGTCGCACTTCCGGCGTGTGCCCATTCTCTCCCGCATTTTTTGCCAACAGGAGCTCAGCCAAATGGCTGAATGCGTTCGGACATTGCCGTTTCGCGCCGGGAGACCCGAATACACCCGGCCCACATCCGGCCCATGCCCAGGGTACCAGGAGTCAATTCAAGGAAACGGAAGGCAGCAGCAGAAAGAGCTGCGGGGCGTGAGCAATACTGCGTGCAATGCATGCAACAAGGAATACAACGACCGCCAAGCGTTCAAGCAGCACCAGAACTGGGACGCTCAAACCGGTGCCCCTGCTCAATGTACATTGCGGTCCCTTACACCACCCCTGGGCCTGTGAACAGCAGCCGCGACGCGACGCACCTGCATGGAGGCAACGGGGTCCAAGGGGTATGGAGCAGTGACAGACATGATGGCTTTGCGCGAGGGCGCGGGGTTCAGTGCGACGACATCGCCAGTGGGCCCCACGTAGGAGAACTGGTACAGGAGATTGCCTCTGGGGGTGTCTGCATCCTTCCAGGCCACGGCTGCCAGCAACAAGTCATCGCCACTGATGATCGTCTGCGCACTGAGACGAAAAAGTTAACAGTGAACCCGGAAATTTGGTGGGGGATCGGAGTCAGAAGCCAACCCAAATCATCCAGTCCAATGCCCATGCGACACAGGACGCCTCAAATACACCACCGCTACGACAACAGTCGCCCCACGGGCTCCTGCTCCACCCAGGAAGAGAAACTTGACAAAACACTCCGCCACACAAAAAGTGCGGCATTCCAGCAGCTGGGACAAACGTGCATCTTGACCTTCGGGGCTGTCTGATGGAGCACTGGCAACACAACAACGCAGGAGGACCCTGTGGTGGTGGGTCAAGTGATCCCCTTTCTCATTGTGTGAAACGGAGTCAGTACACTTCGGAGGCTTGATGTTAGTAGCACAAGGACTGCTCTGAGCAGGGGTCATTCTTCCAAGACAGCTCATCGGTTAGGAGGATTAGCAGTGAGGCACCATGTCAGAGTCATATCCGCGGATGCAAAATCCAGACTTGCCAGTGGCGTATGGTCAGGAAATGTGTTACTTGACGGGCCCCCAATTGCAGTGCTGAGGTGTATCCAGCAGAAATTCCGACCGCGCTGGAGATGTTCTGGCAGGTTGGAGGAGGAAAAATCAGGGAGTCGAATAAAGAGAAAGTCTGTTGCCCTGCTTGTTCTCTGGTTTGCCGGCGTTTAGTGCTCTGGATGAAGTTCTGGACAATGCTCGGATCTAGGGTCGTGTTCGCACTGACCACATCTGGCAGCACTCGACGTCTGCACGGCGCTGTCCATCAGTCGGACTGACCCACTGTTGTGCCATACCTAGTACCAGTGCCAGACCCACCCACGGTTGTGTGACAGTCAGTAGGACCCATGCGCTTGTGTGACATGTGAAACCTGCCCACTGCTGCTCAGTGAAGTAGGTAACAAGGGCAATTGCATACCAGCTCTGCCCACCTTCCGGTGGTATGAATCACCTTTTCCATAGGATCCACAAAGGCAACTATCCTAGGTGAGGGCTTCATAGGCATGATGTACCAGTATGCAGTATTGGGCAGATTGGGATAAACATGAGTGTTCCATCAACTCAGTATTCAGTCTTGTTGGGTTTAGGGCTAGGGTTTGATGGCAGGCTTTGATGCACATATCCCAGAACGAGAACGAGGCCTAACCCTCCGCCCATGCAAGCATCATCTACGACATTAAGAAATGTTCATCTGCCCCTGGCTGATGAGTGCCGGGGGGCGGTGGAGGGTTTTGGAAGGGAGGCACGGGATGTGAAGGTGGCGTGGTGTGGTTTGTTGAGGGCTGCGTTGTGCAGGGAGTCTCCACTGGGCTTGACTGCACGCTGACTGACAATTCCTACTGCGCCCCCATCCCTGTGGTAGGTGGATCGCCTGGTCGTAGTGTGCACCTGTTGCAGTCCAGTAGCGAAGTGGTCCAGGCCGGGCCTGGGTGGCAAGCAGCAGCCGACACGTCGTACACGGTAGCGCCATTGCTTTCCTGAATGCTTTTTGTTTTCACTTGCACGTGTGTCACGTACAGGTGCATGGGGACCAAGTGAAGTCCAGCGGGGTCTTAGCATGTGAAGCGGTTTCGGCCATGATGCACCTTGCCCGAGACGGTCCGGGCACCGCCATGCGGTGCCAGACCCTCCCTGTGGTAGATGTCTTGCTCTTTGGGTCCAATGCGCTTGAAGGGGCTGTCGACCCCACCCACCCCCTCCGCTTGGGGGTGACTGTCAGTTCCGCCTCAACCGCTTGTGTCCGCCCCATTGGCCTCCAACCGTTTTACGAAGGCCAGCACAGCCACTGAAACCGTTTTCCAGCCGCCAAGACCCGCTGTTGCAGCCGATCTTGAAACCTCCTCTCAGCCTCAGCCCCCCTCCAGTGCAGCCGTGGGTGCGCTGCACCGATCCCCACATGGTCCATTTTTGAGCATGTTGTCCTGGGTATGTGTGTCATAGGGTCGTGCATAAACAATGGCCTTGTCCGTACAACACTGGGTCTCGTTTTGGCAACTGTTGTGCTTTTGCCGTTTTTGCGCCAAGAGTGGGAGGAGACCCAAGCATCCGCGCGGGGTGTACACAGATAGGCAATCATGGAAGATAGTATGAATGAGGGTTCACAGCTTCTCCAGTGTCCCCTTTGTGAACTACTTGTGGGGGTGGGGGGCGGGAGGTTCCGGACCACCCACCCACGCCCCTCCTCTGGTGGTGTAGGCCAACTACTGGCATGTCCCCGGCCCGTGACCCCTGCCAAAATCAGGCGAATACATCCACTGCATGTCCCACAGGGCTGTCCTTAAGGCCGAAAAAAAAAACTACCGGCCTGCGGTACGCTCGGACCTCCACAGAGCGCCAGCCGGCGAGTAGCTGCCTCGGGTTGGCCATCAACTGCTGTCGGTCAAGCCCCAACCTCCGTCAGTTAAGTGTCAACCGCCGTCCGGTCGCCGAATCCTGCCGGTAATCTTAGGCCGTCCTTGGTTTGGAAAAACAGAAAGAAATTCCCCATGGACAGCCCTGCTGTCCCAACCCAAAAAAAGGCGACTGCAAAACCCAAGGCCCCAAGAGTCGCGGAGACGACATCGAGTGCTGCTTGGCCAAACCGTTGTTTGCCCAAGGGGAAGGGGCGAGGGCTCTTGCAGGTCAGAGCGACATGCCACATACGTCCCACTCACAGTCTTCACCACCGTCAGTCGGCCCTGTGGCAGCGAGTTGTACGGCACCACGAGCTCCGCTTCGACAGGAGCCCCGTTCACGGGCGTCACGACCACCTTCACCAGCACCTCCCCCGTCACCACCCCAGGCAGCACTCGCAGGCTGGGACCTGTACACACACAGGCAATGGACGAAGGCATGGACATTGGCTTTTGACAACTGCAAAATAGGGTACGCTGCACGCCATGCGCTCCGGAGCAATGCGACAGCCACCCAATGCGGGATCGCAGATGCCACAGCATGACATCACTCCTGTGTAAGGCCTAACGTCTGCTGTACAACGGTTGGGTCGCAACACTCAAGGTGGAACACTGTACAGGCGCCTGCATTGCTTGGAAGGAGCGCCGCAGGCTTCCTTTGTTTGACAGTACCAATGAATTGACTGAACTCCGCCCAAGAGGCACTTGATCATGCCAGACATTACCTGCCCTCAACACTCGGGACAGATTGGACAATGATGCGATATCAAGAACAGGGGAGTCTATCAGACGCACCTGGTAATGCAAGGGTATGGGGTCCATGTTCCCAGAAAATTGCTGTCACCGCCCCTCCTTCTAAAATGTCGGGTTTTCAAAAACAAACCAAAATGCACAGAACATTCCGGACCTCAGCCTGTGGATGAAAAAAAAGGTCTCCATCCCCACACCACTCTGACTGCGCAGAAGCCACCGCAACTCCACCACACCTCCACCAATTCACACCCATTCTAGCACAGCTCCACAGAGGTATTTCCTGGTGCCTTCTGCATGGTTGCTGGTATTTCTTGGTGCCTTCTGGATGGTTGCTGTTATTTCCTGGTGGTGCACCAGGTCTTTTTTTTTTTTAATCTGATGCTTGCCATGGCTCCCAGTGTCCCAATTTCTGCCCCTGTTGGCCCCTGCTGGTGCACCAAGAATTTTCTTTTTTAGTCTGATGCTTGCCATGGTTCCCAGTGTCCCAATTTTGTTGCACCGCGAGTGCACTGCGTCCGCACCGCGGCAACTATTGGTAGTCAAACACCAGTGAACCATTCCAAGATGTACCCACCCAAACAGCCCATAGAACCCCAGAAAACCTTAGTTGCAAGCACACCACCTGTCTTCCTGGTTTTTTTTTGGTTGCCCATAATTCCTGGAGGCTGTTGGGTACTTTTTGTTCTTTTGGAAAACATGTTGATGGTTGTAGTTATTACCATGATGCTATTGGATCCCTGACAGTGTGTAGCTGGCTGAAACTGCTCCTGATGTGCCAGAGGACGACCCTGATGACGCTGACCAGGCACCTGTGTGTCAGCTTTGCTGCCATTGCCAGGCACCTGTCGAAGCACACTGCACATGCAATTTGTTACTATGCACAGCATGCATGGACATTCATCACTGTGAAGCCGTCTCCTTTGTCTAAGTGGCATCAAACTGGCTGAATGGCATGCTGACGGTGCATTGATTGCTGTAGTGTTTCATTGCTTGTTGATCTGACACAGGTGGCTGAAATCCAGAGTTGCACAGGTGCAGTAATTTGGACACAGGGAGGCATGGCAAGCATCAGACGTTAAAAAAAAAATTCTTGGTGCACCAGCAGGGGCCAATCCTACCCTAGTTGGTCCACGAGCTGGCCGACGCGCAAGGGATTCCTGGTCCGAATCCTCGAAGATGCCTGCTACTATTTGCCATTTTTTGCTTCGTGTATTCATTCATGTATTCGTGCGCAGTGTTCAGTGAACATACATTGAACAAGAAGTGGACCTCAGATTGGATCCAACCTAGCTCGACCTCGAGACGCCACCTCAATACTGCATCGAGGCTCCGGTGGTTGAACTGCTGTCATATTGGGATGGAGTTGTCGTAGAGTTGTGGAGTTGAAGGTTGGGATGCAGTAGGGGTGGGAATGCTGCGAGGGCACTCTTGCCACAGTGCACGCGCGCGCTGCAAACTTTGGGTATATCTGGGGACCCATGGGGCCGTATAGCACCCGCTAGGGAGGCCTTAACCACGTGTTGCTATGTCCATGTGGTGCAGGTATGCCGTGCAAACATGAGGTGGCGTAGGCACTGAAGTCTTCTTATCTCACAGCTCTGAAACAACATGTCTTTGTCTTGGATTAGTATGAGGCAGCTGTTGACGAACTGCGGGTTGGCTGGTCGCCAAGTGCAGTTGCCCAATAAGTGACGGTCCTTGAAGCTGATTTGCCGCATAGCGGTTTTCTTTTGGCCATATTTCTCCAGTTTTCCCTTGATCTGGGCACCCACATCCTGCAAATGACAATCCGTGCTTGCAGTTCTGTTTTTTGTCAGCGTGTGTCCTCGGACTTAAAGAAGTGTGTGCCCTTTTGACTTCGTTGATTGTTGTCACGTGTACTTTCTTGCATTCTCGGAGCTCTCTTGTGGGAGCCTCGTCTTCAAATATGTGCATCAACACCTGGACAGTGCTGGAACGTTTGTAGATGACGTTGGTGCCGGGGGCACTGCGCAAAGTGTCCAGAGAAGGGTACCCTTCGTGCAATGCGCAGTCAGAGCAAATGTCAGAGGGCGCATGGTGTGCTGTGCACGGGCCGCGCCGGAATGGAATTAAGCACCCGACAAAACTAAGAGCGCGTGCCGGCGTTCAGTTTGGAGGAGGCGGCATTACCAACCGGCATCCCTGTCCCCCCACAGGCCAACGGACCCCTGATGCACATGGACACACCTGCATCGCCTGTTGGGCTCACAAGGGGGTCCTTCAAATCATAGGTGGTGGCAGACCCTGCGGAGGCCATCGTCCACAAGTAGCCGCTGACGGCGCCCCCTTGGGCCTCGCTCTCCACGATGAGGGCGTCTGATGGGCTGTAAAATCCGTTGCCCTGCGTGTCCCTCAGCCGCAGACGACACGCCAGCCCCGCCTGCGACGAGACGGACACCCGCACGCCGGCGGTCACCGGGGCACAGGGGCCGGCGCAGGTCCGGTGCCGGGCCGTGACGACCACGCGGTACGTCCCCGCTGGGACGTTGTTGAGGAGGAACTTGTTGGAGAAAGGGGCGCTGGAGGGAAAGAGGGTGGGGTGCTTGGCGGCGCAGTGTGTGGCCGTGCTGGTCCAATCACAGATGGCCCACGAGTACGTCGCAGAGGCGCCGGGGGTGACCTGTGGCATCGGCGCGTGGGGCGACTGGCAGGCCGGAGGCACGTGCACCAGGGGGCAGGCACATGGGCAGAAGCAGGGGTGCATTAGAAGGGAAGGGACCTCAAAGGCGGCCCCAGAAGCGGTTAGACAGGCGGTTGGAGGAGGTTGCCAAAGCGATAGGGGGCGGTTATTGTCGGTTACAAATGCCATTGAGGCTGGCACTTGCTGTCAGGGGGACAGTGGCTGGGCATAGGCTGGACGCCCTAGAGGGGGGGGGGGGGTTACCCTGCCCCCCTTCCAATGCATCCTCAGTTGGCGCTGTGGGCGACTGGCCGGAGGCACGTGCACCAAGGCACACAGGCAGAGGGGGCGGGTGCGCAGGCTCAAGGATCAGGTGGGATAGGCCGGGGGGCAGTGTACGCATCATGAGGAACGCACCCGGTCCGACAGCGTCAGGACTACCCGTGAGTGAGAAGGCCGGTGAGGGATATCATGCTCAGGGGGGCACCACAGGGATGGATATCATCCCCCCCCCCGCCGAAAGATGACGAAATGACGAGGAGGAAATGCAGGCTGACCAAAGTATGGCACTGCTCACACCAACCGGCTTTACGGTCTGGACACCAAGGAATTTGTGCACAAAAATGACCCTGCACACAAATTCCCTGGTGCACCAACTAGACTACAAATTTTGGGAGGCTCCACCCCCCCCCCCAGGGTACTTCTCAAATTTCAACCCGCTTGGAACCATTTTTTAAGAAACAAAAACGAAAAAATGAGTGCGGTGGCGACAGTCCTCAGTCCCTCCTCCCCGAGACACCACACAAAGCACTGGGCACAGGCCAATGACGCAGCCCAACGATCACTGTGCAAAGCGTGTTGCAGGGTCTTGTCGACACCAGTTGCCAGCATCCGTCGCATTTCAACCATCTGAGCCTCATCCTCCGAACTGGAACGGGATACGCAGCATCGGATGCCGCACACGACATTCGCGCGCAGCCCATGAAACTGTTGCACGTCCATGCGCAGCAAAAAGCATTCAACACTTGCAACTTCGTAATCGTCATCTGGCCATCTTGGGCCTCCTCAGCCGCCCAGTGCCAAAATAAATACGTGACTATTTTATCCGTCCCTGGGGCCAGTCATACACGTGAAGGAGAGAGGGAAGAAGGCATGGGGGACCTTGGGGCGCGGCATCCTGATTCCATCGCAACCGGCCACACATCGGAGAGAGTGGGAGGGGGTTGAGAGGGCGTGGGTGTGCCAGATGGCCATGAACAGCGGAAACACGAGTCTGACGCCGGGTACATGAGGAGCACCCCGCATTGGGTCTGCAGGATCTGCACGAATGACCAGTGTTACCGACGCCCACCAGCCCCTCAGTGGGACCCACGGCAGCAAACGTGTGGACGACACGCATACCAGAGCAGTCAAATCCAGATCTGAGCCCGCCCGCAGCTGCTGAGTGCTTCCTCCTGTGATCCAAACTGCGAGGGCCCCCTGTAACGCGGTGACTGGCACCGTCACACGCATCCGCAGGCGGCTGCCGCTGACCTTCTGCGTGGCTGAAATGCCATAGGCTGTGCCTGCCGTGAGGGCGCCTGCGGGCAGCACGAGACTGGAGGTCACGGTGTCCAGAGCGGAACCGGTGGTCACAGGGTCGGCCTGCCACAGGTATGAAGCGTCCGTGAAGGGCGCTGCGGAGGAGCATGATGGCTCCGTATAAACTGCGGCGTCCAGCGCCAGTGGATTGGTGACGATGTGGTCCAGGGATTTCGTGGGGCCTAGAATGATGGCGGTTGTCATGGGAATACGGCGCCGTCGCGACTAATGACGGAAGGACCCGCGGGTGTGAGCCCGCAAAAAGCAAAAATAAATTTGTGGGGGCAAATCGCCATGAAAGATGTCGCGTGTGTACTGATGCAGCAAATACGACGAGAGGCAGATGAAGACACAGGGAGAAACAATAACGAGAGGAAAAACAGGAGAAGATCCTGGTTCTTGACTGATACCAAAGCAGGAGAATGCGCCTCCTATTGATCTACGCTGAGTCAGTAAGACGAGAAGATTCACTTGCGAGCAGCCAAAAATGGAGGGTTTCCCCGAAAAGGGGTTTGTCACGGCCACAGAGTCAGCGATCGCCGCGCGGGCCGGACCAGGGGGTGAAGAGCAACGGGTGTGGGTGTGGGTGTGGGTGTGGGTGTGGGTGTGGGTGTGGGTGTGGGTGTGGGTGTGGGTGTGGGTATGGGTGTGGGTGTGGGTGTGGGTGTGGGTGTGGGTGTGGGTGTGGGTGTGGGTGTGGGTGTGGGTGTGGGTGTGGGTATGGGTGTGGGTGTGGGTGTGGGTGTGGGTGTGGGTGTGGGTGTGGGTGTGGGTGTGGGTGTGGGTGTGGGTGTGGGTGTGGGTGTGGGTGTGGGTGTGGGTGTGGGTGTGGGTGTGGGTGTGGGTGTGGGTGTGGGTGTGGGTATGGGTGTGGGTGTGGGTGTGGGTGTGGGTGTGGGTGTGGGTGTGGGTGTGGGTGTGGGTGTGGGTGTGGGTATTGGTGTGGGTGTGGGTGTGGGTGTGGGTGTGGGTGTGGGTGTGGGTGTGGGTGTGGGTGTGGGTGTGGGTGTGGGTGTGGGTGTGGGTGTGGGTGTGGGTGTGGGTGTGGGTGTGGGTGTGGGTGTGGGTGTGGGTGTGGGTGTGGGTGTGGGTGTGGGTGTGGGTGTGGGTGTGGGTGTGGGTGTGGGTGTGGGTGTGGGTGTGGGTGTGGGTGTGGGTGTGGGTGTGGGTGTGGGTGTGGGTATGGGTGTGGGTGTGGGTGTGGGTGTGGGTGTGGGTGTGGGTGTGGGTGTGGGTGTGGGTGTGGGTGTGGGTATGGGTGTGGGTGTGGGTGTGGGTGTGGGTGTGGGTGTGGGTGTGGGTGTGGGTGTGGGTGTGGGTGTGGGTGTGGGTGTGGGTGTGGGTGTGGGTGTGGGTGTGGGTATGGGTGTGGGCAGGCGGTGGTGAAGGGACAACAAGGCCCTTGGAAACGCGGGGCAGTGGTCGTGGGGTTGCGCCTGAGGAGAGGGTACCTTGAAACTGGACGGTCAAATCCGGAGCCGCCCCCGTGCGGCTGACCAACCTCGTGACGCGGTCGCACAGCGACGTGCGCGGCACACAGACCGAGAGGTGGATGAAGACCTCGCCGTTCGGGAGGTCGGCCACGGGCACCACCACCCGCTTGGTGTCCACCGGCAGACCCTTGAGGCGCTTCGCAAGCGCGGCTGCGGCCCCTGGCGTGGCTTGTCCTGCGGGTGTGCGGAGCGGGTGGAGGGGGACGAGCTGCCGCGCCGCCCGGGGCTCAAAGGAAGTTGGTACACCGCGCAATCACTGTACCGGCCCTTTGGAAGCAGTGCACTGCGCCACGGGGCCAACCTGTCGGACAGTCCCCGCTGAATGGCACCTCTGGGCCGTGGGCTTGCACAAGCCCTTCAAAGGAGCAAGGTACTACTTCTGAGTCTTGAAATGATAGCAGTGCACACATGTCCCAACCGTCAAACACAAGCAATGAGCGAGCATGCCACAGCCTCGGTTGCAAGCAGCGTGCCCATCCCAACCGTCAACCACGGGCGGCTTGCGCGGCCCAACCATCAACCATGGGTGGCACGTGCATCCGAACTGTCAACTGCGGCCGTCCGCGGGCAGTGTCCACATCCCTGCCATTCCTCCCCTCGTGTCCAGACTCGTCCCACCCCCTGTGCGACATTTCGTCGGGTTGCGGTTTCTTTACCGGGCCCCGGACAGTCACCCGTTATTCCCTTCGCATGCTGCGTCGGGCCCATTCTTTCTGACGGCCGCTGCAGCCGGTGTTCCTTGTGGTGTCGTTTCCGCGTGAGCGGGGCCCAGTAGTTGGCGCACTGGGGTTGTACTGATTGTTGTGGGGGTCGTTTTACGGTCTTTGCTGCCCACTGCCCTTTACATCCAGGTCGTCCACTCCATCTCTCGCCCCGTTTCCGTGTGCGTGAAGCCCAATTGCTCCACCCCTCTGTCGTCCTGGTCGTCTGCCACCTGCCTCCCCACGGTGCCATGTGCGTGCGCCCAAGCCCCCAAAGAAAAGCTTCGCTTGCTCTCGGTGTGCGCGAAGGGCCGAACAACAAAGTGAAGTGCAAAACAGTCGGCGTATGAACACTGCCATCATACGACGGAGTCCCCCGACACAACCGCCAACAAACGTCGCCCAGTTTTCGGTGGACCAGCAACGGCCGGGGGTTGGCAGTGGGCCATCAGCGACAGGGGGTCCGACTGTCAATGGGGGGGTTGCGGGGGTGGGCGTGCACTTTCCATGCCCCCCCCCCAAAAAAAAAATCAGGGCCGCCCCTTCAGAAACGCCCCGGCCCTAGAGGCAATGGACTGCACGAGGCCAACAGCAATGCACTGCCACGCAGCGGTGGAGAGCACGTGGCGTGAGTATACCCAGTGCCTCCCCCTCAATGTGTTCAATGTGTTGCGCCGTGGCCAAAGGGGAGCCCAACGGCTGCAGGGGGGCAGAGCATAAGGGGGAGTACCTGCGCCATGCACTACTTTGACGGCGGGTTTACCCGGAATGGGCCGGCTGTTAACCCCTCCCAAAATGCCTTACGGAGAGCAAACCCTTGGGTACAAGACCTGTGTAAAGATCCCTCCTTCCCTGGAGAGCGGAACACGGTAGTGCTCATGCCAGGGACCTGGTGTGGTCTGGCACCGGGTCATGCCGGTCCCGCTGCAGGTCCCAAACGGATTGGGCAAATGACACATGGTCTTCTGCGGCGCTCCTTCAGTTCTGGAGCACAGGAACGGCTCTGCGGCGCTGGCCCGGCCAGTGTACTCTTGGCAGGCGCAGTCCGGGAGGTCTTGCGCTGCAAAAAGCGAGTGTTAGAGGAGGGGCGGGGTCGGCCAGGACCAGCACCGCGGCCCCTAAGCCATGTGGCAGGCTGCAGGGACCCCGGACAAGGCAATGCTGTCTGGCACCACCGGTGGCACACATTGCGATGCCCCCAAGGGCGGCCCACCGGATGCCCCGCCCAGCCAGTCCCTTCGGATACGCGCCACACCCCGTCCCCGCCATCCGCTCCGTCCATAGGCTGCCCCAAGAACACAGCCATTGCTGGCCCCAGCAGCCCCCCCTGCGACCGGCGGCTCCCCAAGGGTGACCCCATGAGGAATGACGGCAGGGGTCGACCAATTCGTAAAGTAAACCTTCCAGAATTACAACACGAAGGAGCTTCAAGAATGGTCTTGCGTGAATGATCACGCGCACATTCGATTTTCCGCATGTCAA
Source organism: Eutreptiella sp. 'Long Island Sound 2002' (assembly GCA_964036045.1). Lineage (NCBI taxonomy): Eukaryota > Euglenozoa > Euglenophyceae > Eutreptiales > Eutreptiaceae > Eutreptiella > Eutreptiella sp. 'Long Island Sound 2002'. Next base: position 42,610,621 of record OZ038394.1, on the reverse strand, counting down.
CAACACGCAACGATGCAGGGCTACTGGGGTGGTAGGGTAATGGGTGGGACTTGGTGTTGTAGTGGGAGTTGCGGGTTGGGCCACTTGTGCAGGGCGATGGGTGGGGATGTGTTGGGTAGGTGGTGCCTGTACTGTGGTCAGGTAATGGAAGGGACTCGGCGCTGCCGTAGGAGTTGCGGGCTGGGCCCCTTGCTTCTGCAGGCCCACCTCTTCCGACTTGTGTTGGGATACACCAGAGTAAGTCCGCATATGATGTTCCTTGCTGTGGTGACATCACCCATTCGGCTGGCTTCCAGCCGTTCCGCATGGTGTCCAAAGGTATTTGAGCCTTCAGCCTCCCAAACAACCCGTGTTTGGCCGGTATGTGTGTTCAGGGGAACAAACCTAGGCGCCTCCCCGCAGCGATGTTGTTGAACTTGCCAGTGGGAGGTAACCGGGGGGGGACGTTTGGGGGGGGGGGGGGTGGAATGACGCCTGGTTGTATTGCTGTCTGTGGCTGGTGGCACCACCCTTGCCCTTTCCTTGAACCGTTTCCCTCCATAGGTGGCGGCGCCCATCGGCCTCTCACCATCCTTACCTCCCTACTCACCCTTCCTTTCCCTTGGTAGGCTGTGCCAACGGAGCCCCTGGACCGTCCTTGTTTGTGTCGGGTCCACACAGAGGAGAGCAACTTCCCGCCCCTGTGTGGGCGCGGGGGGGCGACTTCGTGACTATCTACGGGATGGTATGTCTCCCCAACCACGCCAAGCACACACCTGTTGCATCCCAGTGGTAGTCGTACTCGAACTGCTGGCCGAGAAGCCGTCGATTTGTAGTCGAAGCAGGGCTTGAGGCTGGACCAGAGCAGCTTGCATCAAAAGTCACAGCTTCGCATGCAGCACTGCCCGTCGTCTCACAGCATCCGTAGGCCGCCGCGTTGTTGACTTCTTCCGAGTACTCTGCATGCGTTTGGGTTCCGGTCCGAGTGGGGGTTGCGGTGCGAGAGGGGCTGGCACTGAAACTGCGGCTGTCGGTGGCACTTCGTGTTGCCGATTGCGTTGGAGGGGGGGTCACTGTGCACGAGGGAGTGACACTGGATGTGGGATCATTCGTGCGCGTCGGCAGCGGGGTTCGGGTTGGCGACACCGTGCCGCTCGGCGAGTGGGTTGGGGTGAGCGTAGGCATCAGCGAGGGACTGGAGGTCGCGGTGATGGTCGGGCTGTGCGTCGGGCTGGCGGATGGGCTTGCGCTGGCGGTCGGTGTGGGGCTCGGGGACGGGCTCCCGCTGGCCGTCGGGGTGGCAGTAGGGGAGGCAGTAGGGGAGACGGTTGGGGTGGGCGTGCGAGTGGCGACCGGGGTGACGGTCCAGCTGCGCGTGGGTGTGGCAGTGGGTAGCGGCGTGGCCGAGGGCAACTCCGTTTGCGTTTGCGTTGGGCTGGGGGTCGCTGTCGGGGCCGGCGTCAACACGTGGGTGAGCGTGGCCGTTGTAGTTCGAGTGCCGCTGGCCGTGTGACTGCGCGTGTCGGTGGTCGTGCGGACGGTGGTGGCGGAGCGAGTGTCGGTACCGGTGCCGCTGGGGGACGGGGTGGCCGTCGGGGTGGGCGTGTCGGAACGGGTCCGGGTGGGAGTGCCGGTGCGCGTGGGGCTGTACGAGACCGTGCGCGTCGGGTTCTCTATCGTGGGGGGGGGCGTTACAGTCGGGACCCACGTGGCAGTCCCGCTGCTTGTCCCGGTGGCGGAGCGTGTGGCTGATCGGGTCCGCGACGGTGTTCGCGATCTTGTCAGGGACGCGGTGCGCGACGGCGATGCCGACCCCGAAGGGGTGGGCGACGCCGTGCGGCTGCAGGAACGGGACGAGGTCCTGGTCACGGTTTGCGAGCCCGGTGCTGTCGCGGTGGCCGTGGCGGTCGCACTCCCGGTCTGTGTTGCTGTCGCGCTCGGCGTGGGGGTCTGCGACGGGGTGTTCGACGCCGTTGGGGTGCCGGTCGGGCTCACGGTCGCGCGCGCAGTCCGTGACGGCGTCGGCGTGCGCGTCGGCGTCACCGTTGCACTTCCGCTCGGCGTCGGGGTCCAGGTGTGTGTTCGCGACCGCGTCCCGGTCGGAGTCATGGTCCGGCTTCGTGTGATCGTCGGGGTGCAGGTGTGCGTGCGCGACTGTGTGGCACTCGCCGTTGGGGTCCGACTCGGGGTCTGGGTTGGGGTGAGGGAGGGCGTGGACGACGCGGTGGGGGTTGGGGTTGGGGTCGGGGTCGGGGTCGGGGTCGGGGTTGGCGTCCCGGTGCTATCGTCTGTGGCGGTCTGGGAAAGTAAGACGGTGCCGCTGAGGGTGCCCGATGGCAGGCCTGTGAGGCTGACAGTCACCTACGGAGTGACACAGAGACCATAGCAGGAATGTCAGGGCTTTCTTAACCGGGGGCTTCGCTTCAACGAAAGGAGTTGTACCGGGTACGAGACGTTTTTTTTTTAAACAAAAACAAAACCCCTCGGGCCATGCAGCAGCAGCTCATTAATTAGGCACGCAATTCGACGGCACTTGAAGGGAAAACAACGGTTGGAGGGTAACGGCAGTTGAAGAGTACAGCCGGCGGCGGAAGGGTAACCGACGGCGGTTGGGGGTCGCCGTTTGTTTATACAAAACAAGCGTGTCTTCAAAGGCACGCCCTGACCGGGCAGCTGTTGACGAACGGCGATGGGTCAGTCACCGATGGCGGTTGGTCGGCCAACGGGCGGCCAAGCAACGAAAACGGCCGGTGGGTAACCGACAGCAGCCTCCGATTGTTCGACAGCCATTGCCCTCCTGAAACGCGGTCCTCAGCAATCAAGCCAAAAAGCTGCTTTCCGGACTTTTTTGGCAGAGGACACCCACAATGATTCGCATCCCCCGAAAGTCGGCCACAGTCCCGCGCCAACGCGGGAGGGATAGGGGGTTCACGAGTAGCTCAGTGGAAATAGGCCACGACACAAGATGACAGATGTGGTGCGCAAGGGGTCGTACGGGAAGCTTCTCCCAGTTCTTAGTGGAGGATCACGCACGCTTGGACGGTCCACAGGGGAACGCTTGCACGGCGCGCTCGCGACACCGCGAATGCTCGGTGCCAGTGGCGGACCCGATGCAGGAGCTCATTCGTCCGACTCGGAGGTGACGGATCTGGGCCGCAAAAAACGCGAATGCGGACAACTGACTGGATGCGCTCCGTGCGCGCCCTGCAGACGTGCCCGCCACAGCACTACTGCACTGCCGTACCAATTCAGCACAACCGGGGGCCATCCGTACCCACCCCCGTGTTTAGGGACACCGCAGTCATGAAAGCAGTCGGTGGTGGTGAGCCGACCGATGGCGGTCGGACCCGACGTTTTATGTACAAAAAAAAAGACAAAACGTCTCTCAAAAGAGCGCGGACTTGTGCAGGCGCCTTTAGCCTGGCGCAGCAGACAAGCCCGGCTTGAAGGGGCAGGGGACAGGCGAAGCTCTTCCCCCGTCACACATCCCTTCGGAATTGGAAGTCTGTTGGCGAACGGGGGGGGCGGCTGACGCGTTGGACAGAGAGGGGGGGTGGGGGGGGGATGTGGTGCCGCGCAGCGGTGGGTGCAGGCGGCCGTGGTTTGTGGACAGTGAGGACGAGCACCGCAGGCGGGAGTTCTGCAGTTTGTAGACGCGAAGGGATTCGGGGGGCGTTTCTGTACAGGGCGGGCACAGCGCCCAATAGTACATGAGCTTTCCCGTGACCACCCTGAAACCCACCGAACGGGGAAGCGCATGTCCACGGTGCAAAAACAGCGGATTCAGACAGCAATGTCAGTGCGAAACATGGGTTGGTTTAACGCACAGGCGTCGGCGTTAGCCGCAGCCAAATTAGCCAACCGGCCGCAGAGGTGAAGGAAAATGGGGGAAATGGAAAAATGGAGAAAAATGGGGAGAAATGGGGGAAAATGGAGGAAAATGGGGAACTGTGAGAAAGTGCCAAAAATACCCAGTGGGAAATGTCGAAAAAATGTGTGAAATTCGTAGGAAATTGGAGAAAAATCGGAGAAAAATGAGACAATTTGGGACAAATTTCCCATCTTTCCCATTTTTCCACAGCCTTGCCACCTTTCCCTGAGGTGCCTTTGACGGATTTTGCTAGACGAACTGGCCGACTGGAAAAATGGACCAGGCGACAATGGCCGATTTTTCGGCTAGTGCCGAGGCTTGAACGCATCATGAGTCAGGATCTGAGCCGTTCTGTGTAAGGGAACACAGAAGTTACCGCATTGCCCTTGGCCATCGGGGAAAACGGGTCGAAAGTGGCCTACTTTTGGCACAGCGTGAGCACAGCGCACGGCGCGGCCCCTTAGTGAAGCGTATTTCTTGAGGTGAGCCCGTCGGGCTGTGCGCCGACAGACTATTGGCGCGCAATGCCACCGAGACACCCCCGTCACACCTGCTGCGTCTCGCTTACGCCCTCCTCCGTCGCGGTTTCGGTCCCGTCCATCGACAGGGTTTCGGCGTGCGACACGGAGTCGGTCTCGGTCCCGGTCCAGGGCGTTGTGGGGACTGGGGTCGGGCTGAGGGTCGCGGTGGGGTGTGCGGCAGCGGTGGCGCTCAGGGTGGGGACGCGGCTGTGGGTGAGCGTCATGGCCGGGCTGCGGGTGGCCGTGACGCGGGCAGAGGGCGTGCGGGTGGAGGTGAGCGAGGCGGTGGGGGCGACGGAAGGGGTGCTGCGGGGGGACGGGGAGGGGGTGGCGCTGTCAGTGGACGCGCCTTCGGCGCTGGGGCTAAGCGTGCGGGTCGCGGCGGCGAGGAACGAGAGCGTGCGCGACATGTGGAGCGTGGCTGTGGGCGAGGGGGGGGCCATGGGCGACAAAGACGGCGTGAGGGTGAAAGTGAGGGTGCCGCCCAGCTGCGTGTCGGTGGCGGTCATGCTGCTGGACAGGCTTTGGGACGACCCAGCGGTGGCGGTGTCTGCAGAAACGCGGTGCAAGCGGTCCGAGGGCGCACCCGAATGCGTGCCTCATGACTGTGACGGCACCCCTCCCAGTCCTCGTCCGCAGTTCCAACATCGGGACATGGGCACAGTGGCATCATGAACGGCCTCCCCCCTGTCGCAGTTTTTGAACCTGCCCCCTTCATCCCCCACCCAATGGGTGGACAACCAACCCCCACGAGTGGGGGATTCCCTCCTCAAAAGGTGAACACGTACGTACACCCGGAAGTACCAACCGGCATACTCACTCAGCCCTGATGGCACACAGCCCGAACTGCCCGAACCGACCGTCTTCCTTTTGTGGTGCTTCGAAGGGGGGGGATGTGACCTAATTAAAAAACAGACAAATGCAAACCAGAGGTAATGCACTTCGAAGGGGGGGGAGGGGGGGCTGTCTCCCTTCCTTGCTCTTCGAAATAGGACCAAAACCTTCTTTTGCACGTCCACGCCCCACCGCACTACTCCGACTCGGCATCGCATTGGTTTCCCTTGTAACCAACAGTGTGGTTGGCGCAATACATCTACTGCACCCATGGTGCTTGTTCTGCATATGCATATGTGGGGTTCATCCTCCCCGTTCCCATCGTCCCTCCACCCCTCTTGCGGCGGGGCCTCTTCCCCCCGTTCCTCCACCTCAGTCCAGTGCGAGCCAATGCCCAGATTTTCACGCCCCCCACAATCAGCCAAACAGCCAAGCCAAAACGGCTGTGTCAGCTGCGGCGGCCATGTCCCCGCCAACGCCACAGCAGAAGCGTGTCCCCAGGCGCGCGGGGCGCCATTCGTGGGAGGCAGTCCAGTGGCGGAGCTCTTCAATGCCCACTCTCTGGTGAACTGGGCAGGCGTGGTTGGGCTTTCACTGTGTTGGCCGTGTGTGTGCCATCAAGGCTGCGTGAGTATGCCGGTTGGTACTTCCGGGTGCACGGACTTGTTCACCTTTTGAGGAAGGAATTGTCCGCCCACTGGGTTGGGGGCGACGGGGTCAGGTTCAAAAATTGCGAGAGTTGGGGAGCTCGCTCATGATGCCGCCGTAACGATGTCCCCATTTTGGAACTGCCACCAGCTGGCATCATGGCTTTTGGGGCTGGCGTCTGGCATTTTGCCTCCCTGCAGATTTTCGGCTGGGAGGGGGTGGGGGTGGGGGAGTCGATAGAGCCCCCCCTGGCGGGAATCCCCACCCCCAAAAGAAGCTCAATTAACGTATTCTCCAAAAACCAACCTCCCGTGGTCTCAATGGCCCCAAGGGAACTTCCGTGGTTACAAGGCGAGAAGAAAATTGCTCCAGGGGTGGGGTGGGGGGCATGGAGGCCCATTTCCCAACCCACCCGCCCCTTCTTGTCCGCCGTGCCGGGAGGGGGGGAGGGGGTTCAGCGCGGGGGCTGCCTTACCTGCCGTGCCGGGGGGGGGGGGTCGACCCAGCATGTATGGCTCAAAATGATCCCCACGTCGCACCGATCATTTTGGAAAAAACTTTTTCGGGCCAACATTTGTTTTCCAGCGCCAACATCCATTGTTGCAAAACATAGGGCCCGGCACGGAAGCCCATTTCTCCAACCCCCTCGCCCCCCCTTTGGCGGGTGTCCGTGCCACCCCCCCTGCGGAGCAATTTTCAGTTCGCCCACTGGCGATGGCACTTGTGTTGAACGGTGCTAGGCCCCCAGTTGTTTCCAGTGAAAGCCGAGTGCTCCACCGTGGCCCCCCCATGATAACCACAACAGGTACAAGCAGTCACAGTCAGATTCAGAGCGTTTCACCGCGCATGGTTCCTGTCAATTGAGCCCCCCCCCCCCCCCCCTCCTCCTGTGCATTCAACATCCCAATACCCCAGCCACCGAAATACCCCCGCAGCCACTTCAGCGTCTGAACCCCTGGGCAGACCGGATGAGAAATGCTGGGGGCAGTAATGAGGGACTGTAGGACTGGCACGACAGGATGATGGATGCTTTGGACGAACCAGGCCCCTACATACGGTTCCCCTGGACCCCCGCCCAGCCTTCCAGGGGGTTGCAACAACTACAGTTGAGCCAAAATTTCCAGTGGAGCATGCGGAATGGTGTTCTAGGGGCTCTCGGGACAATGGTGGTGTCTGGACCGCTTGTTCGCTTTTTGGCGTGCGCCTAACAATCCACGCACACCGGAGACGGCAAACGCCATCGCTGGAAAACCGATGGAGACAGGCATCCAGTTTTGCTTGGACAAGGTGGTGTCTGCGCACGGGGGGTTGGCCACCAACGCAACGCAGCATCGCCGGTATGCACGACCTCCAGAAAGCAAAGTTCTTGGGGGTACCGAAAGAACAAAATCATCTGAAGGACATATAGTCAGCGAACGAAGCCCCCGGAAGGCTGAAGCTGTTTCACAGAGCCGTCCATGAGGAGCAGGGATGTGCTTATCCACTGGGGCGGGGGGGGGGGGCAGGGGGGGGGGGGTGATCTGGCGGGCCAGGCCAAACTACATTAACCAAACAGATTTTCCTCTAGGAATGAAATTTTCAATAGAGAGCCTCCAAGTAAAGGCCCATTTTAGGTACACAAGAGTCTTTTTTTGGCCCTCATACCCCCCCATCCATCCCCCCCGCCGCCGTCCCATCGGCCAAACAGTCAGCACAACCCTGATTAGGAGTTGATGAAAATGGTCTACTCCGAGGAACATCAACTGCTTGCCTTTTGCCTGTTCTGTGTCCTGCAGCAATGTCTGGCCTTCGCTGACGCGCACCTTGTGCCTGGCTGCCCAGTACAACGCAAGATATGCATTATGTACGATCCATATTGCCCCTGCTCCACCCTTGCCAACTACCCCAGTGCCCAAGGTAGCAAGCAACCCCGACTGGGGAGTGCAAGAAAGGCCACAGCCCCCCCCTCCCCCCCACACACACCACTTCAGATACCACAAACCCCCTGCCACAAACCTTCGAGCCTCATGATGTGCATGCACGTCGTTGGCAGTTTTGCTGCATCCCTTGGGTGTCGCATACCTGTCCAAAGTGCGGTGCCCGTGGACGATCCGGTAGGTGATCCCGAAGGCTCTTCGGACTCCGTAACCTCGGGCGACTGCGATGCTGTGACACTGCAGGACAGAGTGGCGGTTTGCAACACAGTCAGCATGGGGGTGGCACTGCTGGAAACGCTGCAGGTAAGAGTGGGTGCAGCTGCAGCAGATGCCGTGAGGGTCGTAGTGCCCCCGGGGCCGTGGCTTTGGGTTTGGGTGGTGCTCCGGGTGACCCTTGGCGTTGCAGTGGCGGTTGACGCAGGCTCTGCGCTGTTGGTGGCAGTGGCAGTGGGCCCCGACACTGAGGACGTGGGGTTGAAAGTGATGCTGGGCGTCGGCGTGTGGGAGAAGGATGGCGCAGGCGTTGAGGATCCGGAGGAGGGTTGCGTTGGGGACGCAGTGCGACTAAAGAAGCAGAGAGGCGTTGAAGTAGTGGTGGAGTAGGGTAGGGGCACCGCAAAGACATGCGCAGTCGTCTCTCTGTGTTGCTCCCTCTCTCTTTTGCTCTGCCTTTTTGCTTCATGGCTCCCGGCTATCCACCCGGGGCCTCCCCAGCTTGCTCTCTCTCTGTCTCTCTCCCTCGCTCTCTCTCTCTCTCTCTCGCTCTCGCTCTCTCTCTCTCTCGCTCTCTCTCTCTCTCTCTCTCTCTCTCTCTCAACTACTAAGGACGGCATTGATTCTGGAGGGTTGAACGTCAAGAGAGAGAGAGAGAGAGAGAGAGAGAGAGAATATTTTGCTTTGTCGGTCCCTTTTGCTCTCTCTCTTTCTCTCTCTCTCTCTCTCCCTCTTGATCGCTCTGTCTTGCTCGCTGGCACGTGCTCATGTCAAGAGAAAGGGAGCAGGAGCAAGAGAGAAATGGAAGGAAGACACATAAAGGGCAATGGTTTGTGTGTGTGTGTGAGTGTGTGCAAGGGAGGGGGAGCAAGAGACGGAGAGCGCAACACGCATGCACGCACACACACACACACACACACACACACAGAGCAGGAGAGTAAGAGAGCAAGAGAGAGCAGAGGCATCTCTTGCGATGGCTCTCTCTCTCCCCCTCCCTCCCTCTCCCTCTTTCTCTCTCTCTCTCTCTCTCTCTCTCTGTGTGTGTGTGTGTGTGTGTGTGTCTCTCTCTCTCTCTATCTCTCCCTGCAAACAATACCGCCTTCAGTTAGCATGAGGTTCCACCGAACGGCCTCTGGTTAACCACTGTCCATACTCCAGGCATTCGGGGTGTCAGAGGATTACCCGTCTGGTACCCCGAACGGAAGGGCTTTGGTAAGTCAGGAAGGGGGAAAGCGCCAGATGGTCAGCAAGCTGAATGGGATGAACTCATGGGATGTCCCTGTAAGTTGGGAGGCGCATCCCGGTAAATCGGGGGGCCTGTCGAGTGGTGGCCATGACAGCGGCCCATACTCGTCTCTCCTCCTGGGCACGGCCTTCATCGCCAGCGACAGCCCCGCAGCCGTCGTGGGTGAACGGGATGCTTACGCGCTGCCCTTCTCAGCCACGCAAGAGCGCAGGGCTACCGTGTAGATGGTGCACCCACTTGGGGGCATCTTGCGGTAACTTGATGACCCTTCCTCCCGCACTGACTACCGGAGGGGGGGGGGGGGGTAAAATTAAGGACATGCCAAATTTGGAATAGCGAAATTCCTTGCGGAGAAGATTGGGCACAAATTCTTAAATACCACTGCAAATTTTGGGACAAAATTCCTAGATTGTGGCAACAACAAGCACAGACCATGAATGGTGATTAATACTTTCTACTTGCCTTTGGTTGGTTGCTGTTAGTTCCTGGATGCTTGCTGTTATTTCTTGGAGGCTTCTGGATGGTTGCACTTATTTCCTGGGGGCTTCTGGCTAATTGCTCATACTTCCTGGTGGACTGTAGATGTTTGGCTCCTACCAACACATTGCAGCGGCTCCAACTAGCCTGCAAAAAAAAGCGGGACTCTGGACAGCAAAGGGCGCGGGCAAAATGGGAATGCGCATGCCAAGAGCGCTAAAAATGACACGTAGAAAAATGGCTTCGGACATTAAAACACCACGGCAAAAGGTGGCACACTTCTGTAGTGCCAAACTTTGCCATCCAAAATTTCGTTCCGCATCCTCCACCCCCTTGGGGTACTTGATGAACCCAGCCCCGGATGCGGACTAGGGCTCCGTGAAAGGTCGGTGGCGGTGCATAAGAGGCCAGATGCTTTCTCGAAATGGGAAGAGGCGAGGGAATGCTGCTTGAGGGATGAGGCAGTCGTGATCCGGACCCGTAGCCATCAATGGCCGCATTCGGTTGATGGGCAGCCCAATGGTGGGTGTTGGAGCGTGATGTCAGTTCAGAGTCCACTTCACAACTCAGGTGGCAAGAGGTTTCAGACCTCCCCCGACCCTCTTCAGTGACTCAGCGTCACTGGCCATCAAACGCCGGGGCTTTCCCCGATCCCCGCTATCCCCCAGAAAAAAAATTGTCCCACTACATTCGGTTCGGCAACTGCCGGCGGGTGGCCTCCAAAAACGTGAGCTGATCGCCAACCGCCGTTGTTTAACAGACAAACGCCAAACCAGATTCCTGTACCTTCCTTTACCACGAAAAAATTTTTTTGTCCCCGGGGCTGTGTGCAGTTCAGTTCCGGACCGGCTGCAGTAAGGACCGCCGTGATTGTTGGTTGACAGGTGGGCCAATGGCCAACCGATGGCATTTGATAGGGCTCCGCATCAGGGACAAGACCACGGGGTACGTGTCGGGCCGGACCCCCACTCCAGGACCCCCCAACCAACACCAACGGTGAACGATGCGGAACAGCCAACTTTGGCACCAGTGGCCCTGGAAATTTTTTTGGCCTCCGTCAGGGCATAGAATTCCCATTTCCCCATTTTCCCCCATTCATGGTGAGTGGTAAGAGGAGATCCCTTGTGTACACTCAAAATGCTCAGAATGAAACAGGGAATTCAAAAATGCCCCCAACACCCGAAAAAAAAAAACTGACCCCCCCCCCTCTGGACCCCCCTGCCCACGCCGCCGGGGTCGAAACGCAAAGAGGTAGCAGTGTCTCAGGACCACCCTGATCAAGTGCGTGTGGGAGAGGGCCGGCGACCTGTGGCTCTCTGTATCACCCCGCGCACAAGAGCATGTCATGGTAGGCGTTGCAGACAGGGTGGGCTGCGGCGACAGGCCCGAGGTGGGGGTCGCGGTCTCGCTGGGCGGGGAGGCGCTCTCGCTTGGCGAAGCGGTGGGCTGCTGGGCCGGGGAGAGCGTCGCGGATGCCCCCGGGGTAAAGGTGGCCGACACTGAGGCAGAGGGGGGCGACCAGGACGGCGAGATCGAGACCGCGAGTGTGGGAGTAGTCGTGACGCCCGCGGACGCAGTATCACTGGCCGCGGGGGTCCCTGTAGTACTCCCGACGTCAGTCGGACTGGGCGAGAGGCTCGCAGTGGGTGAGACGGACGCGGTGCCGGGGACCGAGACGGTGCCCGTGGGCGGCTCCGAATGGGATGCCGTGGTGGTGTGGGGCGCGGTGGGGGTCGGGGTGGCGGTGTGGCGAGCGGAGGGGACCTTGCTGAGGGTGTCGGTGAGGGTTGCAGTCGGGGCGTCGCAGGCGGTGGGGGTACGGCTGAAAGTGGTGGTGGGCTGGGCTGTGGGGGTGGTGGTCCAGGAGAGGCTGTAGGTCGCTACGAGGGTGGCGGAAGGGGTTGGGGAGGACTGCAAGGAGCTGGAGGGGGTCGCGGAGGCCGAGGGGGGGGAGGGAGAAAGGGCAGCGGCCTGCGACGGAGTGTCGGTGGTGGTGTCGGGCGCGGTGGGGGTGGCGGTGGGCGAGGGCGGTTGGGTGGCGGTGTGCGAGTAGAGGTTAGAGGCGCTGAGGGTGGCGGTGGGTGTGGCGGATCCGGGGACAGTGGGAAGCAGCGATGATGTGAGGGTGAGGCTGCCAGTGAAGGAGAAAGCGCTGGAGGAGGTCGGGGTGGGCGTGGGAGTGGGCGTGGGGGTGGGCGTCGGCGTAGGGGTAGGGGTAGGGGTTGAGCTGGGGCTGGAAGTGGCCGTGGGTGTGAGGCTTGGCGTGCCTGTCGCGGTGACGCTTGGCGTTTGTGTTTGGGTGCGGCTGGTGCTCGGTGTAGGCGTGGGGGAGGGAGTCGGGGTGAGTGTGGGGGAGACAGTCGTAGAGGGGCTAGAGGTGGGAGTGGCGGTGGCAGAGGCGGTGCGGGTGGTTGTGCCTGTCGCGGTGGGGGTGTGGCTGGGACTGGCAGTCGGGGTGGAGGTCTGGGTGGGGGTCGTGGTTGTGGTGGGGCTGCGCGTCAGGGTTGGCGTGCCTGTGGCAGTGGGGGTGGGGCTGGGGGACAACGAGGGCGTCGGGCTGCAAGTACGGGTGGGGGTTGATGTGGAAGTGGCCGACGCTGTGACGGTTGGGGTGCGGGTAGACGTCCTTGTCAGGGAGGGTGTGGTGGTGTGTGTGGGACTCGCCGAGGGCGATGGCGTGCAGGTTTCTGTCATCGTCAGAGTGGATGTCACCGTGTCCGTAGCGCTCGTCGACGCGGTCATTGTGGCGGTTCGCGAAGGCGTCTTGGTTGTGGAGCTGGTTTTGGAGGCGGTGAAGGACAGAGTTGTCGTTGCGGTGAGCGAGCAGGTAACAGTCACAGTGCCAGTATCGGTTGGCGATAGCGAGCTTGTCAATGTGTGCGTCGCGGTGCGAGACCGCGTGGCTGTCCGGGTAAAAGTTGCTGTCAGGGTGCCGGATGGGGTGGGCGTCTGGGAGGGAGTGGGACTAGATGAGGAGGTTGTTGTTCCTGTTCGTGTGGGTGTTCTTGTCTGCGTGAAGGTGAGGGTTCCCGACAGCGTGGGTGTGGTCGAGAGCGTAGGAGTGCATGTGGGTGTCGGTGTCGGTGTGGAGGTTGGTGACAGGGTGGGCGACGGGGTGGGGGTCAGCGTCCAAGTAACTGTGGCAGTGATCGTGGGGGTTAGTGTTGGGGACGACGTGGGTGTCCCACTCGGGGTGGGCGAAGGCGTGGGTGTGGGCGTGGAAGATGGTGTAGGCGTGCCTGTGAGTGTCGGTGTTGGTGTGGTCGAGGGCGTGGGTGTCGGGGAGCAGGTAGGGCTTGACGTAGGGCTGGGAGTCGGTGTCGATGTAGGAGTCGGGCTGGGCGAGGCCGTGGGTGTGCCCGTCGGAGAATGTGTAGGTGTCGATGTACCCGTAGGTGTTTCGGTTTGCCATGGCGTAGGGCTGGCTGTGGGGGTAGGGCTGGGGGTGTGGCTGGGCGTCGGTGACGACGTCATTGTTGGACTGGGGCTCGGTGAAGGGGTAGGCGATGCTGTTGGAGATGGTGTAGATGTGGTCGTCGGACTCGGCGTGGGCGACGGTGTGCCAGAGGGCGTGCCCGACAGCGTGCCAGATGGAGTGTCCGAAGGAGTACAGGACGGTGTCGCCGTTGGGGTGGGACTTTGGGTTGACGTTGATGTGGGAGTTGGTGTAGAGGTTGGCGTAGAAGATGGGGTGTAGGTTGCAGTGGGGGTTGGTGATGGCGTGCCAGAGCATGTGGGTGTGGGTGTTATCGTTGTTGTCATTGTTGGTGTGGGACTTGCTGTTGGTGTGGGTGTGCAGCTGGACGTTGACGTTGGGCTCGGGCTGAGACTTGGTGTGACTGTCGGTGTTGGGCTGGCTGTGTCGGATGGTGTTGCGGAGGGTGTTCCTGAAGGAGTATTGGAGGGCGTGGGCGACGGTGTACATGAAGGCGTGACGGTGGGCGTTGTGCTGGGTGTCGCAGATGCTGTGGGGCTCGATGTCGGGCTAGATGTTGCAGTGGAGGTGTATGTTGGGGTGGGTGATGGTGATGGTGTGCTGGTACAGGTGGGTGTAGTGGTTGGAGTTAGCGAGGGTGTGCATGAAGGGCTCGAAGTTGGTGTGGGGGTGGGTGTAGTCGAAGGTGTTTGCGACGGGCTATTTGTAGGGGTACTGCTTGGTGTGACACTCGGCGTACCACTGGGCGTGGGCGATGATGTGGTTGTAGGAGTGGGTGTCGGTGTGGGAGTTGGACTTGCAGTTGGGGATGGTGAGGGTGTGGTCGATGGTGTGCATGAAGGTGTGTGGGTGGGTGTGACTGTTGGTGTGCAGCTAGGGGTTGGGCTGGGGGTGGCAGTAGCACTCGGTGATGCCGTAGGGCTAAGTGTCGATGTACTGGATGGGGTTAGAGATGGTGTGCATGATGGAGTGCTGCTGGGTGTGGGGCTGGGTGTAGGGCTGGGTGTCATGGACGGCGTGATTGTCGGAGTGGTACTTGGCGAGGGCGTAGCAGTAATTGTAATTGATGGCGTAGGTGTGGGTGTGGGTGTGAGCGTGGGTGTAGGAGAGGGTGTGGGCGTGGGCGAGCTGCTCGGTGTGGATGAAGGCGTGCCGCTCGGTGTACTGGATGGAGTACCAGTTGGCGTGCTAGATGGTGTGTTAGATGGTGTGCCCGACGGTGTGGATGTAGGAGTACCAGTTGGCGTGCTAGATGGTGTGTTAGATGGTGTGCCCGACGGTGTGGATGTAGGGGTGCTGGATGGTGTGTTGGTAGGGGTGGGGCTAAGTGTTGGTGAAGGAGTGGGTGTTCCTGTTGGGGATGGGCTGGGCGTGCCTGTAGGTGTCATGGTGGGTGTATCAGACGGTGTAGGTGAGGGCGTGAGGCTGCTGGTAGGTGTGGGGCTCGGTGTAGCGGTTGGTGTCCCAGATGGCGAACTGGATGGTGTGCCAGATGGCGTGGTTGTGGGTGTGCTGGATGGTGTGTTGGTGGGTGTGGGGCTGGGTGACGGTGAAGGAGTGGATGTTGCTGTGGGAGATGGGCTGGGGGTACCTGTCGGTGATGTTGTAGGTGTGCCAGATGGCGTAGGTGAGGGTGTGAGGCTGCTTGTTGGCGTGGGGCTCGGTGTAGCGGTTGGTGTCCCAGATGGGGAATTGGAGGGTGTGCCAGATGGCGTGGATGTGGGTGTGCTGGATGGTGTGTTGGTGGGTGTGGGGCTGGGTGACGGTGAAGGAGTGGATGTTCCTGTTGGAGATGGGCTGGGAGTACCTGTCGGTGATGTTGTAGGTGTGCCAGACGGCGTAGGTGAGAGGGTGCCGGTGGGTGTAGGTGTCGGACTCGGTGTAGCGGTTGGTGTCCCAGATGGGGAATTGGATGGTGTGC
Organism: Eutreptiella sp. 'Long Island Sound 2002'; assembly: GCA_964036045.1. Classification (NCBI taxonomy): domain Eukaryota; phylum Euglenozoa; class Euglenophyceae; order Eutreptiales; family Eutreptiaceae; genus Eutreptiella; species Eutreptiella sp. 'Long Island Sound 2002'. Next base: position 42,595,559 of record OZ038394.1, on the reverse strand, counting down.
CAGATGGCGTGGATGTGGGTGTGCTGGATGGTGTGTTGGTGGGTGTGGGGCTGGGTGACGGTGAAGGAGTGGATGTTGCTGTGGGAGATGGGCTCGGGGTACCTGTCGGTGTCATGGTGGGTGTACCAGATGGCGTAGGTGAGGGGGTGCCGGTGGGTGTAGGTGTGGGGCTCGGTGTAGCGGTTGGTGTCCCAGATGGCGAACTGGATGGTGTGCCAGATGGCGTGGATGTGGGTGTGCTGGATGGTGTGTTGGTGGGGCTGGGGCTGGGTGTTGGCGAAGGAGTGGGTGTTCCTGTTGGAGATGTACTCGGGGTGCCTGTCGGTGTTATGGTGGGTGTGCCACTTGGTGTGGATGAAGGCGTGCCACTGGGTGAGGGAGTAGGGCTTGGGGTCCCAGAGGGCGTACCAGATGGTGTCCCAGATGGTGTGCCCGATGGTGTGGATGTTGGGGTGCTGGATGGTGTGTTGGTAGGGGTGGGGCTGGGTGTTGGTGAAGGAGTGGATGTTGCTGTTGGAGATGGGCTCGGGCTGCCTGTCGGTGTTGTTGTGGGCGTGCCAGACGGCGTAGGTGAGGGTGTGCCGGTGGGTGTGGCTGTGGGGCTCGGTGTAGCGGTTGGTGTCCCAGATGGCGAATTGGATGGTGTGCCAGATGGCGTGGTTGTGGGTGTGCTGGATGGTGTGTTGGTGGGTGTGGGGCTGGGTGACGGTGAAGGAGTGGATGTTGCTGTGGGAGATGGGCTGGGGGTACCTGTCGGTGATGTTGTAGGTGTGCCAGATGGCGTAGGTGAGGGGGTGCCGGTGGGTGTGGGCGTCGGACTCGGTGTAGCGGTTGGTGTCCCAGATGGCGAACTGGATGGTGTGCCAGATGGCGTGGATGTAGGTGTGCTGGATGGTGTGTTGGTGGGGCTGGGGCTGGGTGTTGGTGAGGGAGTGGGTGTTCCTGTTGGAGATGGACTCGGGGTGCCTGTCGGTGTCATGGTGGGTGTGCCACTTGGTGTGGATGAGGGTGTATCACTGGGTGTGGGAGTAGGGCTTGGGGTCCCAGAGGGCGTACCAGATGGTGTCCCAGATGGTGTGCCCGATGGTGTGGATGTTGGGGTGCTGGATGGTGTGTTGGTAGGGGTGGCGCTGGGTGACGGTGAAGGAGTGGAAGTTGCTGTTGGAGATGGTGTAGGTGTGCTGGATGGCGTGCTCGTGGGGCTATTGCTGGGTGTTGGTGAAGGAGTGGCCGTTGCTGTGGGAGATGGGCTTGGGCTGGGTGTTGGTGTCGTGGTGGGTGTGCCGGACGGCGTGGGTGAGGGTGTGCCACTGGGTGTGGGAGTAGGGCTTGGGGTCCCAGAGGGTGTACCAGATGGTGTACCAGATGGTGTACCTGATGGTGTGGATGTGGGTGTGCTGGATGGTGTGTTGGTAGGGGTGGGGCTGGGTGTTGGTGAAGGAGTGGATGTTGCCGTGGGAGATGGGCTCGGGGTGCCTGTCGGCGTCGTGCTGGGCGTGCCAGACGGCGTGGATGAGGGTGTGCCACTGGGTGTGGGAGTGGGGCTTGGGGTCCCAGAGGGTGTACTAGATGGTGTACCGGTTGGCGTGCCCGATGGTGTGGATGTGGGTGTGCTGGATGGTGAGCTGGTGGGGCTGTTGCTGGGTGTTGGTGAAGGAGTCGATGTTGCCGTGGGAGATGGGCTGGGGGTACCTGTCGGTGTTATGGTAGGTGTGCCAGATGGCGTAGACGTGGGTGTGCCACTGGGTGTGGGAGTGGGGCTTGGGGTCCCAGAGGGCGTATTGGATGGTGTCCCAGATGGTGTGCCCGATGGTGTGGATGTGGGGGTGCTGGATGGTGTATTCGTCGGGCTGGGGCTTGGTGTTGGTGAAGGAGTGGAAGTTGCTGTTAGGGACGGTGTAGGTGTGCTGGATGGCGTGCTCGTGGGGCTGTTGCTGGGTGTTGGTGAAGGAGTGGCCGTTGCTGTGGGAGATGGGCTTGGGCTGGGTGTTGGTGTCATGGTGGGTGTGCCACTTGGTGTGGATGAAGGTGTATCACTGGGTGTGGGAGTAGGGCTTGGGGTCCCAGAGGGCGTACCAGATGGTGTCCCGGATGGTGTGCCCGATGGTGTGGATGTTGGGGTGCTGGATGGTGTGTTGGTAGGGGTGCTGCTGGGCGTCGGTGAAGGAGTGGAAGTTGCTGTTGGGGACGGTGTAGGTGTGCTGGATGGCGTGCTCGTGGGGCTATTGCTGGGTGTTGGCGAAGGAGTGGCCGTTGCTGTTGGAGATGGGCTTGGGGTGCCTGTCGGTGTTATGGTGGGTGTGCCACTTGGCGTGGATGAGGGTGTATCACTGGGTGTGGGAGTAGGGCTTGGGGTCCCAGAGGGCGTACCAGATGGTGTCCCAGATGGTGTCCCAGATGGTGTGGATGTAGGGGTGCTGGATGGTGTGTGCGTAGGGGTGCTGCTAGGCGTCGTTGAAGGAGTGGATGTGGTTGTTGGCGATGGTGTTGGTGTGCTGGACGGCGTGCTCGTGGGGGTGGGGCTGGGTGACGGTGAAGGAGTGGATGTTGCTGTGGGAGATGGGCTTGGGGTGCCTGTCAGCGTGATGCTGGGCGTGCCAGATGGCGTGGATGAGGGTGTGCCACTGGGTGTGGGGGTGGGGCTTGGGGTCCCAGAGGGTGTACTGGATGGTGTACCAGATGGTGTACCCGATGGTGTGGATGAGGGCGTGCTGGATGGTGAGCTGGTGGGGCTGTTGCTGGGTGTTGGTGAAGGAGTGGATGTTGCCGTGGGAGATGGGCTTGGGGTGCCTGTCGGCGTGATGCTGGGCGTGCCAGATGGCGTGGATGAGGGTGTGCCACTGGGTGTGGGGGTGGGGCTTGGGGTCCCAGAGGGTGTACTGGATGGTGTACCAGATGGTGTACCCGATGGTGTGGATGAGGGCGTGCTGGATGGTGAGCTGGTGGGGCTGTTGCTGTGTGTTGGTGAAGAAGTCGATGTTGCTGTGGGAGATGGGCTGGGACTACCCGTCGGTGTTGTTGTGGGTGTGCCAGACGGCGTAGATGATGGTGTGATGCTTGTCGTAGGGGTGGGGCTTGGTGTGCTGGTGGGCGTACTGGACGGAGTACTGGATGGTGTATTGGTTGGTGTGGATGAAGGTGTGTTGGAGGGTGTGCTTGTGGGGGTGTCACTGGGCGTTGGCGACGGTGTACTACTGGCTGTGAGCGTAGGGCTCAGTGTGCCAGAGGGTGTTGTGGATGGGGTATCGGATGGCGTACCGGATGGTGTGGTTGTAGGCGTGCTGGATGGTGTGCTCGTGGGGCTACTGCTCGGTGACGGTGAAGGAGTTTGTGACTCTGTTGGTGTTGGGCTGGGACTACAAGATTGCGTAATGGACGGTGTAGTGGATGGTGTGATGGATGGTGTGATGGATGGTGTGATGGATGGTGTGGTGGATGGTGTAATGGATGGTGTGGTGGATGGTGTGGTGGATGGTGTGGGGCTTGGTGTGAAAGTGGGAGTACCCGTTGCAGTTGGCGATGGCGTTGGGGTGACTGAGGGTGAGAGTGTTGGTGTGGAGGAGGGTGTGACTGTCGGTGTGAAGCTCAGTGTGGGTGTAGGGCTTGGAGTGGTGGATGGCGTCGTAGATGGTGTTGGGGATGGTGTATTGGATGGGGTGCAGGTAACAGTTACACTGGGACTTGGTGTGCTTGACGGGGTGCTGGATGGGGTGGGCGTGGGCGTACATGTGGGCGTTAATGACAACGTCGGCAATGGAGTTGACGACAGCGTATTCGTGGGCGTAAGAGTGGGGCTAGTTGTCAATGTAGGTGTATGTGTGCTCGACTGAGAAGGGGTGGGCGTTGCTGACGCAGTGTTTGTTGGTGTTGTGGTGGCGCATGTAATTTGAGGTGCGCAACAAAACAATATGACAAGCAACCGAAAGTAGGTGAACACCATTGTGCTACTACAGTTGCTCTCACGCTTGGGCTTTGGGAAGTTACTGAAATAGCATCCACCAAAAAAGATAGAGAAAATCTTACAATCGACGAAGCCTCCGAAGAATGAGACAAACTGGGCCCATGCGCTGAAACATGAATGGGTTTGTGCTATTTGACATCGCAAGAAGTGGGCAAGATGCATCGCAAGAAGCAAGCAAGACGCAGGCACTTGTCCCCTGGCTACATTGTACATGGTGCAATCTTTGTGTTTTGGTGTGCACCGCGCTGTATGCATGACAACAAAAAAGATGGCACAACACTACGTTTGTTGTACCCTTACGCTCACAACTTAACTCGCCGTGCTCTGAACGGTTCGTGGTTGACCCGGGCACACGAAACGATGACGTGCATGATGGTGCGGGGATTCACGCAATAACGCGGGTATCATACCCGAGACTCAGAGTAGTTGAATCCCGTATGATACCCGGATTTCGGCCACAATCTTGGGGATGGGAAAGTAGAGAATCCGGGAATCGATGGGGGCAAATTGAAACAAGTGCATGAAAGGCGGCCCACAAAGGGGTGGATTCTTCTTTGGTTGTAGGCCACCCCTCCCCTTGCGGATTCTATCCTATTGCGGATTCACACATAGTCCGCAGGACCTAGTGCACACACAGATATACAGTGCATATCGTCCACGCTGCTGCGAGCTGTTCCTCCTCAAGCAACAAACGAGCAAAAGGCAAGCAACGTTATAGGCGGGGTATGCTACCGTTTAGGCACATGACACCTGCTACAGCACGAGAACGTGAGCATGTCATGTTGCAGTTGAAGGCCTTAGTGAAGGTGAGGGTTGAAAGTAGTTTTGCTTGGTCCCTTGACCACACATGTCAAGGGCCCTATTTGGTAGTGACAACAAATTTGTATGACCAATGCCACACATTGTGTGATAGAAAGAAGTGTTGGAATATTCTGTGGACAATCTGTAGTCTACAATCTGTGGTTCAGCCCGTGTTCCACTACGTTTGCATGTCTCCATTGCTTAGATCAACACAACACAACACAACACAACACAACACAACACGACACGTCTCCATAGCTTAGATCAACACAACACAACACAACACGACACGACGCAACCCAACCCAACCCAACCCAACCCAACCCAATCCAACCCAATCCAACACGACACAGCAGAATAGTTTAAAATTGATCGCTTATATGCTCAAACAAACTCACACTTCTTCTGGTGGGGGCCCTCTTCCTCCGTGAACAAAGACATCATCAAAAGAAAGAAAGACCACAACACAGTTTCTGTGTGAGAATGTGCAAGACATATGTTATCCCAGCGTATTGAGCATCACCATTGTTGTTTTCAAATCAATGTACAAACATGCACAAGACTATCCTAGCAACATATGTCTCATGGACAGAACAAAGCACAACATAGAACATAGAACACAACACAACACAACACAAGAACCAGAAAAACAACACAACACAACACAACACAACACAACACAACATAAAAAAAGCCCACAACTAAAAAAAACCAACACAACACAACACAACACAACGCAACACAACACATGAAAAAGAAGAGAAACACCACAACACAACACACCACAACACAACACACCAATGCGACAAAAAAACAAAACAATAAAAACACAACACAACACAACAAAAAAACAAAACAAAACAAGGAATAACACAATACTACAGAACACAACGCAATGCAACACGACATGACACAACACGACACAACACACCACACCACACCACACCACAATACAAAAAAAAACTGCAAAAACACAATACGACGCGACACAACAAAACAAAACAAAACAAAAGAAAACAAGGTATAACATTGCACGCCACGACACGACACAACACAACACAACACAACACAACACTGTAGGACGTGTTAACACAATCCCAACACAAGCATTTAAAAATACCCTCCCTTTTGTGTTGTGTGAACACAGGCCCAATATGGACATGAAAAACACCCCCTCCACTTGCCTTTTACCCTGGTTTGTGCACGAAACCATTGTGATCAAAATTGATAACTAGCACTATCAGTCCAAAATCGTGACTGACTGACTGGAGTCAACCCAACACAATTGTTCGGTAGATGTGTCGCGCTCGCGTTTCGGAGGGGCAGCCATTCCCGTTTTCGGAGCAGGTCGAGGTCGTCCGCGCTCAGTGTCAGATGATGGGTAGATGGGTATACCCAGCGGAGAGAATGTGCGACAATGTGAGAATTTTCGGTTGAGAATAGGAATGGCCGGACCTCCCCCCCATCCCTCCCTCCCTCTCTCCCTCCAACACAGGTCGGTGGCCCCACAGTCCCTCCTATCCCCGTAGCAAAACACACAAGCACCAGATAAAGACCAGCATCCTCAACACACTGCATCTCCTGTCGAAAATCTGTAACCTTCTTGTCATTCCCACTCAAAAACCAATACATTTCCAAGTTGTCCTCAATTTTACGAGTTGTGTCACACATTTCCTGTGACGCAATGAGGTCACACTTTGGAACCTTACAACGAGTCAGCCAACCAGATTTACGGATTGCAGCAGTGGCTACAATGTCCAACTTGGTCTTCATATTTTGAAAATTGGCGCCATATTGGCACTACGCAAAAAAAGTACGAAAAAACGACTTTTTCCAAAACGAGCCAAAACAGGTCGGAAACGCAAGGCAATGCAACACTGTCGACGGGCTGATTAAAGCACAATTATGCCAATCTATTGATTCGTCGTCTTACAAGCAAGCAAACACGCAGCAGAAAAGAACATGGTTCCAGCCACAGAGGGTCGTTTTTGGTTTTCCGGCAGTCCCGATGACGGACTTGAGAATGGGAATCGCCGGAGCCCCCCCCCCCCAAAAGTTCTCAGATTGTCGCTCATTCTCCCCCCCCACCACCCTAGGTGGCACCAACCTATCCCCGTCCCCCACCCTATCACCCGCCATGCCCTGCCGCCCCACACCAGGCGCACAGAGGAGGAACCGCCCATCTCCACCCAACACCCTACGCCTCCCGTCATCCACCATACCTACGCGCGCCACGTTTCTGAACGGAGACTCAATACACACGCCATGGGCATAAAGGGGGTACATGATGCGCTCGCCACAAGGAGGACTAAGCGCGGGAATAGACCCCGCAAGTGGACATCTCAGGGGGCAAAAGCCGCCTTTGGGGAGGGATCCCACCGCGAGTTTGAGATGACCGCTTGGACGCACCTGGCCTACGGCGAGGGCAGTTGCCCTCCTCTGTGTGGACCAGACAAAGAGTAGTGAAACAGGGAAAGTCCGGGGGCTCCGTTGGCACAACCGACCAAGCGGAAGTAGAGAGGGAAAGATAGGGCCAGGAGGAAGAGGAAGGGCACAGGGTGGTGAGAGGCCGATTGGCACCTCCGCCTATGGAGGGAAAGGCCCAAGGGCGGGGCAGCGAATGGCGATCGACCAATTGGCGCCGCCAGCTGCACACGAGAACAATACACCAAGACGACATGCCAAGCCCCCCCCCATCACTCAACCGCGCGAGTTTGAGGCGTTTGGAAGCATTTCCCGAAAAAATTGCCAAGGATGGTGATTGGACCACATGAGAATGCATGATTGAGGGCTAACAAGTCGAAGGGGCCAAAGCTGTGGCTTGAGTAATTTTTTGATTGAAAAGAGCCCCACAGCATCTCCCATGCAAGATGTCCGACAACCCATGGCGTCTAGAGGAATCTTCAATGGTACACCCTCAAAGGAGTAGTACGCCATCTAATCCCGTGGGCTCGCTCGTCGTTGGGTCAACAATGATCCGCATCGCGGTTCATGGCAACCACAAAGCTCAAATGGCAACAAATGTCAAACCTTAGATTTGGCAATTGGGCATGGAATGTCCTCCCCCTTTTGCATTGTGGCATTCCACTTTCGTTTTCAGGCATCTTGTGGATTGAACGATATTGATTGATCCCCTCAGTTGAAGTGGCGGCTGATCGATTTGTCGTTTCTCATCCTTAAGAATGACGGAGGCCACATCGGCAGGACCTGCAGAATTGCTGGGAACACACCCTTTTCTGGAAGAGGGGGTTTACACGCTTCGCATTACCGGCATGAACTTGGCTATTATCGAACCAGGTCGTAAGATACCTTGTGGAAGTTCTTGTGCCCGACTCACAATCTCTGGACATCATTTTCCGTCACGTACATGCGCAACCGTGATGAAGGGGTGGGATATTTTCAACGAACGCACATCGGAAGATCGGAAGTTGTTGCTTTGTGTTAATAAACCTGCCCTAGCAATCGTGGATAGGAAAGTAATTTTGTGTTCTACTGTGCAGGCATCATAGAATACGAAGATGGAAGCAAGTTTGAAGGCGGCATCAAAAAGGGAGTGCGCGAGGGCAAAGGCACTCTCTACTATGCACCGGGTGACGTGTATGAAGGAACTTGGCACAATAACATGAGGTTTGCCACGAAAAACGTGCTACAAACGCCTCATCATCTGCCTCTGCAAATTGCCTCAGTTAGAAGATGCAGGTAGACTATTCTTACCTCGGTCAATTAGTTTTCACATATTCCTTCTCCAGCTTCGCTTAACCAAGGAGAGTGGTCGGTGGCTAGGGTTTATAGACTGCGTAGGTGATGTTCTTGTCGTTCGTCCTTTTGCACCTTTGTGTCCACGGCAATGAATCTAGAAAGCGAGGAAGAAATGTGCCACGGGAAAAGGGAGGCACCCACTTTTTGCACACGGATTTCACATGCATCATACATGCAATACGCCGTCGGCGATCGGTTTGTGCCAAAAGCAAATGCGACTTTGCAACATGCAAATGGAAATGGAACCGCAAGAAGCGAACACCCGATTACTCGGGTTGTTTTGTGGTGGTTAGTTCGTCGCTAGCGGCTAGCTCTCTTTCAAGTTAAATTGTTTTTCAACCGTGCATAGTTTGATACCTTGGGGCAGTTGGGGCAGTAGCACACAAGTCCCAAAAACAGACATCCCCTCCGGTGGGGCAATCGTCAATTGGCGTGACCATGGTGGTGAACACATTTTTTCCCTTTCGTCCCTTTGACAATTCCGTTTCGATGCTTGTGGGCGCATAGGCGGTCTATTTCCATCTCGAAAACCCCGTTTCTTGAATTTTCCGGGACCCTGCCAAAGATGTACAAGAAACCCTGCAAAAGAGGACAAGTGCAAAACAAGTTTAACAAAAAGGGTGTACCATAGTGCAACCGGGGTGTCACCAAGTGCACCATCGTTGTGCCAAAATGCTGCAAAGCACAACCACAAGGCATTGCCGCGATGAAGGGGAATCCAAAAGGGCAAAACACACCTGTTCCGCTTGTTCCACAAGGTCCACAAGGGGACGGAGTTCAAGGGGCTTAAGCACCAACTTGACAATTGCACCTCTTTGGCAAAGTTAGTATAGTGACATGGTCCTCCCACACACTCCACACCTACACCGGGGAGGTGCCTAAGACCGCCACCAAGGGTGAAGGGCACCTTGTGGGAAATGGCGCATGCGTTGCTTGCAGTGTGGGACGCGGGGCGATGCGAAGTTTGAGATTGCTTGTATCTTGCTAGTTTGGCTAGCATAAAGGTATTTGCACAACGGGGGGATCGTCGTCGTCACCTGCAATATAATGTCGGATCGCTATATTTTCCAATTCGTCCGCGTCAGGCATGGGACGGGTTCTTTGACCTCCACAAATGGCGCATCATACACGGGAGAATGGTGTGATGACAAAATGCACGGGCGCGGCAAAGAGAAGTTTGTCAATGGAGCAACGTGTGTTTCATGCTTGCTCGCAATTGTGGTCCAACGCTTCACGCCTTTTGCATGAACGACAGAGGTTATGCCTCTTGGCGATGTCACCACACCGGATTCGCCGATGAATTTTGTTGTTGGTTGTGGAACCCTACCGTAGTCGCACGTGTAGCCCATTTTCCCGTTGTGCGATGGAAAGGAAACAAGCCGATTTTTGATAGGTAGGAAGATGGTGATGATGAACCATGTGGGATATGTTTTGTGGCGCAACACGTAGCAAGGGCACAAAGGGACAAGGAAAGTGCATCCTTGTCCGCCATCATAACTCTCAGCGCATAGAAGCACAACCCCGACAGCCCGTTCGACACAGGGATTAGCAACACTTCGGCGTGCTATTTGAAGTGCACTCGCTCTATTTTCTTGGCTACGGTTGCTGTTTCTACCCTACGTGCATATTGTAAACACGTCTCGTGTGCCTCGGGTCCATATATCATGTGTATTTCCCGTACGAGCCCTAACTCGGCAAGTGTGGGAAAAGGTACGAACATGTTCACGCATTTACTCCACCTTCGACCACGCATCCCCCCCTCCCCAAATAACACCTTCATTCGTGTTGCCCGTTTTAGGGCCATGCCCGGGGAATGGTCGCTGTTTTGCAAAATTGTCTCCTAATAAGCGGGGGAGGCAGGGGGGGGGGGTAAGCGGTTGGATGGTGTTGAGTGGGTAGATAATAATGTGCATCATGTTGAATTGCTACCATTTCACTCGCTTCTGTTCCTCATTGTAGGTACGAGGGTGAGTATGTCAACGGCAAAATGCATGGGCGGGGAGTGATGATATACCCCAATCAAAATAAATATGAAGGTACGGAAAATCGACGGTGTTGATTGCATGTTTGCTGTTGTACAATGTGGCGTTCGTTGAGTGTTGTGGTTGATGCCATGAGGTATTTCGACACAAAAGGCAACAACATTACATTCAATGCCCGCTTCGGCGCTCTCTGTTTCACAGAGGAGAAATTCCCGGGCGCTGTTTACATGACTCTAGTGCTCTCCGTGTATGCCACTCACTCGTGATTTCAGGACTGCCAGTCTTGCCGACGCACTCTTGGCTCGGTGAGCCCGCTATGTGCAACTTGAACCGCTTTTGGGTGGCATGGACCTCCATCTTCTTGGGGGACGACCCCCCGCATGTTGAGGCTGCCTAGGCGTGTCGGAACGCCCCATGGGAACCAAAGTTACCCGTGTTTTTGCCCCTCCACACTATGGCATGTCCAAGAGCATTACCGTTGCAGCTGGCTCATGGATCTCCAATTCTGGCCTCTCCATTTCGGTGCAGGTGAATGGCAGAATGACCTCAGGCACGGAAAGGGTGTTGTGACATACCCCATAGGAGACATATTTGAGGGGCAATTTGTGGCAGGCAAGCGCCATGGAGAATCTTTCGTCACCTACGCCAATGGCCGCAAACATCAAGGTATTGCCCGTCACCGACCAACGTGTGTAGTGCGGTGCAGCAGCGGTATGGGCAACAGGTGGGAGGCCGCGGTGTGAACACGGCAATGCTAGGGGGCGAGTTCTGCAGCTCCCAGACGCGAAGTGGTTGACTTGGGGGCATACCTTGATTTGACCCCCCCCCCACCGGGTGGGGGGGGTGGCATAAGGGCTGAGTCAATCTGCCAATTGGTACTTCCGGGTGCACACACGGGCTTGGATTTTTCAGGAAGACATTGTCTACATTGCTTGAGAATGGGACTGGTGCCCCTGTGCTCACTGGTGCTGCTTCTACCCCCCCAAGCCGGCGCTGGCATGCTTGACATCCAGTCATTCCCAAGACAGTGAAGTTCGGAGGGTGCTCACCACCATTTAATGTAACACAGGACCAGAGGCCCGGATCACCAGTTGTTCCGCATCAGTGGTGTATTTCCGCGGGCACGCCAACAGCCTGTTAGCGCGCAATCACGGGGGGGTTGCCGGGCCTGGGTCCTTTACGCCGACCCCCCCCCCCAAGAAATTGGCACCAAAGTGCCGGACCATCGGCGCCGAAAGCAAATTTTTCCTGATGTGGCAAAGGGTAAAACATGGTGTTTTCACCCTTTGTGTCTATACTCAATATACTCGGAATTTTCAGGAGAAATCAATAATCGGCAAAAATGGGTATTTTTTCAGTCCGCCCGAAATAAGTATCCCACCTCTGAGCAGAGTTTCTTAGAGATGGCCACTACCCTAGTTGGTGGGACAGTGTACTGACAAACAGAGGGCCTTGGTTGAATTCTCAGTGGAAGCAAAAGCACACTGTGGACATAAAGGGGGGGGGGGTAGGGGCTACATGATGCGCTCGCCACAAAAGGAACTGAGCATGGATTGGACACCCCCCCCCGCCTCTAGCTGGCCCCCTAACCCCCCCACCAGACCCAGCCCCCTCCCCCCCCTCCTCCCCCCGCACCCTGAAAGTGGCACGGAAGCGGGAAGGAGTCGGCGTATGGCCCGTTGCTGCGACCCCCCCGTGCGCGCAGTAACAACGAAACGCAACAGGCGTTTAGGTTAAGGCAGCATTGTGGCGCGCCTACGAGGCGCCCCTGGGTGACAGCTGTGTGGCTGCAGGGTGCATGAGGCAGCTAGCGGCACGGCGTGGGCGTTACGGCGGTACAAAACTAGGGGAAGGAGGGTTTTGAGGTTGACCCCTTTATACCCTCCACAGATCAGCGCTGACATCGATAAGGGCTTTCAAGGTTCCGGTACTTTTTCCTTTTCCCTGCCCCCGGCATTCGAGATTACTCCTCTTGTGTGCCCATATTGGACGGCAACATGGATCAGGCTTTTGCCGCCGCACGCAAGATAGACCTGTCGGAGATCCAAGAGAGGCACGTCAACTGCGTTCATTGTGGGCCTGGCCGTATCTTGGACGGGGTGGGGGATATTTCGGGACATGAGTCCCACGTCTGAGGGCCAGTGGCCGACGTGCTTGTGCATGACGTGTTCCAACCATCGGTGTCAGCGTCGTGTGCGAACACTCATCACTTCCCGACGAGACCCATGCCCCCACCCGTCCAGACCAGTCCAACGAAGTGCCACGGCCTTCGTCAGACCTTCTCGGGCCCGCAGTGTTCCCTCACTGCGACCCTTTTCCCCTTCCAGCGGAGTGGAAAGACGATCAGCTCGTGCCCGGCAGCATGAAGTTCATGGAGGTTGTGGAGATGAAGCCGGCGGGAGAGGGCGCATCACCAGGTCCCGTGCATGTCCTGTCCATGGCCTCCGAGATGTCCATCGGAAACTCCACAGTTTGGGCGGTTTCGACAGTTTAGGCTGACTGCACCTCCAGCTGCAGTCGGTTCTGAGGCCCCATATGATATCACCTGAACCTCCCCCCCCTTCCCGTTGCGAGAACAGCACCCTTGTCAGAACAGCATGACGTACTGTTTCTGGAACCGTGCAATTTTGTGGTCCCTCTTTCTGGTTGTTGATGAAGATCAAGTTTTTCCTGTGATTTGGGCTGGGAACGGTATTTAGGTGCTGAGTACTGTCACCAGAATGTGGACCATGCAGGCCTGCTGCAGTAAGTGATTTCGATGCGGCTCCATAGACACGGTTGTTTGGTTTCAGTTATGCTTTGCATTGCAACACCCTTGCACAAACATGAGGCGTTGTTTCCAATTTTTCAGTCTTTTTGCCTTTGTTTGTGCAGGGGGAGGGGATGGTACCTCCTTGCGGTATTACTCTGTGAGGAGGTGGTTTCGCGTGCAACGCGGTTGGAATCGCTATTATGGACACCGGGAAGGGACCGACAAAATGAACACCATTTGGGGAGACCACTGCATGGAATCCACTGCTGGGCCGCGGGGGGTTAGGCGTCTGCGTCCCGGGACGGGCCCTCCGCATCCACCATGCACCGTCCTGCCTCCGCCGTGTCCGTGACCTCCACCAGTGCAGTGTGCTGGTCTGATCGTTCTGTCGCGCTCTGGACTGTCGCTCCCACTCTACCTCGTTCTTCCAGCGTGAGGGAAGCCATGGAGTCCATTCGGCTGCGTTGGTGGGAATCTGGTGGCGCAAGTGGCGGGGACCTTCTGCTCGGCATGCCCTTGGTTCGGTTTGGGTGAGGGCCGAGGAGGAGGTAGAGTCCCGGGGCACTCCAGCGAGCCACTGCTGTTTCTCTTTGGAATGCGACCGGCGACCCTCACCTGTGGTGCGTGCCAGGCTGCCTGTTCGAGTTCCCCGTGGCCACCTGGGAATCCCATGCACGTGCTACGCTGATTTTCTCAAACGAACCATGCTCCTGGCGCAGGCGGTTGCCGACCAACCGCCGTCAGTTACTGCCTAACCGTGTTGTTTACCACCCGCCTGCTGTTGTTTAACCGCCCATCGGTATGGCTTTGTACCGGACTGGTTCAATTTCTCTGTACTGTAAATTGTTCTAGCCAGAGGAATTGAGGCTCGTGGTCTTGCAGTCAGGTCCTCCGTCGCACCGTCACGTTTCACTGCCCTCGAGGGCAGCTTGGCCTTGACGCCTGCGCCGCGTCGGCACTGCGCGCCCGCAACTCACCAACTATTACGCTGGCCCTGTCACTGGGCAAGCAGCGTGACCTTACCCATTCCCTTGTCCAAATCTGCGAGGGCAAAGGGACAACGCGGCAGGCGCGAAGTTACCCCCCCCCTCGGGCCCTCTCGCTGTCTCGGCGCAACTGCGCAATGCGACGTGGTCTTTGGGCCGTCGATGCATTTTGGCACTCATGTGTTCAATCGCAGATTTTGCTCCCTGCTGGTGTACACGCGCCCGCGTAGGTGTGCCCACGTGGATGCGCGCGCGCAGGCGTTCGCACGTGTTTGTGCGCATGCGCGCAAGCATGTGTGCCGCAAGCACGGGGCATCTGGAAATCCGGGGTGTATTTAGCACATTTTGCATCTGCGGCATGTCTGGTGTGCAAGTGTGGGCGTGTCTCAGTGGCCTGTCCAGCGGTGTTTGCAGGCACGTGGGCAAGCGGGGGCGGGGCGGCGCATGAATGCAACAGTTGCGTCCGCACCGGGTCGACAGATTCGTATGTTTTGTGAGAGTCTCTGCGCAATGACAAATGTGGGCGCATGTTGTCTGCCCCTTTCCAGCGAGACACAGCCACCGCGGTTCCCCTGGCAACCTTTGGCCGGCCAGGTTTTGGAGGGTTGTGATGGGCTCTGCAGAGGGTGGCAGCGGGCGTTTGTTTGTGCTGTGCCTCCACCCTCCAACCCTCTGCTCACGCGCGGAATGGTGCGGTCTGAGGGCAGGTGCACTGGGCAAACGGTCGTCTTTTGTTGTCTCCCACCCGATGACCGTGTGTGTTTTACTCTGCGAACGCACGTTTCGGGTTTCGTCTGGCATGCATCCAACTGTCGAACCACGGAAGTCAGTGGGAAAAAATAGACGTTTTCCGTCTGGCACGATGTCTTATCGAACCTGCGCCAACATGGCCCGTACGTTCGGCACCACCTTCAACAAATGTGTGTCGTGGTAACCGGGTCCTGTTGACCGCGCAGACCATCTGCGAACAAGGGTATGGCGCAGCGCAGCATGTTTTCAGGATCCATTTGGTCTGAGGTTCCGGATGGAATATGTGCTGCGATTTACGGGGTTAAGCAAAAAGAAAAAGCACGGCGTTTTTGCTAGTGAATCCGAGGGGGAAAGTACCTTTTGCCTGCACCTGGCGGGGTCTCAATAGCCGGTGCGAGATGCAGGCCAATCACACTGATGAAACCACCGCCGTTGCTCTATTTCGCGATCTTTAAGTGAAAGGCTCGCGAATTTAACTCAGTTTAACCGACTCGAGCTCCTGATTTTGATTCAATGTTGTCATCTATGTCCGTGTTGTCCATTCCATCGCCAACCTGCGTGTGGTCATTTGAATTGCGGTGAACCCTCGACAGCTCTCACCGAGCCTCAACAACCCCTTCCAGCCCTCACGAGGACTTTCCAAGCGCCGTCCCCGTCAACATCGCGTCGAGAGGCTTTCAATAAACCCCTTCAGCCTTCCATAAGCCCTGGACTGGTGGACTGGTGGGCACTGGGTTCGTGTATGCGGGGTCGTAGAGGCTTTGAGGACGTCATTTGGGCATGTTGCTTTGCGTCACAAGAAAGCACGGGTCCGTTTCGCCCAGTGCTCTGCCACTTTGCACGTCCTGGCTCTCGTCGCCCATGCGTTTGGCCCTGAACCAGTGGCACTGGTCCCAATCTGTTTCCTCCCAGCTGCCTGTCCCCCCCCTTCCCCTGCCCTGTGTCGCAGCACTAGCCTCTGTCCGAATGTATGTCGATGCGACAGCTTCACGGTCGGCGGCGTGTATTTGCCCATTTTCCTAAAGCCTCATCTCACCTGCTGCTGAGGTGGCTTTTGAATCCTCTGCCACCCGCCGTGAGCCCCGCATCCCTCCTCTCACCCAAGGAAATGATTTTGGGGGGCAAAGAATGATCCGTCAGTATGCCCTGTGCGCAAGTGCAGCTTATGTAACTGTCGCTCCCCTCCTTGCCTTTGCTCCTTGGGAGAGGGAGGCGATTGCAGAGGCACAGCACAGCAGAGACGGCCCACCCAGTGATAAAACCGGACTCAGCAGCCATGAACCAGCAGAGTTCGTGTTGACAGTTGGGATTGCTTCCACTGTAAATGCACCAGCACGTGCAGGTTTGACCGCCCACGTCGCAGACAGACAACTGCTGACCACGAAGGCGAAGGACGTGAAGAGCAATGTGGTGTGACTGAGGGAAGAGCCTTAGAACACTCTAGGGGGTTTTTTGAAGAGTACTGCCACGCAACAACCAGTCGTCATCGTCATTGCATTCATATCCCGAAAATCTGGCGACGGTTCACCCGACTCCCTCAGCGCACACAATCTATGTCAATCTATGTGTTGTTTTTCGGTTTACACGTTGCTTTAGGTGAGCTCACGTACGTATTTGCTTTGCATCTACCCCCAAATCACCGCGGCCGCTGTTATAATGTGCAGCGTACCGGCTGTCTGAGACCCCGAGTAATAAGAAATTGAACACTCAGCCCTCAAGGGTGGTTCTGGTCTGGAAAGTTTGGGGTGCAGACCTGACACACCATCCCTGCCCCCAAGGGGGATGCGTAGCCAGGAGCACAGTGCCTCTGCGACGCAGCAGGTTGTTCGAAAATGTCCGTATTACGTGCCCACTGCGTGCGAACTCTGTGGGATCACCCCCACAGGGCCCCATTTGGAGAGGAGGATGCAGCTCCAGCACTACTGGGGGGCACCGAATGTGCCCAAGGGCCGCAGATGCTCCGAGATTGATCTTCTTGCAGAAGTTAAGCTTTCAGCAGCCACGTCCTTCCTCCCAGGGCAGAGGGACGCGGGGTTTCGATGGGAGAGCGGGCAGGCTGGTTCCGAAACGGAACACGTGCAAGGGAAAAACAGAGGCAGGTGTAAGATCAGGAGCCTGTGTCCTGGATTTGTGGCAGGGGGAGGGGAGTATTGCAGTGGCCTTTGGACAGCCACCTAAGCGGTCATTTGTAAGGTCGATGTGTGTTGCTCTTTCATGCGACAAGCGACAAGAGCTCGTCAGTTTGCATATACCATTTCCTGGGTTCCCCACACCCTCCAACACTGCTCAAGGGAGCTTAGAGTCTTCGCTATTGCAACACCTTCTCTTCTTCTAGTTGTTCCATGCATGGTCTTACAGTGATGTCTTGTGTCAATATCCTCATATTAAAATCTGACCGCTAACACTGCAGAATGACGCTGACTGAGCATCACGTTACATCCCAGTTTATGCAGTTTGGCCCTGTCTCAACGTGTTTAATGTGCTGCACATGTGCGAGTGGGTTTGCATTGCAGGGCTGTGTTTGTGAAACAGGGTTTTCCTTTGTTGTGGGGCATCCTCAGATGTCTGCAGGAAGGCATGCGCGCGTCGGCACAGTTGTTACGGAACTGTGGAAGCCACAGAATAGCTGAAGAATTATGAGGGAAATTCCAGCGCCAATGTGAGTATGCGATAGTAGGCAGATGCTTGGGTACACAGAATGGCGACAGGGAGCCTCAAACTGCACCGAGAAAGAAAAGACGAGCAAATATGCACGAGGAAAGTGCGGCGCATGCACCCCGAGCAGTCTAAACCCCGCAAAGGGGAGCAGTTGGAAAGAAGTGAATCACCTGGCTCTGGTCGGAAAGAGGAGGGAAAGCCTCCATGGCGTGTTCACAGTGTCTGCAATCGCCCCTACATGCAAGGGGGGGGGGGGGGGTTGAGGCATCCAATTTGTGCTGCCGCTTGGAAATGGTGCCACACTGTGAGAAAAAGCGCTCCACATCACCACCAAAAGCTGGATGTAATCACGCACGCAAGGTGGACAAGCAAAAAGCAATTGGGGGAAAATTGCGGAAAGTTGCGGGGAACTGCAAACAATTGCGAAAAAAGGCGAAATTGCGAAAAATTGCGGACGACAATGTCCACCTGCCTTTTGGTTCATGCCCCAATTCCATGGTGATATTGAAGGCTGCCTCCTGTGTTGCCCCCCCCCCCCCCCTTTGAAATCCCCCCCCCCAGGGGGGGGACTGTCACCTTGGCCCAGAAAGCGTAGGAAATACTAGCGCCGAAGGCGCCAAAGAAAATTTTTACAAGGCGCCGGTACAGATTTGTGGTGCAGTCCCCCATCCCCCCCAGGGGGGGAACCGTCCCGACAAAAGGGGGGAGATTTCAGGAGGGGGGGGGGGCAGGGTACCTGTGGGCCATGTTTGAAGAGACACAGAAAGATTCTGAGTCATCTGTGCAGAAGTGTTGCTCTTTGAGGCCTCGGGAGGTTTGGTTGCGACACTGCAATTTTTCCGCAGTTTTTCTGCATTTTCCCCACAATTTCCCCGCAGTTTTCCGCAATTTTTCGCTATTGGATTTGACGCGCCCTAACCGCAATCCCCCCCCCCCTGCTATTTATCCCTGCACCCCAAATGGGGGGACGCCAGTTGCCTGTTTGAAGAAGAATTTTGGCCCTTTTGGACGCTTTGTCTGCTCCCTCTGTGTTTGGCCGTTGTTGATACTGCAGCTGGGGCAGGTTGCACGGGTATGTGTCCCATTGCGAACCGTGCTGCACCTTAGACCACTCAATATGCACGATTTTACTCCACTAGGATTAAAAACTGCTGCTGAATATCCACAAAAAAATTGACACCCCTCCCCGTGTGGAACCCCCTGCCCACAATGTGGGGTCTGGGGTCTTGAATTGAATCCCCCTCCCCCCAACCATGGGCAGCCGCCTACCAAATGGGGGTCATGGAGAGCAGGGCCTGTCTATGGCAGGGGTCAACCGCATGGTTGATTGGGCTGCCCCTGACCTAGGTGGACATACCAAGCTCACCTATATCCTGGTACAAGGTGGTTGTGGCCCAAGGCAAATGGATCAAGGTTTGGTTGCGGGCTGCCCCGCAACCAGGACGGGTACGGGTGATAGATTAGCATGCCAGGCCAACAGCTAGACGCCCAAACGGGCACCCAAACAGGTGAGCAGCGGAAAATCCGCCCGCACCCGAGATGTGTCCCCTATAAAAGGGAATTAGGGTTAGGGTGTCCTTCCAGTGTGGCCTCCATGGGGCCTGGGCCCATGATTGCACCGGTGGCCTGGACCTTGCCCCGTTGGTGGTGTGGTCGACTAGGGCTTGTTTGGTACTGTTGGCACACAACTTGCCCACTCCACTTCATGGTGGGCACAACCATTTGGCTGTCGGTGGCCCCTGCACCCCGGATGGTCATGCATGAAAGGGCTGTTGGGCCTAGCCCCAATGCAAACGTGTAGACAAGGATGATGACACCTTGGAAGAGGGAGGGGTAGACGGTGCAATGGTACCCATCAATTAAACGCTAGCAAGGCCACTTGCCGAATGGAAAATAAACACGTTTATTCGTTTATTTTGTCAAAATTTGGGCAACTGCCGCCGCATATTGATGATTGTTGGCGTTTATTTGTGTTTATTGACATCGGTGCATTGTTTTGGGGGGGGGGGGATTTGGTAGGTGGCCCCCCTTAGGGAATGCCATGCACGCAGTGCGCACACAGTGCACATGCAGTGCGCACGCACTGCGAAGTTTTGAATGTCGGCCAATACTCAGACCCTACTTTTGGCCCCTTTTGACAAGTTTTTGGTTCCATACTGGGTTTTTTTTTTAGCTTCCTATGCATTTGGGATGTGGCACATTTGAATTGTCACCCTTTGTTGCCCATGTCAACCATTTTTACCCATTTTCCATCCCCCATATTGAACTCTCCCCACTATGGGGACCCCGAGAAGGCAGGGGTGATGTAGCCATACATAGCCCGCGGACCTTGAGGAGTTTGTGGTACGGCCTTCATCCCCACCACATCACTGACCTCGCTCGCCATCAACAAGTGTGTCGCGTCCACGCTCAGAATCACCACCGCCCTCCCCTTCACCCTATTCGCGGTCGCCATCACCCAAGAGACCACGGACAAAGGATTCCCTGCGCTCCGAGTCAAGGGACACCTCATCGCCGCCTCCAAGAGCGAAGCCACGGGCACCGAAACACTCGAAGCAAGCGGACTTTACAAGGCTGAGTGGTTTGTTCATAGGGACAGTGGAGTACCAAGTTGAAGGCAGTTTCGTCGTTCTCATGTGGGCTTTGCTGCTTCGCAGTGCAACCAATCAGGTGACAGGTATTCTTGGGTGAGTATCCCGGCCTCCGCGTGCGCAGTATGCACGCAGTGCGCACGCAGTGCCCACATAGTGCGCACACAGTGCAAACAATTTGGCCTTAGAACACAACAACACGCGATTTCCTTGGGTTGTGGTTGAAGTGGTGGTTGTGGTTGACGTTGGCGTTGAGGTTGTCCGTGTGGTTTTGTGGTTGTGGTTTTGGTTTTGGTTTTGTGATTGTGGTTGTGGTTACGGTTTTGCGGTTGTGGTTGTGGTTGCACTTCAGCCCCAACACTCCGACATTTTGGTGCTTCCAATTGTTTGCTCTCACCTGCTAGACAATTTTTTCCTTCCCGAATCTTGGGATAGGTGGTGATGTATGGATCCACCAACTTGGCCCAATCGCAACCAAGGGTGTGGATTGGACATTGCCGCTGCTTCACGTTGCTTGCATTCACCAGAGGGTGGATCATTGACACAACTCAAGCACACCCAAGTTTTGCCAGCCGTGACGTCTAACGCCGCGCTGGACGGCTTGGCGTTCACTCATGAGAAGCCATCCGCAGCTACACTTGCAGTTGCGGTCCGTGCACGAGCACAAGTACTGTGCGGGCCACCACTAGTGCCGTGGTATGCAACAGGAGCTAGTGCATCAAGCAGAGCCAATAGTAGGAGATGCAGCCACCTGCGTTTACACACTACTGGGTGTGGAACCCAGGGAGCGTGTTTATACATAATGAACCAGCAGTGTGCTCGACACAGTGTGTTCTATTGTATTTTCTCACAGTGGCGGGTGAGGTAAGTTGGCCTCTAGCTGATGCCTGCAGATTGAGACTGTACATACCAGGATGTATAGTACCTGAATACTCACAATCAGAACTGATTGTTGTTGTTGGGTGTGATGCCCGGGGTGGTGACTATCGCAAGACATGGCTGTGGCAGCCGCGCCAAGCTTGGCATCATTTGGGTTTGCCGTTGTGAGATGTGCTTGCTTTAGCGCAAACATTCATGGCATCAAGTACTCGTGCAACAGGTACCATCAGGTTGTTGATGAGGCGTGCATGCGGCTTGTGGAATCCGTGGTGCAGTGCTTCTCATTTACTTGTCGTGCTTGCAGAAACAAGGTGACATCCCACACTATTGAAGGTTTAGGGTGCCACTTCCGCATGCATGCCACCTACACCACTGATGGCATTTGTGCCCGGTGTGCTGTAGGCCAAGTACCCGGTGAGGGCGACCGGGCGGTTCAGCCCAAGCGAATGGGCCGCGGAAGTGCACAAGTTTCCCAGGGATGGCCCCTGTACCTAGACCGTGCCTTCCGACCAATTGTAGACCGCCACAACCTTGGGCTCCTTGGTGTAGTTGCCGAGCCAAAGGTTGTCAACGGCAATGCCAAGGTTTTTGGCCAGTGGCCAGCAGCTGTTCCGTTGTAATTTCCCCCCTTGTTTTTTTCGAAAAACGTGAAAAATCTACCATTTCCAGGTTCATGCCGCCTTCTTTCTACTTCTTCTCCGACTGTTTCATAACGGACCATTTGTTATTTCATGCATCTGACATCTGGAACCACTGTTTATTTTTCTTTTACAACTATGGTTGGATGCTTTATATTCTTGGTTGTGATCTGCACATCCTTGTTTATTTTTTTTCGCAACTCTGGATGGGTGCTGTGTATTCCCAGTTGTGATCTACACATCCCTGTTTATTCTTTTTGCAACTGTGGATGGGTGCTGTTGATTCATGGTCGTGATCTGCACATGCCTGTTTTTTTTTTTTGCAACTCTGAATGGAGGTTGTTTATCCCTCACTCTAGAAGTCACCAGTTGCAACACACTGTGGCATGGCATGGACACCCACATCCCTAGCAATGCACATTGTCCACAACAATGCTGGTGAGCTGCCACCCATGGTTGAACTGGCATGCCTTCAGCCCAAGCTGAGCCGGAGATGCAGGCTCCCTCTCAGCATGGGCAAGCATGGGCCACCAACCGATGCAAGGTCACATCAGCCATACGCATGGCAGAAAACTGAGGCTCTTACCCCAGAGAGGAGCTAGCCCCGTGTCTTATGGCAGAGGCACCCCACCAAAGTATGGACCGAATTGGCTGCCATCAACACGATGGCACAGCACATCCACATGACACCTGACTATTGACCTCTCTTGGAATCATTGCTTGCTCTCTTGGGCACTAAAATAAGTGCCCAAATCCCATTGCACTCGGCTAGGTCAGAAAATCCCATACATACACATGCGACCATTGAAAACTTTTCCTGGTGCACTGTTGCTGGTTCTCGGCATTTGCCACCCACCGAGAGTGAATCCAATATGAACCAACTTTGCAGGAATAATGCACCCGTTGAACCTCACATTCAATCCTGGTCATGCATTCCATCAACGCCGCGTCTACATTGCCCAACCTCATGTCATTTCCAGTGCAGGGTTCCCCAATAGATTGAGGGTCAAATTACACTCTTGCACTCTGAGTAATGAGATGTCATCAGATGTCATTTTCTATGGGACGAAAGTGCGCAAATGCACGTTCTTTTGCAGGATTTCTGTTTTAATGGCCTGCAAACCACTGCTTGTGATACCCTGTGCCACTTGCTGATTTTGGTGCGCAGTCTGCAACAACTCTCTCACACTGTCAAGAAGGTCTTTCCCTTTCTCAGTGTCTATTACTTTTCGTTTTGACTGATGTACTTTCAATGTCTGACTCAGGCGTGCCCAGTGATTACGTGCCTTATGACTCTGAGGCTGACGTGAGCGACAAAGTGGTGTATGAGCGGCTGGATGATGGTTGCAGTGCAAGCGAAGATTTGGAGAGTGCAGACGTGCACAGTATCCCTGATTGGAGGCGAAGTGGGAGTTTTTGCAGGAGTGGGAGTAGTAGCAGCAGCAGCAGGAGATTGAGCAAACAACACACTGGGAGTAGAAGTAGGAGCTGGAGTCGGGGAACGAGCAGGAGCATGAGGAGCAGGAGCAGGAGCAGCAGCAGGAGTAGTAGCAGGAGGAGGAGGAGGAGGAGGAGGAGCAGAAGTAGCAGCATGACCCGGAGTCTGAGTCAGAGGAGGAGTGGAAGTGATATCAGCAGCAAGGGTAGGAACAGGTGTAGGCAGAGGAGTAGGAGTAGCAGTAAGGGAAGGAGCAGGAGCGGGAGCAGGAGCAGGAGCAGGAGCAGGAGCAGGAGCAGGAGCAGGAGTGGGGTTAGTAGGAGTGTGAGCAGCAGTTTGAGCAGGGATTACGTTAGGTGTGAGAGCAAAAGTAGGTGTAGGAGCAGGGATGGGAGTCTGGGTAGCACGAGTAGTAGTATTGGGACCCAGAATCTGTGTGTTCCTGAGGAGAGCGGCCGGGCTTTGGCGATGCCACAGGAGGCTGAGAGCCTTTTGCACGCGGAGGCCGCGGCACGGCAGGCGATTGCTGATGAGCAGGCGGACAGCCCTGAGATCAGCAGTGTAGTGCGGCGACTGCAGGCGATGCTTGCGGTTCGGGAAGACACTCTTGCCGACGTGCACGCGTACCACACGTGGGAGGAGCAGTCAGTGGAGGCCCTAAAGCTGATGTCTGAGGAGATGGTGCAGCGGTTCACGGCTATGGCAACTGAGCATGTGGCCATGGCGGCTCTACAGCAGCAGCAATATGCCATCCTGGCTCAGAGGGCAGCCCGTGGGGAGTTGGAGCAGCAGGAGATTCTGGCTCGGATGGAGCTTGTGCAGCAGCAAGCCGCTGCTGCAGTCCAGCTTGAAAATTTGAGTGGGCAGGAACGCATGAGATCCGCAGAATTAACTGGACGCACAGCAATAATGCAGGTCCGGGTTGTGCAGCTCCTGGAGATGAAGTCCGTTGAAATGCAGGTGTGCCAGGCAGCTGTACACGATCATTTGTGGAGAACTGAGGCCGTTGCACGGAATATATTACATCAGCACATTGCGGGTGTCCTGAGGTCTATTGTGTCATCAGTGATGAAACTGGTCACCGCTGAATGCAGGGCACGAAAGGCCATTGTGGAATATTGGCGCGACGGATCATGCACGCTTAATAGCCATCTGGTGAGTGCTTTGCGCAAGCTACGAGAATTGCAGAAGCCGATTGCTGATTGTGTGTATGCAGAGGCATATCAGCGCCAGTCACTTGAGGTGCGCGTGATGAAATGGTTCCGTCGGCGCATTCACAATCCCTGTGCAGTGCTTAGGGCGTTGCAAGCGTGTCAGGGTCTTGAATCTGACGCACGGGATGAGTTGCATTGGCTTGAGGCTCAGGAATGGGACGCGTTGTCGCAATGGGAGTCAGTGCCCTGTGGTCCTTCTGGCCCGTTTATCCATGGACATGCTGCAGTGCACATCTGCCAGCCCCACTGGTGCAGTGGTTGCATCTTCGATCATATCACTCATGGAGTGTTTGTTGATGAGGTCCAGACTGTCACATGCTATCCCACTGGCCCGGACCACGCTTGTGGGGGCCTATGCACGCAGCCACCGTGTGGCAGCTGCCCTTTCTCCTGGACAGTGGAGCTGCTTTCAGACTCCCCATGGCTTCAGCTTGGGTTTGTGGCCATGAACATGTTGAGAGATGGCCGGCTGAATGGCAAATGCTCTGGCGGATTCCTATTTAGATTGGGTGATGGCCGCATCCAAGATTTTCAGAAGCGCTGCTTGACATACTCGTCCTGTACCATTGGCTTTGGTGAAGCGGACGCCCCTAAAAGTACCATGAGCTCTGTGCTTGGCATGACTGGATCCATGTTTGCCTCCGGAACAGTACTGACTCTGTCTTTAGATACAAATGGTGTGGTCCGCTTAGCACGCCATGGCCAGGATCAAGGCACGGTGGTGTTTTGCCTGAAGGCACCCGTGTACTACCCCTTGTACCCTGCCTTCTACACGACATTGCACTCCGGTGACTATGCTTTCCGAGTCCTTTCCATGCGCTCGGCTTGAACACCCGCTGGGGAAAACGAGGCCCATGTCCATTTCTGACCTTGCATCTCCTTGTGCTGCTCTGTGTAGGGACAAAAGGGCACAATCGGACAAACGGGAGGGCAGTGCTGTGACCCTGTCTCAGGGTCAAAATGGCACCACAAGGAAACTCAGAGCTCGTTTGAGCGGTGATGCGTAATGAATAAGGTATGCTTTCTGGCTAAGGCTGTTCAAATAAGGACCGCCTGTGCAGCGGGCTTGGGCGGTATTCTCACCGTGGTTGACACTGTTCCCAGGACCGTGTTCATGCACTGTCATTCATGGGAAGTTGGGGCTGCTTGTTGCCAAGTCTCGCTGCGTGGATGCGCGTGGCATGAGCACAGGCTACCACAGGTCAAGGCCCCATGTCTTTGCCCATAACAGTTGGACGGTGGTGGTAACGTTAAACCCCGTAGCCCCCTCAACTCTTTTCCCAAACACCATTGTAAGGTTGGCGGCAAGGGGTCTACCGGGCTTCCATTGCCGCACCACCAGGTGCACACTGTGCCATGTGGTCCCTGAGGGTGAGGGGCTTGGGCAGTGCCACTCCATTGTGCTTAGCATTGTGGGGGGTACTGATCGGTACAAACTACTCATGATAGTCCACAACGCTTTTGCACGGCAGTGACTATTTTATTCAGGTATTTTATTATCGTGCAATTTGAACAATCTTGCAGCCACAATTGGAGGCATGTGCTTGCCCCACAAGTACCTTTTGTGGCTCGATTATTTCCCCTACGTACATAATATATTGCAGGACCCCCTTATCCACACATCATGGCGGGAAGCAGTGAGTGCCCAGTCCCTGCACACCCACGACGTCCGGTGGTGTGGGTGACCCTGAGCCAACGCTCCAGGCCACACCAGTGCAGGTGCGGGTCCTGCAGACCCACGACGACCACCACCACACCCTGTGCCTGCCCCAGGATGCAATACACACAAGGTGTAAAGTCTGTCACACAAATACAAGCGGCTCTGCAACATGAGTTGGGGTCCAGAACTGAACACCCACCTGTGAGACAAAGTGTTTAACGTTGTTGTTGAATATTTTCACACCACCGCCAAGATACCACCCCCAAGCCTTGTTTCCCCCATTTTTCTTTCATCTGGGGAATATGTGGGAGTGGCATCTTTGTGAAACCAAGTGTGTGAGAACTGTAGGGTGGCCACGTCGAAGCCGACTAGGGTGATCTCAAGGGAAGCAAGAACTCAAACGAGCAGAGGCTTGCAGCCAGCCAAACAACAAAATAGGCGCTTGCTATGAGGGAGCGGGTGACGTGGTGCACTGGTACGATTATTAGGGCAACTGGGGGAAGCCCAGTAGGAATGGAGAGAGTAAAGATGGAACTGCCCATCTCTAAGTTGTTATGTTGAAGTGCTCTGTGTAGCATACTGTTCTTTAACGTAGTCGTTTATGAAGATTGGCCAGTTTGTAAATACGCAGGCATGTCCCAGACTGATCTTTGACATGTATGTCTCTTCAAACCCAGCAGTTGCAGATTGACCTTCACGACCAGTTTGACCTGAAGTCCGAATTTCAACTACGGGATCACATTGTGCCTGCTGCACTGCAGGTATTCTTGCGGTCAGGGGCATTTCAATTGGTGGTTGTACAGATGACGATGGCCAGTGACTCAGAATGGAGCAATAATGGCGATGTGGGGTGCTGCGCTGGGGGGGATTGTACAGGTTCGTGCATTGTTGCTGCAGACCCAGTTCCCATTTTGAAGCCAAGTCCGACATCTCTGACCCATCCAGATGCCCTGATGAGTTGCTAACCAAGGAGGACACAGACCAGCTTGACTGGTATGCGAGCAGCAAGTGTTGCGAAGTTCGTTTTTGATTTCGAACCCCCCCCCCCCCCCTCCAAGTGGTCTAGCCATTCTGTGCGAGTCTTCTTCATCACCAGCCAGCCAAAAATCACCCCCAGAGCTTTTGTCGATGTTGAGTATTGTGCAATGGTTGGCTGTTTGGGTGTTATCCGGTTATTTTGTTTCACAAAAGAGACAAGAGAGCGGAGCGAGATCAAACAATTAGGTGAATTCAGTGAAGTGCAGGCAATGGATGAAGTACAAGAACGACATTGATGAGGGCATTAGCAATTAAGTTCTGGATACTGGAAACTGGATGGTTATTTCAAATTGGTGCGTACCAAAAACCCCCCCACTTTGTACCAACCCCCCCCCCCCGTTTTGGCGCAAAATGTACCAACCCCCCTCCCCCCATCTGGCGACCAAAAAAACCCCAAAAATGTACCAGAAAACCCCCTGGGGCGGAACATATTTAAACTCATTTCCGTTGATGACGATAACCGTCTTTTCTCATGAAACCATGAAACGCTTTGGGTGGTGACTCTGAACGCATGTCATGTAGATGGTGTTGAAACAAAAAATTTTGTTGCTTTTTATCTGGGGCATTCACCTGTAGGGCATAATGTTGTTTTTAAATGCAAAAAATCCTTTTTTAGACATGCAAAAATTGAATAAAAGTTTTAAAATTTAAGTCAAATCATCAAAAAAAAGGACCAAACTATCTCAGAAAAAATGAGCAAAAACATGTTTCAAAAAAAATAGTAATGCATCTACAAAAAAACATTTCCAGCGAAAAAGTAAGATTTGATCAAAAATTCACAAAAAACTCATCCACACATTGAGAATTGGAAAATTGGCATCTTTTTTAGATGGCCATCCAAAAAAACAGGATTTTGCTGAAACGGGAAACACACAAAGCCGGAGGAGGGGGGTTGTTAGTCCTACACTTTCCAGAAATGCCATGTAGGTGAAAAAGTTTTCGACAATATCACAATAAACGGAGCACATGTTTCAGCGAGTACACATGGAACGGCAATGACAATGATTGGACTTGTCTAGACAGCAAAGAAAGCTAGTTACGTGATTGCCGAAGAATCACTTACAGCAATCTTCAATCAAGCCTTTCCGCAACTCAACATCCATTCTCCGTTGTGCGCTTTTTGCATGCTCTGTGTATGCGTCTTCCTGTCCCGTGTACGCGCATGCCCATTACCCCCACTTCTCAAAACCGAACGTACCCATGCAAGGATTGACAAAAAGATAATGGGTGCACGGCGTGAAAACAAATATGCACCTCCATTAACCGACTGTGCGGGGTGTACCCTACAACCCTGTGGCGCGCGATGAGTCCCACAACCAAAGAAGGGCACCCTTTCCGCACGTGAGTGTACATGTGTGTGGTTCCTCCGCCTAGGCCACCCAACACCCCTCGGCTTCTTGTCGTCCCATGGAGGGGGGGGGGGGGGGCACCTACACGTTCACCTGGCTTCACGTCTTGTGGGGTTTCCCTGCCCTTGCTATCCTTATCCAAATACACACAGCGTGCTGCAGGTTATGCTACAACATGTGCTCAGCTGGATGTGATAAAAATACAAAAATGAACTGTTGCTCAAATGGGAAGTTATCAAATGATACGGTGGGGCACTTTAGGTTTGAAGGCACAAGCAAGGACCCCTGTGTGTTAAAGTGATGTTTGCACTTATGAGATTGGTATCATTCGCAATACTGGGGCTACCCCTCATTTTCAACACTCAAAGAAAAAAGTTGGAGAAACCAAACCTTCAACCTCTATCGCCTAAACCCTCAAGGCCACTTTTTTGCTGTTGATGACTCATGCTGGTTACTAGATGATACACACTTGCTGTTGATGTGCAATGCAGTACGTGTAAGGCGATGGAGTGGCTGACAGACAAAAAAAAATCAAGCCGCAAGAAAAATGCAAAAAGGCGAAGAATCCAAGACTCCGTAGAGCCAGCGAAGCCCAGCCCTTGACTATGTCCTTGATTGGGACATTGTTGCCGGACTAACACAAATCACAAAACCGCTAATGAAAGGGTCCCTTGGCTGATCACATGATTGTCGCAAAATCATAGATTAAACATGTTTTAATGCACATAACAATACGCAATTTTCAAACATTCATTTGTACAACTTAACATCTACTCTCTACTACGCATGCATTATGCAAGTCTGTGCATGTGTCCTCGTGTCTTCTGTACGCCCAGTGGCACTTTGTGTGTCTTTTCTTGCATGAGATAGGGCAATTCATAAGGCCCCGTGCATAGGTCAATGAGACGGACATTTGTAAAGACATATTTGTTGTCCAAGCTCCTTCAACTCACCCGTGCCGATGTGGGTGGTGATCTCCGCAAAATCAGCAATAGCTACCTTGACGGTCTTGTACATGCCAGTTTGTTTCCGCGCATGTTGGTGTGCTATGATCCTCAAGGGAAAATCTGCCACACGATTGTAAGTGAGAAAATTTCACTTGTGTTGAGGTAACTCACGAAGGTCTATTCGAGACGGGACACCACGAAACATAGGAGATCATGACCCACACACATCAACCCAACCAACCGGTTCGGCGGAACCATGTTTCGTTGTACGCGCGCGCGCCTTCAGCAACAGGCGCGAACCAGTGGATTTCTTATGGAAGCCTACATCCGTATGCGCCTCACGCATTTCAAAGAATTGGCTAGGACCATGGACGAGGACCCTGAGTTGAGCTCACAAAGAGTATACAGACTTGAATGACCTAAACTGCTGCGGACCAGTCCACTTTAGACCACTTTACACCACTTTGGAGCACTTTGTTACACTTACCTCCCATACCTACCTTTCTCCGCCCATCCGTGTATGCACGCCACCACACACCACACTCCATCACCGAACACAAACATACAATTGGCTTTGGGGTTGTCCTCATTTGTTGTAAAGGGGTTGCATGCATGATTTACATGAAAAACAGGTAAAGTGATGTGTTCCAAACAGTTGGTGAAGACCGGTCTGACCGGTGTTCCTAAAGTGCACCGGACCGGATCACTTTAGACCACTTCGTGTGACCAGTCTACCCTGTCCTGTTTTCCTATTAGTTTAATTTTCTTTGCAATGCCCATCAGCGGTCCAGGCAGCAATGTACCCACCCATATGTGTGTCATTTTTCAGAATAGGAGGCAGAGGCACCTCCTATCAAACAGGTGCCTCCTGTTTGGACGGGTACCCTACAGTGTCGCCTCTTGGGCCCCCATGACCTGTGTGAATACCATCAAGTGAAACAGTGGGCGCTGGAGGGGGCCTCTTTGGCAGATTCTTTGGGTCGGGGAGGTGGGTGCACACACACGCAAGAGCTTTCTCAATTGTATACCATATGTTAGTTAAGAGTTCAAGCGAAAACCACTGTGGTGGTGGTATCAATTTTGCTACTTGCATCCATCGATACTATATGTCTTGTTGACACGGTGGAGCTTTTGCTCGTTGCCTGTGGCATTGCGTTTCACACTACCACTACCTCACAGTGCATACTAAAGGAGCGGTACCCTACCTGGTCTTGGTGATTGCGCCTATTGCATACTCGCTATGCCTTCACACTGCTTCTTTTCACAGCTTCACGAGAAGGACCTGGTCAGTCATGGTCTGTACACACATGGGAAGCTGCGTGGTTTTTTGCAACAGTTTTGCTTTGTGCTCCTCTCCGTAGGTGACGGCGACCACAGCTGAGGTGCACCTCATCCCATGGGGCCTATTGGACCCACTTTGTGGCGAACCTCCCTCAAACGGGTGCACTTGATCTGTGGAAGGCGCAGCCCTTGCCGCATGACAGCTCTCTCCCTGTTTGATGAGTTGGATAGGTCCAGTAGCGAACGCGGCGGCCGCGACGGGGCAGCGGTGGATGGCGGTGGAGTTGTGGGGCATACACCGGAGGGGTTGGCGGGGAGCGGGACGAGGCCGGTGAAATGGGGGCGGGCCGCGAAAAAGATGAGGTGCCGGAACGTGTGGGAGAGGCTGCAGCACGTGGTGAGTGAGGTATGCCGCAACGGCCCCAGGGGCCGAGAGGGGCCCCACCAAGGGGGTGGAGGCCAGCGCACACCGCCTCCTCCTCCTCGGCCACGACGTGATGCCGCACGCTTCCGCATCCCCAGCGCCCGCGCGATGGGTCCGCGGCGCGGCGTCCATCGCAAGCGCAAGCCCTGGTTATGATGATGCGAGGGGCACGCCCAGCCAATGCCCGGGGCAGGGGGCACATGCAAACCATTCATTGTGTTCCAGTGTCTTTCCGCTTTCAATGACCAGTTGCCTCACTGTCGCTGTCAAGGCTCTCATGAAATCTGTGGCCGTGCATTGCGCCTTGCTCTCTGTTCTTTCGCAAAGCGCAACACCCGCCACATTGCCGTGGGGTAGCTGAAGACCCGCACGACAGCGTTGAGAAGTGTGTGAAAATGTGCAGCAGACTGGTGCTGCCCAGATGGAACCGAGGGTCAGCTTTCTGTGTGTTGATTCCACTTTTTTTTCGACGCTTGTGCAGGTGCATTATGGCCGATTATGAGGCTCTTGCTGTGGGTGTTAACCATCGCTGTAGCGACCGCTTGGATCATCCATTCTTTGGTGCCCTTTAACCGCATGGTGGAGGCGGAACCGACACAGCGGCTGCGGCGCTACTTGGGCGCCACTGTGATCCCAGCATGGCCCATGGCACAGCCCACCGAGCCCTCCGAGGCCACATGGACTGAGTCTTCCGCTGATGCGCTGCAAAGCGAACCTGCCAACTCCACCGAACGGAGGCGGTCCGGTGAGGACTTGCCTGTTCACAGGAAGGCACCGCCCGTTACCCAGCCCCTGAGGGACCTCAATGCCGTTCAGCCGCCCCCGCGGGCCGCCAACGCCACGTTCCACAAGTTGTTTCTGTACCTCACGCAGACCCCCAGTGAACTGCCCCCGAGGTACGGCAGCTGGTTCACGCGGGACGACGCGGACGTCGCGTGCGTCTCGTGGAAGTCCGCCGCGGAGCCGTGCACGTTCATCGGCAAGTCGACCTGGACCGAGGGCCGGAACTGGCTGTGGCAGATGGCGGTGCGGGGCCCGCGCCGCTACAAGTACTACGTCTTCCTCGACGACGACGCCCGGCCGGGGACGGGCACGTGGCGGGACTTCGAGCGCGCGCTGCTGAAGTACGAGCCGGCCCTGGCCTCCTCCCTCTGCCACGTGACGCCCGCGGAGCCGCTGCCGGGGCTCGACGCCCAGACCATCTCCCACTGGGACGGCATGATCACCGCCTTCCATCACGAAGTGCTCTCGGACCATCTGGTGCTGCCCTACTTCGACGGCGATGACTCGTTCTCGTGGTTCTACAGTCAGTTGGCCATGATGCATGTCGGGGCCATTCTGTGGCCCGCGAACACTCTGCAGATCAATACCCTGCGGCTGAAGAACAAGCTCCACCGCAAGTACAAGAAGGTCCGGTCCGCCTGCGGGGCCAACAAAGTGTGCGACTCGCGGCGCCTGTGGCAGACGCAGGCCTTCAACCCCGAGTTCGCGCGAGGCCGGGAGGTTGCGAAGGGCGTCTCGTTCCCGCCCGCGTACAAGAACGCGTCGTACGTCCTGAGCGCGGACCAGAAGCGGCGGTGGTTGGCACCGAACACGACCTACTGGAGACACATCCGCAGCACCGTCGACTGCTACCTCCATCACGCGGCCGATGTCCAGCATTGTCTGCGGCGCCGCTCGTTTCGGGGCATCCGGACGTAAGGCGCGTCCCCATCCCCATTCCCATTCGCAGCACGGGGACGTTTACATGTAGCAGCCCCCCCCCCCCCCCCTCCAGACCCCCTAACCTACGCCAAAGGGGAGGAGCAAGAGTGGGGTGATGACTCTGCTTTGGATGAGCCGCGTTAGCGATTCCGGGATCAACTGGTGTTTATTTTCACTCTTGGTGAATGGGGAAGTTGTTCTAACTCCATTTGTGTGAGAAATACTCAGAATCAGACGAGGAGTCCAAAAATGGCCCCCAGGCCCGATTTTTTTCGACCCCCCCACCTCCGGATCCCCGCGGCTTACGCCGCGAGTGTTCTGGTCCAGAACTGAACTGAAGTGTCCCCCAGGATCCACAGCCGTATCGTCATCAGTCTTCATCAGAAGTGCTGACCTCCCTCTCACCACCACCATCAGCATCACCCTCAGCATTCACATTGCCATCCCTCTCGCCGATGTGTGATGTGGCTGCTCGTGCCTCGTCTGGGTTGCACACCCTGGTCAGCAGGTTGAGATGATGCTGATTCTGTGCCGTTCCTTGGCTTTGGCTAGGGGTGCAGGTCGTACACACACTACACCCCTTCTGGGTCGACACAAGGGTGTGTTAAGGAGTGGGGGTAGTCCAGCACAGTTGCAACTTGCAGCCGCTCTCCTCCCTGCTGGGCCCTACACACCTCAGCTTCAGCTCAGCCTGTAGCAATGCAGCTTAGAAGCTGGTCAGGGTGGTGCAGGGCTGTGCTTGAATGGGAACATCAGAAGGAGGAGGGTCCCCGCCACATCCCAAACCCCGTCCTTTTGTTATAATTCGTCCGAACGTCAGATTGTCACCACACAAAATTACTGTGGCGTGTTCGACGCCAATGGCATGTGCCATGATGTATGCCCTCAGGTATGGACGCTAGAGAGGATGGGCCGCATCTCTGCATCCCTGCTGCTGCGTTGTGCAATGGCTTTGTGCCCAAGCAGTGTTGAGTGTGAGCGGCGGCGATCTCTGTTGAACACTATCAACAGGGTTTGATAGAGGATTTTGGCCAGGGCACTTCTAGAGCAGCTTCTTGTAGCCTGCCGGCATGCAGGTCACTGGCTTCATTATGATTTTGACTCGGTTATTAATCTTTAACGCAAATAGCGCTGCATTTGTGCATTGAGATCCAAGGAAGGATGCAGACACCCAAAAGAAGAACTACCATCCCAGAGATGCTGAGTGTCTCACTGATGCGTCAGATTCATCCTCAGCTTCATCATCACCATCCGCTACTTCACCACCTTCAGACAGCTCATCCTCTGACTCTGATTCTGGATAATTTGTATACTAGATGATGTTTTGCGACTGTCCAGCTGTGTAGTGCACATCTCTTTTGCAATCATTTGTGGGATGAAACTCAGTCCTTTTTCTTTTTTGTGTGATTCTGCAGCTTTCTGCTTCATGTCTTTTCTATAGATTGCAATCCCAGAATCCAGGGGTCACCGGAGCCCCCCATAAAAAATTTTTGGGGGTGGGGCTTGAAAAAGGGTCCCCATGACAGAGGCCATTATTCTCGTTGGGTCCAAAGGCGTTGGAAGGAAATTTTTCGCAACTATAGTCTACATAAGATAGTCTACATAAAAAGGGTGATGCATGCATGTCCACTACATGATGCTAGAATGATACAAAGTATGGTTTTCAACGGGGTATATGCATCGAGCACCAGGTTTGCAGTTACCATTGTGACCTAAGTATCCTGAGGCCTAGGGTTAGGGTCGCCGATGTGGTGGCACCAGTCTTAGTTTATAACCCTCTTTTGTGTCTAGGGTGGACCTACCAAGTTTGGCAAGTAGCAAGCAGCAAGCAGCAGCAAGCAGCAAGCAAGCAAGCAGCAAGCCCGTGCAAAACGGGCAAGAATCACAACTCTATCATGGCGCTCCAGATTTGGCCGAAATTTGGTGGATGATACCTATGTGTGTTAGGGACAATTGCACGAATTCTGAGCAAAAAACTTGACGGTGGCAGCCGGAATGGGTGTCGCAATTGGAGGATCCACTCCTCAAAAACCTTCAAGAACAAGCAAATAGTGCCCTTTTTTAGGCAATTTGTGTGTCTAGCTTGTCCTTGGAGGGGGCCATTTGCTTGGAACCAACCTAGATGATGAACAAACACCTTTGACCACTATCTAGCAGGGTTTGCGCCAAATTGGGGGGCGCACCGTGCGCTTGCATGGGCTGCGCAAAAAGTCAGCTGTTTGGCACCACCGGTAGCGAGTTTTCGTGGTGTATGATTGGCATGGGCACCCACACAGCATTGTTGTAGTGTACCATTGCCATTATACATAATTATAGCATCATCCCCCCTCCCATCCTTGCAAATGGGCACCCTGAGCTGGGTTTATGGTGATACATTGTTAGGGTGTCTGATGCGGGACATCATATTTTGCCCCTCATATCCTCAAACCTTCTATTGCATTCACCATGGCCTTCAGTGTTGGAGACAAGGTGTTCTACACCCGCTCCAATGGGGTGTGTGTTCATGCTGCAGTGGTGGAGTTTGCACCAGAAGGATCTGTTGGAGCTGGACGCGGATGATGAGGAAGAGTTCATGGGCTGCGGGCAATGTGGCAAAAGCAACCGGCCACGCAGAATGAGGTGTCACAACCGCCACACAGCAAGGCCCTAGTCCAACACCAGTGGGAGCCAAAGTTGGTGCTTGTTTTGGTCATCCTTTGAGTGTGAAGCGCACAGACATACACAGAAATCCACACACACACACACACACACACACACACACACACACACACACACACACACACACACACACACACGGTGCAGCACAGTTTGTTTGTTGCGGTGCAGACCTAGCAGTAGGCCGTCTTGGGGCCCCCGGCGCCCCCTCCCAACCCCCGTGTGAGTGGGGACAGGGCCCCTTCAGGGTTAGGTACGGTGGTGCTGTGGCCTAAGGCACGGGCCTTGCTAGCGGCCCACACCCGTTGGTCCACGATGGCCTCTCTGCATGCATGCAGACATGCCATGACAAGCTTAGGCTCGTTCTGCAGCGCAACTGCGCTTTGCAGCACATGGTGCACAAATTCTTCCTTCTTCATGTTGTTGTGGAAGAATTGCGCAGAGTCTTCCAATTCATGGAGGGGGCGAAGTTGTTGCAGTTGTGCAACGAATGATTGTGCATTGTGCACGGCCTCTTCGTAGAGCACGCAGGTGGCCATTGTTTCCATGAAGCCGCCCACACCGCTTAACTCGTCCATGCCCATGGTGTTTCCGCGATATCTTTGTTTGGCACAGTTTTGCTGCGGGGGGCGGAGAAGGAATGTTGGGGCCTGCTTGCATTGCTAGAATGCTAGATGGCCTGCCAACAACGTAAGCAGAACTTTGAACTCATGGCTTCGCCGATGGACCGTAGGACTTGAAGGATTGTTGAACCTCGCAATTTGTGCTTTGATTGAATATTTGGGCGTCACACACACACACACACACACACACATTGACGGTGTGCACACTTTGTGCACTGCGCCACAGGGTCGCAGCTTTTGGCATCTAGTAAGATGAGGAGACGTGTGAGGTCCTTGCCCTTCTTAGTGGTGTCTTCTAAGGTTACTACCGATGTTGCTGCGGCAACATTATTGCAATTTTGTCACCGACCGAAACCCTTGTTTGCCATTACACTCGACCATCTCGATTGTTGGCACACAATTTTTTTGGAACAACCTTGCACTTGAGCTATGCAAGAAAAAAAACGCGCCTCCTTTCATCAAGTGCCTTGATTGTGGGGACATCATGCTCTGCCCCCAAATTGCATACACCACTTCCTCGTCATTCAACGGCATCAACAAATCACTAGACCACTTTTTTGCCCTCCTATGTTCAACGCCGACTGAATGTAGACCTTTGTGTAGTCGGTGTTTGAAAGACCGCTTCCCTTGCATGTATGCTCAATGGTAGTAGATCGTTAATTATCACCACCCATCCAAGCAAAGGATACTATCGCACCAAGCCCTTGATGGGCTTTTTGTCCCACCTCTTCTGTGGACCATGTTTGGTATTAAAGAAATAAAGACATATCCAAGGGCAGTGCAGAGACATGTGGGCTGCGTGGGTCAATACTAGAACGATTCTAACAAGCTATGGAATCGTGTTATAGAAGAATTTGCATTATGTGACCATTTGGTATCCGGAGCAGCAAAGCAAAGGTGCAGATTCTGGGCGAGTTGGTTTCGGCTTTGGTGGTTGAATCTAGGAACTTTTGAAGGATACAATTGCCCCAATTTTTCTCATGTTTTGCCCCCCCGCCCCCTTCCGCAAGTCTGTCAAAGCACGTGGTGGGTGTTGCCGTTCATTGTGTGCTGAATCAAGACTCCAGCTGGAGTTTACTGCTTATTGACCTTGCCATGGTTCTCATATCAACGCTAGGCAGGGCTGCATATAGGGGGAAACGACACATAGCCCCCTCCCTTTTTAGGGCCTATTCACGTACCCTACATCAAGGGGTTGAATTTTTTATTTTCCCCCTTTGTGAAACAATTATTTTGTCCAATAAATGCATCCCCCAATGAGTTTTTGATGGAAACGGTGAATTCGTGTCTTTCGCAGCGGGCCCTAACTGGCCCTAGGCAAGGCTAAAGACTGCCAAACAAACGTCCCTTTGGATGCTAGTAGGCAAAGAGATAGAGCGCATATTTAGGAGTGTTGGCTTTGGGCTTATTGGCATTTGGTCCCACCTATGCTTCACACGTGGGGTTGCGCGGCACGGTGCCATTGTATCCTCGTAGGCATATGCTGTCACAACATCCCCACTTGCACCACCTGGAATCGGCGCAACAAGGTGAGTAAATTCACCAAAAACGCCAACATACGAAAAAACACTGAAAACTGCATGAACTGCTCAAGAACTTGTCCCACTTGGCTCCACACAAACCCTATGGAGTTGGGACCCGAGAACATTTTTTTTGGCTCAAAATCGAAAGAACCAAAAGACCATGAATTTTGACTCAGACCCAAGAAAAGGAGGGGATCGGTTTTTCGACATTTTCGACCCCTCCCCACCACACACACGACAAAGACGGTTTCAAGTGGTTAGGGGGGGGGGTCCGGACCGATTTTGGCCTACATGTGTGCATGGGCTAGTACACAACCTGCTCATGCAGGTTTTCATCCTGGGCCGCTCAAAAACTGAAGTTTGCGAAACAGAATTTTTTGATATTGTGACCACTCACAATGACCATCCAAGCTATGTAAAGCATATTTCAGGCAGTATTCATGTTTTTTTTACGGGCATGGTGTGTGTGGTGGGGGGGTCCTCTCAAGGGATTGGTACACAATGTGCTTATATAATTTTCACTCTGGTGGGCTCAAAAGTCAAAGTTTCCAGGTTTTTTTCAATACCCCCCCCCATGGAGGGTTTTTATGTGGGGGTTGGGAATGGGGACCCCGCCCCCTTCTAGAAACTCCTCCTTATACCATTATATAAGCAACGTGCTACGAAACAAAGCATACCTAAGAAACCACCAAGGCGGGCCCTCAAAATGACCACCTCGATGCACTCATTGGTGCCCTCCCCCCTTTTTTATCAATTATACTCAGTTTTGAAAGTTAGTGCTTCTGTAGGTGGGTGGGGCACCCTTGTGGTGGTGAATAATGATGAAGGGGATCATTTGTAAGCCATTTTCTGGTTGTTGACACCCTTCAATGCCCCATTTTGGCATTTTGCCATTTTTGCTGATTGGTGGTGCAC
Source organism: Eutreptiella sp. 'Long Island Sound 2002' (assembly GCA_964036045.1). Lineage (NCBI taxonomy): Eukaryota > Euglenozoa > Euglenophyceae > Eutreptiales > Eutreptiaceae > Eutreptiella > Eutreptiella sp. 'Long Island Sound 2002'. Next base: position 42,557,031 of record OZ038394.1, on the reverse strand, counting down.
GGATAGTGCACGTGCTAGGGTGGGGTCGGGGGTCACCTATGGGTCCACAAGTGGTCCAAAATGATTTTTTCCGAATTTTTTCCCAAACCACTTGGGGTGCTCAGACAAGTGGGTTCTGGCTACTCTGAGCCATGACCCATGTTGGCCCATGCAAGTTCCCAAAAACCCTTGAAAAGGGCAAGCTAGGAACTCACTTTGCAATATAGGGGGGGCCATGGGCAATGAAGGAATTCGGGCAATTTGGGTGCCTAGCATGCCCATGGATCGGGCTATTGGCGAATTAGAACCAACCCAGATGATGAACAACCACATTTGACCACTGTCTATTGCGTTTTGCACCCAAGCAGTTGGCTCAACGACCTTTTTTGGGGGCCAAATACTCCAAAATCAGCCCTGAAAAGCACCCATTTTGTCTTCTTCAAGTTCTATGTTCCTTTGTTGCATTCGACCGCCATGCATTGTGTTGGGCATCTTTGTGGTGATGCGTAATGATAGAGGGATCACTTGCAACCTATTCTCACACCGTCAACACCCTTCAAGGCCCTACTGGCACCATAGAGTGGTGGAGTGCACACAGTGCACGTGCTTGGGTAGTAGGGTTACCGGGGTCACCTTTGGGTCTAAAAGTGGCCCAAAATGATTTTTTCCAAAGCCATTTGGGGTGCTCCAAAGACTGATTTAAGGCTATGTTGACCCACTTTGACCCATTTTGGCCCATGCAATCCCCCCAAAAGCCTTGAAATGGGCAAGCTTGGGGACTCACATTGCGGTATAGGGGGGCCAGTGGGTGTGCGGGCGGGCAAGGGGGCTTTTGGACCTAAAAGGGGGCAAAATTTTCCCAAAGCGGGTTTTCCGAAATGACCCCAAATCATTTGGGACGCTCAAATCGTTGGTTTATAGCCATTTTCAGCTACCTTTTTTTGGCTTGTTGGGCCCATTTTGCTAGTGTATTTTATGTTCCCTCCCACCAGCTCGTCCACATTCACTCTTGATTAGGGTCACTGAGTTGGTGGAACTAGTCTTGGTTTTATAACCCTCTTCAGGGTGCCCAAAGCAATCCATGGCATTCAAACACACCACATTCCTCCAAGAGCTCCCCTACGCATCGTTGGTCCTAAAATTGCCCATTTCAAGGGTTTTTGGGAACTTGCATGGGCTAGGATGGGTCAAACATGGCTCAAAGTAGCCTTAAACCACTTGTTTGAGCACACCAAGTGGTCTAGGAACAACTTTGGAAAAAATCGTTTTTGACCACTTTTGGACCCACAGGTGACCCCATAACCCTACCCGAGCACATCCAAACTAGCCAAAAAGGAGCATTTTGTTTGCTATTGCTATTTGTTATCAATGGATTTTGAAACGTAGGTCTGCCACTTGCGACATATGTTCTCGACTGCCACCGGTGACTTTCTTGCCCAAACTTTGTGTGATCTTACTTCACACACATTTATGATCCACCAAAATTTCGGCCAAATTTGAAGCACCAAGAATGGAAAAATTTGCGTATTTCACGTGTGCTTGCTTGCTTGCTATTGCTGCTGCCAAACCTAGTAGGTCCGCCCTAGACACTAAAGAATGATGAAGGGGATCACTTGCAAGCTATTTTCGTGCAATCAACACCCTTCAATGCCCCATTGGAGTGCTACAGTGCGCATACTGCACGCGCTAGAGTAGGGTAACACGGTCACCCATGGGTCCAAAAGTTGCCAACAATGATTTTTTTCCAAAGTTGTTCCAAGACCACTTTGGGAGCTCAAACAAGTGGTTTCAGGCTATTTGGAGCCATCTTGGACTGACATGAGTCCATGAAAGCTCCTAAAAAGCCTTGAAATGGGCAATTTTGGGACTTATAGTGTAGGAAACGGGGGTCTAGGGGGAATGCGGCAGGAGGGGTGATAGAGGAGGGGTGCGGGAGGAGTGCGGGGGGGGGGCATGTCTTTCGAGCGAGCAAAGCGAGTGAGGAACAATTTCGAGGGCATTACAAGTGGGAAGTGGTGGGAATCATTCTTGGTGTCCCTCAACATGCATCTTCATTTAGGCCTGTAGCTGATGTTCCCTCCCCCACCAGCATGGTCGCAATATTCCGTCTTGATTAGAGTTGGGGTTTGACCCATGTGTAGTCTCACCCAAAGTAAGTGTCCCCCTCCTCTTCCCATCCCCTGCCCCCTTCCCCCCCCACTTCATTCTGCCCCCTGGGACAGCCCCTGCCTCCTCCCTCCATTGAAACCCGGGATGTTCCAAGGTTGATTTGGGTGGTCTCGTCATCCGAGCCCTTTTTCGAGGAGGGGAGGGTCCAGCTAGGGGGCCCCAATGACCACCACCCCCCTGCCCAATGACCGCAACCCGGCCATGGTGGTTTAGTGGTTATGATGCTATGCTTGCACACCAGTGGTCGTAGGATCGAACCTGGCTGCATTCAAAGTTCATAACCAGCTGGGGTGGCTCATTCCTGATGACCGTACCTATCAAAGCGGCTCCAACCCTTGCGATACTGCGGTAGGGAACAGCATCAGGATGTATTAAATTTTAAGATACGGTTGGGGATAGTGTAGTCCTCTCTCAATTATGAATGCTGCTTCGGCTCACTGGGACCAGGCAGAGTGTCGATGTTGAGGGCAGGCTGTACCCTGACTCCAGACAAACTTGTTGGGGTGGAGACGAGAGGCATGACCAGGTCTTGGACTTGCGCCCTATGTCCAAGTGGATGAGAGGCCCATAGCTCCTCTTCCTCCTGCTCCCCTAAAGCGAAAGTTCGAGGACCCATTTCGTTCCCCCAGGGGGGGCGGGGGGGGTCACATTTGTGATCACTAAAAATTGGTAACGGGGCAGATCTGCAACACGGACCTATAAGGGGAGGGGTTGAACCATCCCCTTGGGAACTGGGAGCCCCCCCTACCATCCTGGGGGTAGGGAGAGTTGGGGTGCACAGGGCATGCAGATCTGGAGAAGCATTTGCAGGGCCGTGCGTTTGTGTGGTGCCTCAAGTTTGGTGCCCCATTTTCCATGCATTGAGGTTTCCGTTTGGTTGACAGCGAGATTACTGACCTACCCCCAGGAGACGGATGCAGGAACCGTCACTGAGCCGGGGGTTGGGGAGGGGGGAGGGCGTCATGAGCTGGCGCACAGAGGACAATGCGGAGGGGGTTACTTTGCAACCCATCATCGGGGGGGGGGGGGGGCTGAGGTGAGGTGAGGTTGCCCGGTCGATCTCCCGCCACCAGCGTACCGTAACCCTTTATTACTGGCAGTGGCAGTGTCCCTTCCAGCCCGTGGGGTCACTGACACCCAAGTGCCCAGGACAACCACGCATTCCTGTTGACGGAGGTGCAGTCTTGATACCTCTAGTTCAGGCACCACGTGCATGACGGCGGAGCCAGGCGGTCTCTTCCTGGGGGGGGGGGGGGCTCTGCCCAACCCTGGACCAGCCCCTTCCCCCTCCCCCTCCCTCGTGTGCAGTCCTCCTTTTCTCATACACCTGCGTGCCCTGTCCTTGAGTTGCCTGAATCTGACCTCAACCCGACCAAGAAACATTCGATAGCCACGAGCGGGTTGCGAACTCAAGGCAACATTCGGTACTGGTTGAAGTCGCACTGAGTACTCGTTTGTACTATATGCCCTACTTCTTGACCCAGGCTGTTGCCTGAGAGCTCACATTATACTCATCGAACTTGTTGAGCCTGAGGATAAAAAAACAGAAAGAAAAAAAGAGAAGTCGCACTGAGTAAATCTGGCATGAGGTCAGGATCATGCTGGTTACTTTAAAACCTGACTTCATGGCCTCCCTCGTGCGCAGTCCACTTTTTCTCATACACCTCCTGTCCGCAGCTCTAGGACGCATGCCTTGCTTGTCATGAGGCCCCGCAGTGCTACAGAATGCAAGCGTCTGCCCTGTGTCCCGCCGCATCGCGTCCCCAATGGGTCTCAGGCTCCGCCCCGTGCAAACTGTTCACTGGGATGCGCGCCGACTTCTGGGCCCTTGCCCGGCACCCTGAGCACGCGCGGCGCCCCGCGGTGACCGATGGCGCCAGCGGCCGCAGCCTCACCTACGCCGACTTTGCGGCCGTTGCCGGGCGCCTTGCACTTGGCCTTCGCCACGTCATCGGGAAAGAGGTGAAGTCCCCGGCGCTGGCGGTGTGCTGTGACCGAGGCCTGCGGCTTGTCGTGTCTGCATGGGCCACGCAGTTGGCCGGCGGTGTCTACTGCCCCATGAACCACCTGCTGCCTGCCAATCGGAAGCGGTTCATCCTCGAGAACACGAGTGCGTGCGCCATCTTGACGGCTATTGACCCCGAGGTCCGCTCCACGTCTTCTCCAGCACTCTTCAGCCCTTGCCGACCCTTTGCCGCCGTTAACACCCCCCCAACAACCACCCACAATCCTGCGTGGAACCTTCCAAGTCTTGCTGCAGCTTCAAACACAAACGCCTTCGTAATCTTGGATGCTCGTGTTTCTGTTGCGTGGATGCCATTGTGCCATCCGCAACTCATGGGCCATGCCCACACTGCAGCCCTCCGCAGCTCCACAGCCTCAGCTTTCCTCATGACCGGCGGTGGAGCTGGAGAGCACAATGCTGAGACCACTGGGGGACTTTTGGTCGGGCAACCCATGGGCTCCATCCGCGGCGTGGATGTCGTGCTTCCACCGTGCTGTGCCCCGGAGGGCCATGGGGTGGTTTCTAGGAAGGGTAAGCTGGCTGAGGGCACAATCAATAATGGTAGGGAGAGATGCAGTGGGGTGTGAAAGGGCTGTGCAGGGATGCAGCTTGTGGGGGCTGTGGAGGCCATGGTTGTCAAGGGTGATGGATGGCTGTGAGAGGGTGCAGAGGGCAAAGTGGCACGTGCACGGTTTAGCTGTCACTGGCCCTCATAGCACCCTACACAACTCTGTGCCAGCCTGCAAAGGTCTTCGTAGCCCTCCAAGCCTTCTACAAGCCCCCACAATGGTCCGTAGACGATGTGAAACATTTCTAGGGGCTCTTTGAGTGTTTGTCTTTGTCGGGGATGTGCCTGAGCCCAGTCTCTATGGAGTGTATGAAATGTAAAAAGCTTTTTGATGGCACTCGGGATGAGCCTTCTAGCCCTGCTCGATGGACAGTGCATGACCATTCGTTGCAGCGCAAATGTGTGAGAGGATTTTGGGATGTCCTAGCCAATGGTTGGTATGCGCGCGCCGATTGTGGCTGATGGTTGAGATGCGCGCCACCCCCTACCGGTGGTTTGAATGCGCGTTGCCCCTGGCAACTCTTGCGGCCGACGGTTGGGGTGTGCATCTTGAAATCGGGAGATCCTCTAGAATGCCTCGTATCCAACAAGCATGATGCCCCGAATAGCACAATTTATGGGTTTTTGGTACAACATAGTATAAAACGGCACACGGTGCGTGCATAGTGTACCCTTTGCCCCCCAACAGAAAGACTACAATATGCTCACTGTACAATGACTACTAAAAAAGGAAACAACAGTTTCCGCACTGCCCGTAGACGACAGTAGGGATGTGGACACTGCCCGCGGACGGCCGCAGTTGACAGTTCGGATGCACGTGCCACCCATGGTTGATGGTTGGGCCGCGCAAGCCGCCCGTGGTTGACGGTTGGGATGGGCACGCTGCTTGCAACCGAGGCTGTGGCATGCTCGCTCATTGCTTGTGTTTGACGGTTGGGACATGTAAGTTGCCTGTGGCCGATGTTTGGGATGCGCACGCCACTTGTGGCCATCAGTTGGGGCGCACACGTCTTTCTGGACCAACGGGTGGGATGTGTGCTGCCCCCAAACAACGGCTAGGACACGCAAGGCCCACGGCCTACGTGCACCACCACGGCCGGCAGTCGAGACACGTGCGCTGCCCACTACTGACGGCTGGTATGCAAGCATTGCCCGCGGCCGACGTTTGGAACATGTGTGCTGCTCATGGCCGATGGTTTTGGTCAGCGCTTTTTGTGGCTGACGGCTCGCATGCGTGCCAACCGCGGCCAACAATTGAGACGTGCATGCCACCCGTTGCCGACAATTGGGATGCTCGCCATCCGCCGATGATTGGGAAGCATGCTCTGCCCATGGTTGATGGTTGGGACACGGTGTCCTCCCGTGGTCGGTGGTTGGGACGCGCGTGCCGCCTGCAGTCGACGGTAGGGCTGACGGTTGGGACACATGCACCACCCCTGGCTAATGCTTGGGACGCATGCGCTGACCGCGGCCAACAGTTGGGGGGCAGCACATGGCCCAATAATGGGCCCAGAATAGCCAGCATGCCCCCACTGTTAGCCGTTAGCGGCAGGAGCTGCTAGGGGTGGCACGCGTCTTGTAGCGCCCACAGTTGATGGGGAGGTGTGTGTTGCTCGCGGCTAAGGGTTGGGAGGTGCACTCGGCCGACCATCACAAAATATCTGGATTTTCATAAATTTCCCTTGAAAGTGCGTGCACGCCGTGTGCGCACTGTGCAAGAATTCTCCCTTTGAACTTGAGTGAGCATGGGGAGGCCTGAGCGGGCAAGGTGGGTGTTTGCTGTGCAGTAGTTTCAGAGATTTCCGCTTGCACCTGCTTGCGTGTTATATGCAAGCCCATTCAATGCCAGGCACACCCCACACCCTCACAGCCCTCCACTTCCCGAATGAATTTCACATCAGGTCTTTAACTGCCTCAGTCCCGAGGCAGTGCCAGACGGGGTCCTCGTCGTGCCACTCGCTGAGGACTGTACTCCAGTGTCCGGAATCGCGATTTCTGACCTCCCGACGGCCCCGGATGAGATCGCGGCGGCCCTCGATGCGATGGTGCCCCCGACAATGGCCGAGGACCGGGCCTACTTCATTCACACCAGTGGTTCCACGGGGCAGCCCAAGTGCGTGGTGCACAACCAGGGCAGCGTCGACTGGCACACACATATGACACTAATTGGCTCTGGGCTCTGCCAGCGCAACGATGTTGTCCTGCAGGTTTGTCGTGTGGTGCCTGTCATGAGGGGTGCGGCAGGAATTTGCTTTTGAGGGCCCCTGTGTGGATTCAGGGGGCCCAACCACTCCAATATCCCCTATAGGTGTGGTCCCCAGTGGAGGCGCACAGCTCCCAGCGAGGCGGCCCCACAACCAATTGTGTGCCAGCAGGCGTGGGGCCTTCGGCATTCATCTACTGCAAATGTTGCCTTGCGATGATGGACCACACGGTAAGGGCAAATGGATGTGCAACAAGGGCCGAATCCTGGTGCGAGGTATCTTGTGCCGTTGACATGGGGGCATCTGGATGTGACGTTCAACCACATGGGGCTCCAGGCTCAGCCAAGCCAGGGACCCAGCCCGTCCCCCCATGCCCCGAAGGGCCCTGTGGGCCCAGGATAGTACCACTTGCCCGAGACCTTTGGGCCACATCTTCCCCAAGGTGGGGACCCCCAGATGGCATGGGTTATGTAGCCACTTTGATTACTCCCCCTACACTGTTGCTTTACAATTGGGGATTCAAAAACACACACATCTCTCGGGGACATTCGTTACATGCCAACGTGGTGGGTTTTGGCACTTTTCCGCAGTTTTCTGAAATTTTGGTCCGGTGCGCCGAAATTTCGTTCCCTTGGGTGGATTGTGTCTATAATCTTTGAAATCTGCAAGAAAAGGCCGTTTTGAAGAGGTATGGGTCATGGGGGGGGGGGGGGGTAGACCACAATTTTGAGTACCGGAGCTGAAATTTTCGGCATTTCACGGTGTGCGGGTTTTCAGGGTCTGCACTATGTACAGGGTTTTCAGGATGTTTGGCCCGGTGCTCCAACATAACGTTTCGATGCCGGAGAAGGGGGGAATGGAAATTTGTGTATTTCAATGTGCTGAATTCAAAAATGCAAGAGTTTGGGCTCAATGAGACAATAGGCTTGAGAATTTCCCCTTTGAGTGGCCCAAGGTCTACTGCCACACAACTGAAAGCCATCACAGAGACATGGTAACATGTGACTTTTTTGACGCTAATTGGCAAACTCTCTAACATGTCGTCTTGGTGAGCCCGAACTCTTGCATTTTTGAATTCAGCACATAACAAAGCATAATTGTCCATCCTCTTTTTTGGGCATCGAAACGATATGTTGGAGCACCGGGCCGAGCATCGTTAAAACATTGCATGTTGTTGTTGACAAAAAGAGGCCGCAAGCAACACAGGCACCGCCCAAAACGGACAAATATCTCAAACATGTCGTCGGTACAGCATGCATACACGGGTGTTTCAAAAAGCCCTTCTCAAGGGCGTTCCGAATATACCCCACATACCCTACCTACGGGACACTCGGTGGACTCAAATGAGGCAACAATGGCACTGAACCCCAAAACCCCACCGTGTTGGCATGATCGGTACCGTCCCTGAGAGACATGCTAACCCCCGCGGGAACACCCCACCTCGGGTCATAGGGCTGAGCTTTGGAGTGAGTAAAATGCCTGTGGGAGCGGGGTTGCCTCACTTCACCTCTCAGAGTAGCAATGGCAGTCAGATTGGATTTTTTCCCTCAGCACTCGTGCTGACACTCAAAAAGAAAAAAAGAAATTTGGGGGTGCCCTCGCGCTGACACTCAAAAAAAATAATCTGACATGTGTATGGGTGTTGAGTTGGGGGTGAGGGGGGATCTGAGTATCCAGAAACCCCGAACTAGCATCAGTCGTTCTGGGGGGGGGGTATATATGTATTTTGCGAAATCAGCATGAAAGGGGCTTCGGAGAGCCATTGGCTAGGTCCCACCTCAACAATATGCCCAAATGCCAGGTCGTTTTTGGTCAAAAATTTACCTGATCTGCTGCCTGATGTTGCACTACAATGCGTACTTCTGTGCTATGTTGGTCTGCCTAGAGTCATACTTGTTCCAACCATTTCCAGCCCCCAACCCCCCCTTTTTTGCGGTTGCTGGGTTCAAAAATAAGGTTCAAAAAAAAATTCAATCGATTCCCTGATGAAAATGGAAACACCTTTGCGCGACGCGACTTGTGTGCGCAGTGCCGAAGTCAGGTCCGGCCCCTGGACCAGCCAAGGGCCATTTTGGTGCCACATGTGTTTATCGTGCGGGAGTGGCAATTCTCATGCAGGCCATTGCTTAGTGGGCCAAACCCCCCTCCCCCAGGGGGGTGGGTGGGTGTGTTGGAGGCCAAAAAAGTTTGAACCAAAAATTGGCCTCAAATTTCATAAATTTCATTTTTGCCCGAGGAAGATTTTTCTGATGTGGTTGGGTGGGTGGGTTGGCCGGGGCTGGCCAGGGCCCCAAACAACCCCCCAGGGACTTGCTTTAATTTTCATTCCGGCAGGGGGGGGGGGGGGGGGGCTCCCCCCTGGACCCCCTACCGCCCTCCCCTGGACCCCCTCCCCCCCCTCCCCCCTCAGCTCAAGTGCACCTGAAAACCTGGGTTTTGGGAACACAGTCATGCAGAAAAAAATTTCGGCGCCTTGGACGCATGCCATACACTGTGTACATATTGCTCCATGTGTGCTCCATATACCTTGTTTTCCAGACTACCATGCCCAAACGCTCGTTGTCAGTGTATTTCAGCTCCCACCTGCCGCATCAATTTCACGCTATGCAGGCAACTGTTTGCGCGCGATGGGCAGCACAGTTGCCACGCACATGGAGCTAGTAGATAGTCGTATTTTTTGTCCTTCACAGCCCCCACAGCCCTGCACTGCCCTCACCTGAGACACCACGCAGCACCACAATGTATTGGTGAGATGTGGGAACCCTGAATTGACATTCAATGATGAATTCCCTTTGTTTACGGCCAACAACATGGCATTTCCATGTGCTGAGTTGTTCATTCTCCAATAATTTTGCTGTTCCCTGTGGATTGGGTATGTTCCGGCAGGGAGGCGGGGGACCCCTCCCCCCTGACCCCTCCCCCCTCCCTTGGACCCCCCCCCCCCCCGCTCAAGCAAATCCCTGCCCTCCCCCCCCTCCCCCCCGGATCACTAAGCAGTGGCCTGGACTCTGATGGCCTGGGCCCTGCACTTGCTGTCGCATTTGTGTAGGTGGCCGACTGCAGCTTCGACCTCCACATCCGCGACATGTTCTGCTGCCTCTCCTTCGGGGGTCACCTGGTCACCATCCCGAAGCAGGCCCTCACGGACATGGACATGCTCACTTCCCTCTTCCATCAGTACCGCATCAATTGGGTCGAGTGCGTACCCCTGATCTTCGCATCGGCCGTCGCGTTCCTGGACGTCACCGGGATGTGGTTTCGCCTGGAGGCGCTGCGCGTGTGGAGCTGCATCGGGGCGCCGTACCAGCTCGCGCCGGCGCAGAAGGCCCACACCCACCTCCCCAACCTCCAGGTTCGTGCTTGCTGCTGATGATTTGTGGCCCTGCACTCAGGCTGGGGTTGCTTGATCATTCACTAACCAGTATTGACTGCAAGCATTTCAATGTAGCCAATTATTCCGCCAAATTTGCAGGTTTTATGTTCCAGTTTCGTGACGCCGAATCAGGGTTGGCACGTGGGGGCCGTCTCCTCACTTTTGTACGCGACCTCCCCCCCCAGTAGAAGTGGGCCGAAGGCCCCTGGAGGGGGGGGGGGGGGGCATTGGAGGGGGGGGGTTCAGGGAGGGGCGATGGGGGGGGGGGTTGGGTTGGGTTGGGTTGGGTCAAGGCCTCGCCTGGTCGCCTACCCACGGTCCGCGCCGCCTTCCCTGCCGGACCCGACTGGGCGGTCGTACCCGGGTGTCCGGTCACAAGGCCTGCCGGACTGTTGACCGCCCCCAGACCCCGCGGTGGCGCTCGCGGGCGGGAGATGCCGCCGTGCCTGTGTGTATGTGCCCTTGTGTGTCTGAGGGGGGGGGGGGAGGGCTGTGGCACACCTGCTTGCTCCATTGTTGCTCGGCGGTGGCGCACATGGCGCGGGGAAGTGTGTGCCTGGTGCTCCAGGCCCCGGCAGGGAGGCTGGAGAGCCTGACTCTGAGCCCGCCGGGGGAGATGTGGGCCTGGGCTCACAACCTCCACGTCACAAGGACATACTACCCAACCACTCCATGACTGCCTATTGGCACGGGAAGGCGGTGGTACGTGGCACGACTGGGGTCAGACCCGCACTCCTTGACTGCCTTAGGCACAGGTGGTGCTGCCTCGCGGGCTGGGTCCGGCTCCCACGGCCGAGGGCGTACCCTGGGCAGGTGGAGGGGCACCAGGGCGCAGAGTGTGCTTCCCTGCCCTGGGTGCCGCCAGTGCTGGCTGCACTGGCTGCGGCGCTACAGCCCGCGTAGACGAGGGGGCCCAGAGGGCACCACACCCGAATGGCCTCTCCATTGAGGAAGGGGGGGGGGGAGGGGTCGGCTGGTGGCTGTCTGGCCTCCAGGGGTCGCCCACAACTGCACTGGACTGCACGGGGCTGTGCTGGCCTAGGCGTCTGTGATGAAGTTGGAGGGGCACACGCACACCTGGAGGTTCCTTGGGCAGGCCGCTCAAGGGATACCCACAGCGGTCAAGCTGTGAGCCCTTCACAGCCTCCACTTTTTAGGCCCTGAGGGCGCCGACTCCGTGCACCCCTCCCGTCGGGGGCGCAGGCGGGGGGGGGGGGGTAGGGTGGTGGATGGGTCTACCTGTTCACTTGTGTGGGAGAGGAGGACCACCTGCTGGGTTACCATGCGGGTCCCAGATCCCACAACATACTCGTCGCTCGGCGTCCGCTCCCTGAGGGACCTCGATCACTATGTGACGGCCTGCAGTGAGGGTGCGAGGGCATGCTGGGGGGGGGGGGGGTGCTGGGCCTGCTTTCGGTCCGGCCCTATTTCTGTTGGGGGGGGGGGGGGGGGGGGGGGGGGGGGGGCAGCAAAAGGTCTGCTCCCCTGTTTCCTGGTCCCCAAGGGGAACCAGCCCACGGCCTGCACCCTCGCTTTGTGGTGGCTGAAATTTGGGCCGACAGAGGCGATAGGGGGGGGGGGGGGGGGGGCAGTCGGGAGGGTCGGTTTGGGGGGGGGGGGGGGGGGGTCCAAGTGGGGCAATTTGGGGTGGTGGGGGGGGGGATGGCACAAGGCCTTGGTGGTTAGCTCTCGGGGGGGGGGGGGGATAGGCTCCGCTTACCTCCCCTTGCCCTCCCTCTAACCATACCATCACCATAAACCTAACCCTAACCTTTGCAGCAACCTGGTTTGGCCATGCCAACCATGTTGATTGGGCTGAACATCATCCACCAAATTTCATTCATGGCTGCTTTTGCCGCATCATGTTCTCCATTTTGGACCCCAATACTCACTCTAACCCTAGCCTAGGGTGAGAGCTAGGGCTAGGGTTAGGGCTAGGGTCAGGGTTAGGGTCACCGAGCTGGTGGAACCAGTCTTGGTTTTATAACCCTTTTTAGTGTCTAGGGTGGACCTACCAGGTTTAGCAGCAGCAGCAGCAGCAAGCAGCAAGCAAGCAGCAGCACGCGCGAAATGGGGAAAAATCAGAACTCCGTCGTGGTGCTTCAGATTCAGCTGAAATTTTGGTGGATGATACCTATGGGTGTGAAGTACAATCACACAAAGTTTGAGCAAGAAACTCAACGGTGGCGGCCGGGAACGGGATTCGCAAGTGGCGGACCTCAGTTTCAAAAACTGCAGTTTAGGGCCAAAAACAGCCATTTTTGGGCCAAAAAAGCCCTGGAACACATTCAAAACGGCCAAACGAAGGGAAACGGTGGGTACACTGCACATGTGGCTTGACTTCCCCATGTCAACGAGCTCTTTGCGGCCCTCTAACTCCATGATATGTCCCGGAAACGGCCCAAAAAGGCCCCCAGAAGCTCCAAATGCCGACAGCCACAAACCAAGAATAGGCCATATCTTTGGCTACATGGCTCAAAATGCGATTCCGAGGGCACCTACTCCACCCACAACCCCCCACTTTTTGTGGTTTCCACCCCTCAGAATTGCCTCAAAGGACGCCTAGACCCCAATACCTAGGCCCACTAGGCTGCGGCAAGCTGCAAGCTCAAGCCCAAACATGTGGGTGCCCAAATGGGTCAACAGGGTCCAGTAGGGGCAAAAAGATGACTTTTCTCAAAAATGATCCTAGACCATGTGCGATGCTAAAACAAGTGTTTTTGGACCGTTTTGAGCTTGTGGTGGCCCATTTTGGTCCTCCGAACATCCCAAAATGCCTTGAAAATGGGCTGTTTTGGGACCAAAAATGGGTCAAAAATGGGTCAAAAACACATTTTTCCAAACCTCATCCTAGACCATATGGGGTGCACAAACGGGTGAAATGAGCCCATTTTGAGCCCATTTTGGGGCATTTTGGCCCCTCAGAAGTCCAAAAAGTGGGCCTCGTGGTGATGGGGTTCACTTGCAAGCTGATTTCACTTTGTCAAGAGCCATCATTGTGTGAATCATTCTTGATGTCCCTCACCAGTCATAGCTGATGTTCCCTCCCCCACCAGCTCGGTCCCAATATTCAGTCTTGATTAGGATCAGGGGTAAGGTTAGGTGTGGGGTTAGGAGCAGGCTGAGGGTTGGGATGGCGTTAGAGTCAAGGTTGGGTTCAAGGATAGTGTTGGGGTGCTCCACCGCCTGGGCGGGGAGGGGTGCTACGTGGGCAAGGGAAAAATTTTTCGGGCGCCTTCGGCGCCACCATATGTATGGCCGGCAGCCATTGACCCTTGGTATCTAAGTGGGCCCGGAGGGCAGGGAGGGGGGGGGGTCGCGTACCCGAACTGAGGAGACGGCCCCCCCGTGGGGCTTGGTGATTTTGGAGATTGCTCCCGTGATGACCGTTACCGATTTATGTGCATTTTGCAGCTGGTGCTGCAGCAATGAAAGAATCGCCGTGGGCCTGCCCGACAGCCCAAGAAACACAACGAGCTGTGGCCACCGGGTGGCCACCACTAGGGGTCAGCTGGGCCAGGCGCGGCGCTGCCGTGTGATCCCACGTGCCTGCGACACCCCACCCGCGCGCGCGCTACACATACCAGGACGGCAGCATCCCCCTCCCACGTGTGCCACCGCAGGCTTCGGGGGCGGTCAACAGTCTGGTAGGCGTTGGGACCAGATAACCGCGAATTGTACGGGCGCTGACCGTGGGTCCACGCGTCCAGGCAAGGCCTTGACCCAACCTAACCCAATACCCCCCCCCCCCCCGTCCAAGAGAACCAGGCCTACCCCTAACAGTTTGTGCGGTGGTTGTCATGGGAAAAAAATTGGTGTCCGGGTGCTTCTGGAAAGCTGGATCACGCCTTTGCTGAAGTGTATCCCCAAGTTTGCAACGGCGGAGAAACTAAAGGATATGCACCCCTTAGCGCTACAGAACATACGCATGAAAGGGATATCCACCGTGATTACGCTGCGGATGAATGATGCGTTGCAGGAGCTGACCCCCCAAGAGCAAAAGGGTTTTTGCAGGGTTGACAGATACTCGACCATGTGATTTTTGCACGGGCGGAGTGGGGTGACATAGCAATCAAATCATAGTGGCGGTGGATTTGCAGAAGGCATAGTACTCTGGGTCGTTTGCCCTGATGCAGGTCGCCCTGAGATACATCGGGCTGGCGGAAGAGTAGATGTCTCTGCTTTTGGCGCTAATGCAGGGCCCAATCTTGTTTGGTGTAGGGCGATCTTATGAGCCAGGGGTTCAGTTGTTGCCTGACGTGATCCACCCGGGTCGTGAGGTACACCACTGGTTCCAACCATGAAAAAAAAAGAAATGGGCCGTTTCCTGCCCAATAGGAGAGATGCCAGAGTGCGCGCCCGCACCATCCTTTTGGCAATAGGCTGCACATACGCATCCATTGGGGTGGTGTTCCTCAGCAAAATCCCCAACTACTTTACAAACGGCGCCACTGCGAGGCTTGCAATCACTCGCCAAATTTCCTCCTCCGGTTCACTAATCTCAACCACCGCCTATGATTTTTGGTAATTCACCCCGAGCCCCAAAAAAACGCTCGCAGATCCAACAAATGTCAACCCGCAACCCGGAAAACAGAACAAAATGTCGCCTGCGCACACAGCACTGTGAAGACCAAATGCAATCGCCACAAGGCATAAATCAAACACCGTAATAGCATCAAACAGCAGTGGGGACAGGGGGTCCCCTTGCTTGATTCCTGGCTAACTGACACGGCTGGACTTGGTTCACAAACTGGATTTGGGCTGGGTCGCACTTGGCCATGTCAATATTGCAGCTGCCGCTGTAGCAGGGGGGGCGGGGGCAATTGGGGCTGGCAGCATATGCACAGTGGTTCCACAGCCAGACATTTGTTTCTGTAGTTCTGACGCTGGGAACGTTTTCCTGAGTGCATCTACAACCTTTTCAGAGCTGGGCTTCTCAGAACAGTTCCCTCCTGGAGGAGGAATTTTTGCCCTATTTCTAGATGGGGCCAGTACCCCTGGCACGGCCGACCTTTTCGCAGGAATCGTGCAAATCCTACACCGCGGTACGAAGGGGACGGGGGGGGGGTGCCTCCGCCGCGACAACGACTGGGTCTGGTGGGAGTATGGCACTCTGTGCTTTTTCGGAACAGTTTCTAACCTACCATCAAGCACCAACGGTCCCCAAGAAAAATTTGCGGTTCTGTGGCATGCTGCGGCACGCTGGGGCATGCTTCAAGCCGTAGGTGGGGGGTACCCAAATTTCCCAAAAGCCACAAAAGTGGCAAAACCCAGAACCAAACACAAAGGAATGTATCTCCCGACACCCTGATGCATACCGCACCGTGCTGTGCATCGAACTGCGGTCTTGTGTTTGCTGCTCTCACGTGTGCGCACGAGATGCCCTTGTTCACGAGAGGGATTTGGGGTCTGGAACTGACTGTAACTCCCCCGGGGGAACGATTATTGTTTTGTGTGTTCTGCTGGGTCACAGGAACAGAATCAGGGGAAGACGTGGCGGGCCAGCAACACGTTTAGTACCAGATGGCAGTTGGCTGAGAGTGGGTGACCGGTCATTGACAGCGGTTCACGGAGACTCGCAGAGGGACAAGACTGTTGACCTAAACCCACAATGCCTGATTGTCCCTGCATTTCGGTGGGAGGTGCGCGCCCTGCGCGTTTCTGCAGGACGCCCTTTTGAACCGAATGTGAACCAAAGCATAGGCAATGGCCCCCTGCGCAGCCCAGAGCGCGACGGGAGGTGGCCTCCGCGGTATGTGCCTCTCCAGCAGCCCCTGCCCGCCCCTCTGGCCACACACACACTCCCTACCAACACCACATGTCGCCCGAAGGCTGCCTCCACACACCACAACTGAGTGCGGTGAACCGGAAGTAGTGACCGGCCGCCCTTGCTCCTTTGTTGGTCACCCCATCTGTGTCCCCAGCCCAACAGCATCGCCTGTCCAACCGTTGCAGTGCGTCAACTCCTTCGCCCCGACGGAAAACTGCTTCGTCACCACATGCCACACCGTCAGCCCCAAAGAGTTCGCGTGCTCCGACCGCCTCTACGCGGTGCCCATTGGCCGTCCCGTGCCGGGCTGGGCCTGCTACCTGTTCTCCGAGGACGAGGACCCGCCGCAGTTCGTTGAGCCCCCGCCCCCTGACACCGACGGCGCACACCACCGGCCCCGGCCGGGGGTCTTGTACGTGGAGGGTCCGGGGGTGTTCCAGGGCTACCTCAACCGCCCGGACCTCAGTGAGGCCGCGATGGCCTCTCTCGCGGCGGTCCCGGGGCGGCGGCTGTTTCGCACCGGGGATCAGTGCCACTACAACGCCGAGGGGGAGCTGGTGTACGAAGGGCGGCGGGATATGCAGGTCAAACTGCAGGTTTGTGGTCCCATGGACAAGGGGCGTCCTTGGGGGCCTCTACAGAGCCGCCACACGCCTGCCGTACACACATGTAGGCACTGCACTGCACAACACGAGGCCGCACAGCGCTGTCCCACACCACGCCACACCACACCACACCACACCACAGCCCAGAGATCAGGGCTTTGCTTGAAGGGGAGGGGGGCGATCGGGGAAATTCCAGAGCGGTTGCAGAGCGGTCGCAGGGGATGTGAAGCGGTTGGGGGGCGGTTACTGGCGGTTGCAAATGCGGTTGGGGCCGGTGTTGGGGTATGGGAATGCCTTTGGGGGAGAGTCAGGGCCGGAGTGTTGGGGGGGAGGGGTACCCCCCCCCCCCTCTTCAAGCAATCCCCTGCCAGAGATGGTGCATGGGATGGCCATGGCATACGAGAGGATTGTTGAGATGGCCGACGTGGGGGCCTTTATTGCTGATGAGGTGCGTCCTGAGATGGTGCTTCCAGTGAGCTGGCTGCAGAAGTGCCACTGAAGTGGCCCGTAGAGGACGCAAGCACGGATTCTGGTTCTATTTGGTGTGTGTCCGTCAGTGTTACGGGGTGCGTATCAGTGCCATGAGTCTGCATTGGGGTGATTGCGACTCACGAGACAGTGGCGCGTCTGCAAGGAGCCCCCCCCCACCCCACGGTAGGGCGGATAGATGCACATAGGAACTGGAGTCTGAGAGACGAGAAAGAGATGGAGGTTACTACTGTAGAGTATTGTAGAAGGAAGTGCACAATGTTGGTGGCGTCGGTATTGTACAAGGTAGAATTTCTGCACTTCAAATTCTGCACGAAATTTTTGTGCACAACGTGTTCGGTGTTTTTAAGGATTTGCACGGGTATTCATTAGGCTTTGCCTTCACCCACTTGTACCATGACAGAGGATTTGGTGAATGATAATTAGTTTCCCATGGAACTCCTTGCCCTGACGTGCTGCTGTCAGTCCTCACCCATTTCTTTAGGCTCACTCTGTTAGAAATCAAATTCCCTAGGTCGGTTTTCCCTCATGGCCACCATATGTACTTTGGCTTTAGCTCACAGCTTTTTCTCCTGCCTGGTAATCTACGGTGTCCCGTATCCCGGTGACAGGGCATTCGTGACCCCCAGAACCAAGCGTGGCTGTCAACCATCATTCCAAGTGCTTTAAACCGAAGTACCAACCAACAAACCTACTTTGCTTTGATGGTTACGCCTTCCGGTGTCCTCTGACTGCCTGATTGGTGCGCTATACCTGGGTGGCTACGTGCACAGCAGCGGAAATGCCAACATGCGAAGTTTCAAAAGTAACCTGACCTGCTGCTGCAAGCGCCATGTTGTGGGACTGGGTTGAAATGGCTGTGGTCTAAATTTCTTATACCTTGGGGTCCCTCGTGCTCCTCTGAGGGGGGCATTGGCGGCGGACTCCTTAGCTGTGTGACTCCCAGATACAATGGAGAAGGGAATAAACAAGATGTGGGATGAAGTGGCCCTATGGGCAATGGCATGGAAGCACGCGTGCCAAAAGGCAAAGGGGCTCCTCTCTTGAGGTACGCTCCAGCGAAGTGTAGAGACTGTGTGTATGCTCATTATTCTCGTCCCGCTCGGAGAGCACGCTTTGCAGCTGGAGAGCGCCTCACCAGGCACCATGATGACATTGCGGCCTGACGTGGGTGTCTCTTGGAGTACAGCCATGGTCAGTGTACCTCTACATAGACCTCCGGGACAAGTACATCGTCGGAGCGGTGCGGGAAGAACGTTTACACGACAATGAAGTACTGCTGTGACCACCCCTAGTGCTGGTGTAGGGTGTTGCATAGGGTGAAAAACGGGGTACCGTGCGGGGCAGTCGGTGACCGGGGGCTGGCAGTGTTCCTCCGACTGAGACAGGGGAGTGCTCATTCACTCGCTCACTCATTCACTCACTCACTCACTCACACCGCACCACACCACACGACGCCACAGTACTCCATTCTACTTCACTCCACTCCACTCCACTGCTGCTTTGCAGGGACAGCGGCTGGAACTTGGTGAGATTGAGAGTGTAATTGCGCTGCATAAAGATGTCCACATCGCAATCGTGAATCTCATCAAGCCGCACCCAGAGGAGCCCGAGTATGATTTTCTCGCCGCGTACGTCATGCTCACCGAAGGTGCTGCCGTCGAAGCAGACTTAGACGAACGGAAGCGGGACACCAGCCCACATGCGGAAGTGCGCCGCTACACGTGGCCCCCCATCTCGTCGTGGGCCAAAAAAATGGGGTTCAAGATCGACGCCGAGGCGACCGCTCCCGAGGCTGGGGCCCGGAATGCTCGCACCTCAGAGGCGGCGGTGCGGTGTCCATCCCTTCCGGAGCCGCAGCGCATCACCCCAGAGCAATTTGACAACCACCTGGACGACGATCTGCTGTCTTTCGAGGCCAAGATCATGCCCCTCGATGTGTCCCTGGATACCACCTTGACAGACTCGGGGAGTGCGCGCGTCTTCCCCTCTCCAGACATCTCCCCGGTAATTTCCCCAGAGATCTCGCCCCGGGACTGGTTCGTGGCCTCGCACGAGCATGCGGTGCCGCAGTCACGGGACCGCTTGTTCTCCCTTCCGGCTTCAGCGTTCCAGAAACAGCCAGCACCGCGGGCAGCACCTCAGGATGCCCCTAGCCTCCCAGCGTCGCCAGCGAATCGCACGGTCCATTTCTCAGACACGCCTCCGCCACAGCACCGTGGCGTGGACGCCGTCCCAGCAGCCGGCACCCGTCGCAGGTTGCCCTTGCACAGCCACAGAAAGTCACAGAAACAGAAAACCTTCCCCCTGTCCCGCAAACGGAGTTCGCTGGAGCGGCGCGACTCCGACAAGAAATTGACCCCTGAGCCGCCCTCGTGCCTGCAGATCCTCCCACTGCAACTGGAGACAGACCTACAGGAGCTCTGCAAAACCAATCTCCCCAAGTACATGGTACCCCATGTGTTCCTGCAGTGCCAACAGATGCCCATGACCCTTTCTGGCAAGGTGTGTGCGAGTGCAGTGCAGGGCGGCCCGAAAATTGCTTTGCGGGGTGGGGGGGGATGGCATGGGCGCCCGGCGAAGGAGGGGGGGGGGGGGGCTCCAGAAATGGGCTTCCGTGCCGGGCCCTTTGTTTTGTGTAAGGGCGGATGTTGCCACCAAAGGCGCCGGAACACAAATTTTGGCCCGGAAAATTTTTTTCCACAAAAAAATTTCCCCCACATATGTGTAGTCAAAATGATCAGCGCGACGTGGGGATCATTTTGAGCCATGTATGTTGAGGTCGGACCCCCCCCCCCCCGGCACGGCAGGTAGGGCAGCGCCAGCCTAAACCCCCCTCCCGGCACGGCGACCAAGGAGGGGGAGGGGGGGGTTGGGCAAATGGGCTTCCGTGCCATCCCCCCCCCGCAAAGCAATTTTCTTCCCGCCCAGTGGTGTGCTGTGGTCCGGCGCAGTGCGGTGTGGTGTGGTGTGGCGCGGTGCAGTGCGGTGCGGCGCATTGTGCCGAAGGTGCTGCTACCAAATGGCAATGGCCAGGATGGCCTTGCACACTGCCAAATGCAAGCCGGGAGGGCTGTGCGTCTAAGCGTGTGCCGTGTGTAGTGTGTTGCGCAGCCGTGGCAGAGGGCCGTCACTCTCTCTGGTGCTGGGCGGCTGCTGTCCAGGGCTGCCCTAGGGACGCCCAGCCGCTCTGCCTGATGGTGCTACTGAAGTTCTCGCTGGACCCAAGCCTGTGTGCCTCCGGGCCCTGGTCGGGCATTGATAGGGCTGGCACTTGGGCAGCTGAGATCCTTTGGTAAACTGCCACACTGCGACGGCAGTGGGCAGTGGGAATCCTTCAGTATACTGCCACGCTGCAGGGGGCAGCGGGCAGTGGGTGTCCTTCCGTGCACTGCCACACATGGTGACATGGTGTCATGGTGTCATATGCCAGGTCCCACCCCCTCAGGAGCGGTTGCCTGCGGTCCCGGCTAGGCCAGAGCAGCACAATACCGCAGCAAGTGCAATGCCCTGTCGTGCAGTGCACACACACCCTCCCCCCCTTGTTCGCTCTCTGTCCAAGGCCGCACGGCCTGGGCAGTCCCGCACGGGCCCCACGGCTCCGATGATGCGGCAGTTCTTGTCTTGTGCTTAGGCACACACCCAATGCCTTCAGTTCTGCCAAAAGAATTACATTCCGCATGGGCACACGCCCAATGCCTGCAATTCTTCTGCATGGGCACACGCCAAATGCCTTCAATTCTGCCAAAAGTAACATATTCTGCATGGGCACACACCCAATGCCTTCAGTTCTGCCAAAAGTAATGAATTCTGCATGGGCACACACCCAACACCTACAGTTTTGCCAAAAGTAATAAATTCTGCATTGGCACACGCCCAATGCCTTCAGTTCTGCCAAAAGTAATAAATTTTGCATGGGCACATACCCAATTCCTGCAGTTCTGCCATAAGCAATAAACTCTGCATGGGCACACGCCCAATGCCTTCAGTTCGCCCAAAAGCAATAAATTCTGCACGGGCACACACCCAATGCCTTCAGTTCTATCCCACCACACGGCGGGGCTCCGGGCCACAGAGCTGTCCATGGTCGCACGACTTCACAGATGCGGGTCACCGGAGCTGTGGCTGATCACACGACCAACCACTTAATGGGAAATGCAGAGCTTAGCCTAAGCACCACGGCACCCCTTCTGAGATGCTACAAGCACTGCAGCACTCCTTGTCAGCTGTTGCAAGTACTGCGGCTCTCTTTCTCTTCCGCACGGCAGCAGTCCAGGAGCTGTAGCTGCTTCACTGCAGCTTGACGCCGTCAGCCCCCGTCCCGTTACCAATCCAGGGACTATGGGGGGGTACTGCCGCCCATTACACCCGCCGCACGGCGGGCCCAGGGCCGCAGAGCTGTCCATAGCCGACCGGCGTCACAGATGCGGTGTGCCTAGGCTCAGGCTAATCGCACGACCAGCAAAAAGGCTCAAGCTGGACACCCAGCTCTAGGGACTTAAAACAGGCCATGTCATTTCATGGCTGTGAGGCAGGGGGGATGAGCCCATCCCCCCTGGGCTCACCGGAAGTTATTTCGGCCCACAGCCCCAGTTTCCCCTACCCCCGGCTGTCACACCGCACAGCGGGACCGCCCAAGAGCATGGATGCCGCACGGCCTCCGCACCGAGCCACTGAGCCAAGTGGCTGTTTTAGTCTGCTCCCAAGTGCCCCGGTCACACGACCCTTGGGTGACTTCCGCCGCACTGCCACACAGTAGGGGGGCAGTGGGCAGTGGGGATCCTTCAGTGCACTGCCGCACTGTAGGGGACAGTGGGCAGTGGGCATCCTTTAGCGCACTGCCACACTGCAGGCAGTAACGGGCATTGGGGCTCCTTCAGTACACTGCCTCACTGCATGGGGCATGGGGCAGCAGTGTGGTGTGGTGTGGTGTGGTGTGGTGTGGTGTGGGGTGGGGTGGGGTGGGGTGAGGTGGGGTGGTGTGGTGTGGTGTGGTGTGGTGTGGTGTGGTGTGGTGTGGTGTGGTGTGGTGTGGTGTGGGGAACCAATCAAAACTGCATGGGAACCAATAAAACCTGCATGGGAACCAATCAAAATTGCATGGGAACCAATCAAAACTGCACGGGAACCAATCAAAACTAATCAAAACTGCTTGGGAACCAATCAAAACTGTTTGGGAACAAATCAAAACTGCACGAGAACCAATCGAAACCGCATGGGAATCTCAGCTTCTTTTGTCTGCTGGGGGTCGTGTGCTGAGTCCACTTGGGGAGCTTGTGCGCTTCGCCTGGGCCTGGCTGCTTCAATGGCTGTTCCTGCGCAGCGCCCCACCCTCGGCCTCCACGCCATTGCGCTCTGGGCTGGCTTTTTATTGTTGGCCTGGGGCTGATGCCTGGTGGCCGCTTCTCGGCTGCTGCTGCCTGGGGGCAGCCGCCTGTTGGCTGTTGGCTGTCACCCGGGTGCTGCTGCTTGCTGCCTAGTGGCTGCTCCCTGGTTGCTGCTGGCTGTCCGTCGATGACTGCTTCCTGCTGCATGCCAGCTGCTGGCTGCTGGCTGTTGCTGCTGTTCGGTGGCTGCAGGCCTCTGCCCAATGGCTCCTGCTTGGTGGTTGCTGCCTGCCGGCTATTGCTTGATTGCTTGTGCCCGCTGACTGCTGACTGCTGGCTGTTGGCTGCTGGCCACCGCCTGCTAGCGGCTGGGTGTTGGCTGGTGGCGGCTGCCTGGTGGCTCATGGCTGCCCGCTGCTGGCTGCTGGTTGATGGCTGCTGCTGGTGCACTAGCCGGCAGTCCCCAGGGAGTGGCAAGCCACCGACGGCCAGCCAACAGCGGGTAGCAGCCAGCAGGCAGCTACCTGCAGCAAGCAAGCAGCCAGCAGCTAGCGACAGCAGCAACTAGGCAGCAGGCATTGGCTGGCAGGTGGGAGCCACCGGACAGCAGCCACAAGGCCGGCTGTCTGCTGTCTGCTGGCCACCGGCTGCGGGCTGCTCACTGCCGACTATTGCTTGAAGGATGCTGCCTGGTGGCCGCCATCTGGTTTCTGCGGCTTGCTGGCTGCCGGTTGTCTCCTGGTTCCTGCCGTTTGGTGGCTGTTGGTTGCTGACTGATGGCCGCTATTTCGTGTTTGTTGCCTGCTGGTTGCTGGCCTCTGGGTGTTGCCTGGCAGTTGCTGCCCTTTGGCTACTGGCTACTGCCTGGTGGGTTGTGGCTACTGGCTGCAGGCTGATGGCTGCCGCTTGGTGTCTACTACTTGATGGTTGATGAAGTGTGGAGGGGGGGGGGGGGCTGAAAAAGTGACTATATGGACCTCTTTTCTTGTGTTTTTATGTTGAATGCTCACACCATGTGTTTTGAGGTCTATAACAATCCTTTTTGCCTACAGCACGCTGTGAACTACGGACTTCATACATATAATTTTTGTGACTTCATGCATATGATTTGTGTGCAGGCACAACATGCGTGTACTGTGAACAGCACCACACATGCATGTTCATTTGACTGCATGGGTATTGCTTGCTGCACACATGCTGCTGCGTAATTGTATGAAATGTTCTCACAAACCCACTGAATACACACTTTAAAAGAAACAGCAGGCCAAAGATCGCTCTATGTGTAAAAGTCACCATATGTATTGCCATACATGCACTTTTTACCTTGGAGCGATCTTTGGCACGCTTTTTTTGAATTTCCCATTTCCCATTTTTGTTGGGGCAGTGATGGCATTGAGATGTGGAGCGATCTTTGGCACTCTCCTTTGCTCAAAGTCTGGTTAATCATGGTTTTGAATGCCCTTGTTACCTTAGCATGTGCAGAACATATCACTAATATGCTACACACCCCCTCTTTGTTTTGTCCAGCCAAAAAGTACCATACTACTACAGTGATGATCACTTCATGCATATACATGTGTAGTCCCCATAAACGAGTTTTTACCCTATCACAATATTTGGCACACCTTTTTTGGTAACATGACCATATCTATGGCCGTATGTGCACTCTTCACCCTAAAGCGATCTTTGGCACGCTTTTTTTCAATTTCCCATTTTTCATCGGGGCTACGATGCTGTCAAGATCTAAGGCCATCTTTGGCACACTCCTTTGTTGAAAGTCGCATTGATCATGGTTCTGAATGCCCTTCGTAGCTTCTTAGTCGTTCAGGTGAATACTGTTGTTTGCCTTGCTGCTGTGCCGTTGAAGGAGTATGCCGCTAACAATTTATGGATTGGGTACATCCTTACCATTCAAAGGAATAGATGAATTTGACCACAAGGGTATGCCAAGCAGAAACTCCTAAGGGGGGTAGAGATAAGAAGGAAACACCCCAAAGAAGAACAAGCATACACGTGAGTCAGATGAGGGAGTAGCAGTGATGATCTTCCTCCCAAGCCCGTGGAGTCACAGGGGAATAATAAGAATACGAAACCAGCGAAACCTACCCCCCTTGCTAAGTTCACGGGACGTGTGAAGAAGGCAACTGGTGCCTCTGCCCCTGAGCCAAAGAAATGATTTACGGTCAGTCACTGCTCTTCCGACGCTTCGCATACTCTGTTGCAGGTTTCCAACGACCGCCGCTGCCCCATTGCGCCATGCCATGTCTTCTGCCAAATGTCTTCTTGCACATTGCTACTTGATTACAAGTAATATTACTTGTACCAATTATTGGTTTTTCAAAAAAAGGCGTCCCAAAGATCGCTCCAGCTACAAAAACCAACATGACCTGTATACTAGTATCCGCATCACACGTAGTACGCACTGTATGTGTTGCAATGATTGTATCTTCCCGGCGTGCTTCACCGTACAGGTTTGGGAGTACGTCCAAAGTGGTATACCAACCTTTCCGACTTTGTGATTAAACAGGGTACTTGTTTCTCCTTCTAGGACCTTGGGGCCCAAGAAATGGACACACAGTGGGCCACCAAACACACTAGGATGTTTCAAATGAACGAACCCTCTATGTTGTTGCGTTGGTATCTAGTTTGTGTAAAAAAAAATGCTGAAAAGGGGGGTACAACGATGTTCGTTGTTCAGTTTTGAAACACTGGTGGTTTCATGCTTTTCCCTCACTTTGTGATATACGTGCATCAATGACACAATTTTACAACTTGGCAAGAATGGTTCCGCAAAAGGGGGGTGTTCATGGGCAGGTCCGTAGTACGCTTTTCTAGGGAGGGCATGTAGCGAAAGAAGCGTCTATGTGTTTGGCGGCTGCCACCGTTGTCTGCTGGTACGGTGTGGTGTGGTGTGTGCACCTGTGGTGGGGGGGGCTAGGGCGCCCCTCCGAGCAAGGCATTGCATTAGTTCAAGCTGTCCTTGGGGACACTCTGTCACACTACTCACTGGAAGTTCTCATGAGGTCCACACCACCGTCTCTTGGGGCCCTGCACTAATAGACCTTCAAGAACTCGCTTGGTACTTGCTGAATGAACTCCGTCCTTGTGTCATGCAGCCTGGCTAGGAAAAGGGCTCCCGTGACATTGACCATTATTGCCTTGCAAGGAGGCGCCACTTTGTCCCCTCTTTTGTCCCCTCTTTTGTCCCCTCTTTTGTCCCCTAAGAAGTAGTCATTGCGCCCACATGTGGGCCCCCAAGAAGGTAACCCCTTTGGAAGGGAGGGGGGATACCGGGCGCCGCCCTTAGGGTTAGATTAATGGTTAAGAATCAGGCACACCCATTCTTCAATTCCGCGTGTGCAAGACATCTTGGCCTTTGCCATGTTGGTAACAATGCCTTCAACCCACCACACCACACCACACTACACCGCACTGCACCATACCACACCACACTACACCACACCAACACCACACCACACCACACCACACGTGCTCCTTGGGCTGTGTGGGCAGGGAAGCAAGGGGGGAGAAGCAGGGGACATGAGGAATGGGAGCACCACCTGTGCCCTGGTGTCAGCCATGGACTCTTGCCCTTCCCCCCTTGATCCGCCCCACCCACCCACCCACGCATCCTTTTTCTGTGTTCTACACACTGGTCTTCCATCTTCCATCTGTACCCCATACCCCAAACCACGCAGGGCCCTGGGGAGGCGCATACCTAGCCTCTGCTGTGACATTGTGTGTCCGCGGGGACGGCCATAGGCTGGAGTCTCTGGACAGGGGCAAGGGTTAGGTCAAGGGTAGGGGGACAGGGGGAGAAAGAGTTGGGAGGGTAGGAAGGTTTTCTCGGGCCCTGGTTTCAGTTCGGGAAACCCTGGTGTTTTGTACCGAGTGCGCTTACACCTGACACCATTAGTACCTGCCGAAGGCGGTGCCTGGGCCCTGTTGAGGAGCTTCGCACCTGGCACCCAACCAGAGCGACCCTCCTTCTGTTTCCGGCTCTGGTTGGGAAGTACCCAGGGTGTGGTGCAGTGTGGTGTGGTGTGGTGTGTGGTGCAGTGCAGTGTGATGGTGGAGCCTCCCCTGCATGCGTGCCGACAAGAGAAGCTGTAGGTAGCTACGCTCCAACAGCTCCTCGCTGGCAACGCGGGGGGGCCCACAATGGTATGGTACCGAGCGCCGGGACAGCACCATTGGGGGTGGGTGTCCCGCGCAAAACATGGTGCTTACCATCACGGCCGCCCGGCCGCCGGAGCCATGGATCAAGCCCTGGACGGAGGCGGTGGCGCAGTGTGACGTGGTTTGCACCGTTTTGTTATTCCATTGCTCTTTTTTCCGTCATGTGTGTGTTTGTGTGTGTAGATCAACCGTCGTGAGATTCCGCCACCGCAGCAGGAGCAGCTCATCGAGATTGCACGCCGTCCGGGAATGTTCCGCCCGCCGCCGGCCTCCAAAAGTTCGCAGGAGCTTCTGGGCTCCGCCAGCCCCAAGACCGAGCAGCTGATGCACACCCTCACAGAGTTCACTCGGGAGGTTCTCAAGTGGGACCAGCAAGTCCCCATCGACGTGCACACAGCCCTCAGTGACCTGGTAGTCCCCCACGCACGAGGCAGCCGTATGCCTCTCCACTCCATTGCAGCCGCAAAGGGCCGTGGGGCTGTAGGTAGGAGCTGATGTAAACGTAAATGCGGTGTAGTAAAAGAGGCACAGTGGGCGCGGGTTGTGTGCGCAATACTGTGGAGTGCCGGGGGGGGGGGATGTGCGATACGCAATAATTCGGAAGGCGCCCCGGGACCTACAATGGCACAAGAAATGCATCGTTTGCGCGATGCGACGGAGAACACGGCAAGGACCCAGAGCAGTCCCCTGTGTACTGCAGGGCAGGCTGAACATAGGGGGTGGGGTGGGGGATGCGCGAAAAGTGTTGGGTATGAGGAGGTGCTGATGCTGAGGCTGTTGCATCACCAGCACCAGCACCAGCACTACCATCAGTACCACGTGCTAATATGTACCCCCATCGCACAGTGACAGATGCTTGAATGTGCATGATATGTGTCAGTGTGTGCCTCATGGTCAAGCTGCGGTGTGCTCCTCGCACGTTGCCACACAAATCGTTGTCCATGGGAGAAGTGGTGGTGGCGGTCCAACACTACGGCAAACGCAGTACCAATACGGGCCCAGAATTCGTCGCTGGTACATGTGCATGCGGGCCTTTATTTGGAAGACGCATGCCCTTGAGCCTAAGGGTATGGGCACGACCTATGGCGTTCCGGATCCTGCTGGTTGGGGTCTCTGCGTGTGCGGCCTGTAGATTACGGGATGGGCCGTGCTGCGCTATGCGCACCGCTGCTGATGATGGTGCGCCACCGTCAATTTTGCGCGAACTGCCTTTTTGCGCCAACTGCCCATTGCCGCGTGCTCCCCCCCAACCCTTCGAGCTATGCTTTGGCTCTACATGACCCCATCTCTGAAGCCCCCAGACCCTTTTGCTTTCCCCAGGGCATTAACTCCATGCAGCTGATCCTCATCGTGAACCGCATTCGGTCGGAGCTACTGCCCTCCGTGTCGATCGGCGCCCTGCTGGCGCTCCCCGTCATCACAATTGCATCACTGGCGGCCACCATTGCAGAGCAGCTCTCAACCGCCCTCTCCGACCAGCCGGAGGGCTCTGCTGAGAAAACGGACGTGGACGTGGAACCCTCATATTTCTGGTTCACTGCTGCGCAGGTCGCGTTCCCACTGGAATGCAAGCTCAACGGGGGAAAGCCAGGAAGGCAAAGGAGGGTCTGAGAGGTAGCGGGGCGCGGCAGACAGAGGCACAGACAAAATGAAACGCACACGGGGAGACCAAGAGAGAGAAGCGAGAGGGAGAGGGAGGCTTGAGTGAGCGAGAGGAGACGGACCAAGCAGGGGCGGAGGGACAGATAAAGCGACCAGGCGAGAGGGAGGAAGGGAGGTGGGGAGACGTGAGGTGAGTGCGTGGGTGAAGTCCATGGCTGGCATCACAGGCCGCAAGCCCATCATTGGGGCACGAGGGCGCAAAACGCATGTTACGTGCCTCCGAGTCAAGCAATTCCAGTCACTAGCTGGTGGCCGGCTGTGCTTGACTGTTCTGTTTCTGCTGCTGCCTGGCTCCTGTGCAGGGCTCTGCATATCTGGTCTGTAACCAGACCTTTCAATTACACCCGTTGCTCGCGCGCGTGCGTGCGCTTGTGCTCGTGTGTGTGTACTGGTGATTGTGACCTCACGCCGCGTGCGCTTTGTGTGTGTTTGTGCGCGTGTGTGCCTGGTGGGGGGGGGGGGGGACAAATGCCCTATATTTTTGAGTGCAGCCGTGCAAGAGGCCGCTCTTATCGTCCAGCAATCCAGTTTCGAGGTGCCGTAGGGAAGAGACAGAGTGACGATGGAGAGAGGGACACCAAAGCAGAGAGAGAAGAGATGTTGAGTGGGGACGGAGGCAGAAAAAGAAGACAAGGAGAGAGGGGGGTGGAGACGGGGGCCGCACTGGGCGCCGCGTCCGCGGCCATTGGTTTCGAGGGTTTTGAGCAGATGTTTGCACTGACCAGCGCACTGGCGGTGATGATGCGGTGTTTGGACCATTGTACACAGATATTTCGCCGACGGCCGTCAAGGCAGACACCCGAGGCCGAGGTGCACCGTGTCCTTGTGGTTGGCTGTTTGTGCTGTTGCTTGTGGCGCCCGTTTCATATGCAGGGACGATGGGGCCGTTTCCCGGTGAAACAGGCGAAAAGGTGCGCACGCGGTGCCAGTGTCCCCCCACAGGACCGGAAGGACAGGGGCGTGCGGGGGGGAGGGGGGGACAGGAACAGAAAGAGGGAGAGGAGAGGCGAGGAGAGGAGAGGAGGCAGGCCAAGAGACACGGGGGAGGTGCATAGGGAGACGCACAGAGAGGCACATAGAAGTTAGTGCGGTTGAAGTAAGTGGGCGAGTGGAGTTAGTGGGGGTTGGGGTTCGTGGGGGTTGGGGAGTGGGGAGTGGGGATAGAGGAGGGATGGCGTGAAAGTGGAGTCGAGGTGGTGTTGGGGTGTACTTTGGGGGCTGGAGTCAGGGCGAAGTCAGGGTGGAGAGGTGGTGGTGTCAGGGTGAAGTAGGGCTGCAGATACGGAGGTGTGCCCTTGGTTCTGGGGACTCCTGCGCAGGTTGCGTTTGTGCTGGTGTACAAGCTCAGCTTTGGGGCACTGCTCGCAGCGCCGCTGTACGTCACCAGCGTTCTGGTGGAGAACCAGCATGTGCCGAGGGTCTACACCCCGCTGCTCTTCAGTGGCCTACTGCTGTGTGTCCCCGTCATCATCGTGCTTCTTGTCTCCCTGCGGCGCTTTCTCATCGCGCCTTTCCTGCGGCGTCGGTTCCTCCGCACTCAGCGTGTGTACTATGTTCCGGTGCGATCGTGGCTGCATTTGCAGGTGCTTCCCCGTTTTCATGCGCAGTGCCGGCGAAAGTTGCCGCAGGTGGGTGGCGGACGGGCCTGTGACTGCGCCCGCATGCCACAAGCCATGCTTCAAGGACTGCGTGTTTCGGCCCCAGGTCCAGTCCCAATTCATGTTTTGGCGAGGACAAGCCCCCCGTTACTTAGCCCTCTTCCTCCCCACGTTTTGCTGGTTTTTCGTGAGACCGGTACTGCGTGCCACAGGGGGAGGAGAGGGTCCGTGGACTGAATTTAGATAAATTGAGCCAACGGGTGGGCCTCCCTGCCCTCTGGGCCCACTTAGTTACCAAGGGTCAAGAGCTACCGGCCATACATATGGTGGCGCCGAAGGTGCCCAAAAATTTGTTTTTCATTCCCCTTGCCCACGTAGCACCCCTCCCCGCCTAGGCGGTGGAGCACCCCAACACTACACTTGAACCCAACCTTGGCTCTTACGCCCACCCCAACCTTCAGCTTGCTCCTAACCCTACACCTATCCCTACCCCTCACCCGAACCCTAAACCTAACCGGGATTGAATATTGGGACCGAGCTGTTGGGGGAAGGAACATGGTCTCGGAGACTTCACTGACAAATGAGGTACACACGGGACAGTGGATGAGAGCGGCTCAAAAGGGGCTCAAAATGAGCTGTATTCATCTGTTTGGGCACCACAACTAGACTAGGATCATTTTGGAAAACCATGGTTTTGACCTGTTTTTGAGCCATTTGTGGTCCCAAATTGGCCCATTTTCAAGGCCCTTTCGGCCTTGAGAGGGGCTAAAATTGCTCAACATGGGCTCAAAATGGGGCCATTTCACTTGTTTCTGCACTCCAAATAGTCCAAAAGTATCTTTAGAAAACCACATTTTTGATCCATTTTTGACTGATTTTTTGTCCCAAAACAGCCCGTTTTCAAGGCATTTTGTGACTGCGCAGTAGCCAAAAGGGCTTGCAATGGGCTCAAAAAGGGCTCATTTCACTTGTTTGTGCACCCAAAATGGTGTAGGATCATATTTGGAAAAGCACATTTTTGACCCATTTTTGACCCATTTTTGGTCGCAAAACAGCCCATTTTCAAGCCATTTTGTGTCTTTGGAGGTGCCAAAATGGCTTGCCATGGGCTCAAAATGGGCTCATTTCACTTGTTTAGGCACCCCAGATGGTTTAGGATCATTTTTGGAAAAACACATTTTTGACCCATTTTTTTGTCCCAAAACAGCCCATTTTCAAGGCATTTTGGGCTTTTAGGAGGGCCAAAACGGGCCACCACGAGCTCAAAAGGTGCCAAAGGTACTTGTTTTGGCATTCCATGTGGTCCAGGATCATCTTTGAAAAAAGTCATTTTTTCGCACCCGGTGGACCTT
This sequence comes from Eutreptiella sp. 'Long Island Sound 2002', assembly GCA_964036045.1. Lineage (NCBI taxonomy): Eukaryota > Euglenozoa > Euglenophyceae > Eutreptiales > Eutreptiaceae > Eutreptiella > Eutreptiella sp. 'Long Island Sound 2002'. The sequence goes on along the minus strand of OZ038394.1, from coordinate 42,525,751 downwards.
GTTGACCCATTTTGGCACCCACCTCTTTGGGCTACGTCTTGCAGCTTGCTGCAGCCTAGTGGGCTTAGGTACGGGGGTCTAGGCGTCGGTTAGGGAAATTTTAAGGGGTGGAAACCACCAAAAGTGGGTGGTTGCGGGTGGATTAGGTGCGCTCGGAATCGCGTTTTGAGCCACGTAGCCCAAGATATGGTTTGTTTTTGGTTTGGGGCTGTCGGCGGCCAATGTGCACAAATTCTAGGGATTTTGGGGGCCTTTTGGGGGCGGTTCGCGGACATATTGTGGAGTTAGAGGGCCCTAGAGTGCCCGTTGGCACGGGGAAGTTTAGCTGCATGTGTAGAGTAGCCACTATTTCCCTTCTTTTGGCCGTTTTCAGCAGGTTCTAGGGCAGTTTTGGGCAAAAAAAAGGCTGATTTTGGCCCTAAATTGCAGATTTGGAAATGGAGGTCCGGCACTTGCGACACCTATTTCCGAACGCCACCGTTGAGTTTTTGGCTCATACTTTGTGTGGTTGTCCCTCACGCCCATAGGTAGCATCCACCAAAATTTTGGTCGAGTCTAAAGCACCACGACGGAGCTGTGATTTTGCCCATTTCGCGGGTGCTTGCTGCTTGCTGCTTGGTTGCTGCTTGTTGCTTGGTTGCTGCTTGCTGCTTGCTGCTTGCTGCTTGCTGCTTGCTGCTCTTTTGCCAAACCTTTTTGGTCCACCCTAGACACTAAAGAGGGTCATAAAATCAAGATTGGTTCCACCAGCTCGGTGACCCTAACCCTAACCCTTGCCCCAACCCTAGCCCTAGCTCTCGCCCTAGAGGGAAGGCAAGGGGAGGTAACGGGAGCATGTGCCCTCACCCTCCCCACCACCACCACCACCCCAAATCGCCCCACGTAGATCCTCCCCCCACTGACCCTCCCGACCCACTGGTGGTCGCGGCGGGTGAGGCAATGGCTCGTTGTGGGTCTACGTCTCGCTTAGTTAGTGAGCTACGACACACGGTCAGCCCACCCCACAGTGGCAAGTGGAGGTGGTGGGGCAAACTCCATTGTTTGTGGGGGAGCGTGTCCAAAACAGCGCACTTGCCATCACACTGTCATCACCGAGTGCCCCACACTTTGCTGTTCCATCCTCCGTTGGTTCCTCTACCTCGCTTCCAGTTCTTGGCCTTGCCCCCTCTTGACCCGCCCTGCTCTGCCCTCCTTGCCCGTGCCCCTCCCTACCCGACTTGCCCCCGGTGTGTAGTAGGGACAGGGGCTGAGGTCCCGCCATGAGCGGGGTGTCGGCCGCTGGGAGCGGCCCAGCTAGAGTACGGGTTGCGAGATGCATGCATGCCCCGCCGAGATGATTTGAGGGACGGAGCTGCAGACCAGCCCATGCGACAGCAGTGCTCGGGCCCCTCTTGGGATCTGCCACGATGCTTGCGGCATGGGTTTGGGCAATCCTGTACTTGGTGTGGGCGTGTGGACCATGCTGTACTTGCTCTCATACACCACCCCTTGTGCCTAGTCCTCACCTGTGCAGAGTATGCGGGGGGGGGGGGGGGGGTGAGGGAACCGCCGCTTTGTGCTTTGTGCTTTACTCCAGCAGTTGGATATTGAGCTTCTCTTGCGGGTTGCTGGCTGGACATGGTGGTTCATCAGGATGTTGCACCCCCACGGGCGGCTCCTGGCTTGTTTTGTAGATCATGTGCCCTCGCGTCTCTCGAGTACCAGATAGGGAGTGTTTGGCTGAAATTGCACGCCTCGTTGTACAAGGCACAAATCGGGCTTGGCGCGCACCTCGTTAGCGCCAACCCCCCCCCCCCCCGTGCGCCTCGTTAGCGCCAAACTCCCCCCCGTGAACCTTGTTAGCGCCAAACCCCCCCCCCCCCCGTGCGCCTCGCTAGCGCCAACCCCCCCCCCCCCCCCCTGCGCCTCGTTAGTGCGCCAACACCCCCCCCCCCTATGCACCGCCTTGTATGTGGACCTCCCTCAAATTCGGCTCGCTTCGCTCGATGCGGGGGACACCCCCACACCCCCCTTAGATAACAAGCCTCCTGCGGTGGCTACAGACCGCCTTTTGTGTGCACCGCCTTGTGTATGCACCGCCTTGAATCTGCACCGCCTTGTGTATACACCGCCTTGCCTATGGCCCCTTAAATAACAAGACTCCTGCGTTTGCTAAAGACCGCCTTTTGTGTGCACCGCCTTGTGTGTGTACCGCCTTGAATCTGTACCGCCTTGTGTATACACCGCCGTGCCTGTGGCCCCTTAAATAACAAGACTCCTGCAGTGGCTACAGACCGCCTTTTGTGTGCACCGCCTTGATACCGCCTTCTGTGTGTACCGCCTTGCCCGTGGCCCCTGAAAAAACAAGACTCCTGCGGTGGCTACAGGCCGCCTTTTGTGTGCACCGCCTTGTGTGTGTATTGCCTTCTGTGTGTACCGCCTTGCCTGTGGCCCCTCAAATAACAAGACTCCTGCGGTGGCTACAGGCCGCCTTTTGTGTGCACCACCTTGTGTGTGCACCGCCTTGTGTATGCACCGGCTTGTATGTGCACCGCCTTGTGTATGCACGGACTTGTATGTGGACTGCGTGCCTCGTCAGTGCCAACCCCCCCCCGCGCGCGTGCCTCGTTAGCGCGCCAAACCCCTCCCGCGTGCCTCGTTCACAACCCCCCCCCCCCCGCGCCTCGTTAGCGCCACCCCCCCCCCCCCCCGTGCGCCTCGTTAGCGCCAAACTCGCCCCCCCCCCCGTGTGCCTTGTTAGCGCCAACCCCCCCCCCCCCCGTGCACCTCGTTAGCCCCAACCCCCCCCCCCCCCGTGCGCCTCGTTAGCACCAAACCTCCCCCCCCGCACGCGCCTCGTTAAACGAGGCGCGCGGTCTCGGTCAAAAAATGTGGATTAAGTGCCCTCGCGTCTCTCGAGTACCGGATAGGGTGTGTGAAGGATGTGCCCATGCTTGCATGGACCTGTGGCGGATTGTGCCACCGCATGCGTGCCTGTGTGGTACATTGTGCAGCTACGTGAGTGCCCTTGTGGCAGATCATACACTTGCATATGGAATGGTATGCATGCATATGTGGCACATACTGCAACATCATGCATGCTTGTGGGGCAGATAATACCACTGCACACATGCCTATGTAGCAGGTACACCTTGCATAGCAGAGAGCGACGATATGCATACTTGTGTGACAGAATCTGCGAGTACATTCATGCCTGTGTGGCAGATACAACCTGTGTGGCGGAATATGCGACTGCTTGCATATATGTGTGACGATGTATGCCAAAATATTCATGCCGGTGTGGCACACACAGCTTGTGTAGCAGGCTATGCAACTACATGCATACATGTGTGATAGATGAGGCACATGTGTTCGTCCCTATGTGGCGGATGCCGCAACTGCATGCATGCCTATGTGGCATGTTATGCAACTGCATGCATGCATGTGTGGCAGGTACAACTAGTATGGCTGAATGTGGCAGATTGTGCAACTGCATGTACAGCGGATTATGCCGCTGCATGCGTGCCTGTGTGGCAGATGATGCGGTGTGTGCATGCGTGAGTGGCAAACTATGCATTGCATGCATGCCTGTGTAGCAGAACCAGCTTGTGTAGCAGACCATGCGCCTGCATGCATACATGTGTGACAGATTGTGCGAATGTGTTCATGCCTGTGTGGCAGATGGCATGGCAGATTCTGCACCCACGTGTGTGCCTGCATGGCAGATTATGCGACTGCATGCATGCGTGTGTGGCAGATAGTGTAGTGTGTGCATGCCTGCATGGCAGATTATGCACTTGCATGAATGCATGCGTGGTAGGTTATGCAACTATATGCGTGCCTGTGTGGCAAAAGCCACTAGTACATTAGAATATGGCAGATTGTGCAACCGCATGTGTGGCACAATATGATGCTGCATGCGTGCCAATGTCGCAGCTAATGTTGTGCGTGCGCGCTTGTGTTTCAGATTTTGCACCTGCATGCATGCCTGTGTGGCAAGTACATCTTGTGTAGCGGCAAATGTGACCGCAAGCAACTGCGTGCAAGCCCGTGTGGCGAATTGTGCTACTGCGTGCGTGAGGGTGTGTCTGACAGACAATGCGGTGCATGTGTGGCCGATTATGCCACTACATGCATGCCTATGCATGCCAATGTGGCAGATAGTGCAGTGCGTGCCGGCCCGCACGGCAGATTATGCACTTGCATGCGTGCCTGTGTGGCAGATTATGCAACTGCATGCGTGCCTGGGTGGCAAATACCACTAGTATAGCAGAATATGGCAGATTGTGCAACCACATATGTGGCACAATATGCTGCTGCATGTGTGCCATTGTGGCAGCTGCCTGTATGGCGGCTTTTGCACCTGCATGCATGCCTGTGTGGCAGATACAGCTTGTGTGGCAGAAAATGTGGCTGCAGTCAACTGCGTGCAAGCCCGTGTGGCGGATTATACGACTGCTTATATGAGGGTGTGTGCGGCAGATAGTGCGGTGCCTATGTGGCCGATTATGCCACTGCAAGCATGCTTGTGGGGCGCATGTAACTTGCGTAGCCCAATAGGCAACTACATGCATACCTGTATGACAGTATCCGCAAACGTGTGTAGCAAAATGTGCGACTACATGCCGTGCATGCATGCATGCATGCGTGGTAGATTATGCAACTGCATGCCTGTGTGGTAGATAGTGCAGTGCGTGCATGCCTGCATGGTCATTATGCATGCATGCCTGTGTGGCAGGTTATGCAACTGCATGCATGCTTGTGTGGCACTTACCGCTAGTACAGCGGAATGTGGCAGTTTGTGTGGCCGCATGCGTGGCAGATTATGCCGCTGCATGTGTGCTGGTGTGGCGGATAATGCAGTGTGTGCATGTTTGTGTGGCAGGTTGATTGCCTGTGTGCATGCTGGTGTAGCAGATACAGCTTGTGTTCACGGCGCCCCAGAAAATTACAACCTAACCCAACAGTAAGAGTCCTACGGGAGCAGATGCCTTTCTCCCCGGCGCAACGAAGCTAACTATGATGTGTGGTTTGGGGGGGAGCAGTTTGAGGTGACACACACCTGGGGATGTGTGAAGTGTGAGGAAGCAAAGGTCTTTAAATCTGCTGCGCACGGGGTACAGGGCCGGCGGGTGAGGTGGTGGACGGCTTTGGAGCGATTTTTTGAGGGGGGGGCTGTGTCAACAGCTTTTGTATCACGCGCCTTCCCAGTAGGGTATATGCTGGCTTGGGGGGGGGGGGGGTGCAGAAAGGGATCTGAGTCCACAATGCTAGTAGAGTACGATTTGTTGGCCCAAACCCTTATGCGGCACCAACATTGGGATATGGCACTAGGGAGTTGCTTCCTCCAGTATGTACAATACACCGAAGCCTCCTTTCTACAGCACTTTTATTAAAGGGTGCGACACTGTTGCACAACCTTGCACACATCCATTGCTACTTCTCGCCGCCGCAACATTGTTTTGGAGGCATTAGGGGACTTTTCTCCTAGACTACTACCATACACTGATGGATACGTGTAATACATGAAAAGCACAATTTTGAATTTAGTCCCTACGTGCCTTGAGACATCAATCGATGCAAGCGCTTGCCAGTATTGCCGCACAGCTATTCCAGAAAAACTGGTCCATTCTGGAGAACCTTTTCCGGGATGCCGCAGCCACAGTACAGCACTTCAAAAAGCGTTCACGGCCGTGCAACCCTAGGGACTCCCAACCAAAAAGAGCTTGCATACCCCTGAAACCCCAAGGCTGAGACACCCCAGGGCAACGTCACCAAATCCTTGACCCATTCACTCCTCGGTGATGTCGGCTGCGCGGCAGTTACTATTTTTTTTTGCCAACCAATGGCAGGCTGGTCCTCCTGTGGCTTCCTTTTATTTTTCCCCACAGGAGTGAAATGCTAGTCCACGGCAGATACATGTGAGGCAAAGTATGCCGCTGCTTGCATGCCAGTGTGGCACATAATGCAGTGTGTGCATGCTTGCATAGCAGATTTTGCGATTGCATGCATGCCTGTGTGGCAGGTTTTGCACCCGCATGCATGCCTGTGTGGCGGTTACCATAGCAGATATAGCAGAATGTGGCAGACTGTGCAGTTGTGTGTGTGGCACATTATACCGCTGCATGCACGCCAGTGTGGCAGATTCGGCTCGTGTAGCAGCGTATGTGACTGCACGCAACTGTGTGCATGTCTGTGTGGCAGATTATGCAATAGCTTGCAAGCCTGTGTGGCAAGTTAATGCAGTGTGTGCATGCTTGTGTGGCGGATTATGCAACAGCATGCATGCATGTGTGGCAGATACAGCTTGTGTAGCGGAACATGCATACCTGTGTGGCCGTTTATGCAAATGTGTTCCTGCTTGTATGGCAGATACAGCTTGCGTAGCAGCATATGCGACTGTATGCATACGGTGTGCTAGATGGTGCAAATGCAATCCTGCCTATGTGGCGGATGCAGCCTATGCAGCTTCATCAGCGACATGGTGGTGTACCATTGCCATATGAGCGACGGGCAATGCACTCATGTAAGCCATTATTGGTGGAAACAGTCATTTTGCGTCTTTGGCACGGGTTCCGACCGGCCCTCGGCGGGGCTAGAGACTGCAAAAAACGTCCTTTCATATCCTAGTATGCATATACTGTCACACCATCCCCACTCACACCCATCAGAGTGGGTACCAGGTCGCCAAAACCGCCAACATAGCAAAAAGCAGCGGAGTGTGTGCATACCCTGATGCGGATCAGTCCAATGACCCGGCAATCACCGGGCCCCTCATGGGACTGCCCCGGTTGCCCCCCCTCCCTATACAAGTGCGGGTAATCTTGGGCTCTCCGAGGCCGGGTAGACTATGCACCCCTCGCTCCTCTTCTCATCCTTCCCCCACCTTGGTGCCGCAAGGGGGCCTGCGGTGCTGTCACTGCCCATCAGACGCCAGTTGCGGCTTGGCCTAGGACGGTGAAGCGATCAGAGTCATGGGCCCTCAATTTGGGCTTCATGGCCTGTGTCCTCGGGATGCGGCCCCCGGAATGCTTCCTCTCCATCCATCCATCCATCAACCCTCCCGACCCCCACCCATCGCCCCTCCCTGAACCCCCCCTCCAATGCCCCCCCCCCCCCTTAGGGGCCTGCGGCCCACTTCTAGGGGGGGGGGGGTCGCATACAGGAGCGAGGAGATGGCCCCCCCGTGATAAAGACAGAGAGATAGAGAGACAGAGAGACAGAGAGACACATAGATAGAGAGACAGATATAGAGACAGGGACAAGGACAGAGACAGAGACAGAGACAGAGACAGAGACACAGAGACAGTGACAGAGACAGTGACAGCGACAGAGACAGTGACAGAGACAGAGACGAAGAGAAAGGAAGGGACAGAGGCATGTATCTGTCTTCGTCTCTGTCTCTAGGTCTGTGTCCGTCTCCGTGCGTGTCTCTGTCTCTGTAGATGCAAACAACATTTAACTGTGCACACTAAACGTTCTGTCTCTGTCTCCGCAGTGGCAGAGCCACAGGCTGAGGCAAAGGATGGACGCACCAATACACAGCCCCCCCGGCCTGTGCCCGTGTATTGCAGCTCTGGATGGCACAGCTGATGACCGAGAGCATCCTGTACATGTTCCAATGGTGCCAGGGCACCGAGGCCTACAATTGCATCCTGCGCCTGATGGGGGCGCGCATTGCCTGGGGCTCCGTGTTCTTTGGGCTTGTTGATGTGCCGGAGCTGCTGACCATTGAGCGGCACTGTGTTGTCGGCAAGTCGGTGCACATCAAGTGCTGCTCCCTTGGCATCCGGGAGGGCAAGCCGACCCTTGCCCTGGGGGCCGTCCATATCCGGCGCAATTCCAGTGTGGGGGACCAGTGCGCGCTCTTCGGCGGCAGCATCATCGAGCCGTACTCGGAACTGGAGGTGAGCCTGCTGCTGCCCCTTGCTGTGCGTCCCATGCCCATGCCACGTCCGTGCGGCATGCGTGCCATCGCCGTGCCCCGTGCATGGCGCTGGCACCGTGACATCATATCCTCGTGTGCCGATCAGGCACCGTCTCGTTCTCTTGTCTCCGTCTCTGGCACGGAGCTCTGAGGCGGTGACGTGTTGTTGGTGGGGGATGTTGCTGCGCGCGGATTTGCCGTTGTCACCAAGTGTTTTGAAATTAAGTGCTCAGAAAAACGTCGCCGTTGGTCGGATGTGGTGAGAAATGCTGCGTGCCACGATTTGCCATTGGCAGTATAGCCCGGAAGATTGGGCCAATGCTGAGTCGTCACGTGATTCACGTTCCAAGGCCGTGCAGTGCCGTGCTGTTCAGCGCACTGTCCGTTACTGATCCAGATTCTGTTCTCCTTGATGATGGGAGGCCATGGTCGTGATTTTCGTGAGGGCGTTCAGCCGCACAAGCCCCAGTACAGTGAGGGGTTTAAATTCGACAGCATCATGAACAGCAGTAGAAGGACAGCCACGGACGCCGATGTGGCAATCTTTGTACTTCCCTCCCTTGCCGCACGCCCGCAAGCGGAGGATAGCTACAAGTACCTCCAAGTAGTGGGGGGTGAGTGCAAGTCGCACACAGTCGCAGTCAGCTGGTTGGTAGGTAGCTTGGTTGGTTGGTTTGGTTTTGTCAAATGCGGACCCACGGCATCGTTTTTGGCGTCAGGACCTGCGTTGGGGGGGGGCAGGGCGGGTGAAGGATAGCCACCGCTACCCGACAGCGGTTTCTGGATAGGGGACAACAGCCGTCGAATCGGCGACATCATTGGCAAATAAGGGCCAGCAGGTGGCCAATAGCCAACGTTGGTCCCCCAGGTACTGTGTTACGCTGACAAGTTACTTCGTAAAAAGGGGGGACCGTGGTAAAACTCAGCAAAATTTGGTTTCAAAATTTTTTCAAAAGGGTTAGAAGAGTTCGGATTAGGGACTAAGTTTTACCTCGTTTGTACTTACTTTTACCACATTTTACTAAGTTTGACCTCCCGCACATGCCTCCCCCTCTGCCTCTAGGCCCACACGGACATCTTCTGCGGTAACGACACAGACCTGCCGCGGTCCCCCGAGACCACGTGGACCTTCCCCTCGACTGTGTCCCGCGGCGCGCTCCAGGCCCTGCTTCTCCTCACCCTCGTCGTCGCCCCCCTGTACGGACTCCTGTACGGCTTGACCGTGCTGTGGCTGGAGCCCCTGCTGCTGCACGAGCCCTACAACGCCTCCTTCGGCATGTCGCCGCCCCTCACGATCCTGATCGCCCTGGCGGTCATTTACCCCGCGGGGCTGCTGATGCAGGCCCTCCTCTTCATCCTGCTGCACCGCCTGCTCCTCGGCCGCCCAGCCCTCTCCAACAAGGTACATCCTTCACCTCTTCAGGGGGGGGGGGGGTCATGCGCACGTGCGACCCACGGAGTCGTGGGGCGCATGGGGTGGGCGGCCGGTACAACGCGTGGCACCTGGGCCTCACGCACACGGAAACGCAGCGAGGCAGGTTGCGGACGACCGGAGGGCGGAGGAGCATGGGCAGCAAAAACAGTCAAACGACCCCCGCAACAACCAGCAGAACCGCGGTACGCCAACTTCTGGGCACTGCTAGCGCACGAACGGCACCCGCCACAACCAGCAGAGCCCCGGCACACCAGCCACTGGGCTCCACGAACGCAGAAACGACACCAGCAGGAGCACTGGCCGCAGCGGCCGACAAAATGCAGCGACCCGACGCAGCATGCGAAGGGAAGAACGGGTGACTGTCCAGGGCCCCGTAAAGAAACAGCAACCCCCCGGAATGCCACACAGGGGGGCAGGGATGCATTGAAGGGGGGGGAGGGGATTACCCCCCCCCCCCTGCGCCAGGGCGCCCGGCCTACGCCCAGCCACTGTCTCCCCGTCGGCAAGTGCCAGGCTCAATGGCATTGGTAATCGACAGTAACCGCCCCCAACCGCTTTGGCAACCTCCTCCACCCGCCTATCCCGCCTCTGGGGCCACCACTGAGGTCCCTTCCCTTCTTATGCATCCGTGGGGGGGGGGGGGGGATGCGCAAGGTGTTGGATCCCGGGGGAATGCCCCACCAGTGCGAGCCCCAGCGGAAAGCCGAAAATTCACAGCCCATCTCCCAATACACAAGGGGGCGGGTGGCCCATGGCGCACGACGCCACCTCCCTCCGCGAATGGCCTTCAGTGGCCCCAGTCTCAGCCGGAGTGGAGCCGCGTGCCAGCTCCAAAGCCTCTTTGATGAAGGGACCGTAGGCAGGGCAGTATTAGAACAGCGATGCACCGGAGGAGGAGGGGGGCCCCCGAACCCCCCCTCGTCTTCTGATGTGCAATTGAACATGGGAAATTGTGGAGCTATCCAAAGCAATTTCGGCGGCCTACAACCGCCGCAGGGCAGTGCAGGGTGCTTCTGCTCGGATGTGCGGTGGTGTGGTGTGGCATTACTGTCTGTTTGCTGCAGGATAAATGGAAGGTTTTCCCCTGTCAAAAGGGCGATGAGCACTGCCCGTGTTGAAGCGATGGTGGCTGCCATCATGTGCTTTCGTCGCACTGACGCTTTCCATGGGAAGAGGAAGGCGGAGGCCTACAATGAGGCCCAAAAGGCTGCTGCTCTCACACAGAAGCCGGTACTAGCTTCGCAGCACAGGGCATTGTGCAGTGCTGCACGATGGGGCACAGAAGACGGTTGGCGTGTTCTGTGGTATCACCTGCATTCAATCCATTTTTCGGTTGGATACCCCTCGAGGAAGGGGGTCCCAGCCAACCCCCCCCCTCCCCCTGACTGTTGCCCTTCTCTGCGTGGAACACAGGGCAGTGAAACAGGGACAGTACGGGGGCTCCGCTGGCATGACCTCCCAAGGGAAAGGGAGGGTGTGTAGGGACCAGGCCTTTGCTTAGTGGCTGGTTGATACTATACCGGGGGGGGGGGGGGTCAGAGGCCAAAAAAAAGTTTGTGTGCCTAAAATCGACCTCCAAGTTCGGGCCCCTTTGATAAAATTTCTTTTTTTTCCTGAGGAAAAATTTTCTGATGTGGGTGGGTGGGTGGGTGGGTCAGCCAAAATCCCGGGGGGCCAATTTGACCCCCCCCCCCCCCAGTATCACTAAGCAAAGGCCTGGTAGGGACGCAAGGATAGGCCAGGCAGCAGGCAGGGAGAGGGAGGGCACGCAGGCCATGTGACTCCCCGTGCAAGCCACACGAGGCCTTCTGACACGCTTCTCCCTGCCTCCCTTTGGCCGCCTCCCTCCCTCTTTCCCTCCCAGGCCCAGACGCACTGGCTCCGCATCGGCTCCTGGGGCTTCTTCCGCCATGTCACCCTGCGGCAGACCATCGTCAACCTCCTGGGCCAGCCGACCTTTGCACTGCAGTCCTGCTGGCTCCCCGCCGCCATCCTGCGTGCCGCGGGCGCCGCCATTGGGCCGCGGTCCGTGGTCTTCACCTACGACTACACCCTCGAGCTCACGGTGCCGATGCCGCTCCTGTCCATCGGCGCCAACACCCTCATCACGACCCACGTGCAGCTCGGCGTCAACCGCTACAGCTGCGGCCGGTGGTCCGTGGGGACGGTTGCGATCGGCAACAGTTGCCTCATCGGCAACAACTCCATCCTGGACGTTTGGTCCGAGGGCCTGTCCATCCCGGACAACACGTGGGTCGGGGCCCTCTCGGATGTCGCACGCTGCTCCCTACCGGAGACCGGCGCCGGTGCTGTGGTGCTCGGAGTCCCTGCGCATGTCACCCCCGTTAAGCCTACCACTGATCTAGCGGAATCAGCCGCTAGCATCCCGACGGTATCCCTACTTCTGCACCTCCGCTACCTCTACCTCTTCCTCTACCACTATCACTACCTCTACCTCTACCTCTACCTCTTCCTCTACCACTATCACTACCTCTACCTCTACCTTTTCCTCTACCACTACTACTACCTCTACCTCTACCTTTTCGCAGGGTGGTCCCAAACCCCGCTGAAGAGGGAGCACCATGAGCACATGGTGGGTAACTAGTCGCGACGGGAGCTGGGAGTCCAGTGCTGAGCTTGCACTGTGTCGGCAGGAGCGCGTCCTCCGTCCCACAACCACCAACAGACCTCTCAGCAACCAAAGGGACCAACACGCGTGCCCAACATAGGAGCACCGCACAGCGCGCGCGACATGCGACAACGCGCACTGGCAGCAGAAACCCGGCGACGCGGACCCGCGAAGCGGCGCGTCACAGGCATACACCACCGCACATACACGGCATACGCTCCACCGTGCCCCAACCGCTCACGCCAGCTCTCCATCGTACCCGGACTTCCGCATCCCCGAATCCATCCGAACGTCCTGGCCCAGCCCCTACCTGCACGCAAAACCCCATCCCTTCTATCCCGCCCCTGAGCCCCGCCCTCAGCTGCACCCCTTTGTGCACCCCACGTATGTACGCAGCTACAGCTGCGGCCACACCCCGCAAATCCAGAGTAGCGACAGCTTTAGGGCTGGAGAGGTTCACAGAGGGTTACGGTACCAGCGTGCCCCGCGCCGTGCACAAGTCAGGTGTGGGGATACGCCGTGAGGGGGGGGGGGGGGGGGGGACAGTTGGGGCGGGGGGGGGGGTGTCAGCAGGATTTGATTTGATTTGATTTGAGGGCCAATCTTGAGGCTCACAGGCCGTCTGGGGGGCGCTCGATGGCTGTCCCGACGACTCTGCACATCGGCCGGCCATGCATGCAGTGCACACCCGGCCGCGTCTGCGGGCGGGGGGGGGGGGGGGGGGGGCAGGCCTGTCGCCGTGCCGCGGGTTGGGTGAGGAGGGGGGAGGGGGGAGGGAGACACACGCATCCTGCTGGGGGGGGGGGGCAGGCGGGGGGGGGAGGGGTGGGGTGGGGGGGTGCGGAGGCCTCGGCGTGGCCCCGTGCACGGCTGCTGAGAGTGGGGGGCAGGGCCACCGCCTTGTGCCTTCAGCCCAGGGTGTCGGCGGGAGGGTGGGGGGGGGGGCGCGGTGGAGGTCGAGGGGTGGAATTAGGGTTCCGGCTACGAGGGCAAGTGGACGTGGGGCTGGGGCTGTGGCCGTGGCTGTGCTTCCCCGCCTTTGCCTGCAGGTGGTGCCCACACTACTGTCACTGCTATGGGTGTACCTGCTCCCCCTCTGGTGCCCGACGTGGATGGAGGCCCTGCTGGCGTTCGCGGTGGTCTTCTACTACATCCCCACGTTCGGGGCCAGCGGCGGCACGATGTACGTCTACTGCTGGCTGCTCTGCACCGCCGGGCTGCTGGCCGCCATGCTGTGGTCCGTGGTCATGTTCGCCCTCGTCGGCCGCGCCTCGCGCCGCCTCGCGACGTACTCCGGCTCGGAGCTGCCGCTGTTCTCCCTCAAGTGGTTCGCGTTCCACTGGTTCGACATGCTCCTGATCCGCTGCATGAGCAACGTGGGCTTCTTCTGCGTGGAGTCCGCCCTCCTCCCGGCCCTCGCGAACCTCGCGGGGGGCCGCGTGGCCCCCTCGGCCCTGATCGGCCGCTTCGAGCTCTGCGAGCCCGCGCTGCAGACCGTGGGCCGCAACTCCGTGTTCTCCCGGAAGGCGTGGCTGCAGCCCCACACGTACGACGGGCACCGCCTGGTCCTCGGGGGCATTCGGGTGGGGGCCGGGACCCACGTGATGCAGGGGGCCTGCCTGTTCCCCTTCTCCCACGCGGAGGACGGGGTGACCGTCGGGCGCAAGACGCTCGTCATGAAGAACGAGGTGCTGGGGCCCCGGACGTGGTGGGCCGGGGTGCCGGGGCAGTGCGTGGACCCCAAGACGGACGCGAGCTTCGCGCCGTTCCGGACGCCGCCCCCGCTGGTGCTGCGGACGGACAGCCTGCACCAGCCCGGGCCACGGCGGCGCGTGTAGTGCGTGGCCGTGGCACTTCGGGAAGGCTCGGGCCCCGGCTCGTGGCCTACCGTCGTCCAACGCGCCCTGGAACGGTGCTTGTTTTGTGTGTTCTGCCGGGCCGCAGCGACCGAGTCAGGGGAAGAAGAGGCGGGCCGGATGGCGGTTGGTGGGGAGTGGGTGACCGGTCATTGCGGACAGCGGTTGGCGATCGACTAGCAATTCTTGGCCGGGAACCTGCAGCACATCCTCCTACCCCCCCCCCCGGGGGGACTGAGACGAGTGCAGCGGGCGCAATGGCTTCTGTCGTGACCCCGACCTGGTCAGTATCGCGTCTGCGGGTCATGGGATGAGGGACAAGGTGGGACAAGGGACATGCGGGTGGTGTTGGGCGAAAACACTTGGATCCACTCGGGAGGGCCACTTGTACAGTAATCCGCCACTAAGAAGCCAAGGGTTTGCAGATAAGCTGCATCTTACCAGATATTTGACTGAGTTCATTTCATTCCCAAGACTTTTAGGATGAGCAAACCTGCACCTGCACCCAAGCCCAACCTCGTGTGAGGGTAGTGCTGAAGGCCGAGGAAGTGTGCCGGTTGGTATGCGCGGGTGTCTGCACTATTTTGAGTTCTGTTTGCATTTGTTGTGCCCAGCCGCCGGGGAAGGGCATTCCCATTCAGTGAGGGTGGGGCAGTCTTCTTCCGCTTGTCACGGTGCTGTGTCTGCCCCTTGGGGTCCCTCCCAGGCCGGCGCTGGCAATGCTTCACACGAATCCGTTCCCAAGGCAGTGGAGTTTGGAGGGTGCTCACCACCAGAAATGATGTGCGAAACGCTACCCGCCCCCCCTCCGCCCTTGCACAAGCACCGCCTTGTGCAGTCACCACTACCCAGTGAACCCGTCAAATTTGGTGCCTCGGGCGGTTCCTGCGCGGGGGGGGGGGGGTGGCGTGGTAACACAGGGAGCAGAGGCACCCGATCACCAAGCGTTACCCATCAGTGGTGCGCAGCATGTCCGCAGAGGGCGCAGGGGGGGGGGGGTAAAGCATTTCTCCACCGACACATGGGTAGTTTTGCGGTTTCGGTTGTGGCAATGGCGGTGGCGGGACGTGCCGGCCTATTGTCACAGAGAACTTTCATCGTGTGCCTTGATGTGCAGACTGCAGAAAAAGATTAACGGTGATTTCACCGGAGAAGGAAACACAGAAAACTCGGTAATTTGCACAGATTCTATTCGTCTAAGGACCTAACGAACAAGAATTCTGCCACGCCCCAAACGAAGGGGGGGGGGATTCTGGGCCACCCACCCACCCACACACCCACCCAAGATTTCCGAAAGCCCCCCCCCCCCCCCAGTGTAGGCCAACCACCCAGCACATCCCTGCCCTGGTTACCCCATCCGCCCCTCTGTCCTTATGGATCACCCTGTCAGCCCCGCCTTCCACCACTTGGCCAGACCTCCCCCACCCCCTCCGCCCGGCACAATGGAACCAATGCGGACGACTTCAGGGTATCCTTTCATCTTTATGGTCCCCACCACAGCCTTTATGCCCCCCACTCACCCACCCACCCACCCACCCACCCAGGGGTTCATAAGAACGGTTGACAACCTCCGGGGGCACATTGTGCGCCATGCACAAATTAGGCCATTCTCCGGGTACTAAACAGAAATATAAATAAAATGATATGAGCATAGGCAACTGAGGCCGCACTGTGAATTGCAATGCAGCGCATCCTTCTCCCCTCTTTTTTTCAAGGGAATCACGACAGGCTCTTTGGGTACCAGCTTTCCTCAACGCCAAGCTGCAGCGGAGCGTGCCAACTCCTCGTCCAGTTCATCATCCCAACAACGCCTGCATGGCCTCTGGGAACCATCTAGAAGCCCGCAAGCATTAACAGCATCCGTAAAGGGGGTGGGTGGGTGGCTGGCCATCAACCCCCCAAACTGGGGCTTGGAACCCCCAACTCCTGGGCAGGTGGGTTCGGCCACCGCCCTCCCCTTTGTGGCTCAGCACAATAACCAAGGGCTTGCTCTGACAGTGCGTTTTTCGAAAGTGGTTTTTCACACACCAATTTGCATCGTTTCTCCTTCCCACTCCTCTCGGAAGTTAAGTGCCTCTGAGTAGTTGCAATCCAGTAGCTCTTGGTAGGTGGCTGTGTCAAACAGGATACGTCTACCAGAAGTTCCATCTACACCTTCGCTTGGCTCCCCTTAATTAGCCCCCATCCCCCCGGTGGATTGGTGGTTACATACATCCCTGTCGAGTGGTCCAGCCTTCCCCCAATGTACTGTCTCTTCAATATGATCGCCCTGGTGTGCTGATCTTCTGCAGTGCATTTCTTCAGACAAGTGTGCAGTCTGGTGAAACCGCGCCTGCGCAGTATCAGGCATTTAAGCAATCCGGAACCGCAACAAATGACACACAACTGCTTGCATGAAAGGCACTTCACTGCCAACACGATCATTTGAGGACCCCTTCGTGGTTGGATTTGGGCCCAATCTACGGAACCCTGATCTTTTTTTCGTCAGGGATTGAGCGGTGCTTCGCAGTGGCCAGATTGAGAGCGGTGGCACAGCCCTTTCTCTTGGCTGTCCTGCGTTCTGGCTGCCCAGTGAGGGAGATGATGAAAAGGACTAACCATAAGCGTCACCCCCACGCGGTATATGCGTGAGCCTGGTGGCACGTGCTGCTGTGTCGTCAGGCACAGAGACTGTCCTCTCACTGCACCGGTTTGCTGGCATGGTTCAGGGGTGGATGTTGGATCAGAGGGTCGCATACCACTGCAGAGGGGTCGCGCGGCATTGGTACAGTTCTGGCAATGGAATAAGGATGACTCATGGGATGAACCTCTTTGGCACACCGCTGGGCCCTGTGGAGTCATAGATGTGGACAAGCTGTGTGTAGAGTGCGTGTTTCGATCCCTTCAAAGTACCAACCGAACTTCTGCCCTGATCATGAGAACGCTGCGACTTTTTGCTCCTTCTTATTGTCCCATCAGCACCATGCTGCTGTGGACCGCAAATGTATATATGTTGACAGAAGGGTGGGTGGGCGAAAACACTTGGATCCACTCGGGAGGGCCACTTGTACAGTAATCCGCCACTAAGAAGCCAAGGGTTTGGAGATAAGCTGCATCTTACCAGATATTTGACTGAGTTCATTTCATTCCCAAGACTTTTAGGATGAGCAAACCTGCACCTGCACCCAAGCCCAACCTCGTGTGAGGGTAGTGCTTTGCGTGGCCTATGTTCCTCTCGATCTTGCTTACTTTTGTGCGCAAGAGACGCCCTGGGTTTGAGTGCCCCTATTGCAATTTTTCCAACAATGGAAGCTGTGGTGACAAAAATGCTTTTCCAAAATTGGGTAAGCGTACTGAGAAGTGGGAGCGGAGCAAGTTGGAACCTGTTGCAGCACCTACGATGGCGTGCATTCCGGCATGGCCAGACGGTGATCTTGTGTGCTGTGTGCGCGCTGTGCACAAAGTTTGTACAGGATTTTCCACATGGGCTGGATCGCCACAACCATGCTTTCCCATGTCACATGCAAGAGCGCTTTCATGGGATGCATTCCATAGGGCAATTGGAGGGGTGATCGCCCCCCCCGGTAAGTCTATCTTCCTGCAATGTCACAGGAGGCCTCCCCGGCTCCGGAAGACACCTACCTACATACTCTGGGTGCCGTTGGTGGGTGCGCCTACACGTGCCATGTGATTTTATCGGTACCACTCACTTCATCCTGAAGATTTTCAGCTGCATCAGGCAAAATTGACCAAAGGTTCATACGCATGTTGTGCCATGTGATTTTATCGGTACCACTCACTTCATCCTGAAGATTTTCAGCTGCATCAGGCAAAATTGACCAAAGGTTCATACGCATGTTGGTCTCATTCATTCAGTTGGTGCACGGGTGCACCTCGACCACTTAAGTTAAAATGTCCACCGGATCTTTTCGGTGCTTGACCTCCAGAGGAGTGGTGCTGGCCCTTTGCAGCATCAAAGTGAGTCGCTCACACTGCGGTGACTCACTTTGGGATTTAAAAGATGCAAAGGTAGGATCTTGTAGGGTTTCGGTCACCCCCCCCCCCTGTGTTAGATCCTGTACCCTGCTTTCTCTTTGCCTCTTCCGCCTTGTTATGTTTTTCTCTTTTGCGACTTTTAGGTGGCATTCGCCTTCATAGTGACGAGTTTGCCACAGTACCCGTACGTTATCGTGCAACGGAAGTGGTTTTGATGCTTGACCTCCTGTCCATCTTTGGTCTTCTGCTTCTTCTGAAGCTGTAAGAGGCAAGAGGATCGCCCATCACAGTCATGGGCGTGGCAGGGTATTCTTTTGTCGTCCATAGGACAACAGTAAAAGAGATTAGGAACCCTTTTCCCATTGGAGGGGGGGTTCTGCTGCATGAGTTTTACTTGCCCTCCCCGGCCGTTACCATGGTTGGGGTTAGATGGGAAAGACCTCCTCCCTCCAAGGTTCTTCGCGGCAGGGGTTTCTTTTCGCAGATGTTTGCGCGGGTTTTTTTCTATGTGGGAGTCATTCTCTTTCTCCATTGCCAATTCGATCAGGAGATCGATTAGCTCGTCGTAAGAGTGTTCTTCTCGGATGTCTCTTTGCGGTTCTCCCACGTTTTGGGACATATTTTGCACACCAGCCATGAATGTGGTTTAATGGGGCCGTAAGAGGTGGGGTTCATCTGCCCCATCAATTCTTTCTGCTGCGCCGCGAATTCCGAGATCCGTGTAACAGCGGAGAATTTAGGGAGCATAGGTAGCTCCTCGATTTCCGTACAGACACTCAGGTCCGTTTTGTAGACTGGGTATATTTGTTCCAATCGTTTCAGGAAATCTCCCTGGTTGTTGCTTTTGCGGATGGCAGCTTTGACTTGCCGCTGCAAAAATTGTTTCTTGCATGATCTTTTGATTAATGTACACTTGGTTTTCACATCGGCATTCTATTGCCCTGTAAGTAGCAGGAATTCACAAAATTTCTCCGCCCACTCGGGGAGGTTTTTAGAATCGAACTCAGAGAGTTTGATCTAAAGATTAGCCGTAGCTATCGCTTTAGGAATTTTTCCGGTTTCTCTTGTTGGGGGTGAGGGCTTCAATGTAGCCAGTGGCGCCAGTGCAGCAAGCCCGAAACTTTTCATCTCATTGGCAGAAGTCTCATTCACAGAACATTCAGGTACCGTCTTCACACGAGGACAGAAAGGACTAGGACAAGCGTCCATAGGGGTGCTGCGGATTCCCCGGCAGGTTTTCACGTCCCTCGTCAATAGTTCTGCTCCAAGCGACAGTGTATTGGTTGGCTTCTTCAGGTCGGCCAACCCAAGCTTGGTTTGAAGGGCTACGTGCACTGAGGTCAGGGCCGTCATCACTGGCCGCTAGCACGTTGGTCAGCAGTTCAATAATCTCATCTAGACCAAATTTGGAAGGCCCTTTGTGTACTTCAGGTATTCATTCGTTCTTAATAGGAGGAGCGGTCTTGGACCTTCCCTCTGGCGAGGGAGTGGTTGCTCTGGACTCTCAATCTTCGAACATCTTGGCTGTTTCCACGGATTCCTCATCTCCTCTACAAGGTTCAAGATTCATCTTCCCAAGTTTTCAATGTCTTTTCCATGTCTACTTCTTTAAAGTAGGCATCCACCTTCGTCTTCACCCTCTCTTTCTCTGCAGCAAGTACCATAAAACAGGAGGGGGGGCAATCGGAACGGGCAACCACTGAGGCTAGCGAGGCACATACTCCAAGGTTTCAAGGGTGAATGAAGGCGCTTCAGCGATCAAAGGCCTTGAGAGAGGTATATACTCACCCAAATTGCGGACTCGAATATCCTCTTCAACTTCTTCCGCCCCTCTTGCTTCGTCATGCTCTCTTTGAGAGCCAATTGAACGCCGGATGCTAACCGTGGATAACATATCAAGCAGCTCTTGACCTTCAGCCCTCGGACTGGAGGCAATAGCGTCGGTTTTGGACCTTAGTGTGGCGGACATTTCGTTTACGGCGTGTTTGGCTTCTTGGTGTCGTGCTTTAACTGCTCAAAGGTGTTGCCTCTGCTACCAGAAAGATATTCGAGTTTCCAATAGTTTTTGGTGATCAAAACCACACTGCTTTTCAACATCAGAGGACTGCACTCAAAGTAGTCAAGCAATGATAGGCAGTAGAACAATCAGATCGAAATCAGGATGACTTCTTTCAAAATCAAAACATAAGTGGCCCATGGCCTTGGGGCCCATACCGTGGGCCATTTTATAGGGCCTATGCCCCATCCCCGTTTTGGCAGCTACTCCTTGTGTGATTATGTTTTGATATTCCCTAAATGTTGGCAAGTTGGGGTGGGGCTCAAATGTCCACCCCCCCCCCGTTTTGCACGCACCCTGATTTTGGGCCTGTTAGAGTCTACCCCCGTTGTCCCCGCCACGTTCTCCATGTCTGTGACATTTGTGCTCTGGACCCCCCTCTGTTGATGATTACCCGGCCTTGGACCCCCCGGGGTCATGACCTCTGGGCTCTAGACCCCCCCTGCTTGTGCCGTCTGCGCTCTGGACCCCTCTATCTGTGACAACCGGGCCGAGAAGCCCTCGTGTACGTGATTTCTGGACTGCGGACACCCCCTTCGTTGCAATTTTTTGCCTAGGGAAGCTCCCTTGGAGTGATTCTCAGGATGTGCCCCCCCCCAAAAAATAGAGAGTGTACAGTTCTGGACCCTGTCAGTTTGTGCTACCTATGTTGTTTTTGTTATTCATTCAGCCCTTCTTTCTGTTGACCTTTGCAAGCTTGGTGGTA
Source organism: Eutreptiella sp. 'Long Island Sound 2002' (assembly GCA_964036045.1). Taxonomy (NCBI): domain Eukaryota; phylum Euglenozoa; class Euglenophyceae; order Eutreptiales; family Eutreptiaceae; genus Eutreptiella; species Eutreptiella sp. 'Long Island Sound 2002'. Next base: position 42,505,188 of record OZ038394.1, on the reverse strand, counting down.
CTTGTCATCTAACACATCACACAAAGCATGCAACAAAGGTCCACCACTTGGCACCTAGCAAAGAGACTCGTGGAACAACACTGCACTGAGCAGGGCGCCGAACCTAAGCGCTTTCGAGTGGACTCGATTTCGCTCTAATGCACAGAGAATGTCGCGTGATTCACTGATTTGATGCACAGAGCTCCCTTGATGGTGGCGAATAGCACTTGCACCAAAAATGACGCGATGGGAACAGGCAGGTCGAGTGCCGGCACCAGAGGGCTACCCAACCGAGCTCCAAGGAAGGTGCGCAAGTCGCCGGCGGCATCAGGGAGGTCACATGTCTACCTACGAAGTGAAATGTGTGATCATGGGAAAGGAGGCATGAAGGTCGAACGGCGGACGACCCAACAGACAGCCCTCGACGAAAAGTGTATGGCAATACTCAGAATGAAGGCTTCTAGTCGACCATAACGAAAACTTGAAGATTCCGACGGCGGCTCATGTCTTGTTGCGTCGATGCACTGAAATGACGAAATCAAAGACCAATGCATTTCGCACGGAATTCTGATGTCTACACTGCATGTTGTGTTGCAAAACCTGAGATACAGGCTTCACAAGCATATTTGACATCTTTCGGGGGCCTGTGGAGTATTACTTTGAAAGTGCCGCAGGTGCATGCACAAACTGAACGTTCATTTTTGTAGTGGGAAAAAGCTGGGTCGCCTGCACAGTTGAATGGACAGGTTGACTTTTCTGATAGCCCTCACTCTGTGTCATGCTATGCCATGTGCAACATGGCCAATGTAGGCCAAATGTGTCACAACATGGTCAATACATACTTTATCCCGTGTTTTTGGCCATGGGATGTCGCTATCCCCATTCGAGTATTCTTAAAATTGCTGTGCAATCTGTGATACCACGAATTGGGGTTTGGCACGTGCGTTGACAGACGCCGAACCTGCCGAGTGTCAAGAAGTCGAAAAATTGTCAGATCAAAAAGGCATTCGAAAGTTCAAAAAGCTATGTCAAGAGCACGGATTAGGGCCTGCCTTTTGGCTCGGGACTTGGGACAAACAGAACTTTAGCGGGAAATAGCAGAAAAAGAAATTTCCCAAACGTTGCACACTTGCGTGGGCAACAAAGGTTTTTTGGAACCTCCAAGGGCCTCCCTAGGGAAAGGAAGCAAGTGCCCACACCGATGCCCAATCTGCAACACCAATTAAGGCCAAATAAGGAGCCTCACGTGGAACTATTTCACTGTGCCATTGGAGGGAACCCAAGAACTTTGTTAATCACAGGGACGATAAGCAAAGAGCATACCAACAAACCACAGCACAAGCGATTCCCTCCGTTGGTTCACCTGTAATTCATGACCACCTCTGCACTTTTTCAGTCGCTCTTCCTCGCTTTCAGCCTCGAATACGCACACAGCAAGCCTTTGCTTAGTGGCTGGTTGATAGTATACCGGGGGGGGGGGGGTCAGAGGCCAAAAAAAAGTTTGTGTACCTGAAATCGACCTCCAAGTTCGGGCCTCTTTGATAAATTTCATTTTTTTCCTGAGGAAAAATTTTCTGATGTGGGTGGGTGGGTGGGTCAGCCAAAATCCCGGGGGGCCAATTTGACCCCCCCGCCCCCCCCAGTATCACTAACTTAGCCCACGCAAACTGCACCCCCTTTTGGAAGAGAAGGACCTAAAAAATGACCGCCCAAATAACTATTTTTTTTGGACATTTGCAACACACATGGCCCAGATGCCACCGAAAAAATACAATTTTACCCAATTTGCTGCTTTTTTCCACTTTTTGCTTATCAAAATAAACTATTATTTTGTCTGATTTGAGGGGTGTGTTTTACCAATCTTGTCGTTTTTGTATTTCAAAAGCCAACTGGTGCGTGCCTGTTCGGGAGCTCATTTTCAAAATATGACATTCTGCGGGTCTCCAGTTGCACCTATGTTTGTCCTGCGAAATAAATTGCTTTTTTGTGTACCTGAGTGCGCGAGGCCTCGCGCACTCAAGGTCATGGAAACAATTGTGTACAGAGGGCAACAAAAACAGGACACGAAGTGCACAACGTACAAACACTGAGATAAAAGCTTGGCAAAAATGTACAACCCTTTAAGGGCATATAATTGCATTCGCGTCGAAGGCGAGTGCGCGAGCCCTCGCGCACTCATGACTGCAAAAAGAGGCGTAACACTTGGGTTAATGGTGACTTACTTCTTCTTCGGTCCAGCAACCTTAGCCAACCTGGAACCCAGGCTTCTTGCTGTTGTACTTGTCCCACTTGGAGAGGCAACGGTACCTCGAGACGGCAGGGTACCAGAACGCGAGGGCGGCTTGAACTCTGCAGTAGCACTGGCAGCAGTCTTCGCTTTCTTCTTGGACTGTTCCTTACCAGAGTCGGGGCTGCTTGCATCGAAGTGAGAGGCGGATGCCCGCTTGCGCTTCTGCTGGGTCTCCAGTACTTGCTCCAGATCGTCTTCTTCTGACTCCTCGTCAGTATCGTCGTCGTCTGATTCCGCGGGCTTGTCCGATTCCTTCTCTTTCCCTTTTGCTTGCTTCTTGGTACTCGAGGGTGTTCCTTTTCCGGCTGCAGTACCCTGAGTTGGTACAACTTTGGCAGTCTTCTTCATCTTGGCTTGCATTGGCAAGGTAGGTGCAGGCGCACCAGGCTCAGTGTCTTCAGCGGGGGCCTCAGTCACGACATCTTGCTGGACGGCTTCTGCAGCATGCACCTGCTGGTGCCCTTCATGCCCTCGTTTGCTGTCCAAAACCCACAGTGGAATGCCACGCTGGAGCCACTCTTCTTGAGTATCCCAAGTTGCAGCTGTTGCTCCCTGCTCCGTCTGATCGGCCTCCAGCATGTACCGCATCACGATTGCATGCTGCAGAGCACCTCCAACGGCATTCCCTAGGTCCTTTTGCTTGATCGTTGACACAGCCAGAAACGCCACTTTAGTTTTGAGGTCAGACATCGCAATCTTTGCGGCCATGGCAGGCGTGTCGTCCACAACAACCACTGCATCAGGAAGCCCACTGCACAAAACGTATCTGTCCAGGTACCACAGCACGTGAATCAGAGGCATGAAACCGCCGAGGTTCTTCTCTTGCATCTCTTCGAAATGTCCAGCGGAATACGACACATAGTTCGGCAACTGTAAATGTGATGAATATAGACGAATAACGGAGGCAGCAGTGCGCGAGGCCTCGCGCACACAACGGCATCGTAACAATCGAAAGAAGCAGATATACCTGCTTATCCCAGCGACTCGTTGTTCCGATCCACATACAGTGCTCGTCGAACTGATACGTACTGCTGGTCACGGGACCCGATAACCAAGAGTACACCGGCAACCGAACATGGTAGAATGGCACTGTGGTTGGATCCTTGTCCTTCTCCATACGCCAGAGCCTCTGCATTTCGCGGCCAATACGGTGCACAACATCAGCCTCGCCATAGAAAATGACGTCTTTCCCCAGCATCATCACATCGAACAGCCACTTCGGAACAAATCCTGGAGAGTCGTATTCAATGAAAAGGTCAGCGTTGATGATCCACAACGGGTACTGCAGATCCCGGAAACGGCCTGGCGGTGTCTCTTCAATATTCTCAATACGGCAGGCTGTCAAAGCGTATTTGATCCCTTGCTCGTCCGACTTGGAGACATTGATCACATCGCCATTACTGAGCTGTGTCTGTGAAGGTGCCGATGATGGTGCCTCAACCTTCCTTTGCAGTTGTTTCCGCACGGCCAACGTCTGTGGTAATGGAGGTGCGCCCTTGTCCCCAGTGCGCCACAGAGGTGCAGTGAGCAACGTCTTCCATTTTGGCCAGGGCGACCGAAACTTCGTACTTTTTGCGTCCACCCAATAACCCCAATTTCCAAGCCCAATTTTCAATTGCGGCGTGCCCAGTGCTGCGACTTCTGCTCGGATCTTCGCATCGGCAGCTGTACGGATGTGACAAACGTGGTGAAGTGCGCGAGCCCTCGCGCACTGCAGCTGCGACACTGACGCATACCTGCGGTCTGGTTGACATGCTGCGTATTGTCCGGATGGTCAAGATGGAAAATAACCCATTGTTCCGTAATCTGCGCGTCAATGTAGTTCTGGGTGGTCTTCAAGGTCGAGTCCTTCAGGTTCATGTGCGCACAGACTTTCTGCAATAGGCTCGGTAGATGCAGCCCCTCCAGCCTCTTGAAGGCATTCCTTGTAACGTCCTCTTTCTTGCTCTTACTCTCGAGGTTCCTCATACCAGTAACCGCCTCACGGCCGCAGTAATACGCCAGGGAGAAGATGTCCCTCCAATTCTTGAATGTCGAGTCCTGCGGGGGGAGACAGTGTCATGGAGTGCGCGAGGCCTCGCGCACTGTAACCGTGCGATACACGAATACATACTGTATGTCCTGCTTCCTCCAAAGCCTCGGGTGCAAGAAACGCAGAGTTGACGGCAGCTTGGACAACAGCAATCTTGAACCTCTCGAAATCTTGTGGCTCTTTTTCCCGCTTCTGATCCTCAATGTACAACAACATGTTGTCCAGCGCCTCGGACAGCGGAATCCACGTCACAGACTGGCTGCCAGCTTGTTGCAATCCTGCAACCTTGGCACGGATCCTCCAAGGCGTTTCGTACTTCAGAATGTCAACGTAGCAAAACTCCTGCCAATCCTCCAATTCTTTGCCTTCTTCGAGACGCTGTTGCTGAATCTTTCTGCATGTTTCTGTGCCATGTTGACCATTCAGAACGTAAAGGGAGCCATCTGCAAAGCAAATCATGTACCGAAGCAAAAAGAAGAACCGTCTTCGATCGAAAGCGAAGCGAGTCATACCACCATCCTCCCACGCCGTTATGCGCAACGGTCCAGCTGGTGGCAGTGCTTGGTATCCTGCCACTTTTCTGGCAACGTCGTCATAGTTGATGGATCGGATCTGTCCGCGCTCCTTGGTCTTGTCAATTTTCAAATCAGCAATCTTTACCTTCACGGCTTTACCATTCTCCTGCCGCAGCCACTGTGCCACTTCGACTGTGAGCTTCATCTCCGGTATTGCTTTCTTCTCACCCTTCTTCTTGCGTCCTTTCTTCGGCGTGTCCCCGTGGTCGGTCCCTGGTGACGACTCCATGGCCTCTGCGTCTGTTACTGGACGTTCTGGCGACCCTGGTTCACTCATGATGCCAAACAATACCTGAAAAGGGCAAATGGCATGACATGAAACACGGTCATTTGAACTCTGAAATCAGTCGAAACGGTATTTTGCAGGTCGTTTTCGGAAATCTGTTCCACAAACGTCTTTGTTGTGACTTAATCCACGGCACTTAGCGAAGTACTCAGTGCGCGAGGCCTCGCGCACTCACATCGCATTACATACCTGTTTTCATAACGTTTAGTGCGCGAGGCCTCGCGCACTGCGGGTGTCAGTTACCGCAAGCGTTGCCGCACGTTGCGTGTTGCTGCTTCCTGTCTGTCGGCATCCATATCTGTTCTCTGTCCCACAACAGCATCCAGTTTCCGTTTCAGTTGGTTGGTGGGATTTGTTTTCTGGTCAATGAGGGCATCTAGTACGCTGTGACCAAGTAGCCGGTAGTGGTCGTAACCGAGGGGTTGTGTAGGTGAGGGCGGAAATCTCGGTAACCTCCGCGGCCAAGAAGGTGCAACCGTGCTTACTCTGTCCGACTCCCATTCCACATAGGCCATGCATATCCGGTCTGTCGCCAAAAATCTGGTCAGTCGTTGTCGCATGCTGTGTACCAGGTTCTTGGGAACGTTTTGCACCCCCACGCGTTTTCCACCAGGACCAACCTTTAGCAACAAGTAATGGTTTTCCACCTCCTGAACAGTAACAGAACCCGTGTTTCTCGCCTTGTCCCGCACCAGCTTGCTCAACATCCCTTCTCCAAACTCCTCTGAGTGTGCCTGACCGGGCAGGTCCTGGTGCCACTTGCTGTTGTACAACAATGTGCACATGATTGTGCGCTCGTACTTCAGTATGGTGTCACACGGTCCTCGACGCAGCCTCCGCAACAGACACAAACTCAACTGCAACACCTCCTGAGCTCGTGTCCCTGTAGCGTTGTTTTCCCCCGACCAATTGCACTCCCGTACCAGGTGACCCAAGTACAACAACAACGGGCACCAATCCGACAACAAATGCAAGACTGCGTTTGCCACTGCTGCCCTGTTGGCATGCGTAGTGTCACGACCACTGATCGCGGTTGCAGCTTGTGCCTTGCGCCGATACGGGCGTAGTATTCGGGGTGTGGCAAGCATCAGCGCAGCAATAGTTTTTTCCATAACTATCAGTTTGGGGTATGATAGTATGGTGGAACCAGGTCGTAGCAGACCTTTCCGTAGGTAGGTTAGAATAGGCCAGAACACCCGAAAAGTATGAGTAACAACGAACTTGTAGGCATGCCAGACACCGTAAACTACAGGCACGTAACGCAGGTATGCACGCATGTTCCATCGTTGGTTCTTGGCACCGTACAACAACTTTAGTACCCTGTAGTGTATGTTTTCGTCAACCAACAGCGGTAGAACTCTGTTTGTCTGTTGTGCTACGTCCCTTGCAAAGTGTAACAAGTTTAACAGACCAACACCACAAGTTACCTTCTCTTTGGACAGGGCAAACGGGCGCCACACCGGTGCCTGTACAGTCCTTGCATCCCTCCTCACATCCAACGGCGCTCTCACGTTTCCAGCGTCTGGTGTACACCCATCTGCATACCCCATGTCACGCAATGTCTTGTGGATTCTCCGTTCACGCTGTTGCAGAGCCCTTGCGACTGTCGTTATCCGTGCTGCCAGTTCCTCAATGGCTGGATGTCCTGCCCAATACGTGGGCCTCTGTTTCAGTTGAAGTACTGCCATTGCAGTACAGTTTTGCGACCGGTCACTTTCGTCTGGGTGTGTCGTGTATTGTGCCCGGTACCAGTTGTCTATCCACAGCACGCAACACGACGAAAGCACCAGTGACCAAGTTGCTTTAAGTGCTGCTGCTGCCTGTTCGTCCACTGTGTCTGCGGCAGCGTCTGCTTGCCCGAGTCGTACTTTTGTTCGTCTTTCTGTTTGCGTCAGGTACCCTGTTGTGTTTCCCGGTTTTTTCCTGTTTGGTACTGCCCGTTGACGCATCAACAGGTACAGGTTCCAGCCCTCCTGTTGCAAAATGCGCACCCAGCGCTTGTCCTCCTGTCGTTTAGCTGCTGGTAAACTGTGGCGCGTTCTTTTGTTGAACCTGAGTCGCTGTGCAAATGTTAACACCAGTTGCGCCGCCAGGTCGTTCCGTTTCAGTCCTTTCCATAGGTCACCTGCTGTTTGGTATGCTGGTTCTGCCGCGCATGCCTCTCGTAGTGCTGCTGCTCCTTTGCTTACTTCTGCAATCATGCGTTGCTCTACGGATTTTCTGGCTCGAAGTGGCATTTTGCGTCTTTCTCTGTGGAATTATATTTGCGCACATATGTTGGTTATCGTTTCGCACAGCGACCTTTAAAAAAAATGTATTAGAAAACATCTGGCCTTTTCCTGTCGTCATTCTGGTGCGTGTACTGTCGCCGCAAATTGGATTTGGTGTCTGCGTGCGCTCCGTTCCCAGTAACCGCAAACTGTTTTCGCAACCACAATTTCCTGTTCTGCGTCCGTCTTTAAACCCAGTTGGAAAAAAAAACCATGTCTATCGGTCAACGAAGGCTACGCCGCTATTAAAACCGGACACGTCTACCATCGAGTGGCTGTTGGAAAAAAGCAAATCATTCCCCTGATCCCCTGAAAAATATGACGAAGGTTACCGATGTATAATCGACTGTCACAGGTGGTAGACGTGAAGGGGAATGTAAATACCGGCGTAGCCTAGCTTGATCGCTTTTTCATTTTCTTCTGTCATTTAAGTGCGCGAGGCCTCGCGCACTGATTGTTTCCGGGGAAACAATGTTCTATACCGTGTTGAATCTGATCAACATGGTGTCTACACACATATACACCGGAAAAATCAAACGTGTTTGTCCGTCTCGTACTGTACCTGCAATTGTACGCGTCACATCCAGTCTGAAAATTCAACACATAACGTGACCTGAGTGCGCGAGGCCTCGCGCACTCAGGTTGCTTAAATTTGTATTTTATTTTCACTTTACAGTACATGTGTTTCCCCTAACATGGGAAGTCCGACAGCCATACACTTCCAATGCTCCCTGGTCAACACAATCCTAATTTTAATACCGTGTGGGAGCTGCGTATTTCCGCAAAAGCCAGTCCTTACGGGTTGTTACGTTTCGTGATAAACTCTGCTTTCGCTATCTTGAGTGCGCGAGGCCTCGCGCACTCAGAACGCCAGAGAAATGTAAAAAACGTCACATTGAGGAACACGGAGTTGCACAACACGAAAAAAGCAATTTATTTCACTACGTCTAAAATCACGTTCATGAAACATCCAAAAAATAGTTTTTTTGCCCTGTTGCGAACCGGTCCTTTTTTGCGCGTTCGGCGCGCAAAACAGGGTGCAGTTTGCGTGGGCTAAGACTAAGCAAAGGCCTGGCACACAATCAGTGATCAGTGACAACTTCTGCCTGCAGTCTGCGTCGCTCGTTGGACAGCTAATGGGCTTGTGGGCCGACGTGTTCAAGCGTGCCGCCCGCGATGGCGGGGCGTTGCTAACCCCGGGGAGGAGCTACCCCATGAAGGGCGCGCCGAACTTTCCTGATCTTGGGCATGCACTGCTGGTGTCAAACAGCGAGCCGCTGCAGTTGAGCACCATCATTGGCGCGGGCAAGCCCACGATCGCCTTAATATACTCCAACTGCTGATGCGGGGACGCCGCCTCTCGGAACATGGAGAGGCTCGCCCAGCAATACGAAGCTGTCGCCAACTTCGTGGCCGTGAATGTTAACGGGCTAGTTGCCTACCCGCCTGCGTGGCATCCGGAGGCTAACCTGCGAGGAAAAGGGTGGCCACGGCTGAAGGCCGCCGAGCAAGCGGAGCGAGCTGGCATGCGCAGCGTTGTCCACGCATACATCGACGTGACCGACAAAGGCGAGAACCTGGTTTGCAAGCTCGGCTTACAGACGGTGCCGACGCACGTGCTGGTGGACTCCTCGGGACACCTGGTGTCGGTACTTGCCCGCAATTAACTTTCCCATGGGTCGACGGTGGAAGCGCTGGTGCCCAACGCCGATGGCGATGGCGGCAGTGCCTAAACACGTGGCTGTGGCATCGCAGCCCAAATCTGTGCGCCCCGTTACCCGTGGCCTCGGCCGGCATGGAGGTGTGCTGACCTTGTTGCTGCTGTAGTTGGGCATGGCATGACGGGCTACCCGCAAACCACACACCAGTGGCGGAGCTGCCCCGACTCACTCGCCTAACAGCGTCTCGTGCAGAAGCGCACCGACAGGGCCAACGGCTGCGGGGCTTCGTTTCCCGGGCTTCGATATGGCGAGATGTCCATTGGACTTAGAGAAATGTCCATTGTTCACCAAGGCCGACACTCCCAGGTCAGAGAGCTTGGCACAGTACCCGTTTTTGGAAGGTGAATCTGAAGGAGAAGCTGAAGGTGAATCTGAAGGTGAATCTGAAGGAGAAGCTGAAGGTGAATCTGAAGGTGAATCTGAAGGTGCATCTTCACAGTGATTTCAGAACAAATGCTTCTTTTTTCGGTTTCAGAAATAGCTTCCAGAAATGTGAAAGGTTCATGTAACTTATGATATCTCAACTTGGTGACAATACAGGAAGAAAGATGTCCTTGAATTATGCCCTAGATATTTTGATGTATTCCTGCAGGTTTTGTAGTTGAAAACCCAAACCAAAGCAGCAAGTAGAGCAAGAACAAGATGTGGATCGAATGAATGATTGGTTTTGGAATCCAGTGTAACACAGAAGGGCTGCAGATAGACAAAGCAGGTTTATACACATAGATTCAATCACAAATGGATAATACAAAAGATTTTATATGAAAATTGGTCTGACTCTTGCCTCAGAGGTTGCATTAGGTACTTCATGTGCACTCTTTTGGGTGAAATGCTGCTGGTTAGGAATGTGGGGCATAGATGTCAGGACCACACAGGAAATGACTTGGCCAAGCAACTGAATTCAGAAACAGTTACAAAGTAGGACCACAATAAGAGTAAGAAAAAGTCACTGCCATGTCTTTCTTGGAGGGCTTGATCCAGGCCAAGCCCCCCTTAAAACCCTTTTGTTGATGCTAAGACAAACTTAAGTGTTTTTATCTCTCTTTTGTTGCCTAAAGTACACTTTCTCAATGTAACTAGGGTTGTGACCCTAGCCCCCCATGAAGTTCACCCCTACCACTCAACTGAGCGGAGGTACCTTCCTTCATGGAGGATATACCGAAATAAAACAGGCATTTCATGCTTTAGGCCTTGGAGGTTAAGCCTAGTGGTCTCCCACCCCAAGACCCCTATACTCAATTGTTTCTACCACTTATTGTGGTCCTACTTTGTAACTGTTTCTGAATTCAGTTGCTTGGCCAAGTCATTTTCTGTGTGGTCCTGACATCTATGCCCCACATTCCTAACCAGCACCATTTCACCCAAAAGAGTGCACATGAAGTACCTAATGCAACCTCTGAGGCAAGAGTCAGACCAATTTTCATACAAAACCTTTTGTATTATCCATTTGTGATTGAATCTACGTGTATAAACCTGCTTTGTCTATCTGCAGCCCTTCTGTGTTACACTGGATTCCAAAACCATTCATTGATTCGATCCACATCCTGTCCTTGCTCTACTTGCTGCTTTGGTTTGGGTTTTCAACTACAAAACCTGCAGGAATACATCAAAATATCTAGGGCATAATTCAAGGACATCTTTCCGTAAGCAGAGACAGTCCCTTGTGACCTTTTGAACCGACCCTGAGAAGAAGTGCAGCACAAAAGCTCAACAACAAGTTCATCATGTCCACGCCAAGCGTCAGGACCTGGCCCATCAGAACTGTCCAAGTGCAAATGGGCAGCATGGCCCACCCATTGAGTGAACCACCTTACCGAGCTCCACATCATCTCAGTGGCGCATCTGGGTCCCAAGGAGATCCAGAACGCAGAAGGGCGGAAGAAAATAAAGGCCTTACCACCGAGGCCTTAGCAGCACACGGTGGAGACAGCTTCAGTCACCTCCACAGACGTGTAGCTGCCTCAATATCCAGATCCAATTGTCCAGCTTCATCCTCAACTGCCATTGAAGGACCTGAGGAGTATGAGGAGCTGAAGAAGAAGATGGATGAGTACATCCTACATGCGGAGTAGGGATGCAGATTCGCAGCGAATTTAATTTGAATTCGCCGAATTCGCTGCGAATTCGTTCGCAGCACGAATTCGCTGCGAATTCGGCCTGAAATTCACAGTACTGCGAATTCGGGGCGAATTCGCTCTGCGAATTCGCAGGCGACAGCAAAATGACCACGCGTGCGCCGTCTTTTCTCCAGATGAAAACCTAACTTTGAATTGTGCCATGCAATAATTTTTTTGACTTTATACAATTAAAACCATGATCATTGTGCTTTGATTAACCCATTCAGTTGCCTGTGCGGTGCCTGCGTACTCGGTCTCGAGAAAAAAGCTTTTTTTTGACTTTTGAACGCACCGCTGTCTCCGCCTCGTTGCACTGAACACGACGGTGCCTTCTGTTCCTCCCAAAACCGCACCAGTTCGGAGAAAAACGCGTCGCGAACTTTTAATTTTCGACCTTTTTTTTTCGACTTTGGACAGTCAAAACGTGTTTTCCCTTGCCTAACCTTCATTTTGGTACACTCCTTGCCCTCGTCGGCTCCGTGCACGCAGAGAAATCCTTGTTACGAGGTTCGAAAAAGTCCAGATTTGACAGTGTACTGTAACAGTCACATAGTGATGATTATTGAGCATCATGACAATAATAATGTTAATTGAATGCCCATTGCTAGTTTGCTTTATGTTTCCCTTGTATTTGTTATCCTCTCCCTTAGATGAATTCAAGTCCCATGATTCAATGCAAGAATACAATGAATGAAGGCCCAATAATGGCAAGAAGTGGTTCACATGTGATGGTTTGTGTGTGGATTGGTGATTTTGCATGCTTCGTTGCTTTTTTTCCAAAAGGTATTTGAAAGAATCGAGGAAGGGTGTATACATCGATATTTGGAATTCTTGGTTTTGATTTGTCTTTATTTTTGTCAAATAGTTTAAGCACGGTGAATGCAAGCAACAACAAACAACAAAAATTGCAAGGTTATGGAAGCTTTTGGACTTGAAATGTTTAATGCCATATGGTAATGGGCATATGCAAAGAGGTGAAGGTAAATTGTAGGTGCCTATGGATTCTAAGCCTCGGGGGAATTCAAGCGAATCAAGGGGGAATTCGAATTTGAAGTTGCGAATTCGAATTCGGAGGGGTCCACGAATTCGTGCGAATTCGGGGCGAATTCGAATTCGAGCGAATTCGTGCGAATTCGAACCTGCATCCCTAATACGGAGTACTACAAATCCATCCGTGGGGAAGATGGAGAGGAGCCATTGGCTGTACATGGATCCAGACCACGTACAGACCTAGGGTCCTACGCGCACTCTGGTCCTCCGTCCACTGCATCCCTGCCAAGACGACTAAGACCTGAGTATCCAAGACCATGTTGTCCAACCCCAAGGGCTCCCGAAGTGGGTCCGACCCGAGTCGAAGAACAACATCATCCAAGGCCAACCTACGGTGCCCTGGATCACACGGCCGAGCTGTTGGCCAAACTCCTGTCTGGATCAGAAGATCCAGATGTGACGGCCCTATCGGAGGCCATTAAGGCTAAACTGGGTATTGCAGAACACTTACCCAAGCCAGAGTTGCCCTCTCTCTCTCCAGGACTGAGTACCCTGGCCGAAGATCTCAAGAGATCAAGGGTCTCAAGGCTGTTGCCTAAGGTCACCTGCCCCAGCCCCTTTCACCCCCGTGCCAGGACAGTGCCTATGGCTGATCTACAGGACGTGCCTGTCACAGAGATTGAGAGAAGAGGCCTGTCAGCCCTGGCACCTCTTGCCGGCGTGTCGCCTTCAGGCCTAACTCCGGGGGGTGGGAAGACGGGCAGACCAATTGCCCAGGCGAACATCCAGCTGGAATTGCCGCAGTTCGACCCCAAAAATCTGCCCGAATGGGCAGAAGAATTTGCAGAATTCCTTTTGTTGACTGGCCAATCCCATGTGGATGTAGCCACCAAATGTTCACTGCTAAAACGCTCATGCAAAAAGAAGTTTTTGCAAAAACAGGTGAAACAGATTGTGAAAACCTGTTCTACCTGGGCAGAGGTACTCCTGAGGTTAGAGAAAACATTCCCAGTCTATGAGACTGACCTCAGCGTACGCACACAGATCGAGGAGCTACCTATGCTCCCTGAGTTTCCATCCGCTGCGCGAATTTCTGAGTATGTGTGCGACTTGGAGTACTTATTTTCGAGGATGAACGTGGGCTCCTACGGAGCCACTGAGCCCCACCTGTGGCTCATGAGTAAGATCCCCCAGCGTACGTGGGATGATTGCCGCTCCACCTCTGAGAGGAAGAGCAGGACCCACTCGTACGATGAACTGGTGGATCTCTTGATTGAGCTAGCTCTTGAGAGAGAGAATGACTCCCACATGGAGAAATTCCTCAAGAAGCATTTGGGACGAGGTGGTACCCCTACCCCCGAACGTGGCGAAGGGAAGGGGCATAAAAATCCCACTAACACCAACCAGGGAGGTGGTAAAGGGAGGGGCAACCTACGTGCCATGAACGAGGTTCAACCTGATGCAGGCACACCCCCCCTGTTCTACTGCCGACCTGTCAATGACAAGGGGGGACCTTGTCATGCCTCTGACTGCGATCTCCGCAGTGGCTGTATGCTACAGATGAAACGTCAGCAGCATACCAAAGATGGGAAAACTGTGACCCATCAGGACCATTTCAGGTGTACCATCACCTGTGGTTACTGTGGCAAACGTCGTCACTACGAGGACGAATGCCACATCAAGAAACGCGAGAGTGACAAACTCAAGCGTCCGGAGGCGGAGCGCCAGAAGACCCAGACGCCCGCCAGAAATCCCCCGAAAGGGGATAAAGGTGGTAAAGGAGGTGGCAAGGGGGGTGGCAAAACTGGACCCCCTAACCCCCAGAGGCGCTCATCAGCGCCCGTTGCTACACCCACTCCTGCTGCTACACCCGCTCCTGCCGCAGGTGACCCTAAGAAACGCCCCCAAGGGGATAACGCTACCCCTGAGGGGAATAATTCCAAGAAGAGGCGCTTGGCCTGGATGGCCAAGTCCCTCATGGCTGCAGGGGTGGATGTGAAATTCCCTGATGAGGAATAGGGGGGCGGCTCCGAAGAGGAGGACTTGGTTTTCTGGATCCTCGTGAAAATCGGGGATCCGAATTTTCGAGCGGTGCTTGATACCGGTGCAACACTTTCCATAGTGGCCCGGCGCCTGCTTAAGACTTTCAAGAAAACTAAGACCGTGGCCATAAGAGTAGGGGATGGGCGTACCATCCATTCCTTGGGGGGGGGTCGATGTGACTATATGTCTGGGCGACGAAACCGTGACCCAACACTGCAGAGTGTTGGACACTGACGCCTTTGACATCGTCATTGGCACCGACTTTCTACGAAGAAACCCCCAGGTAAAAATGCTGTCCCTACAGCGTCCCTATTCTTTGCACTGCGACTTTGGCAGTGGGCTATTCTTCGTTCCTTTGGAGCTGTCAGGATGAAAAGAGTCTTGGCTGCGCTACGCAGCCAAGACGAACTATCGTACTGAAAACTACCAACTGGCCCGTCACGTTCTTGAAAATGGACTGGCGGCCCTTCAGGTAAACCTGGATGAGATCCAGGTGGAATTGTTTGCGAGCCAACAACAGCACATCATGCAGTTGTACTGCTCGAAACAACTGAACAATGCTTTCCGTTTCTTCTGGAAAGCAATGGGCCTAGCGTATGCTAACCCTCCCTTCTCCCTGCTCGCGAAGGTTCTAACCAAAATCGCTTATGAGGGAGGAAGGGTTGTTATGTGCACCCCTGACTGGGGTTGCTCTGGTGAACATGCTTACTGGCGCCGTATGCTAGATCGAATGACCGTGGGAAGAGTGCAACTCCCCGACGGCCCCATCTATGTGCCTGAGGACTCAGACACAGCTATGCAGGCCCCTGAGTGGGCCAGTTTCCTGTCCATCGTCGATGGATCTCTCAATCCTGTACCCCTGTGTGACCTAGACCAGGTGCTACTAAAAGAGGTCATGGCCGAAAATCGTGGCCTGACCCTTTATGATCTCAAAAATCGATCTCCTGAGCACCTATCTGCCACACTTACAGGGTGTGAGTCTCCTGATGACTATCTGGAACCTGCAGCTGTAAAAGAGGATGCTGACGACCAACTGTCTGAGATCGCCAGCACTATTCCCTCTGTTGATCCCAGCTGTGTTGACCTAAAACATAGTGCTTTCCTAGCCCAGCTGTTGCTAGAGGAGGTAGATCTAGAGTCAACCTCTGAACCCGCTTCCCCTGTTGGGAAGCCAGTGCTACACATGCAGCCTGTGCACACAGGTGAACCCGTGGCCCGGAGTGCTGATGCTCTGGCGCGGCCTGCTGCTAATAACATGCCATTGTCTGAGCATGACACTCAAGAACTCCGGCGGCTGTTGTACCTGAAGGCCGAAGGTATTGAGCGCCAAGAGAGGCTGCAATACCTCAGACAGACCTGGAAATACTCCATCTGGTCTGAGGAGGACGATGAGTCCTATACGCTGCCTGATCCTGAGATACCTCTAGTGTATTCTCTACACTATGGGCAGCAATGTCCCCCTGAGTGGGACGATGGTACTGTTCCTGCCGAAACTGCTGATCGGCATAAAAAGAAAGAACATGGAAAAAGCAACCTCCATGCTGAGGAGGATGTCCTTCAGAAACTCGAGAGTCTTAACCTTGACCCCCGCCTGAAGAAACTGCTGATAACCTATGAGGAGGTGTTCGGCGCCTTGCCGCCTCCCCTTTCTTGTAAAAAACTGGTCCAGATGGACCTGAAATTGAAACCAGAATTGGAAAAGAAGCGAGTGAGGCGTCGTCCCTATCCCGCTCCACAGGAACAGGTTGAAGAAATCGAGCGCCAGATCCAAGAATGCATTGATGCTGGCCTCGTTGAAGAGTATAAACACGGGGACTATCCCCATCACTGCAGTCCCTGTTTCCTTGTTGCCAAACCAGGGTCAACTGCCCTACGTCTTGTTGTAGACTATGGTGAGGTCAACAAGAAAACCCAGAACCACTCAGGGAGTATTCCTAACATGGAAAATACCCTGGAGCGTATTGCCAGATGCAGGTATAAGACCAAAATGGACAAACGCTCTGGTTTCTGGCAGGTTGACCTAACCGCCGCAGCTCAGGAGCTGCTGGCCTTTATAACCCCTAAGGGTCGTGTCTTCAAGTGGAAGGTTATGCCCTTCGGGGTGGCTAATGCTCCAGCGCTCTTCCAGGAGCTTATGAACAAAATTTTGTACATACTGAGGCGCAGGCCTCTAGTACAAGAGTTGATTTCTCGGGGTGCAGAAATGGAGGCTCACATCGACGACGTGAGTTTGGGTACTAATACCAAAGAGGACCACGTCCATCTCCTCCGTGAATTTTTCATTGTCTGTCAAGAAAACCATCTCCGAATCAAACTCGAAAAATGTGAGTTTATGAAAGAGGAGATGGAGTATTTGGGTTTCGACGTGGGGTATGGCTGGTGGAAACCAGCCGCGTCTAAGATGCAGCCCCTACAGGACATGCAGATTCGCGATGACCCTAAGAAGGGTCTACACGATGTGAGGAGTTTTGTGGGCGCCTGTAATTTCTATCGGCGTCACATCCACAATTTTACTTACTCCTCCGCACCCCTCACTGACCTGATCAAGAAAGCTACTCCCTGGAGGTGGACCTCCAGAGAGGAAGAGTGTTTCCAGGAGTTGAAGAAGAAGATTGCCTCCTCCAACTGCCTCGGAGTGCCCCGCCCTGAGGGCGAGATAGTCCTGATCACTGATGCCAGTGATGTAGGGGGGGGAGGTACGATCTACCAATGGCAGGAGCTTAACTCCGCTGAACTAACCCACTGCCATTATCGTACTACTGGACTGAACCGTGATGGTTCGTTGAAACATGACTATCCTACCAGTGAGTGGCGACTGGTGCCACTGGGACACTGGAATTGGAAATGGAACAGAGCGCGTTCCAACTACAGCACCTATGACCAGGAACTCCTGGCCGGTATGTTGGTGCTATCGTCACAATCCCGACTCCTGGGATCTAACCCTATTGTCTGGCTGTGTGACCAGGAGCCTGTGAAGTCCTTTCAGAAGGGCCCACCACCAAAAAAAGCAAAGCTAAAACGGTGGTGGACTTACCTGAGCCAGTTCAGGCTGACAGTGCATCATATTCCCGGGATTAAGAATGAACTGTCTGACTATATATCGCGCAACAACTTCGATGCGCTTATTGGTGAGAGCTCTGAGGCGCTCGCCAAAGAGGCTTTCCAGCGTATGGATGTCCAGCTTGACCTGTCCATGCGCACTGCTGGAATCCTGGAGGGTTCGAGTCTAACCGACTATCAGTCAGAGTATGAAGAAATTCTCCAAACCCTCAGCACTGGTCTCGAACCCCGTGTCATTGACGGGCACCAGTGGTATACAAACAATCAGTACCTCTTCTACGAGGACCGAATTGTGGTGCCTGAGGCACGACTGGATGGGTGCCTACAGTGGTCCCATCTCTGTTCTGGTCACACTGGCGCTAATCGCTCAGTGGACTTCTTCCGTGAGTGTTTCTACTCTAGTCTAACCCTGACTGAACTGAGGTCGCGTATGCAGACCATTGTGGATGCTTGTGGCTGTCATGCCAGCAAGCAGAGCGACAGTAGGGATAGGGGCCTGATCTCCAGCTTACCCATACCCTATTGTGCTAACTCTCTTCTGTACGTGGATTACATCCACGGCCTACCACGCTTTGGCGGCTATGATAGTTGCCTCGTGGTCACCTGTGGTCTATCTCGCTTCACCCGTGTGTTCCCTTGCAATAAGAAAATCACAGGTGAGCAGACTGTGAAAATGTTGGTGGAACAATGGTTCGAACCCTATGGAGCACCTAAGCAGGTGCACTCTGATGAGGATGTACGCATCCGCAGTGACACTGGGTGGTACAAACGAGTGCTAAATGCCCTCAACGTGGAGGTAACCACAGGTGTGCCCTATACCCACACGTCTAACCCTCTCTGTGAGAGACAGAACCGTGTGGTGGAGCAAAACTTAAGAATCCTGATGAAACAGGAGCGCACCAAGGACTGGGTACGCCTAGTGCCCTGGGCAGTGCTGTCCATGAACTCACAGCGGAGCTCTTCTACGGGTTTCACCCCCCACGAACTGTTCCATGGAGGACGACCTGCTTGGTTCTTCAAAACCCCCTTTCGTGAGGACTTCAAGAGCCCTGTGGGAGATTGGCTGAAACACAAGCAGTCTCTGGCTAACCAGGCTGGTACTAACCTGAGGCACATTCGTGACCGTGAACAGAGCCGACGGAACCGCCTACGGCGACCTGCCAGCTTCAAGGTTGGTGACCTTGTTTTGGTACACCATTCACGTCTACCCTCCTGGCCACGTAACTGCCTACAGGACCCTTACTTTGGACCCTATCATATCATCAGGATAGATGGATCCAGGATCCATGTCAGGTGCAGTCCACGTCTAGGTGGTGAACTGCTGTGTGCACCTAAGCAGTTGAGGCACTATCACTCCCCTGACGACTTGTCTTGGGATGAGTGGCGCCTCAGCGACAGTGAGATTGAACGTATAGACCTAGAGAACGCTGCCAGTCCAGAGGAGGCAGACGAACTCGAAGAGATGACTGCCGATGAGATGGCAGTCGATGGTTACTACGTGGTTGCAGGTATTGCTCGCCACGAGTATAAACAGGGCTGGAAATTCCTTACCCTGTGGGATGGCTATGGGTTGTCTGAGGCGACCTGGGAACCTATGTCAGCCTTCATACAACCAGATGGGAGTATCAACCCCATCTTCCGCACTTACCTCGTTGAGAACAACGAGGGGCAGCTCCTAACCCGTACTGAGACTATGTCCCAGCGTAAGAAGCGAAACTAATCTCCCTGTGTCAGTCTACTGTCTGTGCCCTGCAGACCCATGCCTATGGTTTCCAGCGTGAGCCAAGTGGCCACTTATCAAAATTGCAGCCACCCAGCGAGTGTGTGCCTTGTTGACCATGTGTTGCATGGGTACTGCCCTAATGTAATGACCTTGGTGAGCCAACGAAGAACGGTGGCTTACTACACCAGGGGGGAATGACAAGCAAGGTGTTATGAGGCAAGGTGTGTCTTTCCTCCTTGGGGACAAGCGAGCCCACAGTTAGGACCCCTGGCTGGTCCAGACCCATGGGGTTCTACCCTTCCTTACTGGGTTTACCATACCCCTAAGTGTGCTACGTATGTCTGTATGTGTCTCACTTCTCTCCCCAGCGTGGCTCCCGGAGACCGGGCTTCGCTGACGTCGGACCGAAGGTCCTAATCAGGTACTATTACCACTCCTATGGCGCCCAATTTCTGTGCTGGCGCCTGTCCTTGGGGTAAGATGGCAAAAGCCCTACCTACTAGAGGGGAGGGGTGGCCAAGTGTGCTAAGGGCATACAAAACGCCCATTTTTGCTACAGGCCAAAAGCTAACACACTCCCCTGCCCACGAGGAAAAGCACGCGGGACAGAGGACACCACTACACTACACTCACTAACGCCAGCACCGGCCTTCGAAGGCAGGGTGAGCACTCATCACTTGCACTCCACTCCTGCCAGGCCTGCTGACCCTAACCCTTACACACGCTACTTGGGGCTGCTGTCGAGGAAGTCTCGGACCCTAATGGTCCTCCTGTGAAGAAGGCAAGAGAACACAGCGCTGCTAAGCAACTGTGGCCTAACAGGGGACGCCACAACGCGTTTCCCCTGCTAGGGCTTGGAGGGAAGGGGTGCTCTCGTTGCGTGCACAGCGCAGATGTCGTTGAAGTCGAACTGCCCTCGCCAGTCCTAGCTGAGGCACAGTCATTTGATTTGTGATCAGCGCCCCTGATTTGCTGGGGCAGAAAAATGGATAGCCGCCGAAGGCAGCTGCTGCGTGCACCAATCACCCTTAACCTCTCCCACCTGTACAACAGAGGCAAATGAAGCGGTGTTTGCGGCGGAGGAACCAAGCCACACTCCAGGTATTATACCCTTCTCAGTGTGACCTATAATACACTGTCCGCAAACACGCTAACGGATCAGCTCCCCTGTCAAGCAAGCAAGCTTTAAGAGACTCCTCAGGTTCTCTTAAAGAACGTACCGAGGAGCCTCTGGGTAACCTAAACAAGGTTTACCGTGCGCAATTCGCGTGGCCTACCCTTTAATGCATCATGTGCACGCAGGGAAGGGAGGCTGAACCACTGACTCAACCAGGAGGTGAGCTCCTCCTGGGCTAACCTACCTTACTCACCATGCATCGTGTGAATGCCGAATTCAAACGAACACAACACAAGCCTAAGCGTTTTAAGCAACCCTACTTTAACGCCACGGCCACACACGAACAAACGCTTTCTTTACTTACCTGTGAAGAAGAAAACAAGGGTGAATTTGGAGTCAGGGAAAGCGTCACAGCGTGTGAATGCCTCGATTAGGCACATGCATCGCGAGCACAGCGCATATTCTAACCCTACGTGCGCGCTGCGCGCTCCATTCGCATCGCATACCTTTCATTCCTCTTTTTACCTGTGCAGAGCACGAGAGAAGAACACCCGACCCCCCAACGAGCACAGCGTTGACAACCCTAACGTTTTAACGAAACAACCAACACGAACACAATGCGTGAGTGTGAGATGACACTGACATACCTGAGAGATGGGTTGTTGACCTGCTCTGTGGTGTGGGCTGAATTTGAATACTTGACTCTGAAGTTTATAAAATTTTTGATGCAACTGTGCAAAATTTTCCTTTAGAACTTTAAAAACTACGGCTCATACCTTCTTTTCCAAAAGCCGTTTACGCTTGCGCAACCCTTTTCTTGGAGTCCGCTTCCTTTGCGCTTGTCTGCGACTTTGAGTTATGTGTAAAAATGACGATTTCCCGCGTGGTTTCGTCGATTTTTAACGATTTCACTTGCTAAATCGCAACCCCTTCCGCTAAACCGCAGGAATCACTCCCTGTTGGTTACATTTTCTATTTTTTCCAGCTCCTGGAGGTTTGTGTCCTCCATTGGGAGTATTGCTTTGCCCTGGCTCTTGGTCAGGACGTATACTAAAACGCTGTTTATACAGCGATAGCCGTCCGCATTAGAGCGTTCGACTGTACCCTAGTGGGCAAGCACATGTGCTCTAGGGAGGGAGTCCTGGGTTCAAACCCCACTACCCCCAAACTTTCTCCAAACGTTTTCGTCACACGCCGGCGACTTTTGAGGAATGCCCCTTCGAAGGGACATCATTCACGGTACATTACACTGTTTTTCAAGGGTACCTACAGTGTGATAGGCTTCTATGAAGTGATGAGGATGTTTTTGGTAAGTTTAATGCATTTTCTGAGGTAATTTTGGGAATATTTGGGCCTTTTTCCTTGGTCCTACTAGCTTAGCTAACTAGTACTCCAGGGGGGAGTAAGAAAAAGTCACTGCCATGTCTTTCTTGGAGGGCTTGATCCAGGCCAAGCCCCCCTTAAAACCCTTTTGTTGATGCTAAGACAAACCTAAGTGTTTTTATCTCTCTTTTGTTGCCTAAAGTACACTTTCTCAATGTAACTAGGGTTGTGACCCTAGCCCCCCATGAAGTTCACCCCTACCACTCAACTGAGCGGAGGTACCTTCCTTCATGGAGGATATACCGAAATAAATCAGGCATTTCATGCTTTAGGCCTTGGAGGTTAAGCCTAGTGGTCTCCCACCCCAAGACCCCTATACTCAATTGTTTCTACCACTTATTGTGGTCCTACTTTGTAACTGTTTCTGAATTCAGTTGCTTGGCCAAGTCATTTTCTGTGTGGTCCTGACATCTATGCCCCACATTCCTAACCAGCACCATTTCACCCAAAAGAGTGCACATGAAGTACCTACTGCAACCTCTGAGGCAAGAGTCAGACCAATTTTCATATAAAACCTTTTGTATTATCCATTTGTGATTGAATCTACGTGTATAAACCTGCTTTGTCTATCTGCAGCCCTTCTGTGTTACACTGGATTCCAAAACCAATCATTGATTCGATCCACATCCTGTCCTTGCTCTACTTGCTGCTTTGGTTTGGGTTTTCAACTACAAAACCTGCAGGAATACATCAAAATATCTAGGGCATAATTCAAGGACATCTTTCTATAAGTGGTAGAAACAATTGAGTATAGGGGTCTTGGGGTGGGAGACCACTAGGCTTAACCTCCAAGGCCTAAAGCATGAAATGCCTGTTTTATTTCGGTATATCCTCCATGAAGGAAGGTACCTCCGCTCAGTTGAGTGGTAGGGGTGAACTTCATGGGGGGCTAGGGTCACAACCCTAGTTACTTTGAGAAAGTGTACTTTAGGCAACAAAAGAGGGATAAAAACACTTAAGTTTGTCTTAGCATCAACAAAAGGGTTTTAAGGGGGGCTTGGCCTGGATCAAGCCCTCCAAGAAAGACATGGCAGTGACTTTTTCTTACTCCCCCCTGGAGTACTAGTTAGCTAAGCTAGTAGGACCAAGGAAAAAGGCTCAAATATTCGCAAAATTACCTCAGAAAATGCATTAAACTTACCAAAAACATCCTCATCACTTCATAGAAGCCTATCACACTGTAGGTACCCTTGAAAAACAGTGTAATGTACCGTGAATGATGTCCCTTCGATGGGGCATTCCTCAAAAGTCGCCGGCGTGCGACGAAAACCTTTGGAAAAGGTTTGGGGGTAGTGGGGTTTGAACCCAGGACTCCCTCCCTAGAGCACATATGCTTGCCCACTAGGGTACAGTCGAACGCTCTAATGCGGACGGCTATCGCTGTATAAACAGCGTTTTAGTATACGTCCTGACCAAGGGCCAGGGCAAAGCAATACTCCCAATGGAGGACAAAAACCTCCAGGAGCTGGAAAAAATAGAAAATGTAACCGACAGGGAGTGATTCCTGCAGTTTAGCGGAAGGGGTTGCGATTTAGCAAGTAAAATCGTTAAAAATCGACGAAACCACGCGGGAAATCGTCATTTTTACACATAACTCAAAGTCGCAGACAAGCGCAAAGGAAGCGGACTCCAAGAAAAGGGTTGCGCAAGCGTAAACGGCTTTTGGAAAAGAAGGTATGAGCCGCAGTTTTTAAAGTTCTAAAGGAAATTTTTGCACAGTTGCATCAAAATTTTTATAAACTTCAGAGACAAGTATTCAAATACAACCCACACCACAGAGCATGTCAACAACCCACCTCTCAGGTATGTCAGTGTCATCTCACACTCACGCATTGCGTTCGTGATGGTTGTTTCGTCAAAACGTTAGGGTTGTCAACGCTGTGTTCGTTGGGGGGTCGGGTGTTCCTCACTCGTGCTCTGCACAGGTCAAAAGAGGAATGAAAGGTATGCGATGCGAATGGAGCGCGCAGCGCGCACGTAGGGTTAGAATAAGCGCTGTGCTCGCGATGCATGTGCCTAATCGAGGCATTCACACGTTGTGACGCTTTACCTGTACCCCAAATTTACCCTTGTTTTCTTCTTCACAGGTGAGTAAAGAAAGCGTTTGTTCGTGTGTGGCCGTGGCGTTAAAGTAGGGTTGCTTAAAACGCTTAGGCTTGTTTTGTGTTCGTTTCATTCGGCATTCACAGGATGCATGGTGAGTAAGGTAGGTTAGCCCAGGAGGAGCTCACCTCCTGGTTGAGTCAATGTGGATACGGTTAAGCCTCCCTTCCCTGCTTGCACATGATGCATTAAAGGGTAGGCCACGCAAATTGCGCACGGTAAACCTTGTTTAGGTTACCCGGAGGCTCCTCGGTACGTTCTTTAAGAGAACCTGAGGAGTCTCTGAACGCTTGCTTGCTTGACAGGGGAGCTGATCTTTCAGCGTGTTTGCGGACAGTGTATTATAGGTCACACTGAGAAGCGTATAATACGTGGAGTGTGGCTTGGTTCCTCCGCCGCAAACACCCCTTCATTTGCCTCTGTTGTACAGGTGGGAGAGGTTAAGGGTGATTGGTGCACACAGCAGCTGCCTTCGGCGGCTATCCATTTTTCGGCCCCGGCAAAACAGGGGCGCTGATCACAAATCAAATGACTGTGCCTCAGCCAGGACTGGCGAGGGCAGTTCGACTTCAACGACATCTGCGCTGTGCACGCAACGAGAGCACCCCTTCCCTCCAAGCCCTAGCAGGGGAAACGCGTTGTGGCGTCCCCTGTTAGGCCACAGTTGCTTAGCAGCGCTGTGTTCTCTTGCCTTCTTCACAGGAGGGTCATTAGGACCTGAGTGATCTTCGACAGCAGCACCCAGTAGCGTGTGTAGGGGTTAGGGTCAGCAGGCCTGGCAGGAGTTGAGTGCAAGCGATCAGTGCTCACCCTGCCTTCGAAGGCCGGTGCTGGCGTTAGTGAGTGTAGTGTAGTGGTGTCTCCTGTCCCGCGTGCTTTTCCTCGTGGGCAGGGGAGTGCGTTAGCTTTTGGCCTGTAGCAAAAATGGGCGTTTTGTATGCCCTTAGCACACTTGGCCACCCCTCCCCTCTAGTAGGTAGGGCCTTTGCCGTCTTACCCCAAGGATAGGCGCCAGCACAGAAATTGGGCGCCATAGGAGTGGTAATAGTACCTGATTAGGACCTTCGGTCCGACGTCAGCGAAGCCCGGTCTCCGGGAGCCACGCTGGGGAGAGAAGTGAGACACACACAGACATACGTAGCACACATAGGGGTATGGTAAACCCAGTAAGGAAGGGTAGAACCCCATGGGTCTGGACCAGCCAGGGGTCCTAACTGTGGGCTCGCTTGTCCCCAAGGAGGAAAGACACACCTTGCCTCATAACACCTTGCTTGTCATTCCCCCCTGGTGTAGTAAGCCACCGTTCTTCGTTGGCTCTCCAAGGTCATTACATTAGGGCAGTACCCATGCAACACATGGTCAACAAGGCACACACTCGCTGGGTGGCTGCAATCCTGATAAGCGGCCACCTGGCTCACGCTGGAAACCATAGGCATGGGTCTGCAGGGCACAGACAGGGTCAGTGCAGTGCTCAGTAAGCAGTAGTCTGTGAAAAAAAACCAATGGCCTTCGGCCAGGGAGTGGTTGTCACGGGGGGCTAACGGTCCTGTCCTGCGATGCAATGCGGGGCAATTGTGACAACTGCTCTTACAACCATACACAGGCACGTCTGCAGAAGAGTGCTCCCTGCACCTGTCAGTAGACTGACACAGGGAGATTAGTTTCGCTTCTTACGCTGGGACATAGTCTCAGCACGCGTCAGGAGCTGCCCCTCGTTGTTCTCAACGAGGTAAGTGCGGAAGATGGGGTTGATACTCCCATCTGGTTGTATGAAGGCTGACATAGGTTCCCAGGTCGCCTCAGATAACCCATAGCCATCCCACAGGGTTAGGAATTTCCATCCCTGTTTATACTCGTGGCGAGCAATACCTGCAACCACGTAGTAACCATCGACTGCCATCTCATCGGCAGTCATCTCTTCTAGTTCGTCTGCCTCCTCTGGACTGGCAGCGTTCTCTAGGTCTATACGCTCAACCTCACTGTCGCTGAGGCGCCACTCATCCCAAGACAAGTCGTCAGGGGAGTGATAGTGCCTCAACTGCTTAGGTGCACACAGCAGTTCACCACCTAGACGTGGACTGCACCTGACATGGATCCTGGATCCATCTATCCTGATGATACGATAGGGTCCAAAGTAAGGGTCCTGTAGGCAGTTACGTGGCCAGGAGGGTAGGCGTGAATGGTGTACCAAAACAAGGTCACCAACCTTGAAGCTGGCAGGTCGCCGTAGGCGGTTCCGTCGGCTCTGTTCACGGTCACGAATGTGTCTCAGGTTAGTACCAGCCTGGTTAGCCAGAGACTGCTTGTGTTCCAGCGAATCTCCCACAGATCTCTTGAAGTCCTCACGAAAGGGGGTTTTGAAGAACCAAGCAGGTCGTCCTCCATGGAACAGTTCGTGGGGGGTGAAACCCGTAGAAGAGCTCCGCTGTGAGTTCATGGACAGCACTGCCCAGGGCACTAGGCGTACCCAGTCCTTGGTGAGCACCTGTTTCATCAGGATTCTTAAGTTTTGCTCCACCACACGGTTCTGTCTCTCACAGAGAGGGTTAGACGTGTGGGTATAGGGCACACCTGTGGTTACCTCCACGTTGAGGGCATTTAGCACTCGTTTGTACCACCCAGTGTCACTGCGGATGCGTACATCCTCATCAGAGTGCACCTGCTTAGGTGCTCCATAGGGTTCGAACCATTGTTCGACCAACATTTTCACAGTCTGCTCACCTGTGATTTTCTTATTGCAAGGGAATACACGGGTGAAGCGAGACAGACCACAGGTGACCACGAGGCAACTATCATAGCCACCAAAGCGTGGTAGGCCGTGGATGAAATCCACGTAGAGAAGAGAGTTAGCACAATAGGGTATGGGTAAGCTGGAGATCAGGCCCCTATTCCTACTGTCGCTCTGCTTGCTGGCATGACAGCCACAAGCATCCACAATGGTCTGCATACGCGACCTCAGTTCAGTCAGGGTTAGACTAGAGTAGAAACACTCAAGGAAGAAGTCCACTGAGCGATTAGCGCCAGTGTGACCAGAACTGAGATGGGACCACTGTAGGCACCCATCCAGTCGTGCCTCAGGCACCACAATTCGGTCCTCGTAGAAGAGGGGCTGATTGTTTTCATACCACTGGTGCCCGTCAATGACACGGGGTTCGAGACCAGTGCTGAGGGTTTGGAGAATTTCTTCATACTCTGACTGATAGTCAGTTAGACTCCAACCCTCCAGGATTCCAGCAGTGCGCATGGACAGGTCAAGCTGGACATCCATACGCTGGAAAGCCTCTTTGGCGAGCGCCTCAGAGCTCTCACCAATAAGCGCATCGAAGTTGTTGCGCGATATATAGTCAGACAGTTCATTCTTAATCCCGGGAATATGATGCACTGTCAGCCTGAACTGGCTCAGGTAAGTCCACCACCGTTTTAGCTTTGCTTTTTCTGGTGGTGGGCCCTTCTGAAAAGACTTCACAGGCTCCTGGTCACACAGCCAGACAATAGGGTTAGATCCCAGGAGTCGGGATTGTGACGATAGCACCAACATACCGGCCAGGAGTTCCTGGTCATATGTGCTGTAGTTGGAACGTACCTGGGCAGGGCTCATAAGGGCCCAAGTCCCCGGGTCGGTGGTAGGTAGGGGCAGCAGGTACGCCTCTGCTACCATAAAGAAGGTCCCTACCAGGACCGGCCCCCGCTGTGCCCCTTCCGCCTGTTACCCCTGCTGATTTACTCCGGATCAACGATTGCATTTCTCAAAATCCTCAAAGTCCAGGGTCCAAAATACAAAAATATAGAAAGTGTAATCCTCCTTCAACCCTGAATGGCAACCAGATCCCACAAATACAGCAATAACCCAATTCACAATCCAAATCAGGCTACGGGCTTCCGTTCAGCACACCGGTCGTCTCACGGTGGCGGGCATGTACAAGAATTGCACCAAGGAAGAAAGCCCTGAAATTGGCATATGAACACAAATAAAGCAAAGTTGGGGAAAGAGGTAAACATACACATTCACAGCCATAAACCCCTCATTCCCTGGACTCAAGACCTTCCCTTGACTCACCAACATATTGCCCTGAACCAGGTCAAATGAGATGGCTAAATGCCATGTGTCAAAAGTCACTACACAAACCCCAAAAATGTGTTCACTCCCAAGCCTATATATCCTAGCCCAATAGCGGAGGTGGCGTGTCATGGCCTAGAATGGCACTCAGGACCATGCCCTACCCTGACATATACTTGGTTGGACTTGCAGTCGAATGGGCTTAGAGATATGACCCATGAGTTTGAACTCATAACATACCAAAAAACTGCCAATTCACACCATATT
Source organism: Eutreptiella sp. 'Long Island Sound 2002' (assembly GCA_964036045.1). Lineage (NCBI taxonomy): Eukaryota > Euglenozoa > Euglenophyceae > Eutreptiales > Eutreptiaceae > Eutreptiella > Eutreptiella sp. 'Long Island Sound 2002'. Next base: position 42,477,175 of record OZ038394.1, on the reverse strand, counting down.
GGCCATATATGGAATATATGCTCAAAATTGAAGTTACCACTTATCCGAAGGCTCAAAGCATGCACGGAATCGAAGTCTAGTATTCATGGAGGATAGAGACCAAAGGTCAATGCCCTTGTACATCCCCACTTTACCCTCGAAACCCCTTCGGATATGGGCGCCACGCACTGCCCAAGTCAGCCCATGATCTTGAGACCAATTCTTGTGATTCTTCGTGCGCCAAGCCAAGTGGAGTACGCGATCCGGCATATGGTGGTGTTCAACTCCAAAGCATATGCCAACATGTGAACAACATACCATGGTTCGACTCTCCATAGGCTTCTTGCTGTTTGCCGACCAGGTAAGTACACAAAATACAAAAATGAGCAAAAATTGAGGCCAAAAACATGAAAATATGTCCAAATACAAAGTTGTCATGATAGTATATCTCTATGCTCACCCATGATCTCCGCTCATGGTTCAATACACAAATGATTGGAACCATTTGCGAACAATTCCCCCACTTGGATCCCCAATCGGGCGCATGTAGATACCTTCGCCACTCATATCAACATGCCCCATGAAAATGGGAGTGCACTCATGGATCTCTTTGTCAAACATACCATGAGCAATACATACGCGGTAGACTTAGTCTAGCGCTTTGAATTCCACAATTGGGACATGGGCAAAACCCTTGTCACGTATGGCTCCCCATCTCTTCGGCCACACGAAGATATATAACGTGGGTGTGAGCATATCAAACATATACCATGCATATAACACATACCCTCAAAATGTGGCTCCCACCATGATATGCCATGTCCCTCCACGGACATAACTTTACGTTAAAAATACGTAGGAACCCAAGGAAAGTAGCTATGCAACCCCAACACTCATGCGGTACACTCGAAAGTCGCATTAAAATATTCGGTTGCACGGTCCAAGAGTTATATATCACTTTTTACCCTCTTGACCATTATCCCTTGCTACACCGGGCATGTGTACACACCAAAGGCGTTTGATGCTTCCTAAATTAAGTTGAGACTAAGGCGCTTGCAACCCAACCTTCCTTATTCTCTTTCCTCACACTCGCGCGTAGATATGGCCCTTCAAAGTGGTCCCACGATTCACTTTTGTTTCCCTTATATCTCCAAGTCAAATGGGTGGCAAGTATAAGGGAAACCTGATTCGAGCATAGGGAAAGGAGTATGACCACTTGAAGAAGACCAATTCAAGTGCGGCGATGTCGAAGTCGAAAATCTGATTTCGACATCGCGAAAAATTCAGATTAAAATTTCGAGTGCTTATTTAGAAAATTGCGGAAGCAACGAACCCTTTGCTGATGAAATCTGACCCTTCAACGGAGTATCCGCCAAAATATCTGGAAATAACAGTTAACCAATCGGTTAACGCAAAATCGCGAGCCAACTGACGGTCGCCGATACATTGACCATCAGAACGAAAGGCTGAAAAATTACGGAAACATCATGATAGTAAAACCCTGTTGATTCCTGATATTCTGATATATAAATCTCAGCTGGCGGCGCCTCGGTACTGAATATGGCCGCTCGTAGCCGGAATGGCCAAACCTATCACACTATCACATCGGGTTAGTTCAGGTGGACGGGAGAGTATGATATCAGCCAATGGCGGCTTGCCGGCACATAGATACACACCCCAAGTGACCTAAAGATGGCCACGGGGGTCCGAACCGGCTTCACCCCCCTTCTCAGAGCGTTGTTACCGCTCGGAAGTCATTGAAGAGAGGACGGGAGGACCCCAATGGGCTCCAACCCCCCCCCTCCATGTCCCAAGGACACATGGAGGCCCCACACACGTCGTAGGCGTCCCCCAAGCCCCAAGGGAGGGGTGAGGACACTGATACTCAGCGCCCTACGCCATATCCGGTCTCCTCTTGATCTACAACATGGACCAAGGGGATCAAAGATAGAAAAACGTCGTCGGTCGACCTACATAAGTATACCACAATGAAATATATATGTGGAGATCGAGTGAAGGGGGTATATGGCCTATCAAGCCCGAAAAATCCCCGGATGAACGCCCTCACCCGTCTCCTCAATCACAGAAACAAACAAAATGCCAAGGGGGGATCCATTACGGTGCTACAGCAGCAACCAAATGGACCAACACGTCCTTGACATCCAAAGAAATATTCTTTTTCTTTAGGTAGGCCATCCAGACCGTGGTATACCTCGGCACGAAATTGCTCGGAGGTTCCCACGAGTCCCTGAATGCGGCGAATCCCTTCCAACGGACTTTATAAAGCCTACCCCCAGGCGTCCCCGGGTCCGGCTTGTCCGCCAGGATCTTCTCAGCGGTGAAGTCGTCGTCCTCACCCTCGTCGTCCGAGTCCACATCGCCGGCCGTGAACTCGAAGGTGACGGGACGTCCGCTGGGGTCGGGTGCTCGGGGACGAAGCTGGGTATGGTCGCGGTCCAGGATCTTGTTATCCCCCACACGAACCGCATACACATCCTGCCCGACCTTCCGCACGATTACCCCCGGCACATACCAAGATGCCTGCCGATGTCTGGACAGGACATCCTTGTGGTGCCGCTCCACCCACACGGTGTCTTGGAGAGCATACTTCTGGACCTTTCCCTGCTTGAAGTACTTGGCCCTCTTGTCGTGCTCGTCCTGAAGTGCCTTGCACACCTTGGCCGCCGTATCGTCCGCCTCAGCCATCATAGCATTCGCATCCCGGGCCACTTTGCCATGGTTCAACCACGGGAGAGTGCGTGACACTCGATCCCGTAGGAACAGGATGCGATGGGGCGACAGTCCAGTGGGTCCCGGAAGGTTGTGATACGGCTGGAGCACTCTCCACACCGAGTTTTACCAGTTCTGGCCCGGTTCGTCAATGTGCAGCTGGCGGAACTTCTCGAACATCTGCCGCCCGGCCACCTCAGCCCGGCCATTCGACCGGCTGTGGTATGCCACGGTCTTGGCGTGCCGAATACCCATGTGCTTGCACATCGTCTTGAACCACGTCCCCACGAATTGACTGCCCCCATCGCTGCAGATGACAGCTGGGACATCGAAAATCGTCAGCCAATGCCTGATCATGGCATTAGCGACGGTCTTGGCCTGCAGCCCCACTCCATGCTTGTCCTTCTTGTCCTTCTTCTTGGACTTCTTGCCAGGGACCGCCACGATATACCCACTGTGCCTGTCCACCGCCAGGATGACACAGTCGTAGGTCTCTCCTTCCACGGTGACCTCAGGCATGGCGAATACATCCATGGCCACGGACCGCATAGGGGCCTCCGGTATAGCCGTATACACCGGGTTGCCCGCTGTGGAGTGGTTGGGGCTCTTCGTGGCCCGACACACGGCACAGTCGCTGCAGTACCTATCCAGGATGGCGTAGTACCCCGGAGGGAACTTGAAGCGCCACTCCAGGTCCTGCTGCATCTTGTCTCGGCCAGGGTGCATGAGCTGGGCGTTGTGCCAATGGTCAATGAGCTCCTCCACTCGGTTCTCGGGCACCAGCAGCTTGTCCTTGAGGAACAACTTGTCGCCATCCTCGGTCAAGCCCTCGGGCCATTCGTCGTCTGACGGGGCGCTCACGGCATTCCAGTACTTGCTCCAGTGCTCGGATGCCGCATAGTCATCCGACCAATCCTCTGTGAGCACCGACCTGACTAGCTCTACAGGGGCCACCATCCATTGCTCGAGGGTTTCCTCTCGAATGGCTTGGACGCGGGCGCCCCGGAACTTGGCCAGGTCCGTACGGTTTGCCATCACCACAAAGCACTTGACCCCCTCTTGCTCCATTGCCTTCTCCATCTCGATGATGCGCTTGGCCTCCTCGGTCTCCTCGGCGTCGCCATGGCTGGATATGTCCATCCAAGCCTTGCCCGCGGGGTAGGCCCATCGACTGAGGCAATCTGCCACAGTGTTGTCCTTCCCCGGGACGTATACGACGCTGAGGTCGAACTTGGCGAACGTCTCGTGCCACCGGGCCCTCCTTGCCGCCGGTCCCGAGGGGGTGTCGACGTGCTCCTTGTGCCAGCTCTGCAAGGACTGATGGTCTGTACATACCACCACCGGTTGCAATCCGATGTGGCCAGACCACTTCCTGCGCACAAACAATGGCGTACGTCTCCTTCTCCCTCGCGGTCCAGGTGCGGCGTTGGCCCTCAGCCAGGATTCGACTCCAAAACGCCACGGGTACGTGCGACCCGTCGTCCCGGATCTGCTCGAGGACTGCCCCTACGGCATAGTCCGAGGCGTCAGTCCGTAGCACGAATCCCTTGTCCGGGTCCACCAAGAATAGTCCCAGCTGCCCCAGGAGTCGCTCCTTCAGGCGGCTGAACGCATCTTCGGCCTCAGGGGTCCAGGCAAGCTTCTTCTTGCTCCCCTTCCGGCCATCGAACTTGCCCACTTGCAGCATCTTGTGCAGCGGCCCCGACAGTTCTGCATACATTCGGACATAGCCCGAATAATAGTTGCAGAACCCCATGAAGGATCGGAGTTCGCTGATGGTCTGTGGCTTTTCCCAGTGGTGCAGGGACGCCAGCTTCCCAGGCATGGGACGGCGTTGCCCTTGACCAACCACGGGACCCGCGAACTCCACTTCCTTCACGAAGAGTGAGGCTTTGGTGGGCTTGCACACCATGTTGTGCTTGTCCAACTCGCTGAGCACTGGGCGCAGATCCTTCTCATGCGCGTCGATGAGCTCGTCCTCAGTCATGTTCTCCGTGCCGGACCCGATGATGATATCATCCACGAAGGGATCGGCACAGTCCCGGACAGGACCGAGTAGGTCCTCCATCATGCGCTGCAAAGCGGCGTTGCCATTCTTGCCGCCCATAGGCACAACTTTCCACTGCATGGGCCCCAGCGGCGTCGACATCGCTGTGCAGGGCCTGGAGTCCGGGTGTAGCGGCATCTGGTGATAACCGTGTTTCAGGTCTAACACCGTGAAAATCCGCTTTTTCTGTTGTTTTTGGAGGATGGAGTCGATCAGGGGAAGCGAGTACGAGTCGTGCTCGGTCTGCTCGTTCAAACCTCTGTAATCAACCACCAACCTCCACTCGCCCTTCTCCTTCTTGGGCACGATGAAGGCTGGGCTGGCCCACTCACTGTTGGAGGGTTCGATCCATCCCCGCTCAATGAACTCGGCCAACAGCTTCTTCATGGCCTCGGCCCGATCGCCCTGAAGTTGGTACTCCCGATGACGATAGATCTTCGGGTTCGGCTTCAGCTTGATCTTCGCTGTACCAAACCTCCCGCGATCTGGAGGGTTCTTGTTGGCGACGCCACTGAATAGCCACGGATAGGCCTTCATCAGCCTCTCCTTCAGCTCGGCGACCTTCGGGTTCTCCTGGGCCTCTTCAGCCGCTTGCTTCGGTATAGACACAACCGACCGCACTGCGGTATAGGCCTCTTCTGGGTCCGATTCCGACTTCTCCTCGTCCGATATGCCGTCTTCATCGTCGTGGGGTGCACTTCCCACCGATAATCTTCGAAAATTTGCGGCCTCGGGCTGGTGACTGTCGCTATCGACACCCATTCTTGGAAAATCCCATGTTGGTGGGTACGCCCCAACCGGACCATCGTATTGGTCCGCGATGTGATCCATGACCCTCGCCACGAACTCATCCTTCTCGTACTTGCCGGTGACCAACATCTTGTCATCCCACCAATGCGGAGATGTGACCATGGCCCGCCTCTTCTTGGCTGCCACACGGTCGTGCATCCCCATTCGCATGTAGTTGACGACGTCGTCGATCTCGGAGTGGGACAGGATGTCAATGCCATCCACTGGCTGATCCGTCCCCTCCTTGGGCTCAAACATGACCTTCATGGGCACCGCCTCCACCGTACGGATGAATGCTTCATCGCCCGTGGGCTGGGCTTGCGCCCCATCCACCAGGAAAGCCTTGGTACCCCACGCTTGACCCGGGGAGGGCATTGATACACCCTTGGCGTCGATGAACAGCTCCTCCTCTGGCCCGAATGACATCTCGTTCAGGGTGATGGAGTCCAGCGTCGACTTGAGACCCTCCAGCGGACATGGGGTGGATCCTATGCCGGTTATGAACAGGATCCCCTTCGCCCTATCCGCGATGATCTTCTCCACCGTACGTCTGGTATTGTCCAGGGAGCCATGCCAATACATGGGTCCCCACTCCTTCAAACCCCAATGCCTGTGCCAGGCTGAGTCTCCTCGATGCCAATGCCTCCTACACTTCCGCAGAAGTGGGGCATCCCAGGAAGCGAAGACGTCCGTCTCGGGCGCTTCAGCTCCCAGCGTCTGAATCATCCTGGCGTACACTTGCGGCGCCATTCCATACTCCGTGAGCTGAACTCCACGGTCTCCTCTGGACTTGGCACCCACAGCTTGCACCGCTTGGTTGATCCGATCCTCTTCCTCAACATTCCATTGGGATGATCCGCATGCATAGTCCGTGGATAGCCATGTTAGGCACTCATCATCATCCCGGACCAGCGTTGCACGATGGGGAAGGGCTCCAATGGCGTTTGCCACCATGAAGTCATACCCCATTATCATATCCCAATCGGTGATGTCAGCCACATAGAAGTTCCCGGATAGAGTGCTTCTCTTCGCCTGATCAGGGCGGTTCAAGCGCTCATGTTCCCAGAATTCCATACTGATAGTGGCCTCATGGGTGCCACCACCCATGATCTCTCCATTGGCGACCTTCAGGCGGACCGGTCTCCGGCTGGGCTGCAGGAGTTCCTCCTTGAACAACCCTCTCCGGACCAGGCTCACCTGGGCACCCGTATCCACTAACACATCCACCACCTTCTCCTCTCGTCCGCACCGTACTCGCACTTTCAAGTGCAACTGCCGCTCGTCGCCATGAGGTGTATGGACGACTCTCACGGCATGCAACTCTAGCACGTCCGGGTGCATCAGGACTTCAAGGGTATGGTCACGAATGGTGTAGATCTTGGGTTGGTCCTGCCCATCCACGGGGCTCTCCGTGGTCGCTCCTTCCTTCTTGCCATGTCCCGTACCCACATGTACTTCCCTTGGCAGGGCGCTCCAGGGGTTGGGAGTGGCGAAGCTCAGTGGTTTTGGCTCTTCTGGAGCCTTCTTCGGCACCCGATGTGCCTTCGCTTTCTCTGGGATTCCACTGATTTTCGGAGGAGAGACCTCCGAGGTCCCACTCCCGTGGGGGCTCCTCTAGACTTGGCTTCCCACAGCCCCTTCCGGCTGGGATCCGCCAGGACTTTGTCCACCACGTTGCTGGGCTTTGAGTTCCTCCAACGTCCTCAACATGTCCTCAGCAACCTCCTCGATCGACCTCACTCGTCGGTCTTGGCCAGGTCCACCACCATAGCCTCTTCCTCCGCCTTTTCCTTGGCCTTTGCCTTGGCCCTTTCCCCCGTATCCGCCCTTCGCCTTCCAATCGGAAATCCGCTGCTCCTTGGGCTTCTTCTCGGGGTGAGCGGCGAAGTAGGCCTTCTTGTCCGCCTCATACACCTTGCACTGACGGTGGTCATGTGCATGGTTGTTTCCCTTGCCATAACAGACCCAGCACCCGTCGTGCTGAGACCTGTACTCTCGGAACGAGAGCGGTGGGTTCCCGATCCTCCTTGGCGCTCTGCTCTTATTGGGTCCCGCCTGGCTCCATCTGGACCGATCCTGCCCATGGTTCCTCACGTTGTGCGCCACAAACGCGAAGAAGTGGGCCTCCTCATGATCCTCCCGGGACCCGGTCCAGTGGTCTTGGCTACTTCCACTACCATCCTCCGCGGAGTTGGCCGTGTCCTCCTGGATCTCCCGATGATGGCGGTCTTCTCGGTGGCCTCGTTGTCCATGACCATGTCGATCCTGCACGTGGGCCTCGTTCTTCGCATTGAGCTTCAACTCCACCGTGATGTACTTCACGATCTCGTCAAGGCTCATGCGGGCGAAGATGACTTGCATCCTCAGCGGCTCCCCGCGCCTCCACTCCACGTTGTTGAGGCGCAGCAACCTTTGCCCCATGGAGTCTCCAAACACCTCCACGTACACGGCGTTCTTCAGTCCCAACATCCGGTTGGGTTCGCCCAGGTTCCTCCTGAAGAACTCCATGATACCCGCATGGGTATCCTCCGCCGCCATGATCCTCACCGCCACTCGCTTCTTGGCGCGCTTCTTCTCCTCGTCCTCCACTCTCCTCTTCCAGTTGCCGGGGAGGACATCCTTCAGGAGGTGGCGGATCTCGCTGGCCTCGTTCCAGTCCTCCACCAGCTTGAGGCATCTGCGGTACTTCCGCAGATACCGGTTCCACTCCCGGACCCGCAACTCACCGCGGTCCAGCGGCAGTGGAATGGACCACAGGTCCTCCAGCTTCTGGTTCGGAGCGTCCACCCGCTCCTCATCCTCCAACCACTGAAGGCACGCCTGCTCCGTCCTGATCAGTCCTTCCCGGATCTGATCCCGCAGCTCCTCCTTCAGGTCCTGTGCCAGCCGGTGTGGGAATGTCCGGCATACCCACTTATCCCGCGGCGCTCCCCGCATCTCGCCGACGACCTCCTCGGCGAAGTCCTCCCAATCCAGGATGAAGTCGTCCAGGTTGGAGGGGTTGCCATCATAGTAGGGGATTTTGATTCCCCTGAGGTCGTCGATCCTGATGGCGTCTCTGACGTCCCCAGCCACCACTCCACCAAGACGGATACCACCTGTGGCCGGGGGGTGTGAGTACACTCCCCGTACATCCCTCTCCTCCATGGAGTGCGGTCCAGTTGGGCCTGAACCCATGGGGTTTGGAATGCGGGAAGGATTTGCTCCATCAGCCGTCCATATCCCCGTATCGGGGTCCTTCGCCCACAGGTTTCCGCCTGGATGACCTCGACCATGTCCGTCGGCGCTTCCCATGGTTCGCCCCTGCATGGTCTGGCTCTCGATCTTCTCTTCCGCATAGACTACCATATTCGTCGTGATCGGTACATCCTGGGCGGCATGGGACATCTGTACCGTCAGGCTCCTCGGGTCCGTGGTTACGTGCCCTTCCCGCATGGACCCAGCCGGTGCCGTGTGTTCCCCGAGCATTGTGGATTCGCTGAACATGGGAACAAACGGCAGCGCACCCGGGTCAACACGCGGAGGCGCGTATGGTGCCTCTGCAGGGCCGCCCATGGGTTTCTCCATGGCGCTCCTGAGGGTCTTAACCCGCTCCACCAGCTCTACCGCGGCCGGCTTTGCCGGGAGCTCCGGACCCGAGGCGAGGGGCTGTAGCTCCTCCAGCCTTTTCAGGCGTCCCGACATGTCCTCCACCAGGTGGAGGAGGCTGTCCACCACTCGCTGCTGCTTCTCCAGGGCCAGCTCCAGATTCTCCCGGTACCGGTCCCGTTCCGCTCGCAGCTCCTCCATGTCTTTCTCCGCGGCCGACTGGTCGTCCAGGATCCCCGCGACGTCCTCCTCTAGACCGTCCTTGACGTTGTCCAGGCGGTCAAGGCGATGCACGATGGCGTCCATCCCCATCTTCGGGTACTTGCCCATGAGGAAGGACACGTGCTCGCAGTGGCACGCAGCGTGCTTTCCGCCGGATTCAGCGCATCCCGCGGTTCCCGGCACCTCAGACTCATCGCCCATGGGCGTATCGCCTATGGCGTCCGTCTCTGGACCCGTGTGCCGGGGCACAGGTGCCGTCCGGGCCCTGGCTGGCCTCTCCAAGCCCTCGGCGTCGTGCTTCAGGGCGGGCTCGGGGGCCGTATTCGCCCTTGTGGGCGGTCTGGCCGTCTCCTCCGACTCCGAGGGTGGCTCATAAGCTGTCCGATAGCCCTCGGAGTGCTCGGAGTCCCACAGCCTGACCGGGCTGGGATCCGTATCCATAGCCCCGGCGTCCCCTGCCGCGGGCTTGGGTGACCCGCGCTTCCGGTAGCGCCGGGCCCGTCCTCCACTGCTGCCTGAATGGTAATCCTCATCCGAGTCCTCCGCAGCGGAGCGGAGGTTGCATGCCTTTCGGCAGCGACGCTCGCACATGGAGACCTGATCCTCCATGTCACGTCCTCCTCTTCCCGAATGTCGTACTTCTCTTCGGGCTTCAACTTCCGGAGTTCGCCATGCTCTTGAACGTCTCGGTTCTTCTATGGCTCTAATCTCCGGCGTGGTCTCCACCGAGTCCACAATACGCACCCGGGGCGTACTTGGGCAGGGCTCATATGGGCCCAAGTCCCCGGGTCGGCGGTAGGTAGGGGCAGCAGGTACGCCTCTGCTACCATAAAGAAGGTCCCTACCAGGACCGGCCCCCGCTGTGCCCCTTCCGCCTGTTACCCCTGCTGATTTACTCCGGATGAACGATTGCATTTCTCAAAATCCTCAAAGTCCAGGGTCCAAAATCCAAAAATATAGAAAGTGTAATCCTCCTTCAACCCTGAATGGCAACCAGATCCCACAAATACAGCAATAACCCAATTCACAATCCAAATCAGGCTACGGGCTTCCGTTCAGCACACCGGTCGTCTCACGGTGGCGGGCATGTACAAGAATTGCACCAAGGAAGAAAGCCCTGAAATTGGCATATGAACACAAATAAAGCAAAGTTGGGGAAAGAGGTAAACATACACATTCACAGCCATAAACCCCTCATTCCCTGGACTCAAGACCTTCCCTTGACTCACCAACATATTGCCCTGAACCAGGTCAAATGAGATGGCTAAATGCCATGTGTCAAAAGTCACTACACAAACCCCAAAAATGTGTTCACTCCCAAGCCTATATATCCTAGCCCAATAGCGGAGGTGGCGTGTCATGGCCTAGAATGGCACTCAGGACCATGCCCTACCCTGACATATACTTGGTTGGACTTGGAGTCGAATGGGCTTAGAGATATGACCCATGAGTTTGAACTCATAACATACCAAAAAACTGCCAATTCACACCATATTGGCCATATATGGAATATATGCTCAAAATTGAAGTTACCACTTATCCGAAGGCTCAAAGCATGCACGGAATCGAAGTCTAGTATTCATGGAGGATAGAGACCAAAGGTCAATGCCCTTGTACATCCCCACTTTACCCTCGAAACCCCTTCGGATATGGGCGCCACGCACTGCCCAAGTCAGCCCATGATCTTGAGACCAATTCTTGTGATTCTTCGTGCGCCAAGCCAAGTGGAGTACGCGATCCGGCATATGGTGGTGTTCAACTCCAAAGCATATGCCAACATGTGAACAACATACCATGGTTCGACTCTCCATAGGCTTCTTGCTGTTTGCCGACCAGGTAAGTACACAAAATACAAAAATGAGCAAAAATTGAGGCCAAAAACATGAAAATATGTCCAAATACAAAGTTGTCATGATAGTATATCTCTATGCTCACCCATGATCTCCGCTCATGGTTCAATACACAAATGATTGGAACCATTTGCGAACAATTCCCCCACTTGGATCCCCAATCGGGCGCATGTAGATACCTTCGCCACTCATATCAACATGCCCCATGAAAATAGGAGTGCACTCATGGATCTCTTTGTCAAACATACCATGAGCAATACATACGCGGTAGACTTAGTCTAGCGCTTTGAATTCCACAATTGGGACATGGGCAAAACCCTTGTCACGTATGGCTCCCCATCTCTTCGGCCACACGAAGATATATAACATGGGCGTGAGCATATCAAACATATACCATGCATATAACACATACCCTCAAAATGTGGCTCCCACCATGATATGCCATGTCCCTCCGTGGACATAACTTTACGTTAAAAATACGTAGGAACCCAAGGAAAGTAGCTATGCAACCCCAACACTCATGCGGTACACTCGAAAGTCGCATTAAAATATTCGGTTGCACGGTCCAAGAGTTATATATCACTTTATACCCTCTTGACCATTATCCCTTGCTACACCGGGCATGTGTACACACCAAAGGCGTTTGATGCTTCCTAAATTAAGTTGAGACTAAGGCGCTTGCAACCCAACCTTCCTTATTCTCTTTCCTCACACTCGCGCGTAGATATGGCCCTTCAAAGTGGTCCCACGATTCACTTTTGTTTCCCTTATATCTCCAAGTCAAATGGGTGGCAAGTATAAGGGAAACCTGATTCGAGCATAGGGAAAGGAGTATGACCACTTGAAGAAGACCAATTCAAGTGCAGCGATGTCGAAGTCAAAAATCCGATTTCGACATCGCGAAAAATTCAGATTAAAATTTCGAGTGCTTATTTAGAAAATTGCGGAAGCAACGAACCCTTTGCTGATGAAATCTGACCCTTCAACGGAGTATCCGCCAAAATATCTGGAAATAACAGTTAACCAATCGGTTAACGCAAAATCGCGAGCCAACTGGCGGTCGCCGATACATTGACCATCAGAACGAAAGGCTGAAAAATTACGGAAACATCATGATAGTAAAACCCTGTTGATTCCTGATATTCTGATATATAAATCTCAGCTGGCGGCGCCTCGGTACTGAATATGGCCGCTCGTAGCCGGAATGGCCAAACCTATCACACTATCACATCGGGTTAGTTCAGGTGGACGGGAGAGTATGATATCAGCCAATGGCGGCTTGCCGGCACATAGATACACACCCCAAGTGACCTAAGGATGGCCACGGGGGTCCGAACCGGCTTCACAACATACCGGCCAGGAGTTCCTGGTCATAGGTGCTGTAGTTGGAACGCGCTTGGTTCCATTTCCAGTTCCAGTGTCCTAGTGGTACCAGTTGCCACTCACTGGTAGGATAGTCATGTTTCAACGAACCATCACGGTTCAGTCCAGTAGTACGATAATGGCAGTGGGTTAGTTCAGCGGAGTTAAGCTCCTGCCATTGGTAGATCGTACCACCCCCTCCTACATCACTGGAATCAGTGATCAGCTCTATCTCGCCCTCAGGGCGGGGCACTCCCAGGCAGTTGGAGGAGGCAATCTTCTTCTTCAACTCCTGGAAACACTCTTCCTCTCTGGAGGTCCACCTCCAGGGAGTAGTTTTCTTGATCAGGTCAGTGAGGGGTGCGGAGGAGTAAGTAAAATTGTGGATGTGACGCCGATAGAAATTACAGGCGCCCACAAAACTCCTCACATCGTGTAGACCCTTCTTAGGGTCATCGCGAATCTGCATGTCCTGTAGGGGCTGCATCTTAGACGCGGCTGGTTTCCACCAGCCATACCCCACGTCGAAACCCAAATACTCCATCCCCTCTTTCATAAACTCACATTTTTCGAGTTTGATTCGGAGATGGTTTTCTTGACAGACAATGAAAAATTCACGGAGGAGAAGGACGTGGTCCTCTTTGGTATTAGTACCCAAACTCACGTCGTCGATGTGAGCCTCCATTTCTGCACCCCGAGAAATCAACTCTTGTACTAGAGGCCTGCGCCTCAGTATGTACAAAATTTTGTTCATAAGCTCCTGGAAGAGCGCTGGGGCATTAGCCACCCCGAAAGGCATAACCTTCCACTTGAAGACACGACCCTTAGGGGTTATAAAGGCCAGCAGCTCCTGAGCTGCGGCGGTTAGGTCAACCTGCCAGAAACCAGAGCATTTGTCCATTTTGGTGTTATACCTGCATTTGGCAATACGCTCCAGGGTGTTTTCCATGTTAGGAATACTCCCTGAGTGGTTCTGGGTTTTCTTGTTGACCTCACCATAGTCTACAACAAGACGTAGGGCAGTCGACCCTGGTTTGGCAACAAGGAAACAGGGACTGCAGTGATGGGGATAGTCCCCGTGTTTATACTCTTCAACGAGGCCAGCATCAATGCATTCTTGGATCTGGCGCTCGATTTCTTCAACCTGTTCCTGTGGAGCGGGATAGGGACGACGCCTCACTCGCGTCTTTTCAAATTCTGGTTTCAATTTCAGGTCCATCTGGACCAGTTTTTTACAAGAAAGGGGGGGCGGCAAGGCGCTGAACACCTCCTCATAGGTTATCAGCAGTTTCTTCAGGCGGGGGTCAAGGTTAAGACTCTCGAGTTTCTGAAGGAAATCCTCCTCAGCATGCAGGTTGCTTTTTCCATGTTCTTTCTTTTTCTGCCGATCAGCAGTTTCGGCAGGCACAGTACTATCGTCCCACTCAGGGGGACATTGCTGCCCATAGTGTTGAGAATACACTAGAGGTATCTCAGGATCAGGCAGCGTATAGGACTCATCGTCCTCCTCAGACCAGATGGAGGATTTCCAGGTCTGTCTGAGGTGTTGCAGCCGCTCTTGGCGCTCAATACCTTCGGCCTTCAGGTACAACAGCCGCCGGAGCTCTTGAGTGTCATGCTCAGACAATGGCATGTTATTAGCAGCAGGCCGCGCCAGAGCATCAGCACTCCGGGCCACGGGTTCACCTGTGTGCACAGGCTGCATGTGTAGCACTGGCTTCCCAACAGGGGAAGCGGGTTCAGAGGTTGACTCTAGATCTACTTCCTCTAGCAACAGCTGGGCTAGGAAAGCACTATGTTTTAGGTCAACACAGCTGGGATCAACAGAGGGAATAGTGCTGGCGATCTCAGACAGTTGGTCGTCAGCATCCTCTTTTACAGCTGCAGGTTCCAGATAGTCATCGGGAGACTCACACCCTGTAAGTGTGGCAGATAGGTGCTCAGGAGATCGATTTTTGAGATCATAAAGGGTCAGGCCACGATTTTCGGCCATGACCTCTTTCAGTAGCACCTGGTCTAGGTCACACAGGGGTACAGGATTGAGAGATCCATCGACGATGGACAGGAAACTGGCCCACTCAGGGGCCTGCATAGCTGTGTCTGAGTCCTCAGGCACATAGATGGGGCCGTCGGGGAGTTGCACTCTTCCCACGGTCATTCGATCTAGCATACGGCGCCAGTAAGCATGTTCACCAGAGCAACCCCAGTCAGGGGTGCACATAACAACCCTTCCTCCCTCATAAGCGATTTTGGTTAGAACCTTCGCGAGCAGGGAGAAGGGAGGGTTAGCATACGCTAGGCCCATTGCTTTCCAGAAGAAACGGAAAGCATTGTTCAGTTGTTTCGAGCAGTACAACTGCATGATGTGCTGTTGTTGGCTCGCAAACAATTCCACCTGGATCTCATCCAGGTTTACCTGAAGGGCCGCCAGTCCATTTTCAAGAACGTGACGGGCCAATTGGTAGTTTTCAGTACGATATTTCGTCTTGGCTGCGTAGCGCAGCCCAGACTCTTTTCGTCCTGACAGCTCCAAAGGTACGGAGAATAGCCCACTGCCAAAGTCGCAGTGCAAAGAATAGGGACGCTGTAGGGACAGCATTTTTACCTGGGGGTTTCTTCGTAGAAAGTCGGTGCCAATGACGATGTCAAAGGCGTCAGTGTCCAACACTCTGCAGTGTTGGGTCACGGTTTCGTCGCCCAGACATTTAGTCACATCGACCCCCCCCAAGGAATGGATGGTACGCCCATCCCCTACTCTTATGGCCACGGTCTTAGTTTTCTTGAAAGTCTTAAGCAGGCGCCGGGCCACTATGGAAAGTGTTGCACCGGTATCAAGCACCGCTCGAAAATTCGGATCCCCGATTTTCACGAGGATCCAGAAAACCAAGTCCTCCTCTTCGGAGCCGCCCCCCTATTCCTCATCAGGGAACTTCACATCCACCCCTGCAGCCATGAGGGACTTGGCCATCCAGGCCAAGCGCCTCTTCTTGGAATTATTCCCCTCAGGGGTAGCGTTATCCCCTTGGGGGCATTTCTTAGGGTCACCTGCGGCAGGAGCGGGTGTAGCAGCAGGAGTGGGTGTAGCAACGGGCGCTGATGAGCGCCTCTGGGGGTTAGGGGGTCCAGTTTTGCCACCCCCCTTGCCACCTCCTTTACCACCTTTATCCCCATTCGGGGGATTTCTGGCGGGCGTCTGGGTCTTCTGGCGTTCCGCCTCCTGACGCTTGAGTTTGTCACTCTCGCGTTTCTTGATGTGGCATTCGTCCTCGTAGTGACGACGTTTGCCACAGTAACCACAGGTGATGGTACACCTGAAATGGTCCTGATGGGTCACAGTTTTCCCATCTTTGGTATGCTGCTGACGTTTCATCTGCAGCATACAGCCACTGCGGAGATCGCAGTCAGAGGCATGACAAGGTCCCCCCTTGTCATTGACAGGTCTGCAGTAGAACAGGGGGGGTGTACCTGCATCAGGTTGAACCTCGTTCATGGCACGTAGGTTGCCCCTCCCTTTACCACCTCCCTGGTTGGTGTTAGTGGGATTTTTATGCCCTTTCCCTTCGCCACGTTCGGGGGTAGGGGTACCACCTCGTCCCAAATGCTTCTTGAGGAATTTCTCCATGTGGGAGTCATTCTCTCTCTCAAGAGCTAGCTCAATCAAGAGATCCACCAGTTCATCGTACGAGTGGGTCCTGCTCTTCCTCTCAGAGGTGGAGCGGCAATCATCCCACGTACGTTGGGGGATCTTACTCATGAGCCACAGGTGGGGCTCAGTGGCTCCGTAGGAGCCCACGTTCATCCTCGAAAACAAGTACTCCAAGTCGCACACATATTCAGAAATTCGCGCAGCGGATGGAAACTCAGGGAACATAGGTAGCTCCTCGGTCTGTGTGCGTACGCTGAGGTCAGTCTCATAGACTGGGAATGTTTTCTCTAACCTCAGGAGTACCTCTGCCCAGGTAGAACAGGTTTTCACAATCTGTTTCACCTGTTTTTGCAAAAACTTCTTTTTGCATGAGCGTTTTAGCAGTGAACATTTGGTGGCCACATCCACATGGGATTGGCCAGTCAACAAAAGGAACTCTGCAAATTCTTCTGCCCATTCGGGCAGATTTTTGGGGTCGAACTCCGGCAGTTCCAGCTGGATGTTCGCCTGGGCAATTGGTCTGCCCGTCTTCCCACCCCCCGGAGTTAGGCCTGAAGGCGACACGCCGGCAAGAGGTGCCAGGGCTGACAGCCCTCTTCTCTCAATCTCTGTGACAGGCACGTCCTGTAGATCGGCAAGAGGCACTGTCCTGGTACGGGGGTGAAAGGGGCTGGGGCAGGTGACCTTAGGCAACAGCCTTGAGACCCTTGATCTCTTGAGATCTTCGGCCAGGGTACTCAGTCCTGGAGAGAGAGAGGGCAACTCTGGCTTGGGTAAGTGTTCTGCAATACCCAGTTTAGCCTTAATGGCCTCCGATAAGGCCGTCACATCTGGATCTTCTGATCCAGACAGGAGTTTGGCCAACAGCTCGGCCGTATGATCCAGGGCACCGTAGGTTGGCCTTGGATGATGTTGTTCTTCGACTCGAGTCGGACCCACTTCGGGAGCCCTTGGGGTTGGACAACATGGTCTTGCATACTCAGGTCCCGTTCGTCTTGGCAGGGATGCAGTCTCGGCTCTGTCGGACGGCGGACCAGAGTGCGCGTAGGACCCTAGGTCTGTACGTGGTCTGGATCCATGTACAGCCAATGGATCCTCTCCATCTTCCCCACGAATGGATTTGTAGTACTCCTCATGTAGGATGTACTCATCCATCTTCTTCCTCAGTTCCTCATACTCCTCAGCGCCTTCAATCGCTGTTGAGGATGAAGCCGGACAGTTGGATCTGGATACTGAGGCAGCTACACGTCTGTGGAGGTGACTGAAGCTGTCTCCACCGCGTTGTAAGTGCGGCTAACCCCCATCTGCCCAGATTTTCACTGATCTGCCCCAGATTGGCTACATTTTGGTCATTTTCTCTGCTTCGGCGGAATCGCCGCCCCGCAGCTCAGTCTCAGGATCAGACCTATATATTTCTGATGTTCCGAAACTGATTCCGCGGTCCATTCATCGTAAATCCGTCGCGTTCCGATCATTTACCTGGAATCGCCAATTGCCGCTGATGCGCGCCCGAAGCCAAATCAGCCAAATATTTTTTCACCATCGGATTTATATAAATCTTTTCAGACAGATATGGACACTCAGATGTACTTAGGATAATCCGCATCAATTTTCTTCATAGACTGGGATTGTTTGCCGGATAACAATCAGCATGGATCTTGCTTCCGTTGTTGCTGCTCTCGCCTCCGTTGGTGTCCGTGTATCCGGTTCTGCCCCCAACAGCAGCGTTCAGGTCGACTCCTCGCGTGCCTGCCCCACTGGTCTTGCCGGCCCCGAGCCCTCCGGCACCATCAACGACGCAGGGCAGCACTTTCATGGTAGCAGAGGCTACCTGAATGTTGCTTCACAGCCCTTCAGTCCACAGCCCACTCCCCAGTACGGCCCCGTAGACCCCGCCGCTTCTGGAGAAGTAACGATTACGCTGCCATGGTGCTGCGCGAACGAGGCCTTGAGAGGAATGCCTTGCGCAAGCCCAAGCTGCCCAAGAAGGGCGCACATCAGCAGCTGTGGAGACCCAGATTACCATTATGATCCCAGTCGAAATTGGCCATCGAGCAGCTGGAATCCGCCGGCCTACGACGATGGCAACGCTCCGGTGGAGCTTACGGACCTGGCTGGTACCAACCTTCCTTACGGAGGTCCAACATTCGAGACCATTGACGCCGATCTGAACGACATTGAGATGGGTGGTCCAGGTGAGGTACCTAGCTATAATCGACCAGCCTCTTGGGCACACTGGGGCGACTATTTGTCCCCAGAAGTGAGCCGTAACCTTGAGGCCCTTGAGGCCCTTTGTCTCTTAGCCACGTCTAAGTTGATCGAACAAGAAAGAATCGCCTCTGATTTTTTAACGGAATATTTTTTCCTCCTTCAGGACGAAATTAATACCAGGATGTGGTGGCGTTCTCAAGAAGATGACTCTTTTGCCATTTTTTTGCAGATCTGGAAGGCAAGCCCCTTCCCGAAGGAGAAGGGCACGGCACCTGTTCCCGGGCCCTCCGCCCCTCATCCCCCTGTTTCCATCCGCGACGATCTAGCCGCCGCGGTTGAGGAGGGATTTTTAGAGGCGGCCAGGCAGGCAAGCCTGGAAATCAGGGCTGAAGGAGCTCCCCAAGTGGACTCCTGGCTGCGGACCACCGAGATCAGCGGTCCGACAACCTGCTCAGGCCCTTCAGGACAAGGTATGTACTGTCCTGCCGACTGCTCCTGCAGATTCCAGCGAGATGCTGAGCTCCAAACGCTCAAAGATCAAATGCACCTCATCATTGAAACGCTGGGAATAAAAAATCTTTTCAAGACGCACATGCGGTCTGAGGGCGCCTCATCGGTGGAACAAGCAACAGAGCCGTCGGAGGAGGCGACGGAAATTTTTTCAATTGCTCCTTCGGTGGACTCCAGGACCACCGACGCAAGGATCAGCAGGACCAAGCTAAAGGAAAGGGTTAAAATCTCTCGTTCTGAGAGTAGGACGGCGAAGGCTAGGACTGAGGCTCAGAATGCCAAGCGAACTGCCTCCCGTACTGCCCCTCCTGCTGCTGATTCCAATACCTTAGCCCAGCTGTTGCTCGCCCAGACCCTCGCCGGAGCTGGTGTGGCGAATGATGCCGCCAAGGTGTCTGCCATTACGGCCGGTGTTGGGCTGGATTCGCTTCTTAATCCTACTTCCTTGCGACTTCGGCAGGTTGCCAAGCAACCGAAGTATAATGGGAACCCCCGACGTTGGCCTCAGTTCCAACGGGAATTTAAACTGTGGGTTAAGACTGAAAAACTCCAAGATAATCAGTTCCTGATGGCCCTCTTGGATTGCCTTGAGGGAGCGCCGGCCAACACTTGGCTCAGGACGTGGAGTGATCGCGAGGATACAAGTTCCCCCCTTACCTTTGATGAGGTGTGGGAACAGTTGGAGGTACGTGGATCCCGGCTGCCAGAGGACCATTACCACCAAATGTTGAAGAATTTTCCTTCATTCTCGCGATTAATCTTGCACGAAGTGCAAGACAAAAAACAGCGCTTCTGGAATTTAGTGGAAGAAGCTGAACATTCAGGCGAAAAATTTTCTAGTGCCGAGCTGAAAAGTCTGATTTTTGACAAGATCCCCTCAGAAACTGCCGCCACCCTTCGGAACAAACAGTCCGAAGAAAAGGTCAAGACCTGGTGGGCGGAGGTGGAAGGCTTCGATGCCTCTGCCAACAGGTTTACCGTCAGGGAGGCACTTCAAAAGTGCTCCCCCACTTCCTTCTCCAAGGTGAAATTCACTGAGGAGACGTGGAAAATCAAGTTTAATGAACACGAGGATCGGGACTTGTTTGTCCAAGTCCTCAACAGGGGAGTAAGTTTCCATGGCCATCGCCTGAAGGCCAAGAACTGGGTGTTTTCGTTCACCCCGAAGGAACTCTGGGAAGAGGTTGAGCGGCTCGCCGACGCCGCCAATCAGAATTTCCATGAGGGTCTTGGGGGAAACAAGAATACCCAGCAAAACACCCAAAATGGGGCCCAAAAGGGCAACAAAAAGGTGAATGACACCCGGAATGTTCAGCAGCACTGTAGCATCTGCCTTCTTTTAGGTTCTACGAACCGAGCTAAGACGCATTCTACTGATAATCACCGATGGTCTCCTTACGATCACAAGGTGATTGGTGAAAATATCAGTAGTTCGCAGAATTCAGACAGGAATGACAGACAGGTGCATGGTGGGAAGGCTGGAAAAGAGAATCCGACCCCCTCCGGTGGAAACAAAAATCCTGGAGGCCCTGGCGGGTCCCAAGGCACAGGAAATCGGACTCCATTCGGCTCCGGTGGGCAGCCGAACGGCCAGAAAAATCCCAATAGCAACGCCGGAGGCGGAAATCGAAATCCAGGCCAAACCCCTCAATCCGGTACAAACAAGGGAAATGCTCCAGGATCCCAGGGTAAAGGTAAGGGAAATCCTTCTGGGACCCCTTTCTCTGGTAAGGGCAGAGGGTGTGGCGACAGTGGAGGTCCATCATCCGGCGGCCGTGGCCGTGGACGTGGAAAGGGCAACCATCGTGTGGATCAGGTCTCAGGTGCAGATCAGGTGTCCGATGCGGATCGAGATTACGTTGAAAATGCCTTGAATCCAGCAGATGATCCGTTCCAAGATGAGTGGGTCGACGAATCAGGGTGTGTCCACAATGTTAACGCAGCTACTGGAGGTCAGAACGCCTAGGGGAGCCACGAAAATCGCCCCTCCCCAGGCGATTTCAGGCATGATCCCCAGATTCCTTCTCGACCACTACTTGATGTAGGGTCGCTTGTCTCCGCTCCCCTGGATCCGGCAGCGGATCCTTCTGTGGTAGTGGACGAGGTTGGTGTACAGTCCAAGCACAGGGCCCGTCAGTTTGTCACAAAGATGTGGGTCTCTGATCGCAAGGGCAATTTCCACCTCGCCACTTGTTTGTGTGACAATGGATCAGAGGTAAATCTCCAATCCAATTCCTTTTTGCCTGACGACTGCGTGTTTGATTCGCCTCTTCCTGTTACCCTCGAGGGAGTTTCTGGACATTCTCTCGCAGGTGGGCAACGCGGTTGTTATATATCAACTCATTTGGTCGCTCAAGACCTTTGGGAAGATGGCAATGTGGAGGAAGTTATCCTTAAGGATGACTACTTCTATCGTGCCGACATAAAGTATGACCTTTACCTGGGCCATCCTTGGCTTCGCAAGAACAGGGTGGCGCCCGTAGGTCATCGGCGTTGTTTTTTGCTGGAGTCAGGTCCCTTGGAGCGTCCTGAATTTCGTTTTTTGCACGCAGGGTTTAAAAGTGCAGAAGAATTTTTGAAGCAAAAAGTTACACCAAAGTTTGGCGAAGATGTCACCATTGCAGAGGTGAATGGGAGTGCCGATTACTCCCGAGAGTTAGAATGTCTTCGTAGGGACTCCCAGCCACGACGCCCTTCGCGCTGGCACTCTTCATCCTACAGAGTTGTCGACAAATGGCGCGATACAATTTGTGAATATTTTTATGAACACCATTCCTTTTGGCCACAGTACGATGCCTTTGCTAACCGCGAGAACAAGCGCTTTGACAAGCACTTTCGCGACGCTTGGACCCATAAATGGGACAAGAAGTTATGGATTAATCCTCCGTTTCACTTAATCCAGCAGGTCATCCACAAAATCAAGCAAGATAAAACTCAGGCGATTTTAGTTGTGCCCTTGTGGGACGACAAGCCTTGGTTTCAGGAATTGCAAGACATTTGTGTAGATTACATCGAACTTCCCAGGAAGATTAAGCTGTATGCCAGAGACGACACAGGTCCCTTGCCACAGCGGCCCTGGAGTTCGCTTGCATTCTTGGTGGATGGAAAGCTTTCTGACTCTGATTCTGCTGATTCTAGTACTGATTCCTGTGTTGGGTCTGAATCTGAGGTTGAGCGTGGTACTGATGATGAATCTATTTTTTCTGATTTTTGTCCGTCAGATGCCCAAGGTGATCCAACGTCAAATGGATCCGCCTCGTCTCCCTCTTCCCCAATACGATCTACATCCAAAAGAATCTACGGCGCACGGACGACAAAAAAATTTTCTTCGCGCCGCAAATTCAGAGTTTTTTATGAAAAACCCCGTGTGGAAGCTTTCATAGATCCTTTCGAGGAGCTGGATCACGAAGAGAATCTCTGGAATGTCGACACTCGACCCACCTATCTTCAAGAGGCAGTTGATACGGACCTTTTTAGGGACATCCGTAAGAAGATTCTTCCTGCCAAGGCCGAAGAAATCGCCAAAGTTTTTTCGACAGTAATTCCTGGCGATCAGGTGGACACTGAGTTGTGTTCCAAGAAAAGAGACAAGATTTTTGAGGAACGGAAGGACACAACCCTTTCGGGGAAGTTGATCAAAGACTCCCCTGTCCGTGGGCAGTTCGGTGAAGCCTTCATCGAGCTTCGTGAAGGTTACAAGGCGAAGAAACAGCGTCCTTATGAGAACCATGGACACAAACATGAGATACTCAGAAAAATAATCGAGAGAAATCTCAGGGAATTTGGTTGGCTTGAGGGTTGTATGACCAGCGAATGGTGCTGTGCACCCTTCACAGTCCCGAAGCCGCCGCCTGCAGACCAGAACACTATTGATGGTTGGCGAATGGTTGTTGATTTTCGCAACCTCAACGCCGAAACCAAGGCGGATTCGCACCCCCTGCCCCTCATTGAGGAGGAAATCGCCAAGAGGGCAAGAGGTCGTTTGTTTTCTGTGCTGGATCTCCGTCACGGCTTTCACCAAATGCCGTTGAGGAAGGACAGCCGACCTCTCACCTGTATGTGCACGCCATGTGGCCCAGTCCAGTGGACGGTCATGCCCATGGGCCTGAAGAACGCCCCTTCGTTTTTTCAAAGAATGATGGAGGATGTGCTTTTTACAGCTCATCCTGAGCTTCGTGCCTTCGTGAGTGTGTACATAGATGACATAATCATCGCGACAGAGGGGGAGGGACTGACCGAAGCCGAGCTGGTGGCCCTACATGAAAAGCAGCTGAACCAAGTTTTGGACATTCTTGATGCCAATCAGCTGATTTGTGGGCCAAAGAAGGGAAAACTATTTTTAAAATCAGTCGAATTTTGTGGTTCTCTCCCTGAGAATGGCACCCGACGACCCAGTCCAGGGAAGCTCGTCGCTATTCAGAATTGGAAGCGCCCTGAGACGATCACGGAATTGAGAGGATTCCTGGGTTGTTGCAATTTTTACCACACTTTTGTGCCGAATTATGCCAAATTTGCTGCCCCCCTCACTGAATTATTGAAGGTAGGGAGAGATGCGGGCAAGGCAGGTTCAAAGGTTCGTGTCAAGTGGACTGACGAGTGCGAGGAGGCCTTCCATCAATTGAAGGCGGCCCTCTGCGAAGTCGCCACGTTGCATGTGCCGAAATTCCACCGACCCTTCTACATAAGAACCGACGCTTCTAGGTACGCGATCGGAGCTGTTCTTGAACAGGTTGATGAAGCCACCGGCGATCATTACCCTCTTGCATTTTGGTCTCGGAAGCTAGCCCCACGCCAAATGCAATGGTCGCCGCGCGAGCAAGAAACATATGCTATAATCTGTGCGCTGAAAAAGTACCAATCGTGGGTTGGCACCAATCGAGTCGAGGTCCTGACGGATCATCGATCTCTGGAGTATTGGGCCACCGAACACATTGATACTGTCGCGAGCCCAGCTGGTCGACGGGCCAGATGGCACGAATTTCTCAGTCTGTTTGACCTCCATGTATCATATTTGCCTGGAAAACACAACACGGTAGCGGATGCTCTGAGCCGATGGGCTTACCCCGCTTCAGAGGGGCTGCAAAGTACCAACATCCATGGTACGGAGCAGGACCGCCACGTCGTGATCGAGTGGGATCAAGAAGAAAAGAAGCTCATCCGACGTGAATGCATGCAATGCACTGTTAAACAGCACGCATGCCCGTGTCATGACATCACGGCCTTCTCAGATCCGGCGCATGCTCATGAAATCATAACCAAATCACTGAAAGTCGTGGAGAAAGTCACCGATCCCTCCTCAGGGAGTGTGAAACGGTTTGACTATACCCGACGTGTAAGTGGATTTCGGTTGATTCAGGGCATTAAGCGTCGAGATCCGGCCAAAACTCCACCCCTGCCGAAAGATTCCCTTATCATCCGTGACTGGACGAATGATTATCTGCATGATTCCATGTTTAAAGAGGTCTTTGAAAATCTCAAACCCAAAGATGCTCATAAGGATGGAATTTTTTCTGAATATTCGTTGGATGGGGGGAAGCTGTGGATGGAGGGTAAATTGTGCGTACCAGACGCCCTGGCCCCCCGAGTGTTAAACTGGTGGCACAAATGGGAGTCCCCCCACGCACATGGCCGTAGATTATGGTCGATGATTAAACATAGGTTGTTCGGCTCACGGCTATATACTCATTGCATGAAAGTAGCCGCCGGATGTGCCCAATGTGCTGTCTCGACGCCCCCCAGCGCGAAGAAGCACGGCCATCTGAGGCCACATCCTATTCCGGAGCGCCTCTTTAACAGAGTCACCAGTGATTTCTTCTATCTCGGTGAACTCGATGACGAAGAGTGCCATTGGACAAATAAAAAGGTCAATGGTGTGCTCCTTATTCAGTGCCGTCATTCTGGCTACATTCAGGTGTTGCCTTGCAACATCGAGTCAATGACTGGCAAGGCTGCCGCCAAATGGTGCGCGCAGACCTGGATGGGAGGTTGGGACGTCCCATCCGAGGTGGTTACGGACTCAGGCAAAGAGTACACCTCCGAATGGTGGAAGGAATTATGTGCTCGCCTTGGAATCCACCACCTCAGGTGTGAAATCCACTCGCATCGAGCGCTGCCTGGCGAAAGAGCCGGCCGCTCTATTATAAATATGCTTCGTAAGGAGCTCGCGAGTGAGAAAGATTTCCATTGGCTTGAAGTTCTCTTCGCATTGCTTCGCCGTTACCACAACACGCCTTTGTACCATGGCCTTTCTCCAAATGAAATTGTCTTTGGACGAAAGAAGTGTTGGTGGAACATGCCGTTGAATAATCCTCGCCCTTGTAAAGATGCTTCGTTGTTTTTGGACGAAATCCAACGAGCAGAAAAAACTGTCTCGAAATTAATCGATAAGCATCAAGCTGACTGGCTTTGGGTCCAGAATCAAGGCCGAAAAAACCCCCACAATTTTGAAGTCGATGATCGAGTTTGGCTTCGAAAATCCGAAACCACCCTGGACGGAGATGAT
Source organism: Eutreptiella sp. 'Long Island Sound 2002' (assembly GCA_964036045.1). Taxonomy (NCBI): domain Eukaryota; phylum Euglenozoa; class Euglenophyceae; order Eutreptiales; family Eutreptiaceae; genus Eutreptiella; species Eutreptiella sp. 'Long Island Sound 2002'. Next base: position 42,451,739 of record OZ038394.1, on the reverse strand, counting down.
AAGCTTCTTCCCTTGTGGGAGGGGCCATTCGCTGTTACAGCGCGTCTAGGTGAGAACAGGTGGAGGATTCGTGTGGATGTCAGCAGGGAGATTGACGTTTCGGGCGATCGCCTCAAGAGAGAGATCCCCTCCCCCAAGGATCGGGTTAAACCCCTTTTTTGGACTTCGAAATTTTTGTCCGATCGGGTCATCGAAGGGGGGAAGTACGAACTCAAGAGGATTTTAGAAGCAAGACGTGACGGAAAGGGCGAATGGGAATTTCTATGTGAGTGGAGGGGCTTTGATTCCAGTCACAACAACTGGGAACCAGCCCATTCTTTTGTCCATGGGTACACCAAGGGGTTCATCGACTTCCTCAAGAAGCACCCCGAAATTGGCGTACTCCTGACAGACTGTCTGTCGAAACCAGACAGACAGGTGGAGAGCGACGGAAAAAGACCTGTGGTGAATCGAGATCCAGCCTTTTACGGCCCTCAGCAGCCACATTCCAGGGCTGATCCGTCGATCCCCCCTCCTGCGGTCAGGCCAGCCCAGGAGCCAAATGAGGACCAAGCTTCGAGTTCGGCCGCTGATTTGCAGCGCCCAAGCCGTACGAGGGCCCCACCAGACAGGTTGGTGGTCACATGTATTCGTGCTTGGCCGAATTGAGGGAGATCCGTCGTGACTTGAGTCGCCGACGCCATAATCTGGGTAACAGTCGTCTAGTCCAGGGTGTCATGGCACTCGTCGCTAGGGCTCAAGGGTGTAGGTTCGAAACCCTTGCATGTCCAACTCCTACAAAAGCTCCAGCCTCGCCCCGTCGACCACTTATTCCAATGTGAGTGTTCTGACGACTTGAAAAAACCACATCATGTCGTATAAACCACGTTCTGCTCAATCCACTGTTCATTCTTCCTGATTTCGAAATGATGTGGAGAACTGCGAATGTTTGATAATTTGACGTCAATCAACTTTTCTTTGGTCTCCGTTCGGCAGACAAGGCGTAGATACGCTGCCGAAGGCCACGGAGTGTGCTGCCGTGTTCAGAAAAAACCAAACTCAGGCTTAATTCAGGCAGATTCGGGGTAATCTTGTCTCTGTTGGTCTGTGCATCTTTGGAATTTGGCTACTCGTGCAGATGGAAGCAAATGTACATAGTAAAAACGCTGGCCAGCGACATTCACCCCTACAGGCACCCCCTGTAGTACTGGCTGCACTAGATGCGACGCCAGGAACTCAGATCTTACCTTCATTTGCCGTGATGCTGAAGCCAAAGTCGGGATTCAGATCCAGATTCCTTGAATTTACCTTGAATTCCTCAGGTTTGTCCATCATTCTTGCACTGTTGCAGCAAAACCCCGACGTCAATTGTTCAGACAACCTTCACATAGGAGCTCTAGGGACTTCTAACAGCAACCTCTGAAGTCCGTAAGCTTCAGTGTATTTTTGGCACACGCCAATGTGAGCTCAATCCGACCTGAAACTGTCGAAAATGGTGAATCCAAGTGTCTTGTGGGACTCAATCGAAAGATTGGCCTTGTCCAAGTCGATTGACACCGCCGCCACTGTAAATAAAGGACTATGCGGTGTCTCTCAGTTATATACTGTCAGTAAAGCGCCTTCAGCGAACCTTCGGCGCGTTACATGCCAAGGATCCAGGGCCAGCATGTCCCATCATGATGCATCATCACATGATCCACATTTTCATGGAATCTGTTGGATGCTCGCGAACCAACGTGCCGGAAAGCACAATTGAGCTGAATAAACGACAATATATATTAACTCTAGTCTAAACGAAAGTGTTAGTAGTTTCAGTTCTAGACATTCCGCTTCATTTCACCTCCATCTTAGGGAATTTCCGCATTTTAGGACAGTTTAGGTTGATTTCCTTGTCATCTCCTCTCATTCCTCGAAGATCTGTGTACGGCTTTGCCTAACTTCGCTGACGCTGATGTTTTTCTATTCACTTAGGACCTGCAGACTACATTTGTATTTGTTTTCCCTCTCTGTGATTGTTTCATCTCCTTCATTTCTGCTCAAATTGATTCTCAATCTTGCTGAATCTTGTGATCATCCGCCAGATGCGCCAAATCTGAAGCACATGCTGCACTTTTCAGAAGGAGAAAAGCGGGAGTAACACGATGTAGAGTACGTGGAGGACACCGTAGCGTGCCCGCGACAGCTAAACTGTGCCAGAGCGCCGAGATGTCACTCCATTTCCTGATTCTCCCACTCAATCCACCAATAATCTACCTCATTCTCAACCAGGGCATGGTTTGGTATCGATTCTCGATACGTTTACATGCTTTTTACCTCTTAACCTAATGTTTTACTGCACAGAGGACTGTTCGTCACTTCTCATTCTGTCTCATTTCAAGTTCATCCATCTTGATTCAGTGCCAATTCAGCCCAAATCAGGTCAGATCAAGCAGATTTCGCCCCATCGAGGCTACATTTCTATTTTTTTCTGGGACTTACCCGCACTACGTTCTTCGTTGACGTAGCGACACACCCCAGTGTGTTTTTGGAGGGGGAGTGTAAGTGCGGCTAACCCCCATCTGCCCAGATTTTCACTGATCTGCCCCAGATTGGCTACATTTTGGTCATTTTCTCTGCTTCGGCGGAATCGCCGCCCCGCAGCTTAGTCTCAGGATCAGACCTATATATTTCTGATGTGCCGGATCTGATTCCGCGGTCCATTCATCGTAAATCCGTCGCGTTCCGATCATGTACCTGGAATCGCCAATTGCCGCTGATGCGCGCCCGAAGCCAAATCAGCCAAATATTTTTTCACAATCGGATTTATATAAATCTTTTCAGACAGATATGGACACTCCGATGTACTTAGGATAATCCGCATCAATTTTCTTCATAGACTGGGATTTTTTGCCGGATAACAATCAGCATGGATCTTGCTTCCGTTGTTGCTGCTCTCGCCTCCGTTGGTGTCCGTGTATCCGGTTCTGCCCCCAACAGCAGCGTTCAGGTTGACTCCTCGCGTGCCTGCCCCACTGGTCTTGCCGGCCCCGAGCCCTCCGGCACCATCAACGACCCAGGGCAGCACTTTCACGTGTGCTGCTAAGGCCTCGGTGGTAAGGCCTTTATTTTCTTCCGCCGTTCTGCGTTCTGGATCTCCTTGGGACCAAGATGCGCCACTGAGATGTTGTGGTGCTCGGTATGGTGGTTCACTCATCGGGTGGGCCATGCTGCCCATTTGCACTTGGACAGTTCTGATAGGCCAGGTCCTGACGCTTGGCGTGGACATGATGAACTTGTTGTTGAGCTTTTGTGCTGCACTTCTTCTCAGGGTCGGTTCAAAAGGTCACAAGGGACTGTCTCTGCTACCGGAAAGATGTCCTTGAATTATGCCCTAGATATTTTGATGTATTCCTGCAGGTTTTGTAGTTGAAAACCCAAACCAAAGCAGCAAGTAGAGCAAGAACAGGATGTGGATCGAATCAATGATTGGTTTTGGAATCCAGTGTAACACAGAAGGGCTGCAGATAGACAAAGCAGGTTTATACACGTAGATTCAATCACAAATGGATAATACAAAAGATTTTATATGAAAATTGGTCTGACTCTTGCCTCAGAGGTTGCATTAGGTACTTCATGTGCACTCTTTTGGGTGAAATGGTGCTGGTTAGGAATGTGGGGCATAGATGTCAGGACCACACAGAAAATGACTTTGCCAAGCAACTGATTTCAGAAACAGTTACAAAGTAGGACCACAATAAGTGGTAGAAACAATTGAGTATAGGGGTCTTGGGGTGGGAGACCACTAGGCTTAACCTCCAAGGCCTAAAGCATGAAATGCCTGTTTTATTTCGGTATATCCTCCATGAAGGAAGGTACCTCCGCTCAGTTGAGTGGTAGGGGTGAACTTCATGGGGGGCTAGGGTCACAACCCTAGTTACTTTGAGAAAGTGTACTTTAGGCAACAAAAGAGAGATAAAAACACTTAAGTTTGTCTTAGCATCAACAAAAGGGTTTTAAGGGGGGCTTGGCCTGGATCAAGCCCTCCAAGAAAGACATGGCAGTGACTTTTTCTTACTCAGGACTGTTGAGTCTATTTTCGCTTCATTGAAATCTAAAATGTCGCTGATATACGGCCACCCCCCCCCCTCCCTCCAAGGGGGTGCAATCACACAGGTGTGAGCCCTTGGCTTACCAGGTACTACTGAAGGGTGGCGTTTGGTCGGCGGGTCATGGGGGCCCGGTCCGTCACCTGCTCCCACACCCCGCCGTACAACTCTCACGCCCTAGGTGCCGGTACGGCTAAGCGCAGTGAGTCTCTTTCATGCTGTCTTCCAAAAGATCTGAAGTGAACAAATAGTTCAGTGCTCTTCGCGTTTCAATGGTGACCTACCTTTCAAAATGGGCGTTGAACGAAAAAGATCTCAGTCAGGTGCTCCTCCGTCACTGTCCGCACTGCGGCAAATAACAGATGAGAGACAGCACTGGGTCTAGCTAGCAGTTAGTCCAGTGTTCTAGATGGTTCAAAAAATGTCATGTAAAGGCGAGGGGGGCGGCCTGTTTGAATTCCAGACCCCAACCCCCCTCCCCCTCCCCCCCCCAGACCCCCAAAAGTTTTCGAACCCGTCTTTCTCCAAAGTGAGATTTTGGTGGAAAGTGTTGGCGCCAAAAAAAAAAATTGGTCTCCTGAGGGGGTATTATTTTTATTACCCGACGCGTCTATACTCAAAATATTCAGAATTTCGTGGAGAATTCAAAAATGGGTGAAAAACACCAAAAAAAGATTGTCCCCCAACCTGAGCTTCAGGTCAGACGTTGGCTGATGGGTGCCTGAGCTAATGGGCAAATTTTTTCTGAAAAAATTCTTCCCCGGTTGTTTATATTCAAAATAATGAGCGCGTCACGGGGATCATTTTGAGTTTTCTATGTTGGGTTACCCACCGACACCCCCTGGGGAGCCCGGCGGCTGAGCTGACCACCAACCCCCCCCCCCCCCCGAGACCCCCAAAAGTTTTCACACCCGGTTGGGGTAGAGAATTCGAACAGGCCGCCCCCCCCCCCCCCCCCCCGTCTAAACGCATTGGAGGTCCAGCTCGGGGCAGGAGAAAGTTTGCAACAGTGTTTGACCATGAAATCGTCAGGTAAACGTAGTGATTGAACGATATTTTATGAAATTCTATTGCCTTTGGCAAGTCCACTTCGCAAAGAATCTACCCGAAGCAACACACACCCAAAATAGGGTAAAAACTATAGGCCAGAAAAATACAGGGTGAAACATGCTTGGACGGTCATTTTGGGTATTCACAGTAACAAAAAGTTTCGGAAACTTCGATTTTGGAGCTTGCTAGGGTGAAAACCTTGCATTGGCAAGTTGTATATCAATCCATTGGGAGAGCCCCCCCCCCCCCCCCGCGTGCCCAATAAGAACAGATAAAAACAGTTCAAAACATGCTTCACATACCTGGGATGTTCATTTTCGGTAACGGCAATATCAAAAAAAATAGTGTCCCAAAATTTCGATTTTTGAGTTGTCCGGGGTCAAAAACCGATTAGCATGTTGTTTACCAATCATTTGGGAGACCCCCCTCCCCGCGCGCCCAGGCCCCAACTGAGGTGAACAACACGTTCATACGGCCTGGAACATACTTCCTATATGTTGGATAGTCATTTTAGCATGATTTGTATTGCATTCGGCAAGTCCGCGTCATGGAAAGTCTACCCCAAGCAACACACACCCAAAATAGGGTAAAAAGTAGATAAATACGGGCTAAAATATGCTTTACATATCTTGGATGGTCATTTCAGGTGATCACAACATCAAAGAAATAAGTTTTGCAAACTTCGAAATTGACCTGTAAAGCATGCAAAAGTGCATCAGCAGTTGGTGTACCAATCCGTTGGGAGCCCCCCTGCACCCAATACTCAAATAAGGTGAAAAATACATAAATATAGCCTAAAACATGCTTCAAATACATTGGATGGTCGTTTCAGGTAATCACAATATCAAAAAAATAAGGTTTCGGAAACTTTATTTTTGGAACCACCCAAGGTGAAAAACTGCATAGCAGATTGTATACCAATCATTTGGGAGACCCCCCCTCCCCCGCCCGCCCCGCGCGCAATACCGGAATAAGGTAAAAAATAGGCAAATGCAGCCTAAAACATGCATGCTTTGGATGGTCATGTTAGGCGATCATGGTATAATAAAATAAGTTTCGAAAACTTTCCAAGATGAAAAATTGCATTTACAGATAGTAGCTGCATATGCAGGTAGTGCACGGCCAATTCACTCATGTAAGCCGGTATTGGTGGAAACGGTCGTTTCGCATCTTTGGCATGGGATTTGACCGGCCCTCGGCGGGACTCGAGATTACAGAAAACGTCGTTTCGTATCCTAGCAGGCATATACTGTCACAACATCCCCACTCAGAGGCCTCAGCGTGGGTACCACAGGGTCACCGAGGTCGCAAGAAACGCCAACATAGCAAAATTGGTTGAGAACTGCATAAACTGCAATGGTGTGCTGCTGAGCCTCTTGGTTCAATATGTCTAAGGCCACGGTGTTTGGTTGAGCTCGTAAAGCTTAGGCTTGCTGCCGTTCGGGGTTATGTGCGGATAGGCAGCAGCTGGTGCGTACATGATCTAGCTCTTTTGCGGTCTTGGTGGTGTTTATGTCTCCTTGGTTGCATGGGCCCTTTCGGCGTTCCGTTTTTCCTTTTATGTTCGCCGTGTGGTTAGCCTTGTGGGCATGAATGGGTCACGAAGCGAAGCAGAGAACTTGTGTGCAAATCTTGAAATAATACGTGCCAACACTCGATCCCTGCGCCGGAATTTGCGCATTGCGAAGCCCCAAAAACAAAACACACACAACCTATGAACCAATGCAGCTAAACAAGAAACCACAAGATGCAATTTCAGGCCAATTGTAACACGAAGATTGAACAAACCCCATAAACACAGAGCGGCTCTTCATAAGCAAAAGCCCCTCGAGAACTTGGGGACAAAGTTTTGAAAACCATTTTACTAGGGACATGCCCCAAAAAAGCTTAAAAAAACGCCCCTAAGAAGCAAACCAAAAAGATGCTGGCGTCATGGGATGCCAATGAGCATCATTGGCGATTGCTCGTCCTAACAATGCCGGCTTAAAAGCGGCTAAACCTCACCAAATGGGGCCCCAAAGCATACGGGGCACCATCTTAGAAACTTGGAGACGGCACTCTGGACCCCTTGTCATTAATTACAAACCGACATCGAAAATGAACTTGGAGGCCTTACATTTGATATCTAGTAACCAAACTTTGCCCAAGTGCAAACCGCCCAAAAATGCTGCTTTTGGAGACCAATAACTACCACTACCAGGGCTTAAATGGTGGTACTTGGCTCCTCAATGGATTACACGTACTCCCACTGTCACCACATGGTCACCCAACAACGGCCTAAAGGTCCCTAGCGGTTTTTCTTAAAACACCTAGAAATTGGGGTTTTTTAGCAACCCCATGATAGCCCAAAAGGGCCTAGTCCTCACCAAGGGGACCCGAGGTAGCGTACGCAAATAGGCCCCAAAATGGGAGATGTGTGGGCCTGTGTGGTTTTGATCTAACCACCCTTGCGAAATCATTCTTCGGCACCTGGGTCTGAACCGATGCACAACAGCCATAATACGCAAATATGTTTTGACCGCCCCCCATTCCCAAAAAAAAATGGTCAACAACCTCATTGGGGGACAGTTTTGTCTCCGGAGAATGATGATTTTGCAAAGGACCGGTCATACATTGGGTACCTCCCGTTTTGGGAGGGTTGGGAAAACACTTATGCATTGCGTACAAAATTGCCAAAAACGATACACAAAAAGACGAAAAAAAACGGAGAGGGGGGAGGGCTGGCCCCAAAAACCCCAAACCTGGCTAACAAAATCCGAGGCCTACGCTGGTATTGAGAAACATCAACAACAAAGCATGGGACACTCTGTTGTACACACTCTGCAATGACCACTGCAAAGTGCAGCTATTTCCAATTTTCTTCTCTGGTCAGCCAAGTGCCAAATATCAAACCTGCGCCTCTGGTTTCATTTTGGCACCTTAGGTTTTTTATATGGAGAGAGAAAATGTAAATTGCAACTGCCCTTTGAAAAACCTTGCAGCATTATGTTTTCTGGGCGGGGAACCCCATGCCTGAAAAAACCAAAACAGGGTGCGCAACTCATAGTGGTGCCTACCAAAAAAATCCCCACTTTGTACCAAAAACCCCCCGTATTGTACCAAAAAACCCCCCGGCAGATTCCAAACCCCCCCCCCAAATGTACCAAAAAAGCCCAAAAAAATGTACCAAAAACCCCCCGGAGTGTAACAAAAAAAACCCAATATGTACCAAAAAATCCCCAAAAATGTATGGAAAAACCCCTGCCAAATACCAAAAAACCCTGGTACATTTTGGGAGTTTTTTTGGTGCATTTTGTGCCAGAACAGGGAGTTTTTTGGTACAAAGTGGGGTTTTTTTTGGTATTCACCATGTATAACATTTCCCTCACATGCACACAGAAGAGATAGGGGGGCACTGTGAGCGTCAGGACAGCCTCAATAAACTCACGTGTCAAAGCGAGAAGTGCGTTGGAAAATTGAAACTAACCAACATGCATCTCCTTGGACACTCAAAACTTCCCGGTAACCCCCCAAATGTGGTTGATCACATGCCTGCCGTTGACACACCCTACCTGTCTACAGTGTATCAACCATTGGAAGATCTGCTCACCTCCAAACACAGAATCGTCATCAGTCATCTTTTTTTGATATCTTGCAGCGCAAACGGCCGCATTTTTTGTAATGAATGCATTCCTGAGTCCTTCGGTATGCTTCTAATAAGCCCGAGTGCCAAGTCCTCAAAGAGGGTCCCCAAGAAAAAGGCCTGTTGGACCAGCTCAAAGCATGCCCAGGCAGAACAGGTCCACAAAGACTTTGTGAAATTTGGCAGCCATCCCGTTGCTCCTGCCCTGGAGATACATTTGGTATGAACCTCCAACACCTCCCCTACAAGTGTTTCTGAGAGAGGTCAACACAGGGTGTTCGCCATGATTTTAAAAATCGCAGGCAAATGCGGCAACTTGAGGAGTGTTGTGCACTCAAACACCATCTTCATACCTCGCTTTGAGACTGAGGTCCAGTGCTCTTTTACGGCTTCTGCAATGTCCAAAGGATTGTGAAGGGATTTCCCTGCCTTATTCTTTATCCATACACCCCAGCCTCTTACCAAACTGTAACTCAGTCATAAGCTTCTTGCTGCCTGGCAGAGGGGCTGGTGTTATTTACATCCCCCTCCCCCCCAAAATCCTTTCAATTTGGCCATCTCTGTTCTGTCCGAGTTGTCCTACTCAGCTTTTCAACACAAAAATGACGTGCCAGGGCCTAGAGAAGTGAATTTGTTGGGGGTTCTGGTGTGCTACACAAAACAGCGTCTGTGCCCCCAAGGTTGGGCTGTTCTGAAGGCAAAGGGCCTCTCTCCAGTGGACGATGCTGCAGCCTACTCCATGTTGCTCTGTCCCCCAGCAGGGGAGATGGGGGTGTGGGGGCTGGGGGGCGTCCGTTTCAATTTTCGTGGGCTTTATTGTCCGAAACCAGATGCCAAGGCCAAGCGAGTACAGTGCAGAACGCCACTGAACCCTTTCAGCTGCCGGGTTACTGCACACTAATTCGTGCCATGGGCCTGATCAGGTTGGCGGTGGTCAACCCCACCAAAGAACGGCATGACAGTGCCATGGGCATTCTCTGGTGCCCTTTTACTCCTAGAAACCCCCTGGCTGGCTTAATCAGAGGATGCTCCAGCACAAGTGATACTGAAATTCAGTACGTGGCAGTAAGTGGCAGGACTGAAATAATATCCAATGGGCAGCGTTTCAGTCTTACTGCATATGTACCCCACAAACACGACGGAATACCGGCTGTTCGGTCCCAGGCTGCGCATGCGGGGGAACATGGGGTGGCCTCTTGAGAGACGGCTATCACAATTGTGGCACCACGTCTTGGGAGCCAGGATAGCCTGTGCATTGCCATTGCAGGTGGAGCATGTTTCTAAAGATGGTTGGGGTAACCCCCACCCCCACCTACTTCGGACCGGGAGCGGTGCATTGACCCATATGCTCAGGGGCAAAAACACACAAAACACAAAAACCCTTTTAAATCCTTCCTCCTGGGGCCCCAAAATGAACATCAACAGAGAGTCTGCAGGGGTGAGACATAAAACCTTCGATCAAAGACGCACGGTGTTAGTGCAGGTGAAACAACCCAAAACTCCCGGCGCAAGAAATCATGTATCGCCCTCTACCCCCATCACCCACCCCAACCCCAGCCCCTTCCTCTACCTTGCCCACAGGGGAGGACTCAGCTGGAGCAAAAGCCTGCATGAAGCTGAACACCATAAAACCCCATCCACTGCCCAATGTTTGGACAGAAAAACAAGAGTCCGTCAGGATGGAGGGGGGTTTAGGGCAAGGCGGAAGACATGAGGGAAGGGGGGGTGGGGGGTTATGTGGTGGGACGTGCGACCAACAACAACATTATGGCCCCTAGCGGTTGGAGAGGAGTGTTAACGAATGGCTGTTGGAGGCACTTTCTGCAAAAAAAAAAGAGGGGGGTTGACTGGGCCTGTTCAGAGAAGACCCATCGCTTGGCCAAACCCGCCAACACCTCCTTCCGCTGGAGCCCTGTGGTGAGACGGGGGAATGGCGCAGTCATCCCGAGAAACAACTTCAAGGGTCCATGGCCCCATGTCAGCAGTACAGCAGCTGCACCTGCAGCTCCGTGTGGGCGGCCTGGACGCGGGTCATGTCCGGCTCCGCGACTTCCAGGAACTCGCCCACGTTCGCAAAACCGGCCTTTTGAAGGTACGCAATGCCGTTTGTGAGGCTACCAACGTTCGTTTGGAAGACGGCATTGCTGAGCCTGATCTTGCGAAACTTGGGCTCCGTCGGGTTTTTGATGATGTTGTTGAGGTACTTGGACATCGTCTCTGCTGCCACTTTGGCTTGGCCTTCGTGTGCTGCCTTCAGCCCCACGAAGATCTCTTTGAACTCCGCACGCATTTCCCTGTACAGTAGGACCATATACCCAATGCAGGGCGCCGGGGGCAGTCAGACTAGCAGTATCTGCCAGGGACCTGTGTCTCATGGGGAATCAGGCCCAACGGCATGTGAAGAAACTGCACTTGTTCGCATTTGATTGTTTGGTGACAGCAAGAAGTGAAGGAGAAGGGGAGGGGTACACTGGCGTGACCGCACCTGCCAAAGCTCCTGCTGCAAATCAGACTGAAGTCTGAACCAAAACCGAACCAACACCAGTTGCCTACCGTTGGTGGTGTCACAGGCAGGCAGAAACACCTAGGCGCCTGCGGAGTACAGGGGGATGTGCCAGCTTGACCGCCCTCCGCAAGGTACCCGGTGCCTGTCAACCTGATCATTAGTTCCCAGTGCGTACCAGCCAAGGCCAGTCAACCCGAGACAGCAAGGCATGTAAAGGCCCAACGTGGCCTAGGCAGGGGGGGGGGGGTCGGTGAGGATGCAATGTACCCGCCCCCGACCAACTGTTGGCCAGAGGCCTCCTTGGAGGGGGCGGGAGGGCCGGGAAGGAGAGGGGCCAGAATGGGAGGCGGGGCTCCCAAGAGGAAGGATCTGGGAGGGGTGTTTGTTCTGTTATTGATGGGTGGGAGGGTTATATGCTCCCACATAATGTACGTGCTTTGATTTCGCTTGCCCTTCAAAGTGCAACAAGACGGGTGGGAAGACAAGTTGCTCGTCAACCTCATCCGTTGCCTGCAGCACCTTGTCACCAATGCCTTCTTCGATGACAACCTGATCAGGCATGAGCAGTCCCGGCATCTCTTGGATTCACCAACAATTTTAATTTTACTGGCACTCCAGTGGGGGGACACGAGGGCAACGCCCTGCTGGGAAAGTCTACTGAAATCCATTCCAAGGTCATCAGAACGGCTCCATAACCCCAGGCCCAGGGGTTCCCATAATGGGGCGAAATCAACATGGCTACAGAACCTCTGCCTTCTTGGGGTCCCCAGTGTGGGGAGAAATCAAAGTGGCTACCTTTGGTGCCCGTGGACCGTTGGGCGCCTTTGGCGCCCATGGACTCCTGAGACCAATACCTTTGGCAACTAATTGTTGGCTGGAGGCCCCCTAGAGGGTAGGGACCGTTGCATCCTAGGACCCGTGGAGCCCCCCGTCCCCTTGGACCGAAGAAAGAAAACGAAAACATTGATTGTTTGGACGTCCATCCTAATCCGTGCACCTCTGTTCCTAGGTGTGGGATGAGGTGAAGGGGCTGCAGTGGTCCGCAGGATCTGCTGAGCGCGGCTATTTTTGCCATGCATGACAGGCTGGCTGAGCTTTGCTGCAGCAATTCATGGGGCTAGTGACCAACCCTTGGAGGTGACGTGCATCTGGAACGGGACTGTTGAAGCAAAATGCAAACTCAATGGTGACGCTTGCATTGGCAGCCCTGCCGTACCTGGGGGAATGACCGTGATGAGGATAATCCTGAGCTTTCCATGGTGCTTGCAGCGACCACAGGTTGCTTTGCTACAGCTATACCAATATATCAAGCAAAATCCAGAGCGAGTGATCCCCTCTGGAGTCCGGCCTTCCTCAGGACATGGCACCTCTGAAGCATTGCACGGTGGCTCAATGGCTTCCAGTGAGTGCTGTGACATCCTTGGTATAGCTCTACGGCTGCCATGGCCCACCGGGGGAGCACAACACTGACCTGTCACAGAGGCTTCCACGAAGGCAGGCAAGCAGACAGGTAAGGATGCAGGGAGGCAGGCAGGGAGGGAGGGAGGCAGGCAGGCAGGTAGGCAGTGAATTGGGGTTTGAGTCTGACTTGGAACTTTGCACTTACTTGTTGCGCCCAATACCTGCTTTGGGGCCGTTTATGTGGCTGTAAGTGTTATGGGGCCATTTATGGTTGCTGTATTATTCCTTTATCTCAAATTATTCATACCGACGGCCACACACTGGCCATGTCGTGGGTGGGGCACACTTGATCCTGTTCTGCTCTTCCTCCTTCTTCTTCTCTTCCTCAGAATCTTTGGAAGCGAAGCCACGCTCTGCCCGATCCTTCCGCAGCTCCTCCTTCACGCGAGCAATCGCCTTGGCGTCGTCCTCCTTCTGCTTCTTGCGCAGCCACTCTTCATTGCGCAGCGCTGCCTTCCGCTGCTCCTCAAGGGTTTCCTGCGGACAGGGTGCACACGTGAGGCATCGGGGAATGATCCGCAGACCTTGTGGGGCATTGCGAAACACAAACAAATCTGCCGACACCCGAAAGCAAAGTCCTGAAAAGGGGCCCGAAGCGCACAGATGATATCCACTGCAACGCAGAAACGCGCAGAAACTCCTTGTTCTGCTGAACCTGCATTCTGTCAACTGATAATTGCCGTCGATTGGCGTGCTGCTGCTGAGTGAAAGAGCACATGGGGGGGTCTGAGGGAGGCTGAAGCGGCTGAGACCTTGCACGGGACCTCACTGCACTGGCCCACGCGTGGCCAATGTGATGCACCAAGGTCTGGAACCGCGAACGGAGGTCTTGGTGTCGGATGAATGGTGACAGTTGACCCGTTGGGGTCTATGGGCAACCGAAAGCAGCTGGAACGAGGGCAATCGAGCCTAAGAGCCCCAATTAGCCCTCCTTCGCCATGGAAAAGGGGTGCCGGCAGCACATCGCACACCTGCGCCTGTTTGCCAAACTCAATCCGCTTCTTCTCACGTTCGTGGTCCCTCATCCGCTCCGCTTCTGCCTGGCTGTCCCGCTGCGCCTTCAATTTGGCTTGCAGCTCCTTGGCCTTTTGCTTTTTCTGTGGCAGTGGTACGGAGGCCGTGGACACAGGGTCTGGAAAGAGCATTTGGATTAGAGGATGAAGAGCCTTTGGGCCAGAATCTCCCTGATCCACTAAACAAGCCCTGCAAAACACAGTTCCCCTAGCCCCTATCCCTTTCCAAGGGCCACCCCTATCTCCCTCGCGTGAGTGCAACCGGCGTTCAGAGGCAGCAACTCCAATACCCCATACCCCCGCATGGATCGTTCCTATCGCCCTCATGGGGAGACAAGGGTGCAACCAGTGATGAGAGACCGACCTGAAAGCCACTACCCCTTCACAAACCGCCTCTATCCCCGCAGTTCCTTTGAACTTTCGCTGGCTGGCCTGACACACTAATGTACAAAGGGTGCACCACTCCATGCACAGTGCCAGGAACACGTACACGCACAGGCACAGGCACAGGCACAGGCACTGCGCATATGGATGTGCCCCTGCCTGTGTTTTTGAATGCGCCTGTGCCTGTGCCTATGGGGTTGCCTGTAGCTGTTGATGTGCCTGTGTACATTCATGTGCCTGTGCCCATGCGTGTGCATTTGCATGTGCATGTGCATGTGCATGTGCCTGTTGATATGCTTGTACATGTGCATGTGCCTGTTGATACACCTATGCATGTGCATGTGACACGCACAGGCACATGCACATGCACGGGAGGAGGAGGAGGAGGAGATGCAGTCAATCACCGCTACCGCTTGACCACCCCATGGTGCTGACTGGCCCTGGCAGCAGAACAGCCTGTGCAGGTGACCCTGTTTCAGCATCTCTCTCCTCATAGTCTCCTCCACCTGGAGCCCAGTCCCAGCATTGGAGTCATCCCAGGCTCCGCAAAAGGGGGTGGTACCCAGGCCCTGGCTCCAATCTGGGTCACTAGTACCCCCCGTGAGGTACACATGACGTGTTTGTGGCGGGTGTCTAGCCCAAGGTCCACGGAGGACTACCAACAGAGGGGGGCGTTCAGTCCGCAACGCTCAGGGGGCACGTCCGCGTCCGATCTGCACCTTTACTCCTCCCCGCCCGCTCGCCAGGCACACGAGCCATGGCTAGCCCAGCGTGAGGGCCATGTAGTCAAACCCACTGGAGCCTGTGCAATTGCAGGGCCCAGTCGAACCCATTGGGGTTGCGTGCAAACTCACAAGCCCAGTCAAACAAACAGGGTCCCTGCGCAACCATACAAGCCCAGTCCATTCGAAGGGGGCCACATGCCAACTCACCAGTCCACTCAAACCCACGGGCGGTCCCTATCCCCCCCACGTGGGGACTCTTGTGCAACCAGCATTGGGAGGGACCAACTCCAAGCCCCCATCCCCGTCCACAGCCCATCCCTATGCCCCTCACCTCGGGACTCAGATGAAATTAGATCTAGGAGACAAAAGGTTTTGCAATCGAAGGTGTGGGATATGGAATCCGAAGCGCCTCTGTTGCTTGAGGCTGTTGGACGCCGCACGAACGGCAGCTGGCCCAATGGCGGCCATCAGCAGACTGCCAATAACAACAGTGCATGGGATGTGTACCACGGGCCAACGTGATGAAGGAGGGCAGCAGCAACAGTCCACATCATCACAAACCACCCTTGGCTACGTCACCCGTGTAGTCGGGGGGTTCCCCAACACCTCAGAGCGGGGGACAAAATCAGAAGTGGCCCACAAGTGGGTGGATTGGCTACATAACCCCTGCTGTGTGGGGCGTCCCCAATGCCTCAGAGCGGGGGACAAAATCAGAAGTGGCCTGCAAGTGGTTGGATTGGCTACAGCACCCCTGCCGTCTGCGGGGTACCCAAAGCCTCAGTGCGGGGGACAAAATCAGAAGTGGCCCACAAGTGGGCGGATTCGCGATGTAACTCCTGCCGTCTGGGTCCCCAACGCTTCAGAGCGGGGGACACAGTCACAAGTGGCCTGCAAGTGGGCGGATTGGCTATGTAACCCCCGCCGTCTGCGGGGTCCCCACTGCTTCAAAGCAGGGGACACAGTCAGCAGTGGCCCACAAGTTATTTTTTTACGAAGTAATTTACTAAGTAAAAAATGTTTTTTGACTAAGTAAGGTACTTAGTAGAAAAAATTTTACTAAGTTTTACCACGGACCCATGGGAGGGGGGGGGTCTAGCAGTGGAGGCAGGCACCCACTCAACGCCTTGTCCACGGTACCTGGTACCTGTGGAAAAGAACACAACACCACTGAACACCACTAACATGAAAAAAAAATTTTCATTTCAGGTATGGAACCAATGACTTTCAAGCACCAGAACCCAATGTACCACCGACTAGCTACTGTCCAAATCTGTCAATGTTGCGTAACAGAGCAGTCAAAGCCTGCAATGCATATGATTGTCCAGAAAAAAGTCCCAACCCACTGTTGGCCTACCCCCGCTGAGGGGGGGGGGGGGGTTCCAGTGAAGGCACCTAGAATTAAAAAAAAAAAAGGCAGGCAGGCTCCCCCCCTTATAGGGGGGGGGGGTCTGGGCCACTAAAAAAAGGCTTGATGCGAGTGTGCTACTGGAGTACAAAAAAAACTGAAGGCTGAGTCAACACAGCAGCGTCCCATGCACAGGGAAAGCAGTATCCGAGAAGGAAGTCAATACTGTGGGTAAGGTTGTTGTCCGCCATGGACATTGACATGGCAACACTGCCATCACAACTCTGACTCTGAGGGGGTTGGGGGAGTGCGGGGCATGCGGACCTGTTTTGGGTTTGAGTTTCAGAGTTACAGGGCTGTGAACGCTTTTTGAGGTGATGCACTGGCGCTGCTGCTGCCTGGAAAAGGTCTTCCACGATGGGCCAGTTCTCTCTCAGAAGCTGAGCGGCGACATTTGTACGTACCTGTATTGATTGATTTCTCAAGGTACGCAGGGATTAAACCCAAAATTTGGTTTTCTTTGTGTTTCGGGCTCATAAGTGTGCGCAGTGGTCAAGAAAAAAAAAAGTCCCCTGGCGCCTCCAAACAACGATGCAGCGACGCGAAGTAGCAATGTAAGTGTGTAGGTTTGTGCAACTTCCACCACAGTCTTCATTGCTCTCAGTTGAGTGTGTTCAGTGCTCTGCAGCTGTCCGAAAGTTCAATGGCTTGAGTTGGGGCGGTGTCCTTACTGCCTGCTCCACTGTACCAGACCAGCTGTCGCCTGTTGGGCTGTGGGTGGTGCAAACACTCTGCTAGGCTTACGCCCTTGGGCCTCGCCGATCGGCAGTGCGGGCCGTTCCTTGACTGGCTGAGTGGAATACATGCAGGTCCGGGGTGATCAATGGGACGGCATTTGGACTTGACGGAGCAGGGGGGGAGGGAGGGGGATACAGGCACAAGGCAGGGCATACCTCTTCCTCAGTGAGAGGAGCCTTCGGGGCAACAGCCTCAGGGGCCTCCTCTGGGGCCCACGGCTCATCAATGTCTACATCTTCGCCGTGTTGGCCTAGCCAATCAATGGCAGTCTCAACGGTTGTGCCCCCGCATTTTACGAGCGCCCGCTCCGCACGGATCTGTGGGAACCCCATGTCTAAAAGCTGCTGCAGGAGCTCCACATTGATCTTGGGCCGTGAGCACTTGCTGCTGCCCTCCATGCCCTCAAGGGCACCAGACTCCACTTTGTTGATCTCTGCATCACCGGTCGGTTGCATGAAAGCTGCAAAGGAGCATGCTGAGATTGTGAGGCACACTGACTTCTCCGAGGCCACTGAGGCTGTTGTGAGCATGAGAGGGAGTACTCACACCGTGCGCGCACTGTGCATGCACCATGCCAAGACCATCTGCTGGGGAACAACTTCCCCAGCAGATGGTCTACCGGGAGAGGGGTTGTAGATGGTACCTGGTAGGCTCTGAAGTGTTACCATTCCCCCTGGTTGGCTCTCAATGGTTGCTGTTGTATCCTGGTGAGCCTTGAATGGTCACTGTTATTTCCTGATGGGCTCTGGATAGTTGCTGTTATTTCTTGGTGGGTGCTGGATGCTTGCTGTTATTTCCTGGTGGGTCCTGGATGGTTACTGTTATTTCCTACCCCCCCCCCCTTGTATAAGCTACGCCAATGTACGGAATTGTTACGGTCCGTACGCCCACTGTAGCTTGAACAAGGGCGTAGCTTGCGCGCAACACATACAACTACTGGCACACACGTGCGCATGCGCATGGTATGAGTGCACCCTGACCTCCGCCGACATTTCCAAGTGCATGCAAACACAAGAAAGCCTTGGGAACATGAAAATTTCAGGTTCACACCCATGTTGGCACAAGCAATGAAGGATGCGAAGCCTACACATGTTCAGCTTGGAAACCCTTCTTGCGATCATACACCATGCGGAACAATTACACATGCTCACCACTTGAAGATGCCTGAACTCGATTCTTCCGAGGGGGGCACAAGGGTGTGTGACCATCTGCCCACCCTTCATGTACTCCAACACCGCAAATTGGTCCCTCTTCTCCCATGGTCCCTTCATTGTACCATCCACACGGTCGCCGGTGGAACATGTGAAAATAATTGGATGCCTAGGTTCAAAAAGAGAAGATTGCATGGTGAGCTGATGCAAGAAAGGGGAATATAAAGCACAAATATTCCCAAATTGAGAGCCATGTGGGTTGAAGTGGGCAAAGACTCACAAATGTGTCCATGGCTCCATGTAATTGGCAAACGTGACGACAAACCCATGTCTTATGTGGCCGCACTACATCTTGGGGGAATCCTTGCACTGCACGCACACTGCGCGCTACTTTTAAACTATGTTCCCCCCGAAGAGCCCCTAGGCACGCCCCTTGGAAACACCCTTAGAATTAGGTGACCCAAACTGGACCAGAGGGGACCTTGAGGGGGACCTTCCTGGTTCTTGTGGCATGGTGAAGGACCAGGGGCCTTTGGAGGGGAACTTGATTGTGTGTTGGGCGGCGGAGATGGAGGGCAATCAGGTGGCGAGTCTGAACTTGGGATGGCAAAGGAGATGGACTCCATCTTGCACTGCCGATTCACCACTCTCAACCCATTTTGGTAGTATTCCAAGTGGAGGAGTCCGTCTTCAGCCGTCCCAACCACCGTGGCAGGAGGTCGCAGCCATTGGAGCGGGTGTAGAACACCCTATCCCCAATACTGAGATCCATGGAGAAAATGGGCCTGAGAACTGAGGAGGGAAGTATGATGTCCTGTAGCGGGCACCCTCAAAGTGTATCACCATATCAATCAACGGAGAAAAAGAGTAGATGTGGTAGAAATGGGCAAAAAATGTGTGCAAAAAAGTAGAAATGGGTGAAACAGGGGGAACATCCAAAAATGCCAGATCCCCGATGCATCAAAACCTACTACCAAACAACAATGACGCCCAAAATACCACAAAGTATGGGTTTCTACTACGGCCAGACGCCCAAATAGTTGCACTGCGCGCGCACTGCGCTTAAGGCGCCCCCCTTGTACGTAATTAAAATTACGTACACAATTATTACAGCCCCTACGCCTACTGTAGTTTGGACAAGGGCGTAGCTTATACAAGAGGGGGGGGGGGTACTGTGTCCTGGATCGTTACCTTTTTTTCCTTATGGGCCATGGATGGTTACCATTATTTCTCAACAACTCAAATACTTGCACCGTGCGCGCACCGTGCCCGGGACTCCCTCTGAAGGTGCCGCCCTGCTCTGGACTGCTTGCGGGTCTGTGTTTGGGCCCTTGCTAGCCCCCGTGCCCCTGCCTCTGCCACTACCCTGGCCCCTAGCTCTGCCCATGCCTCTGATTGTTCCCCTGCCTGTGACTGTGACGTTGTGTGTGCTCTGCCCTGCCTGCCCCTTGCTTTGGCCTTGGCTCTGACTGTGCCACTCCACCCGGCACTGCTACCGCCTCTGCCACTGTCAGTAGAGCGGGGGGCAAAATCAACAGTGGCCCACAGGTGGGCAGATTGGCTACACAACCCCCGCCGTCTGGGTCCCCAACGCTTCAAAGTGGGGGACGAGTGGAAAGATTGGCTACAAAACCCCTGCCGTCTTGGGGGTCCCCAACACTTCAGAGCGGGGGATAATTTTTTTGTTTTTTGGCATAAGTTGCGTTTTTTTTTGCGCAAGTCACGTAATTCGTTTTAAACCATAAAGTGCGTATTTTTTTCTACACATACAAGTCAGGCGAAAATTGCATCACAAAAAAATTCACGTGCCATACATTTTCAACTTTTTTTTCCATACTCTACTTACGCCAAAAAAAAATACGCGACTTACGCCAAAAAAAAAATAAGTGACTTACGCCTCACACAGAAGCGGGGAGGGGTTGAAAGGGGGTTTACGGTGGGGTAGGAGTGTGGAAGGAAGAGGGGAAGAGGGCAGTACGTGCTTGCCTTGGTCCACAGCTGGCCTCACCAGCACAGCGCAGCAGTGCACTGCACGACACTGCACCACTGCACTACACAGCACAACAGCCACAGCGTACAGAGGACTGCATAGCACAACACTGCAGTGCATGGCACAGCATGGCAGAGCACAGCACAGGATAAAACAGCACAGAGCAGCAATAGCGCTACACACCACAGGACAATACTGAAAAGCACAGCACAGCACACTACAGCACATATTGGGTAGAGGGGAGGGAGGGGAGAGGAAAAGACCAACAGCTGCATAGAGCTTGGCACCCGTGCCAAGACCCTGCTAGTCTTACTAGCACTGTT
The DNA here is from genome assembly GCA_964036045.1 of Eutreptiella sp. 'Long Island Sound 2002'. Taxonomy (NCBI): domain Eukaryota; phylum Euglenozoa; class Euglenophyceae; order Eutreptiales; family Eutreptiaceae; genus Eutreptiella; species Eutreptiella sp. 'Long Island Sound 2002'. The sequence goes on along the minus strand of OZ038394.1, from coordinate 42,431,307 downwards.
CCGAACACCATAGGGACAACGCAAGGATTTTTATACACTTGGTACAAGCATAAGAGATGTCGTGGTAGAGCAAGAAAAGACATCCCGGGCCCACAGTTAACACATTGTACTTGGGAAAGGGCATGTGGCTTGTGTAACACAATGAACATAACTTCAGTGCTGCAAGTATAGCCAACAGTGCATGAGAACTGCGTACCCCACCCCCCCTTGCGCAAGCACGGCAAAGGTCAGAAAAACAACGGTCACCTGGGGTCCCCGTGCTTAGACAAGCCCGTGCTTGTGCGCGACGCACAACACAAAGAGACACCGCACACAGAAAACCTGCCCTTACCCCACACCAAGCACATCACTCACAAACATGGCACTAGAACACAACGTGTAGGCAAAATTCAGCATGGTCCTCGTGTCCTTAATGCCCATCAACGGGTACGGAATAGAAACCCTTTCCAACCTTGCACTTCATCTGAAATAGTTGCACATGTTTCCCCTTTGGGGCAGGCTTTGGAGCAGGCTTGGCTGCAAGTTTGGAAATAGGTTTAGGCTTCCTATTCTTGGGGACAAAACTGTCATCAACAATATCTTTGGTGAAATAAAGCTTGTCCTCGAAAACATGGCCGACATGACCATCACAAACATGACCTAGCCCTTCTTTCCCTGTACAATCAGCGCACAATCACGAAACAATGAATTTCTGACCATAAAAACCGTGGTCAGAAAAACCCATCAAAACAACGGTCACATGGGGTCTTCGTGCTTAGACAAGGCCGTGCTTGCGCAAGGGGGGGGGGGGGTAGGAACAACAAAAAGGTTGTTGGGAACAACCTGGGAGTAGCATCACGATTTTGGGAACAGCGTAGGAACAGCGTACAACTACGTGAGAAACGGCGTTGATAAGACGATTGACCCCGGCTCAGCCACACGGCCAGACAGGGAATCGTGGGGATGGGGGGGATTTAGCATGTCGCCTTGGGCACCTTTTACATGTCCAAAAATGGGGTAAAAACCCGCATAGCCTGCAACCACCAAAAAAAAAATAAGGCACTGAAGCCAGGCAATCACAAGAAATACCACCAGCCACCCTTGGATTTTTTCCTGGACATCCCAAAGCTCGCAGCGTTTGATATGTGTCAGTGCATGAAGCATCTTGACACAGTACAACGGAGGTTGCTTCCAGTGAAACATCCATTCATCGTCTTTTGCTTGTATTGCACTGGAATGCCAACATCAACATCAACTGTCCCCACAGAACACGTCACCCGCTCCCCAAGAAGATGAGACCCACCCTGGAGAGGTAAAGGAACATGCTTTGGTGGCCTCAGTGTCGCGAAACCCCCTTGTCCAGATCCACACCCTCAGCCGACCCTTCCACCCACCACCCACAAATCTAACCACAAATGCAGTAGCAACTTAGCTGAGCGTGCGCACTCATGCCCTCCTACCAAGACCCTCCTGACCCTCTCTATCCCTCTAGAGATCGCAAAGATGGCAAAGGCATCCTTTCCCCCTCTTCACAGCCTCAACACAGGTATCCTCCCCCCACAGAGCTGGGGAGGAGTGCATTATCCTCAACCCTTTGTTTGACAGACCGGAGAATGGTTGAAGAACAAGGTCCCCCCACGTGAAGCTTGCCAGTTGGATGCGGGTAGGGCACCAACTGTGACCTTGAAGAAAAGGGAAATGGTGAATGGAGCACAATGTGGAAGGGGAGGTTAATGAGATGGCGATGGTGCCAAAACTAGGGTTTGCATAGTTGCCAACACACAAAACATCCATACGTTGTGGTATGCTACACGATTACACCCCCAAGGGGGGGGGGGGGGTACAGTGCTCGCACCTGCAGTTGATCTAGGGGGGATGTTTGCCCGGCGCGCGCCCTTTTCTATTACCTATCCCGACTTCAGCCCCTACATAACCCCTGCATTCTCGGGGGTCCCCAACAAAGGGGACAAATTCAAAAGTGGCTACATAACCCGTGCCTTGGAAAAGTAGATTCACGATGAGGCATTGGCAAAAAAAAAAAAGGAAAGAAACAATTCCAGCCCCTTACCACCCCTACTTTTCTTTCTTTCTTTTTTTTCTCTCGGACTCACAAGTTCTTCGTAAGTGCTCGGCCAGACGGGCCGGATCAGTAATTAAGTACAACATATGTTGTCCCGTGCGGTACCTGGGCCGCATACCACCCGTGGTGGTGGGACGTATATTTGAAAACTCACCTGTAACGTGTCATCCACTCATGCAGTATCAGCCCCTTACCACCCCTACTTTTCTATTACCTATCCTGACTTCAGCCCCTACATAACCCCTGCATTCTGAGGGGTCCCAACAAAGGGGACAAATTCAAAAGTGGCTACATAACCTGCACCTTGGAAAAGTAGATTCATGATGAGGCATTGGCAAAAAAAAAAAAAAAGGAAAGAAACAATTCCAGCACCATACCACCCCTATCACCTTGTGGCCCAATGCTGTCAAAACCAGGGATTGACCCCAAGACTCTCAAATTGCAGGTGCAGTGCTCCACCAACTAGGGTAGTAGCCATCTCTGACAACTGGTGGTCAGAGATGGGATATTAATTTTGTGCTACCTGAAAAGTGCCAAGTCTTGCCCATTTTTGAATTCTCCAACAAATTCCGAGTATACTGAGTATAGTCACATGGGGTGCACACACATTTTTTCACCCTTTACAATAATGCCCATAGTATCACAAAGTATGGGGTTCTAGGACGGCTAGACATCCAAATAGTTGCACTGCGTGCACACTGCGCTCAGTGCACCCCCTAAAAGGTCACCGGTGGGGCACGGGTCAAAAAAGACGCCCGGCGTGCGCCCGGTGCGCTAACGCTCCCCCCTAAGGGGAAATATTTGCCCGGCGCGTGCTGGACATGCCCGCCGCATGCCCGGCGCGCTACCTTTGTATTAAGTATCCTATCTCTAGCCCCAATGATATCCTCACCTATGGAAGTCCCCCAAGGAGACCGCACTAGACCGCAAACCTTCCATGTAAAGCACGTTGCATAAGCCGAAGTATGAGAATTCAACGACACAACATGTCACTCCCACCACTTCCAACCACCACCCTTGCCATCATCATAAATTGGGTGCAAAGGATGGGCCAGATTCTTAGACACTGCAAGAAGGTACTCAGATTGTTTGGTGGGGGGGAGGGGGCAAAAACAGGCACGGGTGGGGAATGGTAAAAAAAAAAGATGCCCGGCGCGCTAATACTCCCCAACATCCCTCTTCAATGTACGTAATTTATCTTTTTTGCATCAACGTGCGTTGAGAGTTTAAACACAATGCTTTCGCTGATTGAATATCCATATATGGCTCGGCCCACTTTCCTGCTTGCAACCTTTGTTTTGCAGACTCACCTCCCTGCTTGCCCGAGCCCAGATCAGGGAAAACGAAAGCCAGAGGGATCCCGTGCAACCATAATGTGACGATGGTCCCCACACTGGGCATTATGTCCTCAACAATCACACGCCCAGCATTGTCTCTCACATTCATCCCAATGGTGCCAGTAGGTGCCCACACAATGTGCGACAGCACCACCAGCAGACTTCCTTTTCACAGCTGGCGGTGTTGTAACGGACTCTGGAAGGCTGTCGGAATGTGAATGCATGTACATGACGCCTGACACACTTGACGACTTCACCTCTGTGTGTATGGTCATGCCATGCATGGAATGGGCAGAAGCAGCGACAGGATCCAGCACGACATGTCACGACCACGTCACGCTGCACCATATCTCCGCTTACACACACAATTACACTTGCATTTGCATTAACACGTGTATTGACACTTACACTGACATATGCACGTACACTTACACTTATACTTATACTCACACATATGCTTACACTTACACTTCCTCACACTCCACTACACTCCACTGGCACCCCGCTGCTGCGCAACCGTGGGACAGTACTGCCGTGCCTCCGAAAGGGGAAGGAAATTGAACAGGAGAACAAGGTAAAATAAGAACATGAAGGAGGCTGTCGCCAACACGGGTTCGGATTAGCAGTTGAGACGTTGGAGGAGGATTGGGGTTGGGATCACAACCCACATGACATTCCGGTCACTGCACCGTCTGCATTAACAGGAATGCAAGGGTGGGGTGCATTCTTTTCCCCTGCATCGCCCACATGCCGACGGTGCAGGTAGCATATATACCCACACCAACAATCACTCTCTCAGGGTAACAACCAGGGCACAGCGGATTAGAAGAAGGCAGGGAGCAGGGAGGCTGAGGTAGCGGAATCGATTAGAAGGGCAGGGAAGGAGGGTGGCTGAGGGAGCGCAAAGATTGATTGGACGAGAAAAAAGAACGAGGCTCACCGCCCTGCTATTTCTGGGAAGGGGGAAGAAGCAGGGGCGAGGGCAAGGGCGAAGATTGCCCCAGCAGTGCACAGACAGCCTTGCACAGCCCGCCCAACTGCAGGATGATGCACTGGCAGCTTTTGTGCAGGCCGAAGGCGATCCGCCCCCACTTGATGCATTGCGTCCCGCCTCCGGGTCTAACAAACACGAGATGGACAAGTCTAAAACCCGATATCGAGGCCCAGAAGTCGCCAGACAGCAGCGCTCATTGTACGCGAACGGCATTGTGCCCACACTGGGATTCAGGAGCTGCCAACGCCCCACAGCCACAAATTGCGTTTAGGCGGTCTCCATTTCCAGACACCCCCCCCCTGACTGCGCAAGCACAGTCGAGGTCAGGGATAACAGCGGTCAAACAGGCTTCCCGTACTTGGGCAGCCGTGCTTGCGCACGAGGGCTCCAAGCCAAATTTGGACCTAATCGCCGTTCCCAATCCGCTCCTGCTTGTACAGAATTGGGGTGCACTCACAGGCACAACGTTGCACTGAGCAGCAGCAACTCCCACCTGCATGCCCCAGTCATTCCTTTACACTACAATGGGCCCGGATCCCTGTCATCTCACATTCTGGACCACAACGACCGGGGACAAAGACCATCAGCCGGATGGGGTTGGCCATCATTTGACGATGGCCGTCACCCTGGACCGCTCAATAGGCACACCCGTCACATTCGTACCAATGGCGTTCTTCGGCGCCCACGCTAGATCCCTCCATCCCCCAAGGCGGCGGTAGGCGCGCTCACAGAATGCTTTTGCCCAGCACCCGGTCACAAGATGGGGCAGATCACTGTGGGTGCGCCCCACAGTGCAACAGCGAATCCGCTGGTTCTCACGCGCTTCCGCTTTCTCTTTAGAGGCAACCCTGACTCGGCCCCGTCTCAGTGACACCCCATGTTTAGCTCCGGAGCTTCTCCACACAGAACCGGCTTTACGGTGTGGTCTGGGCCAACCCTCCTGACCCTCCTGCTCCGTTGGGTGGTCATCAAAGACTCCTGATCAAACTCCCACTTCCAAGAAGATCAACAACGTGCCAAAGGCACCAATACGTCTCCTTTTAGTCGCGTGGTATTTGGTGCTGAATGCGAATCCATCCGCCAAATCCCGTCTTCCAGGAGCAAAGCATGTAACAGGACCAAATCCTCCGATGGTTATTCCAATGCAATTCCAAGAAAAACAGAGCAGCCAAGGCCCTGGTCCCAAATTTGACGCGAACAAAACCCACAAAGTGTTGTTTCGGCAAGGCATTGTCTTGGGGGCGGGGGGAATGGTCGTGGTCAATACTGCCGAATGGCTGCAAAAAACCCAAAATGAGTTTAAGGAAGTTCCCCTTTACCTGGACATCACCCAGAGGTCTCAATTAAACCACAGACACACACAACTCACTCAACACTCATTCAAAACACACCCCTGTGCACATACCTCCTCTTATTCTACTTGAAGACGCCACGCTGCATTTTCCTTTCAGATTTTCGTTGCGCTTTTTCCAGTTCATGATGACATGAGGCTCCAAAATCTTTCTCGGGTTGGGTGGGGCAAAATCAAGCAGTGGTCATGTTTCGAGATGCGAAAGCGGTTAAGGATGGGTGATTTGGGTACCACGCGAACCATCACCAAACTGCAAACGGTGTCGTAACCGATGACAAGAGCGGGTGCACTCGGCTGGAAAAGCGGTTGGGGTTGGCTACTGTCACTTGCACATGTCTGTCTGGACTTGTGGCAGAAGCGGTCAGGGTGAAATTGGGCCCTCACTTTTTCTAAGATTCTTGAATACGGGCGGACGCAGTGCCCCTTTGGGCGGCGGCAGCAGAGAGCACATGCGGTAAGAAGCGTGTCGTTTCGTATTGCCAAATGCGTCTCCTGTCTACCCACCACCCTTGTGCAAAGATATCACAACTTCGAACAGCAGCACTGCCCCGACACTCAGATGAGGGCACTTCGAGGGAAATACTAGACGGTGGGTGGTCGACAGGGATCCTCTAGATATGGACTTGCGTGGTTCACTGTGGGCCCGTTATGAGTAGGGGTAGGGGTGTGTGCCATAAAGGCTGAAAGAGTATGCCGGTTGATACTTCCGGGTACTTGGGGGAGGGGGGGGGGGGAGCTCCTCCCCCCTTGCACTTCAATGGCTATGAGGCCCTCCATTGGTACCTGCTCTCACTCATGTACTCCCTGAGATATCAACATTCAAGCTGAAAGGCAAACACCAACCCTCAGAAGTAGACCACTCTGCCACTCAGAAAAAAAGCCTACACAACTCACGAGCAACACTGGGATGCATTTCATAAGGGGTTATACAACACGACACGTTGGACAGCACGTGGAAGACTGAGACAGAAGGAGGAAGCCCAGTGGCCAAAAGAAACAGGGGCACAGTCTATTGTAGTGCACACTGCGAAGCCCGGAAGGAAATAGAACAATTACTAGGGCAGAGCATGCCTCTGGTGCAAGACTTGGGGCTAGACTCAGGGGTTGGAAAATGCTTCCCTAGCTGCACAAGCTCGGATCAACACGCCACAAGATCTCAGGAATTTCCCATGCAAGAGCATGAGAGACAGTACTCCCCTTTCCTGCTTGGCCCTCATAAACATGCCTGTAATCCAGATGAAGATGGCCACCATGCAATCCCTGACGTATCACCCGGAATTTGTGGCCGCAAAATTCTGGGCTCGACCCAACATTGTACAAAACATCTGGAACGTGATTTGAAACACCAGCACCACATCAGCCAAGCGTTGGGACCGCAAAACCCATGGTTCCAACCATGACTCGTCACCCGCGTTTACTCAAATAGTGCTACGAGGTACTTTCAGTCGGATGCACCAGTGGCAGTCTGCAGATCAGCAAAAAGCAGTGAACAGTGTCCTACAACCGAACGCTGACGGTTGAGTGTTGCAAAACATTCAGATACCTCGCTGTAGCTAAATGGCGGCCTGTCGGGTGGTCTCACCATATCTTCTAGAGCGTGCACCCCCAACTGCCAATATACCTAAGGGAGAATCCTTGCACTGCGCGCACTGCGCGCTACTTTTAGACTGGGTCCTCCCTAAAGAACCCCCAGGCACACCCCTTCCAAATGCCCTAAACTTAGGTCACCCAAACTACCCTAGCTAAAGACAAATGCAAGCTACCTTCCCGTCACATAAGACACCATGCAAAATGCGGAAAGCCACACACATATCCTCTTTTCTGTTCAATTGTCAAATCAGTACAAAATCAGAATGCTCCGGAGTGGCGGCATTTGAAAGCTCACTCACCCTACCAGCTAGTGCCAAAGCCTCGTATGTGTCCACCTCATCCTCAACTGGACCAGGGGGCAAAATGGCTTGCAGGAGGGAATCCACGTCAACCTCCGGTTTCCACTTGTGGTACAACCACGCATCCTCATCAGCAGTGATGCGGCCTCGCATACAGCATTCGGCTGTGGTCAGGCAAAAACCGGGGAGTCAGTCACCCTAACTCAACGGCCCACACCAAAGTGTGGGAGTCCATGGTGGAGATGAGGAAAAAAGTGTGAAAAGGGGTGGAAATGGGTGAAAGTGGGTGAAAATCCGAAAATGCCATATCCCCAATGTGGAAGAAGCATCAAAACCTACGCTAGGGGCAACAACAAGGTAGAGGTAAACGGGTGTCACGCACCCCGGTGACACCCGGACACCCAACGGTGTTTTTTTTCTCTAAAAAATCCCGTTTTTTTGTGTTTTTTTGTTTTTTTTTCACCCAAAATGTTGTTTTTTTACATCACTATGACCTCAAATGCATTTTCTAGGGCAATTAAAATGTTTTTTTAAGGGTTCACAGCATGGTATCACTCAACAGCTCAAGCGCCGGGCTATTGTTCCAGAAGAGCGCGACCTGCTGCATGCCGTTGGCCACGACATCCACGAAAGCGTGCCCGGCACTGAGAGCAGCCTTGATGGCGAGGTCCGTGCGGTGGCAGTTCGCATGGATCGGCACCACCACCGACCATCCACAAATCTCCTGCTGCAAGTCACGGAGGAGGGCATACACACCCTCTTGCCGGCCTTGCATAATAACTGTGGCACCGTCAACACAATACCACACCAGCTTGGGGATCCAATCAGTAACCTCCAAACCAGCGGCGGTAAAGGCACGCTTGTACGACGAGAAGATTCCGGAAGCTGTACCGTTTGGCAAAGCTTGACATGACAGGAACGCCGTTCAGGGCTTCTCTTCATACATGGTCCGGTAGTAGACTAGCTTTTCTTTGCGGGCGGCCCTGTCCGTGGCCGAATCCGAAGCAAGAGCCAAGTACTCGGCGCTCTGGATGATGGTGCCTTGGGTGTTGCAGAAAGGCACTGCTATGGCCGCAAGAATGCCACGGGCAGAGCACCGGGAGCGGTAGCCCGGAAGGACATTGCCACCAGAGAGCTCGATCATAGACAGATCCCCAAGAAAGTCCCGCAGGGAACCCCCGCTCTTCTCCCCTTGGTACACCGCTCGGAACGCCATCAGGACCCCGTCGCGTATGTGCGGCAGCAGGGTCCCTAAGGCAGAGGACTTCTCACCATTGGATACCCACATTGCCAGTGCAACATGGTGCGGACCGGAGCGCTCATGCTTCTTCACGGCTGAGGCGCGGAAGTTGTTGGTACCTTGGGCCCATTCAGGGGAGCCACTAGGCTGGGGGTACATCCGACAAGCAGCGCAGTGCATGAGGTCGTTGATGTATTTCAACCACGGCCGCCCCTTTTGCCACTGCTAGCGAAACAGTGGTGGTGGAGAGGCGCAAGCCTTGCAATGAACTACGTCACCAACCGCGGTTGTGCAGTGTGCATGAGCGGTGCGCGTGCATTGGGCACACTTTACCATTGGGCCTGTCAAAGGACAGCGACAGACAAGGCACACGCACATGTAGCAGTGGAACTTGTGTTGTACAACAACAGTACCACATAGTTCATGGGTCTGCTTGCCACACGAAACACATTTCTTAAGGTGCCCTCCAAACTCACTATTGCAAGCACCGCAAACGCGGTTGGCACCAGCAAAACCGCTAGGGATGGATGGTGCTGCGCGGGGTTTTGCAGCAACGGTGGCATTACGGGGGGCTACCGTGTTCAGGTCGGTAGTGAAACGCCAACCGTTGCGGGCACCATTGCGCTTGGCCTCCCGGCTGACTTGGGGGTCATGCAACTTGACGCCCTGCTCTCCCAGGTAACGAGCGGCGGCCGAGACGGATTTATGGAAGGACCACTCAGCACCCTCGACGTCCTTCTTCGCCCACACGCCAGGCATCAACAAACCATACGCTAGCAAGAAGGGGAAACAGCGAACATGTCCTACGTAATTGCAATGCACATCCCACATCCTATGTCCCGCATCCCATACCAGACATCCCAGATCCCACATCGCATCTACTTTCTTTTTGTGACCTCCATTGCACCTCTATCTGCTATGTGATCACAGATTGGGCGTATACATGCCATGACATATGGACGTAACATCCCAAATCCCACATCTCCTATATATGTGTGGCCCCCATTGCACCTCTAGTTGCCATGTCATCATAGATTTGCATTCACATTTGCACATGTTCATGCCATGACATACGGACCCAACATCCCACATCCCACATCTCCCATATATGTGTGTTCCCCATTGTAGAACTACTTGGTACGTCATGCATGAGGGCAAAAAACAAAAAAACACTCTGCCAGAAGACGTCGGAGAAACAAGGAATGCCAAAAATATTCAAAAAATAATGCTTCCTTGGTACCACAAGATGCGTTTGTACCTAATACCACCATGAAAAAACAAAAAAAACACCAAAAAACATGAAAAAACACCAACCCGCGGCCAAAAACGGGGGGAAAACAAAAAAACAAAAAACGCGTTTTTTTTGTAAAACACCTGACTCCGTACCCACTTAGCTCTTCCTTGGGCAACAATGATGCTGCTAGTATCACAAAGTATGGGTCTCCAATATGGCTTGACGCCCAAATAGTTGCACTGCGCCTGCACTGCATCTGCACTGCGCGCGCACTGCGCTTAAGGCGCCCCCTAAGGATATATCCCAATGACAAAACGGCCATTCGGGCCGGCATGTCGGGAGCGGCAGGCAATCCAAATGCACCGCGGGATCTAATTGGCGACTTGGAGTTCGCAACAAACTCTACAACAGCGCGCTTTGGGTCCTCGACGGAGGACTGTCAGGGCCAGAGGTGACGGTTTGAATCGAAAACGAAAAGCAAAAAGAAACATTGGACCGAATCCTCAAAGTCCGGACAGCACATGACAGGGCAGGCAAGGGTCCGACAGCGATACGAGGTCACGGGGGGGGGGCTTTGGAAGCCCGCAGCACAAACCAACGCAGCCGGCAGCGTAGTCGCTGGTGGCTGCCATCGGACCCAACATGGCAGCAGCATCCGGACACTACAACACCACTACAACACCACGCGGGGGTGGTGGGAGCTTCGGGGGGTCAACTGGGCCAGGTGTTTAGTCCTCATGAGTGTAATCCATGGGTTGTGGAAGAGAATAAATGACCCATATGTGGAACTGGACCCAACGGAGCCGTGGATGGAATGCGGGCCCACCGAAGCACCCGATGGGGTCCTGATTGGAGCCCTCTCTTGCTCATATCATGGCTGAACAAGTGGTGAACAAGTGGTGTTCCTTCCCCTCCCCCTTCCCCCTCCCCCTCCAAAGGCACCCCCTCCCCTATGCCCACAGTAGCCGACACCACCCGCCCCTCAGACCATGTCCTGCTGTGCGCCCCCATATCTCCTTCCAGTCCCCAAGACCCATGGCCTCACCTCTCGTCTTGACTGGGGTTATGATGAAAAAGGGTACCATGATGAATCATATACCAACTCAGCGGGGGAGTATCACGGAGTATCTACAATCTGCATGCGTGTTTGGAAGGAAACCCGGCACCAGGGCTTGGCCCCAGAAGGGGCGGGAGCTGTTGGGTTGGGGCTAAGATTGAGCCTGAAGGAAACCTCCAAGGCTCCGCGTCACATGCAGGAGGGTTGTGGTGTGCTTGCTCAGCCGAAACTGCCCTTTGCCGGGTTCGAAACTCGGGACAACACATCGGCAAGTGGCTGCTGCGACCATGATGCCGTGGGCAGAGGAGGCGGTTCTCATGTTTTGGCTGCCATGTAATTTGTTAAAATTTTGGAGGCGGCCGAACCACCCTGACTGTGCCATATAGGGCGCCGGACAACACAGGGCGGGCATCGCTGGATGTTGCGGGACAGACTTCAGTGATGGTTGTTAACAGGGCCTGGTGGCGGATGGCGGTTGACGGTGAGACGCCCCCATGTCGCACAACTTTGCCCTGAAGAGGGCAGCCCGAAGCTCCCACCACAGAACCACCCAAAAGCTGCAAGATGTCAAAGAGAAGAAAGGTGATAAGGCAGGCTGCACGCCGGCCATCCCTGGTGCTAGTGACTTCTGCAAGGGGCTGAATCCAGCGGGGGCGCCAACCCAGTTCTTGGCCCCCAACCCGGGCATTTGAAAAGCCCACACCTCAGCCAATGAACCACACCTTCATGGAGGGGACCAACATTCCACTCTGACCCACTGAACTGCACGTTTCCTTCCCCACCTCCGACGGACACAAGACCGCGATCAACAGCAGCGGGTCACATGAAAGACAAACCACCGGTTGCACCACACGGCAACCAACCAGCCGTTATGGAACGTCCCCCCCAAGGCCCCGGGGCGGGGGTATTCCCTGCACTAAGAAATGGCCTGCTGCTGGTATTGGGCTCGGTCACAGGTCCAGGTCAGGCTTGCGGCTGCCTCTAGAGCTCGGCTTCATGCTCTGACTGTGCCCCAAGGCCCGGGGATTGGAGGGCGGCGTGGGCTTTGGCGCGCCCGGCAGGGGCCCTGCCAGGCGGCCCTCGGAATTCGCACGGCGGAAGACCTCTTTGCTCAGCTCGGCCTTGCGCTGCTCGGGCTCGAGGGAGAGGAGGTACCGGTTCTCCATTTGGGAGTGGGCGGAAAGCAGCCGGGTCATCTCCTTCATGCTGCTGATCTCTGTGCTGTGGTTCATCACCTCCAGTTTGTCGTGTGCGACCTGAACAGGACAGAATTACGTCTGCGTGTGCGGGCGAGTGGTTGGTACTTCGGTTTAACGCACTTGCAATGATGGTTGACAGCCATGCTTTGTTCTGGGTGTGGAGGGTGCATATGGCCTCCCCAGCTCGGGTGAGGGCACGCTGGAGGGTCAGGGGGTAGTGTGTGTGTGGGGGGGGGGGGAGCATATTACTGATGTTCGCAGGATGTTTGGCTACAAGGGACTGGTGAGTGTAAGTTTTTCTGCCTTGCGGTGCCCTCTTATTGCCTGATCGACACCCGATGCCGGTGCGTCCTCCTGCAGGGCTGGCCAGTGGGTATGGGAGCGCGGGGGCAGATCAGGGGAAGCCCGTACAACTATCAAGCGCAAAAAACAATGGGCCACGGTTCCATGTCTCCGATTGAACCGGAATCCGGAGGCTCGTGGCAGACGCTTTTGCTGAACAGTTCAGTCTTCTGGAATTCCCATCCACACTGTCTCTCTGCCCGCAGGACATGTCTGGCCTGACTTCAAAGTGGGGGACACACATTCCGCTGGAACCACACACAGCCTGTCGGCACGCCTCGACAAAACAGCTTGCGGGAGAATGGGATACCCATGGCCAGTGCTGGGGGTAAACGCGGAGTAATAGGTAGAGCCGGTTGGTACGTCCCATTTCACGCACTTGGTCCCCATATCACATATTTCCCCGACTTACGCAGCGGTGGGTGGCGTCTGCGAGAAGCGCATTGCCATTGATCCGCATCAGCCTTCTACAACCCTCATCGACAGACGGTACCCCACCTCATCCGGATATTGTCGCTCGTAGTTTCCTTCGCCAGTCGCCAGCCCAGCGCAACAACCGCATGTGAACACCACATACACACAGCAGGCACATTCCAGACACTGAATCCTCTGGAGCGCAAAACGAGAGGCTGTGTGCATTGCAAGACCGTTGTTGACCCCCAAACCCGTTTTTGGCGCCTTTTTTTTTGTTTGCGAGGGAACCTTGAGTGATCCGTCAATTGGCCCCAGAATGAACTGATAGTCGCCCGGTGGACCGCGTTGGGGGCTGCATTTCCTGGCCCGAGGCGCGAGCCTGCAACATGCTGCAGTCAGGGGTTTCAAGGTTCAAGGAAGAGCTCCTCGCGAGAAAAGAAGGTTTATAGAAAACCCCAAAGTTCCCCTTGAAAGGAGTTTCGCCGTGTCGTGCATCTCTTATGCCTATCTCCTATGCCTTATCCATGCGGCTCCAGTCATCACACACGTCACAAAATCCGACATGTGACCCCATTCTATTCATTGTCACTCGAAATTTCCATATGGCCAGGGGTGGGGTCTGAAGGGCTGTGGCCACAATCGAGTGTAAATAAATCCACCATACACCATCCGGCACAACACGATGATCAGGGGGCGAAGCATTCCCTCATGTCATCATCATCATCATGTCATAACGCTCAGCAAACATAGCAGGGATTGCGATCGATGCATGAAGAACGTATGATCAATTTGTGCAAAGCATGACGAGGTGAATACCGGGGATGGACAAAAATGTGTGCCTGCAAACAAAGTGCATGTACTGTGTAAAAATAGGTCTAAATCTGAAAAATGGTCAAATTACTTTTGTGCATTTTTGGAAGTTGCCGCTTGTGGAAACGGAGGAAACCCCGAAAAATGCCCGGATGAATTGGGGCCAAATCCTGGAGCAAGCCTGGACTTGACTTGACTTGACTTGACTTGACACCACTTTTGGCCCTCGCGTTTTTCTTCGATGCATCCCATGATGTCCCACGATGCAGTGATGACGTCTTCGCTGCAATCCAGACCTGCAGTTGGGCCTGCAGCTGCGTGACTTTGCGGATTTCCTGCGCTTGGTACTGTAGTAGCTGGTCCTTCTCTTCCATTTTCTGGAGCAGCTCCCGTATCTTCTGCTCCAGCGCCCCCACCCGCGAGTCGTTCGATAGGGGGCTGCCCACGGAATCTCGACCGAAGTTCGACTCGTAGTGTGCCCGCTGCTCCCGCGTGTCAATGCGAGAGTTCAAACTCGCGACTTCCTGCGTCTTCTTCTCCAGCTCCGCCTTGACAATCAGCAGTTGATTCTTGTAAGCCTCTGCTGACAGGTCTCCCCCGTTGTTCAGCAGCTTCTCCGCACGCTTTCGCCGCTTCTTCTCCTGATGGAAGAGCCGGGTCAGTGTAGCAGATGAGCAACAGCACGACAAAACATATTTCTCAAAATCATGCAGCATCGTCCTACACCACTCCACAGCATGTCACATTGCACTGTCCCATGACAGAACCCAACACCACACGGTACAACGCAATGCAGCACGACGTAACAGATTGAATACGGCCAAACACATTGCAACGTGCAACACACCACACCACACCATACCACAACACACCGCAACACAAAACAAACACAAGGAGGAGGAACTGCGGCCGATCCTCGCTGGCGCTTGACATCCGCATGGTGCCAACGGTCCACGGAATAGTGACGGCGTGGCGACCACTAGTTTGTCACCACAAATTAGGGTTACCCCCTCACTATGGACTTTCCTGTCTGACCAACGACGTGGTGCTTTGTTTGCATTGGTAAACCTAAAAGCCTTCCCATCTTAGCATCATGGCAGCACCACTCTCCCCACAATGTCCTCCACTGGAACCTGGTCTGTCACCCTGGGCCCAGAAAGGAGGTGGCGCTCCATCCCCTGTATGGTATGGTACCAAAGGTTCTTTGACGCGTTTGTGGCTGGAATCTGGCCCAAAGCCCGCAGGAGACTACCCAATTAGGGGCGCATATCCCGCAGCACTCGAGAGCCTTTGTCGCCTCCGGTCCACACCCTTTACGTGTCCCAGCCGACCCACTAGGGAACACCTAAAATCACCACCATCCTGCAGGACATGGCGCCTGGACTGGGCCCAGCGCCCACCCGAGGAGCTGACATAAAACCTGTGGGTGGTCGGCCATGCACAACGTGGCCAGGAGGAGGTCGCAAAGATGCCCTGCCTTCTAGTGGTCATCAAGCTTTGTTGTAGAACCTCGCAGGGCATTCCATGGAGTCAATGATCACTAAGGCGGCGCATTTAGTGTCAGGCACCTGGAGCCATGTCCCTCAGAGCGGGGCATGCGTAAATCCAATGGTACCAATGCAGCATCATCTTAGCAAGAAGAGAGCTATGTCGCCATGCAGCATGTCAGTCGCCACATACCGATGCGGCGGCCTGTAGCCTGTAACCCAGACTAGATGGTACCCCCCGCTGGGTTGTCCACCAAGACCAAAGATGCCTCCCGGATCACTTGAAGGACCAGGCGTGGGCAGTCACCGGTTCAAATACCAGCAGATACAGCCTGTTCTGCCCCAGGACGCCAGAACGGGATACCTCCATTGGAGGAACGCGGTGAGGGTTCCCCGCTTAAACACCAGCCACAGCAGCCCCGCAGCTGGCCACCCGGCGGGCGTCACCGAGCACCCTCCACTCGTAGGCCATTGAAGAGATTCTCTGGCATCCGGTGTGCCAGATCCAAGGATTGCCCATCCCCAGCCTGAGAACATACCTCCCAAGTGGCACAACACAACACAACACTGCGGGTGACACAGTTGACACACAAATCATGCTGAAACATATCGGATCACACACGCGCGCTTGCATGCACTCTTTGTGAGAGGAGGCACGAAGACGGCAGAGTTGCATTTTCCATCCCAAACAGTACAGTACAGTACAGAACAGTACGGTGGTATCGCGATTGCGGCATTCAGCCACTCAATGTACAAAATCCTTTTGCCCCCAGTGGTGGTGCATGGGGATGTGCTGCCATATAAATACGACTGCCACCCCAGGACGGGTTCTTCACTGTCACCTTTTTCGGAAAAATCGGGCCAACACAAAAAAAGCACAGGCTTTTCGCAGGGGTGAATCATTAGGGTGGACTGAGGTATGTGGGTCAGTGACTACAGCCATTTTCCCCCCCATTTGTTTGTACTCCCACAGTCCAATGTAGCCCGTCATCATGCCGGGACAGCACCAGACACGGGGTGAGGAGGGGCAAGTGGCTCCTTGAAGCCAAGGCGCTATCCGGGCTGGCCACCACACCAAAATACCTGCGACAGCTGCTCAGTCACGCTGCTGAGCTCCTGCTTGGCCACACGGAGGTCTGCCTCAGCATCTGACTTGGCCTCTCTGAGGCCCATTAGCACCGCCATCTGTGGAGCCTTGTCCGCTTCCTGGCGCCGGTTCTCCTCCTCAGCTTCCTCCAGCGCGTTCTTCAGGTCGGCCACTTGCTTCATCAGCTGCAGCTCCTTCGGCGAGGGCCCATCCGGGGCCTTCACAGGCGTCGGGGGGCGTTGCTCCTTGAGCTGGTCCCGCTCCGCAGTCAGAGCCGCCATGTGCTGCTCCAACTGCGCGATCCAGTCCTTTTGCTGCGCAGTGCCCGCCTCCAGAAACTGGCATTTCTCATGGGCAGCGACCGCATCATCCTTCATCTTCTGAGCCCATTCACGGGCCAACAGCATCTGGTCAAAGGGTATGTGGGGCAGCCTTCAATGGAAACGCAGAAAATGACTGAAGGAAAAATAGGGACCCTCAAGTGTTGTCAGGTGAACTGCAACCCGAAAATGGTATCCTGCAATGTTTAGTCTAACCCCAGCCATGGCCCTGCGATGCTGTAATGAGTTTCTCGCCAACGGCCATACTCTCGTCGCGCATGAGCATCTCAGCATGACAGCACCAGGGCACGCTTATCGTTGAGGCATCGTATCGTCACCAACCGGCCTCATACAAGCCTCATGTTGAACACGAGCAAAAATGTGCTAAAGCGAGTACCCCGTGCCCTTTCGACATCCATGGCACAAAAAGTGAGCAAAGTCGCAAACGGCTGAACCACGCAGGAATCGGAATACCAGGACAACCAATGCTGTTCCAGGCAGATGTTGAGCCACACCCGAGCAAACGCGCACTCAAAGCGGGGTGATACCTCTTTGGAAGTGTCCGCGTTTTCCATCTTCAAAACATTAATCTGCAACTCCAGCTGCGAAATTTTGTGATCCCGCGCTCGCAGGTCCTCTGCATTCCCTGCAGACCCCTCCACCTTCGCCGTTGCGTCCGCCAGCTGGCGCTGCAGCTCTTGTATGGTACCCTGTTGCTCCTTCAGCGTGTGTGCCTGGGTCTGGAGCTCCACATTCTTGGCCTCCAGCTCTGCCATTTTAGCGTCCAATTCTGCGTCTTTCGATGCGAGAGCAGTCTTGGCCTGGATCTCTGCCTCTTGGATCGCCTTGTCGTTCTGCACATGCACCTCCGCGTCCTTCGCCGCCATCGCACCAGCCTTAAGCTCATCCAGTTCCGCCTGCTTGGCCACCAGTTGGGACTGCAGCTCCTGCACCTGAGGGATGCGGGCAGATAAGACGTGCAGGTAGGGAGGCAGGGTGGGGGAGGGAGGGTGGGTGGGATTTGTAGAAGTAGCCGTGCGCTATTGGCTTTCCTGCCGGCTTGCATCACGTCTGGGCGGTAGGAGAGCGGCCGCCGTCGACGTTCGAGCCACACCTCAGCCGGGTGGCTTTGGGCTCTCCGCGTTGTGAGCGTTGGCGGCGTTTTGGTCGTCGCGGTCGTCGCGTGCTCTGTTTCCGCGGTGGTCTGCGCGCTGGTACCTCCCGTTGAAGGACTTGTGCGTCCCGAGGACCTCCGCCGGCTGGCAAACTCTTGCCAGAGGGCTTGGGCCGAGCGCCGGACGGCTCATGCCCCTTGCTGTGCAGCTAAGGGTGTGTGCCTGCCGGCAGGGGGCTTGGTGCTGCCGGCCGATGAGGAGCACCCCCGTCCTGTGTCCAATCGAGGGACTATTGGGACCCCGGCCACGTTATCGACGTATGGGGCTATCAGGCTGTCGGGCTGCGTCCCTCGCTCTTTGCCTCGATACCAGGACCTGCCGAACGCGTCGGTCGCAGCTCCTGGTTGCGCTGTCGTCGCGCTCCTCACACTGCGTCTACACGCTGTCGGCGCGGGGGCACTCGAAATAAATTGGCATACATCACGGCGGCCGCGGTCCTCCCCCCTTCCCCGTCAGCAGGCGGCCCCAAAACCCGTTGCTGAGCACATGGTGGGTGGTGACAAGGTGCCCCGACAGGCCATGCAGATGGTGTCGTTCCGGTGAGCGGTCGTAGAACCTGCTAGTAGCGCAGTCCTCGTACCTGAGCTGCCCGGAGGCCAGCATTGACTCGCACTTTGCCGGAACGACGCGCGCCACGAAACTGCGGTGTCCTTTGGTCTCGCCGACATCTCATCCCCGAGGTTGCGCCTACTTGAGAGTTGGGTGACTGCCCATGTCTACAACTTACTGAGGGGTCCTACGGAGGGAGGGATGGAGGGAGGAAAGGATGAGTCATGAGTAGCACCGAGAGCATAAATGTCGGGAGGAGGGAGGAATCGGGCAAACGGGGGTGAGCGGCAAAGAGGGCAGTGAGAGCTAAGAGGGATAAAAAGACGAAGTCCAGTGGAGAAGGAAGGTCCGCAGAATGGAAGGCCAGACAAGAAGGAGGCAGGGGTGGGGGGCAGGGGGCCAGACAGGGGGGCAGAGTGAGGGAGTGAGGGAGGGAGGGAATCAAGGAGGGGATAAAGCAGGAAGTGTGCAGGAAGGCAGAGGGCGAAACGATATGAGGGACCTGCTTCTGGCTCGCCAGCAGTTGGTCAGATGCAGCCAACAGCTGCGCTTTCCAGGAGTTTGCGTCTTCAGTGGACACTGCCTCAGCCTTCGCCTTTGCCTGCGCCTGAGCTTGCTCCTGTGCCTGCGCCAATTGGTCCTTTAGTGCCGCGCACTGCTTCTCCAGGTCGGCACACTGCGTCCGCAGTTTCTCCGCCTCTGCGGACGCCTCCTGCGACTGGCTACTGCGGACCTTCTCCATCTCCTCTTGTGCCTCCAAGAGCTTCTTGTCACGCTGCTCGCAGTCTGCCTTGAAAGCCTGTGTCTGCTCTTGAGCAGTGGTCAGCAGCTGCTGCATCTTCTCGGCGTCCTCGCTCTGGCAGACAGAGGTATGCGGACCAAAGGGAAAGGGAGAGATGGGCTTTTGACAGCAACTGGCTTGCCGCGCTGGTGACACAACAGCACATTGGATCACCTGCTGTTCAAAAGGGCAAGTAGCCGGACCCTTTGCTATTCTCAGGCCTTTGCGAATCTGTAGAAGCACACTCCACTTCGGCCACACTCGCTAGGACTGGTGCAACGCGCTGCGGTCAGCAGCTGATGCCACGGGTACTGCGCAAGCACCCACACCCAATGGTCTCGTCGGGCTATGCCTCTGGACACAGTTGACACTTCATCCCTAAAGATAGCAAAAAGAAATTCCCCGCTTGATTCGATCCCATCCTCCCTTTTCTCACTTGAAATGTGTTGAGGAATACGTTTCCTGGGGCATTTGGGGCCATTTTGTTTCGTGTCCTCTAGTCCCACGCATCCCAGTTCCCTGTTCTGGCGCGCCCGGATACGGCAGGGGAACTCTATTTGGGGACCCTTTCACCCAAAGTTCTGAGGTCTCGATGTAAGGTTTCATGTAGGGTTAATTCATGCACAAAAGGTGAAGGATTGTGTCTGCCTCGAAAGGCAGCTTCCATTTTGACATACAGTAGGGCTCCGAGCAGTGGGTGATTTTGAGGCTGGTTCCGGTAAAATCACCCAATAACGGGTCCTGTGCGCAGACTCCGCGCAACCTTCCCCTTAAGGCACGCTCGTTCTGTGCCAATTAATTGGCAAACAGATGGGGAAGAGATCTCCCACAATCTCAGCCCGCTGTTCAGGAACACCAGCTTTTATGTGACACCCCTTTGGAAGTGCAGGTGGTGGCTCACCAGGTGCCGGGGGTACAGCATGATGGCACGCACCTTCAGAGCAAGCGCTGTAATAGCCATTGCTTGCGGTCAATCAATCAAAAGTGAGGTTTTCATGTCAATCGTCGGTCGTATCCAATGCACCCAGCCTCCCATGCGATCATGCAACTCCTCTAGAAAAGGTTTTCAGTGACCAGATTTTCCTGTCCTTGGTTGATGCTGCTTGAAGCAGATCGATGCAAGATTATGCAGCAAAAATGCAGGAAAGTGCGAAACTATGCAGATCGCACAATCCCTCCGCAGCGTATGAGGGAGTGTCTGGCCTGCGCATCCTCTGCGCAGGCGACAGGCATAGCATCATGATCATAATATGATGATAGAGATGACATATGCAAAGTACAAAGCCAATGGGCCCAAAAAAGCACGTTTCTCACCTGGAATTCTCGACTGAGGGGAAAAATTGCGAGGCCAGGCTAGCCGCCCACTACTGCATCACTTGCACGTAACCTGTACAGCAACTGGAAGGGTGGGTTAAGCAGGCAGGCAGGCAGGCAGGCAGGCAGGACAGCACGAGGGAGGGAGACCTGCCGCTGCAGCTGCTCCTGCAGCGTGCTGAGAGTGGTCGTGACCTGCCCGTTCTTGTCTAGGGCCAGCTCCAGCTCCAACTGGCTGGCCTTGAGGGCCCGCTGCAGCTCCATGTTCTGTTCCCTCTGCCTCAAGGCTTCGTCCTTGTCCTCCTGCATGGTCGCGAGTTGCTGGATCAGCGTCGCTTGATCCCGCTGGAGGCACTCCACGTAAAGGCACTGGTCGTTCCAGCGCCGCTCGTCCGCGCTGTCTGCAAACTTGCTGACGGTGGCTTTCGGGTCCTCGGGCTCGTCCGGCACCTCGCAGATCATGTTCAGGACCTCGTTCTTGATTTTGCTCTTCTGCTTGCGCTCGTCCCACTGGCCCGTGAATTGGGCACCGCTCTCGAAGGTGAACGTCCCTGTGCCCAGGGGTTGGCCGGCTTTCCACTCTCCGATGTACTTCGCTTGCACGGGTTTGGTGATGGTCACCTCGAAGCGGCCCTGCGATCGCACAGCAGGGAACGTGAACGAGTTGCTGTCGGCAAAGTGGATGCGGGGGCTATGTGCAATATTTTGGCAAAATCCTTGAGAAGGTCTGGCAAGTCCAAGGTCCCGAGCCTTGGCTGCAGTATGGTCCAGCACTGCAGCGCACCCAGACATGTCTCCTCTTTCTGCACATCACTCAAATTGTGCCACAGCTGATCTTCGTATGACCCATGTTTCCTGCCTAACCTCTTGGGCGCCACGGATTTCAAATTATCATGAAGAACACTGGCATTTTCCGTGGGTTTGCTCATCCGCATTCATCTACGGGCTACACCAAACAGACTGTGTAGCCTTCCTACACTGCACATATCTGAATTCTTGATGACATGCAACAGCGACCCGGAGGTCCCGAGTGCGTCAACATTTTGGGGGCGGGGCTGGGGTGTTGGCACCAATTGGAAAACGAAGTTTTCCTCACTAAGTAGTCCCCAACCGAAGTGTCGCCTAATCTGTACCCATGCCAGTGTTCTCGAAGCACAAAGCGTGGGGATGTTTGGTTGAGGCACAGGGTTAGCAGCAGTGCTGAGTGCAAGGGTGAGGAGCAAATACCTCCATCTTTCCGCCCTTCCACTCACCTTTATACACTTCGCCTCCATCGTCGATGGTCATGACACCCTGGCCACTCCTCTTGTCTTCAAGCCACTGGCCTTCATACACGATGTTGTTGTACCGGTAAACCCCGTACCCATGCCGAAGGTCGTGCTGCCAACTGCCCTCGTACACGTACCCGTTGTTGAACTTGTACGTGCCCTTGCCGTGCATCGTGTCCTGGAACCAATCCCCATCGTACACGTCGCCATTCGCGAACGTCATAATTCCAGTGCCGCTCTTCTGATTGTGGTCATAAATCCCCTCGAATCGGTTGCCGTTGACGAAAGAATCTATACCCTGGGGCATGCAAATGGATCTTGTAGGTTCAGACATTGGAGATGCACATGGGCCTTGAGTATACGTGGGAGCAGGCGGAGGGCACAGACAGGCGCTAGAAAGGAGGCACAGACAGGGGACGGACACACACAGACACAGGCAAAGGGAGCTTACATGCAGGCACACAGTGCATGAACAGGGGCTTTCGCATGGGACAACATAATGTACACATGCCGCACACAGCTCGCTAACACAACGGCATTGGATATGGACACAGACATGGGGCATAGGCATAGACTTGGGGCATACCTTACCATGCTTCTGGTCATCCCACCAGCCGCCTTCGTACTGGTCTCCGTTGGGGAACGTGAGTGTGCCCTGCCCGTTCCGCATGTTGTTCTTCCACTCCCCCTCAAACGTCAAGCCGTCGACGCAAACCAGCTTGCCATGGCCATCCCTGCGGTCCTCCTTGAAGTGCCCTTCGTATTGGTTCCCGTTGGCATAGGTCGTCACACCTTTCCCATGCATTTTCCCCTCAAACCACTCCCCGATATACATGTCCCCACACACCCACCGGTACTCGCCAAACCCATGGCGCTTATCGTTCTCAAAGTGCCCAACGTAGGTGTTCCCGTTGGCGAACACGTATTGCCCTTGACCGTGCTTCTTGTCATTGAGGAACATGCCTTCGTACACATCGCCCCCTTGCCCGCCGTACGTGAAGATGGCATGGCCCGTCATGCGCCCCGCAACCCATTGCCCCTTGTATTGATTCCCGTTTGCCCAAGTTAGCGTCCCCTGGCCATCTCTGCGACCCTCTGAATCCGTTGCCCCTTCGTAGTGCTCCCCAGCGGAAGTGTTCAAGGCTCGAGCTTGGGCGGCTTCGTTCACCGCAGCTCTCGCTTGGATTCGAGCGGCATCGGCCATGACATCTGAATTAGGTTTCGTGACCGGGATTCCCTTCGGCTTATCATTACTCGTACCCTTGGGGGCATCGACGGCTTTGGCTGAGGGCTCGGCTTTGGCTGAGGTCTTCGGTGGAGGGGCCTTGGCATTGGCTGGGGTGGTCTTTTTGGCCGCGGGCTTCTTTACGAGGCTTTGCTTCTTCGCCGTGCCCACCATCTTCCAAGTGCTCACATGTATGGACAATCAAAGACGCAACATCTTTGGAAAGCACTCTAAAAGAAAAGGCCAATGCCAATCGGGTCGGATATCCGGTGCACATCTATCTTCGGGGTTGGAGGTTTTGAGATGTTGCCTTGCCTCCTCCCCGTCTCCTTCCCCCAAGCTAGGCACACACAAATGTTTGGGCAAAGGCTGCCCGAGATGTATGGGGAATGGCCCATCTCTTTCTTTGATGGGAAGTTGGATTTTACAAGAGGCTACATGCAAGGCAATTTCATTCCCAAGAACTTGAAGTTGCCTGAGCCCAAACCAGCCCCTAAACCTCGGGCAAAGGCATCTTCAAAGGCATCTTCAAGATCGATGCGGCCCAATAATTCATCATCGAGAGCTAGAGAGTGGGGAGTTTGACGAGAGACGAAGTGATGCTATGTGTTAGGTGGTCCAACCCCTCGTCACCCAACTTTGAGCCATGGATCACGAATCCCCCCCCCCCCCCTCACCGTGGATGCTCGTTGTAGTGCGGATGCCTGCTTGTCATAGCAGAAGGTTCAAGGGCGAGAGGCCAATGGGCGCCGCCACAGGCCAACGGAGCCAACCACCAAGGCCTTGTGCCAAACCCCCCCCCTTCCCCATTGCCTGGCACCGGCTCCAAGCCACGGTGGGCACCATATTTGGGTCGCAAGCAAAAGGCAACCACTACCCCCCCCGGCGCACATAATTCTTGACCACCATTGCAAATTCTCGTCCACCTTGAATGGAAAAGCAGCAAGGAGGAAAGAAGCTCGGAAGAATCAAGGGGACACGGTGTGACGCATGCAAGGTGGAACATGGTGAAAAAAGATGCCTTCTTCACTAAAGGGGGGGGGGGGTACACTTTTAACCCCCCTTTCCCTTTCGCTATTTTCTTGAGTAGCAAGCAATGGTAACCACACAAACGTAGCGGGTAGCACGAATACGCACTGCGGCACACACACATAAACGCTGCGCACGAATACTAACAAAGCAAAAAATGGCAAAAAGTAATAGGCATCTTCGAAGGTTCGATCTAAGACCCCTTGGCTTGTCTGCAGAAACACATTACACAGGGCCCACCCATATTTGAAAACTAGTTTCCCCACAAAAGACCTCTGAGAATGCAAGTAAAGTACACGCGTGACGAAAGTCAACGAAATCAACAAGGCGTACACTTCTGTAAGTGGTTGCCATCTTTCCTTTACGATGCACATTCCCATGATGAAGCAATCCTTTCGGCTTTCTTCTCCCTTCTCCCTTCTCTTCCTTCTTTTTGATGTGCACCAGCTTAGGTCTAAGCACAAGGCAAGAAATAAATTGGAAATTCCTGCATAAAAGGTGTTGAAGAAGTCAAAAAGTGATCTAATATGGTGATTGATAGAATGAGCACCTCCAAAACACAAGCAATGCAACAACATTAATCATCAAATGAATGCCAAACACCGATCGAAAATCATCTTTCCACATGTGTGTTGCCATAAACCAAAGAGGGAAATTATTATGCATGGTTGAAATGATCCGTGAGTGATCCATCCGCACATCACCTACCCCTTTTCCGCCCAACGTTTTGGATCAATCCGATCCGATCACTTACACCCATACCCCACGCTCCCCTCCACTGATTGCCACACCATGTATTAACCATCGTTTCTACACGCGGGGCAACGAAGAACCACTAAAAGAGCAACTTGTGCATGAAATGCACAAAAAAGCACAACGTTGCGGAATAATCACTTGAAGAAATGCCGCAACCCCAACCTCGAAGTTGATATGTTGCGCATAAAGATTGCCTAAAAGATGAATTCAAGTTCTGCCCAACAAGATGGGCTGCGCGTGATCATTGCCAACCTTTCCTTGCTTTGCCTTGTGTGCATGTGCATGCTGGTATACTTGTGTGCCTATCCGGATTGGTGTTGCACCACGACAAATCTTAAAAAAACCAACAAAAAGGATGTCGAGCATGAATTTCATATTGTAATTCCCTACATGGCGCGTAATCGTTCTACGCATAAACAAAGTGCTTGTAGCGTGTAGGTGTGGACCTCATGTCTAAGAGCATCTTCCATCTTGGGCAAAGAAACCGAATGCACGAGAAACAAGGCCTCCTTACGCATGGCCGAATGCGTTATCGCGTTTATGTCAAACGCAAAGCCAAAAAACGTGTATGCAACAGCAGACGACCAACCTAGGTGCCTTGCATTTGCTCGGCGCACAAACTAACGGCATTGGTCTCGTCATTCATCACCTCGCATGCATGGAACTTTGGCTCGACGAAAAGCGAAAGGACTAGTGGTCACGCCATTCGTATTGCCTGAAAAGTGGCCCCGAAACCAAATGGTGTGTGTACGAGGCGATACAATCCGCATCCGTGGGATCTCAAGACGCCGCAACGTGATTGTCACAACGAAAAATGTCATAGCTTAAAATGTAACCTGCAGTGCAATGTGCCCTTCTTTGACAACTTTGATCATCAAAGACCGCGTCGGGACAAGTGTCCTAAATGCCTCTAATGCCATGTCAAACGGACGGCCAAGGTTTCCAATACAACGCTCATCACCGTTTGTTTACGTGTGACTTCTTAAAATACCCTTTGCACGACATGTTTGACGAGTGATTTGGTGCTCGCAACGGTCAATTTTGGAAGAAACCTACGAAATAAGCAAGTTCAACCACAACCACCCACCATACTTCTCCCTCCCTCGTGTCCTCGACATTTTTCGTTGGTTGAATGCTAGAAGCCATGACACGCAAAGCTTGTGCTATGTGCCTCTTACAGGTAAATTTCGCACTCTTTTATTCCCACTCAGTCGGTGCGGCGCAACCACCAACGAGCTACTTGCCCCCCTAACGGCATCTCTACCGTCATCAACGTAATGCGTATGTTCCGTCTCATGCAACATATGGCTGCGATGCTTGTGAGGTGAGTGTGTGTCACGTAATGCGTGTCGTATGAATCGGATAGCAAAAATCCCGAATCCATCGACGTATCGTACGTGGGTTGGGTTAAATGGATCACATTAGGACGCATTGAATAGGCCCACCACGCAAATGCGCCAACGTGCCCAATTTGACCTCGTTCAACCCATACTTGCCTTCTGGATCATCTTTTTTGGTCACTGCTTTGCCTTCCAGCATGGCCGATTATTCAAATGTGTCTCTTCTCTATTGCATCAAATGGTATGGAACCCCTCGACCTTTCGTTGTATTTAGCCCCCCCCGCCCTCGGCAGACATGGTTCTGACTATCTCGGGAATCTCTTCTCTTCTCAGACCAATTGGGTGGTGTAATGATGGCGATAAGGATCCCTAACCTCCCAAATTAATTGACCGATAAGCGACCTATTTCAGGTTGCATGAGCTGCATCAATCATCCACAAGCTTCTATTGCCTACCAATTTTCTCTACTCTATGTGGTCATTCTCCATTTCCTAACGGCCTCTCCTTGAGACTTGTTTCAGGCTGCAGTCATACCAGAATGCCCGCTGGAGCACGCTCTTCGCCACCGCTGGTCACGAAGCGCGTCTGCCAGTGGTCAAGTGCGGAGTGCGAGTCCGCCCAAAAATAGCGGAGTTCCATCATGAGAACCGAAGAATCACTCGTGTTGCTAACATTCGCAACCAACTAACAAGTCAAAAACAACTAATGGTACACACAATGCATACCGCAATAAAATCGACACCCATAAGGTGTGAACTAGAGAGGCGGCATGCGCCCGGCAATTGTTCGAAAAGAGAAGAGACCCATTAAAGTCGCACGGAAAAGGTACAACCGTCCAAAAAATTACCATCGCAACGGTTAGTTTGTTCCACAGCGCTCTTAAACCGGAGGGGCCAAGGCCGTCTCCAACCGTACGCACTGGTCTGCCTGGTGAGTTGCAGGGATCGACCCCGCACATACACGGAATGGGCATGCCGCTCTGACCACTGAGCTACGATCACCAACCCAATAGTATCTTCCAGTTCATTTAAATTCCAGTATTTGTGCTCGGCGCAAGATAGACTACTCTTTCGTGTGCCGATTTTCACTTTTTATTTGACGAATGGTGTAAGTGTAGCCGTACTTCGGTATCCCCGTACTTCGGCTGCTGTCTGCCGGTGGCAGATGCGCTGGCGCGCCAGCGATCGCTGCGCGCGCAAACCCGCCTGAGAGAAGGTCCGAAGGACTCAGTGCCAGAAGGGCCAGAAGGACAAATTGCCATTGGGTTGCGGCGCCACTTAAGCCACTAAGTTTCTGGGTGTGCAAATGTGCACGATAACTGAAAGTGGCATTTCTTCGAAGCCCAACTTTGCACGAAGTCCTAAATTGTTTGTGTCCAATTTTAGTTTGCGATAACCGACCATTAAGAACAAGAATGAGCACACTTTTGCAAATGAGACTTCAATACTTTCGCTTGAATTTGCTCCTTTTGCTCTTCGTTGTGCTGTCAAAAGCACAGGTGTTGAAATTCGTGGTTGATCAAGAAAACGTTCTGGTGTCACCTTCCGCAAGACTGCTGTGGAGACAGCGTAACTCATGCCATCAATTGTTTGTTTTGCATGTTTCTTTGGCCGCTTGGTTGGCGGGACGAACTAGATTGTCTCACTTGCATGCCAGCATGCATAGAGCGGGAAGTGTTAACCTACACCGCGCTAGAGAGACGATTTGCAAAGAGGATTCCCACGATACAAAAAATACTTGATCCAATCACATCACGCCGTCATAGATAACTTCAAGTCCGTCCTTGCTTCTGCTATCATGCCCGGGACATGATTTGCTTGATGTGTTTGAACGTTGCCAGCAACAACGTACTCCCGAGTGTACGAATAGCAAGTGTGCGTGTCCATTGTACATGGTTACGGATTTCCGGCTTTGGGTATCCTGAACTTCCTTCGTTCCTTGAACCCCTTGTTGCATTCTATTCTCTTTGCGAGAATTGTGGTCTTGTTTAGAACAGACATACCAAGTTGCGCACCACATCAAATGGTCACGTTGCGCTTGGTTGGTCATTTTGATGCATTGATCGCGACCATGGAACACGGAAGATTGCTCCTAGTAGGTCGATTGATTTGGGAATTCATTGCGTGTTGTTTTTTCAAGAAACGAAAGCTTGGCCCCGACGAATCCAATCGAATGATTACCAATGCTTACCAATATTACTCCGTGATGTGCTTGCGATGAGGACGCTCCGCAATTTGCGACAACATAGGGAGCTCCGCAATTTGCGTGAAAAAAGCCGAGTACATTTTCGTGGAGGGCTCATGGTGGGTGTATTGCGGTGTGGAACACTTCCGTAGTGG
Organism: Eutreptiella sp. 'Long Island Sound 2002'; assembly: GCA_964036045.1. Lineage (NCBI taxonomy): Eukaryota > Euglenozoa > Euglenophyceae > Eutreptiales > Eutreptiaceae > Eutreptiella > Eutreptiella sp. 'Long Island Sound 2002'. The sequence continues at coordinate 42,402,711 of OZ038394.1, read as the reverse complement.
AAGATTTAGGGTTGGGACATTTTTTCCGGGGTGCGTCGAACTTAGGGTAATCGATAAGACAAAGAATGTTAACATGTGACGAAATCCAATCCTCTCCACGACCCTTGTGCCTTTTGCAATTTTTCCGTTAGCACGGTGTACTAGCCCCGACTTTGAAGTTCACCGCACGGCCCGGTTCCGAGACCACCTTTGAGAGTTGGCCCACGGGAATTCAACTTACGACACAACATGCGTGACATTCTTGCTTCCACATCGTATCGTGTTGCCCACAGCTCATCTTTGAGGATGCCCAAGCTCAAAGACGCGGTTGTGCGAATGCATATCAGATCAAGGTGTGCTCAATGCAAACAAACAAACAACCTGTCTTGCTTTTTTTGTTTGCGATTGCTAAGGCACCTTCTCGGTGTGAATTCTAACGTCGAGCTAGCGAGGGATTAATTGGGAGATGATATGAACCATGAAGTTGTTCCAATCCCGAAAAATATCAAGTGCGACGAAACGTTTTCCAACACAATCGCCACCTACGGAAACGCAAATCTTCTTCTTCCGTATTCGATGTTGTGTCAAAGGGGGGCTGCTGTCGGTCAATCTCAAAGCAAATAGAATCATGGGCACGTAGGGATCAAATTCGTGAAGATACTCACGGCCATGACAATTGCTTTTGTTGTCGTTGTTTGCTTTGCGTAGCATTGAACACGAAAGCACACGAAAACTTCAAACGGCATAGAGCATCTTTGGGGAAATCCAAGCTTTCATTTTACGGTTTGAGGTTCTCGACAACTGATCACGACAACGGTTCTTGCAAAAGGAACCGGCCCCTCGAAAAGCGTGTGTTGTGATCTTTTTGGCAATAGCCGCGGCAACGACGTGATACCAACCGAGCATCTTTCGTGCTTAGCGTCCACCCGTGTGGCCAGCAAATCAAAAAAATATGGACGAAGACGCGCGGCTCGCTCTTTGACGTGGCGTGGTGGCATCGACACTCGTATTTGACGACATCGCAACTCTAAGAAATCATTTTTTCGAATCCACAATCCCTATCGTGTTGTAGTCGTGTCCTATCGAAACGTAAGGAACTTTAGTTTTGCAGCCACGAAAGTGACGCAAGGTGAAAAAAACTATGCAACATTCTTTCCTCACACTCAAAGGAACAAGAGTGGGAGTAAATACGTCGGAGATGCAAAGACGAAAAAAAAAAAAAGTGGGAAGGCCGGGCTGACAAGTTGGTGCTAACACGACACCAAGCCGTCATCGACGAACATTCCACGCTCGGCTAAATAGACTTGGTTGTCGTTGTTGTGCATGATGTTTCCAGGAAGCCTCGTAAATGAACGGCTCATGAAGTGAAACCAAGGCCCCGATCTGTTGAGCCTTTGCTCGTTTTGTTGTGCATGGTGTACACATTTTCCGACCGACCGATTTACAAGTGTACAAGCGAAAAAAGGGTTCCTCACACTGGCAACGGAAGAAGGTTCCTTACATTTGCCACTGGTTCACACAACATTCTTGGCATCCGACGAAATGCCGCATCAAACCACCGAAACGAAAAATCCAAGCCTCACTTCCACGTTTGCCAACCGTAGTGAAAAGCACCACTAGAAGGGAATTGGTGTTCCAACAAAAATTGCGCCACATGTGGTTTGTGCCCTCGATCACGCATACGCCCAACATGGTTTGCAAACATCCACATGCCAACGCAGTATGGCGCAACCGTTTTGAGCCGACCGTTGGAGCTTTGCCCGTTGCCTCTTAGGCGGTGACCTGTTGGTCATGTCTGGGGATCGCTCCAGCCTCTTCACCCCTATCATGGCGTCGGAGTACCCCGCCCTCTACTACTCTTCCAACCTTCTCGCCAACAACGCCGGCCAACAACCCCCCAATGCGGCTCCAGACAGACCGGCAACTGCCCACCACACTAAGCGCCCGACGGCGATTTCCGTCCCCGACCGGCCGGCCTCTGCCTCTGCAAGGTCAGCGCCCGCTGCCTCGTCGAAGTACGAGCGACCTGCCGGGCCGCAGTTGGATCGGCATCCCCCGCCGACGTCCTCCACGTCGTCGGCCCCCGCCATGCCCTCCTCTTCATCCTCAAGCCCCCAATCTCTCCGTGGGACTCGGAAGGCTATCGTGCACGAGCGCGACAAATATGTTCGGCCGAAGACTGCGGGGTATCGAAGGTCCGTGGTGCACCACCGGCTGTAGGCATTGGGGCAATGAGGGTGAGAATAGCACATGACCGGCTGCTCGTATTTTCTCTAAACGCGACCTCAACTCACGACTTCGGCATTGGGTAAGCACACGTTGGCGAACGTTGCAAAAACGACGTTGTGGACATGAACCTCGAGGGCTCAACTGAGGGTTCTGTACGTGTCTTCCATCCTTCGTGTTGAAACCACAAACACGTTCACCAGTCATCAAGGGAGGTTACCCACACTGAAGCAGTTGTTCGTTTTGTCCTCTTGTGGACAATTGGCAGGCTGATATCATTGCCACCGCCTCAGCGCATCACAAAATTGTTTTCGCAGTTTGCGAATTCACCAAGTTCTGTCACTGTTGTGGCAACTGGAAGGGCAGACACGCAGGAGTGACGCTGAAGAAAGACGGGACAATGTTCACTGGAAGGGATATCCAGCAGTTACTGTCATGTTGGGGGCCCGGAAAGGACTGCCAGTATTTTCTTTCTGTGCAGCGCCAAAAAAGACCAACAAAACCACAAAAGTGACAACAAGATCGGAAGCATTATGACAACGAGAGCCGGTCCTGTATTCGAAATGATCGTCCGGTGCATTTTGCAGTGTTTAGCCATGCTCCGCGCTGTTCCCGCGCTCGCGTCTGCTCCCGTTCTTTGGCATTCTCAGGCCGAATGCCCATATGCTTGTCAACAACGCCGGGTCCTCTGCGGACCTCAAAACCAAGGGTCCGGCCCCCCTCCAGCCCGAGTTCGTGGAGGACTTCAGCGAGGAGGCCTTCCGGGAGATGTTTCCCTCCCCCACCAGCTCCTGCAGTTCCTCCTCGGGCGAGTGCAGTGACGACGAGCGCCTGTCATTAGAGGCCCCGGTCAAGGGCCGGCAGGTTGCAGTGGCGGTGCCTCTTCCCTCAGGTCGCTCTTTGCCTCTGATCTCCCTCCCAGAAAACAGCCCCCCGTGTTTACCCACATACGCGCATCCTCCGAAGTAATTTTAGCTTCCCAAACTGATGAGCTTTCCCTTGAAACCAGGCTCCGTCCCTGCCAACAGACTGATGCCTCACACTCAACAATATACAAATTCCAGAGTGCAGGCTCCTTGCCATGCGCTCCTTGTCATGGTCCTTCCCAGAACTGATCATGAGAAATAAAGTGGTGCACCTGGGGAGTAGGAGTAGGGTGCGTAGTGCAGCGCTGGTGGTCTTGGAGCCCAAGTTCGCTGGTGGAGCTCGCTCGCTCTCCACACCAGGCAAGCATGGGTTGACATGATTTCCCAGGCTAAGTTCCTGCTCTGATTTGGCTCTTTTATCCTCGCTCAGACAGACGCTCCAAGGGAAAGGAAGGGTGGGTAGGGAGGCAAGGATTGGCCAGGCAGGGCACCGCCACCTACAGAGGGAGAGGGTTCAAGGAATGAACAAGGGTAAACCGCGAGAGGCGCCGCCTGCTTCAGGCAGCAATCCCTCCAGCCGTCATGCCGAACCCCCCCGCTACCAAGCACACAAGATTGTTGCAGGACTGAGGACCAGGGGCATGCCCAACCCCCTTAAAAAAGTGGGCTAAGCGAACTACGCACTCAGAACCCCCCCCCCCCAATCCCATCTAGGCAAAAATGGTGGACGCAACCTCTCCTTTCTTGGCTCCCTCCAGTCAGGAAGGGGGGGCAAATGGGAACAAGGCCGCCCCACACACGGTGGTGAGACGAGCCCCAACAGGACATTGAGCGATGCACAGGGGGGCCACAAGGAGCAAGCACCGCAGCAACCACCAAATGCGGCGGACGCCAAGCGGGCCATCAGCAACCAGGCCCCCCCATCCCCCCACGAGGTGCCCACCAACTTCACAAGGGCGGGGGCCGTGCCCCGCGCACCAGGGGGGTGCCCGCCACGGGGATGGCAACAGGGCTGTGACTAGCCCACCGTGCGCAGGACAGTCAACGTCGTGCGGAGACGTGAAATCCTGGGGGGGGGGGGACAGGAATAGGTGCGCACAAGGGGCACACAGGAGCACCAGCGGACAGGGGGAGGAGCAACACAGCCACACAGACCGCAGGAGCCACACCAGGAGGGACAAGGGTGAGTGCAGCAGACAAGAAGGAGGGGGGCAGCGAGGCAGGGAAGGCAACTAGGACAGCGGGAACAGGGAACCAGAAAGCAGAGGATGGGAGAGCATGCGCATGGGGGGCAGCGACAACACAGGGGATGGCCTGGCCAGCGAGCCCCGTCGCTACCGGGTGCCAGGGCAACCCCTGCTCAACTGGCATCAGGTGGAGGGTGTCTCCCGCAGCCCAGATGGGCTGTTTGTGCAAGGAAAGGAGGGGGAGCCCACCAGGGGCAGACCAGCCGTGAGGGGGAAAGGGACGACAAGGGGCCCCCAGCCCACACCCCACACACACCCGCAACCCACCCAGGGGCGCCCAGGTCCCCCCCACCCCACCCATGGTCCCCCAGGCCGACCCAGTGTACCCCTGCACCACCATTTCGCACAACAGGAACAGTGGTCGTTGAGGAGACCCAGTGACCCCACAGGGGGGTGGACTGGGAAATCAGACTTTCAGTGGGCCAGCAGGGCCCCTGAGGAGTTACGTGCAATGGTGAGTGCGCGCAGGGAATGGGGCACCCAGAGGGCCAACCCTGGGGCCCCTGCAGCGCAAAGTCTTTGTCTGCCTGTGCCCAGGGGACCCAGCACCCAGTGGGCCACCAGTGGGGCCCCTCTCCTGCTGGTGTCGTTTCTGCGTTCGGGCCCCCTGCGGCACAGAGCTGTTGTTCGTCTGCGCCCAGGGTATCCAGTACCCAGTGAGCCACCGCTGGGGCCCCTGAGGCACCCTGTGGAAAGGATTGGTGGGCCAGGCAAGGGAAGGAACCTCCGACAAAACCGGGGTGGGCAGAACCAAGGACAACGGTGCGGTCACAGTGCAGCGTAAATCACCCGGGACACCATGCAAATCACCCTGGACACCATGCAGGTGCGCATGCCACCTGTGTCAACCATAACCAACAAGGAACACGCCCTGCGCATGCGCGACCCACGGAGTGGGGCGCGTATGTGGTGGATGGCCGAGACAACGCGTGGAGGAGCAGCACCGGCCGCAGCGGCCGACAGAAATCAGCGACCCGACGCTATATGCGAAGGAATGGCCGACTGTCCAGGGCCCTGTAAAGAAACAACAACCAGACGGAATGTCACACAGGGAGCAGGTATCTTTTTTCAGACAGCACCTCAAGCTCTGACAATGATAGCACAAGATCTGATTCTCATTCAATGGATTCATCTGATGTATCTTCTTTGACATCTGCATCAGATCAAGTCCCTGCCACCCCATCCCATACCTTCCCCTCCCAATTTAGCCCCTGTCAACGACTGCCCACTCCACAGCGCGCACTGCTAAGCGCCATGGTGCGCTGCCAGTCCAGTGGAAGCCGCAGGAGTCCCCAGAGGCCATGCCCTCAGAGCGGTCTGTGAGTACAGATACTGGCACGGACGCTGTGAGTGCTGAGGTATGCGTCCGTCAGTCAATCGTACAGGGCCCTATTTAGAATCTGGATTTCTACTGAGACCCTGACTGGCATTCTTTGATGAGCTGCGGGTTTTGATCAAAGGCAAAGGGACAGTATGCGAAGTGACGTTGTGCAATATCTTCAACTCTTCTCCACGATTCCGAGGGATGCTTTGTCTGTATATAGGAAAATGGGGGTTGTGTTGGAAGCAAGGAGGTGTTGAAAGCCCTGAGTTTGATCTGTTGGGCTCGGACAGGGCATGAAATTACATGTGGCTTGCGACCATAGAGAGTGTTGTTCTCAATGCTCTTGCCTTTCCAGTCACTACAAAGTGTTGTTGAGGGTGCTTTTCGTGCCATGAAAGGTTTGTTGACCTATGATCATAGTTTTATGTCGCCTGCCTTCATCATTGCTGACAATATCGTGTTTCCAGGTGGGCACTGTAGCTGTAAGCGCAAAATTGTACTGCCCAAATCTTGCTTCGTGTTATTTGCATGCTGCCTTGTCCAAAGGTCCAGGGGCCCTTGTGCAGTGAAGTATACACAGTCCCACCGTTGACCTGATTTCTGCTTGTTTTACTGTGGTTTACCCCAGCCCGAATCAGGGGACCCCCCCCCCTTTTCCCATCTGATACCGAGGCCTGGTGCCAAACCCCCCCCCTCTTGATTTTTTGAAACCACCTGCCAAGAATTGAGAAAGCCGACTTGCAACTGGGGCCTAACCCCCCACCCCCCTGGCATGCCCCATATTGGATCTTCTCAGTCAGCTGACCTGCAGTGAGTTGGTCCAGTTGGAAGTTTGGGATGAGTCCTAATGCTGGGTTCAATTGGGGTTGTCAGGTTTATCAAGGTTTGTTAGGTTTGTCAATACCTTTGTTATTTTTTCTTAGAATGCAACGTCGACACCCACCCTTCTGGCATTGGCGGTTGGTGGCCAATTACCGTCAGTTGGCTGCTGACGTTGATGGATCGCCAGCCACCATCAATTTGGGCTTTTTTTCAAACAAATAATTTGGCAGTGAGCATACCCTAGCGTCTCTTGTTTGTATGTTCAGGCCCTTACCGAAGAGGACAGCAACATAAGTATGCCCTTTTGCCAATCTGCTGAATTTCTCCCCTGCGGAAGGTGGGTGCCATTTGTGTGGCATTGATCTTTTTGCTTCGTGGGGTCCGGGTTTATGCTGCCTGTTTGTTGATGCCCTGATGATAATCTTGACGCCAATTCAAATTCATCTACCGTGCCAATCCTAACTATTTGCGGAAATAATTAATTCCCGGTCCAACGTGTTGTTTTGCCGCAAAAAAAAACGCAAAAAAAATATTAATTTTTGGCTTTGTGCCCTTCGCAAAAATGGGTTCCGCAAAAAAAATTGCAAAAAAATTTTTTTTGCCCCAGCCCCCCTTTGCAGAAATACCACAATTGCGGGACGGATGCTGTGTTTGCCCCACTGCTTGTTGCCCCACCCCCCCACCCTTCTGTTTCTCAGACCCCATTCTGCTCCTTGCTGTGCTGTCAGACAATGTATTATGAAGCAGGGTACCCACGAGCGTCAGGTATTGTGTGAGCACGTTGGGCATATTTGAATTTGGATATTGGTGTGCCCCAAAGCAGATAAAGGGGCTAGTTCTCGCAGACCCGGATACTTGCTTTTTGATGTTGCTGTGCCCCAAAGCAGATAATGGGGCTAGTTCTGTCCAGCTGGGGTCCATCGTTATTTGATTTTGGATATTGTTGTACCGCAAGTTGTACCACCCCAGTGCAATCCCAGAGTCCAAGGTACCCCAGGCCCTTCGCAAAAATGGGTTCCGCAAAAAAAAACGCAAAAATAAAAAAACTTTTGTCTCAATACGCTCCGCAAAAATGGGTTCCGCAGAAAAAAATCGCAAAAAAAATTTTTTTTTCCCCTGTTTTAAGTGTTGCCGCAAAATTTTGCTGAAATAAAATTCGAAACACCCAACGCAAAACTTAGGATTCCGCAAATAGTTAGGATTGGCACGGTACTGCGTGTGCACCATTTCAGCCACATTAAGATTCAAACTTGATGTGGTGTTATCCTGCTACTGATTGTCTATGCATCTTCATAGGTGCATCTAACACACGCGTCAATTCACATTTGCATGCAACTCAAGTGTAAAAATATGCCTCCATTTGTCATCCAGTTTATGCTTCTGTTATCCTCTTCCTCCGTTGCAGCGAATCTGCAATCCCATTTGAGTAAAATTTCTGATTTTGGGGTGCACAAGTGTGCCTTGTCACCTTTCATCTAATTCGGGGAATGATACCCATTGGGTACCTCTTCGCCCTCACATTTTGGCCGGTCTCAAACATTTGCTCACCGGTGCCTTGCTGTCTGAAGATATGTAAGATTGTTCTTTCCGAATTTTTATGAAGCATCCATGTTTTACAACATGCTTGGCTATTCCTAAACGTTTTTCAACCAAAGGAAAACCGCAATACATTTGTTTCAAGACGAGGGTAATTCAGGAGTCGTAGTGTTCTGTAAATGTTCCAAAGGCCCCAACTCAAATTTCAGCTTGTTATAGATGGTTTTATGCCCGTTGCGACATGACTTTCACATGCCTTGATCTGTTTTTGCATTCGGACGGTTTCTTGATCTGCTCTTTAACTGTTCCATTCTAGTTTTGCTTTCTTGGTAACCGGCACGTCTAACTCATCTTCATTACGCCGAGACTCGGCTCATTGTGCATTTTCTGTGAACTGTCGCTTTGCACATAATGGACAGCATTTGTCCGCTCCCAGATGAATTCAGTACGTCAATAAGGATCCCTGGATTGCTGATCTGTGCACAGCCTGGAGCTTTTCTGCTCTCTGCTGCAGTTGAAGGAGAGGGTTTGCTCCTGCAAAAATTGTACAGGGACGAATGTGGCATGCCAAAAAGTTGCAACTGCGTTCTAGGGAAAGGTCAACCAAATTATTGTCTGTGTATTTATTACACAACACTGCTGAATAATCCTCGGCCAATCACTGTCATGACGGCCATTGATGGTCTCAGCTGAGCTGCACTGTGCAGGCACAAAGTTTTTCTGTCGCCATGAGTGGCAGTGAATGGCGGTGTGTGCGATTTTCTGCTGAGATGCGTCGTGTTGCGGCGATAGGCGGTGACTGGCCGTTTGGGGTAGAGAATGCCAGTGTATGGGGCAGCTGCTTTGTGGCATGGCGTTCCAGTGAGTGGCAGTACATTGCCATTGGTGAAAGATGAGGTGCATTGAGACACAAATGCGGAGTGCTGCTGAGTTGCTGCTGCTCTGAGTGGCGGCAGGTAATCAGTGGCTCTGCAAGCTGCTGGATCCGCAACAGCCACCATGAGAAGGACCCGGGTCCCAAATCACACACCCCAACGCTGCATCCCTGATTTTAGGTACTCCGGTGCCCCCACTCAACGTCAATTCCCCTCGGCAGACGAAACGAACGTCACGTGATATCGGTATGTGTGCAGTATGATATCGGTATGCGGTGGGGCCTAGTTTCCTGGATGGTATTTGCTAAATTTGCCCGTTCCCCTATGTAAGATCTCGTTGGTCCTGGTACCTTGGTTGTCCGTGGATGTGTTGTCGATGCTGGTTAGCTTGTCATTCAGGGGGACACTCGACCGTGTCCAGCTCCGGTGAAACAAAGAGGTCTGTGTGTAGGGGTGCTCGCATGAAGTGAAATTTGAGGCGGGATTTGAGGTTTTTTTGGGGGACAACAGGATGGTACCACCACCCGGCGCCATATCTTCCCAGAGACTCAAGTGAATCTTTGGCGCTTTCGCCTGTGGAAAACAGTCATAGTTTGTGGCCCGCTGCTCTGAACACTCAGAACTGCAGCATATGGGGGCCCCATGTTTGTGCCATCAGCCTGGCTTTGAACTTGGTGTGGGAACATGTTTGTGTCGTCAGGAACACGGTTGAGTCGGGTTCGAACCGTCAGGCCTGGTGTTATGTACTTCATCGCAGAGTTGGTGCAACCAGAGGGGTCCAGTGAGATTATCCCCCCCTTTTGGAATCCAGGGAGGACCAGAGGGTTTTGACAACCAGGAACAGGAAGCAGCAAGCACGAGATGGGAAAATTCGGCCGTAGTGACTCGGATTTTGCCCAAGAGGTCAGTTCTGGTGCGGGGTGTGTTTTTTCACCATTTAGGGTACATATAATGTGTGATGTGGGGCCACATGTATTTGAAGCAATCTAACCAATGAAAAAACACTGTGACTCCCTGTTTCCTGTTTCCAACTGTTGGGCCCCATTGTGGGTGGCCATAATACCACAGAAACTAGTTTTTTGGATTTTTCCATTCTTGAGCTGTTGAAGTTGGAAACCACTGGAGCAGTTTGTACAGCAGCTTCTGCAATGGGCCTTTTCCAAGGCGTTTTGGGACTTTGCAGCGACAAAAACGGGGCAAATGTGGGCAATCATGGTCCGAAAACGATGTTTGAAACACAAGAGATGGTCCCCGATCACAACTGCAAAGCATCATCTTTCACCAAACCACCCCGCCTCAGTTGACCCATGTAACCCTGGCTGTGCATGCGCACAATGCGCCGCTACTGGTAAAGGGTGCTTATGGTGCTGAGAGGTCTTCGAGCACGGTGGTTGCATCATCATCCATCAATACACGGTGTCCAAAGCGGCCGAAAATGGTCAACTCCTGAGACAACGTGTCATTTTAGGGTCACCTGGGGCGCCGAATGCACCCGCCAATGAAGCATAATTTACAGCGCGTTTGTTTTTGCGTGTTTGTCACGGTATTTGGCCAGTTGGTGCTGGTGGGTTCAAAGGGCCAGGGCTGGTGTACAAACTGCAAGAGCAGTCTTGAGCATCAATAGCTCAAAACTCGAAATGTGCAAAACCAGCATATCAATGATTGTGACCATTCGCGCGGAATAAAAAACACTCATGCAGCATGCTTTCCATCCTCTTGCTGTGTTTTTCATCCTATTTGGCCATTAGTTGCTTGCAGAGCCCAGTGCCCATACAGTCACAGCTGTGGTCTCAGTTGCCTGAACATGCACAGTTGGGGCCCTGAACGGCTAAAGTGCTGATTGGACATCGTCTGCCGTGCCTGAACACGGCGCACCCAGTGCTTTCCCCCCCTTGCTCTTGCCCTCCCACGTCACATACGCCGTTTTTTCTCAGGGGCCTGCCAGCTCCCCATACCGAGCCTGCCTGGGCCCCGTGACCTCGTTCACCCCGAGGCTGTGTGGGGCGGTCTGCCTGGCACTGCCCTCACTGCGAAGCAGGCCAAGCACATTGCCCTTACCACCCTCTCCCCGCATTACGCCCACCTCGGTGGCTATGGGAGCCGTTCTGAGGGGGACATCGCACACCGCCGGCGACAGGTTGGAATCCCCCCGCCCCGAGCCTTTTGCGGGGCCCACGAGTCTCTCTTGTGTGTTGCATCTCGTGAACAGGGCAGGGTCAATTGCATGCTGCAGAGGTGCTGCGTTTTGGGGCGGGGCAGGGCGACTGTGCCTTGGTTTCAGTGCCTCGTGTCCGCGTGAGCCAATGTAAAATGAGGCGTGGGGCCCAGCCTCTGGAATTCCAGCCCCAAGAAAGGGAAGCTATGAGTGGTGGGGGGACTGAGGCAGAGTCCCTTTTGACAACGGAACATCCCCAGGGGGGTGGGTCCAGCTCCATCCACCAAACACCCCGTCTCCAATCCCCCCCCCTCTTGTCAAGTGAGGTACTCTGGGCTGGGCGCGTTTTGGTGCTCACTTACAACCGATACCCATTCCCGATCCCTGTTCTCTCATCCCCACCCATTGTACCTGTGGCCCTTGGTAAGCAAGCCCTCGCTCGCTCTCGTCAGATTTCATTTGTGGTTCGTATGTATGTTTGCCATGATTTTTGGCTGAATCAAAGCAGCAGAGGGTGGCAGCGCAACGTTGCGAGGCAGCTTATTGTTTTGGTGGTCAGCGTTGAGCCAGAGAGACGACGGGTCTGACGAGTGAGGGAGACGGTGCCATCAGGGCCCATGGCACTCCTCAGGTGGTGGGGGGCAGTTGTTTGAGCTTCCACATTGTATTCTGACGGGCAAACGGTCCGTAGGTGTTTGTCAACAATGAACCCTGTTTTTTGCACGTTCACGTACAGTTTCAGCTGTGCATGGGAGCCCACCACGCCAGTCGGACCAATCCGCCTTGTAGGGACGGTGCAAACGGCAAAAAAGAGCTCGAGCCAGGGGCCACTATGAACTCCGGCGCCCAAAATTTTTTTCGCGGGGCCCAAAGGTGTCAAAATAAGCCTGTTGGGTCAAAAATGGTTGGAGCTGTAGTTGTGGCACTTCGGACCAACTGATGCGGATAAGGCAGGCTGCATCAGGTGTGTGTGCTTGTGGTGTGTGAGATGCAGGTGTGAGGGGGTCAGCCATTTATGCCGTGTAACCACCGCCCAACCGGTTTTCTGCACTGCTGAGAACCACCCACCAGGGGTGGATCTGAAAAGGGGGGTTCCCCCTGCCCGGTCCCCCCTGCCCAGAGCCGCCCCCCTCCGTTGACAATTTACCCCATTTTGGGTACGTAAATGGGGTGCCCCAGCATGGTGCCCCGATAGGGTACTGCAACAGGGTATCCCAGTAGGGTACCCCTAGACCTGGACCGACATGGCGCTATAGGGGACCCGGCCCCAAAATTTAACAAAAAGTACAAATGGAACCAGCACAATGAGGGGGTCCAAAAAAGTCATCGCCTGGTATTCAGTGAAAACTGGTCGTTCTTCTAGGGGGATGCACCCTTGGGAAGGCACACCAGTGAGGCCAGGGCCCGGACATAGCACGCCCCAAAGATGGGACCAATGGGAGACAATCCAGGGCCCCGTGACACCCCTAAGCCAAAAGGCAGAATGGAGGATGTATGGTTGTAGAATCAATAATGACTCTAGGATGGTTTTCTTTCGGCGATCTTGTATCAATTGGGCAGTGCCCATGTGCCTGCTGCCAGTTCCGTGTATTTGATGCAGATGCCTAACGTTTTATTTACGCGTGTACGGGGGTATCAGTATCCCTCCGGTCGTACTTATGAACACCCCCCCATAGGCGTGTCTTGCTGTCCCCATTGTTGATGCCCTCAGAGAGAAACCACTCTGCGATTGCTAGCCTCCCATGCTGGTGGAGGTTTGTGTCCGTGCTCGTTATTGTATCTCCACTTTTTTGTACCGTAGGCTCCATGGCTCTCACTGTGCTAGTAGTAGTAGTGCTAGTAGTAGTAGTGAAGTAGTTCCGTCAGTCGATGTTTCTAACGGCGAGGTCATTGTTTATATTAGGTTTGTGGGCTTCCCACCTGCAGAGACTATTCTTGAGGTCAACCCCGTGTCCGATCCAGTCAGGCTGCGACGCAGGATTGTGCCAGGCATGTCTGATACAGAGTCCGACCGCCGCCTTCGGCGCAAACGCGCGAGACGTTCGCAGTCACCGTGGCCGGAGTCTTCAGACTCGGAGCCTCAATCAGATATGACGCGTCTACGCTAGCTAGCCACTTATAGGACCCTTACTGGCCCCCAGGACAAAGAGTTGCACACTGGACAGTCGCCGAAGTGCCGGAATCCAACTGGAAACGGTGTCACTAGCCCATTTGGCCAAGGCCAGTGCCAAATCCCGGGCTGCTGGATCATCCACGCGGATATCGGACAATGTGGTGGCAAGGTAACACAGCACAGAGGCCGGATACCATGGCCCAAGGTGGGAAGGCAGGATATGTGGGGGCAAAGACACCCCCACTGTTCGCGCTACCCACACCGATGCGGTCCGCCATTATTGGACACCGAAGGCGCAGTCTGGCGCGAAAAAACCCGACCGAGCACACCAGTACCGACTCCCCACGACCCCCACCACCCCCGGAGGTGAAGCCATATGCTGGTGCGCGTCCGTCCTGTAGGTTGCACTCCGAACGGGCATACCTGCCGGCACGGGCTACTACAGCGGGGGGCTATGATCTGTGTGCCCCAATTTCCTTTCGGGTTCCTCCCCATGGAGTGCGTTGGGTTGCGCTGGAGTGTGCGCTGGAGATTCCTCCAGCGCACGTGGTGGGGCTTATTTTGCCTCGATCGGGCTGGCTTTGCGTTTTAATGTGGAAACCACGCCGGTGTGATCGACAGCTATTACCGCGGCGCCATCTCTGTCCTCCTGCGCAACTTTGGGTTGCTGGAGTTTTGCGCTGGACCTGGTTTCAGGGTGGCACAGCTTGTTATTGTGCCGTGTATTTCGGGGCCGTTTCGTCAAGTTGATGTCCTATCCGGTACTGCCCGTGGCTCGCGTGGGTGGGGGTCTACGGGGTTGGAGTGGCTGCCTGAGCGGGCATCGCGTGCAGTTTTGCGTACTCCGCTGCCTGAACCCGCCGCGGCTGTGCCGTATGATGTGGACCTTGTGCCTGGCCCCATGGTCCGGCGTCGCGTGCTTGTTTGTTTTCCTTGTGGCATGCCAGGGGCTTGTGGCATGTGGCTTCGTATTGCCGAGCTGGGTCGGCTTAGGTTGAGGTTGGTCTGCATTTTCGGTGCTCTCTATGTTCTGTGTGCACTCTGTGCTCTGTTTTTTCAGTGCCCCTGGGCAGGGGCCACCCCTCAATGATGAATGAGCCATGGATTGGGTACCGTTCGAGTGATGGATCAGTTTTGGGGATGGATTCAGCCGTGGATTGGGGACCATGTGATGGATCAGTTTTGGCATTGGTGTTACCATTGGTGCAGAGCTCCTATCTGATGGTGAGAGGTTGCTGAATCCATGGGTTGCTGCCTATCTGGCTTATGAGCTAGCACCCGGAACATCCTTCCTTACCCCCCCATTAGCAAGTGGTCACCACTCCCTGCAGGCCTCTTCTAGCGTCATGCCGTATATTTGTGCCGTGCCAGCCCCACAACGCCTACACATCCACACTGCCACGGCCTATTGCCTAATCACCATCAGCCGTGCGCCCACCGGTGTCCATATCCGCATCCGCATTCGTCCCCGCAGCAACCGACCACACAACCGCCGACCAGATATCGATCTACAGGGATTGTATTGAACCCCCCTAGGAACCCCCCTGCCTTGTTCCGTTGTGACACGTGGCGGCGGACCGTGGTCGTGTCGACTCTTTGATTGCCGGGATCGAACTGTGAATATCTGCTTCCTTTTGTTGGCCGTGCATTCGGTTTCGGCATGACTGGCGCTTCATGCATTGTGGTGTAAATATTGTACATATGCCTCTGCATCCGTCTGGTGTGATTGACGAGTTCGAGCAGACCCGGATTTATTTGGTATACAATTCAATTCGGCGGCACTTTTGTTCAATTCAGTTCGGCGGAACTTCTTCTTGGTGGTGTATGCGAGTGGGCTAGCCGCCGGCTTGATCATCTGGTGACAGTTTTTAAGTGCCTGGGCTTTTTATTGTCCTGATTGCCATGTGTAATTTTGTGTTTTCACACGGGGCCTGCTTTTGGGCCTCCTTGGCAGTTACCAGTGAGCTCTGTCGTGATTGTGGTCATGGATGGGTACGTAGTAGCGCCAGCGAAGGCGCCAAGCATTTCAGTTTCGCCGGGGGATACGTGCATGGCTCCTTCTGTCGTGTACATATTGTATATGTATGCTTGGTCTTGTCTTTCCTGGTTTGGGGTGATTTTGCCGCCTTGCTGGCTATTTTCGGAGAGTCCGCCTGTGGCGTAGACAGTCTATTCGTGCTTGGACCAAGCGATTGTCCTTTTTGGGCTTGTTAGGAGGGTGTCGGTTGGTCGGTTGTGGCTCATTCTGTCGTGTACATATTGTATATATATGCCTGATCTTGTCTTTATTGCTTTGAATTTGGGTTGTTTTCGCCGCCTTGCTGACTTTTTTCGGAGAGTCCGCCTGGGGCGTAGACAGTTTGTTCGTGCTTGGACCAGGCGACTGTCCTTTTTGGGCTTGTTAGAAGGGTGTCAGTTTTGCCCTCTTTCGGCGTTTCTCAGATTGACTGTGTGGCGTGTACTGTTTCCTGAATCTGATCAGGGCATGGTTTGGCACTCCTGGGTGCGTTTACATGCCTTTTGACCCAATTTGATTGGTTTGCTGCGGATCATGGCTTTTGAGTGAGTTTGATCGCAGGTCTACTCCAGTGTGCAGCGTCACTGTCCTGGCTGACGAGGCTAGGGTTTGATTTGGTCAGGCTCATACCACAAGTGTGTCCCCAATGGAGCTGGTGACCGCAGCCATATATCTGCCCCTCTGGCCCGGTACACTTTGTTTTTGTTGAAGTACATGTGGATGGAATCTGTGGGTGTTTCCCTTTTCTTCGTATGCTAGACAGTAAACCAGAGCACTGGATTGGACGTAGTGTGTGCATATTTTTGTGCTGTGTTGCCTGTATGATGTGCATCTGCATTCATTTTGAATCTGGTTTTGCACAGGGAACCACCAACCAATGATTGTCCACAGTAGGATTTCAGGCCAACAAGCAAAACGAGCGCATAGCAAGTATAGCTCGGCCATGAAATCCCAATTAGGACAGTCAATGAAGGTGGGCCAACGTGGAAAATCACAAAGAGGATATCCTATCACATCCTCAAAGAGATTTTACAGACAGGCCCCGTAAGCAACCAATAGCTTAATGTACATAGCAACCACTGTGTAGCATAGATGGAACTGGACTTGGCAGTGCCATACATTATTTCAAAAAAAAAAAAGGCAGAATGCCCTCCTTAGTGTAAGTTCCTCTGGCATGCTGAGCCGGTGGGGGGGGGGGGGCGGGGTTGTATTTGTCAGCCAACCTCCTCCTTCAGCTTCCTTAGCCCTCTCTTGGTATATTATTCCCCTCTCTCTTCCCCCCTTGTCTCACCTCTTGTGTCTTGCACAGCCACTGCACCTGCAGCAGAAGGCAGATGTTCAGCCCATGGAGTGGATCCAGAAGCAGGAGGAGCGCATACACCGACTGCAGGACATCATCCAGCACAAGAATGGCAAGATCATGGCGCTCAACAAAATCGTCAAGGGGCAGGCAAAGAAGGACAAGAAAGTCAGGTGCGGCACATGCTGTCACTAATTGTGTTTTGCTCAGGGCCCAGGTCCCAAGCATGGTCTCGCTCTCTTTATGGGCCTTCAGGCCTGCACCACAAACTCAAGCGAAAGGGCGACACAAATGGACAAATCCGGACGTTCGCTGTCATTTTTCTGCACTTTTTATGGGCCCCCTCCATCCTGGGGCGGGTGACTGTGTGGGTTTGGGTCATCCTCTGCGATCTTCTGCAATGTTTGGTGCAATGCACATGACACCCAAATTGTGCACATTTTCTTGGGCTGCCGGGTTTCGTGGACTGCCATAGGCCGAGCGTCATGATATTACGGCCCAAAAGCCGTCAGTCTTTGTAGGGAGGAAAAATGGCAGCATGCCTTGTTTACACCCGTTGCCCCTGTGGCGAAGCCAGGCGTGTGCCCTGCGTATAAGCAACAGCAGCAGTATGTCATGAGTTGGCGAATCGCTTCGGCTTCCCGGTTTGTCCACATCAGATTCGCGAATTGAACGTAACAAAGGCGCTGCTTGGGGCTTTTCTTTTGGGGCTTTTGTTTGGAGAGACATACGCTTTCAGGGGGCCACTCCTCTCCATCACAACCCTGGCATCGCACGCTGCCCTCTCTGTCCTGCTCTTCTGTGGCAGTTCGGGCTCCCCAGACCACAGTGACGAAATCTCTCCGGCCCATCCTAGCAGCAGTTCTGCAGCTTTGGACACAGGAGGGCATGGCAGCCACTACGGCAGCTTGGAGGTGACAGACGACATTGACGATGCAAAGTGGTTTTTGCAGGGGGGCGCCCGGGAGTCCACAGGTGTGCCTTCAAGTGTAGTGGTCATCAGAAGGGCATTCGTGGGGCAGTGTCACGCAAGGTTGCGCGTTTATCCGGAGGCATTCCACCTTTGTTGATGACAGTTTGAGAGGGAATGCTAATCCTGCAGCACCTACAGCGTGCAGTTTGGGTAATACCCCAGAACGCACGCAGAATAGTGGTGCATACGTACACACACTTGTACATACCGCATACCCCCATACACCATTTTTCCTCCTATTTTATTGCTACATTCTCTTTTTCCGTACAAAATATGGTGTGGGCCCCCAAGATGGTAGTGGTCAAGTCACATTGGGTTGGTGGGATTGCTTGCAGCGTGCAAAGCGCCACATGCATTTTGGGAGAAGTTGGGCCCCACCTCAAAGATCGCAAGAAGGGGGAGGTGATCCTACTTGATGGTGGTTTCCCTGGAAGAAAGCATGGTATTATACCATATCCCTTAGGCGCAGATTTCCCTTTTAACGCCTAGGATATCCGAAGCCAAAAGAACAAGGATCATTGAAGATGGCAAGCCGACTAAAGCAATGGACACTCCTTCATTTGTGGCTGTGGAGAGCATCCATTTGCCCAATTGTACACCTAGGCTGTGTGCCGCGACCCGAGCACGAAGTTGGGGACAAATTGGGAGGAGTCTCTCATCTGTAGAGAGCGATGCTGTCAACACATCAACGTGCATGGAAATTTTTTGTTCTGGTGTATGTTTCCCAGACAGTGTGGCTCGCCCGCAGCACGCAGTAAGCAATCCCAGGAGAATGATGAGTAGCAAACGTACAAGCGGAAGGCGGAGCACACGTGCCACCCATCTGCTCATGTTCTGGCTGATATCGGCTGCATCAAAAATCCTGACCTTTCTGGAAGGACAGGGTCGCTATTTGTTGAAAAAACAGAGAAATGTTGTCCCATTCCTGGCCAATCGTGGTCACCGGCAACTTCTCGCCAGTCATCGACTGCAGGTGAGTCAACCGCCAACCACCATCGGTTATGCGGCAACCGCCGTGGGGTGTTTGCCAACCGGCGTCGGTTCACGCTCCTGTATCATTGCAGCACTCATGCTACTCATTAGTGGCAAAGAAAAAGTCCCTTGTAGTCTTGTACACTGTGGTTTTGGCTGCCGCTGCATTTCCAACCGCCATTGATAACCCTCGGAAACTGGTCGGTGAGCCTCCACCACTGCGCCGATCGCAGGAGGATACGTAAGTGTCGATTGAGACTAGAGTCTTGCGCACTGATGCACACTGGTGAGGGCTCGTGCTTGCTTCACACATGTGTTACGCTGTCCATCAGGGTCTCAAAAGGAGACCTCCTCTCAGCGCCCGCCGTTGGCCGATTGGCTTTCAGAGCCGCGGGACCCCAAGAACCTTGGGGTCGAGGACGAGAATGTGCGACTCCGGGAGGAGGTCACAGACTTGCGGACGCAGCTGGTGGCCGCCCGTGAACAGATTAGGTTGCTGGAGATGGAGTTGGAGGTGTGTGTGCTCTTGCGTGTGCCCCGGTGCATGTGCGTTGTGTGGGAGCAACCGGAGGTACAGCTGCACATATGTGTGGGTACGAGATGAATTGGGTGGATTTCGTGAGCATGCAGGCGACGGCAGTGTCTGGTCTTCCATGCTCCATTCCCTCCCACTGCCCACCATTCCCTCCCACTGCCCACAGGAGTCGTACAGTACAATCGAAACGTTGCAAAGCACCGCCAATGTGCAGGCAACAACAGGCTATTTTGTGCAGGAGGACGAGACCCTTGCCCGTGCAGGTATGAGCTCGCATGGCGAACTGGAGGGTACTTGCTGCATTAGAACTGAAAACCACTATGCCGTGGGCAGAGCAGGCGTTTCTCCGATGCCAATGGAGGAGGCCAACGATTCCATTCGTGCAAATGTCACAGGAGTCCAATGGCATGTTCCATTTTCCTGCCATGGCCATGGCTTTGTCTGGGTCATACTCGGCGCAGGTAGACCAATGCGCCAATGCGTCCCCCACATGCTTTGGCCCGTCTTCGAAGATCCCATACAGCATTTTTTGGTAAGTAACCTGGGCTGAAAGTGGAATGCTGCAGCCCCGCGCACTGCACTGTTTAGGCGACGAGCTTGAGAGCGAGAGTGGCTCCGACGGCGATGCAGAGAGACAAGGAGCTGACCACTTGCATGGCTGTTTGGACACATCTAGCAGCAGTTATGCAGGAGAGGTATTTAGAGTGAGGGGTCAGCAATTGCTGGGGCATGCATTGTGGCCTATTGCTCTGAACCTGATACCCACCCAAACAAAAATTTCTCAGGCCCAGGGAAAATCAGATTCGATTATGTGGCTCCTCACGGGATCCACGGAGACCTTCACACACAGCCCGCTCCCCAGCCCTGATTTTCGACAATGCAGGGACAAATAACATGTGGGGCGTACCCGGCAACGTGGAAATCTGATTAAATCGAATTAGGGCCCCACTGCGATGTCAGCGCATCAGGTACTGTGCATGGCGTCAAATGGTGGGCACTGCGGGTCTTAGTGATGAATGATGATAAATAGGAATGCTTTATGCTACCTACTATTGCTCTTCCTCCAGTGCAGCCTGGGATGGCTTGTTCCAGGGTGAAGCGTCAACATGGAACCAGCTCCTTCCGGCCTCCCGGTTGCATCGCAAACAGTACGAAGAAAGACCATGCGACACAAAACTGTGATATTCCCTTGTACCCCACTGCCCTCCTCTGCATTATTCCCTGTTGCAGACGTTTGTTTGCACCAAAGCCTGCCAAGCCCCAATCCCAGCCCCATTTACAAGCAAACCTTATGCCAGGCTCAGCGTTCGCACTTCCGTCGTCATCAACCTTCAAAAACCAGGAACAAACTTCGCCCATCTTCTCCCCCTCTAGACCTCTTTGGACTCTGTGCTCCATTCCCTTTCCCTGCTCCTTCCATCAGATACGAAATTGTGATCTCCCAGACAGTCTCGCCGTCCGGTCTCACCCCTCCTTCGACTTCGAGCATTTTGCCACCTACACGAATCCGTTCTCGCCGCCGGTGAGCCGCTCAGGATCATCCCCGCAGACGGACCTGAAGCTGTGGTTGTTTGCGCGCGTTGGGCCCATGAAGGAGGGCTCCACGGAGCCTTCCCATGTCAAAGCGATCGGGAAGGGGAAATTGCATATCACTCTCAAGGTATGGGAGGGAGACGGGCCGGGGAATGGTTTTTGGGTCAGGCTGATGGTACCTCTTATCGGCATTGGGTGCACCGCCCCCTAGACACCACCAATGTTGTGCTGGTGGCAAAATGGCAAAATGGCAAAATGGCGCAGGATCAGGGTTCAGTCCAACACCCATGTATATTATTAACCCCTCTTCCCTTATATCTAGCACGCAAGCAACAAGCAGCAACCAGCAAGCAACAATCAACATTTCTCTTTTTCGTTTTGCCAATCTATCTATCCCATCGCTTCGATTGCTGCCCTGCTCTCACCACTTTTTGCATAAAAATGTGGCCTGGCACAGGAGGACTAAGCGTCCAGTTGGGTGAAACCACAAAAAGTGGGGGGTTGCAGGTGGATTTTGAGCCACGTAGTCCAAGATACGGGTCATTCTTGGTGTGCAGATTGTGGGCCATCTTGAGTTTGGGGTTTTTTTTGGCCATTTCTTGGACGCATTGTGGAGCCAGACCAAAGGGCTCCTTGACACGAGCAAATCACACAGGACCCACAAAGCCACACAACAACGACGCATTGAGATTGATGTTGCCAAAGAAATCCAATACAATCCCATGACCCAGAGTGCCTGGCTGGCCATTGTTGTGGTGCAAGACAGCAGCTTCTGTTGAGATTGCAGGGGTTTCAGGAGGCCATCCAGGATGTCCGAAAAGTTGCGGGCGCCTACAACCCAAGGGCATTCAGTACGACAGGCAGACATTGGAGGAAGGCTGCAATCCTCTCAGGCATCATGCCCCCCCCCCCCCCCCCTCCTGACCTCGCTTTCCGCTCCCGTCGCCGCCTGCCAGACCCTCTCCACGACGCAGGATGAGTACAAAGAGGTGGGCTTCGACCGCGTGTTCCCGCACTACGCCACCCACGGCGACGTCTTTGACGAGGTCCTGGCGCTGTTGGACAACACCGTCCGGCCCTCGGGCCCGGCCGCCCTCTGCTTCATCGCCTATGGGCCCTCCGGGGCGGGCAAGACGCACCTGCTCTTTGGCCCAAACCTGCGGCTGGAGAAGTGCGCTGGGCTGGTCTTCAGGGCAGCTTTTGCTTTGTTCAGTGCAATCGATGCGGAACCGGACATTGAGGTGTGTGCATGTCTGCGCGGCTGTGCAATCTGATTTGTTTTATTTGAGTGTGTGTATGTCTGTGTGCCTATGCGTCTGCATCTGCGTGTATGTGTGTGCGTGCTTGTGTGTGTCTCTGTGTGTGAGGGAGTGTATTTGTGTGTGTGTACGTGTGTGCGGGTGCGAGTGCGTGCATGTGTTTGCGTGTGCGTGTGCGTGCGCGCGTATGTTTGGGAATGTATGCGTGTATTTGTGAGTGTGTAGTGTGTGCGTCTATGTGTATTTTTCAGCTTCCCAATCTTCATTTTTTTTTTGCTGCAGTCTCTTGCAGCCCGAACAGGCAGTCCCTGCCACCCCTCTGACGTTTTCCTCTGGTTTGTAGTGCTGAGATGCCATTTCTGTGAAGCTCGTAGCGGGCAGCACTCACAAAAACCAGCGAACATACAGGGCCAGCACAGTTTCCGCATTTGTCTTTTCTTTCTTTTTGTGGTTGTACCAGCAGAGGGCAACATTTGGAACAGGCAAAATTTGGAACGGCAAAATTTGGCACAACAAAAGTTTGCCAATTTATGCCACGGTATCGTAACTTCCAAGTCCATTTTCCTAACCCCCCCCCCTTTTGCCCAAGCATGGGCTTGTCCTAGCACGGAGAACCCATCTGACGGTTGTTTTTCTGGTCTAACCACGGTTTTTATGGTCAGAAACTTACCATCACGTGATTGTGTGCTGATTGTAGAGGGAAAGAGGGGCTGTGTCATGTTTGTGATGATTCTGATTCTGATCATGACAGTGGCACTGATTCTGGCTCAGAGCTCCTGATCATTCATCCTCTTGCTCAGATTCTGGGGAGGATGATGAAGTGGAGATTGCATGGGCCAAAGCAGGCCGTGGCATTTGGGCCCTTGGCCATATGTTTGAGGGCAAGCTTTGCTTCACCACAGATATTGTTGATGACAGTTTCGTCCCCAGGAATAGGAAGCCTGAACCTATTCCAAAACCTGCAACCAAGCCTGCTCCAAAGCCTGCCCCAAAGGGGAAGCATGTGCGACTGTTTAAGATGAAGCGCAACGTCTGAAAGGGCTTCTATTCCACAGCTCCTGATGCCCCTGATGGACAGTGAGGACCTCCAGAACATGCTGAAATTTGCCTGCACATTGTGCTATGGTGTCCTGTTGCGACAGTTGTGGTTAGGGTGAAGTATGGACAGGTTTTCTGCACATGCGTTCTTTTGGTACCGTGCGTTGTGCTCAAGCACGGCCTTGTCTAAGCATGGGAACCCCGTCTGACCCCTGTTTTTCTGATTTTCAGCGTGCTTGCGGAAAGGGGGCGGGGTGCCATTGTTAGCGCTCTTGGCATGCACACTCACCTTGTGCCTGCGCAGTTTGCTCTACAGAGACAATGACTGCAACCATGCAGAAGCCTCCAAGATTAACAACATGCCTCCAGTAAATCACAGCAACCAAAGGCTCATAGGAGGAAACAACCATTATTCACGGTTGATGGTTGTTCTTGTGCCATCTAGGAATTTTGTACCAAATTTTTCAGTGGTATTTACCAATTGGTGCCAAATATTCTCCGCACCACATTTCGTCATCCCAAATTTCGCACGTATGAAAATTTCCCTCCCCCGGTAGTGCCAAGTTGCTATTACTGCGAAATCCATAGCATGCTGCACTCAAGTGCAAGCCCCTCATGCTGGCATGGTGGAGGGAAAACGCAGTCTATAAATGTGTATGTCGCTTATGTGCCTCCAAGTGAGTCGATTCTGGTCAGCACCCGGTGGATGGTTCTCCACACCGTCCTGTTTCTGCCGTCTGAACCTCGTCTCTTGTGGCAGAGTCTGCATATCTGTCTGTATCCGAGCTTTACCAAGCAGGCCCTTGCCCTCAGTATGTGTTTGCGCGCGCATGTGTA
Organism: Eutreptiella sp. 'Long Island Sound 2002'; assembly: GCA_964036045.1. Taxonomy (NCBI): domain Eukaryota; phylum Euglenozoa; class Euglenophyceae; order Eutreptiales; family Eutreptiaceae; genus Eutreptiella; species Eutreptiella sp. 'Long Island Sound 2002'. The sequence goes on along the minus strand of OZ038394.1, from coordinate 42,379,104 downwards.
TCTGTGTGTGTGTGTAGGTTTCCCACAAGTGTGTATGTGTGTGTGTGTGCACATGTGTGCGTGTATATGCGTGTGTTTGCATGTACGCGTGTGTGCGTGTGTGTGTCATATAAGTGCGTGTCATTGTGTGCGTGTATGTCTGTGTTTGCGTGTACAAGTATGTACGGTTGCATGCCCATCCCCCCTGCCTCAGGCACATACGGTCGATTGCTGCTTCTTCACGTTTTGGGACGACAGATTCTTTGACCTTGGCCCCCCCGAATCTCTTGAGGCGCCCGCGCTGCCCCGCCGGGGCAGCGCGGGCGTTCTCAAGCCCCTGGCCTCACCCTTCGCCAACCCCAACGCCACCAGCCGCACCAGCAGCCCTAGCCCTTTCATTGCCAACGGCTCCACACTGGCCAACCAGCGGCGGTTTCTGGGGCGCTGCTTCAGTGCAAACGGGAACGTGCGGCCGGACTCAGTACCGGGGGCCAACTCCTGCAAAATGTTCCGGGTGCAAAGCGCAATGCATCTGTGTGACTACCTGACGGTGGCTCTGGAGGGCATCCCTGAGGACCATCATGGCAGGTGCGCGCTCTCCGGTGCCATCCTTCTTGCCCGTCGCAGAGTGGCGGACAGAACAAGTAGCGAAATGTCTACACCGGACGACCGTTGTGTTACACATCGCCTTGGCGTGACCATGAACAGCCAAGTACAACACAGTCAATTTGCTGCCTTTTTGGTTTGTAGCACATTTTGTTTTGCTGATATCCCTCTGCTCGACAAGCACTGATGGCTCCAGTGGGGCCTCAGCAGGACCCACTCCTGCAAGGGGCCGGGAGGGGCCGGGGACGATGGAGGTATGGCGCGCTGCGTCACGCATGCCAAAGTATTGGGAGGCGACAGCGATCCGTTGGGAAGATGCACGTCGGAGGAAAGGGAGCAGAGAAACCGACAGGACGGTGTCCATCTTCCCCTCATGGCCTAATCCCCTTCTCGCATGCGCTCCTGGGCGTTTTGGTATTCTTCCGATGGCAGCAACCAGCCCCACCCATGAAACTACAAACCGAAATCTACACAATTCGCAGCCAATTTTGCCACACCCAACAGACTTCAGCAAAAAAAAGGGGGGGTTTTGCATCCTCCGAGAGGCATTTTGATGAATTGGGGGATTCACAAACCCCAGCATGACATCCAAGTTCAGAACCCCCCCCCCCCCCAACCGCCCCCGCAATACCTACTGCTGTCACACAAAGAACTCAGGAGGCAACGGCTGCTTCCAGTGCACAACTGAGTGTGACCGCCTTTGCGATCATGTCCTAGTTGACTTACGCTGGTGGTACGTCGAGAGCGGAACTGCAGAAGGGGGTGAGCACCATTCGTCAAAAAGCAAGGGGAGGCTCCCCCCTGCAGCGTAAAACGTCCTTAAACCCCTCGCCCCAAACCCTCTCTCATTTTTGACAATACCCAGAACGGTGTTGCTGCGTGGCATATGGCACAAGGCTGACTTCTAGCGAAACTCAATGGCCCTGCCAGACACTAGTGGCAAGTCTTCGCCTCTCCCTGTTGGTTTCGCTTTGCCGCCGCTCTTTCAGTGCACACGTGGTCTGTGAGTTCATCGTGAATCTGCGATTGACCAACAAGACCCAGCGCTCCTTCAAACTGCAGTTCCTAGACCTTGCCCCCTGCGACGTGGCGGACAACGAAGCCATCCCTGAAGCCTCCAAGGCCTCAGCATCTGCAACGCTGGAGTCTCTGGTGGCTTGCCTTAAGGTGCAGCGTGCCGTGTCTGTTGGGGAATGGGTCGAGGACGGCAGTCTGTAGCCATTTCAATGCGTTCCTGCTTTGGAGACCCCGGCAGCCAATTCCACGCCACTTTGGGGGGCCCTGAGACTGAGGACCAGTGGCGCACTGGGCGGTGCAACATGCGACCCCAGGAATTTTGGTCCAGCCAACCCAAGGATCCCGCCTCCCCCCCCGGAAGGCCTTCTGGGCCCAGGATGGTGCCATTTGGCCGAGACGTTTGCGTCAGAAAGCAACGACCAACGTGGAGCAACCGCATTCCCCTGGCAGATTGTGTTGCTTTGCGCGGGACTCCTGGCTCAGCAGCCCAAGGGGGGTGGTGCTGCCGGTGTTCGCGTATGCGTGTTTCATAATCCCCCGTTACAAGGCAACGGCGTAGGCGGCTACAGAAGCCCCGCCGTCCCAGGGTCCCCACGTTGGAGAAGAGGTGTGCTGCCCTGTTCAGGGTGGGACCACTGCCAGGTAACTGGGCAGCACGGGACAGGGAGTGCACACGGGAAAGCCAGACCACCGCCATTGCAGAGGGAGACAACCGCCCCCCCCCCGCCCCTTTCCCCCGCCCACCCCCCTCCCTCTCTTCCCTGGCCAGCCCTTCTGGTTGTGTGCGTTCGGGTTTGTCCGTTTTGTACTTTTCTGGGGGCGCCTGTGGCCGTCCGCTCAAACGGCCGCGAGCGTCAGGTGCGTTGCGGAGAACTGTGCAGATTTCGCGTTGGTGTGCCAATGAGAGCACAGGCAGGCGTGCGACCGCCCTGCGCCCCTGTGCCCCCCAACCCACCCCAAGCCTGCCTCTTCCCCCGTTGCGTCGACCTCGTGCAGGCATTCCTTCATGGCAAGACCCTCCCCAAGTACGAGAACCGCTTTGTGGACGTGGTGGGGGAAGTGCTCTCTGCCAAGGGCGCCAAGGCGCAGGTGTTCGTATGCTGCCCGCAGACGCCACCCTCGAAGGCGGCGGAGGCGGTCAACCTGGTGCAGCGTGTGAAAGCACGCCCGCAGTATACGAAGCCACGGGTGCCCTGTAAGAAGGCGGCCGGGGAACTGTAGTGCTGGGCCAAACGCGCGTGCAGCATTGGTGGTTGTGTGCCAGGGCTGCCTTTAAGGCATGACTTCCTTCTCCCCCCCCCCCCTCTTTTTTTTGCCCCGGACAGACGAGCGCGTGCACCGCCAGCAGTTTGTGACGAATCGACCGCCGTTAGCGCTTCACCGGCCGCAGGTTTTGATTGGGTGAGCGCATTGGGCGCCGAGACTTTCGCCCCCTTTCGAGGAGACCATTGGGGACCTGCCGTGCATCTGCTTGACACCCCTACCCCATCCGGCCCCTGGGTCCTCTCCGAGGCTGCCACCCGGGGAGCGGCCGGTTTGAACGATTGACCCCGGCGTCAAATGCGCCGCAGAAAAGTTTTGCCCCTTGAAGCGGCCACGAACAGAAGTGCTTGAGAAATACTGTCGCCCCCACAATACATGTCTCAGAATGATCAGCGCAGCGACGCGGTGATCATTTTGAGACAAATACATATGAGCCCCCCCCCCTCCCTCCCCACACACACCCCTGCACTCCTTCCAAGCCTGGAGGTGCGCCTCCACAAAAAACACAATGGCCTGCTTCAACCGGAAGGTAAACGAAAGTTTAGACAATGCTGCCTTGGTCCCCTGCGCAGTGCGAACTGCGCAGGACTGGCCTCAGCGGTATGGGTCTCTTCCGGAGCCCCCCGCCCCCCTCCCCCCCCCACATTCTTCCCCACAATTATACACAGCCCAGAGGCACGCCTGCACAAAATACATTTCAGTGCAGTCGGAAGTACCGACCAGCAGACCTACACCACCTTGCCCCTAAGCCCCCCCGGGCAACCACCACCCTGTTGGGCTCCAGCGGTTCATCAGCCGGGCCCAAATTGAAATCAATCCCAGTTTGGCACCACATCATCATTTTGAGGTGTCGAACAGCAAAGCACCTCAGCACATTGCAAAGTTGTATTGCACACAGCATGGCATCCCAAATATGTGTGGGAAAGTGTCCTTCCCGCTGAAGCATTTCCTTGCTGATCAATGCAACTGCATGCTGACCGAAAGCACGCAGCGAGTAACCGACAGCGGCCGCTGGTCGGGAGTGTCGGGGTGTCATGGGGACTCTGCCATCAAGGAGTTGCTACAATATCCATGCTTGAGGATTTCTTTTTTCCCATTTTTTTGTCCCTGTCTTCCTCCTGCACTGTAGCAGCACTAGCCTGCGCTTGTGGGCAATGATCAACAATCAGCCCCAGGTGGGCGAGGGCAGGGGGCCTACATGTATGGCTCTCCTTCAGGTGAGGGATCACAGGGGACCGCAGGGGGGGATAGGGGACGGGGTGGGTGCGGTTTGGTGGATTTGGGTGGACTGACCCTGGCCGATACCCCAAATCATCCCTGGAAGTCACTCAGCAATAGCCTGGCCCAGATGCAATCCCTCTGTGCCATACTGCCTCGTCAATACCCCAACGCCAGATGCGGTCCGACTGACGCTGGGTCACCCTGCAATTTCAATTGCACGGTGTGCCCCTCCAATGCCATTGAGCCCCAACTCGGTGTCCTGTTCTTTTTGGGAGGTGGTTGGGCCGGCACCCTTACATCATGAGGTGCGCACTTAACGCCGCACGTGTACCGGCCAAGGGACCAGGCCATGTCTATTCCGGTCAGGCCATTGCTTCGTGGCAAAACCCAGAGCCCCCCCCAAAAAGCTTGTGTGAGTGCAGGGGAATGAGCGGGCAGATGAAGGGGCAGTGTGGGGCAGCGCGGGCATTTGCTGATGTTGTAAGGGACAGGGAGGTGCGTGACATTTGGAAAGATTTGGGATGAGTGGAAATGGAGGACCCCAGTGATGACGACATGAGGGGGGGGGGCACAGTGTTCGGTGCAGTCCACGGAAGACGACGTCGCAGACAGCAGGTCGGGTGACGACCTGAGCAGTGATACTGTACAGTAGTGCAGCAAGTCCAGTGCAGTCGCGGTGCAAGCGGCGAGTACCCGGGTTCTGAGGGAGGGGGATGAGCTGACCCAAGGCAGCCTATGCGACATTTGATAGCTTTCGGGCGAACTCAAGGCAACATTCAGTACTGGTTTGGATGTGCTGCAGTGCAGCAGAACATGAATGAGCTGTGACCGGCCGCCTCTGGCACGGGGGCGTTCGGTAGCTGAGTATCCGTTGCTTCATGGCCAAAAAGCTTGTGTATCCAAAATCGGCCCCCCATTGTTGGCCCCTTTAATACGTTTGATTTTCTTCCTGAGGAAGAGTTTTCTGATGTGGGTGGGTCGACCCCAAGTGCCCCCCCCCCCCCCCTCCGGCGTCTTTAAGCAATGGCCTGATCCCTGTCGTCTGCCTTCTCACCCAAAGTCAGCCAAGAGTTTACCCTGAGCCACTGCCCCCTTTTGGTACTGCCGCTGCGAACAGAGGGAGAAACACCCTCTGGCTTCTCACTTCTGACCGCCGCGTGCCGTGGTGCCGCCTGCTGGCACAGACCAACCCAGACCAGGTCCCCCATGTGATCCCTCCTGGACGTGCCTTCGGAGGCAAGTTTCTGTTCTACCTGTGCGCCTAACCCAACGACTGGGGCTGGGGATCAACGAGCCGATGGATGGCTAACCATGGATGTGCCCTGTGGGGGGGGTAGTTGGCCCATTGCCTTACTAACTGAAGAAGCGTCCTTTCGAGTAATCCCCCCCCAACATTCTCCAACCGCAACGCCCCAGAATTCGTTTACCCGTGCGCCATGTAGGTGAGGGTTTCGGAGATTTTACGAGGTTGATTGAGAATTTTTGAGGATTGTTTAGGATGAATGACAGTTGTCGGCTGCAATGGATGGACTGACGGCGGTTGATGTCCAACCGATGGTGTCAGGTCAGCTGCCGGCAGTGCTGTTGCTTGGTTCGAACCTCCCTGCCATCACCTTGTTACTGTGGACAGGGTTCCCCTTCCGTCCTAGATCCAGTCCTATTCCCGAGGTTCTGTAGGATGGTGTACCTGTAGCTGTCAATTTTGGGCTGCCCGTCAGGGTTGAGGGGACAGGGGTGTTCCACCACTTCGGTTGGGTCAGGTACCAGCAGAAAGGAAAATGACTGGGCACCTGGCCGCCTGGGCACTACTGTTGTGATCCAAAAGGGCAATCATGTCGCCTTCAGGTGAGCAGTGCACCAGGTCAGCCACTGGGTACTGCCAAAGACTGCAAAAGCTGTCCTTAGTCTTCCCAGCCCAAGACGAAACAAGGCAGAGGGTACCCATTCTGGCAGTTCATCAGGCCGCTACCGCGGCCGGAGCGCAGGGAGAAGCTAGGGATCCGCCAGCCCACAGCTCAAGAGTGGCGGTGGGACTCCGACTTTCGTGACGATCTGGTACGATGGGTCAATGAGCTGGTCTGGATACCAGGGAAAGGGCAAGTCTCCTTCATGGAGCTAGCGATGGACTTCGAGTGCTTCGCGGCGCGCACCTTGCCGGCCTCGCCACAGGCTGTGTACCGGGCGACCGCCCTCCCGCTACCAGAAAGGGCAAGGGTTCTAAAGCTTGCCCTAGCGACCTTGCAAAAGCTGAGCGTGGCCGGGGCCGTGCTACCAGGTGGTGTGCTTACCAAATGCTCCTCCCTAGTCCCACTGGGAGCTCCCACAGTGGTGGGTGTGTCTGCGAGACCATATTTCACACGGCGCCCGGATATGCTGAAACTCCTACAAAACCTGCAGGAGTACTGTGAGCTGCGCTGGACGGCGGTGCTACAGGCGCCGCCCCCCTCACCGGACACCAGGCAGAGAAATGCCCAGCGGGCCAAGGAACGGCGGGAAGCAACGGAGTCCAGCCCCAGCATCAGGGAGCGCATTCCCAAGCTCAAATACACGTCGTCGCTGCTGCCTGCTATGCACACCCCCAGGCATATCACCAGCAGAGGAGGAGGTAAGAAGAGCGCCACCTTGTTCGCGGCTGACTACTTTCCAGCACACCGCAACCCTGGAGCTCCCCCCACGCGGCCCTACCGGTTGCTCCGACCTGCCAAGCAGGCGGCCCCGCCTCCACCTGATGTAGCTGCAGTGGGCTCGAGTCACCGAGCGGCACTGCCGGCGGGGCGAACGGCAGCGCCCAGCGATTTGTCTCAGCGCGTAGATGCGCTAACCCCCCCGGATGCACCTCTCAGTTGGGCCCCGCTGTCGCCGTCACCCCCAATGCAGATGGAGTACACCTCGGAGGAAGGGCCCTCTACCCCGGAGGTCTTCTCCTCATCGTCCTCATGGGAATCTGAGCCCATCAACAACGGGGGACACTACCGACGAGCGACTGCGGGGCCCAGATGCGGCCCCGCGCGGTCTCCACCGCCACGCGCAGTGCCCCGCACACGCGCTCCCAGGGCCCGATCCGTACACCGGTCAGGGAACCCGGCGCTGAGGAAGTCACGGCGTAGGGCGCCTCCTGTGCGGGCGCCCCGGGGGGTCAAAAGGCGGCAGTCAGTCACGGAAGGGCCGGGGAGCCCACGACGCAAGCGACCCCAGCTGCAGCAAGGGGATGCGCAGTCACATACGGCCCTGGAGGCCCCAGACCGTCACGGGAGCCCAGCCGGAGCTCCCCTCCCCATGTCCCGGCATGCGCTCTCGTACCTACAGCTCACAGGAGCCATCACTCCTGAGCGGGCGTCACGCATAGTGGTGGTAAGCACCCCAGAGGGGCAGCGCACCCCACTACCGACACGGAGCCCGGAGCAGCCTCCAAACAAAAAGGGACGCGACATCCCCCCGGGGATAGCAAGGATGTTGCAGCAGATCCGAACGCCTCAAGCACGGCCACAACCGCTACCGCCCAGAAGGGAAACGCGGCCCAGCGCGCGGACTTCACGCGCCGCCGCCCTGCCCACCGGCCCTCCGGCGGGGTTCAACATAATTAGCACCCTGTCTCCGCGGGTGCGGAGTAGGCCAGGGCAATACTCGCCATCTCCGGCATGGTCGCCGGCGGTGACTTCCAGCTGGCACTCAGTGCGGCACGTGTCCCCAGAACATTGGTCGCCCGCATGCACACCGGGGGGGGGGGTCTAACCGACACCTCACCTGCCCCCCGTCCTGCTGGCGCCCCTATTTGAGAGCGCCATGTCTACCCCGCGAAGGGACAGCACTCAGAGTGCGTCTGATGAGGACGTGCAACAATACGCAATCCGGTGTTCTGCCCCCCCCGACCTGCCCCCCACCCTGCTGGCGCCACTTTTTGAAAGCGTGATGTCTGCCCCACGAGCGGGCAGCACTCATCGTGAGTGCGATGAGGACATGGGTCAGTACGAAGTCCAGTACTCTGTCCCACCCTCCGTGGGGGAGTGGCCCCCTAACCCCTTTACCTTTCCCTCTCTTCGCGGAGCACAACGTCTCTGCACGGAATTGCCTGGCATGGCCCGACAGGGCCAGGGGTGGGTTCGTGATCCCCATGCACGACACTCCACCATGCTGTACTCTGTCTCCCAACAGCGCGGCAGGGCTCATGAAGCATGGACGGGCCTCACGTGAGGCAACCTAAAGGAAGGAGGGAGGAGCCTCTTGTCATACAGGGCGGCAGCTCTCCAGACACCCGCGCGACTTGCCCCTTGGGTGAGTTTGGGGGCTGGAATGGGTAGAAGCCCCATGGACTATTGCTCCTTAATATGATTTCCTTCCTGTCCTTAGTCTTCCCAACCGGATTGGTCTGCATCAGACCCATAAGACCTTCCACAGTAAGAGGGTGGGCAGCAGGAATAGACACCTGAGACCTGGTAGTGCAACTGCACAACCCACCCCACAGTTCAGTGGACCAAGCAGTGTTACATGCGGATCCTCCTCCTCATGGATGCAGCATGCTGCAGTCTGTGCCATCTCCACAGACCCCTCCACCTATGGGACCCATGGGTGAAATGCCCAATCTTTTGGACTGCATTGCATTCGTTAGTCCTGGCAATTTAAGCATGACGTGCATTGATCATCTTGGACACTGGCAGCTGGGCGACAACCACTGCATTACACTTTCACCAGGTGCGGCCTGGATGAATACTCTCTGACAAAACTTTCACACTCAGCAATGTTCATCCCAGAATGGTCATTTTGATGTGTATTTGCCCCCCCGCCCCCCCCCCCCCCAACAAAAACTGGAATGACAAAAGTGGATGGCCTGACCAGGCAATGCTCTGACCCCAAGGGAAGTTGGACTTCCACTTGGGTGGGTGGGTTAATAGAGCCCTCAAACCCGGGGTTTGGGTGGGGCTCAAGTGATAGGGACCATTATTCTGTTGGCGCCAGAAGGAAGGTCAATGGTGGCCTACCGCAAAAATGTCCATGATGCATGTATGCCCACCATATGTTGCTGGAATGATACGGTGTATGGCTCTGCCCAAGGGTATGTGCAGCGAAGCCTGCCATCAACCCTGAACACTATCCCCAACAAGACGGAACACTGAGTTGGTGGGACACACATGTTCATCCCGATCTGCCCAATACTGCATACTGCATACTGGTACATCATGCCAATGATGTACCCCTCACCCCTCACCCCTCACCTAGGATAGTTGCCTCTCGTGGATCCCATGGGAAAACTGATTCATGCCACCAGAAGGTGGGCAGAGCAGGTATGCAATTGCCCTTGTTACCTACTTCACTGAGCAGCAGTGGGCAGGTCTCACATGTCACACGAGCGCATGGGTCCTACTGACTGTCACACAACCGTGGGTGGGTCTGGCACTGGTACTCGGTATGGCACAACAGTGGGCCAGTCCGACTGATGGACAGCACCGCGCAGACTATTGTCGAGTGCTGCCAGATGTGGTTAGTGGAACATGACCCCAGATCCGAGCATCGTCCAGAACTTCATCTAGAGCACTAAACGCTGGCAAACCAGAGAACAGGCAGGGCAACAGACTTTCCCTTTATTCCACTCCCTGATTTTTCCTCCTCCAACCTGCCAGAACATCTCCAGCGCGGTCGGAATTCTGCTGGATCCACCTCAGCACTGCAATCAGGGGCCTGTCAGGTAACACATTTCCTGACCATACACCACTGGCAAGTCTGGATTTTGCATCCGCGGATATGACTCTGACATGGTGCCTCACTGCTAATCCTGCTAACCGATGAGCTATGTTGCATGGGAAGAATGACCCCTGCTCAGTCCTCGTGCTAACAACATCAAGCCTCCGAAGTGTACTGACCCCGTTTCACACAATGAGAAAGGGGGTCACTTGACCCACCACCACAGAGTCCTCCTGCGTTGTTGTGTTGCCAGTGCTCCATCAGACAGCCCCGAAGGTCAAGATGCACCTTTGTCCCAGCTACTGGAATGCCGCACTTTTTGTGTGGCGGAGTGTTTTGTCAAGTTTCTCTTCCTGGGCGAAGCACAAGCGCGTGGGGCGCTCTGGATGACTGTTGTCGTTGCGGTGGTGTATTTGGGGCGTCCTGTGTCGGACTGGATGATTTGGGTTGGCTGTGCGGCATTCTAGGTGGTGGAAGATTACATGGTGTTCGCCCATGTGGGAGACCGGGCACGGCAATCCCTGCCATTCATTGATGCACGTGTCCATGCAGTTACAGGGAGACTTACAGGTACAGGCCCGGAGCTGAATGGGAGCAAGTGGGTACTGGTACTAGTACTGTAGCGGTAAAGGTACATCTGAGGGTATACGGGTTGAGGAGGAAGGTCCACAATCCCCCTCACCCCAACCAAGTGGATCGCCCTTTGGAGGAACCACTTCCGCGTGTTTGGCTGCTCCCTTTCCCGGGTCGTTTCGTGTTAGCCTTGGATGACTTTACTGCAACATTTTTTATGGTGCCCACTGGACGTGAGATTTTTCCGAAACGCTGGTGACAGGCGTAAAGGGTCCAAAGCGACAGTTCCCCGTGCGCACCGTAGTGAGTTCCACAGTTTTTGCTTCTGGCCACACAATCTGTCTGACTTGCCACCTTCAGCTTTGCCATTTTGAGTCACAAATTTGCGATTTGGAATCCAGTGCTCCCTTTGTGGTGCCCCGCACTATATCGGCACACCATGATGCAGCAGCCCCCTCCAAGAGTGCCATTTTTCGCTGTGTTGTCATGTGTCGCATGTGGGAGCCGCTGTGTCCCAGTGCAATTGGCCCTCTATTCCAAGGTCGCCTCCAGCCATGGTGCCATGACTCCCTGACCCCCCCCTTCCACACTGACCACATATTCATCTGTCATGTGTATTTTCTGTCCGTACCAAAATTCGCTTATTTGCTTGGTGCCGAGTGTGCGTGTCAGCTTGGCTGGATTAGCCTTTATCATTATGCCCCCCTGCGCCCCAGTGCCAGGTGCCACTTCCTGGCCACAATTTGTGGGGAGGTTGGGGGGGGGGCTGGACTGTAGCAGCTCCTGTGTAGTACGCAACCTGCAGTGATGTCCTGTGGATCCCACCATTTTGGCTGCCACGACTCGCCCCCGATGGACAAAACGTGGTTGGGGCACCCTCTCATGAACAACGGGTGACCTGGAAAGGGCCCTGGAAAGAATTGTTGTGAAATCGCTTTGTAATGCGACCGGCAACAACAAGGGAACTGTGTTTCAGAGTTCCGGCGGTGCAGGGCCCGTTGTAAGGCGGCGAGAGGGGGTATTGCCCCTCCCCCAACCCCACCCCAACCCTCACATAAAAATGGGCCAGGGGCAACGAGAACTTTTTGGGGGTGGTGGGGGCATGACAGTGTGTTTGCGGGGGGATGGAGCAATGACAAGGGGGCTGTCTTTCACGCACTGCGCGATGGTAGCCACTGCCTTCGGATGGGAATTACAGGCGTCGCACGTTTCTCCTTTTTCTTTACGTGCAACCATGGATGTTGTCCAGACCTATGTTTCTGAAACAATTGGTGGTATGATTGATAGCGGCGATAGTGGGTGGCCAAAAGATACCCAGCTCAATGTTTGTCTAGAATGGTCCTTTGGTTCCCTGCTTTTTGTGGATTTATGGAAACAGCCAAGGATTATGGGACTCACTGTGATGCCTGTTTCGTGCATCCATTTTCTCGCACTCCAGCGTTCCGTCCCCTATGACGCAGTTCCAATGATGCAGGCCCAACACTGCCTCCGGAATATGCTAATCCTCCCCCTACTTGAGGCAGATACGTACTGCAGGTACAGGTTCCCTCAGGACGGTGCCATTTCTCACATGGGGCACATATGTGCACATGCATCCATGGCACAGGTGCCCAGTTCTAACCCAGAGAAATTATGATGAAATTAAGACTGGAACATTACACCGCAAATGCAGAGTGTGCAGAATATATACTGCAAGAAAAGACAGTCTGAGTCCGCCTGAATGTGATTGTAAAGGGGGGGCGCTTCATGTCACCTGCACCAGGTGTCCACTGATCAGCTGCTTGCATAATTTTTTGCTGCATTATTATTTTGGTATTCCTTTCCCCGAAGCAGAAGAGTCCCAGCTGTCCTTTGTTGCATCCATGTCTGTTGCTCAAGACAGTGTGGACGTGTGAAGTGGTGTGAGAACCGTGAGGCTGCATCATCTGCTCTGCCAGTAGAAGCCTCTGCGGCTCCTCAGATAGTGTCGCTGTTCACATGCATTTTACTTGAGGTGCTACCATTTTACCTGGGTGCTGCTACTGCCCCCAGTGCTGCTGTGTATCGCCCCCTACTGCTTTGCTTGTGTGGCGGCGGCATGCCGCTGGAGCTGGAATCGACTGAACAACGCTGATTTCCTGTTTCTGTGACTTTTTGCTCCCTGCCTCTTGCTGATGAGACATGAAGGTTCTCCATTGCAGTGATTTTAGTGCCACAACAGCCCGCTGTCGTTGACAGCCTCTCTCTAAGGGGGCACGTTAGCGCGCCGGGCGCGCGCCGGGCATCTTTTGTGACCCGTGCCCTACCGGTGGACTGTCGCTGTTGATATGTTGGGCAACATTATATGGATTTGCCCCTTGGCCCCCGGGACATCAGCAGATGTTTTGATTTGGGATAGGTATGGACCTTCTCGCACCCGAGGTGATTTCTTTGATTTCGAAGTTGGGGGCCATGATGGTGCTTATAAGGGCCGGATTCATGTCATTGTGCCATTCATTGGAAGAAAGAATGGCGCTTTGACAGCCCGCCAACAATGTTACGATGACGTGCACGGGTGGTATAGGGCACGCATTGAGCAGCTGTTTGCTCGGTTGTGGCACGCAAGATGAGGCAGAGGATGAGGCAGAAGTGTGTGTGTTGTGTTGCCAGAACGCTCCACGGTCGCAGTTTGTGATGCGTGTAAGGAGCACTATTGTACTGAATGTATTGACACCCACACTTGTGGGACCAATGTTATGATGCAGCTCTACTGTTCGCGATACCTCAATAACGCCTATCGCTTCTACTGGAGATCGATGCGGTTGTGCTATCCTAACCCCCCATTCTCCCAACTTGCTAAGGTGTTGACCAAGATCGCCCTTAAAGGAGCGAGAGTGGTCTCGTGTACCCCAGTTTGCAACTTTCTTGAGCTGGGGCAGTTTGGGTCACCTAATTCCAAGGGCGTTTCCAAGGGGTGTGCTTGGGGGCTCTTCGGGGGGAACATAGTCTAAAAGTAGCGCGCCAGGCGCGCGCCGGGCAAACATTCCCCCTAATGCCAAGCCCAAGCGAGTGATAACCCTCACATTTTGAGAATACCTCCGACACAATATCTCCCCCACAGGTCGCAGAGGGATTCGAGAGGCTTTGTATTACACTCCAACACCGAAATACAGCCCATCAGCAGCCAGGCAGTAGGACCAGTCATACGGAACAAGTTTTTGGCATTTGGCAACGTTGTGTATCGTCCCCTCCAGTTCCCTGTCTCATTAGGGAGTGCAAGGCAATAAGGGGGGAACGTTAGCGCGCCGGGCGCGCGCCGGGCATCTTTTTGGACCCGTGCCCCACCGGTGCCCTTTTAGGGGGTGCGCTAAGGGGGCGCACTTAGGACAATCTTTGAATCCACGCTTCGTTGCGTGGTGCATCATGGTGACCCCCGGCATAGGTTTTGACTTCCGATTTTGTTCCCTTTGTTAGGGACCCCCGAGAATGCAGGGGTGATGTAGATGTAGCCAATTCGCCGATACCGGCACCTGAAGATCCCTGCCTCGAGCTTTCATACCCCGGCTCGAGGAGGAGGCAATCAGGGGCTTGAAGATCCCTGCCTCGAGCTTTTCCCCGGCTCGAGAAGCTTGGGGGGCTTCTCCATGAGAGGGTAAATCTGGGGCGGAAGTCGGGATAGTTAATACAAAAGTAGCGCGCCGGGCGCGCGCCGGGCGCGCGCCGGGCAAACATTCCCCCAAGGCAGGGGATCAGTTGGCAGGAGTGGCGGCATGGGCATTGGTGATGGCACTACAGGCTCAGTGGTTGGCACGGAGGATCTCCGTGGAATTCAATTTGGAAAAGATGGTGGAATTTGAGAGGGGAAGGGGGAATGCCCACTACTTGCACTCATTGAACAAGCGTTTTTGCAGCACGGCAAAGAAAAAAGCAGCAAGCAGTACACAACGCATGTATGTGAAGTTTCTGAACACCTTGGGGGAGTGGCAGCACGCCGGGCGCGCGCCGGGCATCTTTTTGGGCCACTTTGGATACAGAGCCACGGTTTTTGCATGGCCCCCTTTTCCGGTTGGGGATATGGGGAATGCCCCTTTCCAGAAGTTTTTTGTTCCATACCGGGGGGGGGGGGTTTAGCTTCTTAGGGGGAGCGTTAGCGCGCCGGGCGCGCACCGGGCATCTTTTTTGACCCGTGCCCCACCGGTGACCTTTTAGGGGGTGCACTAAGCGCAGTGCGCGCGCAATGCAACTATTTGGACATGTAGCCGTCCTAGAACCCCATACTTTGTCATACTATGGGCATTATTGTTGTTTGGCAACGGGTATTTTGATGCTTCTTTCACATTCGGGATGTGGTATATTTGGATTCTCACCCAATCTCACCAATTTTCTTCCATTTTTTGCTCGTTTCCACCACATCCACTCCTTACTAGTTTGATTTCTCCCCACCATGGGGACCTCAAGAAAGCAGGGGTGATGAAGCCATATTGATTTCTCCCCACCATGGGGACCCCGAGAAGGCACAGGGGTGATGTAGCGAATACTGAGTTTGCGCTTCGTTCTTGTGACGTGAGGCAGAAACGCCGTCCAAACTGCTTGCGGCTTTGGGACTCATTACCATAGTGAAATCTATGGGATAGGTCAAGGCAAAGTACCGTTTGTTAAGTACAATACAAATGACATTTGGAGTTGTTGAATTCACAGCTATTGTCTAATTATGCAACGTGCTTGGTAGGGAAGGTGCGCAGTCCAGCATGGTCTATTTGGGGGCCCTTCTCCATCAGAGGGTAAATCTTGGGCTGAAGTCGGGATAGTTAATAGAAAGGTAGCGCGCCGGGCGCGCGCCGGGCAAACATTCCCCCTTATGCATTTTGGATTTGGCATATTTGAATTGTCACCCATTTTTACCCGTTTTCCATCCCTCTTTTCTCTGCACCATGGGGAACCCGAGACGGCAGGGGCGATATAGCCATATTAATCTATCCCCACCATGGGGACCCCTAGAAGGCAAAGGTTATGTAGCCATGCTGAGTAACCAAGGAAGCCGGAGCATCTACGTTGATCGCTTTTGGGGGCAAGTTCTAAGGAAATACCTTCGGGGAACCAAAGGCCGTCCCAAGCTTTGCTTCCTGTGGTTTCAGTACCTCCGGGGAACCTAACTGTCCTTTGTAAGGAAGGTTTGCGGTCCACTCTGGTCAACTTCGTGGGCTCCTCTGAGGGAGGATAAATCCGGGATAGTTGATACAAAGGCAGCACGCTGGGCGCGCGCCGGGCACCCCCCCCCCCCCCCTCCCAGCACGGTTTCATGCCCTTTTTCCTGCTCACTGGTGTGCTCATGGGGGGAGCGTTAGCGCGCCGGGCATCTTTTTTGACCCGTGCCCCACCGGTGACCTTTTAGGGGGTGCACTAAGTGCAGTGCGCGCGCAGTGCAACTATTTGGACACGCAGCCGTCCTAGAACCCCATGCTTTGTGATACTATGGGGGAGCCTTAAGCGCAGTGCGCGCGCAGTGCAACTATTTGGGCGTCTGGCCGTACTAGAGACCCATACTTTGAGATACTAGGGGCCCCTAGGGGCATCATGGTGACCCCTAGCGTACGTTTTGACTTCTTATTTTGCCCCACTTTGTTGGGGACCCCCGAGAATGCAGGGGTGGTAGACCTGAATGAAGTTTAGGTGGAGTTGTTCGCCAGTAAGGAGCAACATATGATGCAGCTCTACTGTTCGCGATACCTCAATAACGCCTATCGCTTCTACTGGAGATCGATGCGGTTGTGCTATGCTAACTCCCCATTCTCCCAACTTGCTAAGGTGTTGACCAAGATCGCCCTTAAAGGAGCGAGAGTGGTCTCGTGTACCCCAGTTTGCAACTTTCTTGAGCTGGGGCAGTTTGGGTCACCTAATTCCAAGGGCGTTTCCAAGGGGTGTGCTTGGGGGCTCTTCGGGGGGAACATAGTCTAAAAGTAGCGCGCAGTGCGCGTGCAGTGCGCGTGCAGTGCGCGCGCAGTGCAAAGATTCCCCCTATGAGCATTATTGTTGTTTGGCAACGGGTATTTTGATGCTTCTTTCACATTCGGGATATGGTTTATTTGGATTCTCACCCAGTTTCACCAATTTTCTTCCATTTTTTGTTCGTTTCCACCACATCCACTCCTTACTAGGTTGATTTCTCACCACCATGGGGACCTCAAGAAAGCAGGGGTGATGTAGCCATATTGATTTCTCCCCACCATGGGGACCCCGAGAAGGCAGGGGTGATGTAGCCATTCCGCCTGACTTTGGGCCCCTGAGAAGGCAGGGGTGATGTAGCGAATACTGAGTTTGCGCTTCGTTCTTGTGACGTGAGGCAGAAACGCCGTCCAAACTGCTTGCGGCTTGGGGACTCATTACCACGGCGAAATCTATGGGAAAGGTAAAGGCAAAGTACCGTTTGTTAAGTACAATACAAATGACATTTGGAGTTGTTGAATTCACAGCTATTGTCTAATTATGCAACATGCTTTGTAGGGAAGGTGCGCAGTCCAGCATGGTCTATTTGGGGGCCCTTCTCCATCAGAGGGTAAATCTTGGGCTGAAGTCGGGATAGTTAATAGAAAGGTAGCACGCCGGGCGTGCGCCGGGCGCGCGCCGGGCAAACATTCCCCCATGTTGGAGAAAGGGCTGAATGTCTTGCTGTGGTGTTCAGCTTCCTGTAGACAGCCACAGTTCAGCTTTTTGGTCCGAGGAACAATTTTTGACAAATGTAAGCGGAAATTACAACCTTTGAGGCTAAAACTGGTGGGATCATTGTAGCACTGGACAGCTCTGAACCTTGATCCCGAGGGGTCACCTCGAGTACTGTGAAGTGAGCAGGCTACGCCAGCTCATCTTGGTCTGAGCCAAAAAAAAAAACAACCTTTGAGGCTAAAACTGGGCTTGTTCTGAGTACTTCTTAGCAATTTCGCTTCCGTCCTAGGTCCCATCGGGAGAGAAGTAACAGTGTGTATTTTTGTTGCATTATGGGGTCCTGCAGTTGCCCAATTCCACTGTTGTATTTTGGAGTTCCCAAAATCCAATGGAAACGCTCTAAAGACACTAAAAAAACCGCCATTGGAGGCATGATTTGCTCGTGGACGCTGTAAGTTCATATGTAGTAGTTTCAAGTTTTTAGCTTTGCATATGGGACATGGCAAAAGGTCAGGCACAAGCCAGGCGTTTGTGATGGTTGTGTTCCTGAATTTGGTTGTGCTTGCGCAAGGGGGGGGGGGGGGGCGCACTTTCTGAGCGTTGATTTTTTTGGCATGTAGCGAAAGGCACCTAGTGTCAGTCCTGACCCTTGACAAGCCAATCTTTCTTGTGACTGTGCATGTGTGGTTGTCTCTGCTACATGTGACGCTTCCACGCGTCGCCATAGGGATGGGGGCTGATATCTTACCGCATGTCATGCCATGGGGACAAGTTTTGGGGTAATTGCAAAGCAGAACAGCAGTGATACATGATCCCAACACCATGCTTTTTGTCTTGGTGTTTAGGTTTGCTCGTCTGGACCTGTGCCATAGGATGTATGAATGATCATGTGTCATTTGTCTCTGTTTCCATCGGTTTTGGTTGTTTCTTGTCAGGGTGTGCTCTACTGAATTTGAAGACCACCCCGGTGATTTTAAGGCTGATGCCCAACGAGGTGTGTTTTGTGGCTCTTGAGAAGGCTGTTCACGAAGTGCATATGCGGTGCGGATTTGGTACCATGGTTGCTACCCTCGTTTGGCTCTTTTTTGTGAAGCCTGATTGCTGTATCCCTTCTTGACTTTCCCTTTCCTCTCTCTTCTCACGGATTCTATCATGATGCTCTTCAACTCAACTTCAAAAATACCAACGTGTGCAAGCATAACCTTCTCCAAGAACCACAACCTTGTGCTACCATTGTGCTACCATTGTGCTACCATTCTGACCACAGTTTTTGCGGTCAAGAAGGTAAGATGGCGTGTTTGTGAGCCAATTGTAGTGGAATAGAGGGGTTGGGTCCTGCTGTGACAATTATCTCCACTCAGAACAACATTCTTCCTGACACCACAACCCAGTGCTGTTTGTTTTTGATTTGATTTTCGGCCATGGCTACTGTTGCCACTTTTGACATGGCTGTCAAATACATGCGGTTTCACATTGGTGAACATGTGCCCAGCACTATTATTGGTCCTACAGTATTTGGGGCCTGGGCCATCTGAGTGCAAGCTCGACTTCACAAAGGATATTGTTGATGATGGTTTTGTGCCAAATAATAAGAAGCCTAACCCTATTCCTACACCTGCAAGAGTGCTCCAAACCCTACCCGACAATGCAAGCTTGCGTAGTTGCTTAGACTGGGTTGCAAGGTTGGAAGGTATTTGTATTCGACAGCTCCCAGCTCCTGATGCCCCTAATGACCATTGAGGATATCTGCAACATACTGAATACTGTTTTTTAGTCCCGTATTGACGGTTGAGCATGTTTTTGGTGTGGTACATAGTTGCCCCCTAAGCTGAGCCCGTTGCCAGGGACATGTGATAGCCCTCTGGGTGAGTCAAGGCAACGTTCGGCTGTGCAGCCTGTTGACTTGTAAACTTGATGCTCTCTTGCACTGTGCACAATACGTGAGAGTGTAAATGGCCAGTGGCACATTTGATATGGCCTGAGGGTTGGATCCCACAGGGTATTTCGAAACCGACCATTGCGGCCAACTTTCCACAACCCGTTTGATTTACCGTCGGGTTTCTCAGTCAGTGTTACTGTTGATGGATATGATGGTATCCTGATTCAGTCATCGTGGTGTGCTGTCTTGTATTGTTGCGTGTTTTTTGCTGCATTATGCTGTGATATGGCGTTATCGTCTGTCGTAATGTGAATGTTGTGTCGGTGCACTTATCTGTGCCTCACCTAAAGGATTCCGGTACGATGATATGCCTCGTCTTCTCTTGCAGGACATCCGCGCAGACTTGAGGTCGGTAATGGCTCGATTCGAGAGCTTGCAAGATGACTGGAGCGAGCACAAGATGCGCCAGGATGCCATGCGGTTGGGAATCGTCTTCCCTGAATTGCTGGGCATAGCGAGCGACATGGCCTTGCTATGCGGGGACCCGAACGTCCGTGTCCACCTCTCTGCAGAGCAATGTTCGAGGATGACGACTGCTGCAGCGACCTTGCAAGACAGTCTGCAAAGGATGTGGCATGCAAGCACATCGTTGTCTGCGACGGATGACAACAACGGCAGTGAAGTGAACCCGGCAGATGTTGGTCCCGGTTGCAGGTACGGCTATGGTACGCCTTGCAGCGCCCCGCCGGAGGATCGCCGCAGTGTGCACCAGGTTTACACTGCGGAGGATGAAAGCGATCCTGGAAGTCTCTCTGCGGCATCCGACACCAGCTGCTGTGGCGCTACGCTTCACAACGGGGACTACAGGACGTGCGGTGCCGTTGCAGCTGTCAACTACAGCGCCCCAACCCTCGTCTGGGGTGCTCCTTGCTTCAGGGGGTACGTTACCCCTGCAGATGGCTCTCATTCTGACACACCTTCTGCGCGTGCAGCTGGTGATAGTACTGTTGCCTCCTCGAGCGCAATAGGCCCCTGCCTGACGTCTGCTGCTTCCACGGCTGTCCCTACCAGCACCACTGATGGTGGTGCTGCCGATAGTGGTGCCACGAACCCCATCCCAAAGGGCAGGCTTTTACCGCTACCACTTGACCTGTGGGAATACATTTATGACTTCCAGCAGTCGTCCGTCCTTAGAGACGTGTGCCGTCAGATGCGGAGTCAGCTCATGCGGAAACTTGTCACTTGCCGAGCCAATGCACAAAACGTCTCGCAGCTGGTGGCCCATCTGACGCAGGACGGTGCTATCGACTCGCTGACCATCCGATGCAGTGGCCTGGGTGAGAACGGCAAAACGCTTGCGGGCTTGACAGATGTGCCGGGTTTGAGGACCCTTCGGATACACCTCAAGAACAACCATGTGGGGGATGACGTGCTGCATGCCCTTGCTACGCTGAAGAATGCCCCAGACATTACCTCACTGACGTTAGATCTTGGCGAAAACCAAGTAGGACATAGCGGTACACAGGCCCTTACGGTGCTGAAGGAGGCTGCGCTGTCGTACCTCTCCATTTCGCTCGACAACAACTGCGTGGGGGACATCGGGATGCTGTCACTCGCCATGCTTTGGACGTCCACCACTGCGCTGACCGCCCTCACCCTGAACCTCCAGGTACTGTGCGACTGGGTCCTGGTGCACTGGATATTGGTGTATTGGATGGTACTTTGGTGCAGCGGGTGTTGGTGTATTGTGTTGTGGTGCCCTGGGTATAGTGGTGCACCAGGTAGTAGCAGGTATGGGTGTACTGAGTATTGGGATGCAGGGTATTGGTATACTTTAGTAGGAGGTATTCCTGTACAGGGTATTGGTTCTGGGTATGGGTGTTGGTGTACTAAGTTTTTATGCATTGGGCACTGGGATATTTTGTGCAGATGCACTGGGTAAAGTGGTGTACTGTATTGTTGTGGAGGGTGGTAGAGGGTATTGCTGTGCCGAGTAATGGTCTTATGGGTATGGTGGTGTACTGAGTGTTGGTGCGTTTGGCTGCACAGGGGATTCTTGTGCAGGATATTGGTGTACAGAGTATTGATTTGCTGGCTGGCAGGCAACCGACGGTGCTTGGCGGTTAGCTGACGGTGGCTTGTGGTAAACCAACTGCGGTTGGCAGCCACTTGTTGGCATCAAAGTACTCGAAGCCCGGAGTTTCGCCCAATGTTTTCATGTTCAAAGACCGCCCTGAGAGCGGGGGTCTGGGCTCGATCTTACAGCAGAGCAACCAGGATTCTGGTAAAGGGCGACCTGTCCTCCTAACCCCTCCAAACCATTGGGCCGCAGCCGAACCAGACCTTTGCTCAAGGTTGGCCCCACTGGAGTTGCTGCCGTGTCCGCATGGGGCAGCTGTTGGCCCTTGAAAACTCCCACGGACAGCCCGATTTCGTGACGCTTTTGAGGCGGCCAATGGCAGATGCGAAACATGTGTTGTGTCTGGCACAATGAAGAGTCCACGGAACAGGGCTGGCACTTGAGTAGGTGGGTGGGCCAGTGGATCAGAGAGCTGCCTCCAAGGGTAAGTTTGAGCCCCGAGGCACCGTATTCTGATGATGGGTGTCTTCGCAGGTTCACTGAGGTCAGCAAGAGCCCCACACTGCCCCCCCGTGGGCACATTCAACTCTTGCCGCCCCCCTCCACCACCCCGTTTCCTCTTCCCCCACTCCCCCCCCCCCCAACCCCCACAACTGACCTCGACCAACATCATAAGTAGGTCACACACAAGAGACAAGACACCGGACACCAGTTGTACTACATGGGAACCCACATGCCTTTCTGAAGGGGGGCGGGGATTGCGGTTCGCAATTTTTCGCATTTCTCCGCAATTTTTCGCATTTTTTCGCAATTTTTTGTTTGAGAGATACAGAAATATTCTGAGCCACCTGTGCAGAAGTGTTGCTCCTTGAAGCTTCGGGAGGTTTGGTTGCGGCACCAGCAATTTTTTTTTCGCACTTTCCCGCAATTTTTCGCACTTTTCCGCAGTTTTTCGCAATTGGATTGGACCCCCCCGAATCGCAATCCCCCCCGTCTGCCCCATGGCCCCCTCTGCCCCCACCATGGCTGTGCAATGATCTGAGCATAATGTTCACCCCACCGCCTTTTTGCTGCCTTCCGTCCCCACACAACCCCACCTTTCATCAGAACAACCAAGTGAGTGATGGTGGGGCCCATTTGCTCGCCACACTGAAGAACGCGCCCTCGCTCACGACCCTAGACCTCAACCTGCAGGACAACCGCGTGGGGGACAGTGGAGCGCACGCCCTAGCGACCCTGAGCCATGTGACCTCCCTTACCAACCTCACACTCGATCTCGAAGGCAACCAAATCGGCGACAGTGGCGCGCAGGCGTTCGTCGGCCTGCGACAACTGACCGCCCTCCGAACCCTTGACCTGAGCCTCCGCGGCAACGAAGTGGGGGACGGCTGCGCGCTGGCGGTAACAATGGCACTCAAACATGCGTCTTCTCTGACAGACCTCTGTCTCGATCTCAACGATAGTGCGGTGGGGGACAGCGGAGCGCAGATCCTCGCAGGGCTGGAGGAGGCCCCCGCACTGAAGTCCCTCGGCCTATACTTGGGAAACACACAGGTGGGGCAGAATGGGGTGCAGGCTCTCACGGCGCTGAGAAATGCCACTTCACTGGTGACCCTTGACCTGGACTTCAGTTTCAACGAAGTTGCAGACACGGCCGCACAAACCCTTGCGATTCTGAAGGAGGCGCCGTCCCTGGGGACCCTCATCCTTGGTGTGTCATGCACGTGGGGCCACGTGAAAGTTGTCTCGCCTTGCAGTGCCTCGCAAGTTTCGCATGGGTGGGTGGCTCAGAGGCTGAAAACGTTGGTTTACCGAAACTCTGCATTCACATGTCCTGATTCTTGAATGGATTTGGTTTTCGGTGTACCAAATTGTTTCGGGCGGTCAGCCAGTTCGTCGATTGATTAATTCGTCCGTCCAAACCATCCCCCCCCCCCCCCCCAAAAAAAACCCTGCCAAACAAACCCCCTTGTTTGGCAGTGATTCCAGATATCCAAACGACACCCTCACCTGGCTATTAACCAAAGAGCGGAAAGACGGGCAACTATGATCGGGTGATGGGATGATGTTGCGATATCTTGGAGAACGATTTGTCCCCAGCATTGCAAGTTTGAATGTCTCCCTTGGCTTCAAAATATAATGTCAAGGCTGCATTTTGGTTGACATGCATATGCAGAAGAGAGTCTTTTCAAGACCACTGCACAGCCTAGGTCTGGGCTGGAAACTTGGATAGAGCCCCTCGCATTTTGCACATCTTTGCAAAATTTATCCGATTCAGTTGCTGTTGCTGAAATATTCATTCTTTATGGGAACCGTGCGCTGCATTTATGTTGAGTGTGGTTTGGTCACCATTCCAAAGAGACTCTGGAACAACTGCTGCTACTGTTATCCCAGGGTTCTGGGTGTTTGGTTGCCGGATGAGCCCCTAGGCCGAAAATTTTGGCATTGGTCGTTATCGGAACCTTCCATATGTATCTTCACGTACAAAGATATTGTCTATACCAGAAAGGCGCCAGGTCCTCCACAGGGTGGCCTTGTCATGCTGATGATGTGCCATCATTGGGGTAATCCATTGTTGTGCTCGAGAGGGACCGCATCGTGTGTCATTAGGGGATGAGCCCTGGCGAAGGAATCTGTGCCCTTCAGCAACACACGTGTTCCTTTGCAGATGTGGAATTGTTTTAGAGGTGCTCTAAAGTATCCCTGTCGACTCCAAGCTTTTTCCGAATGTGCCTCAATTTTGCGACAACTTGTTGGTACAAGAATATGCAAAGCGCGAACAACTCGGAAGCACAACAGAATGGGGCGGGTGTTGTTGGCTTCTCTCTAAGTTTGATGTTTTGGGTTGTTGTCCGGGCATGACATGTCAGCTGGTACCCTGTTGCCCGGCATCATTGTCCTATCTGAAATCACCTTTTGCACCTGAAGCTGAAACTGCGATCTTCCTCCACCGCGCCCTCCTGTTCCATGCGCATCTTAGGCCTTGAGGAGACAAAGCTTGGGTACACAGGCGCACAGGCTCTTGCGACGCTCAAAGACTCTCGGTCCCTCAAAACCCTGGTCCTCTACCTTGCGGGGAATCAGGTTGGGGACGATGGCGCGCAGGCCCTTGCAGCATTGAGGGAGGCGCCGGCGCTGACGACCCTTGAGCTAGGCCTCCACGAGACGCGTGTCGGGGATGTTGGAGCACAGGCGCTTGCAACGCTGAGGGATGCGCCGTCGCTGACCGCGTTCGAGCTGATGCTCGACGAGAACCACATTGGCGACTGTGGGGCGCATGCGCTCGCTGAGTTGAAGGAAGCGCACGCGTTGAGGACACTGGTGCTGCATCTGCCGGACAACAAGGTGGGGGACAGTGGTGCGCATGCCCTGGCTGCCCTGAAGGAGGCACCCTCACTGACAACCCTGAAGTTGTGCCTGTCACAGAATCAGGTCGGGGAGAGTGGTGCAGAGGCGCTCTCTACGTTAAAGGATGCGTCAGTATTGACGGATGTCGTTGTGGAACTATAACCAGTACCAGAGATGTGCGTGAGGGGGCAGCAGGCTGAAGTGGGGTCCCAAAAGTAGTGGCCAAAGCGGTGGCTGGTGGTTGGAAAAGGGATCGGCGTGGCAGCCACAACGTGGATATGTCGTCGGCCTCGACGTTCTGGCGGGTGTCCGCCGTCCAGACCTCCGTGCGGTCGAATGCCCCCCTTGCGAACCCCCTTGAGCTGCCCCAACGGGTCAGCCACTGTGCATCAGTTCATCAATGAAGTGAAGGTAAGCGGAGACATTCCTCAAGTATGCACAGGCGACGGCAACAGAGCCGCTCGGCGTGTAATACCGGGTGAGGGGTTGTTGCAGGAACGCAGTAAATATGTTATCTCACAGCACTGCACATCGCATTGCAGCGGCATGTGATGCCATGCCGTGCCGTGCCATGGCGTGACATAACATAACATGACATAACGTGACATGACATGACATGACATAACGTGACATGGCATGGCATGGCATGGCATGGCATGGCATGACCTAATCTGACATGGCATGACATGGCATGACCTGACATGGCATGATATGACATGACATGACATGGCAGGACATGACATGACATGACATGACATATAACATCCATGCTATAATGAACAACAACCGAATCTGTACCTATCCTAAACGACCCACGTTCGGGCCAACTAGTCCAGACCTCCATCAGTGCTTTGCCTACCCGGCTGGATTTCACAATAAACGTCATCAGCACCAGCCCCCTTTGCTTGCCCAAGCGCATGACCGACCCCAGCCTCTTCATCGTCTTTCGCTTGTATTGCACTGGAATGCCAACATCAACATCAACTGTCCCCACAGAACACGTCACCCGCACCCCACTAAGATGAGGCCCACCCTGGAGAGGTAAAGGAACATGCCTTGGTGGCCTCAGTGTCGCGAAACCCCCTTGTCCAGATCCACACCCTCAGCCGACCCTTCCACCCACCACCCACAAATCTAACCACAAATGCAGTAGCAACTTAGCTGTGGGGCTGCTTTTCCCATGGCCATTCGACACAACACAGCACAAACTGGCCAAAACATGCTTTGAGCATCATGATGTGTGGTATCACTTCCAACCTGTGTGGGGACTCCTCTGCTACAAACCACAAGTCAGCCGCCGTCATTGGTCAAGCGCAAATTCAGTCTTGCACCATAAATTTGGGGAGAGCTTTTTCGGAACTTAAGCCTGCCTGTTCGACAACGTGGGGCTTGGGGTTCAGTGGGACAGTGGGCAGGTCCCCTGCCCTAGGCATTATTGGCTGGCGTAACAAGCTGCCCAAGGAGGACCTGCAACCACCATGATTAGTCTATGCTTGCCAGTCCCTCTACCGTGGTGTGATCTAAAGGGTTAGTGTAAGGGATGTGGTGGGCTGGCTATCCTGCTCGCTAGCTCAGCTCATGCTTTGTGTACTAGGGGCATCATTGTTGCCCCTAGCATAGGTTTTCATGCTTCTTCCACATTGGGGATATGGCATATTTGGACTCTCACCCACTTTCACCCATTACGGCCAGTGATGGAGCACGTTCCTGAGTTTGTGTTGTGCCTGTGAGACCAGAATCCAGGGAGGGAAATCATAGGTGTACATGCTTCTTCCAAATTGGGGATATGGCATATTTGGACTCTCACCCACTTTCACCCATTTCCACCCCTTTTCACACTTTTTTTTGCTCATCTTCACCATGGACTCCCACACTTTGGTGTGGGCCCTTGAGTTGGGGTGATGGACTCCCACACTTTGGCATGGCCCCTCCAGTTGATGTGACAGAGACTCCCCGGTTTTTGCCTGACCACAGTTGAATGCCCTATGCGAGGCTGCATCCCTGCTGATGAGGATACATTGCACCACAAGTCGAAACGGAGGTTGACATGGATTCCCTCCTGCAAGCCATCTTGCCCCCGGTCCAGTTGAGGATGAGGTGGACACATACGCGGCTTTGGGACTAGCTGGTAGGGTGAGTGAGCTTTCAATTGAACAAAAAAGAAGATATGTGTGCGGCTTTCCGCATTTTGCACGATGTCTTATATAAAGGGAAGGTAGCTTGCATTTGTCTTGAGCCAGGGTAGTTTGGGTGACCTAAATTTAGGGGCGTCTAGGTAGCTGGTGGCCTAATTTTGAGGGTGTTTGGAAGGGGTTGGTATGGGGGTTCTTCACAGGGGAATCCAGTCTAAAAGTAGCGCGCAGTGCGCACGCAGTGCAAGGACGCCCCCTAGTAGTATCTAGCCAGCAGCAAAAAAGCCACCAGAAGATCCATAATTCCTGGCTCTGGCCCCTCACCTTGGTGCATGCACACACGTGCATGTATGTGGAGGCACATTGTCTCTAATCATACTCAGGGGGGCACGTGCCTATTGAGGTACAAGGCGGCCCTATGACACCTGGGGCAGCTGAGATTTCAGGGACGGCTTATCGAATTCAGACAGACACAGCATGAGTGGCGAATATCCGTTTGTGTGCTGACCCTGCTGGCCCATGGTGGTGTCTCTCCTCAACATGGTCGGTCCCTCTCATGTGCCGTGCTGCAACAGGGGGGAGCAGGACGGGAACGGGAGGGATTCAATGTAACTTCCCCACCCTAATTGGCCACCCCTGGCACAAGAGCATGCTGGGCCTTAAAACGTATGTGTCCTCCTCAACATGGTTTGCCCCCTGTGCATGTGCGTGTGCGCATGCACACACACACACACACACACAAAGTTGTTGAACCTCGCAGTCTGAGCATGATTGGAATTGATCGGGCGGCACACACACACACACACACACACACACACACACACACACACACACACACACACACACACACACACACACTCACACAGACACACAGAGCCCAACAGGCACCAGACAGGCAGGCACCCAGGCTGTCAGGGCTGAAAGCCAACCTCCGTGTGATGGCGCCACAGGCAGCTATGGGGGCCAGTGACCCATGCGGGCCTCCCTCTATAATATTGTTTTTTCACGCACTCACACAGACACATGCACAGACACAGAACCGCTCAACCTGAAGGGTTGAGTCCCTGTTCCCTTTTGGAGGGTGCAATGGCAGAGTACCTTTTGAAGGTACTGAATCCCACACTGCTGGTGAGGTTCTGACTCGGCTGAAGAGGCGGCTCCCATACAAAAAACAAGAAAATGTTCTCTATGAAATCTGCATGCCACGTCATTTCCCCTGCATGCCCCCCTCAATAGTCTCGCTCATGCGTGCGCGCGCAGACACACACTCTTTCTCTCTGCTTGTGACCCTTGTGCAGGGCACTGTTTGGATGGAGCACACCACAGTTCGATTGTGACAGTCATTACAGAGAGAAAACGTCAGTGTTTTCGCTTGTAATTGCACTGAGGTTGGCCAGGGTAGGGTGAGCTTCCTTTCATATAAGACCAAATATTGCCACAAAAAAATTGGCCCAGCAGTTTGGATCAGGACCCCTCTTTTATTTTTGCCGGATATTATGAAAATTATTCAATTATTGCCCTCAGGTGCCCCTCGCCGCTGGTTGCCACCTGAGCTTACAGCCATCAACAGGGTGTCATGCCCTTTGCTGAGGGCGAGGTCTTTCATATTTCAATTCTGTACATCAAAATGCACATTTTGGAACTTTGCCTCCACTTGCGTGGAGAGAGCCCCACAGAACCTGACATCTCAACAATGCTGGCGAATATTCGACACATATCTGAATGCAGAACAAGGTATACCATGCCCACCCCGCCCCCCGCAAGACACTCAGCAGGCAGCAATGAGGCGACATCATCACGGACCCCGAGGCATGCTCTGTGGTGCCGCATTTCTGGGGTTGACATGTTTCTTGGATTCTTGAGAGATAAGGGCACATGAGCTGTCATTGGAGGGTGTGTGTTCTAATCCGCTACAGCAGGGTGAAAATGGGGGTGATAAAGGGCGGTTGTGTACGGAACCTATGGGAAGATCGGTGATGGATTCACCCAGCGGGGATGTGGCAGGGACAGGTGTATGTTGTAATTCGTGTAATTTTTTTTTCCGCTGTAAATGTGCAGAACAAAAAAACCGTCACGTCGTGTAATTTTTTTTTTTGCTGTAAGTCGTGTAAGGCGGCTTACACGACTTACCGCAAAAAAAAATTACACGACGTGACGGTTTTTTTGTTACACGCATTTACAGCGAAAAAAAAAAATTTACACGACTTACCGTAAAAAAAAATTACACGACGTGACTATTTTTTTGTTACACGCATTTACGCGAAAAAAAAATACACGACTTACCGCAAAACAAATTACACAATGTGACGATTTTTTCCTACACGCGTTTACCACGAAAATTAGAAAATTACACGACCTTACCACAAAGGAAGAATTACCAATTTTACGAAAAATGCATGCCTGTAGGCAATGTGCCCACCTTTGGGCCACTTCTGATTCTGCCCCCCGCCCTGAAGCGGTGGGGACCCCCCAGGCGGCAGGGGTTATGTAGCCAGCCACCTTGCCCCCCGCTCTGAAGCGGTGGGGACCCCCCAGGCGGCAGGGGTTATGTAGCCACCTTGCCCACTTGTGGGCCACTTCTGATTCTGCCCCCCCGCTCTGACGCGGTGGGGACCCCCCAGGCGGCAGGGGTTATGTAGCCACCTTGCCCCCCGCTCTGAAGCGGTGGGGACCCCCCAGGCGGCAGGGGTTATGTAGCCACCTTGCCCACTTGTGGGCCACTTCTGATTCTGCCCCCTGCTCTGACGTGGTGGGGACCCCCCAGGCGGCAGGGGTTATGTAGCCACCTTGCCCACTTGTGGGCCACTTCTGATTCTGCCCCCCGCTCTGAAGCGGTGGGGACCCCCTAGGCGGCAGGGGTTATGTAGCCACCTTGCCCACTTGTGGGCCACTTCTGATTATGCCCCCTGGTCTGCAGCGGTGGGGAGCCCCCAGGCGGCAGGGGTTATGTAGCCACCTTGCCCACTTGTGGGCCACTTCTGATTGTGCCCCCCGCTCTGAATTTTGTCACCCTTTGTTTTTGCCCTTCGTGTATGCAACAGTGTCCTTCAAGCAAGGCTCTGCGAATGGCACCGGGGCATACACGAAGAAATCGGCCACAATGAGTTCCGTGGGCACGGATGATACCCTATGAATACACATGCAATGTACTATTGCTCGGCTGTTTGGGACCTTCTACCCTTGAGCTGACGAAGGAGCTTATTAGTCATTCAACGGTGAAGAGCCACAAACCCATGATATGGTGCAATGCATGTGGGGGACCGACAATGAAAGTGCATTTTCTATTTTGGGCTACTATGCCAATTGGACATTCTCGGGGTTACTTTCAGCCTCCGGCTTGGCTGTCTCCCCTCTTTTGTGTGTGACACTTCCTCTTTGCTGGTGTGTAATATGTGCATGTGCATAATGGGGTGCCCCTCTGCCTTTTTGGACGTGCCCCTCAACCCGAGCCATGGATGTGGCAAGAGAGCCAAGCACTGCAGATGACAGGTTCATTTTTCAACGATGGCGACGCCCTTTTTTTTTACCAAGGAGATTCCTCCAAAAAACAAGGCTTGAACGGACAACCCATTAAGGAGTATCGACCCATTGATGGTGTTGCCGTGGCCGAATGGAAAGCCACGTTGCGTAAGATAGAGGAAGGGACCTCAATTACATGGGAGGTGTTTGTAGCCTTTCTCCGCATCCACCGCGTGACAGCAGATGGTTGTACTTGTGCAAACTATTGCACGTTCGCGATGTGTGAGGGTGTGTTGCTGTGGCTCCCCGTAAAAGAACCGAATTTTAAGGTACCCTCTCAATACTCTCAGGAGATTGTTGCCCAACGCCCTTTTAAGTTGGGCCGTATTGAGCGCAAGGTGACTGCACGTGCGGAGCCATCAACAAAGGTTCGAACCCGCCAGTCCGAAAAACTTGCATCCCAAAAGAAAAAGGCACTTGCAAAACGCCGCAGGAAGGTGGTGGCCGGTGGCGATACCGATAGCGACGCTAATGTCTCCACGCTTGCTCTAAACGCACCCAGTGCCGATGAGTCTACGTCTACTACTGTTGCTGCACCCATGGAGGTGCATCGGAGAACTTGGCATTGCCTTAATCTCTTTCGGCCACCTTATGTGTGTGGCCAATGTCACAAGACCGTGTACCTGTGGTGCATGCATTGTGAGGGGTGTGGCTTTTGCCTACACACTTTGGAGTGTCCAATTCGTGGAAGGGCCCACCCCAACACGGACAAGTGGCTCTTTCAAAAGTGGTGTCAGGAAGTAGACGTTGAGGAGGATTTGACCGCCACCCTCCCCAACGAGCCCGTGTCCGGTGACGAGGAGTTGGACGTCCTTTCTAATCCTCTATTGGCTTCTCCCCCAGGTAAGGAGGTGAAGAAAAAAGAGGTCCAGTCATCTGATTCAGAGGTGGACCTCTTTGCGCCTCCCCCTATGGCCCCTGTGCCAAACAAGAAGGCGAAGGGAAAGAAGGTCTTGCCCAAGGCACCCCCTATCGACCCTCCCAATCCCCAAAGGCGTACTCGGAGCACCATTCCGAGCGAAACAACCCCTTTGGGGGTGGGAGATTGGTTGACCGACAAGGATATCCTGTGTTGGTTGAACCAAGAGGTCTGCCACAATGAAATCAATGAACCACGTGCGTGGACTCTAGCGCTTCTATATATCAAGAGACTCTCCAAGTACATGTAGAGAGTTGAATCTGGCGAAAGAATGACCAACATGAGGTGGTGCCGCCGCCACATTTTTGTGGTTAATTCCAATGACAAGCAAGGGTTGCACTGGTTTGTGTGTGCCTTCGATTGTCGTGTCTGGTTGGATCTTTTCACTATTTGGGTTTGGGAACCCCTAAGCTCCACTTGGGCTTTGCACCAGGATTGGGGTTAAGCTGACAAGCGGCACGCAACTCTTTCACTAGCTGCTTGCACAGGTCATCGATGAAAAGCTGGTCACGCTCCAGCTGGCCAGATGCATCTGCTGGGTAGCCATCCGGCACCTTGCGCCACTCTCCACGGATGAGGACCTTGGGACGGGTGTCCTCCTCCTCTGTGGGAGTGTCCACGGAAGGTTGCGGCCTAGCCTCCGGGCTTTCCACGCTCTACTCGGCGAAGGCCTCCTGGGGGTGGCCTGAACACTGTCCTCCTTAGCCGAAAGTGCACCTTCAACTTGGGTGCTGGGGGGGGACTCAGGAGGGCCAGAAAGCTCGGTCGCGCCCTCCACATCATCACCGGGCGCTTGAACGACCCGTCCAGCACGATCGGCATTAACAATGCTTAGCACATAGTCCACAAAACCGGCACCCATTGGGACAAGGGGCACATTGGAAAAAGTACCCCGGTGCTCCACCACCTGCTTCGCGATGTTCAAGCTTTGAAAACCACAAGACCAACCGTCCGTTTGGAATCCCAAGGTGCGGTGCTTGTTGGTTTGCGAAGATTTCTTCAAGGCCGACAAGAAAGGACGTATCAAATGAGTGATTTTGTTCCCAGTGCAGGCACACTGGATGTTGGCCATGGCCCTGTCAGGACTCTTCTCTTGGGCCTGATTTTGAGTCTAGTGTCAATGACAACATGTGAAACTATGTTATATTGGCCGAGTCCCAACTAATTGGTGGCCACGCAGAGTACTATGTGCTTTGTGGACTCGGCGTCCCATCGTTAAGGTAGCTATGGGGTGCCGTACGGAACCGGCAGCTGTACATATTGCGCATGTATTGCAAAGGTTGCATTTCTTTCAATTTTTCAATTTTTTTTGTAATTCACACGACTTACAGCAAAAAAAAATTACACACATTTACAGCAAAAAAAAATTACACGACTAGACGGTTTTTTTGTACACGACTTACATTTTTCACGGTCGGACTTGGTGTCTTTTCTGTTCGGGATGCCAATTGGCTACATCCGAATGTCTTCAACACTATTCATGCTATCGAACGCTAAAACTTATTACTCACCCTCACCCCAGTCGGGTAGGCACCCACAAAATGGAACAACCCCATGATAGGGCACAACCAAAAATCAGACCAATAAACTCCATTACTATGCATTGCGCCATGTCTCGGAGTGCAGCATCAATTTCCCCATTCTACACTCATCTCAGCTCTCCTGCTGTCTTGCATCAAAAGCTGGACATATGCCCCTATATAGTCCAACTTCGATATCATATCTGAAACCGCAAATTCATCACTTGCAAAATGCCTCCATGTCTGAATCCGACCTTGAAATTGTCCATGTGTCCAATATTCCCCGCAATCCCAGCAGCTCCCAAATCTGTGGCAGCTTCAACTCCGCATCCTCATCCCTCAGTTCTGTTGCTGGATGGGTGGATGTGCTTGGTTGCAGAGCATGCACTGGAAGGCATTTGTATCAGTTGAACCTTCCAGTTTGAGCAGGAATGGATGTGATCATGGCCAAAATTGAATCGGAGCTGGCCCCATGATGCTTCTGGTAGTGAGGAGCAGTCATAGAAAAGACATGGCAGTGGACCTCGGTGGCGCTCCGCTGTAACCAACCAGCAACCTTCATGGAACACCCCCACCACCTCAAGCACCGCTGTACTGCACCATGCACGTGATGGGCCTCTCTTTTGACAGCCTCGACGCTGATTTTTTGCATGGCTATGTCTGTTTCATCCTCGGCGAGTTTGGACAGTTATGAAGTTTTCCCTGCGATGAGCCCCCGATCGCCACGCGAAAGCGAAAGCATTCGATCGTACGGCAGCACTGTGATGTCTAGCATCACCAGGGACCAGCAAGGTATGCCACACTGCCTCGCAGCACCCAGGAATAGAGCAATAGCAGCATCACCCCAAAAACATGTATGCGTCTGTGTTGGCAACCAAGGCTGTATCAAAGGGGGAAAGAAAAGGAAAAGGCTCCTAAAGTGCACCTCTCTGGCTCACGTCAAGTTTCAGATAGCCCAAAGCCATAACAAAACAACAGCCCTGTAGCTTTCGGTCTATCGCGTTTGTCCGATTCATTGGCAGTATCTGGATATGATTGGGTGCTTGCACTTAGTGATGGTATTGCCAGAACACTTGTGTTGACGCTCACTCCCCACTCTGCGGCCCTCTGTTTCTCTTCAGCCAGTACCAAGCATCCTAAGTCCCACAGCAGATGGATTTTCTTGGTGAGCCTGTTGATGGTGATGTTGGCCGTGCTGGTGGGCTACGCAGCTCAAGAGACATGGAACCAGGATCACCAGGTGTCTGCTGTCAGGAAGTAGAAGATGCTGCGTGCTTGCACTAACTCATGAAGCAATGTACAATGGTGCAGCAGAGGGGCGGTGCCATCCGGTGGAAGCCCATTGCAGTGTATTTTCAGTAGGGTGCAAGGCAGCAGCAGTGTGCAGTACCACACAACATGTCACAGCAATTCATAAACCCCTTCACAGCACTCTGCACAACCTGTGATTCTTGTACTGTGGCTGATCAGTAAGACTCTGTGGTCAGGGAGTCCAGGCTTACAGGGTGGGTCACGGGATGTCTCTCTGAGGTGCATTGCCAAAGGCAATAGCATTCGCCATATAGTTGAGGGCAGGGTTGGAGATGCCCCCCCCTCGCAACGCTACATCCTGGGTAACCAGGGTGCACACCGGGTATGCGAGTGGGATGCCTTGGGGCTTGAGCCCATGGAGACGGAGAATGAGTGGTAGTCACGTCAGGTACCACTCGGGGTGGGGCACAACGCGAACTTGTTCAATGTACAGTATGTGCATTGGCCGTCTTACTTTGGGCCCAGATTTGCAGTCCTTCTGGCAAACCCGCGCACACAACCACAAGACGTTCCCTAAGACCCTCTTTTTTTTGCTCTCTTAAGGAACGTTGGTTGTAGGGTTACCCTGAATTATCTAGGACCCATGTGAAGGGCTTTTTTCCACTGGCCCGGTGGGGCCCTTTTTGAACCCCTGTTCGGGGCCCCCCGAGAATGCAGGGGTGACGTAGCATTTCCGCCCTCTTGTGGGCCCCCGAGAAGGCAGAGGTGAGGCAGCCACTTTTGATTTTGTTTCCCTTTGTTGGGGACCACTTCTGATCCCCCCCCCCCCCCCCGCGCTTGGCGTTGGGGATCCCCGAGAATGCAGGGGTGGCGTAGCTTTTCCGCCCTCTTTTGGGCCCCCGAGAAGGCAGGGCTGAGGCAACCACTTTTGATTTTTGTTCCCCTTTGTTGGTCTAGGGTACCCAAGGGAGAAGAGTGGCAACACCCAGCCGGGAACAACTGTTTTGGGTTTTTGGGTGTAACACCCCGTTTCATTTTTTTTTGGAGTTAGGGAACGTGCTGCACGACCATAATTCTTCCCTGCAGGACCAGATCTCACTTCCGCTGCAGCACATCAAGTGGCATGCGCAGCACATCCTCAACAACACCAATCCTGCTGATGATGACGATGAAATCACCCTCAAACTCCAGACAATGAAGCCTCTGGCGAAGATTCTCAACGTCCGCGCGCCCCTGGAGCGAATTGGTTTGTTGTGACCCCAACCTTTTGACTGCCCCAGCAGAGAAGGACCCCCCCCCCCCATTGTGAAGCACAGAGATATGTTGAGAGGGAACAAATGATAGGGAACATAGTTGGGTGTCCTGCATGTTTCAAACTGGGGTGGTGGTTGCTCCCAAGGGGCCATCTTATGTATTTTCACCTTGGGAGGCGACGGATACGGCAAGATAGAGGGATGTTTACACAGGTTTTGTACCCAAGGATTTGCTCTCCGGCGTGGTGAGCGCGGCGCAGATAATCCCCCAAACAGCACACTGCACAGCCTGAAGCCATGCATGCCAGCATACCAAGGCAATTTCATTGTGACACAGAACAGCGCCCAGAACCCACTCGGAAGTTTCTGCACACTTTTTGTTTGGTCACCTGTAGGCGACGTATTAGATGCAGGACTGCAGGACTTCCCGGGGGCCGAGAGGTCATTTATCGTCAAGTCTGTTACTTTTTCCACCGAGTTCAACACTTCAAAACGGAGCATCAGTTACGACGCCTACACGAAGGCGTCCTTGTTGAGGTGTGCGAGTACGCATACACATGTGCATCCGATGAGTCAGGGCACAGCCTGGCCCAGGTCGGGTGACATCACGTCACGTGGCTTTGTGGTTGAACCAGCGTGAGGTCACGCTAGGTCAAGTAATAGTACAGGGGTGTGTGCGACAGCACAGTTCCGGGCAGTCACACACACAAACAACACCGGCCCCTCGAGAGGACCAGTGCATGGCACAGGGCGAATCCCCAACGGATCCCAGAGAGGGCCCGGGCTGTTCTTTAATGACGACATCCATTTGAAGTTTGTCGCTGGTGAAGAGAAGATATATGAACCTTCGCCCGCATTCGGTGCTCAATGAACAAATATTTGGCCATTAAGTGCTAACAATTGGCACTTAACCACCGGCGGCTGGCAGTAAACCGCCAGCCCAAAGGCACGCAGGGGCAGCTGGGGCCGGTTCTTGTGACCCCCCCCCCCCCGCCCCGAGTTTTGAATGATAGCGGTCCTGGTGGTGTGACATGCAGGACCATAGTTGGTATTACTTGGGCTGCAAAGTGCCTCGAAAAATTTTGGTGACCCTAAAAAGGGTCCAATCACCAGATTTTGACAATTTTTTTTTGACCCTCAACATACATGAGTCAAAATGATACACATGTTGCGCTGATCATTTTGACCTATGTGTCCCCCCCCTCCCCCTCCCCAACCTGACCCACACGTTGGACCCCTGCCCCCCCCCCCCGCGGCGAGTTTCTGACACAGCACAACACAGCACAACACACCACACCACACCACACCACACCACACCACACCACACCACACCACACCACACCACACCATGCCACACCACACCACACCACACCACACCACACCACACCACACCACACCACACCACACCACACCACACCACACCACACCACACCACACCACACCACACCACACCACACCACACCACACCACACCACACCACACCACACCACACCACACCACACCACACCACACCACACCACACCACACCACACCACACCACACCACACCACACCACACCACACCACACCACACCACACCACACCACACCACACCACACCACACCACACCCATCGCACCACACGCATCGATATCTCCTGGTACCGACACCTGACGGAGGCGGACCAGAAGGCCCTGTGCACCGTGGTGCGCAGCCCCCCGGTCAGCCGCACGGTGGGCAGGCGGGGGCGGGTTACCCTGCTCCTAAAAAACCCGGACCAGCCGGTCCAGGAGGCGAACCTCCGGGGGATAACCATCTCCTCCCACGTCTCCAAACTCGAGCCCACGGCCTTCTATGCCGTGGCGACAGCCGTCTACGAGCGGGCCCTGGGGGGCCCCTGCCTGGTGGGGAGCATGCGGGGGATATCCCTCCAGGAGGTCGTCCGCACGGTGCACATGAAGCTGGACCTGGCCAGGCTTCAAAACCAGATAGTGGACGTCCTGATCACGGATCTCGCAAAGTTCTTCGACGTGATCGCGCAGGACATTCACCCTATAGTGGGAGCCCGGGTGGGCCTGGGAGAGGCCGACCACCTCGCCACCCATACCGAGGGTTTCTCCTACACCCTGCCCTTGGGCCCCTGGCAGTCCCACACCCTGACGCAACTCCTGGGTACGCCCCAGGGTACCGTCCAGGGGGTCCATGCGGGGGCGACGGCGGCGCTCCCCTTCTTGCGATACATGGACATCGCATACCGGTCCTCGGCGGTAGAGCCCTTCCGCTTCCCGGGACTCATGTGGGTGGACGACACGATCGTCCTCTTGGAGCGGGGCGATTCCCACCCCATACAGGGGGTCCTATTGGATCAGCGGGTATACTACCAGGGAATCCTGCGGGTGGACGTCCCTGACCGCAAGATCCAGCACGGCTCCACGTCAGACCCACGGCCCCTACGGTCGCCTACGCCAGCAGCCGTGGCCCGCCACCTAGGCCGCGCGTGGGTGACGAGTACCCCGGACCAGCGGCAGGAGGCACTGGCAGGGGCCCCGGAGATACAGCCCTCCAGGGTCCTCCGATATATGGGAACCGACATTTACCTCCAGGGGGCGCCTACGGCCCCCCGCAACCTGCCGGAGGTCAGGGCGGAGCTCTGGACGCAGCTCCGCCCCCAGCGGCTCTCCCCGGACGCGGCCATGATGGTGCTCATGGCCAAGCTCCCGAGCAAGCTGCTCCCCCTGGCCAGCGTGTACCGCCCAACGGCCAAGGTACACGCGGCAAACGATGCTCTCATGGTGCGAGCATACAAGCACGTGACGGGCATCTCCCGCCACGCTCATACCGACGCGCTCTGGGGACCCTGGGAGCATGGGTGCCAGGGTCTCACTCGGTCAGAGCACTCGTGGCAGGCGGCGGTGGTTCGAGAGTGGGTTCGGCAGGGGGCCTGGGCCAAGCAGGAGTTCCGGGACTCCCAGGCCTACTACCTGCAAACGCACCAGGCGCTCAGAGGGGGCTGCCCGGCGGTGCTTACCCCGGGGCAGTACACGTATCACCCCAAGTGCCCCCACCTCATAGCCACGCTGCAGCGGGTCGTGGACGAGGTGGCCATGCCTATGTGGATGCCGGGCCAGTGCTCAGGGACCACCCCCATCCTGGTCCGAGGTCCCGGTGGGCCGCGATCGGCGGCGGCGGCGGCCCCTGCCCCCCGGGTGGAGGTGTACGCGACTCTGTATGGCGCCGTCGCGCAGGTGGTCGTCCCCCCGACGGTGTACGAAACGGTACAGGCCCTGGGCTACCATCACCTCGGCGACCTCTACACAGAGGATCACCAGGTGCTGCCGGAGCGAGCCCTGAAGAGGCGAGCGCCAGCCCGCAAGGGGATCCCGGGGCTACGGGCGTGGCTAACCCGCCACGCTGCGGTACTGGTCCCGCTCCTGAGGGAACCCACGCCGCGATGGCAGGCGGCGCCCAAGGACTGGATCCCGAGGGCCGTGCCCACCTATCAGGCGGAAGTCATCGTGGGGGGCCGGGCGGCCAAAACCACCCGAATGGAGACGATATACCATAGGGGACAGCCCCTCCGGATGACCGCGGCCCTGCAGGACACCATGGAGACCGCGGGCTGGGCGTCAGAACCCCGGGTGTGCCAGCAGCCCCCGGGCACCCTGCCCAGCGACACCAGGCTCCACCGCCTCCTGGTGGCCCTCCTGGATATCCAAGTGCAGGTGGATGCGCCACTACACGCCCAGCTGTGGGGCGACCACCGGCAGGAGTCCCTGGCCCAGCTCCAGCGCACTGGGGTCAGGGCGCCCACCGTCGTGTGGACGACAGCCCCCCCGACTGCCGCCTACTGGAACTGGGCCAGCGCATCGCAGGCCCCTCTCGTGACGATCACCTCGACGCTACCGCCGTTTCCGTGGATCGCCATAGCCCCGGCGGCGGTGGCGCGTTTCCAATATCCAGCGGAGTGCATGGCGCACAAATGCCCGGGGCACCCGCACAAGGGACCCCTCTATTACTCCCTCGATACGGTGGGGACAGTGCCAGCGGAGCTACACCAGGCCCTGCGCACCCACCTCAGGGAGCACCATGGGGACATGGCCCTCCTGGCGCCCCACGGCCGGGCGACCGACCCCCCGCGAGTGTTGGCCCCTGAGACTCGCCCAGGCGTCTGGTTCCATGACCTGCCTGCGCTGGCGACCCTCCGAGGCAGTGTCGTGGCGGTGGATGCAGGGGCCACGCAGGCGGGTATGGCCATGGCCGGGGTCGTCCAGAGCGGGCCTGGGGAGTACCAGGCCCAGGTGGCCTCGGGAGTGGGCACCTCCCAGGAGGGGGAGGCGATGGCCCTCCTCTGGTATGCCCGCCGGCTGGCGACACAGCAGGGGGTTTACTGGCTGGTGCCGGACTCGGAGGCAGCAGTGGGGGCCCTCCGCACGTACCAGGAAGGAGGGCACTGCGGAGATGGCATCCACCACCTCTACGCCACTGTCCTGGGGGGACAGCGCCTCTCCCCGAGGTCTGCCATCAATGTGGTGACCACACCGTCGCACTGGATCACGGACCTCAACGTCCGTGTGGACGCAGCGACGCGAGAGCCGCCGGAGGTAGACCTCACGTGGCTCCTCAGGCGCCCCTACTCATTTATCCCCCAAGTGCCCTTCCGCGACCAGTGCCAGCTCTCCCCGACGGCGCTGAGTGACTGGTTGCGGGACCGGGCCTCCAGACCGGCGCAAGCCATCTACGAGGCCCGCTGGGGGGTAAATTTCATGCCAGGGGGGGGCCTCCCCCTGGACTGGTTCGACCACGACCAGCAGCGCCACATCACGGCGCATCGCATGGACAACGTCCCGACCATGACCGTCCTGGCCCACCGCTCCTCCCACCGGGGCACGGTGCTGGATACAACGTGCCTCCTGTGCGGGACACAGCCCGAGACGGCGCCCCACCTGTGGGCCTGCTCGGCTCAATCGCACGAGTGGGGGCCAGCCCGCCGGCGCCTCGCAGCGTGGCTTGACCAGAAGGTGGGGCCACGGGCGGCCCCAGTGCGTCACCAGCTGTGGGAACCGACTGTGCTGGAGCAGTGGGCGGCAGCCCTGCGGACCCCCTCCATGCAGCTGGCCCACCTGGAGTGTACGGGGCCCCACTCGCTGGGCACGGAGTTCCTCCGCCACGTCGTGGAGGAGTCCATACGGATCTGGTACGCCCACGCCAAGGCGCGTGCCACACTGCTGAAGGCCCGCCTGGGCCCGGGCAGCACGATGGCGTGGGCATTGCAGGAGCTGCGCTTGCACCAGCAAGCAGAAAGGGAAGGGGTGCAGCGGGAGCTCCTGGAATAAGCACGGTCGCCGGAGGCGAACTCACCACGTCTCCCCGACTCCCCCTTCCCCTGCCGAGGCCAACACACTTACGCACGGCGCGCACACAACACACACAGCCCAGCCCGTTTACCTTTACCCGTGGGTAGACATCCCGGCCTTTTGCCCTTTGGTAACAGCGCCTTCGGCACACCACACCACACCACACCACACCACACCACACCACACCACACCACACCACACCACACCACACCCCCATGGTGTTCTCGGAGGTGGGTTCGTACGGCCGGGCCGAGCTCCGCCGGTACCGTTCCCGCCGTACTGAGCGAGTAGTAGAAGGGCCCTTTATTCGGGTGCCCTGGGCACCTGTGCGCCACACACTCCGCGGGGTACTTGAACTTCGCCACCGTAGCCGGGGCGATGGCTATCCATGGCCACGGCGGCAGCCGACTGTGACCAGGGGGCCGGCGATGCCTGGGCCCATTGCCTGTAGGCGTCCGCCGGTGGTTCCGACAGCCACATGATGGTGGGCACCCACACCCCCGCACTCTGAAGCTGGCCTAGGGACACATGTTGATGGTCGTCCCATAGTTGGGCGTGCAGGGGTGCGTTGACCTGCACTTGGATGCCTAGAAGGGCCACCAGCAAGTGGTGTAGTCGGGTATTGCTCGACAGCGTGTACAGGGGCTGGCAGCACACCCGGAGCTCCGGCGCCCAGTCTTTGGCTCCATGGTGTCCTTCATGGCAGTTGTCACCGTGACCGGATATCCTCCTTGGTACACAGTCTCCACCCGGGTGGTCTTGGCCACCCGGCCCCCGATGACCACTTCCGCCGGGTACACAGGCACGGCGCTCGGGATCCAGTCCTTGGGCGCAGCTTGCCACCGCAGCGGGGGCACCCGCAGTAGGGGCGCCAGGATGGCGCCATGGCGGGCCAGCCACGCCCTAAGGCCGGGGATACCCTTGTAGGCAGGCGCCCGCTCCTTAAGGGCTTGTTCCCCTTTGATTCGGTGGTCTTCCGTGTACAGGTCTCCCAGGTGGTGGTATCCCAGAGCCTGCACCGTCTCGTAGACGGTAGGGGGGATGACTACCTGTACGACATCGCTGCACTGGGTCGGGTACACCTCCACCTGGGGGTCGGGGGCCGCCACTGCCCCCGCCCGAGGTCCGCCAGGGCCCCGCACCAGGATGGGGGTCGTCCCGGAGCATGGGCCCGGCATCCACATGGGCAGGGACACCTCATCCACCACCCGCTGCAGCGTAGCGATGAGGTGGGGGCACCGCGGGTGGTGGGTGTACTGCCCTGGGGTGAGCATAGCAGGGCACCCCCCTCTGAGCGCTTGGTGTGCCTATAGGGTATAGGTCTGGGACTCCCGAAATTCCTCTTTGGCCCAAGCCCCCTGCCGGACCCATTCCCGGGCGACCGCAGCCTGCCACGAGTGTTAGGACCAGGTCAAACCCTGGCAGCCATGCGCCCAGGGCCCCCAAAGTGCTTCAGTGTGGGCATGGCGGGAGACTCCCGTCATGTGCTTTTATGCCCGCACCATCAGGGCGTCATTTGCCGCGTGCACCTGGGCCGTGGGGCGGTAGACGCTGGCACGGCTAGGCCACCGACCCCCCGCAAGTGCTAGCCCCCGAGGTCAAGCCGGGCATTTGGTTCCATGACCTGCCGGCGTTGGCAACCCTCCGCGGCACCGTGGTCGCAGTGGATGCGGGGACCACGCAGGCAGGCATGGCGATGGCAGGGGTCGCCCAGAGCGGGCCCGAGGCCTACCGGACCCACGTGGCCTCCGGGGTAGGCACCTCCCAAGAGGGGGAGGCCATGATACTCCTATCGTACGTCCGCAGGCTGGCGCAATAGCCAGGGGTATTTTGGCTGGTGCCAGACTCCAAGGCGGCAGTGGGGGCCCTCCGAACGTATCAAGAAGGAGGCCATTGTGGGGATGGCATACACCACCTCTACGCCACGGGCCTGGGAGGCCGACGTCTCTCCCCGACCTCAGCCATAAACGTGGTTACCACACCGTCGCACTGGATAACGGACCTGAACGTCCGTGTTGATGCGGCGACGCAGGAGCCGCCAGAGGTAGACCTGACATGGCTCCTCCGGCGCCCCTACTCCTTTCTCCCCCCGGTGACCTACCAGGACCAGTGTCAGCTCTCCCCAACGGCGCCTGGTTGCAGGATCCCGCCTCCATACCGGCACAGGCCGGCTATGAGGCTCGATGGGGAGCAAACTACACGTCGGGGAGTGGACTCCCCCTCGACTGGTTCGATAGCGACTAGCAGCGCCATATTGCGGCGCACTGCATGGACAACATCCCCACGATGACTGTCCTGGCGCACCGGTCCTCCCACCGAGACACAATGCTGGACACCACGTGCCTCCTCTATGGAGCGCAGCCCGAAACGGCACCCCACCTTTGGGTTGCTCGGCCCAATCCCATGAGTGGGGGCCGGCTTGCCAGTGGCTCGCGGAGTGGCTCGACTAGAAGGTGGGGTAACGGGCTGCCTTGGTGCGCCACCAGCTGTGGGAGCCGACTGTACTGGAGTAGTGGGCGGCGGCCTTGCATACCCCCTCCATGCAGCGGGCCCACATGGAGTGCTCAGGACCCCACACGCTGGGGACGGAGTTCATACGTCACGTAATCGAGGAGTCCATCAGAGTCTGGTACGCCCATGCCAAGGCGCGTGCCACGTTGCAGAAAGCCTGCCTTGGGCCTAGGCAGCACGATGGCGTGGGTGTTGCACCGGGAGCTACGCCTGCACCAGCAGGCGGAGAGAGAGGGAGTACAGCGGGAGCTCCTGGGATGATGGCTGTCACCAGGAGGGTGACATCTAGGTTTCCCCGACTCCCCCTCTTTCCGCCGATAACCACACACTTACGCACGGCGCGCGCGCCACACACACAGCCCTCCTGTTGACCTGTACCCGTCGGTAGACATCCCGGCCATTGCCTTCTGGTAACAGCGCCTTCGGCACACCACACCACACCACGCCACGCCACACCACACCACACCACAGCGCAGCACAGCACCCCATAGCACACCACAACACAGCACACTGGGCTGCAGTGGGACCGGGCCCAGCAGCCCCCTGGTGCCCAAAGAGCTGTCCTCAGTGAACATGATGTTACTGATGATTTGAAACTTTGCTGTGTGTCGTGTCCGGTTGCATTCTCCATGTCGATGTGATCAAATCATCAATCAATGTGAATGTTTTTCAACTGACATTATGGACAGTCCTGGAGGGGTCGGGACCGCCAGAAGGCCCTGAGCAGCGAGGCACGCTGGATGAACTGTACAAAGCCCCCCGCGTAGGGTCCAGTGTACCCCACATTGAGGTTGCCCATTGTTAGGGGCTACCCTGGTCCACTCGACTCGCTGAGCCGAGGCCCCCAGAGGGTATTGGTATCAACATCAGATGTCGAGATGAGGAACATTCCTTAAGAGATGGCTTTGGTCTTTTATTTTGTGATGGAATGTCGGAGCACGGCCAGCGGTTGCACGCCGACTGCTAGTTGTCAATTGCCAACTGCTGGCGGTTATCCCCAACCGCGGGTACTGAACCGCCAACCGCCGAGGTGATGGTCAACCGACGACTATAGACCACCAGAGGCGGGGTGGTGTGCGATACCTGCCCATAATATGTCAAACTCCTCCTTTTGACATACATACATACCTTGCTTTGCGGGGTGCTCTGCAATCCTCAGGTATTACGTGAGCTCGTTGAGGCATCGCGACGGCACTGTCTCAGTCTCTCTGATGTGCGGAGGTCTGGAGTTTGAGGTGGCCCAAATTGTGGAGTTTGAGGAAATCACGCGTCGCTGGTGTGTTCTGTGGTACACTCGAAAGCAGACCTTCTTTTTGAAATTCGGTCAGCTGGGGCAAAGGGTACACAGGCTCGAAGGAATCCGGATTTGGCTGGGAAGCGGCGGGGGCTGAAGAGGGGGGTGGCCTTGGGCGTGCATCAAAAGAATCCTCCTGGGTCAAAGTGGGGGTTAGGTCTGGGCCAAACGGTCCGAAAATTAATGTGCCACTGTGGAATCAGGAGGCAGAGGTGCCTGCACAATTTTTGGGGGACAAACATGGTCGAAATATTTTTTTGGACATCTGCAATGAAAATTGCAGATATGTAGTATACTCATGCATACGCGTATATTTTTATGCGACATACACACAACGTATTCGCGTCTACGTGCATATACGTCTACGAGTATACTAACACCACGTCTGTACAGGGACTTTGTGTGTACGTCTACGAGTATACTAACACCACGTCTGTACAGGGACCTTGTGTATACGCGTATATGCGTGTACGTATACACGTGTACTAACAGCATGTTTG
The DNA here is from genome assembly GCA_964036045.1 of Eutreptiella sp. 'Long Island Sound 2002'. Lineage (NCBI taxonomy): Eukaryota > Euglenozoa > Euglenophyceae > Eutreptiales > Eutreptiaceae > Eutreptiella > Eutreptiella sp. 'Long Island Sound 2002'. The sequence continues at coordinate 42,334,614 of OZ038394.1, read as the reverse complement.
CAAAGGGAGTTTGTGTAGATGCAAAGAGACAATATTTTGGAAGGGAGTCAAACGCCCTCTTCCCAAAACGGAGGGCAGCAACAACGTTTACCCATGCATGGGAGACAAGCGATCTGCAGCGTGTAGACACCCCGCGCCACAAGTAGACGTGGCCTGCTAATTGTAGGCACTATTGGCATGTTGTAGATGCAAAGAGCCAATATTCAGGCTGGAAGCCGAAGGCCCACTTCCCAAAACACAGGGCAGCAACAGCGTTTACCTTTGCATAGGGGTCTGGCGGGTTGTTGTTTGTAGACACTGTGCACCACAGGTAGACACGGCCTACTGGTCATGGAGGCCTGGGCTGGCAAGACACCGGTATCAGCGTACATAATGAAGTCCTAACTACATATTATGTCCCAGTCCATTTGGGCCGCGTAAAAGCCTCCCCGCAGCAAGATCTCTTTTCCGAGATCCGAGCGGCTTAGCTCACTGTGGTTCACAAACTCAAGAGCCATCTCAGCTTAACGGTAGACACTATAGGCATGTTGTACACACCAAGTGACACTACTAAGATAATCAAGGAACAGCAACACCTTTTTGTTTCTTGAGGTGGAGGGCATGTAGGCAACCGTTGCTTGGTTAGCTCGGGGTTTCTGAGTTCCATGGCATGTGTTGCATATTTTTGGAATTTGGAGGTTTTGGGGGGCTTTGCCACTTTTGGCACGGCAGGGTTCGCACCATTCCAGTACCAATAGGGATCGAATCATTGGCTTTGCAGATGGTTGGGCTCGTGTGTATGCTAGCCCTTCAACTAGCAAAAAGGGCATGAACTAAATGCCATGGTGCGGCATAGCGATTGGACACCCCCACTGGCCTGCCATTGGAATGGCACAAGGCACAAGCCGTTTACCCCCCTCCCCGCCCTATGCGCTCTGCACAATGCAATCCTCACTAGCGGGCCTCTCGTCTCAAATGTTTTTGGTAAACTCGGAAATCCACTGAGTAGGGAGGGGCTCTACGAGCACGTCAAAGACTGCAGCTCGGCATGTTGGCCTTCCAAAAAAATATCTGCACCATCAAGAAGTTGTGTAAGCCACAATTTGCCTTTGCAAGAATAAATTGTATGCATATAATGTTATGGTTTCTCTTTCATTTCTTTGATTCGACCTCTCAAGTTCTCCAAAGGTTGGAATTGTTGGCCTCATGCACCCTTGTTTTCATGAATGGCTCGTGTTCAACAACCGATGGTGTTGCCACAACGGGCATCATGGCAAATATTTTCTTCAATGATGAAGACAACCATTTGTAGCAAATCTCGGCCCTCATGAAATTCATGATTTAATTAAATGGCGATGTTGCCCCCCCCCCCCCCCTACCAGTAGCGGTTTGGGGGGAGTCCCCCCCGCCCCCCTATTGAGGGTGGGGAGTTCAAAAAAAGAGGTTTGTGGGGATCTGGGATAGTGGGAAGGCTATGTGAGGCAAAAAAATATGGAAAAATGCAGTTTGGGCTGCTAGTTTTGAAGGTGGGTTTTGGGTGTGGAGAGGGGCTGATTTGGGGGTGGAGAGGCTGGAGAGGCACCACCTATGGCCCTTTTGGGAGGGGTGTAGGAACCCCCCCCCCATTTTGAGGGTGGGGAGGATTTGAGATATTGGGAAGCTTGTGTGAAAAGTATTGAAAAATGCGGTTTTGGCTGCTGGATTTGAGGTGAAAAAAACGGGCAGAGAAGGCAAAAAAACCCCACCAAAATACCTCCGAAGCCTAGCCCCTACTGTGCCCCCCCAAAACCTCTTTTTTTGAACTCCCCACCCTCAAAATAGGGGGCGGGGTCCCTACACCCCCCCTTAAGAGGCTACAGATGGTGGAGGTGGGGGGTTGGGGCAGAAAGTGCAACATTGCCAACTAAATTGTTGCCATCGAGGCAGGGAGGATGTGTAAGAAGGGGCCAAGAAAGGAAGTGATGCACACAACACAACAAAAAACCCCACAAACTTGAATGTGTGAAAGCACACCTCCACTCTCCTCCTCTGTTCGCTCCTCCATTCTAATAAGAATAAGCTACTAGGCTCCGGGAACATGTCACGTGTCAACGGGTGTCGCCAAGCGTGTCAACGGGTGTAACCAAGCAAATCAAGCTTGTGACGAAGCGTGCCAACTATGTCACGAAGTGTGCCACGAAGCATGTCAACCATGTCACCAAGTGTGCCAAATGTGTCACCAATAGTGTCAATTGTGTCACGTGGCATATCCATCTAATGAGGTTTTCGGAGAAGGGGGGAGAAGGAGGTGCAACAGGTCAGGTTTGGGCCCGCCAACATGTTGTAGCCCACAATGTCGATTTGTTTGGCCACTCGTTTTATGTGGCATTGCTTTGCTACCGTGCATTCGTCAAACAAAGGTCCGATTTATCAAGTGAAACCACCAAAAGCGGCCGCCGGCGTCAGTGGCACAATGGGCTAAACTGGGTCAAAATGGGCTCAAAATGGGCGGTATTGTCGTGTTTGAGCACCACAAATGGTTCGGCATCATTTTTGGAAAACACATTTTTGACCCATCTTTGACCATTTTTGGTCACAAAATGGCCCATTTTCAAGGCTTCTTGGGACCTTAGAGGCGGCAAAATGGCTCAAAACGTGCTCAAAATGGGCTCATTTTACTTGTTTGTGCACCCCAAATGATCCAGGATCACTTGTGGAAGAATGCGTTTGTGACCCATTTTTAACCCATTTTGGCCACAAAACGGCCCATTTTCAAGGCATTTTTGGGATTTTCCCCGGTCGAGAACACGTCACCGCGGGCTCAAAACACGCTAAAAACACTTGTTTGAGCACCCCAAATGGTCTAGGAACATTTTTGGGAAGATTTACATTTTTCGCCTCGGAGACCCTGGTGGACCCAACGTTGGCCCCCGCCGTGCGCTGCCCTCTGGCAGCACCAAGTGACCAATGGTACGGGTTTTAGGTGTCTCATCGGGCGATTCTAAGGCTTAGAAACCATTAAAAGTGGGGGGTTGTGGGTGGACTAGGTGCCGTCAGAAGTCGGATTTGAGCCACGTTAGCCAATATACGGTCCGTTCTCGGTTTTGGGGCTTGTTGACACAAACTGCGCACAATCCTAGCCATCCCCCCCCCCCCCTTTTTGGGCCGTTTTTCGGACATATTGTGGAGTCGGGGGGCAACAAAGGGTTCTTTGTTACGGGGAGGTGAAGGCGTACATGAAGTGTTGCAACCGCTTCCCTTCGTCTAGCCGTTTTGAATAGGTTTCATGGCCGTTTTGGGCCAAAACAGGCTGCTTTGGGGCACAAAACGCGCAGTTTTGGGAGAGCACCTCCCGACTTGGTGCCCTTGCCCCGCGGCACCGCCGGCGAGTTGTCTATCATACTTGGATCCTAAGATTCTAGGATCCTCGGATGCTTGGAGTTCTAAGATTTTGGGATGCTTGAATTCTAAGATTCTAGGCTTCTAGGATGCTTGGATTCTATGATTCTAGGATTCTAGGACGCTTGGATTCTAAAAGATTTGAGGATTCTCGGATGCTTGGAAACTAAGATTCTAGGATTCTGGGATGCTTGGATTGCAAGATTATTCTAGGATGCTTCGATTCTCAGATTCTAGGATTCTATTGTAGGCTGCTTGGATTCTAAAACATTCTAGGATTCTAGGGTGCTTGGATTCTGAGATTCTGGGATGCTTGGATTCTAAGATTCTAGCGGTCTAGGATGCTTGGGTTCTAAGTTTTTGGGATTCTAGAATCCTTGGATTCTACGATTTTGGGATTCTAGGATGCTTGGATTCTACGTTTTTGGGTCTCTGGGATGCTTGGATTCTAAGATTCAAGGACTCTAGTATGCTTGGATTCTAAGATTCTAGGATGCTTGTACGCTAAAAGATTCTAGGACTCTAGGATGCTTGGTTTCAAAAAGATTCTAGGATTCTAGGATGCTTGGATTCTAAGAGAATCTAGGATTCTAGGATGCTTGGATTCTAAAAGATTCCAGGAACCTAGGATTCTTGGATTCTGAAAGATTCTAGGCCTCTAGGATGATTGATTCTATAAGATTCTAAGACTCTAGGATTCTGGGGTGCTTGGAATCTAAAAGATTCTGGGATTCTAGGATTCTTGGTTTCTAAAAGATTCCACAAATCTAGGATTCTTGGATTCTAAAAGATTTTAGGCCTCTGGACGCTTGATTCGAAAAGATTCTAAGACTCTAGGATTTCGGGACACTTGCAATCTAAAAGATTCTAGGATTCTAGGATGCTTGGATTCTAAAAGATTCTGGGATTCTGGGATCTTGGATTCTAAAAGATTCTAGCAATCTAGGATTCTTGGATTCTAAAGGATTCTAAGACTCGAGGATGCTTGGAATCTGAAAGATTCTAAGATTCTAGGGTTCTAGGATGCTTGGATTCTAAACGATTCTAGGGTTCTAGGATGCTCGGATTCCAAAAGATTCTAGGATTCTAGGATGCTTGGAGGCTAAAAGATCCCAAGTTTCTAGGATTCATGGATTCTAAAAGATTCTAGGATTCTAGGATGCTTGGATGCTAAAAGATTCTAGGATTCTAGGATGCTTGGATTCTAAAAGATTCTAAGATTCTAGTATGCTTGGATTCTAAAAGATTCCATTGATTGCAAGGACTCTAAGGCCCGGGGGGGGGGGGGGGTCCGGACAATGGGCCATACGCCGACTCCTTCCCGCTTTGGTGCCACTTTCACGGCCGGGGGTGAGGGTAGGGGTAGGGGGCCAGCTAGAGGGGGCGGGGGGGCTCTAGACCCCTACATATATGGTGTGAAATGGCCACCTCATTGTGCTGATCACTTTGAGGTACAAATGTAGGAGCAAAAAAAATTGCAACAGGGGGGGGGCGGAGGGGCATGGTAGGTGGTACTTTTGTTTAAGGGCATAGCACCCTCGAGTCAATTCCCGGCCACTATTGCTAGTGGCGCCCCACCTAGGCCGAACCAGGGGGATAAAATCAGAATTGGCTGCCTAACCCTTGCCTTCTGGGGGGGCCACAAGTGAGCGGAAATGCTACATAACCCCTGCATTCTCGGGGATCCCCAAACAAAGGGACAAAATCAGAATTGGCCCACAAGTGGGCGGAAATGTTACATCCTGCATTCGCGGGGATCCCCAACAAAGGGGACAACATCAAAGCACAAGGAAAAACAAAAAAAACAAAGAAAAAATTTTCCATCTTGTCACTGACATTGTCTGGAATCCTGCAGATTGCCCCCACTGCGGATTGAACCCAGGGGTTTAGAGTTACAGAGGCACTGCTTTACGCACTAGGGTATGGGCCATCTCTGACATACTGTTGCACAGAGGTGGTTTTGATACTTGGTCCAAATTGGTTTTCATCCATCATTGGGTTCTCTTGAAAAAATTAACTTTTTTGAGTATAGACACTTAGGGTGAAAACCCATTTTTTGACCCTCTAGTGGTTCAAGCAAATTTGCCTTAGGGCGCCTTTGGTGCTGATGGTCCGGCACTTCGGTGCCAATTTCTAGGGTGGGGGGGGGAGGGGGGGGGAGTCGGCGTAAAGGACCCAGGCCCGGCGACCTCCCCGGGCTCTAAGGATTCTAGGATGCTTGGATTCTAAAAGATTCTGAGATTCTAGGATTCTTGTATTCTAAGATTCTAGGATTCTACGATGGTTGGATTCTAAGCTTGTAGGATTCTAGGATGCTTGGATTCTAGGATTCTAGGATGCTTGGATTCCAAAAGACTCTAGGATTCTCGGATGCTTGGTCCCCTAGTCCTCCCCCAGTGCTCCCTCAGTCCTCCGCCGGTCCTCCCCCAATCCTCCCTCATTCCTCCGTCGGTCCTCCCGTAGTCCTTCCCCAGTCCTCACCCGGTCCTCCCCCCCCGGTCCTCTCCGGCTCCTCCCCAAGTCCTCCCCCGGTCTTCCCCCAGTCTTGCCTCGGTCCCCCCCCTCCCAGGGTCCTCCCCCGTTCCTCCCCCGATCCTCGCACAGTACTCCCTTAGTCCTCCCTTAGTCCTCCCAAGGTCCTCCCTCAATCCTCCCCTAGTAGTCACCCGTTGCTCCCTCAATCCTACCCCGGTCCTCCTCCGGTCCTTCCCCAGTCCTCTCCGGCTCCCCCCCTCAGTGGTCCCTCAGTCCTCCCCTGGTTCTAACACTGTTGCTCTTTGGTGTCGCTTGCCTCAGGCCGTGTGCATTCCTTAAGAGGGAAAAAAGGGTTCGTAACCCAACAGACACGAACATTCACAGGGACGCTCTCTGCTTCATGGTCAAGACATGGGCAACACACAACACCACAGAAACAGTATTGGACAATGGTTGGCGGTTGGCAGCGGTTGGCGGTTGGTGGCAGCTGGCGGTTGGTGGCGGTTGCACTTGGTGGTGGTTAGCGGCGGATGGCGGTTGGTAGTAAGTGGTTGGTGTGAGCCTTGGAGACAGCAACTTGCAATAAAACTACCCTTGAGCCGACCGCTTTCTGCTGCCGAGCTGCTGAGATGTTTATCTCCATCCACTGACAGGGAATGCACCCTCAGCAGAGCTAAAATTGCCCCCACCCCAACCCCCTGCACTGTGTGGGTATCCGCAGAAAAAATCTCCTTGACTAAGGGACACCGGGGCTGTTGCCATGTTATGTGGCCTATTAGTGCAGCTGCCACAGTTTGCCATTTCCTTGTCATCCACGCAAGGAGAGGGAGGCTGGGTGTGATTTGCTTGTACACCCGAGTAAACATCAACTGATTTGCTCTGTGTTTTGTTGTGGTGTGGCTAATGCAGAGTGCCAGGGCCCTTTCATGCATGGTGAGGATAGGGACTCATGGCACACTGCCGGCGACAATGTGGTATGACTCCTAAGGCCAAGCGGTAGTTTGTGGCTACGCCCACCGGCCGCAAAGGTTGGGAGAGTGCCGCACCCCCTCTCCCTAACCCGCCCGCTGACAGAGCTCCACTTAACAACTCGGCACCACAAGGGGGTCCTTAAGTGATTGGGCCAAATTTTTCTTTGTGCCTTTGGCGCAATTTTCCATACCATAAGTGCTGTGGCTCCTTGTACCCTGCAGGGATGGCAATAAGAATCACGTCATTTTGGGGGTGGGGCTGGTGGGGGGGGGGGTGTTGGCTACCTGTGACAATGTCATTTTCTCCTACTTTTTTTTTTGCTGTCACATCCATGTCGCACCCTTGTCACACCCTGTCACACACCCGGCACACCCCTGTTACATCCACACACCCCCACTGTCACATCTTTGTCACATGCATGTCACACCCGTGTCACACCCTGACCCGGGCTTGTCTGCTTTGCCCTGTTCCTGTGTCCCCTTTGACCTGTGTCCTCTCTCTTTGTGCCTTGCTTTGACGCTTGCCTCCCATCTCTAGCTTTTTGCCGTGCACGTTTGGTCAGTCTTGTTGGCCTATTTGTTATGGCCTCATCAAGAAGGCCCGCAGATAAAGCATGCAAGTAGGGGAAAGACCACACCAATTAGGTGGTTGCATGTTGCTATGTTGTGTTTGCACATGGGGGGAGGTACAACACGCGGTGCGCGCGGTGTGATGCGCGGTGTGCGGTCTTTTGGGTGGTGCGGCTGACTCATTTCCCATAATTCCCCCTTGTGCTTTTTCTTAGCATCTCACTGGCCCTGTAGCCAGCCCCCCCCCCCCCCCCCGTGAGCCTGTCTGCCGTGGCTGCGGGATAGGGCGCCAAGCCAGGTTGTGATGGCTGTCGCGATGGTGGACGATAGTCACGGCTGCCTCAACCCCTCCCCTGCAGGGAAAACCACAACCCACAATCAGAGGAACAAACGTTTTCCGCGGGAGTGCACGTAGAGCGAGGGGGCGAGGGTATGCGCATTGTTTGCAGTGTGTGCCAAATAGTAATTGTTGCTTGTTGTTTCATGCCACTGTTTTCTCCCCCAGAAAGTGTTCCACATTCTTTTCTTCTATTTTCTTCGATGCCTCCTCCACATCGTGCGAATCAGATGGCGCAACGCCACCGTTTGCAATCCGTTGACATGAATCTGTGCGCGGTGTTGGGCCATGCTAGAGAGCACATCCTTCTCCTTTCATCATCAACCAACGGCCCCCTCCGTCAGGGGGTGTGGGCGACTGGAACCACCATGCAATTGGTGAGGAGGATGGGATGGAGGCCTCCTTTGTTGTATGCTTACCCCTTAGGCCACCGCGTCCCTGGCAACCTGAAAAATCACTGAAATTTTCGAGACTATGACGGAAAGAACGCGCGCGGTGCGATGCGCGGTGCGCGTGCCTCCCCCATGGGACGACTCCCATGACCAAACCTGCGGCCTTTTTTGCCTTTGCAGATTTTGGAAAAAGGTTTGGAACCCCCATTGTGCAACACAACATGGTAACTGGTAGTGCTGGGGTAAATGAATTTCTGGGCTGCCTGCCATTTTTGCTACTTCAAGACCACCGGGGGAGGGGGGAATGTTCAGGGGTTCGCATTGATACCGCTGCATGTGTGTGTGCAACAGGCCTATTGCCTCCTCCTTGGTGCCCCAGGTCAGAACCGTATCAGTGCAATTGCACACAGCCGATGTTCAAGTGCCGCTGCCACGAAACGGAGCCCAAGTGCGGGTGGTGGGTGCATTTTGGTTGCACACAATACTGGCAGTGCGATGAGTGCCCTGGGGAGAGAGTGTGCACGATGTGCACACGAGAGACGGTAACAAAGGTGTGCTGTGATTTTGGCCCCTATCACAGAGCTCCACGTCGCAACCTGCAGCAACAGCAGCAGCAGGACACGACAGTCATCAGTGCAGTAGAGACAACGGAGGGGCATTGAGGGCGGGCGTAGGGGCTGACGGGGGGAGGGGAGGTTGGAGGAGATTGTAGGAAATCCGGAGCTTGCGAGGACACAAAGTGGGTGTCGTTGTTGTCATTGCCTAGTTCCTAAGAATGATTGTGAATCTCCGTCACTAGTGGGTGCGCAATCGTAGGTGCAACACTGCAGCAACAGCGGCACCTCCTCACGCCTGCCAAATCCGGGTTCCGAGGAGTGTTCTCACATTGTGGGACAGGTTACCAGTTGCTGCCCCCTCCCCCTTCCCCCTGCAGATCATTCCAGGATCGCCCCATCCTCGCCTTCTGTGCCAGTCTCATTGTCGTCCTGCTCTCCGTCCATTTGTCCCTGCAGCACAGGCGATCTGGGCAGGGCGTCGCGGCCTGCAGCAGCAGGTCAGCACTGGCCAATTCTGCCTCCGCCTCACTTCTCCCTGCAAGAGCTTCCTCATGGCCCCCCTGTTATCCGTTCTGATGTCATTTGCGGCGCACGCCGCCGCAATCCCCCCCCCCCCTCCAAAAGAAGGAACAGGGACAGGAACAGGACAGGGGTACGAACAGCGGACAGCATTTGGATATTACGCGTGGAGTGAACTGAGATTGCAGCGAAGGCCGTGTGAAGGCAGGCGCGGCTGGAGCACATTTGCATGTTCTCCCCTGACCTTTTGAGGCCCCAAGAACTGCTTGCTCGTGGGTCACACGGCCTTGTCAAGGCGCGGGATCCCCGTCTGCCCGTCGCGTCCCCTGATGTCAGGGGTTGTGCAAGAGATGGGGGGTTTGCGGTTCCGGCCCCAACCTCCTGCGCACTGCCATCGCACCTTGCCCCAGCAACCCTGCCAGCCACTGCGTACGTGCCGCCCCCTGCCTGGGCCGTGCCTCCTCTGAGCTGTGGCCCCACTACGGTGAGGACAGCAACGTGCCCCTCTCTTGTGCCTCGATCCTTTGACTCTGCACTCACTCACTGCGTGTGGTGGCTCATTGCCAGGAACAGCTGGAAATCACGCCTGGATCGTCTTTGGGACTTAGTATTTCCCCCAACTCAGGACACGAGCAGCTCCCCGGGCCGGCGATTCCCGCCAGCGGTTGCCAGCCAACCGTCGTTGGTGAACGTCAACGGCCGTCCAACCATCCACCGAGGGGTTTGCCGGTCGGCCGCCGTTGTCCACGAGCCAACCACTGTCGCTAGATTGTCCGCTGCTGCATTTCTGCTCAAGTGTGGCGGACGACAGTGTTGTGTTACACAGCCCCGGTGCCAGTACAATGCCCCCGTTTGCACCGATGCCGCAAGGAACCGGCTTTGTCTGTTGTATTGCGTTGCCGGGTGTGTGTGCACCGGTTCTGTCCTTGGGCCTCTGTGATTCACCCATTCCCCAGCACCGCTTGCCACTTCGGTCACTTCTTCAGGAACGGATTCCGAGGTTCAAACCGAATCTGGTGACGCCCGAGCAGTTCAAGGGTCTGTTTGACGAGGCAGTGCGGGCAGTGGCACGGCAGGCAGCGCTGCTGTAAATCGAGGGGACATGGCTTCGCTGTCTCCGCTGTGGCCGCAACAGCCATTTCGTCGCCAAACCGCTGGTGTTGCCTGGCCAACAGACAACCGTTCACCCGCGACGATCCGTCGCCCATTACCCAACAGCCATTGCCCAGTTGGTTGCGCCTGGCAAAAAGGCTGTCGGTACACTCCCGAAGTGCTGAAGTAGAGGCCAGAGTTGCCTGCCAGCAATGATCTCTGCATCGCAATGTGGAATCGGGTTGCCAAATGGCCCCCGCTGTAACGTTTTGCTGGCAGGGGAGGGGTAGCGCTGTGCAGAGCACGATGCTTCGTGTGTTTGGGACCGCCTTTTCCTTCTGCCATGCGCAGGAACAAATTTGCCCTCAAATACATGGAAGTGTGCTCCGTGGGACAGTGTTAAGGGAGGGCAGCAGAAGGTTTTTTTCGTGCGGGGGGGGGAGGGCCCGTGGCGGTCCCCGCAGTCACAACGTGGTCCTCAGGTCACAAGGCCTCTTCGTTCCCTTTGGCGAGCGTAGGAGTCGGGCATGGTGTGCAGTTGCTCTTCATTGTGGCCGGGGACTGGACGAAGAATTGAATGGGGCTGTGTCAGTTTGGGTTGTTGCAGTGCTCTGTGCTCGCCCTGAAGGGCCTGGGCACGGGGGAGATGTCAAAGGGGGCGTCTTTGTGGGGATCTGGATTCCCCCCCCCCCCCCGCCTCCAGACCCCCAAACCTACGGCCTCTGGGGGCAGCATTTCGTTCGCCCAACAGGAGCCCACCACAAGAGTGCGGCTCGTTGGGCGGGTTGGGAGGCACATTCATGCGTTTACCAGAATATCCTGGTTTTTTTTCTCCCACTTCCGGTGCGCCGTCAACAGTTTTTCAGCCCCATTCATTGGGAGCCAAAACTGGACGAAATGGTCAAAGCGTAATGGGGAGTTGCAATTTTGTATTTATATATACCCCCTTCCCTTGCACGAGCACCGCCTTGACCCCGTCTGACCACTGGTACCGACTGCAGGTTTTGTAGTCAAGAATATGAGATGATACGTCTGTGAGCCGATGGTAGTGGGCATGAGGGGCTGGATCCTGGTTGTGAAGAGTTGTCGTGTTGCTGATAGCAGTACTCGGCTTGAGACTGCAACCCGCTTCTGTTTGTTCTGATATGATTTGCGGCGACTGTAGTTGCCAATAGGCCTAAACCCCCTCCATAGCGCTTGCCCGTCCGTCACGTGCAAGCGCGACCTTGTCTGAACAACCAGTCCCTGTCGGAACATCGGTGTCCCTGACCTCAGCTGTGGTTGCACGAGAGGTATGATATGCTCTACCACACTCCAGAAGTCGGTGGTGCCGTTAGGGACCAATGTACAGAGGAGGACAACATAGTGACAGCACTTCACATGAATTCCGGGGTGCATGTGCTGAAACAGTGGGCATGTATGGTGCAGCACGATAGTCTTCAATGTGGAGAGGCGCATGTTGGGTTCAATACACGCAGCCTGCCCTTCCCACATCATGTGACATCACATTACATCTCACAGCACATCATTCCGCATCACACTGTGCCCTGCCCCACCGCCACACATCACCGACCACACTGCACGCCACGTTGTGGCACACCACTTCACACAATACATGACAAATCATTCGATGCTGCGCATCCCATGAGATTTTTTGTTGCCTTTCTGGAGCATTGATGTGTCACTTGCTGGGCCCAGACAGCCAGCTGCTGTACATTTTTCAGTAGTCAGTGGCACACCTCATCGACATGCAGAAAAACCCCCTGCCCCTTCCCCCCTAGCACTGCACTGCACTGCCCTGCACTCCCCAATCAAAAGCGACTCCTCTTTATATGACTCTGTGTCCCAAAGGCGATAGCGTAGGGGTTTCGTAGGCAGAGTGACCCTCTCCAATTCGCAGCCAATCTATTGCGCGACAGCGGACATTAATCGGACCATGCCCTGCTGAAATGGGGTCTGCACGCAGGGTAAACCAGTTTGTAACTGCTCAGCTAACAGCAGTGCAAGCAGTGGGCTTTGCCAATCAGGTAGGTTCAGGTTTAGATGAACCCTTGTCCAATTTTGAAAGCACCGGTTTCAGTGATTCTGCTTGAGGGTCAAAATCTGTTTTAAACTTGATTTGCACTGTCCGCGTTGCGTTTGACGCTGTCTGAAGCACATTTCTCCTCTGCTGTTGCATCCTTCGAGACTTTCCCGCAACCTGCAATCTTTCCACTGTTGCCTTACGTGCCTGGTGCCACTTCCACTGGTGCATTACAAAAACTAGGAAATTCCCTGCAAAAATCATCTGAAAAACCTCAGATTTAGGGCAGAAAATCACGGTCGTGAATGTAAAGAATTGCAGTGTGGCACATGCAGAGCCTGCGTGTCAGAGATGCTGGGAAACTGTGGGGAAGGTGGGAGATGTTGGGAAAGTGTGTATGTTTGGTGAGCAGAGGTAGTTTGGTTGGTTGCATACAGCGGGCTGGGAGTTTGCAAGGGGCCAAATCACCTCGAGGAGGGTTGTTCGATCAAGTTCGGGTGTGGGCACCACATCCCCCCCCCCCCCGTTGAGTGTCGTTCGCGTGGCATACCCCAACGTACAATATTGGATGTCTAACCCCTTGTAAAATCATCATTTTGGGAGACAAAATTATCCCCGTACCTGGGCACCAATTTGGAAGGGGGGGGAAGGGGGTGGCCAAAACTTGGTTGGCCTATAGCCGCCACTGTGCGCTGATTCGGATCCAGGTCCCGTTCCATTTTTTCTTTCATATGGATCCCCTAACCAATGACGGGGTCCCGGGTGCTATCTTCGACTTTTCAAGATCGCCCCCCCCCCCCCCCCCCATCGGGGCGCCCATCGGTGACGACTGAATTGTTTTCAGGCCAGCATGGGTTGGCTGAAAAATCGCAATTTCGGGGTGAACCTGGATGACCCTGACAACCCCTGGGGACCTTTGGGCCGTTGTTGGGTGATCATTTGGTGACAATGGGAGTACGTAGACAGCATGGGGGAGCCATGTAGCAGGGGGGGCGGGGGGTTGTAGGGCGAAGAAATCACAAGAATTCCCCTTCGAGGTGCCTTGCCCAAGAAGGCAATAGAATTTGGTTTGGCGAAAATTTTTGGAACTGCCAAATTTTGCCGTTGTATTTCAGAAGTTGCTGTGCATTTCGTTTCCCCTTGCTTCCACAGGTTTATGTTTGTGCGGGATGTAGTTTGCTTTCAGACCGCCCCAGGTGGAGGGCATCACGGCAGGAAATAACAGCAACTATCAAGAAGCCTCCAGGAAATAACAGCAAATATTCAGTGTCCATGCTTGATGTGCGACCATTTGGAAGTTGTATACCAAAATCTTCCGAAGTTTTGTGCAGAAATCTTCTAAGGTGTCCCCCCCCCCCCTGTATAAGCTACGCCCCTGTCCAAGCTACAGTAGGCGTAGGGACCGTAATAATTGTGTACGTAATTTTAATTACATACAAGATGTAGTGCGGCCACATAAGACATGGGTTTGTCGTCGCGTTTGCCAATTTCAGCGCATGTGGCCCCCTGCTGGTGCACCGGGAACGTTTTTTTGTAAGTCTGATGCATCCCATAGGCCCTAAATTGCCAATTTCAGCACATGTGGCCTGTGCACATGTGTGTCGGCAGTTGTATTTGTTGCGCGCAAGCCACGCCCTTGTCCAAGCTACAGCAGGCGTAGGGACTGTAATAATTGTGTACATCGGCGTAGCTTATACAAGGGGGGGGGGTGTAGCAAAATCTTCTGACCTGAGTTAAGCATTGGTACCGAAAATTTCCCCACCCCAAAATTTTGCCTGTTCGTCCCCACATCGATTCCCCCCTACCCACCCTAGTGTGTTTTACCTGTATGCAGGTTGGTGCATGCAGCTCAATTTCTTCTTAAATCACCTCGCAGAGGTTGTTAGATCAAAGCCAGGCAGGGAAAGCGCCACCCCCCCCCCCCCCTTCACGTCTCCGTTGACTCCGTTGACTCCCTTCACGGCTCCGTTGACACAACCAAAACACGTCCGGGCCCACAGAGGGTCAGAATGAGCAGTGGCGAGAGGACAATAGGCGCCGCCAAAGGCAAACAATCACATACCGAGGCCTTGTGCCAACCCCCCCCCCCCTTTTGGGCCTTTTTGGGCCTATTCGCGCACCCTACCCCAAGGGGTTGAATTGTTAGTTTAACCCCTTGTAAAATCATTATTTCGTCCAATAAAATGCATCCCCCAATGGGTTTTTGGCCCCCCCCCCCCCCAGACCCCCCCCACTTGAAACCCACTTTTTTGAGGTTTTGAGGGAAGGGGGGGGGGGGTCGCTTGGTCGCCAACCCACGGTCCGTGCCGCCTTCCTTGCGGGACCCGACTAGGCAGCCGTACCCGGGTGTCCGGTCACAAGGCCTACTGGACTGTTGACCGCCCCCAGACCCCGCTGTGGCGCTCGCGGGCGGGAGATGCCGCCGTGCCTGTGTGTATGTGCCCTTGTGTGTCTGAGGGGGGGGGAGGGGACTGTGGCACACCTGCTTGCTCCATTGTTGTTCGGCGTTGGCGCACATGGTGCGGGGAAGTGTGTGCCTGGTGCTGCAGGCCCCGGCAGGGAGGCTGGAGAGCTTGACGCTGAGCCCGCCGGGGGAGATGTGGGCCTGGGCTCACAACCTCCACGTCACAAGGACAAGCTACCCAGCCGCTCCACGACCGCCTGTTGGCACGGGAAGGCGGTGGTACGTGGCACGACTGGGTTAGACCCGCACTCCTTGACTGCCTTCGGCACAGGTCGTGCTGCCACGCGGGCTGGGGCGTACCCCGTGCAGGTGGAGGGGCAGCAGGGCGCAAAGAGTGCTTCCCTGCCCAGGGTGCCACCGGTGCTAGCTGCACTGGCTATGGCTGGCTACGGCGCTATAGCCCGCGTAGACGAGGGGGCCTAGAGGGCACCACACCCGAATGGCCTCTCCGTTGGGAGGGGGGGCATGGGACGGCTGGCGGCAGACTTGCCTCCAGGGGTCACCCACAACTGCACCAGAGTGCAAGGGGTTGTGCCGGCGCAGGTGGATGTGTTGAGGGTGGAGGGGTGGGCACACCTGAGGTTGGGCACACCTGGAGGTTCCCTAGGCATGTCGCCTGAGGGATACTCACAGCGGTCTAGCTGTGAGCCATTCGCAGCCACCCAAGTCCAGAGGGCACCGACTCCATTTCCCCCTCCCGGGGCGGAGGGGGGGGGGGGCTTGGGCAGGGGAAGGGGAGCGGCCTCGTCCTATGGGAGGGGGGGTCTACTTGTTCGCTCATTTGCTCGTCATCCCTACTTGTTTGGGAAAGGAGGACCACCTGCTGGGTTACCACTATTCCTCTGTTTCCTGGTCCCCAACAGGGAACCAACCCACGGCCTGCACCCTCGCTTTGTGGTGGCTGAAATTTGGGCCGATAAAGGGGAGGTGGGGGGGGGGGGGGGTCAAAAAATGACCCCCCTTTTTTTGGGTCGAAAATCATGAATCTTTTGGTTTTTTTTTATTTTGAGCCGAAAAAGTGTTTCCGGGTCCCGACTCCATGGGGTTTGTATGGGGCAGAGTGGGACGAGTGCTGGTGCAGTTTATGCAGTTTTCAGCCATTTTTGCTGTGTTGGCGGTTTTGGCGACCTCGGTGACCCCGTGGTACCCACTCTGAGGGGTGTGAGTGGGGATGTTGTGACAATATATGCCTACTAGGATACGAAAGGACGTTTTTTGCAATCTGCAGCCTTGCCGAGGGCCGGTCAAAACCCGTGCCAAAGACGCGAAATGACTGTTTCCACCAATAATGGCCTAGTGAATGGGCCGGCCCACAACCCGCTTGTGCAGTTTTTCACGTTGGGCAGCTCAAAGATCGAAGTTTCCAAAACTTATTTTTTTGATATTGTGATCACGTACAATGACCATCCAAGGTATGTAAAGCATGTTTTAGGCTGCATTTACGTGTTTTTCGCCTTATTTGGGTATTGGGCGCGGGGGTGTGGGGGGTGTGGGGGGGTCCCAAGGGATTGGTACACCCTGCTTATACAGTTTTTCACCCTAGACAGCTCAAAAATCAAAGTTTCTGAAACTTATTTTTTTGATATTGTGACCACACAATATGACCATCCAAGGTATGTAAAGCATGTTTTAGGCCGTATTTACGTGTTTTTCACTCTATTTGGGTACTGGGTGCGGGGGGGGGGTTTCCCAAGGGATTGGTACACAACCTGCTTATACAGTTTTTCACCCCGGACAGCTCAAAAATTGAAGTTTCCGAAACTTATTTTTTTGATACCGTGATCACCTAAACTGACTATCCAAGATATGTAAAGCATGTTTCAGCCCGCATTTGCGCTTGGGTGCGGGGGGGGGGGGGGGGCACTCCCAAGGGATTGGTACACAACCTGCTTATGCAGTGTTTCAGCCTATACAGCTCAAAAATCGAAGTGTCCAAAACTCATTTTTTTGATATTGTGATCACCTAAAATGACTATCCAAGATATGTAAAGCATGTTTTAGCCCGTATTTATGTAGTTTGTACCCTATTTTGGGTGTGTGTTGCTTGGGGTAGATTCTCTGCGAGGTGGACTTGCCGAAGGCAATAGAATTTATGTAGTTTTTACCCTATCTTGGGTGTGTGTTGCTTGGGGTAGATTCTCTGCGAGGTGGGTTTTGCCGAAGGCAATAGAATTTTGATGTCCAGGTCATGGGTCGGTCAAAGAGCCCTACTTTGGAGGGGTTCCAGTGCGGCCACAAAACCGCCTGGGGTTCCCCCCTACCAAGCCGGCTGAAGTGTGTGTATGTGTGTGGGTGTGGGTGTGGGTGTGGGTGTGGGTTTGGGTGTGGGTTTGGGTGTGGGTGTGGATGTGGGTGTGGGTGTGGGTGTGGGTGTGGGTGTGGGTGTGGGTGTGGGTGTGGGTGTGGGTGTGGGTGTGGGTGTGGGTGTGGGTGTGGGTGGGTGTTCACAGGGTTGGGTGGGAGGCGTTCCTGGTGGTTGGCCAGTTTGGGCAAAGATTCTCATTGTACTTTTTTTGGCGGACCTGTGGATTGTTGTCAATTCTTTGATGGGAACTCGTTTGCCAGTGGTGCACAATTCATAGGAACAGAAGGGGCTCTTGGAAATTTTTCGAACTAAACCGCATGCACCAGAAGGGAATGGGTGCTGGAGTGAAGGGAGAAGTCCGTTCTGGGCAGTCGCAACAGTGGCAAATGGACTCTACTGCTCTAGGCAATAGGGACAGGGTCCTGGGGATGTGGGAATGATACCTGTGGCATGATAGAGTGGGTTGTGGGCATCAGGGAATCCTTTCGCAACAGATGCTTCCCTCCGCATGGTGAGCATTTTCATCTGGGTGCACTGTGCAACACATATCACCACAATTGACCATGTCATCCGTGTTTGTGCAAAAGACATTGCGGACACTGCGGACAGGGCGGGTGGGATCAGGTGCAGCAGAAGCAACAGTGGGAGGATACGCCACTGGAGCAAAGAGGGCAAGGACAACAAGCAGCAGCGGGCACAAAGCAGAGATGGGAGCAGCACTAGAGGGATCCCGTATAGCAGAGATACAGTGCTATGCAGAAAGGGAAGGCCAGAAGGAGGAAGGGATTGGTTGGCACAGCTCCGGAAAACAACAACTGCAGCGGCATCAAAGATAGAAAAGGGCTGCTGGCATCTGTCTAACCCAGCTCAATAGTTGGAGGATAAACGATGGCGTTTGAGGATAGCCGACGGTGACTAGCCCCAACACCTGTGAGGGGGTGCCAGAAAACGGCCAGCAGTTGGGTTGGTTTTAGGTTGGAACACTGCATGCACATGTTATCACAACCGTTGAGCCAACTCTACTCCCATATCGCCACTATTCTCTCCCTTGCCCCTTGCCCTGAAGGGAAGCATTCAATGTAACACTCTGGTTGAACTCGGGTTGAATTAACTGACTTGTCCATGGTCCTTTGCCTAAACGGGCCGGCCAGCACTGATTGTGTCAACCACTTGCACACATTTTTGCCCTGTACGGCCGCAAGATGATCTGTCTGAGGATGAAATGCCAGTTGCAAGTTTGCTGCCCAACCCTTATCCACCTCCACCCCGGGCCTCTATGCCTGTTTGCTCTTGTGTTCGTGTGCCTCCCAACCTGTATCAGTTGACGTTCCATTCATTCGGATTACCTGCAGTTTTCCTCGTTTTATCGTACCGATGTCGTCCACAACAATCGAATGCCCAAAGAGACTGGTTGGCCGTGTCATCGGCAAAGGAGGTGAGACGGTGAATGCCATGCAGAAGCACAGTGGGGCTCGTATCCAGATCAACCAGAACGTGCCAGACGGCGCACCATGCCCCATCCTGATCACTGGCTCGCCTCAGGCCGTGCAGTTCGCCACTTACCTGTTGAACCAAGTCATGGAGGGGGGCTCTGGCCAACCGAACGCTAACATCGCCAACACTGCAGCCCAGCAGTACATGGCCATGGCCGGCATGCAGAACATGCAGCAACAGCAGCAGCAGCCACAGCAGCAGCCACAGCAGCAGCAGCAACCTCAGATGGGGGCCCCGGGCGGCGGTCTTCAGACACCCGCAGCAACACCTGCAGCACAGCAGGTGTGTTGGAACCTTTGTTTCGAAAATGATGAAGCCCGCGCTGGCCTTGATTCCCTCTCCTCTCGGTTTTTTTGCGGGGGGAGGCATTTTTGTGTCAGGGAAAGCACTCACAGATTGCTAATGGTTGTCGGTTGACTGACAGCGGTTGATGGTCAACCGACGACTGTTGGGGACATGTTGTCAATACTGATGGGTAGAATCATGGTCAGAGGCTGGGCCCTCATGCTAGAGTCTCGGGGATGTCACATGAGTCTAACACAGAGTTGCGGCACACTGGCATGGTATTTGGCTGTTAGACTTGGGTGCTCGCCATGGACGTGCTCCATTGGTGTGGCACATGCGTTTGGTGCAGGGTTGCGCCAACGAGTACGGTACAAAGTTTTGGCACATGGTTTTGGCATCCCCCATGTAGCGCACAGATGTGGCCCTGTGATGTGGCACCTAGTTGTAGCACACGGGTGTGGCACATCGATATGGCACATGGGTGTTGCAAGCAAGCGTGACAGATGACTCTTGCAAACGGATCAAGCACCTGGCGCTACGGGCGGTTGTACTGTGAGTTCAGCACAATTGCCATGGTTTATAGCTGTGGCACGAGGGTGCTGCACATGGGTGTCACATGGATGCACCACAGGCCCCCATAGTGAGGCAATGGACGCAATTGCATACTTGGTCCCGTCAAGAGCTCTAATTTCTTCGTCACAAGAGCGCCCTGACGGAGGAGACCGGCGTTCCTTGGCGGTCGCCGGTGATCGGAAGTAGCATTGATGAGGATACTGCTGCTGTTACGAAGGGTAGTGTTAATGATGTTGGGGTTGTTTTCGAGCTGATCCTTCATCTTGGTGTCCTGCTCCGCGTAGAGGAGTGAGTCTTGGGTGGAGTCCTGGGTAGAGTCATTGGTAGCCTGTCACGCGCACTTGCAATTTGAGTCATTGCAAGATTCATGGGTATTAGTAGGTGGAGCCCTTGGTAGAGTCATGGGTAGAGTCATTGATTGTCACTGGTCTACCCATGATGCACCCATTCATACACGGTACTCTACGGGTGGACTTTCCCCATGGATCCGACCTGCACCCATACCCATGGATGACTCTACCCCTGATTATCCATGACTCTACCCATGGCTCAACTTTCACTCTGGGTAGAGTAGACTCTATGGGTAGCGTGATGCAGAGTCACCGGTCGAGGTATGGGGAGAGGTACCTGTAGAGGTATGGGTACAGTTCATGGGAGTTATGCAGAGCGTCATGCTTGTCATGGTGAGAGTCGTGGGTAGTCACTGGTTGAAGCAAGGAGGCACAGTCATGGGTACAGTAATGGGTAGAGGCGTGGGTGCTTATGGGAAGCGTCATGGGTAGTCACTGGTGTCAGATCCACTACCAAACCCGTTGTGGGATCATCGTGGCACTGGACACCTCTGAACCTTGATCCCGAGAGGTTATCTCCAGTACTGTGAACTGAGCAGGCTACGCCAGCTCATCTTAGTCTGAACCAAAAAAGAAAAAAAAAAGAAGCGCCTTCGGCCCATAGTTTGGTTTGAACCTGATTTCCACCTCGGCCCCATGCCTCATCATCTTCTTATGGGAAATCAGGGCCAGAGGGGGCAACAGGTGGAAATCAGGGGTGACCATCATCCACACGGCAACAATCTATGCTACAATTGAGGTCGTATTCTCCATACCCAGATCCAATTTTTGGTACATACGCTAAATTCTGCCATACCGGCACAAGATTCTCTGTCTGTGGCTACAGATCCTTTTTTTTTTTTTTTCGAAGAACCCATTCTACCCTGTGTCTGCCCACCCGGGCAGCGTGTTGACCCTCTTCGATGTCTGTTCTGCCCCAAATTACGGTGAGGAATTACGGCAGTGCTTCTTGTGCCTGCCGTCGGTTGCTTCGCAGGCGGACCCATATGCGCAGCATGGATTCCAGCCGCAGGTGGCCCAGATGGCGCAGCCTCAGATGGGAATGTACATGGGGGCACCTGCCATGGGCTATCCAGCGCAGATGATGCCGCAGATGATGGGCGGCGTCAACCCGATGCAGCTTGCGGCAATGCAGCAAGTGCAGCCCCAGCAGCAGCTCCAGCAAGCGCAGCAGCAGCAAGTGCAGCAGCAAGTGCAGCAGCAGCAAGTGCAGCAGCAGCAGCAGCAGCAGCAGCAGCAGCAGCAGCAGCAGCAGCAGCAGCAGCAGCAGGGCGGGCAGCAGGGCCAGTGGATTCAGAGCATGTCCCCTGATGGGCACCCATACTGGTACAACACAGCGACCAATGAGTCGACCTGGACCAAGCCTGCCGACGCTTAAGCTGTCATCCCCTTGCCCCGTGTCGGCGCTGGCGACCAGACACTCAGGCACAGTGGATGCAGCTGGGCAGGCTGTGCTTAATGCTTTATGCTGAATGCTTAACGAGGGACCAAGCCCGCCGCCCCAAGCCTGTGTTTGAAGAGGTTGGTGTCCCCCCCCCCCCCCGTTCCGCTGCAACTTCTCCCAGCCGCCCCCCAAGTGCGTTTCAACCGGTTTGTAACCGCCAGGATTTGCCCCTCAAACGCTTTTCCAACGGCCAGTAACCGCGTTGTGTTCGGTCTTGAGACCTTCCACCAGCCTTACTTCCTCTCATGCACAGGCCTTCCCCCCGCCCCTTCCCTCAGACTCCCCTCCGCTGCTCCCTGCCTCCCTTTCTCTCTTTCTGCTCGCCTGCCTTAACATTCCGGTAGTAGCCCCGCTCTGCTGAGCAACATTTTCGCGGGCTCTGGCCTTAAAGTGTCCAAGGTTTTGCTCCATTGTTTTGTTGTTTCATCTCAACCGCAAGGACGAGGCATCCCCCCTCCCCCCCCGTCCCCTCTCTGCTACGTAGACCCGAATCGTCGCTTTTCTGGTACAATACCCCCCTCCCCCCCCCCTGCCCTGCGCCCGCACCACCACCACCACGACACCTCCTCCCCCTGTCCCTCCTCACCACTCAAGCAAAAGAGCAATGCTGGATCTGAGTGAGCTTCATCAGACGTCCTACTGAGCGCCCATCAGGGGCTCGGTGGATCAAGACTGCCAAGTGCATGGCAATGAGGCTGAGTCAAATGATAGGGCCGTGTGCGGCAATATGGCGCATGCGGCCCGGATGATGTGGCAGTCCCTCTTCTTATTCAGGTCTCGAACCGCGGCGCCCAGCCGCGGTGGAGTGGGTGGGTTTCCTGGGTCCACAGTCGCCAGAGAGAGCCCTGACCGCGCAGTGCCCCCGGTGTGCGCACGGTGCGCGCGCCAATGCTAACACTGGGAGTTACTTTCGCCCCCCTTTTCTCCGGCATCTTTTCCCTGCGTCCGCTTACGTGATAGGTAACGTCGGACTCAATTGCTGGGGTTGGAGGGGCTCTATTGAGACCCCACAAGCCACGGGGTCTCAATAGAGCGGAGGGCTCAGTTGACCGGGCCCATTAATCAGGCACCGGAGAACCGTTTGGGGTGTCACGACTGGTGAGAAAAATTTGCTAAACCCCAAGTGATGGCTTTTGCAGACCCACTCATTTTGCTGCTTTAAGGGTTGTGGGCGGTTGTGATGAGTGTTGAAATTGGGGGTTGCATGGGTGGAGGAGGAGTTGAAGACACGGTGTGGGCTTTGGGCTGTGTTGCTGCGACAAGTGGCAATGTCTGCTGTTCCCCTGCTTTTGTGCTGTAGATTAGCATGAGGCACATCCGTTTCCTTTCGTTCAGCAAATTGTAGACCCTTTTTGGTTGATGGTCGACCATTTGGGGATCAGATGAGAGTCGTTGGTGATCAACCGCCGGCCGTTGGGGCACCAGCTGTCATTGGGACACAACAAAGTCCTCTTCGTTTTTTTTGGGGGGGGCATACTTGGGGTGGGGGGTCAGAAAGTCGTGCAGTGCTTGTCTGTCCTGCTCTGAGGCGTGTGTTGTTTTTCAGGGTTTTGTCTGCTGACCACGAATGATATGTGGCATCTCGGAAGTGCGCAGCGTGTGCAACAGAGCTCGCAAAGGTGTCGGCTACAATGTGCGGTTGCTTTAGACTTCGTCATCGCGCACGGTCCCGTGGAATTTTACGGGGGGCAGAGAGGGACCCGCAGTTTGGCTGTGGCGGTATTTGGAAAAAAAGCAGACCTGCAGAATCTATTTGCCTCTCCGCCCCGAGCTCCACCCCAACCCCAATGGAAGCCATCGAGACCCTTCCCCCTGCCCCGACCCGCAACCGACAACAACCGCAGGAGGGTGTCCGTGCATGGCCGGTTACGCCGGTTGTCGTGGAAAGGGTGTGTTTGTGTGTGTGTGTCTATGTGTCTGTGCACGTGCGTGCGTGCGTATGTGCGTGCGTGCGTGCGTGTCATTCATCAGCAGCTACTACCCTGCCCAAGGGGGTCTTCGCTTTATCAGGTGTGTTGGCCCGCATATTGCACAGCGTGGGCCAACGTTTGGAGTCTGTGATGCATTGCGAGGAGTGCGCCGCCCGCAGACAGCGGCTAGCAGGTACAGCCGTCGGGTCTGTGCCTGGTGAAAGTGCCCCGATTTCTGCCTCTGCTGGGCTGTGGCCCCAAAATGAGCCGGAGATCCGGGCGATCTCCAGGGTTTGCCGGGCCCGATGTGCAGTACAGACCCTTCCCGTTGTATACAACCGTCCGATTTGGGACTCTTTTAATTGTTTCCACCCAAATTGTATAACGCGGCCCTTCGCTGCGTCGACGTGTGTCAGCTCACTCAGCATTCCCTACAGATCACAGCCTCGGCCCACAGTCCCAGCCATGCACCCCGCCCACGTCGAGTCAGAGTCACTGCCGCTTTGTCGTCTGTCCAAAGCGTGTCCCGACGAATATCATTCCTGGATACACAATTGCCTAAGCCTCAAGGTCGCAGAATCATATCACCACCTGCATGCCGCTGTTGCCCCCACCCCCACCCCCTGCCGTGCTCCCCAAATTGCAGCCTCCGGTGCAGGGGGCTCCTAGAGAAGTGTTTCTGTACTATACGTTGAGCCCACCAGGAAACACACAATTTGGGTCAGTCAAGTTTGTAATCTGTCCTCTGTTTTGTGCCTGCCTTTTGCACATGCAGCATCCCTTGGCGGCGACAGGGCGAGCCGGAGCCTCATTAGTGCCACTGTTGAGCACAGACCCGGATACAGTACAGGAAGAAGGTGCTGTGAGTGGAAATGTAATCGTCTGTCAATAGCAGAGTGCTTTGAGGCTTGACCTGTTGAGACAGAGGTACAGAGCGCATCTGCTTGGCCCCAGCAATATAGGCCAGCATCCACTTGCCTACTCTGAGTGCGTTCACTTCCAGCTTCAGGGCTCCTTTTCAGCTTTGGTATCACCAAAGCCTGTGCACCCCGCAGCTCCTCGTCGGATGCTGAATGTCATAGACACATCAGCTGTTTAGGCAATAATGTCCATCTGCATATGTATGCCAATGGCATTTGAGGACTCAAATCCCCAATTTGGAAACCGGGGGCAGGGGTTCTCCTGACGGTTGTGCTGGTCATTTTGGCAACTCGGGTTCGATTCCCAGTGTTGTCCTGGACAGAACTCCCCCATTTGGGAAGCGGGCATGGGGTTTCTCCCGGGGGAATATTTTCTCCGTTCCGGAACTGGGGGGGGGGGGGGGGGCTCGCCCCAGGGTTCCCCATCTGGGAACCGGACAGGGGGTTCTGAAGGAGGTCCACAAGCAGCCATTATTTTCACCAGATGGCAAAGTGGAACAATAGGGCTGGTTCCCGGATGGGGGATTTTTGTCCTAGACTTTCGACTTTCACGGGTTTGATTCTTGGAGTGCTGGGGTGTGTGGGTCGATCCCCCTTGCACTGCATGCCGCTCCCCCTGCTGCTGCTTGGCTGCTTGTTGCTACTTTGTAGTTGCCAGTGTGTGAGGGCCGGGCCTAGCGGGTGGATGGAGGCCTCCTAAATGGGGCGTGTGGCTCTGCCCAACTCCTTGGCCAACACAACCTTGCTAGGTTGCGGCTGTGGGATCACCCCCACGGGGAGGTATGGCGGAAAGAGTGCGGACCTTCGAGGTTGCACACGGGAGGGGGCGTAGGGGGCATGCTGTTGGGATTGTCCCAGACTTGCCACTAGCTTCTGCCAGGTGAGACGTTATACAAAGGAGCTGGGTCTTATTGAGTTGAACACCCAATGCAGCTGGTTACTACTGAGCTTTAGGTGTGACCGGAGCGGATGTTACTAAGTGGTACATGCCACGGGCCTGATACCTAACGAGGCTCAGTTGCCCTGCCAGGCACTAGTGGCATGTCTGGGTTGTCCTGGATTGTCTTGGCAGCATCCCTGTCCTGCAATACCGCTGGGGCGACGGAGTAAGACCACGTAGGGTAGGGAGTTCAGATGGTGGACAAAATTTTGTCAGGGGAGGGGGGATTTTGGGAGGGGCGGTTGCAGAAAGGGGCTCCTTTCGCCGGGCTTTGGTAAAAGTCCTTTGTTTGCTTGTAGTGTGCCTTCAGCGTGTCACACAAGGGCGTGAGATGCTGGGAACTGGATTTTGTCTTGATCACTGCCACTCTCACATCATCGCTGTCATTGTTCAAAGTCACAATCACTGTCACTGTCACTGTGACTGGCACCGCAGGACCTGCAGGAATGAACAGCATCCATGCAGCAACCTCCAAAGCCTGTTGAACAAGAGAATTATCCAGGGGATTCGTCGTCATGGTCGCACATGCACACACAATCAAATGATCGAAATATAGAATTTGACATATTTGATGTGAGTGTACAATAATATGTCCATGGGAATGCCGTGCACGCAGTGCGAAGTTTTGGATGTCGGCAAATACTCGCACCCTAGCTACCTTTTGGTGGTAAAACATTGATCCTGTGCCCTTGGTTTCCTATAAAGGAAAAGTGCTTCCATAAATAATCAAATATTCTTGGATTGTTCATTTTTCTGAAATGGATTCCGAGGAAAAAATACGGTCACCACCAACCGTATTACTTGGGTAAGTATCCCAGCCTCTGCGTGCGCAGTATGCACGCAGTGCAAGAACTTCCCCAATCATGATTGGGTCATTTGTATGTCCATATCCCAAAGATGTGGATTGGTGAATGAATCACTGCGCTGCCAAGTATTCCACAGAGCACCGTGAAATGTAAACCCGACTTTGTAAGCAAGTCAACCTCATGGGTGTTGATTATGCGATGGTGGAGCAATTCCTGTTGGGTTTTGGTCAAAATCTTTTGCCCAATTTAAAGTGCAAATAATGGTGTGGATGCAACATTTGTCTGCACCATCATGAGCAGGAAGGAACTGCCCATGCTTTCGCCAAGGTCCACGCAGGAAGGAACTGCCCATGCTTTCGGCAAGGTCCACGTTGATCCCCAATCATAACATCCATATGGAACTTGCAGACAAACTGGAAAAGGGGGCAGTGGACCCCACATCACCACCCCCAAGGCTAAACTGCGATTTGCAGCTTGTCGTTGGGCCGCCAAGATTTTGGGACCCTTAGAGCGTGGTGTTGACTACCGGTTGGAAAATAGAGCACTGTTTTACCAACAGTTGATAAGCACAACACTACCCCGCAGATGTTGGAAATTGACAACAGTACCAGTACCAACTGGATATGTATCAATATGATCGGCATCTATCGCTGAAGTGGCGAAAAACTAAGTGTTCTGCATGATACGGGGTAGAGTGTAGTGCCTTGGATGAAGGAAATTTCAAGTACACATGAAGGCACCAAGAATACAACCTTGTCCATGTCCGTGGTGCATTTGCGAGAGGTAGATCAAGCTGGTAGTGAACCCAGGTTTCCCCAGAAACCCCAGTTTGGCGTCACTGCATCTCTTTTCCACCTCTTTTCCACAGTGTTCAGTATATTTCCAGAATACAACCTTGTCCAAGAAGCAAACACACAGGAGAAGCTTAGTATCCAACCTTCTAATTGCAATTGAAAAACTCAAAGTGACGCCCCCCCCAGGTACTAGTCAAGGGCGGGTACTAATCAAAAGGGGGGGAGGCGTCAATCACACTGACTAAACACAACTTGGAGGCTTGTCAGCCTCACCCAGCCCTCCAAAGAAATATAGATCATGAGGTGTATTAACATGTAGATAGGGAGAATAGAGCACTGTTTAACCAACAGCTGCTGGCCCAATGACAAGCTGCAAATGGCAGTTTAGCCTTGGGGAGGGTGGTGCGGGGTCCACTGTAATGCAACCCCCCTTATCCCCTCTTCCAGTTTGTCTGCAAGTTCCCTGTAATTCGGTTGGTGTGGCGTTGAGACACTGTTCATGTCCTGAGTCTTCTGCCCATCGAATTCACACAGCAGTTTGCTTTTGTACATTCCCCTTGTCTGTCAGCAGCGAATGCTTTACATAATATGGCATTCGCTCCCATCCAGAAGCGCAAGAAAGAGATCCAACCCACCCCGATTGAAAGAGGTGTGTGTTCCATGCGTGTTGCTTGTGCCTGGTTGGTGGTTGTGGAGACGAAGATTCCTGTCCCCTGATTGCCAACGAAAACAGTGACGAGAGGTGACCTTGCAAGTGCTGAGCTCAGGGCAGGGAGACGCTAGTGTGCATTTTGGTGAGCCTGTGTGGTTCAAGGCTGGTGCCCAGATCTTTGCTGAGGGCTGTCTGGGGGAATGCCATGCACGCAGTGCGAAGTTTTGGATGTCGGCAAATACTCGCACCCTAGCTACCTTTTGGTGGTAAAACATTGATCCTGTGCCTTTGGTTTCCTATAAAGGAAAAGTGCTTCCATAAATAATCAAATATTCTTGGATTGTTCATTTTTCTGAAATGGATTCCGAGGAAATAATACTGTCACCACCAACCGTATTACTTGGGTGAGTATCCCAGCCTCTGCATGCGCAGTATGCACGCAGTGCGCATGCAGTGCCCACGCAGTGCGCACGCAGTGCAAGAACTTGGCCTGGACTACCTTGGCAGCACCATCCTGGTCTGTAGATGAGGTTTGTTGAATCATAGACCCCCCTACGATTCAGTGCTTACCCTCTAATGGCCTCCCATGGCCTGTAGAAGGGGTACGCTGAATCATAGACCACTCTGTGATTTTGCGTACGCCCTCTAATGGCCTTCCAGGTTGTCTTGATGGGTGCCATTGATGCCCAGCATGTGAACAGTGGTTCTCTTGCCGCACTGAATGTTATGGTGTGCTTTGTGTTTGTGGGGAAGGCAGTCCTGTCGGTCAGTGGCACAAATGTCGTGAAGCAAAATGGAAGTGCCAAGGGCAGCAACAGTGATGATGACAGTCACAGTGGCACAAATCGTGACAGTGGCGATGACCGCAAGAGAGACAGTGGCGTTTATGGGTGTGCAATGCGTGCTCGTAACGTCGTCTCCAGGCCACCCTGTCCCATTTCTCAGTGCTTCTCTTGCTTTCAGCATTTCATGGGGAATTCCAAGGCCCTACGGTGCAGGGCTCTGGGTCAGAACTCAATCGAAAGTTGAGTCAAGTGTACAATGTCTCTTTGCCTGAGGATAAGGTATGCATCTGTGGCGCCAGTGTGCTGAGGGTCACGGGGGGGGGGGGGCGCCGGGCCCGGGTCCTTTACACAGACCCCCCCCCCCCCCCCAGAAATTGGCACCAAAGTGCCGGACCATCGGCGCCAAAAGCGCCGAAAGCAAATTTTGCCTGATGTGGCAAAGGGTAAAAAATTGTTTTTTCACCCTATGTGTCAATACTCAATACACTCGGAATTGTCAGGAGAAATCAATAATGGGCAAAAATGGGTATTTTTTTTCAGTCCGCCCGAAATTAGTATCCCACCTCTGCGCAGAGTTTCTCAGAGATGGCCACTACCCTAGTTGGTGGGACACTGTACTGACAAACAAAGGGTCTTTGGTTCAGTTCCCTGTGGTAGCAAAAGTTCAGTACTCAGGTACAAGGGTGGTGAAGGCTTGGGTGGTGAAGGTGTTTTCCCCATTTTTTCCCCCCATAGCTCACCAAGAGTCTACTATGCAAAGGCAGGTGACATGCAGCCAATTCTGATTTTGTCCCCTTTGTTGGGACCCCAAGAACACAGGGGTGATGTAGCATTCCTGCCCTCTTGTGGGCCCCCGAGAAGGCAGGGGTGAGGCAGCCAATTCTGATTTTACCCCCATTAAACCCCCTTAAACAAAAGGACCACCTACCCCCCCCCCCCCGTTGCAATATTTTTTGCCCTTACATCTGCACCTCAAAGTGATCAGTGCAATGAGAAGGCCATTTCAAGCCATATATGTAGGGTTCCGGACCCCCCCCCCCCCCCTCTAGCTGGCCCCCCAACCCCCCCACTAGACCCCCCCCCCCCCCCACCCTGAAAGTGGCATGGAAGCGGGAAGGAGTTGGCGTATTGCCCGTTGCTGCGACCCCCCCGTGCCGAGGGTACCTTGCAGATCAAGACTGCGGGTCATGGACTGTGTTGCGCATGAATTTTGGTGGTTGGGCTGTTTGATGTAAGTGTGCCGATGCTACAAATCATTTCTTGTAATGGTGACCTTCTGCTTTACCTACCTTTGCCCAACTGACGTTGTGCCCTGCTGTTTGAAGGAAGCGAAGCTGCAGGACCGCATTCATTTAGGCAAGCATCTGCCGATGTGTTGGGTCATCCGATCCAAACTGAGAGTGACCTCGCCCTCACCATTCACGTGGACTGGTGGCGCCAAGGGGGTAGACAGGTACTGATTCTGTGCTCACAGCTCCTGCAGCAGGAATGGATATAACATTGATGTGCTTTTTTTGATGGGGATGGCGGCTGGGAGGGGGTGCAGCCCAATAACAAAACGACGAAAAAATACTGCAGTGACACTGTGGTAAACCGCTTGACCAAGCTTAGACTTGGGTGAAAGTATGGACTGTGTTACATTTCCCACATCAGTGGTGGTGAGCACCCTCCAAACTTCGCAGTTTTGGGAAAGACTTCATGTGCGGCATGCTAGCGCGGCCATGCGATGAACACCAAGGAGCAGTAGCAGCTTTTGTGAGTAGCGCGACACCTGTCCCCCTCTCACACAGTAAAAATGGTTTTCCCCCAGCTGTTAGGCAGCCGCCCACCGCTTGCATTTTTTTTAAGCCCTCCCCCTTCACCCCCAACTGAACGTGTGGGCAACCAACCCCCTGATCGACAACGGGAGGATTCCCTCCCCAAAAGGTGGACAGGTACATGTACCCAGAAGTACGAACCTGCATACTCTTTCAGCCTTGATGGCAGCCCCCCCCCCCCTTTGAACTGGTGTACCAAGACCAAATGTAGCACCTCCTAACCTAGGAAGAGACCACGTGGCAACCGCCACACCACACCACAAGCGACAACTCTGTTTTCCTCGGATTGCTCTAGTATATTTTCACTAGCTTTAGCCTCAATTGACTCCACCATGGTCAGCCAGACCAA
The DNA here is from genome assembly GCA_964036045.1 of Eutreptiella sp. 'Long Island Sound 2002'. Lineage (NCBI taxonomy): Eukaryota > Euglenozoa > Euglenophyceae > Eutreptiales > Eutreptiaceae > Eutreptiella > Eutreptiella sp. 'Long Island Sound 2002'. The sequence goes on along the minus strand of OZ038394.1, from coordinate 42,304,433 downwards.
TACAAGCTTTTGCAAATACCCCCTGTTCCCAGTGTAGCACTGATTGATCAAGCCACCATTGCACGGCGTCGCCCAACCCTGTATGTTTAATGAACCTCAGTCTACCACTCGTAAGCCACATGTGTATCATTTGTCCCCGGTTGAACACAAGAGTCCTATGACAGCAACACTACTTGCCGTTGTTTTTCTCGTTGGTTGATATGCGGTGTGGGCAACACATTTGCATCATTTGTTCGCCCGCCCAACGGCATTAGTCATGGCTATTGACAATACGTTAGCATGCCGGGCGCACTGGGCAAAATTTTCGCCTATTTCCCCAATTCTCCACCTCTTTTCCCATTTTTGGTCCCCACCTTGGGGACCTGTTGTTGTTTGACCATTGACACTATTGACCATGACATGTCATTGGGGATACAGTATATCTAGATTTTCACCCCCTTTCACCCCTTTTCACACTTTTTTTTGCTTATTTCCACCACATCCACTCCTTTCTAGGTTGATTTCTCACCATGGGGCGAGAAGGCAAGGGTGATGTCGCCATATTAATCGCTCCCCACCATGGGGACCCTAAGAAGGCAGGAGGGACACAGCCCAGGGGGGGGGGGGTGGAAAAAAATTCGCGCGAATTTTTTTTTCGTACCCCCCCCCCCCCGGGTGTACCCCCCGAAAAAAAAGCTGGCACCCCATGTAGGAATTTTTTTTCGCTAGGAGGAACCTCTTTACTGTGTGCTACTTGAACTTGCATGCCACCTTCACTTTGCCACATTGTAGGACGTTGGCACATGAACTACTTGTGAGATAAAAGTAAGTGGGTTTTTTTTTGCATGGCGCCATTGATTTCTCTCCAGTAGCGGGGGACACCTGTTAAATGCAATCGTCAGCCCGCGGACAAGGGGCCCCTGGCGCGGGACGCAGCCACCTCCAGTAGCGGGGGACACTTGTTAACTGCAAACGTTAGCCCGCGGACAAGGGGCCCCTGGCGCGGGACGCTGCCACCCACATTGAGCATTGTGTCCGATCCATCCACTCCTCAAGCGAAGCTGCTAGCCTTGCTAGCGGTGCCCCACTCAGCAATGAGTGTGGGCGCAGCGTGGAACCGCGTGGCCACCAGCGTTTGGTGGCCCGTTGTGGAAACCCGGGAGTGGAATTGCGGTACACAATGTGAAATGTGGGGTGTTCCACTTGTTTGTTTGTTTGTTTCACAGCAAGGGAGGGCGAAGAAAGCATGAGAGGGAGAGGGTCCAATTAACAATAATCCATCAAGATTTGGGTTCAATTGTATGTGTTATTTGCTTTTCCTCTCAGCTACAATCCCAGGAATCCTCAAGGCCACCAGAAGACCCCAGTAGCCCACGTTCTGGGGCTAGTGAACCCTTGGCACTGTCACTCTCGCCTACTGTGTTGCCTAAGTGCATGGGTGCTTTGCCACTGGGTGTGCCTAGTCCGATTGCCCTTCGTGGGCGTTATCCCCTGATGCGCCACTCCCACGAGAAAGTGCACTGGATATATGTGGATGGAGTTGGTTGTTTCTCGCGTGACCCGCCATGCAAGGGTGAGGCTCAAGTCGATGACAATGGGCATTTGATGCCTTGCACCCCATGCGAAGCACTTCCGCGGGACCCCACAATGTGCAAATGGATGCGCGAGGAACGCACAGCTGATTCCAGTACTGAGCATTGGAAACTAGGCTTCCTGAAGCTATCAGAGCGTGCTGCGGGGCACCGTGCTGAGAAACGAGCTGTTGTCAGGGAATTGCGCTGAGTGTCCGACGTGTGTCAAACTCTCGTGCAGAAGTGCGATGCGCACAAGGCCCTTATTCTCGCCATTGGCCAGGACAAGCGGCCACTGGCTTCTCGTAGGGCCGCCCGTCTTATAGCAGCCGGACAAAGTGCGGCTGCTGTTTTGGAGGACGTGTCAAAAGCTATTCAAGTGAAATTGTATAGCAAGGACGAGCGCGACTTGGCATGTCTGGCGGCCATTGGTATTGGAGGCAGCCGCTTGCTATGTGCCCTAAATCGGGCCAGGCATTTGCCCTCTGAGTTGCCCTCTGCGTTGGCCGGCAATGGGGTGACCGCGTAATGCCACTCGAAACGCGAAACGACTTGAAACGGCCTTACGGGAGTGGGCACCCCGTTTGGCGGGCGAAACGTTGGCAAGCCAATGAAGGTTGGTAGGACATGGGGCTGCGGTTGGGGGGGTCTGGACAAACGATGTGCATGCGGACATGACATTGTGGGGTCCACTGTAGGCTTGGGCAACCTGCAGAACGGCCAGAATGGACATCAATCACCCTTGTCCTTCAATGCTGCTGGTTCGGTTTCTCGCCCCAGATAGGGTGTATTGCCTTATCTGGGGACTCTTTCCTGCCGATAAGAGGCCAGGGTGGGGCGCTGCATTGCAGCCGGAACACACCGGGGGTCTTCGTGCCCTTAAACACAAATACCACCCATATCGGCTGAAATATGCATGGTTACTTTGAAAAATACCCACCTTGCACCTTCCAAACCCAAACACGTGGGGTAGACTTAAGGAAATTTCAGGTTTTGGGGTCCGGAAAAAATTTTCGCGCGAATTTTTTTTTTCGTACCCCCCCTCCCCCTTTGGGGGTACCCCCCGAAAAAAAAGCTGTACGCCGGTACCAGGAATTTTTTTTCTACCCCCCCCCTGGACACAGCCAATTAATTTCTCCCCACCACAGGGACCCCGAGAAGTGGGGATGTAGTTTTGCATGTTGCACCATAATTTTGTAATCCTTCTTTACATTGGTGACCTTCCCCTGTTGCAAGACACCCTATATTGTTTCCTTGGAACACAATCCTAGACAGGGGTTACGGTTGACAAATAATGATGCATGAAAGCTTCCTTGTTCGCCTGCAGTTGTGCTTTGTTGTGTCATTTGTGCTTGGGCTTCCTAGGCTGGAGGAGGGAGTTGTGTTTGGTGGCAAAGCATTGGGATAGATGGCCGGAACATTGTTTTGGATGCCGGGGTGCGCCGGGTGCGCGCCAGGCAAATGTTCCCTCACTAAGCCCAATGTCACAGGGTTGATTCATGCCAAATCTCCCATTCGGCGAGTGGGTGCAGATGGTCCCTGTCTCGTTAACACCTCATACACAAAACCTTGGACCTTTCATTGTCTGTTTACAAAAGTTAGGTAAGTTTTTGCATGAGCCTTTGGTTGTTGCCGTGTATAGGAAGAATTCATTCTATGTCCCACAACCTGTTACAACCTGTGAACATTATTTTCTAATTGAACTGTGACGAACCAATATGTTCAATGGATGTTGGTGGATGTTTGGCTGCTAACATGACCTAGCTATCGGGTTCTAATGTTTCAAGGCCCAAGTCACGTTAGTAACTTGGAATAAGTGCACCATGCTCCGCGTTTTGATGTCTCTAATGCCGGAGCCCGAACGGAAGGCAATACGTGGGGCTTGGAAAAGAATCAACCTCCCCTCCACACACCAACTTTTTATGCAAATGGTGCTCTAGAAAGTTGTATGTGTTAGGTTCACCAATTGGCCACCAACCTGCACGGCCTGCCCGTTGGATGGAATACAAGAAACGTGAGAGAATGTTGTATCAAGAGACCGGTGCCTAACAGAAGCTGCACACTTGGCACACCGATGTCTTAAGTTGTTCATCATGTTTGAGGGGTCTTAAAAAGACCTCAGAGTAAACATGTAGAACCAACCCCTCATCTCCCTCACCACCCCCTTCGGGCTATTTTTATGGTCAACCACCCGAGCGTCGTGGTCGCTACCTTGTGCCTTCAAGTTACACTCTGGGGGTGGGTGACTAACTTGGATCCGCTTCTTGATGATGTAGACCAAACTCCTATGGGATGGAAAGAACATCTAGGCCCTACCCTCCCACGTACCACCACTGTATAAGTGTAGCCGTCCTTCGATACCACAAGTGTGTTACAAGGATGGCACTATCAGCTGCACGAACCCCTCCCAAGTTGCATTTGCGAGTGCAAAAACATAAACATATCTTTGACAATGCATCCAATATTGTGGCCCATATGAAGCAATAATACACCGGTACGGACCATATGGGTGGGATCTTGTTTTTTCCAAATGGATGTGCAGAGAAGCACCCCGACGTTGGATGGGTGGGGGATACAACATATCGATTGGCGACATATGGTTTGGCGACGGTAGAGACATAGCCAAATACATCCTTCCCCTTTGGCGTATTAATTGCCCTTGCATAGTACGCGGCAGGGGTGTCATTTTCCATTATGCAAATTTGCGCAGAAGGTTCTCTAGTGCGTTTATTGGTTGGCCAAGGTGGTATTATTGGTGCATCACTGTGCACTTGAGGTTTCTTGCATCCAAGGCACTCCAGTGTTCCCCATATCATGTAGAACACCTCAGTTTTTGGTACCTACCGTGAAATGGAATGAAAGCATTGTGCATGGATTGTACTTTGGTCAGGAAATGGGACAAGAAACGGGACAGTGCATGAGACACAGATTGAGATTGTGTGGGCAAAGAATGGCGTGTGGCGTATGGGGACTGGCAAATGTTTTTGCCAACGGAAAATTGTACTTCATACGCGATGTTCCTAAGGCAAATTGCTTGCCACCCTTGCCAAGCCCCCTACCATGCCTGCTCCCACAAAGCTGCCAAACCTCGTGCCAAACCCTCAACCAAGAGTGCAGCCAAATCTGCTGCCTAGGTGGCAGCCAAGCCTACGGCCCAGCCTGCAGCTGGAGAGCCCATTCTTGCGGCCCTGTTGTTGAGCATGTGCTTGCAAGTAGTTGCTCACCATTCCTCCCTACGAGCCCTTGAGGGCCAATCTTGAGACGTGACACATTGATGTGCCCCAACTACTCGATGGTTGTTAATGGAGGAATGGGGTAGGTACCATTGAGGAAACAACAGGGGTGGACACTAAAGGGCACGTCGCCAATGCCAGTCTATCGGAACAAATTCCACACTGGGGTAGCCACGCATAGGCATCAAAGGCAACTCCCGAGCCGGCCAATGTGGGGTGATGGTGGCCACGCCTGCTCTTTGGCTGCACCTCATTTGCCCTGCGAAGAACGGAATGATATGAGGAAGGAAGAGGCTAGGATGATATAAGGAAGGAAGAGTCCATGTGGGAGGGAAAGGCCTCCAACTGTTGGACAATGAACCCCATCCTAAAGCACCCACAACCCCCTCTCTGGCCCCCAAGGGGCAGCCTAAGCACACCGGCAGCCTACATAAGAGATTAGGTGCTCAACGCAATGGGAGGTAGGCATGCCGTTAAAGGACCCATGGGGCTCAAAGGACCAACAATCTTAACGTCTCTTGAAATCATTGCTTGCTCTCTTGGGCACCTAAAACAAGTGCCCAGATCCCATTGTGCTAGGCTAGGTCAGAAAATCACATACAGACACATGCTCCCAAACAGTTGGAGGTGGGACAATGACTGTTGAAACCTTGCCGGGTGCTAACACATGTGCCCGGCGCGCTAACGTACCCTCATAGGCTCAAATGTACATTAGTGGTCACCAGTCTGCATGTGTTACTGTTGTCCCAACTAGTCAGGTCGGTGATAAACCCACTGGGTGCAGGTTGTTAGGGATTGGTGATTACTTACAACGCCTCCCACCTGCAGCCAATCGTCGAAGCAGTAGAGGGGGAGCCTAGAGCAGAAAGTTGTTCCTCGTCTCAGCTCTTTAGAGTCAAATACTCCCGCCAAAAAGAGTAGCACACAGAGTTTTTTCTGGCTCATTCTGTGGTTCATATGCCCTTGTGCCTGCATGTCTTGTTTCGTGGCGCGGGTCCTTTGCATAGTAATGGGGGGGGGGGCGGAGAGGGAACAGTCACTTGGGGTATGTCCCCCCGGGGTGCGAGGATACCGTCGCGCACAGGCGATTACTATTCATTGGAAGGGGGGTAGTGCACAATTGCTGCCAGCTCCAAGGACTCTAGCAGTCGGATGGATGCCTTCGGGGAGAGGGGTGAATAGGGGTTGGGGTGTGGAAGGTCTTCCTCAGCGGGACCCCTTGATGCAGCGTATAGCCACCCGTTTCCGCCATCGGGTCGTTTATTCCATCACACAGGCGCAGTACAACCGGAATTAGGAGGTTGCAAAAACAGGGATGGTGATATTGTCATTACACTCCGTCACCGCCACTTCTTCCAATCATGCATGAATGAGTTGTGCTTTTGCAATTGCCCCAAGCTTGGTATGACAAGGGTAACACGTCGGGATAGATGGCTGGAACATTGATTTGGATGCCAGCTGCGCCGGACGTGCCAGGCACGTGCAGAGCAAACGTTTCCTCTGTGGAGCCCGTAGTGAGCAGAGTTCAGCAGGTCCTGGGAAGCCGGGAGCAGCGCACAGGGAAGGAACAAATGCACACTTTGGTGGCCTTGGAGGCCTTGGATGCTGAGCTCCCACGGAAAGTAGGTGATGAAAGCTGTGGGGGACAGGCACGGCTGGAGCCTAATGCAGATATTGCAATCTGACCATTGAGGCTCCCTTCCCCTGATGCTGTGGGAAGAGCTGAAGAGCCTCTTGGACACCATCAGCCCTGTTGCCCCCCATTCAGGCAGTGTGATTGCAACCTGCTTTACTTGTTGTACACCATGTTGTACATGAGGATGGAGCCACACATGTAGTTAAAGCTGTGCAGACTGATGAGGTGCAAGCACGTGCCGTGCCGCTGCACAGAGGTTAGTTGCAGGCATGTGCAATTTTTGCACCAGAAAATGTTGAAACTGTTTAAGCGCTAATGGCATCTGATGACATCTTCATTGGCATACCATTGGAGGAGTTGGGGGTGTTTATTGTTTCCTTCTTCTTGGCACACAAAACCTGCTGCGCCACGACATCCGTGTGAGAGGAGGCGCTTGTACTGGTAGCCAAGGCAACCCTCGAGTGCAACAACCGGAGTGCAGAAAATTAGAGCGGGAACTTGAACAGGGTGATAGCAACAACACAGCTAGCCCTTGTGCAATATAATTATCGATAGGGCTTCCATCCATCGCCCATTTAAAATACCGCGCACAAGTTAGTCGAGCAGTCAGAACACGTACCAGTTGCCCTCCCATGTGGGCTAGGTGAGGGTTAAGGTTTGGTTTAGCCCTACCCTGACCCCAAGTAAGTGTCCCGCTTTCCTTTCAAGACCCTGCTCCCCCCGCCTGTTGCCCTTGGGCATCAAGCAGGAGGCATGCAATTACCGTTGCTCCCTAGTTCGCCTTAGGGTCAGGGTTAGGGTTTGACCTACGTGTACTCTCACCGTAAGTGCCCCCCTCCCTTTCCAATCCCCTGCAACCCCACGCCCCCTCCCCCATTCTGCCTCCTGGTACAGCCCCCGCCCCCTGCCGCCCACCTCCATTGAAACCTGAGATGTTCTTGGGGGGGGGGGGTCCAGCCACGGGCTCCCGTGACCCCCCCCCCCTCCATAAAGTGAAAGTCCGCCCACCCCATGGGGTCACTTGATTCTCAGCAGTTTTCCTTGAAAGCAGCTTAGCTCAGTGCATCACAATGTATCGTCCAATACTGCTGTGGCCCTGCTGCTTTGTGCTGAGCTCCCCTACTGCCTTTGCCATCCTCATGACTCTGACGCCAATGCTGCCCCAGGAATGCCGAAGGCCATGCCACCGCATCCAGACTGGACAGGGAGGGCACCTACTTCCAGCACCCGGCCTATGAAGTGCCAATGGTGGGGTCGACAGCGGCCCCCACATTCTATGCAGAGCGTGGCAGGGAGTGGTGCACCGCCCTGTCCTCAGTGTACGACGAGCTTTGTGCAGAAAGATGCCGATATTTCTACCTGATAAAAGAGGGGGTATGCTCAAATGTCCCCCCTGAGCGACCAGGAGGGACAGTGTTACAAAACTGCTTTCTTTGTCCTTGACCAACCAGGGGCTAGGTATGGGCTGTGCTGTAACTGCCGACAACAAAAACCGCAGGTCCAAATGATGATATTGCTAATTTTCTTCCACCCAAATACCCCCCCCCCCCTCCCCCAAATAATACCCCCCACATCTCCCCCACTCCAAGCATATGGCCTTACACTCTAAGCATGTGGTATGTAGCACGAGGAGTGGGGAGCGCTTCGGTTCAGTCTTGCCTGTGGGCCTGTGTGGCCAGGTTGGTGGTCACATCTGGTTCAGGTGGGGCTCTGTTGAGTTGCCTCCGACACCCTCCGGGCTCCGTACCGACCCAGATTTTCTGATTCAACCCAGGGACGGCTGTCAAAGATGGCCCTCTGGGCTGGCTGTCAACCACCAGCGTTCTATGGCCAATTTTGGGTTACTGACCACCGACTGCTTTCGGTTGGACGCTACGTGTATCAGATCATGGTGAGTGGTGTTGCTGAACGACCAACCGCCCGGCGCTGTCGATTGATCGCTGCACCGCGTGACATTGTTTGGTGAGGCGTCACGGAACATCGTTTTGTTTGCTTATTGAGGACGGAGGTCCTGCGCTCCCGGCACTCGTGCCTCACTTTTGTAGGGGTATTCAGTGCTGTTTTTCAGCGGCGCTGACAAGAGCCTTCCCTTCAAGAGCAGCGCTGCTGTGATGGTTGGGGTATCTGCTGCCATCCGCACCAAATTGGAGAATCTAAACCTCCAGTTTGACGTCACAGGTACTGCACAACGTTATGCTCGCTGAGTGGGAGGGCGGCTTCCACCACCACCACCACCCTCTACATCAAAAACGGCAGTTTTGGACCCCCACACCCAACCCCGCCAACTGCATTTGTAACGCCAAGACCGCTTTTGGCTGCTTTACCGCATTTTACTGCTTATCTAACTGCCCCTGTGCACCTTTTCCTTCAAGCATTTCCCTGAAGGCAGGGGGCAGCGTCTTAGCTCAAATGCGAGCTGTCAGGTGTCTGCCCGATGCCGTTACTGTAGCAAGTAGGTCCCTTGCCTTTTTCCTCTCATTCTCCCCGTACTGAAAAATGGCTGACCGCCATGCTGTCCTTTGGGTGTTGGGGGCTCGGGTCTGCGAGGGCACCCTGGAGGTAACCAGACAACAAGGTGCCACAACGTGCCTCTGATGAGATCGGTAAGCCTCGTTCATCCCATGCACTCATGACTGCCAGAGCAACTGTCAAGCGATTGCTTGCCTCCTTGAGAGCAACGAATGCGGTTGTGGTCTAGAAACACACTTAGAGGTGTGCACAATGATGTTCACTAGATACTGATCGTAGCAATCCGTCATTTCATCAAACACAACACCCATGGCACTACTGTGCATTGCATCCTTTTTCATAAGCAAGTAGCAGCCCTCTATTTACGCTGATGGTTGGGCGGCACCGGGGGGGCGACTCCGCGGGTCCTAGGACGCCAACTACCCCTGCCCCCCCCCCCCCCCCCTAGGGGCCTTCAGCCAACAGTTAGTTGCCAAAGGTGTCGCCCTCAGGCATCCATGGGCGCCTAAGGCGCCCGATGCTCCATGAACACCAAAGGTGCCCTAAGGAAAATTTTGTCCAATTTGCACCCCAACACTATCCTTAAACCCAACCTTGACTCTAACACCCACCCCCAACCCTCAGCCTACTCCTATCCCTACACCTAACCCTAACCCTAATCAAGACTGAATATTGGGACCGAGCTGGTGGGGGAGGGAACATCAGCTATGATTGGTGAAGGACATCAAGAATGATTCACACATTGATGGCTCTTGACAAAGTGAAATCAGCTTGCAAGTGAACCCCATCACCACGAGGCCCACTTTCAAGGCTTTTTGGACTTCTGAGGGGCCAAAATGCCCCCAAAATGGGCTCAAAATGGGCTCATTTCACCCGTTTGTGCACCCCAAATGGTCTAGGATGAGGTTTGGAAAAATGCGTTTGTGACCCATTTTTGACCCATTTTTGGTCCCAAAACAGCCCATTTTCAAGGCATTTTGGGATTCTCGGAGGACCAAAATGGGCCACCACAAGCTCAAAACGGTCCAAAAACACTTGTTTTAGCGTCGCACATGGTCTAGGATCATTTTTGAGAAAAGTCATCTTTTTGCCCCTATTGGACCTTGTTGACCCATTTGGGCACCCACCTGTTTGGGCTTGAGCTTGCAGCTTGCTGCAGCCTAGTGGGCCTAGGTATTGGGGTCTAGGTGTCCGTTTGGGCAATTCTGAGGGGTGGAAACCACAAAAAGTGGGGGGTTGCGGGTGGAGTAGGTGCCCTCGGAATCGCATTTTGAGCCATGTAGCCAAAGATATGGCCTATTCTTGGTTTTTGGCTGTCGGCATTTGGAGCTTCTGGGGGCCTTTTTGGGCCGTTTCCGGGACATATCATGGAGTTAGAGGGCCGCAAAGAGCTCGTTGACACGGGGAAGTCAAGCCGCAGGTGCAGTGTACCCACCGTTTCCCTTCGTTTGGCCGTTTTGAATGTGTTCCAGGGCTTTTTTGGCCCAAAAATGGCTGTTTTTGGCCCTAAATTGCAGATTTTGAAACTGAGGTCCGCCACTTGCGAATCCCGTTCCCGGCCGCCACCGTTGAGTTTCTGGCTCAAACTTTGTGTGATTGTACTTCACACCCATAGGTATCATCCACCAAAATTTCACCCGAATCTGAAGCACCACGGCGGAAATCTGATTTTTACCCATTTCGCGCGTGCTGCTGCTTGCTGCTTGCTGCTGCTGCTTGCTGCTTGCTGCTTGCTGCTGCTGCTGCTAAACCTGGTAGGTCCACCCTAGACACTAAAAAGGGTTATAAAACCAAGACTGGTTCCACCAGCTCGGTGAAAAGGGTTATAAAACCAAGACTGGTTCCACCAGCTCGGTGACCCTAGCCCTAACCCTAGCCCTAGCTCTCACCCTAGGCTAGGGTCAGAGTGAGTGTTGGGGTCCAAAATGGAGAGCAATGATGTGGCAAAAGCAGCCATGAACGAAATTGGAGGGATCTTGTTCAGCCCAATCAACATGGCTGGCATGGCCAAACCAACTGGCTGCAAAGGTTAGGGTTAGGTTTATGGTGATGCTATGGTTAGAGGGAGGGCAAGGGGAGGTAAGGGGAGCCTGTGCCCCCCCCCCCCCCCAACACCCCAAATCACCTCACCTGGACCCCCCCCCCCCCAACCCACCCTCCCGGAGCCCCCCCCCCCCCCGAGCCCCTCCTAGACCCCCCCTCCAATGCCCCCCCCCCCCCCCCCCCCCCCAAGGGGCCTCCGGCCAACAGTTAGTTGGGGGGGTAGTTGGCGTCCAGAACCGAGGGGTCGCCCCCCCGGGTTGGGCGGTAGTAAGTTTCAATCTAATTGGTCCCGCCCAACATACAAAACAAGTACTGATTGCAATCTCGACCCGGGCCGAACACAATGAAACAACGTTGCAGAAGCGCCGCCGTTGTCTGAGGTGTATATCCCGGCTTCCACTTGTGCTGCCCAGATCGTCAATTGAGCAGAGTCATGCCAAATACTGATGATGACGATGATGATGTTTCCCAATGTCACGGTGGGTGGAGCATTACCCAACGCATGCCATTACTTAAGGCCTTGAGAAATGCAGCCGCAGCCATGGCAAGATGGGCGGGGGTTGGGGGCAATCCCCAAAGAGGTTCGCAAGCACAGGGGTTGCAGGCTTCGCAATTTTTATGCCTCAGATGCGCGAATATGGGTAAGAAACACGCGCTTTGGTGTTCATAGGCCCTGTGCTTTGCACTATTGTGCCAGTTGCAAGGACAGCCCTCCCTGTCCCATGCGTCTTCTGTGGTGAACGATTGTCTGCCTGCCCATTCCTCTCAGCGGCGTATTTGGACAGTGACAGCGATGAGGAGCCTGTGAAGAAGAAGGCCAAACAGGGGCAGGGTCCCCGGGAGCTGGAAATCGCCAGCGCCTCGCAAAGCACATTGTACTTTGTGGGCAAGTGTCGGGTGCATGCGTTGTTGAATTGGCTCCTGCAGATCCCGGACACTGCCCCATACAACGAGCGGGTCCCGTCGATGGGGGAGGACAAAGGTGCGCCTTCACCCACCACCCCCTCCTTGGCCCTTAGGTGCCACTGCTGCTGACCCCCTCCCCCCCCGGTGTCCAAGCTACGCCTTGCCGTAGCCTTGTCATAAGTCATCACAGTGCCTCCGGCGCCTTTTTTGTACTGCACTATCGGTCACGCTCGCTACTGTGATGGGTGCCGGAGTGATTCTGGTGATTCTGGATGCTGACAACCATCGTTGTCCTATGGCCAAGCTGCACTTTGCTGACGAGGCGGACGCCTTGGCATCGCTGGGCAATGACCTGCATCCGAACAACTAATTCCTTTGTCCAAGAGGCGGCGCGTGACAGAGTGGGACGCACTGGGGTTGGAGCCCCAGCTCGCTTGTTGCCCTCGGGGGATGACTCTGGGGGGTCGGGGGCAACAGAGTCAGAGGTGGACACAATATCCGAAGGGGATACGTCGGTGTCGTCCGCCAGCGCCGGGTTCTCCGCAGATGTCAGTGACAGGACGAGGGAGCGAGCGCAGGGGTCCTGCTTGAACATGGGGTGGGACACGGACTATGGCACGGAGGTGAGTGGACCGCGATGGCGCAAGGGCAGAAGGGTAATCAAGAGTAATCCTGACCTCGCCTAAAGACACGGTTCAGACCCGAAACCCAATTGGTGGCGGCGCCAGTGGCGCCCTTTTGGACACTTTGGAAGATGTGTGTAGGTGCCTAATGGCGCCTTGCTGGACAGTTTGAACAGTTTGTGTCGCGGCCCCACCGTCGTACTGTGGAGAATGCCAGAGTGATTCTGGAGGGTGACGACCATCGTCGATCTATGGCCAAGCTACACCTTGCGCGCCTAACAGCGCCTCGCTGGACAGCGTTACTGCTGTAGATGCCAGAGTGATGCTGGAGGGTAGTGCATTGCCTGGACTGTATGCCACGAACTGTGATTGTGATGGATGCCAGAGTGCCAGGTTAGTGCCAGGTTAGTGCCAGAGATTCTGGGGAGGGATGGCCATCGTTGTTCAATGCTCAAGCGACGCGTTGTCCGTGGTGCCGTAATTATTTCGGTGAAAGTTTTGCTGCCACCATCAGAGGCCCCTTGTTTAGTGGGACTTTCGCCATTGGCTGCATGCAGACTGACAGTTCGTTCCTGGTCTCTACCCCTTCCAAGCCACAGTATCATCAGGCATAATGTCCAGCGCCAATGTCCAACTCAAAGAGATAGTGATACTTCTGCGAGTTGTTTGCAAAGCCATGCCTTGTCCAAGCCACACACCGCCTGTGGGGACCCTACTATTTTGGGACATGGGCGTGGCTTGGACAAGGTGGGTGGGTGGGTGGGTTGGGGTTGGGGGGGGAGTACTGGTTGAGGCTGCTGGAGGCTGCCGCGGGTTGTTTAGGGCGGTGGTGGATTGCTGGGGTGTTTGGCGGCTTTTGAGGGTTGGTTGAGGTTGTTGAGGGTTCGAGGTGCGTTGTGCCTTGTTGCATGGTGCCGAGGGCTGTGGATCGTGGCTGCTGATTGTTGGGGGCCCCGAGCTGTTTTGCTGAGGCGTGGCACGGTCGCCTGCGTTTGGCGGGTGCCTCAACAGACGACTCCCCACCGCACCCGACAGCGCGCCCCTCTGAAAGCGGCTGTGCATTCGGCGACTCTCCCGTTCCTGCAGCTCAATTGCCGGCGACCCACGTTTGGTGCGCCATGGGCCCTCGGCCCCCAGAGGCCCTAACCCGAACCTGCAGTCCTCAGGAGTGCTCGCTCGCCCCCAGCCTCAACGGATTCTGCCGGTCACGTCAGGCTCACTGTTCTGCAGGTGCCCATCGCGCCAAGTCCCATCCGTATGCGGCCGATGGGGGGAACCGTGTGCCACCGCCACTGCCCCTGCTCTTGGCCCCCGTGGCCTTCCGACACGCCGCCGCCAAGAGCGTCCGGGTCGTGCCCGCTCCTGCTCGACGCTTCTTTGGCCCTCTCCGTAACCCTGAGGCACTCTCTCTCAGCCCAGTGTCCTGCGCCCTCAAGCAACGCCTTCTGGACCCCCTCGTCTCAGGTGACCAAAGTTATGGGTCCGTCGGGGAGCGCCCCTGGGGAGCGCCCAAAACAATTGCTGAGCTGCCGTCGGGTACCATTCAACCGCCGTTGCTCACCCTCCTACCGCTGTCGAGTACCGCCCAACCGCCGGCAGTGACTGTCCAAATATGACTGAGTGTGTGGCCACCCCCTTTCCTTTTTTTTTGTGAACTAGGGAGCGACCTGGTTTACGTTGGCCCGAAAGCAGAAGCCCCTTCCCCTTTGCTGCAACTGCCAGGGACCGCCTGGTTGGTGGCACACGGAGCACACTTCCTTGCAGCGCACTGCTGATGTGCACAATTTCGTCCGGCACGTTCTGTTATTGCGACTTCCCACACCGCTGGTGGAGAGCAACCTCCAGATCTCGGGGTCTGGGAGCGACTGGATGTGAAGCCTGTCGGCGCTGGCAGGGGTGTGGATTGCACAGGGACAGCAGGCAGGGGCTCTGAGGAACCTGAGATGATGAATTGACGAATAGAAAACTTCTTCTGGGAGGCCAAAAGGGGTCCAAAATCTTGAAAAAATTTTCTTTCAAAAGATGTCATCAGACCCATCAACTTGATCAGCACAGAATGCTGAACACGAAGGTACTTGATGGGTGTCCAAAATGACTTTTTCCAAGGGTCAAATTTGACCAAATTGGTCGGCCGCATTTCATAATCGCCATTTCGTCGGGGGCGGGGGGGGGGGGGGGGAGCTCCACTATCCCTGCCTGATCTTTGCCGGAAAGCCCCCCGCCCTCGCAGTCGCCGAGCAAAGGTCAGTACATGAACAGCAGTCAGTGCTCTGCAATGCGCTCCATGGCTCTGTTTTGGCGATTGATTCTTTTTTTTCAGCTTCGGAATATGGGCTCTTCCGTGCGCTTCATCGACAATGCAGAGACCGTCCTGTACGACCTGGAGATGCAAGGGCATGTGCTGCCACACGCCTTTCATGCATTGATGCAGGCTTTGGCAGGGGTGCAGGTGTGCTGGGCCTCTGCGCCATCTGAATCAGCAGATAGAGTCGGCATTCATTTCACTGATGAGCCACCTGTTTTGAGACTTTGGGCTTCTTGATATGAAGTGTGTATGTGTGGGTGTGGGTGGGTGTGTATAGTGTGTAAGTAGAAGTAGAAGCCAGTGGTGTCAGTGTGACGTCACACTGGGGTGCTCGCTGATTGGGAGAGATACCTTGGCTAACCCAGGTTGCAGCTGGCCCCGAGCACCAGTCACTGCCTCATGTATGGTGTATCACGGCCTCTGCTCTGCTCACGGATCCCTGGACAGTTTAACACTGTTCAGCACGGCCTACGCACGGCTGTTAGTTCTTACTTGGTTCTATCTGTGTGGGTGTGCGCTGCCATGAGGAGGCCATGAGGAGCATGCACCAGGCTCTGCACAGGGCTGATGCGGCCACACTGTCTGCGGGTGACGGTGAAAGCGGTTCACACTTTGTCGTACTCCCTCCCCGGTAAGAAGTGTGTAGCTGTGCGGGGGGTGCAAGATTGGCTCGTGGCGCATGCGCACTTGGAGGGTGCACGGTATACGTCCTGGACTCCAAAAGGTCACGCAGCCCTTCGTGTATACCAGACTGTTTGGAATGAGGACTGGGACACCCTAGAGCAGTTGCTCTTTCAGAGCTGCCCAGGGGCAGGTTGTGTGTGTATCCCCCTGGCATTGGGTGGTTTGTAATTTGCGTTCCCCCCGACATTTGCCATGCTGGAAGGTCTTTTCTTGTAAATGGTGTTTTTGTTGTCCAACTCAAGGGAAAGATTTTCAGGGGAGGAACCAGAAGAACAGCACGCATGTCAGGATTCACTTTGTCTGTGCAAAAGAGTTTGTTTGTATGGTTTGCTGTGCTGTCACATGCATTGCCACTGTATGTCCTGTTTCCGTATTAAGACATTTCTACGTGCCCAATCAGAGAATTTTCGGGGGTCCAGTGCATCAGGTGCCAACGCTCACATCACATTGCCTGGGATTTTGTGAGATCAATTCAGCCGTGAGAAACTGCCTGGGGCTTTTTGGGGGCATACTGGTTTGGATAGCCACTGTTTTTTTTTTGGGAGGGGTGTAGGTTTTCCCCCCCTTGAGTGGCACCGGCAAAATTGGTGCTTCCGGCTGTTTTTGGTACGCCTGAGTTGTTGTGGTATGGCTGGAAAACCCCCCCCCCCCCCGGCCCGCCCAATTTTTTGACCTCGTGAAGATGAATTTCTTTTAATTTTGAGTTGGGGTTAAAAAACTTTTGGGGGGTTGCCAGTCTGTGGGGCTTGCCTGGGCGGTGTGTCAGGCTGGTTCTATCCATATCCGTACGTTGGTGCACAAATTGCCATTTTCACCGCTAAGGGCTCAAAAATCGAAAACCGAATTTTTTGGATACTGTGGCCACCCACAACGATCCAAAACCATTGTAAAGCAGTTTTAACCCACCCTCCTTATATGTTTTTCACACTTTCTGGCCATTGGGTGCTGGAAGCAGGATCGGTTGGCCGGCCTATCACCTCAGCTGTAAGTAAAAAAAAAGGCATGCAACCAATGAGCACTATAAACACTGGGGCTTAGTACCTGAGCACCGCGGATACCTACCATGCCTCAACGCCCCAAGACGCCCCGTGTGTGTGCATGCATATGCATCCCTGCCTCCACCTCTGCAGGTGCAAGGATTCTATGCCCGGATCTTGGGTACGCACGCGTCCACGGCGCATTTTTCAGCTCTGACCGGGCCGCTTTGGGAGCCTTATCTCAAAGCCAGTGCTCGGGCGCCAGGGAAGGTGCCGGACCCAGCACTGTCTTTTGCCCTCCCGAGACCCATTTCCCGTGTGGACTACAGCAAAGGGGGCTACAGTGCAGTTTTCGCCAATATCTAACCCACAAACCCGGTACCCAGACGTCCAGTACATTCAGCGAGCGGGGCGGAGCGGGGGAAGGGGGGGGATGGATGCCCTTGAAGTGGGGCAGTTACTCTTTGGGGTGACGCCCCAGCCGCTTCTGTCCGCCCTCAACAACCCACAAACCGTTTTGTAACCGCTACACCTTGCCCCTTTCCCGCTTTACAACCATTTTAACACTTTAACCCCTTTCAGCCTTGTTCCCCCTCAACTGCATCTCTGGCCGGGGCGGCCATCTCCTATCCCGCTTACCCTGAGCAGAAGCTGGAGCCAACAACGAAGCTGCTGAGGCGTTGTGTGGGGGGCTGTCCGTAGAGCTCCAATGTGCACTCGTCCACCAACATTTTGAGTTGGCCTGCCTCTCAACAGTAAAAGGAAATCTGGCTCCTTAGTTACCACCGGACCATATGGTGGGGCATGACGTTTCCATGCTCAAGAGGGGCATGATGGCTGTGACACGGAGACAGTGACACGGCGGGCAAAGCACAGACCGAAATGTGTAGTAGTATAGTCGGTTAACCACAAGTGCAACGAGCTGTGACAGAAGCCGCCGGGGGGGGGGGGGGGCAAAAGCGTTTCATTGCACATGCAATGAGGGTGGTCTGTAGTGCTCAGTAATGCCAGAACTTCAAAACGAGACCTTCTCTACTGAAAAATGGCTACCGCTTCGTGTCCTAAAGCGTTGACGGACTGGAGGGGTTGGTGGTAATGGTCGCTGGACAGCATGGTGCAGCCGGGCCCGGTTTTTGCACACAAGCAGCATCCCCCCTGCCCACCTTGCTGAATGATACTGCCCCCGCCCCAATTAAAGGCACGGGAAGTTTCTTCTTGACGGCCGCATAATTTGTTGACCATTGGTAGTTCGTGGCTGCTGGTTCTTTCCTTGTCTATTTGCAAAGTGATAGTGATCGTTGCTTCATGTTCTCCCTTTTTCTGTCAGCCTGTCAACTCCCGTAGCCATCCCCCCGACCCGAGTCAACACTACAGAAGTACAACCACAAACAGAACTTTCACATCGGGAAAGGAACAATCAAAGTAACGAAGAAGCAGGCCAGCCATGCGTGACATACCTGACGCAGAAAGGGGGCCAGACTCCTGTGTCGGATGAGGATGGGGGCATGCAGCACCTCATGGCTGATACCTGTCGAAGAACCCCCACCCCTCCGCATCAAACAAGCCCAGAGAGCAAACCACAACCCAGCAAACATACCCCAGTGACTGTAAAAGGTCTTGTAAATACGTCTGACTTCCAAGGGCTACACCCACATTGACTTCCTACCTTCCAGTTATGTACTTTTTGTACGTGCAAGGGGGTTGTTCCCACGTCTTCTGGTGCTTTCATTGCAGCCGCCATCCGCACCAGGAGACAAGAGGGGGAGGGAGGGAGGGCAAGAGATGATGAGTAGTTTTATTTTTCAACTTGGCAAACATGAATTGGCCCCCTCTTGGTTCTGTTGGGCGGATTGCAGACTGTGCACTGGGCGTCAGTAGGGATCATGGGAGGGCAGCTGGAGAGCTGGTGTGTCCTTTCTCCTCTGTGCCTGCCCATGTATAGCAGGCCTATTGTTCAGGGTTGCCAGGCTCCTGTGACCCCCCTTGGTCTCCTGAATCTGTGCCTGAGGTGCGCAGAACACCGGTAACCTCATTCATGATGTGCTGCCCCCGCAGCACTCGCGCACCTGGCCTGTTGGAGTACCACCGTAGTGATTGGATGTGCATTGGTGGTGGTAGAGGTGTTCTTCAACATATCTGCCTTCTGTAGTTTGGCCATTCCAACCCTTTTAAACGACCATAGCAATGCCGTATTGATGCAGTGTTGGGCAGTTGGTTCGGGTTTCATCTAGCCGGGCTGCTGTTTGGCGGTACCTGGTTTGCATCACCCCGTTAAACAACAGTGGTGGGACCATCATTTTTTCATTTTTATTTTTGCCAGGAAACCAAAGGATTCACATATGTGTGCCTGTGTGTGGGGGGGTTGGGGGGGGTTGGGCTCCTGAGGCCAGATGCACAACTGCCCCCCGAGCCCCACCCGCTCGACCCCATCCTAGCCATTGGGGGCACTTTCGTTGCCCTGGTCCACACCCAAGGTGGCCATCGGCACCATAATGCAAGTTTTATCCTTTTGCCAAAATATTGAATTGGGGGCATCAATGCCCTTCCAAGGGAATGTTTTGCGCGCAGTGCACACACTGTGCAAAGTTTTGTATGCCAGCAACTACTAGTTTTGGCCCTTTTTCACAAGTTGTTGTCCCATAACAAGTTTTTTGACGCTTCTTGTGCATTGAGGATGTGGCACATTGGGTGAATTGCTACCAATTTTCACCCATTTTCAGCCATTTTAGCCCATTTTCACCTGGTTTTGCTGCACGTTCTTTGTCATAGGTGGATTGTGGATTATGATGATGGGGAATCACTAGACGTTGTGTGCATTCACAATACAACAAATCGGCAAGTGGGTTGTTACACACTCCTACGCGGATTCCAACCTTCATGGCCATTGCCTTGCTATCTCTAGGAAACAATGTCTTTTGTGGATTCTCTTTATGAGCCAGCACTTGAACCCTTCATCCGCACTCTCGAATCATCGCGAATCAATAGCATGGCTTATCGAGAACGGCCCACATAGTGCTACGTATTGCTACAAGTTGGGCGCCAATCGGGTCAAGGCTGAATGCCTATGTCCCTTGGAGGCTGCCACCATGTATGGTGGAAATGAGCAAAAAAGTGTGAAAAAAGGTGGAAATGGGTGAAACTAGGTGAAAATCCAAAAATGCCATATCCCCAATGTTGAAGAAGTATCAAAACCTACTCTCAAACAACAATGATGCACTATCACAATATCACAAACTATGGGTCTCTAGTACGGCCACACGCCCAAGCAGTTGCACTGCGCTTACACTACGCTAAGTGTGCCCCCTTAGACAAAATAATTGACCCCTCCTTCCCCCCTCAAAAAGGGTACACGTGCATTGATTGAGCTACACAGTACTGCTGGACTAATGGCTGGAATTGTCTATGGCGGGGACATTCATTCTATCGGAACCGACCATTGATCCCCCTCAAAAAGAGTACGTACCTACCGGGGGTTAGGGGTGGAATCATAAAATTCATTGGGGGATCATTTTGTTCCCCCAAAGTGATGATTTTACAAGGGGTTGGACATCCAATATCATACCCTAGGGTATGCTAGGCGAATGACCCCAAAACAGGGGTGGAGATGGCGCCCGCTCGTGCATTTGATCCAACAATCTCTCTTCAAGGTGATTTTCAGGTGCCACAAAACACGCTAACAATGGCAATTTTGGGGTTTTCTAGGGGCCAATGGCCCGGACCACGTGGGCCCAGCGGCTACTACGTGGGTCCCCATGCGTGCTCAAGTACCCACATTGTCACCAAATGATCACCCAAACCCATCCTAGGGGCGACGGAAGGCTTTCCGAAAATGTCGAGTTTTCCCAAATTTTCAACTGCCACTGAACGCCTTAAACAACGGCAATTTCGGGGCTTTTCAAGGGCCCATGGTGACCAATGGGTTTCGAAATGAGTTGAATTTTCGAAAATTTTCAACCGACATATGCCAGCCTGAAAATGGCTCTAAGTCCTCACCGGCAAGGGGGGGTGGGTCGGTCCCAAGACTAACGCCATTGGTTAGGGGGTCCATGTACAAGAAAAAAGTTCTCACGAGCTAGGTCTAAATCAGCACACAGCAGCCACGATACGCAAAGGTGTTGTGATCCCCCCCCCCCCTCTGTCCCATCATGGGGACCCCGAGCAGGCGCAGCTAATGTCGGGCCTCAGGATCATGATCAAGTCCAAGGGACAATGCAACATCCTCTGGAGTGCTGTATCTGCTCAATGTCCCAACCAGCCGTGCTTGTTGACTTTTTCCTTCGAAGGGCAAAGAGAGCCACCGGCACCCGGTTGTTAGATCAAGCGGAGGTGCAGGCGCCATATACGCCCCCCGTTTTGGGGGTCGATCATGGAGCAAAATCCAATGGGTGATATCAAATGCCTAACCCCTTGTAAAAGTAAAATCATCAATTTGGGAGACAAAATAATCACCCAATGATTTTTTTTAATTTGACCCCTCTACCCCCCTGTACTTGGGTACCACTTTTTTGGGGGTGGCAGGGTAAAAACTTGGTACGTCCCGTAGCCGCCACTGTGCGTTGATTTCCCATGGATTCGGAACTGTCCATGTGGCTGCAGCACGTGTTCAGCAGTTCTCTCCAGCAAAAAGACCAACAATGGAGCCCCCCCGCACTGCCACCCCCCACACAACGGGGATTTCGCGCAGGGAACATTTCAATGGGATGTGGTGATGTGCACTCCCTGTCCCTTCCGCTGGAGTTGCTGCTGCGATACCTTTCATTGTCACTTCACATGATTGCAGATCATTTTGGGGATGTTGTGCACAGTAACGCTCAGCATTGCAATTGTCGGTGATCGGCTGGTGGCTAAAGGAGGGGAACATTATCATTGAGTGAGTCCCAGTACAGTGAACGCAGCTGTCACGACGGGGAATCCCCGAATCCCCTACAAAACTGGGATAGACAACCCCACATTTTCCCTTGGGGTCCTTATGACCCCACTATCGAGAACTCAGTGTCCAATGGGCCATGATTTAGCTTGGTATCTTGAAAGCCTTTCTCTGCCCTTTTTAAAAGAGTGATATGTCGAAATGCCGCCTCCAAAGCTAGGGGCAAAGGAAGCAAGACTGCCATTTTTGGCCAAAATGTCGAACCTCCCACTCATAGAACGAGTGCATAATGTTGCTCCATATGGCCAACTGGGAGTGATTTCCATGCCTCATGGTCCTGATTGTCGGGAGAGGGTGGTGTAGTAAACTAAGAGATCAGCCTCCAGGGCATTGACATGATCCTCACGTAACGCTGTTGCCATGATATGGGTAGACCTTCAGCCGCTACGCCTGGGTTGGGGAATACGTTTCCGATGTGTTGCTTCAGATTGTTTATGTCATCCCACGCCCTGAAAGGCGACGGCGTCCAGCGGCGGACGTCCGCCTCCGCTCAGGGCGACGAATGGGGTAACACGTGCATGCTCTCGCAGTACACACAGGCCTCCGTTAAGCACGGCACCATCGATTTCAAGCTCGGCCAGCCCGCCCCCTCAGCGCTGCCGGTGGAGCTCTTGCAGACCGCCGCCCTAAGCAGCTTTGGCAGCCGCAAGGGCGAGTACTGCGACCCGCTGCTGCTGCAGTACAGTGTCGTTGGGGGGCACTTCGACTTTCGCGCTGCCCTCAGTGAGTTCCTGATGCACAACACACGCAATCTTCGGGTTCGAAACCCGGGCCTTGCCATGCATGGCTTTGCACAAAGCCACCTGGTTTTAAGGGAGAGGAGGGCGCTTTCGAGGGGAATGACAGTAAACGCCCCCTGTTGTCATCCCCAAAGAGGCCTCAATGAGAAAAAATTTTTGGGGCATGGGTGTTGTACCAATCACCCCTGTGGAACCCCCAACGACTGATTGAGTCTGGCATGAGGTGAGGATCATGATGGTTATTTCAAAACCTGACAACATGGCCCAACAGCCCCGTTGAGCACCCCCCTCCCCCCCCCCCATGTCGTCAATCCGGCGGGGGTGGGGCCGGGGGGGGGGGGGGTCATTTTGGTTCCTTGGTGACCACCAAAGGAGCACGCATCAACTCGCAGTGCACGTGCATGTGGATGTGAACGCTGGCAGCAGCATATTTCCCAGCTGGACTGAAAACCCTTTGATTGCTTGAAGAAGCCTGCTTTGGTCAGCCTGGCCCCCATTAGGACTACTCTTGGGTGCCTCCAACTTGAATATGGGGGGGCGGGGTTGCATTCCATTCCGGCCCTTTAAAGGAGCGGGGGTCCTTCTACAGACCGGGGGGGGGGGACGGGATGGATGGGTGTTGGGGTTGGGTGGCTGAAACCCCCCATGCCAAAGGCCCTGGAAAATGTTTTTTGCAACCACCACAAAGCATACCTTAAATTGATCAGCGTGTTGCGCTGATAATTTGAGGTATGTATTGTGGGGGTTGCAGACTTTTTTTTTTGCAGCCACCCTACCTCTCAACATGAACCCATCCCATCCTGCTGCAATACATGGGAGCTGGAATCCACTTACAGGGAAGGGATGGGATGGGATGCCCCCGCCCCATGATCAAGTTGGAGCCGGTCTTTCCTTGGATCTCTGAACTAAGCCCGAGGAAGGAAATTCCTGTTTGTGTTGACATTTTGTCGGGGAGCCGTCCGGGCATGCGATGTAGACCAGCCAAAATCACCTCGAAGAGGGTAGTTAGATCAGCACACGCATGAAAGCCACAGACCCCTCATTTTGGGCGGTATTTGCGTTGCGTACCCCAGTGTGTGGGATTGGACGTTCAACCCTTTGTAAAATCATCATTTGACGAGACAAAATAGTTCCGCCATGAATTTTTTCGATTTTGGCCCCAGGTGCCACTTTTTGGGGGGGGGGTCCGGGGTGGGGGGGGGGGGTCAAAACTTGGTTGGCCTTTCGCTGCCACTGTGCGTCGGTTCAGACCCAGGTCCCATTCCACTTTTTTCTTTTATACAGACCCCCAAATTAATGACAGGGGTTCCGGGTGCTATTTCCCATTTTCCCAGTCCGGGCCCCTTATAGGGCCCCACTAGTGAGGACTTTGCCGTTTTCAAGCCGGCATGGGTTGGCTGAAAAATCGCAATTTTGGGGTGACCTCCGACGACCCCAGGGATCCTTGGGTCATTGTTGGGTGATCATTTGGTGACAATGGGAGTGCGTTTCAAGCCACGGGGAGCCTTGTAGCACCAACTAGGCCCTCACAGTGGTGCTTATTGGCCTTGAAAGCACTGTGGTGGGAAAAGTTTGGTTGACCTATAAGCACCACTGTGTGTCAATTCAGACCCTGGTCCCGTTGAAGGTTTTCCTTCTATTTTTTGTTATATGGACCCCCTAAACAATGACGGGGCTCTCCATCTTTCCAAGATCGGCCCCCCTTATGGGGCCACCACCAGTTAAACCTGATGCGTTTTCAGGCCAGCATCGGTCGGCTGAAGAATTGCAATTTCAGGGTGACCCCCGATGACCCCCAGGGACCCTTGGGCCGTTGTTGGGTGATCATTTGGTGACAATGGGAGTACATGTAAAGCCATGGGGAGCCATGTAGCACCAACTACGCCCTCCTAGTGGTGCTTATCGGCCCTGAAAGCACCATTTTGGGCCCATTAGCACTGTGGTGGGCAAAACTTGAACGGCTTGTTGTGCATGACTTCCTGGGACCTGCCCACCGACTAAAGGGCGGTTTCCTGCTGCATCCCCCTCCATTTCCCTACTGATCTCCTCTCTCATACACCATTCCCCCTGTGCGCCGTGTCATATTCCACATGGCTCATCCGACACAAGCCCAACCAAACACAACAAAAGATTGTTGATGTGTGGCGTTCAGTGTCTGCACGGTTTTTGCTGCCATGCCAGGCCCGGGCCCGCATGCAGAGAACAACGAGGCACAGAATTGGGAGGTCATTGAAGAGGCACGGCGGGAGCAAATGCGGCTGACAAGGCTATCGCGTGAAGGGTAGGGGCTATGAATCCCCCCCCCCCCCCCCCCGCCATCGCCATGCATACCAGGACTTGCATGTGTGAGGGGGGGAGTATTAGCGCCGTGCATCTTTTTTTGACCATTCCCCATGCGTGCCTGTTTTTGCCCCCCCCCCCCCCCTCACCAAAAAATCTGGAGTACCTTCTCGCCATGTCCAAGAATCTGGCCCGTCTTTTGCACCCAGTTTACAATGATGGCAAGGATGGTGGTTGGAAGTGGTGGGAGTGACATTTTATGTTGTTGAATTCTCATATTTCGGCTTATGCAACTTGCTTTGTGCGGAAGGTTTGCGGTCTAGTGCGGTCTACTTGGGGGATTTCCCTAGTTGAGGAGAAACTTGGGGCAGCCAGGATACTTAATACAAAGGTAGCGCCCTGGGCATGCGCCGGGCGCTTTGTGACCTGCTTGCGGCCGCCCTCGCCCCCAGTACGAATGCTCACCGTCACATTAAACCCTGCAGGTACGCTCCGAGGATCTGATGGCAACTGCAGGGGTCAGCCATGGTATTGACCTGTGCGCACGGATGCTTGCCCAGCCAGGTGACGTTGTGCTGATTGAGGACCCTGTGTATACTCATGCAGCGGACTTATTCCGAGCTGCTGGGCTGAAGGTGGTGGGGGTGCCACAGGACATGGAGGGGCTCATCGTGGACCAGTCGCTGGAGGAGGTCGTGCAGACGGTGAAGCCCACCCTCTTCTACACGGTCCCAATCCACAACAACCCGACGGGAGCGACGCTAAGCCCCGAGCGTCGGGCGCAGCTGGTGGCTTTGGCACAGAGGTATGGGAAGAGGCGGGTCTGGGGGAGGGGGTCGCTGCTTTGCCCTTAGGGGGGGGGGGGGGGGCTCACCCTCCTCCTCCACCACCCACGCTTTGTGGACCTCCCCCCTCCGGGGTGGTACTTGTGCATCGCAGACGCTTTGGGGGGCGTCGTAACCCCCCACCCGGAGGATGTCCGACCCCCGTTGCAGCTTGTGCCACACCTCCCGCCCCCCCCGTGTATTCGCCACTGTTTACTGACACAAAGCCGAGCCGGAGGAGCAAATAGCTCTTGCGCTGGGGGGGGGGGGTCAGACATCCCAAAGAGGCAGAGGAAGGCCAGGGGGGGGAAAAAAGTGCAAATGCACTTTTTTTTTCATTTTTTTGCACTCTTCACTTTGAGCCATTTTTTGCACTTTTTGCACTTTTTTGCATTTTTTTGCACTTGTTTCCACTGCCCTGTCAGAGTTGTTTTCGCTCTTTTGATGTCTGTGACGCAGCCAGAAGCTGGTGCGCAGGTACATACAAATGATGAGGAAGAGGAAAATGAACCTGGAAGGTAGGTTCAAAGTGGCGTAATGCCGAAACCAAGAGCACTATCCTCCTCCACAGTATCCGTATTTATAGGTACGGAGCCCCGGAGAGCAAAGGTGTCCTCAGAACCACATCACTAGTTTCAATGTTATGTTTGGAGCGCATTGTGTAGTGCACTGTTGTGTATTGTGTTGCCTTGTCATTGCATTTTTATGGTTGCATTTTTTTTGCACTTTTTTGCACATATTTGCACTTTTTTGCATTTTTTTGCACTGCATTTTTTGGATAGTTCATTTGCACTTCCCCCCCCCCCCCCTGGGGAAGGCGGCGAGAGTCTCCCCCTCCGGCACCTTTGGCCAATCAGCCAAAGGCTTCCCCCCACCCACCCACACGTAGGACGGGATTTTTGGAGGCGCAGGCGCAAGAGGGAGCGTGGAAGGGGGATTCCCACATCAGGGCCCTGCTCAGGGGGCGAAAGGTGCGCTGTGCGCAGTTTTCGTGCCGTGCCGTACATTGTGGCGTGCGTCGCAGATACAACATCATAATATGATATTATAGAATATTATTATGATATTGTTATGAGTCATTCAGGATGGTGGATGGGCCGTTGAAAGCCGACGCACGTTGCCGCTGTCTTGATGGCGATCTCAAAACACACTGCCCTTGTGGCGATAAGGTACGGCACGCAGGAACGCTGATGGGTGTCTCAGTGCGATTGGCGGCCTTCCCTTTCGAAAGCTAGTCACGCAGGCGCGACCAAGAAAGCCCACAAGAAGCGCCATTTTACGGGCGGAGCCCCCCCCCCCCCCCGAATCTTTCACCAAAACACGTTTCCGAATCATCAGTGCCACATGGCGATCAGTTTGAGCCATGAATGCTGTGCCTGCTCAGCATGTGTGAGAAGAGGGACAACTGTTCCTCCCTCACCCACAAAAATATGGGACAAGCAATGTACACAACAAGAAGTCAAACCAGTTGCGTACACCCGGAACTATCCACCAGCCCACTCCCTCAACATTTATGGTAACCCCCCGCCCCCCCTGCCCAGGGGTAGGCCCGTGCAGCTGAGTCGTCTTGTAAATGTACGCGGGCATGTGAGTGTTTGTTGACGGCTAGCAAAGCTAAACCCTGCTAGACCCTGAATCACAACTGCCGACTTCAAGGGTGGTTAGTGCACGTGACCAGTTGGTGTCCACTCGCCTGATTAGGTCCCAGTCTCCAGTGTCGGACCAAATTGCTCTGAAGCATGCCTTGTTGGCGGCTGAAGGAGTGGTCCGTTTGGGCCCTCCTTCGGCGGGGGTCCATCCACAACACATGGCGTAGCCAGAGAGGCCCCGTCATATTCACAGCACCGGTGCATTTGTCCTGTCCATGGACTGCGTTGACGCTTTTGCACGGAATTCGGGGTCCCAGGCCCCTGCCCCCTTTCCAACGTGTGCCTTGTGTGACCGCCCCTTCAGTCTTCAGACCGGTAGCACTGCCAACCCCCCCCCCTCCCCGCCGCCAAAAGGGAAAGGGGGGGCGGTGGGGGGGCGGGGGGCACCCGTGCGCACCCCCTACCCCCACCGGCCCAGGCCGTCGCTGGGGCTGGCGCTGCGGCCGGTCCGCGTCCAGCGAGATCAGCCCAATGGCGGTGCTGGTCTTGCCGTAGCCCATCCGGCCGCCGGCAGTCCCCCCCCCCCCCGCCCCCCAGACCCCTGACCCGTATACACGCGTAACCCAGTAGAGCCCGGAGCGCCAGTGTAGCCAGCGGAGGCAGGGTCGCGGGATGAACATGAGCTCACCTAACACCCAGCAGAAGCGCCAAACATTGGCATGACGGACAGAAGGCAATGACAGCCGCGGGGCAGGTGCGGCCAGAGCCTAATGCGGACACTGCAACCTGACCATGTTGAGGCCCCAGGGCTGCGTGGCCGTTGTTGGGCCCTGGTTGCCTCGCCTCCCCCGACAACATCCACCTCTACCACACGTGCGTGCCCCCCTACGGCCACCCCTGCGCCAAGGTACGGATTCCAGATCATCGCCGATGAAGTCTACCAACTCATCGGCTTCACTCACGAGGCCATCGACATTGCGTCGCTGCGCAGCTACGACGGCGACGGCAACGGCGACACGGTGATCTCGCTCGGGTCGTTCAGCAAGTTCCTGTGCCCGGGGCTGCGCCTGGGGTGGATCCATGCGAGCCATGGCAATCTGCGCCGCCTGAAAGAGGACCCCATGCTGTGCAGTGGAGGCGGCCTCAATCCCATCAGCTGCCGGCTGGCGCAGGCGTGCATGGCGGAGGGGGAGCTCAGCAAGCACTTGCGACACGTGCAGGTGCAAGGGGTACGGGGGAAGGGCTGTCCCTTAGGAATGAGTGCCCCCCCCCCCCACGCAGGGCGGCCTGAAGTCTTGGGTGGCAGGATTGCGGTTAAGCGACGGCAGTTGGTTAAGCGACGGCAGTTGGTGATCAAGCGGCCAATGTTGCCCCTGTAAAGCGACAACAGACACTGACCAGCTGGTACGCTGTTGAGGTCCAGGTTTATCGGAATTCAGTCGGTTGTTTTGGGGGGGCACTAAGGACAGCCCAAGTGCAGGGCGATGTGAGTGTGTAGTACGTCCTTGTCTACCCCCCCCCCCCCACATGGTGAGGCTACACTGGATAGCCGAGCGTCCAGAGCCACAGCCACGGCAAGCACATGCAGTACGGAAAATTCCAGGTGTGCCACGCCGGAACTGGGCACGTGCCAGTGACACAACAGTACCGGCAAACGCACAACAAACGCCTCACCATTGTATGGCTGTGTGTTCTAACTTTCTCACCGCCGGTACCCACTGGGGGTTTTCAACCCTAAGGACCAACACAACACACTGACGCCGGTGGTAGCGGCGACCACAAGTGACCGCTGACGCCTCCTTCCCAGGCCCCCATGCCCAAGCACCACAATCAAACAGGTGTGTGGCCCAGTGAGGCCCGCCATGGCAAGCACACTCTGATTGGAGCAAACCAACATGGAACACAAGTAGAAGCCACGACCCAGCTCATAACATAAGCTCGGCGTGACCTGGCGATAAAGCCTAGAACCAACAGGCCATGGACCTTGCCCCATTCAGGGAGGGGTGGGTTGAGAACTGTGAGCCAATGGACAATCAAATAGCCAGTCGAACACGCAATGAACTGAGAAGGCAATGAAGGCCGTGTGAAGGCCGTGTGAGTGGCAGGTCCACAGGTGACCTTTGAGGCCTCACATGGGGAGTCCCCCATGGGGGGGGAGCAGCGCGGTTGGGGGGGATTGTCCATGGCGGTGGCGGGGGTGGGGACTTTGTCTGAGGGTCATGTGGACGGCGCACATGTGTCGGTCTTGTTCGGCAGGTTTGGGTCGCGTAGGCAGTGCTGTACGTTGTGGGACCATGTGGGAGGATCATGCAGCTGTTGCCCCCCCCCCCCCCCCCTGGGGGGGGGTAGTGGATTCACCCCCCCCCCCCCCCCGGGGGGGTGGGGGTTTGCCGACAGGTGGTGAGGGTTGGTGGTTGTTGGGGGTTGCTCACAGTTGTTCCACCACGGTGAAGGTCGCAGAGGTGGTGTTGAGGGGAGGGTGGCGAAGTTTCCTCCTTCCAAGCTTTCCCCGGCGAAATAACCCCCGCACCAAATTCAACCGCTGTCTGCTGCACTCCAACCATTGTGATCACCCTCAGGCCCCCAATCGTTTGACGGACGCTAGCCCCAAGGGGGCCGACTCCACGAGTCCTAGGACGCCCCCCTCCCCCCCCAAGGGGCCTCTGGCCAACAGTTAATTATCAAAGGTACTAGCCTAGCGAGTCCATGGGCGCCAAAGGTGCCCGACGGTCTATGGGCACCAAGTCTGCCCAGTTTGCTTCCTCTACACTGGGGTGCATTTGAAGGGGTTACTACAATGGTGTAGCCCATGTGGTCATGCTCAAGAAGTCAGGGGTTATGGGGTTATGTAGCCATTGCCCAGATTTGGGCTCCCAATACAATGGGGAGTGGGGACTGCAAAGTGCAATGTGACCTACTGCACTAAGTTGTTCCATTAAACCATCCATGTTCCGAGCGCTGCATCATGCAAGACGAGGCGATGTGAACTGTCGGATAACACGTGGGCCGCATACCCAACTGTTCAGAGGTGCCCTCCCCCCTCCCCCTCGGCAAAATCCCCTCCCAACCCCCAACCCCCTCCCATCGCCCCTCCCAGAAACACCCCCCCTCACAGCCCCCCCCCCCCCCCCACCCCAAGGGGGATTGTGGCCAACAGTTAGTGGGGGGGTAGTTGGCGTCCAAACCTGAGGAGTTGGCCCCTGCGTGGGGTCAGCACTTAACTCTCAGGGACCAACTCATGGCTCCTTTTGACACCTTGGCACCAAAAACCCACCCACCCACCCTGTAAAAGATTGGGCCAAATTCTCCTCATGGCCTTCGGCCGATCAAAAAATTTTGCTGGTGGGTTTGGCCTTTGGCGGCAATTAGTTCAGACCAAAAATTTCTTCGGTGCCTTTGGCACCTCTAAAGCTCAGCACCACTGGGGGAGCGGGGTGGGGGGTGGACCCACCCACCCCTTAAAAGGAGCCCCTGGACTGCTCCCATGATCACGCCTTTGCATATGTGTTCGCTCGTGCCCCCCGTTGCAGATCAACCTCGCAGACAAGTGCGAGGCCCTGTGCACGGCCCTCGAGGACCTCCTCCCCAACGCCGAGTGGATCGAGCCCACCGGGGGGTATTTTGTGTGGCTCCACATCCCCGGCATCAGCGCCGCGCAGATGCTCGCCCACGCCGCCTCCTTCGGCGTGGACTTCGTCACCGGCAGCAGCCTCGCCGCGGCCCCGGGCGCGGAGCGCTACGGGGACGCCCTCCGCCTCAGCTTCGCCTTCTACTCCGCCGCGGAGCTGCACGAGGGCGTGCGGCGCCTGGCGGAGCTGGTGCGGTTCGTGGAGGCCGGGGGGGGGCTGGGGAAGCGCGGCTCGTGGGCGCGCGCAAAGAGCCCGTCCATCGCGCGGGCGACCAGCAGCCCAACGAAGGAGCCCATGCGGCGCGGCAGCCACCCGAACCTGCGGGCGGAGACCCCACCTCACAGCCAGAGCCCCCCGCAGTCCCGGGCGCGGAAAAGCCCCGTGCCCCAACCGCCGCGCCGCGACAGCAGCACGGGCTGAGCCCCAGACCGGGGGCAGGCGTGCAGATGAAGTGTATCCCAAACATCCCAATTGCCGTATCGAACTGTAGGGCCACAGCGACGCTGCTGCTTTGGCGCCCTCCAAGCTGTCCAAGACTGCAAATGAGCGGCGTCTGCTGATAGTCCCAACGGTCAAGGTCAAGAGCGTGTGGCCCCCCAGAAGAAGCTGCATGCACAGCCCCTAGTGTCTGTGTGGAGTGTGTGGAGGCAATTTGCATCGTTTCCCTTCCCACTCCTCTTGTCATGTGCCTTTGAGTGGTTGCACCCAGTCGCTCTTGTCTTAAACGGGGGAAGTCTACCAAAAGTTCCTGCTGCATTTTCGCTTAGCTCTCCTTAATTACCCCCCCTCCCCCCCCAGACCCAATGGGTGGGCAAACCACCCACCCCTCCACAGAGCGGAGGATTCTCTCCTCAAAAGGCGAACGCACGTGCGCCCGGAAGTACCAACCGGTGTAGTTGAACCGGCCTTTTTGAGCCTGCAGCGTCGCACACACTGTCCACTGCAAAGTACCATCTGCCCCGATTTGTCCATTCGGTCCCCAAGCGTCTGTTTGGGCCGGAAGTTGGTCTGCACTTTGTCATTGTCCTTCGCGCGGCGGTCGCCGGCACAGTGGAAGCCTGTTTGTGGGGTGGGGACACCCGCCCGTCGCCCGGGTGGGTGGCGGCGGGGCGGGTGAGGCCAGGGGCACAGGGCACGTGTCCGGCCGCGGTGGGCGGGAGGCCGTGACGCTGGGGCCCGGGCATGGGGCCCGAAGTTGGAGGTCAATTTTAGGTACACAAACTGTTTTTTGGCCTCTGATCCCCCCCCGCCCCCCCGGTATAATACCAACCAACCGCTGTGCAAAGGCCTGGCCCAGTGCACCTTCCACACCCGCCTCCAAGCCTCCCAAAGCCAAGAACACTCGGCCACGCACCGCGCCCGGTCGGTGGCCTCGCTTGGCACACGGAAACAGGGCTGCCGGGCGCATGCCCATACCCGGGGCCCCTTTGATAGATTTCAGTTTTTTTCCTGAGGAAAAATTTTCTGATGTGGGGGGGGGTGGGGGGGCCAGCCAAAATCCCCCTGTATCACTAAGCAAAGGCCTGCACTGGACGAAGGCTGGTGCCCCGGCCCTGACAAGCCCCACCCCAACTGCTCTCGAGTTTGTTCTCCGCTGCCCCGCAAGGCCTCCCCAGACAACTGCTTCCGCAACCGCCTCCAACGCCCTTGGAACACCTCCTGAGCACCCGGTCGTCCGCGGCATCCTCGTTGTTGTCGTTGCGGATGTGACGCCCTGACGTGGGGTTTGGAGGGGCCTGAGCGTCTGGGCCCAAGATGCCCCCCCGCCCCCCCCCCCCCCCCGCCCGCCCTTCATGCCAACCCCCACAGCGGCCCTGCGACGGACTTCGCCTTCCGGCCCTTTGGGCGGATGGCGAGCAGCTGTTGCGCACTCAGCGGGAGCGCGGGCGTGGGAGCTTTGGGACCGTGGAACTTCCGGTGTGCACGTGGGGGGGGGGGGGGGGGCTTACGTGTCGCCCCCCCCACCCCCCTCCTCTAAACGACAATCCTCACCCAACCCACACCAACAGTGAACAATGAGGAGCAACCAACTTTGGCACCTGGAAGACTTTTTTGGCCTCTGTGGACAGGGGCACAGAAGTTCCCCCATCCCATTTCTCCCATTTGTGGTGAAAGATGAAAGGGCCCCCGACTTGTGTACATTCAAATGCAACAGCTCAGAATGAAACAGTCCCGCCCCCCCCCCCTCTGGAGCCAGGAGGGAGTCGGACAGATTGCAGTACTCCGCCACACAGGCGGGAGATACGGCCGTGCATGTGTGCGTCTGTACAAATTTGTGGATCCATGTCTCTGCCAGTGCCAGTGCGGTACATTTTCTACACCGCACACTAGCACCAGGAGTGCCATCGGCAGAACAAAAGGGCTGCAGCCGTCGGACCTCAAAGTCCAGAAAACACCCGTGGGAGACAACAACAGGCAGCTGCAGTGGCGCGGGATCAGAGTTGCAGGGATGATCAAGCTCGAAAAATTACGTACTCGTCCATGCGCCCACTGCACGTTCCACAAACAATGAGAGAAGCACGGAACATGCCGTGCGCAACACCTGGACCCACAACGCATGTGCCTCAAGACCAAGAATGTCGTGGTCGCAACAACCGTTTAGGGTCGTGGGCACTGTGCCACAGAGCGGTAGGCAATCAAGATGGCAATGAACCCATCTTCGGCCACAGCCCTGTCATTTCAGAGTGCATTTAGAACCGAACGCAGCAACAACCTGACCCCCTGCAGTTTTCTTTATCAACAGACAGCAAACGGTGCGTAAAGACAGCACTCACATGTTTGGCACCAGGCAGCATGACCCCCAAGGAGTTGTTGGGGGCAGAGGCAGGGCAGCCCCCCCCCCCCCCCCCCGCACACACACACGCACACTGTGATCAACGAGGCCTGCTCTTTAGTTGGCAGCTGATATTTTCTCAAGGGGGACAGCCATGGCCATTGCATTGCAATGCAGTTGGCAGCCGTGCCCCCAGGAAGCGAAGTTCTGAATTTGGAATCGCGAAAATGGAGCTGCTGGAGTCGTCAATTGGTATCCGCTTGGGGGTCTGGCATGAAATTCCCTATCCACAGTCTGCGGGAGGTGAAGAGGAGCCTTGCACTGCCGGCTGACCATAGCTGCCACAGCCCTGAGAAGTAAATGGAGCGACAAACGTTGTGCGCAATGCCTCCACTCGTCTTGAGGCCACTGTGATACACTGTTTGCAGGTGCAGCACTATGCAGGGGTACGGGAAACCAAACGGCAGTGCACAGCAAGCCCATTTCATTAACCAGAAGCTCTCAAGTGCCGACCCTCCACGCTTCTGCAGTGCCCTCGGCAATTTGGAACCAACCTCCACATCGCTTCTGTGCGCACTAAGAACGCACCATATAGGCTTGTCCTCACTGTGTGATTGGTGCTCAGTGTTTCACTTATTTCAGACCTCCCAGCCCCTGTGTTCCAATTCTGGGATGTTTGCTCTTTTTGTGGCGCATATTTGCTTCTCTGGTGCAGTTTTATAACCATGTCAGCTTCTCTGTTGCCATCCTGCTTCCAAGAGTCTACTCAAACATCTCTTTCCCACGTCTGGTGTTGCTTGACTTCAATGCTGCCAATTTTTTGGGCTCTTCTTTGGTCTGCCCCTGTTGGAGCAGTTCTTGGTGAGGCATTTCTGTGAACCAAGCAAAAGTGTCAGCTTTGTGCTCTTGTGGCGGCAGCGGGGGGTGAGTTTGCAGTGCCATCTGTTTCCAATCTTTGCCCAGGCTGGTGGCTGTATTTCAGTTTCTCAGGTTTTGGGCTGTGGTCTGCCAATGCAGAGCATGAGAAGCCCACCAAATTACCGTTGGGTTGCCAAGTTTGTGGTTTTGTGCAGTTGCCCGCCAGAGTTGGGTCCGTCCATTGTGTGAAATTTAGGCCAGTGCCCCAGGGGGGAACGTTAGCGCGCCGGGCATCTTTTGTGACCCGTGCTCTACCGGTGGACTGTTGCTGTTGATATGTTGGGCAACATTATATGGATTTGCCCCTGAGCCCCCGGGACATCAGCAGATGTTTTGATTTGGGATGGGTATGGACCTTCTCGTACCCGAGGTGATTTCTTTGATTTTGAAGTTGGGGGCCATGATGGTGCTTATGAAGGCCGGATTAATGTCATTGTGCCTCTCATTGGAAGAAAGAATGGCACTTTGACAGCCCGCCAACAATGTTACAATGATGTGCACGGGTGGTATAGGGCACGCATTGGGCAGCTGGTTGCTCGGTTGTGGCACGCAAGATGAGGCAGAGTATGAGGCAGAAGTGTGTGTGTTGTGTTGCCAGAAGCGCTCCACGGTCGCAGTTTGTGATGAGTGTAAGGAGCACTATTGTACTGAATGTATTGACACCCACACTTGTGGGACCAATGTTGTTTGTTAAGTACAATACAGATGACAGTTGGAGTTGCTGAATTCACAGATATTGCTTTATTATGCAACGTGCTTTGTAGGGAAGGTGTGCAGTGCAACGTGGTCTACTTGGGGGGCTTCTCCATGAGAGGGTAAATCTGGGGCTGAAGTCGGGATAGTTAGCGCAGGGCAAACATTCCCCCCAGGAAGTTTGCGCACTGTGCGAGCGACTGCCCCCCTCCCCCCGGGCCCCTCAAAGGCCATCAGGGCAGCATGACGCTGTACCACTTTTACGCTTTTGGGTGGCTTGCACAATGCACGGTGCAGTGCCCCCCACTCCCCTGCCATGTGGAGGCTTCCCAGGCTGTGGCAGGGTCATCTTTCAAATCTTTCACCATCCAATATATGCTGCCATCACTCACGCAAGTTGCCCCCATATAGAGCCCCATGCCTCGCCCCATGTTGAATCAGTAACGTTTCAAACGCGAGGTGTGCCTTTTTTTTGTCAAAACAAAGTGCAGCTCTGGCTCAGGCGCTCCCTGCCAAACCATCTTCAGTTGCTGCCGGTGTGCTGTCGGGTACTGTCACTCCTTGCCCCAGTGCTTGGGTCCCAACCACTGTCTGTCACTGCCCTAGTGCCTGCAGCTACCACCGACGCGCTGTTGTGTGCGGGCGTGCGTGTGTTGGTGTTGTGTCTCTGTGTGTGCACAGATTCACTGGGTTGTGGCGCCAGACGGGTTTTGCTTTTTCCTTGACTTCAGTCCCCCAAGACTATCTCGAACGCTTTCCACCCATGTGCTTGCTTCCAAAGGTCTGTGCATGGGGTGTGGGTGTCAGGCGCTCAGGGGCATGCAAAAAGCAGACCGCGGTTGGTTCTCATTGCCATCTCTCTAGGTAGTGCCTGAGTAACTGCCAAACGGCAACCTACCACGGTAGACAGCCCACCCTCCATGTTGTCTTTGTTCAGTGGGCGTTCTAACCCACTGACAAACCATCTTCTAGGTTCCGAGCTGTTGACCTGCACAGACACACGAGCTGGAGAGCCCCCTGCTCCCTCTCCCCAAGTGCACAAAATACTATCACTGCATTTCAGAGTGCAATAGTGGCTATGGGATTATGCTCCGCCCTCAAGCGCATTTGCTTGCTCATGTGTCAAACCCCTGACGCTATTTACATCACGTGTGCTCATATTATTGCCGCGTGATATTAGTTATCCCTAATTTGACCTAATTTGGCACCTGCATGCACTTTACATTGATACAAAAATTAGCAATGCATATGAGTGGAAGATGTTGCCTGAGGCATAGGACCATGCTAATTTGATTTTCGACGATGCTTACGAAGCCGCAACGAATAAGAAGAAGATGGAGAATGCTTTTGGTGTGCCAGAGACGCACGGTAGGGTTGCAGGGTAAGGGCAATGTGCTAAATTGTGAAATTTTCGGAGATTTCTACAGGCTCTATTGCTGGCAGTGTATACCGGTTGTGAAGACAACAGGCCTAGTGGGGCTGATACACCAATTGAATACCAAGGAATGGTACATAGGAGTATCGCTTTTGTATTCTGCAATGTGTGCCCACCCAAAGTATCACTACTCCAGGTAATCACCCAACCTGTGCTCCACAGGATGCACCAGGGGTGTCACAGCAAAAGCCTTCCCATGGGAGTAGTATCAAGGAGTTGCAATTGCTGTGGTGTGGTATGTGATGCTGCCCAAGCCAGCAGTGCAAAAGCTGCGAGCTGGAAAGCGTGCAAGTTGCCATGATGCATGATATATATCAAGGGAGGGGGGATCCACCACGTCATTATCGTTGTTTGACCTTGTGCCAGAGCACACAGGCCTTTGGTCCTTTGTGTTTGCTTGGATGATCTCTCCGTCTTGCCCCCTGACCCTGTTTTTCAGAAGTAGCCCCTCCCCACCGTTGCAGCCAGGGATACTCCTCTCAAGTTCCGAGAGGGTGTTTCTTTGTCAAGCACACGGAACACAGCCCGCACCCCCATTTCGTCAAATAGGACCCCTGTTCTGGTGAAGGTTCTACGCCGATGGTGTGAATGCATGTCCCAAGGATGTGTGCCAGTCGGACTGTGTTCACAAGTGGTGCCCACGCACGCAACCTCACAATCCCTGCCCCACAACCCCTGACCTATGCGGACGATCCTGTGGCATGCCGTGCCCTCCCCTTAGACGATTGGCTACACGACTGCAATCCTAACCTACTACATGGGTGCCGCCCCCTTTTGCACTGAGGGAGACGGACCTGAATCGCTGGTGAGCGGGGGCATCTTTAGCCTG
The DNA here is from genome assembly GCA_964036045.1 of Eutreptiella sp. 'Long Island Sound 2002'. Lineage (NCBI taxonomy): Eukaryota > Euglenozoa > Euglenophyceae > Eutreptiales > Eutreptiaceae > Eutreptiella > Eutreptiella sp. 'Long Island Sound 2002'. Next base: position 42,267,370 of record OZ038394.1, on the reverse strand, counting down.
TGACTGACTCTATTCCAGCCTACGCCCATTGGTATCAGTGCCAACACCAACCTGCCTCGTGTTCAGATTGGTCTGCGTTTAAGTTATGATCGACGGTACAAAAGAGAGGTTGCGGCCTCAGCAGAATCGCTGGATTTCTCCTGATTGCATTTCCTCACACACAGACACATAGTGCACTAGCGTAGATGGAGACCCCTTTTCCGGGAGACTAGACTTTCTTCGCCTCTGGGGCGTTGCAGCTATCAATCAAATGCAGCCTGCAAGGCCCTCCTGAAACCCCTGAAGTGTTCTGGTAAATGAGCAGATTTATTTCTGCAGCGTCCTTGGGCTCCACACAGCTCACATCGTGAGTTGGACCGGGCACTTATTTCAACACTACGTGCTTCAAACGCAACCTGAGGTGTACGAGATACGAAGAGAACCATCCAACACAAAGTTGGCAATGTGCCATAGTATCTGCAAGATAACGCACCCTTGTCTTACCCTGCTTTGTATTCCGGAATGCACGGTTTGGCTTTTTTTGCATGCGCCTTCCATGTTTGGCATTGTTTCACACCCAGCTTCCATTTCTCCAACAACATGCAGGGCGCTACCCTCAGGAGCCAGCAACGGTGTACCCCTACAACGCTTGTTCGCTGTGTTTGTCTTGATGCAGATCATGGCCATTTCCCTGTTCATGAGGGTGCTGCCGGTCCCTGTGGGTCCACCAGTTGTACCCAAAGCTTGCACCGTACACGCACTGTGGCAAGAGCACCCTCCAAATTAAATCACAATCTGTGCTCCACCCATGCATCAAGGGGTGTGTGTCTTGCACTGAAACCTAAATTTGAGTCTGCAGGGGATTCCTTGCACTGCGCGCTACTTTTAGACTAGATTCCCTGCGAAGAGACCCCAGGCACGCCCCTTACAAACGCCCTTGAAATTAGGTGACCCCAACTACCCTAAACATGATGTGCTGACACAATATCACACAATCATGTTAGACATCTGACATCAACATCGCACGTGAGATGTCTGACATGCCACATACTCTTCATCTTCTCCCCACAATCCTTGTTTGATGAACAGTGAAGGGGCTGACGGAATGTGTGTCAATATGGCTACATAACCCCTGCCTTCTCAGGGTCCCAGTGGATGTGGTGGGGATGAGCACAAAATGTGTGAAAAGAGGAAATGTGTGGAAATCGGTGCAACTAGGTGAAAATGCCATATCCCCAATGTGCAAGAAGCATCAAAACCTGCTGTCTAACAACAATGATGCCCTGAGGATCACCAACTATGGGTTTCTAGTACAGCCGGACGCCAATATAGTCGGACTGCGCGCGAACTTCGCTTAATCCCCCCCCCCCCCCTACTAGATTGAACTAGGAAGAGATGGCACACAAGTGGGAGCCATTGAGGGAGTTCACGCACCACGCGTGCACCGCATCAGGTATTTGAACCACTTCTCCCTTGCAAATATTGTCCATTGGTAGAAACTGCTAAGGGAAGAGTTATGGCAGTGTGTGAGGGTCCACTTGGACGAGCTCACATGCAACCAGTGCAGCAACAGGCTGAAAGATGACAAGTTATTGCACACCATTCCCAATTTTGCACATGGCTACACTGCCCAAGTGTTCCTCCTGTCCCTCCTGTCCCTTTTGTCAGCAAACCTAAAATTATTTAACTCTGGTTTTGCCATTTATCACTCACTCCAACCCAACGCTTTGGCGTCAGCTATGGTCCTCCGGGATAGCGGCTTGTCTACTAAAATGTCAAACAGCCATTCATTCTTGCCAACAGAGCACAATCTTGCAGGTGCTTTGGCATAGAACACCTTCTGGCCAAATCTACAATGGCAAAATATGTGTAACATTGGTTTGCAAAGCCGACCGCTGCAAATTGTCGTGACTAGATCTGAAACGCTCCCCACAAACACTGCACTTGTTAGCAGTGAATGCTCAAACCCCAACAAGAGCAAAAATGCAAAGCTACAAAAAATGTTGCAATTCACTGGTGTTGACGTGCAACAAAGGCAAGAAAAAAATGAAGCACATCATCTGCATCACGGGTCACACGCTTGGGAGGTGTCAAACAACTGCTTGCTGTGCCCATTGGCCGCAGGCATGTTGGGAACACATGAGGTAGTGTAGATACTCAATTCTTGGTGTCTCTCAGCTCTGAAATGACATGTCTTTGTTGGAGTTTGGCATCTGCAATGCATTGCCCTCATCCCCTGAAACACCCTGATCTGCCGAGGAAACCAAACATGAAGCCTCCCAGAAATAATAGCATGCAGCAAGCATGAAAAAACCTCCAAGAAATAAGCACAACTACCCAGAACCCTCCCGGATTTACTGGCAACCATCAAAAAGCCTCCGGCAAGAAAGGTTTTGTGCGAGCAAGCAAGATTCTGTGGGGTTTTGTGGGATTTTTGGGAGGGTGTTTCTCGGGGATGACGATGTTCGGTTGCAAATTGTTGCTATGGTGCATGCACAAGTGCACGCGCGGTGCAAGAGCGGTGCAACAACTCCCTCTAGGACCGGCGCCAGTAGTAGGACACCTACATCTCGTGAGTCGGTCTCTTCACATTTTGGTGACACTCTGACATGTCGACAGAAACTTCCAGCATAGATGTTAGTGACTCAGATGGGGTGCTGCCCTCTACCTCCGATAGGGACAGTGATACCTCTTGAGAACCTTCCTGTTGCCTGTTGAAAGAAGTGTAGAAGAGCAGTTTTTCCGTTGCGCCGTGGCATCAAGGAAGGGTGCCCCCTGTCCCCAGCCCTTTTTGTTCTGGTGTATGAGGCCTTCCACCAGACTCTCACTAGGGAATTTCCCAACAGCACCATACTGGCCTATGTCGACGACATCGCCATCATCTCCCCGAGCCAACGGGAGATGCAGCACGTCCTGGAGCGCGTCAGTCAGTTGTCCGCCATACTGGGCCTCAAGACGAACCCTTCAAAGACAGAGGTGTACCGTTGGGCCCCACCCTCCCGCCGTCAGGGTGTGGCATGACGAGAGTCCCCGACCAGGGACGCCATCACGTGGGGCGATGCGCGATTGCCGCTGCAACCCCCTATCTTCCTTTACCTCGGTCACCTCCTGGCACATCCGACCTGGGAACAAAAGGCATGTGATGACTTCGTGGGGACGGCCGCAGCTGATCTGGCGCGATACCAATGCCTGCCACTGAACGCTTTCGAGCGGGTGCAGCTGCTGAGGACCATCCTGATCCCACGGTGGACGTACCGCACCTTGATCAACGACTCAACGACTCAATGTTCAAAGCCATGGACTCCATGTGCTTGCGGTTTGTGCTTATGGCGGAGGGCATGGAACTCAATAAGGTCGACGTTCATACAACGTCCTCCGTGTCCTTTCTCCTCACCGACTGGGCGGAATGGGGTTGCACTAACTGTTCTGGGCCCACAGGGCACGCTTCACCACAATGGTACAGAACACGCTACGTTCACGTCCGGGATCCATTGGCTGCAACCATAGCAAAGAACTGCCCTCCCGAGCAGTGCTTATTCGCAACTACTTGGCTATACTCACCCAGCTGGGTGCTCGCACTGCACTCCACATAGCACTTCCGCCGCGGCCGGCCGGGGGACCCAACCTCATCGACAGTGAAAGCTCCGATGACGGCGTCCTCTTGTCTGCCCGCAAAGAGCAGGTGGGGGATGCCCTCCACACGCGCCACTACATTGCCCCACACCGGTACCACGAAGACCCCTCGGCGGGCACGGTGCCTGCGGGATACCACCCTGTCAACATCGCGGGCATACCGTGCTACTCAAACCAGCAGCTGCCAACCGGAACGTCCCTATACTCCGATGGCAGCCTTCAGACAGTTCAGATTGCTGGCTCGGAATACCAGGCGGCGGGCGCAGCAGTAACAAAAGGGCCTCTTCGCATCCTCACCCGGGTGGCGGGCCCACAACAGTCCTACAGGGCTGAAATGTACGGAGCAGCCATCGGCGCAACAATTGCATCCGACGGTGACACTCAATACATCGACAACATGGCCGTCACAAAATGCGCACACCGCCAACCCACGCACGAATGTTCTGACGCTGACATCCGCCACAAAGTGTGTGACCAGGTGCAGCACAAACGCGTCACCGCGGAGTGGATCCCCAGCCACCGCCTTGAGACGGAGGCCCGTAACGCGCAAGAACGCGAACAAATTCGGCGCAATGGGGAAGTAGACCTGCTCGCCAAGATGGCCACGCGCCTACCCGTGCCAGATTACCACCCCCGGCGCCCCGAAGATATTGCAATGTGCGGCAGGCCCGCCCCCACTCCGGCGCGGAAATGGATCCTCCAACGGAGGCGCGTTGTCACTTTCGACGGTGCGCACTGGGTATCCTGGCTGCCGATGCGCGGGGACCGACGTATGCTCTGGGTTAAATGGCTTTGGGGCCAGGTACGATGGGATGGGACGGGCGCGCCGTGGGACCATACCAACCCCAAATGCCCCATATGTCCCCTCCACCACGGTACCACTGTCCACAAACGACTCATCCACTGCATGCGTTGGAAAGTCGCATTTCGCAACATGTGGCTTAGCACCTGGGGACCATGGCAAGATACGGTGACGGAATGGTGGAACAGGGCGTCAGCGGCAGACCTACACCATGTTTCCTGCCTTCGCATACCACAGTCCCTATGGGACCACATCCCCCGAACAATGCGGGTAGACCTCAGGGAGCGTGTGGCCTGGCACCAGTACCACGCCCTACATGGCGTATGCCAACTGCGCGGCCAACTCACCATGCCCCCCCGTGACCCACAGGTGCCGCCCACGCCCTCCACAGCGGTGCCGGCATGGTACACAAAGCTGCGCCCACGAGCCGTACGACCGAACCCCACGGACTCCGTCCTCCGCAATCAAGTAGGGTACATAGGGCCCCGGGAGAGAACACGGCGGCGGGATGGCCGCGCCTCTCAAGAGACGTCCCACCGTAGAGCTGCGCGCACATGGGACCGGCCGCAATCGTACCACACCAAGTCATGGGCGGTAAAATATCTCGACCAGTGCCTCTGTCCCACTGCCGCGGACCCAGGGGCACAGCACATAGGGGCACACAATGCAGTATCTGGCCTAGCCATGGTTTCTGCATCAACGTGCCGTTTTCGGGGCCTCACTGATGGTTTCATACCGCAACGTGCTAGATGATCTGCTGCGGCAATCACGGCACTGGCACTCCCTTCTGCGACGTGCTAGAGTGTGGACCACCTCCGCAGACCAGCACTACCAGCGGCATAACCGAAGGGTCCAGCTCTTTTCGGTGATGAGCCAGTTGTGGGCATCCGAGCGCGCGGCCCACTGGGTGGAGCCCCCTCTGCCTAAACGCCACTGCCGCACAAGGCCCGGCATCCTGGGCCAACGCCCGCCACCGGACATGGCCCCTACAAAGCGACGAAAGCTTGTCACTCTTGAAGACTTGTGGGGAATGGCACACACGTGATGCAGCATGTTTAACCCCTTTAAATCTTACACATTATAGGCTTGCCATATGGCGTGGCGGTTTTGCCTACCGCATCAGAGAGCCCTCTGTTATACGCATGTGAACTCTGGGTCTTTGCCATGTGCCCCGCTTTGCGGGGATCCACTGTATCATATGCTGGAGGCGCCCACTTTCCCAAGCACAGTCTTGAGTACTCTTTGAACTTCTGGAGTCAGTCAAAAAAAAAAAGAAAGAAGTGTAGAAGAGCAGTTTGCCATTGAGCTGCAGGTAGGCTGCAATGTGCCGGCGCCTGTGGAGTGACTGGGCCCGACATGCGTGTTTGCCTTTTGTCTTGCAGTGGTAGTATGCATTGGAGACACGGGGAATGCCATGCACGCAGTGCGAAGTTTTGGATGTCGGCAAATACTCGGTTTTGGCCCCTTTTCACACGTTTTTGGTTCCGTACCAGGGTTTTTTTGGCTTCCCAAGCATTTAGGATGTGGCATATTTGAATTGTCAACCATTTCCCCCTAATTTCCTCCCCCGCATGGGCGTTAGTGTACGGGGTGTGCGCCGGGCATCTTTGAGGGAGCGTTATTTTGGACCTTCAACCTTCCGGTGCTATTGAGGAAACCGGGCCAACTATCCAATCCACGCTTTGTTGCGTGGCCCCTCGAGTTGGGGTTAGGGACTCACAATCCACGCTTTGTTGCGTGGCCCCTCGAGTTGGGGTTAGGGACTCTCAAACCACGCTTCGGTGTGGCCCCTCGAGTTGGGATTAGGGACTCTCAATCCACGCTTCGGTGTGGCCCCTTGAGTTGGGGTTAGGGACTCACAATCCACGCTTCGGTGTGGCCCCTCGAGTTGGGGTTAGGGACTCTCAAACCACGCTTCGGTGTGGCCCCTCGAGTTGTGGTTAGGGACTCACAATCCACGCTTTGTTGTGTGGCCCCTCGAGTTGGGGTTAGGGACTCACAATCCACGCTTTGTTGCGTGGCCCCTCGAGTTGGGGTTAGGGACTCTCAAACCACGCTTCGGTGTGGCCCCTCGAGTTGGGGTTAGGGACTCACAATCCACGCTTTGTTGTGTGGCCCCTCGAGTTGGGGTTAGGGACTCACAATCCACGCTTTGTTGCGTGGCCCCTCGAGTTGGGGTTAGGGACTCTCAAACCACGCTTCGGTGTGGCCCCTCGAGTTGGGGTTAGGGACTCACAATCCACGCTTTGTTGTGTGGCCCCTCGAGTTGGGGTTAGGGACTCACAATCCACGCTTTGTTGCGTGGCCCCTCGAGTTGGGGTTAGGGACTCTCAAACCACGCTTCGGTGTGGCCCCTCGAGTTGGGGTTAGGGACTCTCAAACCACGCTTCGGTGTGGCCCCTTGAGTTGGGGTTAGGGACTCACAATCCACGCTTCGGTGTGGCCCCTTGAGTTGGGGTTAGGGACTCTCAAACCACGCTTCGGTGTGGCCCCTCGAGTTGGGGTTAGGGACTCACAATCCACGCTTCGGTGTGGCCCCTTGAGTTGGGGTTAGGGACTCTCAAACCACGCTTCGGTGTGGCCCCTTGAGTTGGGGTTAGGGACTCACAATCCACGCTTCGGTGTGGCCCCTTGAGTTGGGGTTAGGGATTCACAATCCATGGTTTGTTGCTCCCAATACGAAGAAACGATGATGCGAATGTCAATCGGATTGTTGTAGGACGTAAACAATGTGTTGCATTCCGTTGCGTTGCGCCCTTGTATGTGTCCATGCTTCACCCATGTTTGTTGCCAAATGTCAAACGGGCACCCTGAGCCTGGTATGTGGTGATACAACTTCAGGGTGTCTGCTGCGGAACTACTGTATTTCGTGCTACCTTATATTGGTCGGAAAACCTTGACTGACGACCAACAAGAGTATAATGATGTCCATGGCTTCTATCGTGCAAGGGTGGAGCACCTCTTTGCACGGTTGTGGCAATGGAGGATTGTCCGCAATGTCTGGACACGCTCGGCAACGGAGCTGCATGGCCATGTGCGTATTTTGCTCCACCTTACTCAGTTTTGCATTCGCAGATAGACTAGGTATCAACCGTATGGACCTTGGCCTCATGTGCCAGAGTCTGTATGGGCACAGGAGGAGGCAACCGTTGTAGAGGAAGAAAATGATGACGGTGTTTGTTGCCAATTGTGTGGCCACCGTCCTGGTGATATATCCGAGTGTGGCACTTGCCACTTGAACATGTGTGCATCTTGCATGCCCTTGCATAGTTGTACTTTATAAGGCTGATTTGCTTGTTCATAAGGACACCGGATTACCAAGCTGCAGGCAGTTTTGTTGTTCTGATAATGGGCTTTGTTGCTTCGCCGTGCCAGTAAACAGGTGACAGGTATTCTTGGGTGAGTATCCTAGCCTCTGCGTGCGCAGTATGCACGCAGTGCGAGATCTTAGCCACGACAAAACACAGCTGGATTTGTGGTTCATACGTTCCGGTGACAGTGTGTATTATCTGTTGCATCTTCACTGGTAATGGACCCCAGAGCCTTTTTTTTTTTAACCATATGGAAGGGGTGGGGTGCTGCCTGCCCTCTTTCAGATTGAGGGTGCCTCCCACAGAACCCCCCCCCCCCCCTTTCCAGGGTAGGGAGTAGGACAGCAGTGGGTCAGGGTTTTATTCGAGATCGTGTCCAAACTGTTCTGAGTCCTGAGATGGTGGTGGTGCCATCGGCGGTGCTGAGGACGCCGGTACATGGTCACACGACACTTCATTGTTTTGCCTGAAGCTGACTGATCGTGCTGTTGTGCGTCGCGTGCAGGCATAGGGGATAGGCTCAGCAAGGGGGCTGGGGCGGACGCACAGTATGTGGACCCATAGGAGGGAAAGCCAATTTAAATTATAAGGCAGCTGTTAGTCAGATAGGGGTCAGTCTTTAGAGGTGCATTCTAGCAGCACTGGGTTCAATTCCCACAATCCGACATTCCACAATTCTGTAGTGGGTGCCTGCTTTCTGGGCTGGACCGCCCCCCCCCCCCCCATACCGGCCTGAGGGCTTTAGGCCCTCACCCCCTCACCTGGTCACTAAAACAGGGCTTACTGTGGGACATGCAGTGTTGATGAAGTGTGCTCTGGACCATGTGTTTATATTGTGCCTTTGTGAAATTTGTGCTTTCCATGCGTGCACACGTTTGCCATAAGCACACCAAGGTTTGACTCATAAAGCACCAGTCTTTTCATTTGATTGGAGGGGTTTTTCATTTCTGCTGCAACATGAGTGCCATCTTCGGCGTTATCGGAGGAACTGGGGTGTACAAGATGGAGGGAATGGAGGTTGTGAACGAAGTGGAAATGGACACACCTTTTGGTAAGCCCTCAAGTCCGATCACACTGGGAAAAGTTGAAGGACTGGACTGTGCCTTTATTGCACGGCATGGTATTGGGCATTGCCATTTGCCAACTGAAGTCCCATACAAAGCAAACATCTGGGCCTTGAAGAAATTGGGTGTGAAATACCTGCTGAGCGTGTCGGCCTGTGGCTCCTTGCAAGAGGAAATGAAGCCCCTGGACTTCGTCCTTGTGGACCAATTCATTGATCGCACAAAGAACCGCGATGCAACGTTCTTTGGAAATGGCCTTGTGGGACATGTCATGTTTGGAGATCCTGTGTGCGATCAAATGAAGAGCCTTGTGGGTGAAGCCCTCAAGACGGCCCTGCCAAACGTGACATGCCATCCCAAGGGCACATATGTCTGCATGGAAGGCCCTGCATTCAGCACTCGTGCTGAGTCTCACATGTATCGCCAGTGGGGTGGTCAGGTGATCGGAATGACTGCAGGGACTGAAGCAAAGCTCGCAAGAGAGGCTGAAATGGCCTGGGCCTTGTGCAGCATGGTTACAGATTATGACTGTTGGCGTGTAGAGGAAGAAGCAGTGACCGTCAACGACGTGCTTGCAGTGTTGAAGAAGAATGGCGACAATGTACAGGTGCTTGTCAAGGAGGTGATCAAGCGCTTGAAGGCTGATATGTTTGTATCCCCACATCATGATGCCCTGAAGATGAGCCTTCTCACGCCAGCAGACAAGGTCCCAGTGCAGGTCAAAAAGGATCTGGAACCCATCATTGGGCGTTATATGCCAGCCTGAGTTCTCAGCTGTCATTCTTAATGGAATGTACCACATCTCTAAACCTTGCACTCAGCGCCAGCGTTCACCAGGCCAGCCTTACAACCCATTCCCATTTGTCTCACTTTTGCACCTCTTTGGGATTCCGTGCAGCAGTCACATTCAGGCGTTGTGTGCATGCATTGCTTGTCAAGCATGGGGCCAAAAAACGGTGGATGGAAGCTAAAAGAAAGATTAAGAAGGGGCTGCAAGATGTGAAAGACACGAGGAGTGGGGCTAGACTATGTGAAACGGGGCAAGAAAAGGCGACATGGAGAGGAAGTGTGCAATCGAGCTTCAAAACTTAGTGTGAATGTGTACCATGAAGATGTGTAGCGAGGTGCTAGCGAGGACGAAAAAGACGACTTAGCAGGCAAACCTCCAAGGAAGTGCACCAGCCCCAAGACCCGCTTATTGCCAAGCTGTACACTCAGCGATAGGCGGTTGTCCCCAGTACATCACCCTATCATCATGCAAGCACAATGGAGGGCACGGGGGGGGGGGGGGGGCACGGTCCTTGTATGCGCCCCCCCCCCCCGAGTTTTGAAAGATAGCGGTACGGGGGCCATGGCGCCAATGGCGCCAAAATTTTTGTCCCATGCTTAGTTGAAGGGGGTATTATGCCTTTGGTCCTTAAGACCCTTAAGACTTTGTATCGCTATTATCGCATATATACCTCTATACCCCCATGCCCCCAGACACACACACCCCCTTGAGGTATGCATGTGGTAGTAGTGGGTCGCGTGCACCCCCCCCTCTCTGAGAGGGACCCCCCCCCCCGCCGAGCTGCCAATACCCCCCCCCCCCCCCCTCCCGCCGACCCCACCCCAAGTCACTAGTGAAGTAGAGCACAATCATGTGTGACTGTCTTGCTACTCACTTCACAATGGATGCTAAAAAAAATCGCCGTCCAACTTTGATGGGCCCAGTGCAACTACAGGAACTCCCTCCATCACGGGGGGCAACTACAATCGATCTTGATGCGACCCACCCCCAGCTATCTGTCAAGGCAAATGGTGAAGGGAGGCAGCGGACCCATTATTGGCAAACAGTCCAGAGAGTTGGGGCAGGGGGGGGGGGCGTGGCTCCAAATAGGACGACAAGTGAAGAACGGCGTGTGCAGTGCAAACGACTCTTTTGGACATGCAGGCTCCGTCTTTGGCGGACCAGCAACGTGCTGCTCCGAAGGAAACACCGTAGCTTGAAAGGAACAATGGCAAGGGGGGGGGGGGGTTGGGGGGGGTATGTGCGGAGAACGACAGCATGGGGGTTTTTTACATGACCTCCCCTTTTTTCCTTGGCCAAAATTTTAGGCAAAAGTAAGGTTTTCATATAACCCGCCCCCCTTTTTTGGGTGAAGGGTTTGCTCAGTCGACCTCACACTACCACTCCAGTTGGACACACGGTGCCCCTCGTGTTGAGGATAAGGACTTATGTAGCCAATGTGCCACTTTTGGGCCACTTCTGATGAGGGTGGTCCTTAAGGAACCAAATTTTTTTCTTTTAAGGACCGCCCTTAAGGACCGCCCCTCAAGGCATTTTACCACTGGCCCGACTTTGATGGGGACTCCCGAGAACGCACGGGTTACGTTGCACTTCCGCCCGCCTGTGGGCCCCCAAGAAGGCACGGGTGATGTAGCCACTTTTTGTTTTGTCCACTTTGACGGGTACCCCCGAGAACGTAGGGGTTACGTAGCACTTGCGCCCACACATGTGCCCCCGAGAAGGCAAGGTGTTGGGGTAGCCACTTCTGATTTTGTCCCCTTTGATGGGGACCCCCGAGAACGCCGGGGTTACGTAGCACTTCCGCCCGCATGTGGGCCCCCGAGAAGGCAGAGGTGATGTCGCCACTTTTGATGGTGTCCCCTTTGATGGGGACCCCCGACACCCATTTGTGGGCCCCCGAGAAGTGAGGCCGATGAAGATTGGCGTCCCGAGCGTCGCAAGTCCGATGAGTCCGACGGGTCCGACACAGATAGGTCGTCAACGACCAATTCTAGTAGTGGTGGGACGTCCTCTATTTCGTTGGAGTCTAGTTCCGAAGGCAGCAGTTCGGACAGCAGCACCAAAATGGTCGTCGCGACGGGACACAAGAAAGTGTACAAAAAGACCACCAAGCAACCCCGTGGGTAAGCCAAGCAAGCAAAAAACTAAGGCGGCTCTAAGCGAGTCACAAATGGTTGCCGGAAATGAGCCAGAGGGTCCATTTTCCAAACTGACTCTACACCCCCTTTTTTTCACACTGTTTGGTTGCCGTGTGGAATCAGGTGTGTCACTGCATAGTACCACGTTGCTGCAGAGAGTTGTATACATCACACACAGTGTACGGAACATGTATTAACCTGTGTACCTACAGAGGGTCATTATAACGTATTTCTTTCACATGCTCTTTTTGTTCTGTTATTTACCTGTTGGATACACAATACAAGCATGCTTGTAATGGGGGCGCCTCAAGCGCAGTGCGCGCGCAGTGCAACTATTTGGGCGTCTAGCCGTACTAGAGACCCATACTTTGAGATACTAGGGGCCCCTGGGGGCATCATGGTGACCCGTAGCGGAGGTTTTGAGTTCTGATTTTGTTGGGGACCCCCGAGAATGCAGGGGTGATGTAGCATTTCCGCCCTCTTTTGGGCCCGAACCTTCCGGTGCTATTGAGGAAACCGGGACAATCTTTGAATCCACGTTTTGGTGCGTATACAAAGTTACGGTTGCCATTGACAACTTGGGCAACATCGTTTGGATTTGTCCGTTGGCCCCGGGGACATCGGCGGATGTTCTCATTTGGGATCGCGAGGGGCCCAAAACGGTGAAGGGACATTATATGGATTATGAGATTGGCTCCATGGATGGTGCATACAAGGGGCGCCTCCATGTGGCATGGCCATTTATCGGTCGAAAGACGTTGACCGAGCGCCAAAAGGAGTACAATGATGTTCATGGTTTCTATAGGGCACGCATTGAGCACTTGTTTGCATGCATGTGGCACTGGGGCATCGTAAGGAACATATGGAGGGGATCCGGTACGAAGTTGCATGAGTACGTGCGTGTACTCTTGCATTTGCAGCAATTTTTGATTCGAAGACAGGTACGGTACCCTCCATATGGTCCGTGGGAACACGTACCTGCACATGTATGGACTGCACCTACACAGGAGGACAATGATGATGAGGATGTTGTGGGTGATGATGGGGATGTTTGTGCCCTTTGTTACACCAAGTCTGACCCTGAAAAGATGTCCATGTGTGACAAGTGTGAACTGCAATATTGTACGGATTGCATTGACACACACACATGTGACAATGTGACTTTTGTTTGATTCTGCAACTGTGTCATGTTGTGCACACAAGTTGCGTATTCTCAATGTGTATTTAGTTGACAATGGAACAGAGAGACAGTTGTGTGTTCTTGAGGGTGGCGACCAATGCGCCGTTCATGGCTTTTCCAGTTGTGCATGATGTGTGTTATGTGAAGGGAAGGTAGTTTGCAACTTTCTTGAGCTGGGGCAGTTTGGGTCGCCTAATTCTAAGGGTGTTTCCAAGGGGTGTGCTTGGGGGCTCTTCGGGGGGAACATAGTCTAAAAGTAGCGCGCAGTGCGCGCGCAGTGCAAAGACTCCCCCAATGGATATTGGCAACAAGAACGCTTTGGAGAGCGTTCTTGTTCCAAAATTCCTCTACTACTCGCATATTTTACTATGTTTGCTGAATTGCCTCCTGTACCACCCCGCAATGCTTGAATTTTATTTCTGTGTACAAATTGCTTATTCATACCATGATTTATGGAGTTTGTGTTCAAGAACGCTCTGCAGAGCGTTCTTCCAACTAAAATCCATTTCAAAGAACCCCATGCAATTGTTCTACAGTGTTGCGTTGTGTTTGCCCCTGTTGTTTGGTTTGTTGTTGAGTGTGGTTAACAGCTGCAGCACCCATTACTTCAATATTGTGAACGCCTTCGCCAACGTCGTGTTGTTTCCGTCCAATGAGGGGTATTTCAATTGACAAAGACAACTTTGGGTTATCTTGCTACGTGGCATCTTGGTCATTTATTGCTTGAATGCTGCATTATCTCAACTACCACAAGGTATGGTGCTTGTCCATACCGAATATCATTATGAATACCCTTCAAAACTGGAATGTTGGTCAAGAACGCTCTGCAGAGCGTTCGTTAGCGGAATCTCCTCGGTGATGGTCCCATTTTACTGGTGTACTTGCTATCTCTTTTGCTGCTCCCGTTTTGGCCCACTGGACATCAAGAACGCTCTGCAGAGCGTTCTTGTCCCAACACTCTTCTGGTATCGGAGTCAATGGACTCTCGGTTTGTGGGGCAACACCTACCCAAATACTTGTGTACCTCATGGGTCCCTTGGCAGCTGCACAATGGATCCCAAGCCATTCCGCAAGTTACCGTCAACTCCGCCGGACTACTCTGGTGTGGAGGAGTTCATTGGACATGCTGTTTAGGACGACAGAACAAGTGGGGAACTTGGAGCTTTCATACAATGGGTATGTGGGCTTCGGGGTGATGCAAGGACTCGGCGCTTGCTTGGCGATGTTCGACAGGCATGGTTGGCAAAAAAGAGTGGTGCATCACCCCCCCCCCCCACTGGTACTCCCCCCTTTGCATAGAGGCATTCAACGTGTCGCGTTTGATGCACAAATGTTACAAGCCCAGGGCTTGCCGTCCTGTAGATGATGTTCCTATGTCTAGGTCAGTGAGGAGGAAACTCTCCCACTTGGGAGCTTGTACGTATAATGTTGGCAGCACACATCAACATGCTTGCCAGATGGCTCGGGATCTCTGGGACCCGGTTAAACAATTCCAACACATTATTTGGTTTGACAATTTCTATCGTCGCCGCTTTGCTCCTTTGCCCCATTCCCCCAACCGGAGCCTCAACTGTACTGCCATGGCTTTGTTACAGCTGCGCAGTGACTTGGACATTTTCCTTGGGTATCCCAAGTTGGATGCGTTGAAGCAACGTCTCCCTGTGGTTGCTGGGAGGTTGCGTGACTCTTTCCTAGGGTTGTGTGATGCCACAAAGACTTTGCTTCAAGGGCCCACTGAGGCAAAAGATATTCGTGCCCCCTTGTATTGCAGACGAACAAATCTTCGCAGTTTGCAATGGAAACCTTTTTTCCTGACGGACCTCACCCCAGGCTCCCAACCAGATTTGGTAGCTTTAGTCCACCTGTTGGTTGAGGTGCAGCAGCAGAGTAACAAAGTGTTACCAATCCTCGCGGATGAAAACATCCACTATCGCCTCTGTAAGATGATGTACAGCACGTCGTATGCCTAGTACAATCTTGCTCTTTTTTAAACCGATGTCCGGTGTTGCACGGGGTGTGGCACCCTTATAAGTATGCGGTTCTTGTTTGCTATAGGCACTTTTTCCCTTTGTTCGTATTCTTGACACAAGGTAGACTACCCTCAGGTACGGAGGTGTACCCACATCCCAAGCTGATTTATATGGAGAGAGTTATGGCTGCTCTCCTGGTTCTGGCTAGTTCATGTAAGCCGGCCTTGGAGCGCCTTAAGGCGTCCACCGGTGATGCACGTCCTGATATGTCTGAAAGACAACGGACCACCATTGCCTTAGTCAAAGGCATGGTTGTATTACTCTTGGAGTACATTCCTGCCCTATTCCTCTGTGGTTTTCTGGTTCGCAACTGCAACTTGGCAAACCAACAGAATTCGGATGATGCATTGCAGGCCGCTCATTATGCATTCCACATTCTTGTCTACGTGTGTTGGGGGGCTGAGCACACCACGGAGTATGTTCGGACCCTGGGGGTCTCTTTCTTGTTTTGGGTTGGTGGGAACAGACAACACCAGGGAAATGCCATTCCGAGGAGATGGGTGAGGCTTTGTTGGCCCGTTTGGTTGAGAAGCTGCGGTTGAACCCCAACAGTAGTTCTTTGGATGATTATTTTGATCTTTTTTTACTCACACCAGCAGCACGCACCGACCTTAAGGACCTTCATGGCTCCCACTTGCAGAATGACACAATCAAGTTGGTACGGCGCAACCTCAATACCTTTGTACGCCAAATTAGTGATGGTCAATTAGTATCCCCAGTGTTGTGGAAGTCAAAGGTGAAGATTATTAAGGTTATGGGTGAATGGCCTGAAGTCCCCCAGTTTCCCATTAGTTTGTACCATGACATGTCGATTGATCATTTGCAAGACTAGTATGTGTAGATAGATATGTGTACTTGAACTGAACTGAAAGTTGGGGTCTAAAGTTGGCACCAAGGGGTCTAAAGTTGGGGTCTAAAGTTGGCACCAAGGGGTGTAAAGTTAGTACCAAGGGGTCTAAAGTTGGGGTCTAAAGTTGGCACCAGGGGGTCTGAAGATGGGGCCTAAAGTTGGCACCAGGGGGTCTAAAGTTGGGGTCTAAAGTTGGCACCAGGGGGTCTAAAGCTGGGGTCTAAAGTTGGCACCAAGGGGTCTTAACTTGGCAAGAGGGGGTCTAAAGTTGGGGTCTAAAGTTGGCACCAGGGGGTCTAAAGTTGGGGTCTAAAGTTGGCACCAAGGGGTCTAAAGTTGGCACTAGGGGGTCTAAAGTTGGGGTCTAAAGTTGGCACCAGGGGGTCTAAAGTTGGGGTCTAAAGTTGGCACCAGGGGGTCTAAAGTTGGGGTCCAAAGTTGGCACCAAGGGGTCTAAAGTTGGGGTCTAAAGTTGGCACCAGGGCGTCCATGGGGACCTATGGGGACCTATGGGGGCCTATGGGGACCTATGGGGACCTATGGGGGCCTATGGGGGCCTATGGGGACCTATGGGGACCTCTGGGGACCTATGGGGGCCTGTGGGGACCTATAGGGACCTATCGGGGCCTATGGGGACCTATGGGGGCTTGTGGGGACCTATGGGGGCCTATGGGGACCTGTTGCCACCTATGGGGACCTA
The DNA here is from genome assembly GCA_964036045.1 of Eutreptiella sp. 'Long Island Sound 2002'. Classification (NCBI taxonomy): domain Eukaryota; phylum Euglenozoa; class Euglenophyceae; order Eutreptiales; family Eutreptiaceae; genus Eutreptiella; species Eutreptiella sp. 'Long Island Sound 2002'. Next base: position 42,250,893 of record OZ038394.1, on the reverse strand, counting down.
TGGGCACCTATGGGGACCTCTGGGGGCCTATGGGGGCTCATTGGCATCTATGGGGACATTTGGGGACCCATTGGCACCTATGGGGACCTCTAGGGGCCTATGGGGACCTATGGGGGCCTATGGGGACCTATCGGGGTCTATGGGGACCTATGGGGGCCTATGGGGGCCTATGGGGACCTATGGTGACCTATGGGGACCTATGGGGACCTATGGGGGCCTATGGGGGCCTGTGGGGACCTATAGGGACCTATCGGGGCCTATGGGCACCTATGGGGGCTTGTGGGGACCTATGGGGGCCTATGGGGACCTATGGGGACCTGTTGCCACCTATGGGGACCTATGGGCACCTATGGGGACCTATGGGGGCCTATGGGGACTCATTGGCATCTATGGGGACATTTGGGGACCCATTGGCACCTATGGGGACCTCTGGGGGCCTATGGGGACCTATGGGGGCCTATGGGGACCTATGGGGGCCCATGGGGACCTTTGGGGACCCATTGGCACCTATGGGGGCCTATGGGGACCTATGACCGCTGTCACATCAACCCTTGGTCGAATGGTAACGTAGCCAACTGCAGTTTTTAGGTCGGTTCGAGTCCTGGTGGATTGACTGTCGTCGGCGGAGCCACCCCACCAAATTTGCACGACCGGGATTCGAACCGCAGACCAAAAAGTCCGCGGTCGGCTGCATTACCATTCGGCTACTGCTTTCCCTTGCTTTCCCTGAGAACATCGGTTCTCCCCACTGCTTGGACCCAAGTCTGCGAGTGACAAAAAATCCAAACTGCGTGTTTCTGTCTGACTGACTATTGGCCTGACTATCTGACTGATTGGCTGACTGTCAGCCTCTCTTCGAGGTGCACTGCTGAAGGCAATAGAATTTGCAATGGTGTCACGCATTTTATGGATGTACAAGGGGGGGGGGCGTCAGGGGACAATTTCGCGGGGAACATTTCGCCTTTCAGATTGGTGACGAAGTCTTCCCGGCGAAATTGCTTTGCGCAATTCAGCCCGATCAAGTGGATTTTTGACTGCAGTAGCAAAGAGAGACATTTGCTAGCTAGTGTGCTGGTTTGCTTTGCCCTGTCCCTGTGTCCCCCCTTTGACCGATGTCCTCTTTCTTTCTTTGTGCCCGTGTATAGCTGTGCATGAAAGTGCATCATTTTGAGGGGTCCCCCCTTCAGTGCGGGGGACCCAGTCTGTCCAATGACCACCATCTACTGTCTACCCCCGTCACCATGCTCTTGACTCTTTCCATATTTTTGTCAATCAAACAGGGGCTTGCAGCAGTGTCTCTTCTGCTACAAAACAATTTTTAGCAGGTGCTCCGGCAATTTTCCTCCTCGCATTTTCTTTCTGTTAGTTAAACGACAGGGATGGTGCCTGGGCGGGGTGCGAGGGGTTCTTTGCCGGGTGTGGGGGGCCCGAGAGGACGCTCAAGCACCAAAGAGTCAATGAGAACAAGGCTAAGGGGTACACTGTCATACTTCAAATTTCAGGCACCCCTATGAGCTTGTCGGTCCCTCCCTGCCGGCAACCCCACCAGCTTCGGCTTCCTAAATGATCCGTTTGGATAAAAACTCAGAATACGACACAGAGGACAGAATCGCTGAGAAGTAGAAGTGTCCCACCCCCGCCCCCCCATACTTGTCTGCATTGTGTCTCTTTGTTGCCTTCCTGCCTTCTTGTGTGTTCTTGACTTGCTCTGGACTTGCTCAGTGCAAGGAACGGGATGTTCTGGCGGTTAAAAACAGTCCTCCCTCAGTTTTCTGCAAACCATTACCCAGACATTACCCAGACAAGGAGCAGATGCGAAATATCTCTATCTCAACTTTTGGTGTGCCAGACAAAACAGAAACAATTACCAAATGGTTCGCGCAGCGGCGCACAAAGGAGTTTTCAACACAAGAGGCCCATATAAAGCACCAATGCACTAGTGTTGTAAAGCCTAGAGCCCTGCAGCAGGTTGAGCAATTTATCCAGTGTGCACAGGTTGGTGCCTAACAAAGGGCCAATGCACGGAGAAAAATCTGCAGCATATTCCGGGACAAGTAGGGTCGAAAGTCAGTGGGTCCAAACCAGAGCACAATAATCTTGTGTCCCTGCACCGCTGTTTTGGTGTCCCTGACCAACACTCAGATGCACATGTTGAGCCCAAGATGCCGAATGACATCCTTGGCGAAGATAATGATGAGCTGCGTTGTGTTGTGTGTGACAGTGATGAGGTCCAAGAAGGCAATGCAATGCTGCTTTGTGATGGTGATCATGAGCAGGAAGTAGGGTACCATCAGCAGTGCTTGCCGCCCCCTCTTTTGAGGTACCACAGGGGGATTGGTTTTGCCCAAATTGGCACCAAGAATAACAAGAACCACCCAGATGCTACGAGGAAGTGACAGCACCCGTCCGGGGCTCCTAGATGCCACCAAGAATGAGCAGGAAACCATCCATATGCCACCAGATGGGCCAGCAATGCCGTACCGCACCCTTGAAAAGGCAACATGCAGGGAAGTTCGCATGTGATTCTAATGACACCCCATGTCCATTTCCACCAATGTACACCTCCAATACCCCCCGGCCTCACAGGATGGTCCGTTTCCCCCCTTCTAGTGTGTTGGAAAAATTGTTGTACCTCATACTTCTGCACGGAAAAAGTTCAAAAATTGATCAGGTCATCAACCCCCCCCCCCTGAGGGGAGTTTTATTGGAAAGTTCCACACCCCTAGCCAAAAGAGCCCTACTTTTGGGAGGGGGGGCAGGGATGGAAAGGAGGCACCTTTCAGCCTCAGCCCAAAGAGCCCCCTGCTTGGGTGGGGGGGGGGTTCCTGAGATTGGGGCTCTTTCCCCCCCCCCCCGGATAATGTTTTTTCGTCGAGCCCAGGCAAGCCTCCTGAGGAAAGATTGAAAAAACTCGAAAAGGGGGATGAACAGGGGAACATGAGGACGGTGCGCCACAACGGACGGACGTCTGGAGTACGGGACCACCTTATTTGCAGGCAAATGATATGGCACTGTTTGATTTTGGCAGTGGTCCACTTTGCTGGTGCGAGCCTGGGGGTGCGACGGGTGTACACGTATTTCGAAGGCAAACATGGGAACACACCTGCGCAATTGGGGGTGTGGACAAAGTGTTGGAAGGAGGCGGGCTTCGACCCCTTCGTCCTCAACGAGACGCATGCTCAGGCACACCCTCAGTACCCTTCCCTGAAGGAAAGGCTCATGGCGATGCCGACAGTGAACCCCAAGCACTACGAGATGTCGTGCTTCCTACGGCACCTTGCGATGGCCCAAATCGGAGGGGGATACATGGTGGACTACGACGTCATACCCGTCGTTGCGCTCTTGCCCACTCTGCCCCAGCCCGGAAACTACACGGTGCATGGGGACGGCGGCTTTGTCCCATCGTTTGTGAGCGGAAAGGCATCCGAGTACCTCCGCGTCATCCGCCTGATGGCCGCCATGAACGTCGCAAACCAACGGGAGTTCAGTCATAAAGGGAAACCACATATCTCAGACATGCACGCGATGAGACGCTTGGCCACGGAGCGGCGTGTCCTGAGCAGGACTTGTGTTGCGTTGCCATCTCCGTCTCCAAAATGGGACTCGGGTTTCCGATGCGATGTTCCTTCGGCACCGCTCCCGGACAGCCGCTGCTTACTGCATGGGCTGCCCATTGTGCTGCACTTCAGTCATAAGTCATTTTCAAGGGGCGTCTGGGGCGTGGGGCTGCTTGCCTCCCGTGACCGTGGGCCCACAATGAACAAGGTGTTTGAGCACTTCATCCGGAACGGGTGCCTGCGGGGGCACGGAACGGAGCCTAATGGGCGCGACGCGGCACACTGAAGACGCCAGAAGCCATCAGCAACGCGCTGGAAACGAGGGTTTGTGAGCGGCGCGGACAAATACTCGTTTACGATAGCTTTGTTGCCACTGCCCTGTCCAGTGCTCTTTTTCTGTTGACCAGACCCCCACCCACTCACCCCACTTCTACTTGAAACAGCCTTTAGACTGCAATGCACCGGCCTCTCGGTCAGAATATGCCGGGATTGGACGTGCAGTGACGGATGTCAGATGTGCAATCATTGCGCCCCGGTGTGATTGCCGTACACCACCTTTTCGAACAGCGAGGCCTCTCGTCAGGAGGGACTTTTTCTTACCTTTTTTTTTTTAACTTTAAGAGCCCCCAACCTCTGTTCCCTGTTCATCATTCGCACTGCATCGGTTCCGGTGTTCGGAGGGATATGCTATGAACAAATCTTGATGAGATACCATGGATTCGTCTGGCACAAAGCATACATGTTGTGGACACTGACCGTTTTGCAATCAGCCCTGAGGACGCTGTGCGGCGCGGAGAGGCAACATCGGGGAGTTTGGCGTGTACGTCGCGTAAACGTCGCGTGACTGTTCACGCGAGCTTTGCGCCACAAATCGACAGTTGTGTGGCGTGCATGCCCTCCACCCCCCCTTTACTGGGGCTGCCCGGAAGCACTAGCAGTGCTGCCTGTCAGGCAGAGGCCTGACTCACTGTTCCTTCTATCACGATCCGCAGAACGTGCCTCGTGTACGTACATCAACGCACACCCAAGTGGGGATGTCCAGCGCCCCCCTCCCCCCCAACAAAGACCCTCCTGCAATGCCCTGTTCCTGCGGACTGCACAGCAAAGCGAAATGTTGGCTGTTTTCCATCACCGGTAGCCATGGGTCCCATAGTGTTGACATCTGCAGCCCACAGCCCCTGCTGGTACACCAGGGATTTTGTTATCTGTGTGATGCTTGCCCCGGGTCCCAGGGTCCTGAATTCCGCACCCCCGATGCTGTTTTGAATGGATCATGCACCCTTCTGTAGGGGGGTGGTTTGCAGGGGTGTTCCCGGGATGAACAACGCGAGAACTGGCGCTGTGCCCGCGCTGTGCGAAACCCCCCCCTATGTCAGGCAGGATGACAGAGTTGAAGTCACAGAGCCAGACACTGTTGGCAGGGGTTTGCGTGTTGCGCAGTCTGGAAAAGAGTGCCCACTGATCGCGTCGAATCGTGGCGTCGTGATGGAACCGGCCTGCCATAAAATTGCGGATGCGGCCACCAGGGTCTCGCAGGGAGGCCATGCGGAAACGCGGGTCTGGGCTCCAAGAGCTGACAGGTGTCCATTCTGGGGAGTGCAGGATGGCACCCCCCGTCCCTTTGGTGGTGACATTGCCCACAAAGCAGACGTTTCTTCGCTTGAAGAAAGCAGAACCCCCGGCGTGGGACTGATCTCCTTTATATCGGGTTCCTGGAGGCCAAGCACTGGCAGTTTGGCTTTCCTGAAACGGCGTGATATGATCTGCGCGCGAGACTCAGTGAGATTGCTGTCGGGCTTGGGAATTTGGGTAGATAGCCCATTGGCGTTGAAGGTTGCCACAGAAAAGGCCATGGTCACTGGTGGGGAAACATCCCCTTGAATAATGGATTGAGAAGTCGTCCTGCTTGTTTGTCACCCGCTGCCCGAGCATAGGTATGACTGGAGCGCTCAGGCGGGTTGGTTTCTTTTTGCTGTGATTCCTTCATCCCCCCCCCCCCCCCCCTTGTCCTTCCCCGGGGGGTGGTGGGGGACCGTCACTTGGTGACCGTCCCCCAGGGGGGGTGGTGGGGGACCGTCTTCCCTGGGGTGGGGAAGGACAAGGGGAAGGGGGGGGGGGTAGAAGTTTTGCGCACGGCGCTATATTCTTTGTGGGAGACCCTCTGTAGCTGAGTAGATGATCCCTGATCTTGGATAATCTTCACCTTCCCTTCAGGGACTGTAAAAGGTGCATAAACATCAGGTAAGCGAGCTAAAAAAACCCCATCTATCATTTCAAAATTCATATTAAGCATTTAAAAAATCTCCAGCAAATTTAATAAAAATAACACCGAAAAGTCGCCAGCTGGTGCAGTTGGCAGATCCGGGATTCCATGAAGTGAGACGTGCAACTCTGTCCTGTCCAAGCTGCAATTTCCTGAGCAGCTGTTCCACTTTTTTCCAATCAAAGATTTTTTTCAATCATAAATAATTTTCCAATCAAAAACCACTCTTTTCCAATGAAAAAAATTTTTCCAATCAAAAACCACTTCTTTCCAATCAAAAAAAATTTTCCAATCAAAAACCACTCTTTTCCAATCAAAAAATTTTTTCCAATCAGAAAATTTTTTTTTCAATCAAAATTTTTTTCCAATCAAAAAAATTTTCCAACCAAAAAGTTTTTTTCCAATCAAAAATTTCCTCTTTTCCAATCAAAAAATTTTTCCAATCAAAAAAATTTTTCCAATCAAAAATTTCCTCTTTTCTCATCAAAATTTTTTCCAATCAAAAACCACTCTTTTCCAATCAAAAAATTTTTCCAATCAAAAACCACTCTTTTCCAATCAAAATTTCCTCTTTTCCAATCAAATATTGTTTCCAATCGAAAAGTTCCTCCTGGAACATCCAGCCAGGAGCGTTGTATAATATCGCACTATTGAGAGGGATAGGTGAGGCTGATGAGGATCCTGCCCCCCGGGGGGGGCGGGGCGGCCGGGCCCGGTCCTTGTATGCGACACCCCCCAGCCCCCCCGCCCCCTCGGGTTTTAAGAGATAGTGGGTTGGGTGCATGGCGCCAACGGCGCCCCCCCTTTTTTTTGGAGGTGTACATTGGTGGAAATGGACATGGGGTGTCATTAGAATCACATGCGAACTTCCCTGCATGTTGCCTTTTCAAGGGTGCGGTACGGCATTGTTGGCCCATCTGGTGGCATATGGATGGTTTCCTGCTCATTCTTGGTGGCATCTAGGAGCCCCGGACGGGTGCTGTCACTTCCTCGTAGCATCTGGGTGGTTCTTGTTATTCTTGGTGCCAATTTGGGCAAAACCAATCCCCCTGTGGTACCTCAAAAGAGGGGGCGGCAAGCACTGCTGATGGTACCCTACTTCCTGCTCATGATCACCATCACAAAGCAGCATTGCATTGCCTTCTTGGACCTCATCACTGTCACACACAACACAACGCAGCTCATCATTATCTTCGCCAAGGATGTCATTCGGCATCTTGGGCTCAACATGTGCATCTGAGTGTTGGTCAGGGACACCCAAACAGCGGTGCAGGGACACAAGATTATTGTAACAGTGCTCCACAAGCTCTGGTTTGGACCCACTGACTTTCAACCCTACTTGTCCCGGAATATGCTGCAGATTTTTCGCCGTGCATTGGCCCTTTGTTAGGCACCGACCTGTGCACACTAGATAAATTGCTCAACCTGCTGCAGGGCTCTAGGCTTTACAACACTAGTGCATTGGCGCTTTATATGGGCCTCTTGTGTTGAAAACTCCTTTGTGCGCCACTGCGCGAACCATTTGGTAATTGTTTCTGTTTTTCTGGCACACCAAAAGTTGAGATAGAGATATTTCGCATCTGCTCCTTGTCTGGGTAATGCGTGGTCTTCCGAACCTGTTTGCAGAAAACTGGGGGAGGTCTGTTTTTAACCGCCAGAACATCCCGTTCCTTGCACTGAGCAAGTCCAGAGCAAGTCAAGAACACACAAGACGGCAGGAAGGCAACAAAGAGACACAATGCAGACAAGTATGGGGGAGCGGGGGTGGGACAGCGACAACGGTAGGGGGTATTTTAGTCACTTTGATTCCTCTCTGCTCTGAGACTCCGAGACAGTAGGGGTTACCTAGCCACTTCTGAATGCGTTCATTCAACGTTCCTCTTGGTGAGGAACATCTAGCGTGGCAGTCCAGACCGTTGGCATGGGGGAGTTCATATGTTGTTGCGTTTTGCACAATTTTGCTTTCAGAGGCAGGCCTTTTTCGGACTATGGGAGTACGTTCCCAGAGTAGAAGTTAGCAACCCACAACGGGGGAAACCTGAAATGATTAGTTTGGGTGCCTTCAAGAGTTGACCAAGGATCTGCCCAAAGGCTTTGGCGGGAGGGTTGGGGGTGGCTTCACTGCCTTTGTGGAACATATCCTATAGGGATGGGGGCAGCTACACCGCCGTGAGGAGCAATTCAATCTATTCTTGGTGGCGCCTCCTTGCCAAGCGAGAGAGATCATGGAGAACATACAATGAACAATACATGTGTGTCTCTGGCGATACGGACAGGCTCTATGCCCGGGGCGACTAAGGTTTGCCAAAACCGTAGTTTTGCCTCAAGGAGGGGGGAGGGGGGCTTGAGACAGTGTCGTGAGCTTCACGCACTTGTGTGTCTCTGGTGACAGGGACAGAGTTTGGGTGGAGGCAGTGCGGGATAGTGGTACCCCCCCCCCCCTTGCGCAAGCACGGCCTTGTTTAAGCACGAAGACCCCGTGTGACCGTTGTTTTGATGGGTTTCTCTGACCACGGTTTTTATGGTCAGAAATTCATTGTTTCGTGATTGTGTGCTGATTGTACAGGGAAAGAAGGGCTGGGTCATGTTTGTGATGGTTCCTCTTGCTCACAACAACATTCTGATTGGTACTGCAACCCAATGGTAATGGTTTTGCTGTAGTTTTTAGCCATGAAAAATGTTGCTATCGCTGGACTGGGTGTCACATACATCCGATCCACTGGTGAGCATGCACCTGCCACCATCGTTGGTCCTTCTACGCGGTTGGAAAGGGTTTCTATTCCGTACCCGTTGATGGGCAGTAAGGACATGAGGACCATGCTGAATTTTGCGTACACATTGTGTTCTAGTTTCATGTTTGTGAGTGATGTGCTTGGTGTGGGGTACGGGCAGGTTTTCTGTGTGCAGTGTCTCTTTGTGTTGCGCGTCGCGCGCAAGCACGGGCTTGTCTAAGCACGGGGACCCCGTGTGACCGTTGTTTTTCTGACCCTGGCCGTGCTTGCGCAAGGGGGGGGGGGGTATGTGTATCTTCAGGATCCGAGAATCGGCCGAAACAGTCTGCGAGCTAACTTCAGCACCGGGCGGTGGACGTCCTCATCGTTGACCTCGCGAAGTTCTTCGACGTGATCGCCCAGGACGTCCACCCCATCGTGGGAGCCCGCGTGGGCCTTGGGGAGGCTGGCCACCTGGCCACCCACACGGAGGGCTTATCGTATGCCTTGCCCCTGGCCCCTGGCAGTCGAGTACCCTGGCACAGCTCCCCAAGGTCCCCACGGAACCCCCCAAGGTGAAGTGGATGTAGGCCAGAGGTTTTGGCTGACAAAACAAACAAGGGGATTTTAATGCGACTGCCATTGCTGTACATATCTGAAGCACCATGTGTGGAGTGCTCTTTGACCTGCGCCCTACCACTGACCAAGCTACAGCTTGTCTTGTGCGACGTCCACTTGGAGTTTGTCCACAACATGGGTCGCAGCTTCAGCTATTTTCACAGGATTTGGGCATCCGTGTTGCCCATCATGGGCCCTGGATACCACCCAAGTGCACTCTGCATGCTTTCCTTTGATGGGTCAGTGGCCATGCAGACATTTACATTGCTGCATCATGTGTGTGTACGATGTTGCCTGGGTCTTTGAACCCACCAGTGTATGAGGGAGCGTTAGCGTGCAGGGCGCGCGCAGGGCAACCTTTTGGACTATTTCCAATCCCTACCCCTGTGGGACCCATAAGAAGGCAGGGGTTATGTAGCCAATCCGCCCATTTTTCGGTCCCCGAGAAGGCAGGGTTAGGTAGCTAGGTCCGATTTTGTCCCCGCGGGTCCTAGGGTGCCAATCCGGCGGCCTATGGGTACAATTTTTGCTTCCTCTACACTTCCGTGCATTTGAAGGGGTGAGTACAATCAAAAGTGGCCTAAAGGCACGCCCCTGTATTCCGACGGCAGCCTGCAAACGATGGAAATCGCGGGCTCCGAGTACCAAGCCGCGGGAGTTGCGGTGACAAAAGGACCCCAGCGCATTCTCCCGGATCGTGGATCCGCAGCCGTCATACAGAGCCGAAATGTATGGTGCGGCCATCGGGATAGCGATAGCATCCAATGGTGATAAGCAGTACAGCGACAACATGGCTGTGACCAAATGTGCCGACAATGTACCGACCCACGCGGGAGTGCTCTTATTCCGGCATCCGCCACAAGGTGTGTGATCACATGCAACACAAGTGGGTCATCATGGAGTAGATCCCCGGTCACTGTCAAGAGTTTGAGGCCTACACTGCAGAGGAACGCGAGCAAATCTGGCGCAACGGGCAGGTGGACTTGCTCGCCAAAATGGGCACACGGCTACCGGTCCAAGACTACGATCCCATCCGTCCAGAGGATATAGCAGTGTGTGGCAGTCTATTCAATGTTGTGATCCGGGGAGGAGATGTAGGGAGGTGGTGGTGGTCCCCCCCCCCCGCCTCGATAACGTGGACAGTCGGCGGTGAAAGCCGTGGGGAGCAGGCGCAGCCTCGAGCCTAACGCAGACATTGCAACCTGCCCTTATTGCAGCCGCCTCAATCACGAAGCACGAACAACAGCATTTGGCAAACCAAAAACAGCCCCCCGAAGGGCGCCTGAGAAGGGAACGGGGGGGGGGGGGGCATCCCCGATACTCCAAACGTAGACCCCTCGAAATGATCAGTGCATCATGTGGTATTAAAGGGGGGGGGTTTCCAAAAAAAAAAGGTTTCCCCAGGGCCGCTTGGCGTTGCCCATTACCCCCCCCCCCCTTTGTAATAAGTTGGCGATGAAGGTCGTGTGGCAGGCGCGGCCGGAGCTAAGTGGCGGGTCCACGCCTGACCAATTGAGGACGTTTGTAATAGCAACGCCCCTGTCCAAGCTACAGTAGTCGTAGGGACCGTATTAATTTGGGGCCTAATTTGATTTGGTACTAATGTAGTGCAGCCACATAAGACATGGGTTTGGTGTCGAATTTGCCAGTTACATAGGGTCATGGACACATTTGTTGTGAGTGTTCGCCCAATTGAACCCACAACGCTGTGGTTTTGGGGACATTTGTGCATTTGTGCACTTTTCACAGTTCATGTTGCGAAGGCAGAAAAGGTATCAACCTTATGGCCCATGGGAGCACGTTCCTTCTTCCATTTGGATATGTGCGCGCGCTGTGCACGCGCTGTGCGAAAACGCCCCCTTACATTCCCCTTTCCAGCACCCGCTCACCATGCAATCTTCTCTTTCCGTACTTGGATAAGCTATGGCGTTGTCCAAGCTGCAGTAGGTGTAGGGACCGTATTAATTTGGGACTTTTGCGTACCTATCACAAGGGGGGGGGGGTACAAATTTGCATACCATTTGCCTGCCGCATAGTGCGTCTTCTGTTGTGTGGGACCTCCTTACGGTTCGCCGTTGGATTCCGCAGAGACTACAGGGAGTCGGCTTGCTGGCGCCCTTTGTTCGAGAAGAGGCATTGCAGCGGAGTCCTCTTGCACCACCACCAAATCCAACAACGCTTCTGGCGTGGAACCGACAAGCTTTGTGCGCGGGAGGTGGGGGTTGTTGGAGCCTGTTTCCCGGACCCCGCCCCCCGTTCAGGATGTACGCCTCATCCAGTAGAGCCCGGATTGCTAGTACAGCCCGCAGAAGCAGGGTCGAGGGATGGACTTATGGTGACCTGTCGCACTTTGGACGCGCCGGATACTGGCGTGAACGACCGAAGGCGATGACAGTCATGGGGCAGGCGCGGCCAGAGCCTAATGCGGACACTGCAACCCGACCGCATTGAGGCCCCGCTCAGGGCTTGCGTGACCGGGGACTGTACCGACCACCCAATTGATTGTTGGGCAACATGTATGACTCTTATGGATCCCCCACATGGCGGTGATTATTTTGACTGTACATCTGCTTGGGGAAAATAACTATAGGTGCAAGGACCGTCCTGTCACCTAACCCGCTGGCCCAAGCCGCACGCATAGTGCCACTTATATATGACACACACCAAGAACCAGTAGACTTATTCACGACATCGGTCTCGAAAGGGGGAATCCCGGAATTGGACGGCGGATCGCCCGTGTGGCCGTTGCCGCCCTTGCCACCTTGCAGACCAGACAAAGCACGGGAGAGTCTGCAGAGGACAAATAGGTGGCTCCCGCGATGCAGTATGGGCTGTCTGAGGCAGCCCCCGAAGCGGTTAGGTTGGCGGTTGGAGGAGGTTGCCGAAGCGGTTGGGGGCGGTTACTGTCGGTTGCAAATGCCATTGAGGTTGGCACTTTGGCTGGGCATATGCTAGGCACCCTGGAGGGGGGGAGCCCCCCCCCCCCCCCTTCCAATGCATCCCTAGGGCACCCCCCTCAACAGGCAGTCGGACAATGAACTCACATCCCCCCCCCCCCCCCGCCTTGCGCAGTCGCCACTACCTGGTCAAACCGTCAATATTGGTGTCTCGGGCGTTGCCTGCACATGGAGGTGGGGGGGTTAATTTACCAAAAATCTTGGCTTTTGGGGGAATTTCCAAAATTGATTTGTTTTTCTCTCCTGACCATTCTCAATTATCAAATATCCTATGTAAAGCATGTTTTAGACCCTCTTTATGTGTGTTTCACCCTATTTGGGTGTTTGGACGGGAGATGGGGGGCTTCCGAATGACTTCGTGAATACCTGACTGATTGATTGATTGTGCTCCTTCCCTCTGTGAGTTCGAGGTGTGTTGCCGATGGGCAATAGAATTACTGTGAAACCTTTGAGTATGAAGTACAATGACACAAACTTTGAGCAAGAAACACAACAGCGGCAGCCCAAGAATAAGCACCGCAAGTGGTGTACCCAAGCTTCAAAATCTGTCAGGGATTGCTAAACAATGCCACCTTTGGCTGGTGTGGGTGTCCAGGATGTTTGTGGAGCGAGCCATTTGCTTTCGTGATCTTTGCTTGCTTGTTCCAATCCAATTTTCCTTCATTGTGTTTGACTGCCATGTATTGCCTTGGGCATCATTGTGGTGATAAACAATGGTGAACGGGAATAGTGACAAGATGCCAACACCCTTCAATACCCTTGGCTTGGGCACATGCTTGTGTTGTGTTGGGCATGTACTAGGATAGGGTTGACAAGTTGGTGGAACCGGTAAGGTTTTATGACCATCTTCCAGGGTGGAAGTACCCCTTTCCGCGAGTGGCAGCAGCAAGCAAGCCTCAAGCACCTGCAAAATGGGCAATAATCAGAACTCCGGTGCAGTGTGTTGAATCTACTTTGGGTAAATTTTTGCTTGATGTTATCTGTGAATATGAAGTACAATCACCCAAAGTTCGAGTAAAAAATCTAACAGTGGTGGCCGGGAACAGGCGCCGCAAGTGGTGGACCCCAATTTCTGTCAATGCGTCAAAATGCCCAAAAAATTGGGAATTTAGGGTGCTTAGCATGTTTGTAGATGGGGCCATTTGCATTGGAACCAATCTAGATAAAGAACAATTAGCCCAGAGCACTGTCAAGTGGGTTTTGCACCGAACTAGTGGGCTCACCACCGTGTTTGGGGGCCAAAATACCGCAAAATGAACCTTAAAAGACACAATTTTCTCACGCATTTTCCCACCTTCCTATGCTTGACTGCCGCGTACTGTGTTAGTTTGATAAATGATGATGAATGTGGACACTTGAAGAAGGCTACCATGGTCTAGTATGCATATTTTTCTATGCGTTGTCGGTGTGTCTAGTTAGCCTGCTGTGAACACTTGCAAGCTGTGGTCACACCATAAACAACCTTCAATGCCCTAGTGGCACCAAGGTGGTGCACCGCACACATGTGGGTGGGGTCGCTGACACGGTGTTAAGCATCTAGGTTTTATAACCCTCTTTAGTGTCGAGGGTGGAGCTGCTGGGCCTAGGACGCATGTGCGAAGCAGCAACAAAATAACAAGCACACATGAAATGGGGAAAAAACTCAGAATTCTGGGGAGGGCTATCCGGTGGGGCAGGGGCGGGGGGCTTGTCTCTCGAGCAAGCGAGGAAGGGTTGAGGGCATTGGGGGCTATTGTTACTTCAAAAATTAGTCTAGAAGGATTTTTTTGACATTGTTCCTGGACCACTTGGGGTGCATAACCAAGTGGTTTTAGGCTATTCTGACTATTAGGCTATTATTATGATTATTATTATGATTAGGTTTTAGGCTACTTAGGCTATTAGGCGTTATTAGGCCATATTCGCCTATGCAAGTTCCCAAAAAGCCTTAAAGGAGGCCAAAAAATCGCGAAAATTAGCCTTGAAATTGACCTACATAAGTCCTATCTTCCTTTGTTGTGTTTGATTGCCATGTATTGCCCTGGGCACCCTAGGAATGATCAGTAAGGATGACTGCAAATGTTCTCAAGCTAATTTCCGTACCACCAACACCCTTCAATGCCCCATGGGCACCAAGGACCGGTGCACCGTGCGCACGTGCTGGGTAGGGTTAGCAGGGGTCACTCGTTTTGAGCCCGTGGTGGCCCATTTTGCGCCCCGTAAAAAGGCTTGAAGATGGCCCAATCATCGGCCCTTCACAAGTGTTGTTTAGGCGGTCTTTCATAGGGTGCTTCATAGCGTTCACAGGGGATTGTTCGGATTGTTCAAGAGGGCCCTCGCTGAGCTAGTGCAATCAATTAAGGTTCTATAACCCACTTCGATACCTTCAGGTAGAAAATTTGTTTTGGCATACCAATAGGTGTAGGATCATTTTTAGGAAAATGTGCTTTTGACCCTATTTGGACCTTGTTTTGGTCCCAAAAGTCCCAAAATTCGGTCCATGTTTGAACTGATTAGACCTTTGGCGGCGCCGGGGGGTGGAGGGGCAATGCACTAAAAATAGGCTCAGTGAGCATCCCAAGTTGTCTTTTGATATGTTCCCTTTGGGTTTCGTTCGCAAGGATCCTTTTAGGAGGGTCCTTTAAGGTGGTCTTGCACGGGGATCCAAGAGGCTCCTTGGGGTGGTTGGGTCATCCTAGGAGGTCTTTCAATGAAGTCCTACAGTGAGTCTTACAATGAAGTGGTTCCGGCAAATTTTGTGCAGGGAAACTTGGGGTAAGGAGAAGTTGTCTCCTACCTGGGCCATTTTGGAGGAAAAGTGGATCCCCAACAAGCTGGTGGCACCAACTATGCTCAATTTTGCACGCAACCATGCAAAGCAACGAAGCTTGCAGCACCCACCCTGTCCATCCTTGTCGTTGATGGGGAATGTGCAACAATGCAAGCCTATGTGGGACCGTAACATAGATGCAGTGCATTGAGATTTTAGCTTGCTTATGCTGTGTGCCTCACACAATGAGCATGTGTGTACAAGCCTAAAGAAGTCTGGAAACGCAGATGAACATATATCACTGCACTGTCCTCCCCATCAATTCCGCTGCAAAACAAGCAAAAAGCAAGGAACCAAAAACAAAACTTTAAAAATCCATTTTGTGATTTCCTCTATCATAGCGGCCCAACATTGGCCGCAAGTCTAGGCTTAGACCCCCACAACAGCCCTTGCCAAAAGCATCCCAAGTGGTCTATGGCCTAAAAATTGTTTTCAACCACTGTTTGACGCACGAGTGGACCTCGCCAATCAAGACTCAATGTTGGGACCGAGTTGGTGGGGACGGGACATCGGATGTTCCAATAAACAAAGGCCCAATGAGGCGGGAAATGGCTCAAAGATAGCTGACAATGGCTGAAAACCAACGGTTTGAGCATCCCAAATGATGTAGGGTCACTTTTGGCAAAATGTGTTTTTGACCCCCTTTCGGTTGCAAAATGGCCCATGTCAAGGCTTTTGGGAACTTGCATGGGCTAATATGAATCCAAAATGGCTCAAAAAAAGCGTTAAACAACTTGTTTGAGCACCCCAAGTGGTCTAGGGGAAACTGTGGACAAAATCTTTGTGAACCAAGCTTTGACCCACACCCAACTTTGAGCCAGGGGGGTCCTTAAGGGACGAGATTTTTTTTTTTTGCTAAGGACAGCCCTTAAGGACCGCCCCAAGGGCCCACCAACCGCCAACCGCCAACTCCCATCAACTGCCAACCGCCACCAACCGCCAACCACCAACCGCCACCGACCGCCAGCCACCAACCGCCGCCAACCGCCAGCGGTGACCAACCGCCAACTGCCAACCACTGCCAACCGCCTCCAACCACCAACCGCCAGCCACCAACCGCCGCCAACCCCCACCAACCGCCACCAACCGCCAGTTGCCAACTGCCAACCGCCGCCAACCGCCAACCGCCAACCGCCAACTGCCACCAACCATGGTTGAGCACATGGAGTGCCCGCGGGCTTTTTTGGGAAACCGGAACACTTTTTTTTTTCCCGTTAAGGACACCCCTGCTTTGAGCCCACAGCTCAATGGTGGCGGCCTAGGGTGGAGTCTGCTAGTGGGGGGTCTGCCACGCAGAATTGGCCCAATTTTGGCCATTTCTGGCATCAATTGGCCCAAAACTGGGCCAACACTGCCGGCCCATCGGAAAATCTACCAAACCGGCTTGCCTTCCTCGTGTGAAGGAATGTTGTGTCAACTTCTAACTTCGCAATATGTTTGAGCAATACCCCAAAGTGGCCCAAAATGCTACATTTTGGCCCGGTGCGGCGTAGCTGCCCCGAACCAAGATTCAACGATATCTTCGGCTCGCCCTCAAATCCAATTTTAAGGTTACCTAGTCCACCTACAAACCCCCATTTTTTCGTGGTTCCGACCTTCAAAATGGCCTAAACGGACGCTTTGGCCTCCATACTAATGCCCACCCACCTCACGTGGGCTGTGTGTGTTACCGGTTGGGCTGAAATAGATTCATTGTGTCCACGGGGGTTGAAAAAATGCCATTTTGCAAAATTGATGCTTGGGGTGCCAAAACAAGCAACATGTGGTTTGGCCCCGATTTGAGCCGCTTGGCGCTTGTGATGGGCAGCCAACAGTCTCGAAAATGCTTTGAAAATGGGCCTTTTTGGGACAAAAAATGGGTTCAAAACTGGGTCAATCGCAGTTTCTCAAAAATGATCGTAGATGTTCCGAGATGCAGAAACAAGTGGTTCTAGCCCACTGTGCGGGTGTTTTGACCTGTTTTCCTCACCAACACTCCCAAAAGCCTTGAAAGTAGGCCATAATCAGGGGGCGGTGGAAAAAAATTGCGAGCATGGAGAAAAATTGTGTACCCCCCCCCCCCCACCATCCAGGGCAATGCACAGTCAGCAACCACCTGGTGTGGTACAGAACTGGTCTACGCTGCAGTGCAGCAAGCAAAACACTGAACAATGTGGTTATGACCATGCGCCTGTGCCACGGGGGCGTATGCGAGCCCAGTTTCCGTTGCCTCATGGCCACCCTCCAGGGGTTGCCTGCGCAAAAAAAGCTATCGCGCCATAATTGTAGCATTTGGAAAACTTTTTACCCAGGGCCAATTCTTGGTGCAAAAATGGAATTCTTTACACCAAATTTCCCTTTGCGCGTGGCATGTGCTGAATTGTTTGGGCCCATTGATCATTTCAAACTTGTGCTTTTGGTAGAGGTTATTTGTGAGGGTGCTTTTTTCTGCTTCTAGGGACCAATGTTGGTACAAGAATTGAATTCTTTGCATCAAATTATTGAATGTGTTTGCATTTCCCTTTGGCACATGGCATATAAAGAATTGTTCGAACCAATTGATGCGTCAATTTCGATATCATGCTTCGTCATTTAGATTAGAGGAGAGGTCAACTGTAAGTGTGTTTTTGCTTAGCATTCTAGACATGTCATCCTCTTCTCTTTCTTCTCCACTGAACATTGCATGGGCGAACCGCACCGTGGACGGGTGGTATTGTATTTGTGGGGAGCGGCTATCGGTTTTGGCCGGCCTGGACACCGTTTCTGGGCCTTCCCACCATGGAAAGCCGCGGCTTGCTTCTTGCCCTAGCCGGCGGTTGGTTTCTTTTTCGCTGGCTTCTTACTACTACCGATGCTGCCGCTAGCGCTGGCCTCGGAAGCTACCGCCGGCTTCTTGCCCTTCTTAGTTGCTACCTTCTTTTTGTTTTTGTTTTTTGATGAAGCTGCAATAGTTTTGCAATAGTTCTACTGCAGTACGAGTCAATATCGGGATCAAAGTACACTCTCAGAACATACCATAGGTTCTTCCCCTGTCAAGGACAGGGATCAAGGATGACAAAGAAGTAGCAACTTATATTCCTACCTTGAGTATACCTGCAGAGCGACCTGGGGTCGCCACGACTCATGTTTGGCCCTTGCCTTCTCACCTATGACAAGTTTTCTTTGCTCCAGGGACATGCATGGGTGAGTTTGGTGATACTTTGATTCGCCCTGTTATCCTCCTAGTGGTACACATCCGTTTGGCCTGTGGTGGTGAGCAGGCCGTGTTGTGTGGTGCTTCCTCGAGCCTTTGCAGACCCTTTTGTATAAGTGCGTGCCGTAGACCTAGGATATGATATGATAAGTCCACCTCATGCAGCCACTCCTGGTATGTCTTTTCCATATAATGCAGCCATTTGCCCACCCTCCTATACCAAATACCGCCATAGTGCCGGTCTCTGAGAACACTTTGGCACTCACTGTTGCGCATGTCATGTGCCTCCCCTTTCATTAGTTGCTGCCTTCTTTTTGGCTGCTACTGCTACTGCTGCCACTGCTGCTCCTGTTGTTGCTAGTGCCGGTGGTACTCGTACTGCTGCTTGTACTACTACTGCTGCCGCTGCGTGCCTTTCTAGTACATGGGGGGTCCAATGACACGATCCCCATGCCATCCACGTACCTACAGTGGACTTTCTCATATGCATGCCGCATCACGGGGTATTTGCCACGCAAGGCATTGGCATTGGGAATACCCAAGGGCAGGGCTCCCATGCACTTGTCATTGCTGGTTGGGGGAGGAGCGGTACCCTGTGTCTCTAGGTCATTTGCTGCAACCTCATCTTCCCCATCGCTCTCTATCGGAGGGGGCACCTCCTCCGCCACCTGTGGGGGGGGGGGGGGGGGCAGAGAAAAATTGTGTAACAGCCAATTGGCGTTTGGGCTTCAGCGGGGGGGCTGTACCTACCCGGTGTTTCCGACCCTGACAATGAGCAGCAACTCGAAACGCAAAATGTAGTCTTCACATTCATGGAGTGATGGTGTCAAAAGATCAACGTGCACTTTTTTTCCTTGAAACGGCTTTGTTTGGTAAAATTTTTGGTCATATGTGTAAGGGAAAAATTTGCGTATCCCCCCACCCTCCGGGGGTTGGCTGCACAGAAAAAACTGTATGCCTTTCCCAAGAATTTTTTTCCAGCCCCCCCCCCCCTGGCCATAATGAGACCAAAGGGGGGCAATGCCTTCAAAATGTTCCCAATGGCAGGGGCATCCAGCAGTTGTTAGCAACCATGATTGTGGCCAATGGTGTGCTTCAGTCAGCACTCGCCCCGAACCAAGATTCGGCTGTACTTTGGGCTCAGGGTGGTCCTTAAGGGGGGTCCTTAAGGAACCAATTTTCTTCTTTTTTTTCTTTTTGCTAAGGACTGCCCCCAAGGATCACCAACCGCCAACCGCTAACCGCCAAAAACCGCCAATCGCCACCAACCACCAACCGCCAACCGCCGCCAACCACCAACCACCAATCACCCATCGCCAACCACCAACCGCTGCCAACCACCACCAACCGTCACCAACTGCCACCCGGCAACCGCCGGCAACCGCCAACTGCCAATTGGCACCAACCATGGTTGAACATATGAGTACCCGCGGGGTTTTTTTGGAAAAATAAGTAATGGACAGGGGGGGTCCTTAAGGACGAGATTTTTTTTTTGTTAAGGACTGCCCTTAGGGACCGGGAGATCAACCGCCAACCGCGAACCACTGCCAACCGCCATCAACCACCAATCCCCAACCACCAACCGCCGCCAACCGCAAGTCGCCAACCACCCACCGCCAACCGCCCACCACCAACACATGGTGTGCCAGCGGGCTTTTTTGGGAAAACTATGTAAGGGAACACTTTTTTCTCCCCCGTTAAGGGCCGCCCTTGCACTTTTTTTTTTAAGGACCACCCTGTTTGGGCTATCTGGCTTGAAATCCAATTGGATGGCATGTGGTCCACCCGCAGCATCCCACTGTTTATGGTTTGCAACCCTCAAGATGGCCCAAATGGATGTATACGAGACCCATGTATCTCTCGGTGCATACGCTATTTATGCCAATTTTGTGCGTTTTTGGGGAGCGCCGCCCTTGTTGCCTCGTTCTTGCCCCGTGCGTGTCCAATAGGGGTGGGTATATGGGGTATATTCGGAAAGCCCTTGAAAAGGGCCGTTTGGAACATGCTAGGTCCCGGGGGGGGGGGTGACTTCGCGGGTCCCGGGATGCCAACTACCCCCCCCCCCCCAAAGGGCCTCCGCCCAACAGTTAGTTGTCAAAGGTATGAACCCAAGGAGCCAATGGGCGCCATGGGCGCCCTGGCGCCAAAGGCGCCCAATGGGGGAGCGTTAGCGCCGGGAATCTTTTTTGACCCATGCCCCACCGGTGGCCTTTTAGGGGGTGCACACACTTTTCGCATGGTGCCAACGGCGCCCCCTTTTTTTAGTGTATGCTTCCTTTTTGTCAAACCATCAGTGCTTTTGAGTGCCAGATTAGCAAGACGAGGCACTATACAAATGTCGTTTGTTGCGAAATGAAGATCCTGCATTCGGAGCAAAATCCCGGCCCAAGTGCAGCGCCAAATTCTTTCAGGGCCGAACGCGGGATTGCGTTCTTTCTTTCTTTCTTGTTTCTCTTTCCCACGCTTTGTTGTGTGGCCCCTTGAGTTGGGGTTAGGGACTCGCAATGCACGCTTTGTTGCGGGGCCCCTTGAGTTGGGGTTAGGGACTCTCAATCCACGCTTTGTTGCGTGGCCCCTTGAGTTGGGGCTCGGGACTCGCAATCCACGCTTTGTTGCGTGGCCCCTTGAGTTGGGGTTAGGGACCCGCAATCCCCGTTGCCTGCGCATGGGGTGTGGGGCATCAACTTTTTGCACACCCATTTGGACACCAACCCCCCCCCCCCCTTCCTCCAAGCATCAGATCTATATCAGACATATCACACATCTTGTTGTATGCACTGCACAAACAACATGCCACATCAGACATCAGACTTTATACACAATTCTGCCATGGCCCTGTCAGGACTCTTTTCTTGGGCTTGATTTTGTGTCTAGTGCCAATGACTCCATGTGAAACTATGTTATATTGGCCGAGTCCCAAGTAATTGGTGGCCACGCAGAGTACTATGTGCTTTGTGGACCCGGCGTCCCATCGTTAAGGTCGCTATGGGGTGCCATGCGGAACCGGCAGCTGTACATATTGCGAATGTATTGCAAAGGTTGCATTTCTTTCAATTTTTCAATTTTTTTTATAATTTACACGACTTACCGCAAAAAAAAATTACACGCCCTTACCGCAAAAAAAATATTTCAATTTTTTTTTATAATTTACACGACTTACCGCAAAAAAAAATTACATGTATTCACCGCAAAAAAAAATTACACGACTAGACGATTTTTTTGTACACGACTTACATTTTTCACGGAACTTGCCCTTTGCATGCAGAAAGCCTAAATTGTGACTTACTTTGTCTTTACATTGTTTTGGCACAGTTTGCATGAATTTCATGTGTCTTTTTATTTGTTTGATTGGTCATATTGGAAAATAGGATTGTGAATCCTGTTACAGCTACTTCCTCAATAGAACTACCGCCGTGTTGCCCAAGGTTTTGAAAAAAAATCGCCATTGGTCGGTATCAAGAGAACGCCCGTTTTGCTGTCGCGTGACCCATTATCTTTGGACACAGCAAACTTGCGAAGCCTGTAATGCAAAACATGTTGCATCCTCATACTGGTCCCCTTGTGCCCATGGTTGTCACCTGTTGGGCTTGCGCTTCAGATCGTCATTTTTTTTTACGTTTTGGATGTGTTTGGCTTTCTGAGTGTCTATTTTTTTTTGCTTCTCATGATCAATATTATCATTGACGGAAGAGTTGTGTTGTTGCTGAACGTGCTCGTGTGAGTTGTTCAAGATGGACAAATTTGTGACGCGGCGGTCCACCACAGAAACTGCTGTGGATGGCCTTGTGGAGAATTTGAAATCGTTTGCATCCACTTTGCCGCCAAAACCAACAAAACAGAAGCGCAAGTCGTGCAAGTCACAGCCGTGGGCAGATTGGGACCAACAGCAGATTCCGATTTGACGATTGATTTTGGGTCTGAGACTATGGCACTATTTTTGCACGACGTGCACATGCTGGAAATATCACCAGAACAGAATCCCGCCCAAAACCCCCAACCATTGTTATACCAAACGGCAAAGCAGCAAGAGGAACAGCTAAAATATTCTCTGGCCAATGTACCTATGAACAATCAAATCAGTCATTCAAAGTACAACTACAACTCCCTCAAGAACCTATTTCTTGTGGGTCACACATAAGCACAGCATTGAGTGCAATGCGCAGTACATTGAGTACAATGTGACTATTTTGGCTGTCGCAGCAGGCTAAGCACTTGTAATTTGTGTCACTTGTAGTCACGTGTTAGACCATTGCCACTACAAGATGTGGTATTGTGGTGTTGCATGCTTCTACCAATTTCTAGGCGAGGGGGCCTTAAGGGGACCCCTTGCAGTTGCTGGTAAACTGTGAGGAGTTGAACAAGCACGTTAGGAAGTAAACCTCCTCACAACCAGTGGCAAACACAACGATCGTTTTGCGTACTGACCACCCCCTAGTGAAACAGTGGTGTTTGTGACACTACTTGTCAAACCACATTCTTGTCTGAGAATGACCACTCCTTAGTCAAACGGCACCTTTTTTGCCTTTGATCATGGTCTCTAATGACCCATTATGTGGTCAAATGGTGAAATGTTATGTGATGCATCCAGCCGGTCCCGTCCACTGAGCTCCATGGTCAGGAAAACCGGCTCCCACTGCTCAGATTCTCCACTTTGACTTCTGCCCATTGAGCTTCCCTCAGTAAGCGTTCAGCCGCCAGACTGTCGAATCTACCGGATGGCTTGATGGTGGTGGTATCAGTGGCTCCTGGAGGCGGTTTGGGTACAGCGTTGACAGCCTCCATGGTTTGAAATCCTCAAGGGCCAAAGGTGACCCGTACAGGGCAAATTTCACCAACAAACAGGGCAGTCGTCGGTTTCGGTGAAAATGCAAATTTACCACCTAGGCTACGATGTACCTTGCATGCATTGCTCCACCCTGGTGCATGCATGCTGTTGTCATTGAGCATCTGCTAGGTAGAAGTGTCTTCTAGACGATGCCTTCATCGTGCTTGGAAGTCAACACACTCAGCAAATATTTCGGTTTTTGAATTCCCGTGACAAGTGTAACTCACATGAACGGCTATGAAACCAGTGTCGATGAACCCACACCCATCACCGCAATGACTTGCTCTTCACCATGCTCTTCATGACATCATGCTCCATTGCACATTTGACGCACTGCACCTACGCCAATAATTCATGGTACACCGGCAGGATACATGTTCACAACGCTTGTCTTCCTGGTTTGCAGCAAGGCTAAGGCCCCGTGTCCTGATTTTCTTTGCTTTGTCTCTGCTTTGCTTGTGGATTCCAAGTGGGAAACAGGACCGACACCATTCCACGCATCCAGGCCATAGGTAAAAACAACACGATTTTTGTTGTGGAAAGAAAGCATTTTGCGAATTTTTTCTGTTGTTGCTGCCATGATTCCTATTTTGGAAGCAATTTGGACTTCTTATTTTCATTGCACAAAAACAGATTCAATTTGATTGTTATTTAGCCTCTCATTTCGCCTATGGCTGTTTGGAGAGAGAACAACCAGCAGCCTTTTTAATGGGTGTGGTTTGACCGTACAACACAGGCAAGCAAAAGGAAAAAACAGACGAAAAGCTTCACAGCACCATCTCACTACCTCACTACCACTCTCTGCTTGTTTGGCCTTTTTGTGAGCAGCGGGGCAAGGACGTCGAGCTTCTTGTCTGCCAGGTCCACTGTTTTGCACAAAACCTTTCGCCTACCCATAGGCCAAGGCAAAACTGCTGCCCAGCTGCTCCCGCTGCTCCACCGTGCTCCTGCAGCGATCTGCACTGCGCGGCCGAGTACTTACCAAGGTAACCCCGCAATTACAAGTTCATTGGCACCCAGGCCCCGGGTGCGGACTGATATTGCTTCCCCAATGCGGAGTATGACCGTGATTGACAGACCAACCAGTGCATAGAAAGGTTACCGGACTCGGTTGCTGCGGCCGGTATTGCAAAGATTTTGGTTCCCTCATACAGGTTCCTTTCATCATCGTCCCTTGGGAAGGTCTTCGCCATACGTCTGTGCCCAGGCACTTAGATGATGCTGCGGACCCGGCAGAGGTCCTTGACGCATCACAATGCATCCCTATGTCCACGTGGAACCTGCTTTAAGGCGGGGGCAAAAGTATCGACAGGGCAAGACCTTGGGGAACATCCTCTCCGTGTGTCTTCCGAAATTTGCAACTGAAAGCACATCATTTGAGTCGACTGAGGACCCCTTGTTCGCCCATTCGCGCTGGAACAAACCACTCTATGTCTTTACTAATTGGTGATTCAATGCAAATCATTCCACACTCATGATTCATTGTTTGCCATTTACACCAGAAAAAGCACTCCTTTCCGTACCCAGGTTCTGTGGCACACTTCACGCTGACCCGTGTCCTTAGCAAAAACAAATTGCGATTGAAAGCACATCATGTGCGCATGTGTTCTCCTCTCCTGTTGTACAACGCAGTGTTGTGGTGGTTTATCTGTGTCGTTTGGGACCGTGCCAGGGTGTGGCTTGGGTGGGCGCCTCTTCTTCATATTCGTTATCCATCCGCTTGTACGTTTTCAGTTTCCCGTTTATAATCTGCATGTCCTGTTGGTGGTTCATCAACAGGCTGTCCCCGATTTATTCTTTGCTTTGAATCCATTGCAACCAGAAGTGATTGGACAGCTCTGCGCGTTCCCGTTCCTGTGAGCCATCCATCCGATCCATTCCATTCCATCCACTGCCTGATACAAAACAACAGCAATGTCGGGTGACCAGCTTTGCAGCCACATGGTACCTGGATCTGGAGACAGCCCTGAGTGTGAATCTGCCAGTACAGGGCTTGAAGCTCCTTTGGAACGTTGTCGTTCTTTTTCTGAAACACCTGCGGACCAGTATAGCAGAATACCCACTTCACTTCACAAGGTTAACACATTCCACTATGATCAACAGCACCCTGAAAACGCCCATGCCCATGCCTTTGTAAAAGATCATATCACCCTGAGTTTTCAGCAGCGCCTACTATCATTTGTGTGGTACATTATTGCATTCCTCTTTCTGCTTGTGTTAATCGCCACGTACCGGCAGGAGGGATGTCATTTTCTTGACATACACGACGCCCTTCTGGATATGGACGGCCGCAATTTATCCAATGCTTCCGAGTGGAGTGAGAAGCTGCAGGAAAATGTGGGCGCAGGGCAGCAGCGTACAATCAAAGACGGCACGTGCAACACAACGGAAAATCAAGAGCACACTGTTTTCAGCAAGCAATTTTGGCCGTGGTGGTGCTTCATCCTTCAGTTTTTACAAGTGTATGACTGCAGTGGTGGTGATGGGGTTTGCACATGGGCCCATCACACCCCATCACACAACAAGGGCGATATGTGCAACCGAACGGAACGTCGGTGCTCTCCACAAATGACATGGCATCTGGTGCGGGAAGATGTTGTTTCAAGTGTAGAGCTGCGGCAGTGGTCACCGACACCAATGGATTTGAACGACACTTTTGTGTATGTACGACAGAAGGCGCTTGACAAATACTTGGAATGTAATGCGACGTGGGAACCTCAAAGGCTCGTGGCTTATTGCCCAAACGTGACTTCCACTGCAGTTTTTGTGACGTGGTCTTGTGGTTCTTGCGATTTTATTTTGCCCACCATTTCTGTCATATCTTGCTCCCAGTACAAGGGATTGTGGGACTCGGCCATTTGGTTGGGGGTCGTAGGTGCAGTGAGAAAGGGAATCCATCTTTTTGACACTGCGATCTGCCCTGAAAGTCCACCGGGAATTGGGAGTTATCTAAGGTGTGTGTGTTACGTGGCGTGCGTCCTGCTTCTGGGCTGTTGGATATCCGCGGCCAATTTTCAGAATGAAAGCATCTTGATGTTGGAGAAACCTTTCTTGGTGGTGGCCTCATTGTCAGGCTGGTCGTACGGCATCGGCTTCTTCTTTCATTTCAGATTGTCAGGCCTGAAAGATGTAGTCGGCCAAATGCTGGCAGAGTTGTGGCCAGACTTGGATAATGTTGCCGTTTTGGAGAAGTCCTATATTCGTGCATTCATGAGAGGTGTTAAAGGTATTTGTGCATGGCTGGTTTGCTTGTTGCCACTCGTGTTGAAAGATATTGGTTCCAATTTTTTGCAGCAAGTTTGGAGCCATGCAGCAGCAATACTCCGAAGTGTCGTGAAGTATTGGTCCTCATCCCTGTTTCCGGTATTCAACTCATTCATGGTAATGTGTATAGGCCTGCTTGTCAGCTTGTTGTGGGTGTTGGTACTGCTGGCTAACATTTCCAAAATTTGTCAACGAGCAGATTGGATGCTAGCTCTAACTACAGACGAACTGCTTGAGCACGAATGGAAACGATACGGTTGCATATTGAGAAGGCTGATGAAGCACTATCCCAACAAAAATGCAGCAATACAGGAACTCAAGGAACAATTGCCAGGCAGAGACAAAGAAATGACATTGGATAAGAAAGGTCTCAGGGAACTGTTGGCGGAGCTTTCGAAGCAGGAGCTTCCACAAAATTCAGAAGTATTGCCCCAATCCCCCGTCTCAGGGGCATCTAGCAGCATTGTTGCACCTTCGCAAGAACCGTTGCAAGTGTCGTCAGATGCCACTGCTATCATCAAAGAAGTGGCAGCCTTCAAAGATGTGATTCGCATGTTTGTCCAGAATGATCTCAATGTCAAAAGACAGCAAACGGATATACTATCCGAATTGGTTAAAGAGGTCTCGAAACTCAACTCCGCAGCAATCGCATCTCGTTCATTGCTCCAACGTCAAGCCACCGGTGCAACTGCAGATGAGTATAGAACGGCTGAGTCCTCTGAGCCCGACCCAATTAGAGACTGGTTGCACGGTGTTGATTCCCGGACCTTTTCGCGGAACTCAACGGCACATGCATAGGAGGGGCAGGTGCGCCTGCACCTGCCATTTCTCCATATCAGTGGGCCCTGCGGGCATCCCCATTCATGCATCTACCGGCCGCTCTCACCTTGGGTCTGGTCTTTGCCATCCTCATGGTCCATGATGTCTACACCGCACTTGAGTGTGATCACCGTCATGCTCTGCCCTGCATGACAACATGCAAAAGTGGTGCGAAGAGAGGGGAGCTCTTCCACCAAATTTGCTTTCAAATTTGGGGGTTAGTGATATGCATCCCTTTGGTTCCAAACAGGTCCCCGGGGTTGAGTTGCCCGCCGACCTACCACCCCTGCAGACTGTCTGCATGTTTGAATTCTAATTCCCCATCAATAAATCCAATACACATTCCTACAAAACATGACCCACTGTGGTACGGAATTTCGTCTTGCAACTATGATGTGTATTACAGCTGCTGCCTACCCTGATGAATGTATTTTTGACCAGTGCACAGTTTCATTGTGGCTCTTTTGTGCAACATTCCATCGGAACCTATCGAGCTGCAACCACACCCCACCACTACCACTGCAGCCCCGAGTCCCCGAGTGATGGAGGTTTGTTTCTTGCTTTGCCGATATGTAGAAAAAAGGGCACAGCTTGCAACCTTGCATCTGTATCAACCATTGTCCACGGCTGACTCAGAGCTGGGTTGGTTGAATTCGTGATCCAGAGCTTCAGGAATTCAGCGCTTGAAGAACCACTGAAGAAGAAAAGCAGGAACCCTGCAAGGGATCCGAACCAGCGCAGCTAATGAGACGTATGACGCCTGACTTTAGGGCTTTGCGTACCAAGTCTCATAGAATCTTTTTGGTGCATGGAGGGCCCAGGGAGGCCCTCCTAGTGGTGCACAATGGGGCCTAAAAGCGCCGGGCCATCCCCCCTCCCCCCCCGCCGAAAGTTCTGGTGTGCTACTATTGCCTCGGTGGTTGGTACTGAGGTTCCTGACGGTGGTTTGCGTGTAATGCATTGTGAGCTTCCCACACCAACTGCATTTTTTTGGCCGGGATCCACAAGCGCAGAAGAGGAAATCCAGGCTGTACACAAATCACAAAGATAAATGCATTTTTCAGGTCGGGTTAGATTGCATGGGGTATTTTGGGTGGTTCACGAAACACATTTGGCATGCTACAATATCTATGAATACCACAACCCCGAAGCATTTCACTCTCATAAAGCCCCTGAACGTAGCAGGCAGCTCATCCAGTTGCCTAAGGAGACACTGCGTGTGTGCGAGAAGCTCATCCCAAGCAAAAGCAGAAAATGATCGAGTACCTCCGAAATCCAGAATCTTTCCAGCTCTTTCAGCTCCCAGCTTCCTCTTTCACTGGCTTTTGATGCAGATTGAGCAGCAGTTGTTTCTCTCAGACGCTTTGCAGTTTCTTCTCACATTTAATTGCTGCTGTGAAGGAATTGGCAACCCTCCGTCAATGCAGGGGTACGTCGGTGTATGTCAATCCATCTCACCAGGAGGTGCTCGGCGGAAAACACTGACTTCAACAATGGCCTGCCTATGCAGCAAGAAACTCGGAACAATACCTCCCCACTGTACCCTCAACCGCAACCCCCCTCTAACTCTGCCACCAGCCAAACATCTGCCTGTCACCTCCCCCCAACAGCAAACGAACGAAACTGCAAACAGAACATGGTAAGTTGCGCATCTTGGTGGTGCAATACACATCATTTTCAAAGCAAAGGCCACGGGTTCACACCCCACCACCTGCACGAAGAACGAGGCTGTACACCCAAGCAAGAGAGAACCCAAGCCCCCCCCGAAACCGTTCGTGCCTGCCTATGTGCGGGTGCCATACCTCATGGGCCTGCAAAAGCCACTTTTTACTCGTATTATCACACGCCGTTTGCGAAAAGTACCCTGCACTTCCTGGGAACGGCAAGCACTGCGGTCTCGCATTTTTATTGTACGCACCGTGCCCCACACTGTGCGCTCTGTCTTCGAGATGCACAGTAATCAATCTGAACGCCTTGACAGCGCACCCCCCTGCTGCTGTGATGAATCCCATTGTCACCTCTGGGAATCTGCTGGACAGGTTCTGTGCATCAGGGTCATTTTGCTCGGCTTCCTGTATGTCTGCAATACCGTGATTTTCGTTTGCGTTCCAAAGATTTTTTGACCAACGAAATTACAAGCTGTTTTCATCATCACAATGTCTAAGTATAGCCTCTTGGTATTCCTGGTTGGGCTCCTGGTCTTGTACTGTAAGGACCAATTTAACAAGTTGATTCAAAACTGGTTGTACATTACTTCAAAGGCAGCACAGCGTGGCTCAAGACGAAACACCAGTGGGGAGCCACACAGATGGGTTAATCCACAAGACCAACAACTCAATGGATCGGGCCGGCAAGGCAACGGACTACAATTTCTCCGTACTTAGCCATGCTGAGCTGGTTGATATTATCAGTTTCTCACTGTGCGGTGACAATTTTTGCTGGACTGTAGGCGGTGCATGGCAGCGTCTTTTTGCTATACCTATGGGTGGCTCATTCAACGCTCAGTCCACTGACTTATATTGCATTTGGTCTTTCCATCTTCTCAAGGCGCGGTCACATGCGTGGGGTACTTTGTCCACGTCACCTCAAGATTACCCTGTCTGGTGCACCCCAGTGGGTGGCACCATGGCTTTGGCACAGTTTCGTGACATCGTCATCGTAGCATCCACTTGACCCCATGCCACGTCAGCTATACGTGCAATGTGCGCCACTTTAACTGATATATGGAATTTGCCTATGCTCTGCCCCTGTATGACATGCACTGTGACCTGTATGGGGCAGGAACTCCGAACTCCGTGCACTAGGTATATGCATGCATAGGGCTGGTGGCCATGGCACGTGTGTTGCCCACCTGTCCGCTTTGATGAGCAATGGTCCTTGAAACTGGGACCCCCACTTTAGTCGGCGTGGGCTGTTCAAGACGTGGCTTTGGCCAACCTTTACACTAGTGTGCTCGTCAACAGTTTGCCTTTTCTTAGCTCCTGGGGTGGCCTGCCCGTCAGTTGCGCCTGAATGTGCTTAGGCCTTCGTTCGGGAAACCCGCTGCCTGTGACCCTGCGTGTTGCACACCGAGCGCTCACGCGTATTGTTGCGCGAACTCCTTATGCCATCGAGTTCGGCAAGAAGTGTGTCGCCTCGTCTGGTGTGTCACTTGCTTGCGCCCAAACACACTGTCGCCCACCTCGTTTGTCGCCAGTTACAACGCAATGCCCATTGGGACAAGTACTGCTATGCATCCTTCTACGTGCCCCACTCAGGCAGTCACACCGTCTGGTGCGCTGGTTGGAGCACAGACTGGCTTGCTTTAGGGGGCACCATTCGCCGTGCGAAAAGTCGGCCATTCTGCACCACCGGTGGGCAATTTTTCGGGTGTAGGATTGTCGCAGGGTACCATTGCCCTCAAGACAATTTTATTGTCTACATTGTATTGTTTTGCACATTACATGGTTGTGAGAACACGAGACGTTCGAATTTCGGAGTTTTGAATTGCTCATGCATGCTTCTACAAGTGGCAGGTTTTCAGGGCTGGTCACAAACCTTTTGCAAAAGGCGCCTAGGGACGTGTTCGGCTCTTGACAAGCTTTTGTCCTCTTCTTGTGATCTGCATGTGCTGTGTGTTGTGCTGACGCAGCTTCAACCAACACACACGTGACACCTCACACGTCACCATATGGGGGGAGGGGGTATGTGTTTCATCTGCTACCACATTGCTCTGTGGGACAATCGTGGCATTGGACAGCTCTGATCCTTGATTCCGAGAGTTTCTGGACTGCCATCTGGTGAGAGGGCCTCGCCAGCTTACCATGGCCTGAAACCCACCAAAAAGAATTTGATAGAAATGAATGACAATTAAACTACAGGGGGTAGCACAGCTGGGTGCACTCCAAAGACAAAGGTCCTATTGGGCAGGGTGTTTTGCACTCCAAAATCAAACAACCTCCTGCTTGTTGGTGTCATAGCAGGCAGCCGATCAGGGCTTAGCAGTTGACAATCTACCCAGCGACATAGACCCTGGTGACAAGAGCAAACAAGTGCTAGATAATTGGCAGCACACATTCTTCCCTGAGAACACAATTCCCAGGCATCTTAATGGCTGAACCACCCGTGGCTCTGGGGAAATGTACGGCGGGAAGGGTGTGCCCCCCCCTGGGGCAAGACAGTCAGTCTGTGCCCCCTGTGTGGTACACACCATGGCAACACAGCCCAACTGCGCCTCATCAAATGTCCTGCCTGGAAATCTACCTTCCGAGACGTTTGGCTCAGTAACTGGGGGGGCTGGACTGAATATGCCACTTCCTGGTATGACCAGGCAACACATGACAATCTTGTGCATGTCTCTCGCCTGCGGACTTTGTAGACGGCCCACCACGGCCATTGCGGCCTGCTCTGCGTGAGCGAGTTGCATATCATCAGTACCACCTGCTGCTGTCCGTCACATCCCTTCCCGGTGAACTACCCATGCCGCCTCGATATACTGATCCCTTTGCCCCTGCTCAATCTGTCTCAAACTGGTTTGGGTCACTGCGGCCCAAGAAAGTCAAACCAAACCCGACAGTGAGAACTCTGAGGCAACAGGTACACTTTTCACCAGCACAACACAATTCTGATTCAGACACACCCTCCCCCACGCCAGCGGCAACTCCACTGATTAAACGCCGGATGAAAACCCTACTAACCTAGCCCCCTACCTCACAAAATCGGGCAAAAGCCGTTCACTACATCACCCAACATCCTGGCACACCTCACGCAGCAGACTTGCGGTCTTTCGCATCCTCACACTACAAACATCCTCAGATATGTTTCACCCCACGCTGTTCCCTCCCCCACCGTGCTTCAGAGTTCCAATCTGCTGCGCTCACGGAGTACACACAGCTCGCCCAAACCCTCGTGCGACGCTGGAGGTGGAATATGGAGTTAGGGAATCGGTTCCTCCAGTATGCTCAGCACACAGAAGCCTCCCTGCTGCAACATTTTTACAAGCGCATACAACAGTGTTACACAAGACTACGTACTTCCATTGCTACTATGCGTCGTCGCATCATCATGTGGAGACGCCAAGGGACTTTCCTACTTGACTATTACAACAGCCTGGTGGAAATGTGTAACACAAAGAAAGAAAAATCAAGTGCAGGTGCATACGCCATATACCTCCCCTTTTGGGGTTATTCGCGTACAATACCCCAAGGTATGGTACCGGATGCTCAACCCCTTATAAAATCATCATTTTGGGACAGAAAACGATCCCTCAATGAATTTTTCGCTTCTGACCCCTTTACCCCTTTTGGGGGGGGGGCTTCCAAAACTACTTTGCGTATTGCGGGCCCTGTGTGTGGATTTGGACCTGGGTCCAGGGCGACTTTTTTCTTGTACATGGACCCCCTAACCTATGGCAGGGGTACCGGGTCCGAACTCTGGGTACCCCCGGTCGCCCCACCCCCCCCTACAGGCCCTTGCTAGTGAGGACTTAGCTGTTATCACGTTGGATAAGGCTGCTTAGTGACACCTGCAAGGTTTGCAACATTCGACTTCTTCGGAAACACTTCTATCGCCCCCGGGTTGCGTTTGGGTGTTCATTTAGTGACAATACGAGTACTTGAGCACCCATGGGGACCCACGTTGTGGCCGCTAGACCCATATACCCCGAGCCATGAGCCCCCACAAAAGCCCCAAAACTGCGGTTGTGTAGGCTGTTTATTGACACTTGCAAGATTTCCAAACCTGGACATTTTCCGAAACCCTTCTGTCGCCCCTAGGATGGGTTTGGGTGATGTTTTAGTGACAATGCAGGTACTTGAGCACCCATGGGGACCCACGTAGTGGCCGCTAGGCCCATGTAGCCCGAGCCATGCCCCCCCCCCCCCCCAAAGCCCCAAAATTGCTATTGTGTAGGCTTTTTAGTGACACCCACAAGATTTTCAAAATTCGAACTTTTTCGAAACCCTTCTCTCGTCCCTGGGATGGGTTTGGGTGATCATTTAGTGACAATACGGGTACTTGAGCACCCATGGGGACCCACGTAGTGGCCCCTACGTGCATGTAGCCTGCGCCGTGGCCCACCCAAAAGCCCCAAAATTGCTATTGTGTAGGCTTTTTAGTGACACCTGAAGATTTCCAAAATTGGACTCTTTCCGAGACCGGGTGTGGGTGACCATTTGGTGACAATACGGGTACTTGAGCACCCATGGGGACCCACATAGTGGCCGCTGGTCGTCTCTGCCCTTCCACTATCTCCCCATTCGTACTACTTTCCTTATCCCCATGTCGGAGCACAAACACCGAAAGGTCGCACTCGCGACTGACGAGGAAATGCCCTTTGCTAATTCCGAGTCCTATAGACAGTGGCGTGATCATCCTGCATTCCTATCTCCAGAGGATCGGGGTAGTATTGCGGCTCAGTATCGTCTCCACCTCCAACGTCAAGGACTCGATCTAGCAGGCGTCAACCTCCTGGCCACCTGGGCAGCACCGAACATGGACACCCATGAGGAACTACTATACCTCGTGCTCTTTGAACGTGCATCTGGGTTGTATCTGCACCTTGAGGATGGAGCTTGGAACCCTGTCACTTGCAACTGGCCGACGGACTGAAATGATGATCAGCCTTCAAACGACACTGAAGAGGCGGACTTGCGACGGCAAATTGTGGAGTGCGAATTCCGCTTAGCTGATATGCGCGGACCTTTCATTCCACCTTTTACTATCCATGCGTTGAATCAGTCTGCCATGGGACCCCTGCCCGGGGTGTGGCAGCACGATGCAGTCCTTGCCCTCAGCAAGTTTGCAAAAACTGGGCCTACTCACCATGCCTGGGCTGGACAAGCGTTGGCCGAGGAATTGTGGCGACTCCTCTACAAAGCCCATCAGACCTCCGGTGCTGGACTTCCTGCCCGTCCGCAGGGGCCCGATCAGCCTTCTTCTGGCGCGCGTCTAGTTGGTGGCCCCATTAGGGCCTGCTTCCGGTGCGGGCTCCATTGCCATTGGGCCAGGGATTGCACAGAGCCCATCTCGGGTTTTGGACGTGCGATTCCCGCTTAGCAAGGTCCCCCTTCGGATACCGCACCCCTGACATCTACTCAGCCCTCACAACCGATTTCCATCCCTATTCCGCAGCTCGGACATCGAAGCGGCTTTCCCAAACACTTTACTTTTCAACCGGCCGAACTTATGATGCAGCCGGCCCGCCTCCTTATCCATGCATTAAGTGCAGCAGGATGCACTGGTTGTGGCACGCATGTCCCACGCAAACTCATGCAGCCCCTCACCCCGACCCTCGGATTCTGCCCCCTACTCCCCGTGCCGATCCAAGGGGCGCAGCGGGGTGGCAGTGCTGGTAGCCCTGAGTCACAAGACCTGGCCCGCTTGGCGCGCCGGTCGGGGGTGCATGGGAGAATAGCACCTCCGATCAGCTTCGGTTCCTCGGCACGATCGTCTCCGACGCGCGTGCAGCCGAAACTGTCCTCGTTGACCAGGCCCTCGCCCTCGCGAAATGGGTGCCGGGCTCCGTCGACTCTTGGACAGGTTTACTTCGCCCCCTCAATAAAACGGCCGCCCACTTCCCGCAGTTATGCCGTGCATAAGCCCTCTCCCAACACCTCCGTACCTTGGCAGCGGCAGGGCACCGCTCCGTCACCCTACACAGCCTTCTCAGTGCGATCAGGATGTGTGAAAAGGTCGGAATCCTGTCGCCCACAGTACAGCCCATTCACTAGGCCATGGCAGCGGTTGCTGACTAATTCTACCAGAGACCCTCGGCCAGGCCGAAGTGGGCCACCCCGTCCATGTTTCAATCCATGGCCCAACGAGCTCGCGATCCGTGGGATTTCGTCACCATCGGAATGGCAATCCTCTCAGTGGTCCGCTTACTCCGAGTTGGCAAGGCTGCCTCCGTGCGTGTATCCAATTTGTCCACCCCCCGCCGCCTGGCCTTTTACCACAAACGAGCAGGGCGCTGGGTCACAGCCTCCCTTGGCGCTTGGGCTGAGGCCTGGCGCCGGGAACGTGCGGCTTGTGACCTCATCCGAGCGAGATCCCCCTAACTCTTAGTCGCCATTGCATCTAAGGCGCTCCAATTGTCCATGCCCCATTTATTGTGGGGATCCGGTTATCACACCACTGGCTGGCATTCGTGGAGGCGAATGGGCGCCGCCTTGCTTGCTTGGGCTGGTGCGCCAGTCTGGGTCATTACCGTGCGTTAGCTCAGCGAACGACAGGTGCGGTACTATTCCCCACCTCTGCTACACTGGACAATCTGCTTCCCCATTGACCTCCCATGGCCGCTCCCCAATAGAGCTATCGAGATCAGGCCCATAGCAGCTTTCCAACTGTGCCAGAGAATATCTCATCCATGGTCCCGCATCCCAACTAGGAACCAGAGGTCGTCACCGTGGTCGGAGGCGACGGCATGAAGAGATATTCTGTGGAGAGCACCGGCCCCATGGCAGGCCCCATGGCAGGGTACTGGGGCCCGCTCGCCCATCTCGTGGAATACGCCAACGACGCACCAACCCGCCCAAACCCACAACGCCCTGAGCTCCACCTCACGGCGTCATACAACCTGCGCACGGGTCAGTGCCGGCGGGTTCGCGTCCAAGTCCGTCCCGACTGCAGGCTGAAGCACATACTGACACAGCCGTTAGTGCAACGGTCCGGTCTCAGCACTACTCAGGGACTCGAACCCGCGCTGCCCAAAGATCCAGAGGCCCTACGTGAGCCCACCCATGAGGAGCGCCGTGGGACGTGCGGCGCAGATAGGGCCAACCATCTCTCTGAGGTTGCACTTCGTCTTCCTACGCTTTGGCGCATCCACAATCACCTCGAAGAGAGGTTGTTAGATCAAGCGCAGGCGCGGGCGTCATATACCCCCCTTTTTTGGAGTCATTCGCGTAGCATACCCCAAGGCATGATATTGGATGTCCAACCCCTTGTAAAATCATTATTTTGCCCAATAAGACCATCCCCCAATGGATTTTTTGATTTTGAGGCCTCTACCCCCTAAAACTGGATATCACTTTTTTGAGGGGGGGGGTGGGGGGGGGGTCAAAAGTTTTTGCTTAATAGGCTACAAGCAGTGGGGACGCACGATGCTGTTGACACAGACAGTGATCCAATGGTAACACAGCCGACGCCAGATTTGCAGGCGTCGGTTCGAACCCTGGCGTATTCCTTTCGCCGCCGCCGCCGGCGGCGCCAAAGTGGCCAGACTGGGGTTCGAACCGCCGACCACAGGGATGCTGACCGGCTGCATTACCACTCGGCCACTGCTTGGATTACAGCAAAGGGCCTCCCTGCTGCTTGGGGCCGCATCTGCCACTGACAAAAAACCCAAACTGTGTGTATCTGTCTGACTGCCTGCTTGCTGGCTCAGGGACTGGTGGGCTGACTGTCAACCTCTCTTCGAGGTGCACTGCCGAAGGCAATAGAATTTTCATGGATTTTGTTTGTTACATTTGTGGTGGACTGGGACCACCAAATTGGTCCTAGATAGGCCCGAATCTTGTGCTGATGCTGTGGTGTGAGACATTGACTTAGCCCAATGGAATGCTGCTGTTTTTGGACCACTAGATTCTGCCAGCTGCCCTCATTTAGGATTAGCTAACGCTGTCACCTCCCGGACAGCAGCAAAAGGTATTGGGCAGGCAGGGTCGGTACGTGTGCCCCCTGGCCTTGTGGGCAGCTTGGGCTGACCCACAATTTGAATGGGCCTGGCTACAGGCACCTACTCAGCCTCCCACAGGTCGTCCTAAAGCTGCCGCAATGCTTAAAGCATTGCATCATGAGGGTCTCCGGGCACCAACACAAGACCCGGCCAATGAGCTGGTGTTTGTAAGATATAGGTCGCAAGAAAAGGCCGTCCTCATTCTTAATATGGTTCACTTCAACCACCAATGTGCCTAGGCCTTAGGTGCACCGATGCACATTCCCTTTCACTGCAAACATCCCCCAATTCTCACAGTTATTTGGGGTAGTTATTTTCTCGAAGAGTTTCTACTGCACAAGCCACGCTTGAACCCAAACCGTAAATCTTGCAGTCTGCACACTCAATCAGCCACAGTAGCACAAACGTTAGCAAAAATCATAGAATGGTGTAAGACAGGCATGCCATATACCATGTTTCCTGATCAGCTTATCCTACATTCAAACGTTGTACCGTGTTGTTCTTGTTAAATTGCCCCAAGGCCTTAAGGTAATTGTCACCCAAAAATGGCCATCTTCAGCTGGGATATCACCCGATTTTGCTCATTTCGGCAATCCATGCTGTAGCACGTTCCTTAACCTTCCCTCCCCTCTTTTTTCTTAAGGCACGTTGGTTGCAGGACTCCACTGACTTTTCCACATGGCGGGCTTTTTTGATAACCCCCCCGGTCATGGAATTGCCCCCCCCGCCCCTTTTTTGCGGGGACCCTCTGTCAGGCATTGTTTATAAGGAAATAAGTTGAGGGGGGGGGTCTGGGGGGGTGGTGCGACTCTGGGTCAAAAATCTGAACCCCCCTCTTTATAAATGCTCCCCTTCTTGGTGGCTGGGTGGGCGTGGAATGCCTTCGCTTTTTACTTATCTTTGATTGCGGTTTATTGTCTAGGGTGATTTCTGAAAAAAGCGCAAATCTGGTGCACAGCCGGCATATCAAAGCCTAGGCAACAATACCAGCTGGGTACGTGTCAATATGTTCCACATCTATGCCTAAAATTACAGAAAAATGAAGTATTCCGCATGAGCACGAGCACAGCGACAACAGCAACAACAGGTCATGGTGTAGTAGTCTATGCCCTTGGTTTGCACCCGTAAGGGGCGGGTACGCACCCTGGGACGAATACATTTTCTGTTGCCCTGTTGTCAGCCTTCTTTGTTCTGCCTCTTTGTGCGTAATGCCCCCGCAACGGAAGGAATGTGGTTGTGGGGCTTGGATATCAGATACACCGCAAGCACAACGGGAGCATGCCAAGAGAAGGGAGCACAAAGCATGGGACGACAGCCAGAAGTTAATGAAGCAACTTTCACCTGGGCGGAGGTGGGGTTGGGGAGGGTTTAATCCCCGGGAGAGCGCCCATTTTTTTGCCTTCAGAACCACCTGTTTACAAGGGGTTGGGGGTCTGGGTGGCTGGCTCAATTTCTTCTGGGTGGGTGGGACCAAAAGGGCCGGACCCCGCCCCCCTTTATAAACGATGCCAGCCCTTTGTGTCTATTCTCTTGCCCCGTTCTGTTGCACGCTTCCCTCACAAGCGATGATGATGCAACCATGCCGTAGTCTAGTATGCACAGATGTGATTGCGATCGACTCCACGTTACTTGCTTGCCCAATGTACTGTTATTACCTGTTGCTTTGCAGAATGCGGTATTCAAAGCCTGGAAACCTCTGGTCGAAGGCGTGGTGGCTACGAGGAATGAGATCATTGGGGCACTCGCAGACCTTGAGAGATAGGCGGGGGCTGAAGGTATGCAGCAATGCTTCCCAACCACGCTTGGAGAAAAAAACACGCTCCAGAGCGTTCGGGGCGTGGTGTGATATTAAATGACACCTTGAAAACCGTCTTCGATTGGCAGAACGCTCTGCGGAGCGTTGTGGACAAGTTTTGCTTTATAACTGGCATTGTTTTGCCATTTTGCATTTCAGTGATCACCTGCACAACTTTGAGACCATGCTTGGGGCTGCAACCGGACCAATATTTCAAGGTCATGTCATTTCTGAGGTCGGACAAGGTAAAAGTGAGTGGACTAGCAAGATTGTGCCCTGGGCCGAAGAAGGACAGAGCTTGGGAGATTATCTGGATGCATCAGGAGAACAATATCGTACATGAGACCAGAAGTATGCCTGTCTGCTGATTTATTCGTTCTCGTGGTATTATAGTAATAGTCCTGATTTTCTGTGACATTTTCCATGCAGAAAACGAATCCGAGATGTTGCGTATCCGAAAAATGCCGAGGAGTGCCACTGTGGTGAAGATGAACACAGGCCGCTGGCGCTGGTCGGAGTCTACCCCCTACCCGCCGTGGGATGCAGCGCAAAAATGCCTGAGAGGAGTGGAAGGCTGTCAGGACTGCCTTGTCGAAGCCTGTGCCAACAATTGACGTGGAGCTCACTAACGACCAGGGCTTTGTCCTCCGGAACACGGGAACTGAGGCCACGAATGAGGACGACAATGACACAGGGACAAAAATCCTTATTGCGGCAGTCACCTAGGGCCGTGGTGTGCTAGCTACCTTCGCAGCAAGACCTTATGCAGCGGTGTGTTCCATTCCTTGTCGATTGTGCAGTCAATAGTCGGTTTCATCGTCGCAACACTCTGCAGAGCGTTCTTCCTCCGGATTCGATTAAAATTGGTCCATCTGACTGTGTTTTTCTTGTAGATTCTTTGGGAACTGGGACCGGATGGTACAGAGGACATTCATCCCTTGATTGGCAAGTTGCTCATGAAAGACGCACCTATTTGCTTTGCTGGCAAGCCTGGGGACGTGAAACACATTGGTCACTCGCCGAAGGACCTGGACGCAACTCAGGGATGGCAGTGGACGCATGTTTGGATATACAATCCATCAACAAGCCACGGTGTGTATCGTTACTCCGAACAACTGGCACTGATAGGCACACCAAACACCTTGACCGTGAAGGTCCCAAACTACATCAATATTGGTTAGGGGTCGTGCGCATCTCAAATCACTATTGGTATTGCTGGATGGTTGCTGCAAGTGCTTGGTATCGTGCCGCACCCCATATCATCAGTTGCCTGCCCAGCTGTGTAATGGACTGGTTATGAATATCAACATGGGTCTGGGATACACTAGAGAGCTTTTTGGTTTGCAGCAATTCATCTCTGACAGCAGGGGGGCAATTCAAGAACTGGATGTCTTGTACATCATTGGCTGAGCTAGATGGATGAAGGATATTGTCAATGGGATGCCGGTTGGGGTGGAGAAAGTGAAATGCGAGGAGAGTGATGACGATGTGGATGAAATTGGCGAGGATGACGACGACTGCTTGGAGCCTCAGAAGAGAACCACACCAGCAAAAGGAAAAGACAAAGCCAGGAGCAAGATGCCAGGGATGACAGGGATGACCGCTGCAGTTCCAGCAGTGCTTCAAACCTCCAGGGAGCCTGGATTCGTTCCAGAACACGGTGAAGGGTGCAACAACCGCCAAACCAAAGCCCAAGGCGGCGAGTAAGAAGAAGTACTGGGTGCCGCAGGAGTCTGTTTCTGTTAGTTTGACTGTTTTGGCCCTCGTGTTCCAACAGGCAGTGGTTTGCGACATGGTATGCTTTTTTTTTTTTTTGAGTTTTCAATTGAAGAACGCTCTGCAGAGCTTTCTTGAGCGGATTTGCATTGTTTACAGTGCTATATTGGTGCATTTTTCTATGTTATTTCTCATCAACGCTGCACACATGTGTGAGGTTTGACTACGTGTTCTTCAATATGTATTCATTCACAAAGTTCAATATCTTTGTTACCGCACCCTGTTTGTTCACCAATACAATGCTGCTTGGGCATGCCTACCTGTATCAACGTACTATGCACTGTCCACTACTTGCCTGTGTTTGCTTGGTACCCTGCACTTTTCATTTCCGGGTGAATCATAGGTTGCTAAGCAACCACACACCACCAGCGTGTGGAATGGTGCCAAAGAGGCGCTCCACAATAGGTGATGGTTTCATTGATCATAAAACCGTCAATACAGAATGGTGGTTTGTAAACACCACACACGTTGTTTGTGGGGGTTGCATAACCCCCCCCCCCCTGGAATCGGTGTTTTTTTCTTCCCTTTTCCAGCAGGAGAGCAGAAGGTCGTATAGTTAGGCCGAAGGAGTGCATCAGGCTATACGTCCCTATGAATCACTGCGGCACATCAACACAAACGCAGCTTCAGGGCATGGCCGTTTTTCATGCACCATCTAGCTCAGCAACACACAGGTATTGATCATTAATGGTTCGCCGTCCACAGGTTATATAACAAATGCAGCTGCCACTGGCACCGCTGATTGAAATATTGTACCTGCTTGTTGTACATCGAATAGTGGAGCACCCCAACCAAGAAGGGGACACATGCATATGTGAGAGAACCTATGGACTAATGGCTGAAAGTGTCTATGGCGGGGACATTCAGTCGATCAGCACCGACCATTGATCCCCTGGAATCGGTGTTGGCAGAGCTAACTAAACAAGGCTTTGAACTCATGTGTGCAGACAACTCCGCCAAAGAGGAGGACGCCACAAGTGTCTTTGCAGGCAAAGAGTACAATACAACGGATATTTTCTTTGCGGCATATCTCCCATTTGCCAACAGCCAAACCAAGAGCTCAAAGTAGCCGTGCGAGCCTTGCAATTATCCCGAGCTACCAAAATAGCCTTAAAATAGCCATATGCACCGACTTCTAGTACAACACGTGCAGCCCAGAAATGGAATATCCGAGATTGGATTGGCTCCTCGGGACTGGTGGCAAGTTTCAACCTTTGATGAGCTTTTGATCAAACTAGATGAGCTAGAAAGAGAAATAGAGAGAGAGAGAGAGAGAGAGAGAGACAATGAACTCTCATGAAAGTAGTGTTGATCTAGGTTCTTCAACCGTGATCGTGGTAGCTACAGCTACGTAGATGTGACAATTTACACCCAAGTCTTGCCCCTTGTGGTATCCTCCTTGGGGACACACCTCACCCGTGTGAAACTACAGGTCCCTAGATGGAGATTGTACATGGTTCTGGACCCATTGCCCATGTACTCTCTGCACTGCAGGTCGTCTGAGGGACTGCTGCACACCCCTAGCGCCGGAACACAAGAAAAAAGATAAGCTAGAGAGAGAAATCCATTGCGTAAAAGTCCCATGCCGCATTATAGTAGCAAGTAATACTGAAGCAGACTACTCCATGGCCAAGCTGGGCAGCACATCACACCCCATCTTTCCACAACCACTGCAAACCACTAAAATACTCTTGTTGGAATTACCAGACACCACCCATGAAGCATATCAAATCAGTATTGCTTTCACCAGAGCCTATGCTTTCCAAATTATTTGAGTTCTGACCAATGTCCATGGTGCAACTACATGGTGAACTTTTGCTAGCACCGCACCAAACCAAACCCAAGGTTATTACCCATTTTTAATGCCACAATCTTCTGGGCTTACACTTCAACGACTCTAGCTACCACCTATGCATTCACCATGCTTCAAAACAGACTCAGATCCTCACTTGGTGACTCAGTAGGATCACCGCACAAACTCATGTAACCCCAACTGTAGTGACCATCCGTGATGCCGGCCGCAAACAAGGCCATGACTCCAACCTCACATGTCGCAAATCCCCTCGGCATGAGAATTTTTTTTGGGAGTGTTGGTTGTAAATCGCAAGGTGCAATTCTAAGTGAGGGCCGGAAACTTGCATGGGCCACTTTCTGAGTGTATTTTTTTTCGACCAGAAAACAATGCCCAGCTTTCTAAGCAACACCCTCCGCCGCATCCGGTCGTTCAACAAATCACAGGACGGACCTGGATCCCCATCTTTCAGCCTCTCGAGCCTCCGAAATTCGTCATCTAGCAGCAGTCCCATGGGCAGTCCCCGGTCAGGCAGTGCGAGCCCCGTCTCCAGCAGCGACAGCCAGCTAAACCTGCGCAGTGCCAGCCCTGCTCAAGGCAACGTTAGGGCTAGCGGCAGCTTCATCCATGGCAGCTCCAGTCCCGCCCGTGCACACAGTAGCCGCTCCGCTTCCGCATCCCCACGAAGTCGCCGCTCAACAGCCCCAGGGGGCGGTGAGTTCCCATTTGAAGTGTCACAGTACCTGAAGTTTGGAGCATTGCACATGGTGCGTCGCTTGCACACGACCCCTTGCTATGTCGGGCTTCGTGATCAGTTTGCGGGGCGCTTCGATATGACTACCGGCGCACTGGTGCGGGTGTACAATTTAGCTGGGGCGAGTGTTGCTGGGCCCGAGCCACACTCCATCGAGTTCGTCATCACCGGCCCGAACATTGCCCCCCCGTGGCGGCTGAGTGCCAGCAGCCACAACACAGCTATTGAATGGGCGCAGGCTTTCCGCACTGCCATTGCAGGCGCCCACACCTTCGCGCTTGAGCTGAGCGCAAAAGAAGTGGCGGAGAGCCGGTGCTTCGAGTATCAGCGCCTGATCGAAGATGTTATCGCCTCAGCGCCTGTGGCCGCACCTGGAGGCACACCCTTGCGGGGAAAGCGGGGCCGCTGGAAGCCGGCATGCCCAGGCTGCGAGAAGAGCTATAATGAAAAGTGTCGTGCGCCGCTGGTTTTGCACTGCCAGCACTCAGCGTGCCTGCGGTGCCTTCAGGCAATGTGGAGCTCAGGAAGCGGGGTGCACTGTCCCCAGTGCAAAGAGCTCACCAAAGCGGACTCACTCCCAAAGAACTACGCACTCTTAGACCTGCGCCTGAAGGTCAGGGACTCTGAATTCCTCCGCACGGACCCCGCAAACCTTCTTGATGTAGCAGGTGGGGCCTGCCCTGTGTGCCTCGAGACCTTCACACAGGAAATACCGCTGCTGCTTTTTTGCGGGCACACCGTGTGCGCCAAGTGCGTGCTGCAGATGGCAGAATGCAGCTCGCGAGGCACCATAGCATGTCCAACGTGCCGCCAGACCACGCAATTGGGCGCGACGCTTCAGCTCAATGTCAGTCTGCAGGATGCCGTATGTGCTCTTGTGGACGTGCACCGAAGGCGCGTCACCGCCGTTCAGCATTGGCGCCGGCTGCGCTGGATCATCCACATTGTCTGCATTCTCAAGGCAGCAATCCAGCGACCAGAGGTGCCCCGTGTGCCCTGCAACCGGGCCATGGAGCCTCTGAATGCACTGCAGCCTCGCCGATCCAGTTCCTGCCCGCCACGTGTGTCTGAGTCTTCTGCGAAATCTATGGAGGGCTGAGTGCGAGCCCTGGGACTTGTTGGTTTTCCAGGATTCATGGAACTGCCTGCACTTGATTTTTTGCCAACGCCTGATGCCCTATGACCCTCTCAGTCCTGCTTCTCTTCTGGTCCGTGCAGGTAGGCGAGCCACAGGTCAATGCTCACGTCAATGTGTCTGTTTGCACATCATTCCTCTCAGACACTTTTTTGCAGCCCTGGGAAGGGGGAAGGCTCCATCCCTTAGACTCAGCTGGGATACTGTGTGGGTCCTGATTTGGCATGATCTGGCTTTGGTGGTAATTGGTAGCCACATTGCCAAACCAATTTGTGGTTGCATTTTCTCATTTTGGTCGCGGGCCACACTCATTCTGTAGTGATCGACTGCACCCGAGCCCCCATGCACACATGCATTGCACATACCTCACATGTCTGCATCTGTGCCCCGTTGTGAAGGTGTGAGGGTCCTTGAGAATCAATGTCTGCCCCCCCTAAGGGTTGCCAGCTGCCGGCACAATCCGCAGTGAACGCCTGAATTGCGCTTCATACTGCGCGGAACCGGCATTTGACCATCTGCCCCAATCGCTTTGTTCTGTGCCCATGCCCCATGGGCCTGCGCAGAGCCATGTCCCTTCGGCCGTTTATCTCATTGCCCCTTCACTTTGCGTCCTCTTTGGCACGGTCCCTCACCAGGCGCAGTCCAGACCTTAGCCTGGACTGGCATCCGCCACATCCCGGGCCATATGCACATGCCATCGGCAGCACGTTGTGACCGCTTGGCAAGTCGACCAAGCCCACTTCCACAACCACAATCCCACATCAGAGAGCCCCACAGCACACAGTACATCAGCCGGAGTACCTGGACTGGTGAAAGA
Organism: Eutreptiella sp. 'Long Island Sound 2002'; assembly: GCA_964036045.1. Taxonomy (NCBI): domain Eukaryota; phylum Euglenozoa; class Euglenophyceae; order Eutreptiales; family Eutreptiaceae; genus Eutreptiella; species Eutreptiella sp. 'Long Island Sound 2002'. The sequence goes on along the minus strand of OZ038394.1, from coordinate 42,206,174 downwards.
AAGGATTGCTAGCACCAACTGCAACTTGCCGTCACGGGCCATCACAAAGCCAGGTCGTTGTTTCGCCGACCGCTTGATGAAGCACCTGTGGAGTATCACGAAGGGTGAAACTAAGGATTGCTGGCACCAACTGCTACCTGCCGCTGGTTGAGCTCTACACGCTGTGTGTGGGTGCTGTGTGTCTGTGCGTGCTGTGTGTGGGTGCACACTGGGTGCTGAGGTGCCTATCCCATGAAGCTCATGGCCTATGTGCAACCCATGTTTTTGTTCACGCCCCTCGAAGTGATGCAAATGGGGGGCGGAAGGGGGGTGCAGCAGACATCTCCTGCTGATACCTCCACATCATTTACTGACGCTTGCCTCCGTGAGGCACCGGCAGAGCAACTCAGGGGTAGGAGAGGTACTGTGTATGCCAAACCTCTTGACGCTTTTTGTCCTCCAAGTCCAGAACTGTATCCCCCCCCCCTCTTTGGGAATGACCGCCTTGCACAACGACCAGCTCCCTGGTCAAACGGCACTGTTTCGCCTTCGAATGCTGTCCAGCGGCTGTCCTGTGGTCAAACGGTGAAACAGTGCTGGCCGTTGCGCAAGGGGGAGGGGGGGCGACCACCAGTGCATTATTTGTGTGGATCCCCTGGCACCCCTGTGTGTCTCTGTGTGTCTTGGTCTGTTGGGTGTTTGCCCCACATTTTCTCCTTGTGCTGCTCTCCCTGTGCTGCGTGTTCGGTCATGCAGTCAGGGAGACACATCGATGCCGAACCAGGCCACCATGCGCAGCCGGACTGCGCCAAAGACACCTTGGCAGGCAAGACTGTGCGTGGTTTGCAGTATCCCAACCAAAGAACGAGTGTAAGTCGCGTGCCGAGCCGCCGTACTTTCAACGCTACAATAGGAGGGCAAGGGGTGAGGGGAGATTGTGCACGCAAAGGCCTTGTTTTCACATGCGGAGAGATGCATATCTCATCAAAAGCAGGCCTCTGTTGGAGCGTTGCACCACGGCAGCCGTCCCACGGAACCAGCAGAGTATCACACACCTGGTGTGTGTGCCTGGTGTGTGTCTCGTCTTGTTTTGTGGACCCTGCGCCAAGGCGTATGCCAAGGTGTGGACAGTGGCCCCAGCCCAGTCAGTCAGCCAACTGCCCGCAAAATCTGCGGTGCACCCGCACTCAGCCGCCATTGAGGGAGGCTCTGGCCTTGTCACATGTGCCTTTTTGTACTAGAACGTGCCCCTCCACTGCCGTCTCAGTGTACAGAAATGGACGGTCCAGGACGACCCACTTGCATCCTGTCTTCTTATGTCTAGCCCCCCTCAGTGTTGCGGGGCCACGGGGCCTGCTGCGGCGGCCCACCCCCTGGTTTGTCTGCCGCTATGTGCTCCGCCTTGTGGGCACCTGCCGAGAGGCAGAAGTGGTGCAGGTATTGAACCACGGCACAGATGGTGGTGACGGTTGAGGCCTGCTTTGGGCATGAGATGTGCCTGAGCCCGTGTTTGTAAGGGGCTGACCAAACTGTCACCACTTATTCGAATGCTGTATATCCCCATCCTGAAGTGCCTGTTAGCGATCCCCTGCCTTGTCTGCTCCCACCTCCGTGCCATGCCCCTGCTGTATTACCTCAAGGTGCTCTTGAAAGGGCATTTTTTTCCCGCTTTGAACACACTCCAGGTTCGACAGTCAGCCTCCGCCCCCGGTTCTGGTATTGTATTGTCCGGTTGTATCAGCCAGATGCTTGGATGATCTAGCCACCCAATCCATGTTGTAGAAGTACCCCCCCCCCCCCTTGTATAAGCTACGCCCTTGTATAAGCTACGCAGCAGCAACAGCTGAGGCCAGCGGGGGGTGGAGAGGCCTGGTGGTTGGAGCGGCCGGTGCACAGCACATCGGACAATAGCATATCGGAAACACGCTTGTCTCCCACGTCATCGGTCGTGGGTTCGAATTCCGGCGGGCAGGCCGCTGGGGGTTCATCGTAGTGGACGACATGGGGGGGGTTTGCATTTTTGGAGGTACAAGCCAGCTCAACCCAGTTCCTGCTGAGGGTAGGGAGGGAGACCTGGCCTATCCTGACGAACTGTGGCGGCGCCTCTGGCGCCGTGTCTGAGGAGGAGCTGTGGCGCCTCGCTGGACAGATGGGACAATGTGTGTCGCGGCTCCGCCGCGTGATACTTGATGAGGGCATACGTCTGTCGGTGGGGACGTAATGCTGGACTTTCCACCGCTCTGCAGATAAGCTACGCCCTTGTCCAAGCTACAGTAGGCGCAGGGACCGTATTAATTTGGTACCTAATTTTAATTCAGTACCAAATGTAGTGCAGCCACATAAGACATGGGTTTGACGAATTTGCCAGTCACATAGAGTCATGGACACATTTGTTGCGAGTGTTTGCCCACTTGAACCCACCCCATTTCTGAGCCCTCTTCTTCAAGTGATGATTCTAGTGATTCCGATGATGCTCCCACTAAGTTTGATTTGGGCTAAGGCTGCCCGAGGTGTGTGGGAATGGCCCATGTCTTTCATGGGAAGTTGTATTTTACAAGAGACCACATGCAAGGCAATTTCATTCTCAAGAACTCGAAGTTGCCTGAGCCCAAAATATCCCCTAAAAGGCATCTTCAAGTGGTGAGCATGTGCAGTTGTTCCGCATGGTGTATGATCGCAAGAACAGTTTCCAAGCCGAACATTTGTAGGCTTCTCATGCTTCATTGCTTGTGACAACATGGGTCTGAACCTGAATTTCCATGTTTCAAACACTTTCTTGTGTTTGAATGCATTTGGGAATATGGGTGGAGGTTGAGGTGCACTCATACTATGTGCTCATTTACGTGTGTGTCGGTAGTTGCATGTGTCGCGCGCAAGCTACGCCTGTGTCCAAGCTACAGTAGGCATAGGGACCGTATTAATTTGGGACTTTGGCGTAGCTTATACAAGGGGGGGGGGGGTAACTTGCTTGTCCACAGATGGGTGTCCATTGACCGGCGCTTTTTGCACAATGGCTTTTGCGGTTGTCAAATGTCCGGCGGCTGCTCTTTGTTGTGCCTTGCCAATATACTGGCTGCGTATGACACCGACACCAGCACCGCCGTCCCCACCTCCAGCACCACCTCCAACACAACAGCAACAGCAATAGTAGTAGAAGCAATGACAAGCGACTCTGTCCTTGTTGGCCCTACGCAACCACATGGCTTGCAAAATGGCTCGTAACTGTTCCTTTGGGGCTGAGCTGGGCCAGACCAAACTCTAGCTTGCGGGCCACTATACAATGACATCACACTTAGGCGGCTCAAGTTGCATGGTATAAAACGACAGAAAGTGCCCAAAATACACGGCCTCAAAAAACATCAAAAGAACCATTCCTTGGCTTGCAAAAAATCAAGCCGTTTTTGAAACACCAAAAGAACTCTTATGTAAGGAATTTTGGCCTTTTCTTGGTCCTGATGGGTCCATAAAATGCTTTTTTGGGGGCAATGGACTGTTCCTTGCGCGAGGCCTCGCGCAAGGAGCAGTCCATTGCCCCTCCAAAGTCAGGTAATGATGGTAGAATTGAGGAATCAAGCAGGCGCCTACACTGGAGTGACATTACAGGCACCCTTGACTTGATCACATTGCACAATATGTTTACGCGGGCGGACATTCAGCGCTCTAAACAAGCCTTGCAAATCTAATTGATGACTCAAGAAATCATTTCCAATGTTGTTGCATTCCTAACAAAAGGAGCACATACGTTGGAGGTGTTGCACAGGGTGCATCCTTCAGCATTGCTCATGATGCACACCTGCCACAAGTTATGGAGAGTGTCAACCAAAAAAAGGAGTATCACTGGTAACACATGAAGCATGTCCACTCAACAGATGACGCTGAGCTGGACAGGGACCCCCCTTGTAGCTTTGGCTGAAGAAAAAATGATCCTTCCGTTGTTGACTATAGACCAAAGTAAAATGTGCAAAGAAAATATGAATTTGCCATGCGTGGCACTTTTTTGAGCGTTTGTTTGGGCCAAAAAAACTGATTTTTTGGAGAGTAAAATGCAATGTAGTGCAAACGACACCAATTATCAAGATGATGTTCGATACCTGGAGAAAGAAGGTGCCCTGGGGGAAGCAGTCTGCCAAGCGCAGGGGCTGACCAAGCCCAAAAAGAGATTTTCCGCCTCCGGGGGGGGCAAGCTTCTGGTAAATTTCAATGACTCAACGACAATTTAGGTACTCGTTGCTTCAGTGAAGGTTGTGCACAAGCGCCATCAGACGAGAACCCATCACAATGGTACAAAGAATATATTTTCTGGGCCTTTTTTTGCGCGAGGCCTCGCGCAATGAGGACTGCAATGCAGTCCCAGAACTTGAAAGTCACAACCTATACCTCTTTTTTCAGGCAGTGCAAATCAAAAATCAAACCGTGGGGTGGGTAGTAAGACCACTCGACCCTGAAGCCGTCTTTCCAAAGGAAAATGAATCGGGTGAGGTTTTTGGTTTAGTAAGTTATGCGCGAGGCCTCGCGCATGGGGCAGCCCTTGAACCACATGTTGCATATGTTTTGCGTTGATATTTAATCCGCCATGCTTCTGTTTTAATGATCCTTGGTCTTGATTGCGCGAGGCCTCGTGCATTCGATCATTCGATCAATAAATCATTTTTTCAGGTATGCGATGAACATGCAGAACAGAAAATGATGTTGCAATCATTTTTTCTGCAGGCCATGTTCATCCAAAAAACAAGGGGAACGCAAAATGTATCTTTTGGCCAATTTCCGCTAAAAGCACATCATTTTCCACTGAAATCATAAGATTTATTTATTTTTTTATAGTTTTTTTTTGTTTTCGGCTGTCCGAAAAAAGGCACAAAATGGCACAAATGGTAAGAAAGATACTTTCTTTGGACTAATATTCTGTTTTCAAAAAACAGAGCCTGTGAAAAACTATTTTTTTGCATGGTCCAAATTGGGTGCATTTGGTGTGATTTTGACCATGCAACTTGAGCCGCCTAAGTCACACACGAAAAGGGTGTGTGTCGGGCGTCTGGTTCCTTGTTGTTTTGTAGCTTCTTGGAGTATCTCTTTTTGGTGCGATGTCCACAATAACCCTGAAAGATACTGCAGCACAGCACCCAGCAACTGCCTCATTTGTGCAGCGCGCTCCCCACAAGGTGCATGAGGATGTGGCATTTTTGACAGCTACAGCCAGGACACTGCCCCCGACGTCCCCCACAAGACCGGCAGTCACCAATCAACCAAGGAACACAAATCCCTGCCCTCCAACAGGACAATGCCCACCCGCCGCCCAATCTGGCAATCGGCACCGGAACGTCATATCCCCGGGCCAATACAGAAGATCCCGTGATGGTGCCCTCATTGAGCAATGGTGACCCCATTTTGGGCGGGCAACAACCACCCTCCATAATGGCGGAGGCATCCATGACTCCGGGCCTCACAAAAACAGACGACTCAGAATGGGGATGGTTGCCGAAAGAGCTGGTCTATCACAAAAACAGACGACTCAGAATGGGGATGGTTGCCGAAAGAGCTGGTGTATCGACCCGTGGCACTTCCGCCCTCTGGAGCCGTCCGGACCTCAGCATGGTGCCCATCGCTACAGCCTTTGCGGACGACCCCGAGGGAGCAAGGAACGGGTCCTCCCTCAGCGGCCCTAGAAGAGACCTTCTTCTTCCTGATTACCTGCCACACGATCTCGAATACTGCCCTCTCTGCTATGATGACGCAGTTCTATACCCATTGCCGTGCCAACCACAGCACCGACTATGCACGATATGTGCCTACGACCCTAGCGACCCGCGGCTCAAGGGATGCCCATGGCGATGTGCGCCAGCGGTGCATACAGGGCGGCACTCAGTACTGCCCCCCGGTTCCATGGATGGGCTGGTTGCGGTGGGTGACAACAAGGACTTCGCCTCAGAGTATTGCACGGAGAATTTTGGTCTTGAACACGTACCCGCGGGGGATTCCTCAGCCTCCCCTTCCCGCTCGGGGGATCACGCTATCCCTATGCGGATGTTGTTGATGTTGTGGACTCAGAATGGACACACCTCCAGTTACGAATAGAACAACATCTCCCTTTGGTTTTGGGAACCCCCCTACAAGAGCATGCCAACTCCCATGTGCATGAGTGCACACGCCATCTGTGCCATTCTCTTCTGCTTGTGGAGCGATTGTTTCAAGAAAGCACACTCGAGATGGCCGTGCGGGAACAAAACCGGCGGCAGAATCCCAACTGCCGGGGCGAGCACCCAAGATCCCAAGTGATCCCTGCCATTCCAAGTACACCAGCTTCGCCTTGCCGCAGCGACATGTCAGAGGACGACGAAACACTATCATGGCCGATATTTGAAATATTAGGGCTTCTCCACAATCCTACTCGTATGCGACGGTATGTTGATCGCCGCACTAAAGAATGCCATTTGCGACCGTCTAAATATTCCTCCGCACGCTCGGTCTTTGACAACAAACTCCACTACCTGGTTCTTGATGGATCATATGACCATCCAGCAGTGCGGGATCACTAGGGATGCCACCGTACATGTGCTCATCCGGGGTAGGGGAGGTATGATCGACTCGTTTCGGGGTGCCCTATCCACACCCTACCACACCCCCAACAAGGGTTCTGGTTTTTTGAGAGACCTCGGCACTCCGTCCAGCGGTGTGGGACGACCGCCCCCTCTGCCATCACTCCCAGCGAAGTAGGACAACACGGCCCCGGGGAAGACTACTCAGGATTCAACGCGCCACACGGTGGACAGCCACCTGCAATCCGCAGTAAAACAAGGGTTAACATCCCTTTACAACTGCTGTGAAGTCAGTGGCCCACCGGGTATTGAAGTTGAGGACAAATGGTACGTAACGGAAAAGCAATATGTCCGCGGCCAGCCATGCTCCGCGCAATGTGCGTGATCCAACCGTGGGAGGTGGAAATGGGGGATGGATACACCATACCCAGCCACGGCGCACTGCTCCCTCCGATTCCGTATGCCATACGGCTCCTACTGCCTGGCCCAACAGCTTTCTGGCCAGTGCCCACGTCCAATGACCCCGACCCGGAACACGCCAATGGGGGCGCCTTAAGCGCAGTGCGCGGGGAGTGTGCGCACAGTGCAACTATTTGGGAGTCTGGCTGTAGTAGAAACCCATATTTTGTGGTACTTTGGGCATCATTGTTGTTTGCTACTAGGTTTTGATGCATTGGGGATATGGCATTTTTAGATGTTCTCCCTATTTCACCCATTTCTACCTTTTTGCACACGGTTTTTACCCATTTCCACCCATTTCTACTCTTTTTGCTCCGTTGATTGATATGGTGATACACTTTCAAGGTGCCTGCTACAGGACATCATACTTCCCTCCTCATTTCTGAGGCCCATTTTCTCCATGGATCTCCGTATTGGGATAGGGTGTTCTACACCCGCTCCGATGGCCTGCGACCTCCTGCCACGGTGGTTGGGACGGCTGAAGACGGACTCCTCCACTTGGAATGCTACCAAGATGGGTTGAGAGTGGTGAATCGGCAACGCAAGCTGGATTCCAGCTCCTTTGCCATCCTAAGTTCAGATTCGCCACCTCACTGCCCTCCATCTCCGCCGCCCAATACACAGTCAAGTTCCCCCCCAAAGGCCCCTAGTCTTTCACCACAGCCACAAGAACCGGGAAGATCCCCCTCAATGTCCCCTCCAGTCCAGTTTGGGTCGCCTAATTCACTAGTTGTGCCTCGTCTCAACTTTTGTTTGCGTCTCCAATGTTTAGGCAGTTTTCCTGTCTTTGTTTTTGTTACCCCATGGACGGGGTTGAGCAGCCTAATCAGAACGAACAAGAGTCAGCCGAGGAGCGGATGGCGGCACAAGCCAAAGAAATTCAAGATCTCAGAGAGCAACTCGCCCGAGTGGCAGTGAAGGAGGGGCCCCGCCTGCCCCCACTGAGCGTGCCAGAAGTAACCCGAGCCCTCGAGAAGCCCCAGTTGGCACAGTGGATGAGACTCATGCTGTCCAACATCAAGGCGTACGTACGCCTTAGAGCTGGTGAGGTGGGGGAGATCCCCCGACCGAGTGAGTTTGGCGGCCAGGCGACGGAGGCCGCAGTCGACCCAGGAGAGCAGCTGGCGTGGAGGGTCTGGGACTGCGTGTCCCAGTCCCAGGCGGCGTATGCCCGCAGGTATGCAGGGACGCACGGGAAATCCAGCTCCGAGTCCAACCAGTACACCACGCTGGAGGAGGCATGGAAGGAGCAAGGGTCGGCGTTCACGTGGCGGAGCGTGAAATTCAGGGAGGTGGGAGGAGTACTGCAATGGCAGACGAGGCAGGGCGAGTGGATCCCTGTGGACTCGCCGCCGAGCGGAGGGTGCCAGAGGTGCGCGCAGTGGGGCTCCCCCGACGAACGCCACTGGCACTTTAGATGCCCACACTGGTCCTGACAGGACCGGCTGGAGCCCGGACCGGCCGCCCCGGGCTCCGGCATTGCGGACACGGCGGCAGAGCTGCGGGCGCTCGCCCGCCGGTGGGAGACAGCAGCCCGGTCAGACGACCCCTGCTCACCGGAGGAAAGCGCCATGCAGTCCTGGAGACCGAGAACCCGCTCGCAGTACGCGTCCCGACTCTGGGCCTTGGCAGCTTACGCGGGCCGCACGGGCCCGCCTAATACAGCCGCGGCACTGGCAGGCCTCCTGGCAGAGCGGGCCCAAGCCGGCGCTACAGCGTCGGCCCTGCGGGGTATTACCTCCGCGGTCCGGGCTGTGGAGGACCTCCAGTGGCTGCCCCCAACAGTCACCACCCTGCACAAAAGGATTGCGGCGGGAGCCGCATCCTCGGGCTCTCAGCCCTATCTGTCCCCAGCAGGCTTGGTCCAGCTGGTCGAAAAGGCCAGAGGCTCCAGACACGGAGCGGTGTTCAGCGCATTGGCCATCATCAGCTGGGTATGCTACCTGCGGGTGGGCGAAGCAGCTGGCATCAGGGTTACTGACCTGGCTATGCCAGGCTTTGTCCAGTTTTGGAACTCCAAGACAGGGGAGGAGGGGTATACCACCCGCCCCCTGTACAGGTATGCGGACGGCGTCCGGGCGTGGCTTCATGGCCACATGGTTTTGCTGGGCCGATCCTCAGACATGCTCGTCTGGCAGTGAGGGGAAGCGGGGTTGGAGGCAGGCATGGCCGAAACCCTGGCGAGCACCGCCCACTCCCGAGCCAGGTGGTACGCCCTGCGCAGGGGAGGCGCCGCAGCGACTTGGGCCCGTAAACCAGACCTCGCCTACTACAAATGGTGGGGCAGATGGCAGAGCACGGCCGTGGCGATGCAATACGGCACCAAATGGTCAGACCCGGGAGTCGTTGCCCCTACGGTGCTGCCCGCATGGTCCCGTGACCAGGGGCCTTTGCCGACTCCGGAACGCGTGGGCGTCCTGGCCCTGTGGGGATCCCCGATGTTCCCCAGTATCGCGAGCGCCCTCAACACCCCGACCAAGCGCAAGCCGAGACTTCCGCGAGGTCAGGAGCTGGAATCCACTGCGAGCGGCACGCTTGGGGGAGGAGGCGACGGAGACCAAACCGCGACCGAGCTGGAGCAATCCCTAGGGGACGGCTCTGCTGAGATGGGCCCGGGGCCTGACACAGCTCCTACCCTCCCTCCACTTCCTCCTTTGGCCTCTGCCATTGAGCGCGGCGCCGTGTCTCGGGAAGATGCGGGTCAGCTGTGCACGGTGGCGGGGCCTTTGGTTGCCGTGGGGGGGGGGGCGTGCGGGCCGGGGACGGCAGCCGGGCCCATCAATGTCGATTCCGACGTGGACACCGACGACAACAGCGAGGATTCCGGAAGCGAGCCCTCTGGCGAATTCGCAGTCGGCACCGCCAGGGGCTCCCCCGGGCGTCGACAGGCCGGAGTTGCCAGGTTCGTTGGGCGGGAGCGTAAGCCGTGGTCCTCCAGGGCGGCCGTTGGCCCTGTCAGAGGAGGACCCGCAGCGGGCTCGAAAGCTGGAGTGGTGGGCCGTGTCCACCGCACATACACGGGGCCGCGTCGCGCTAAGGTGGTCCTGGGTGGTACGCAGGCCGTGCGATCCCGAGCCCCCGCACGCCGTCAAGCTGGGAGACCTCGTTTGGCCCAGCAGATCGGAACGCCGCAGCCCAAGCGCGTCAAGCTCGGGCAGGGCGGGCATGTCCGGACGCCGGAGGCGCAAGGCCCGGTTGAGGGTGCCTTCGTGGCTGCAGCTGAGCGTCTCAAGGCCAAGGCTTGGGGGCGGGCGGGCCCAGTGGCGTCGCCCCCCCCCCCCTCTGTAAGGGTCCCGACAGGGGTGGGAGGGTGCAGGAACAGCCCCCCCTCTTCCTGGAGTTCATGCAGGCACTCACCCCCCATTTTCACTGGATAGCCGAGCGGGAACGTTGTGGCTTGTGGATGGTTGCGAAGAGGGTGGATTTGTGGTTGAATAGAGTATTCGATACAGCCGAGGATTTCCGCTTGCAAGGGGCTTTACCCGCTCTCCTGGGCGCCTTGCGCAAGCTCCACCCGGACGCCTGGGAGGCATGCCTCCATATCAACACCTCCCCCATTCCGCGGTTCATTGGGGGGGTCGAGGATGCCATTTTGGACCGGGGATTGGGGCCGATAGGCTCCCACCAGCTCCCTGACGATCTGTGGGACGCTGTCGTACCGCCCTTCTACCGCGGAGGGCTCCAGGATTTTGACGTCGAGCGGGAGTGGCAGGACGGGGATAGGGTGGTCCGAGGGGCAACCAGATGGGTGTCGCAGCAGGTCCAGAGGGTAGTGCAGGCGTTGAGGGGGGCGGGGGTCTACGAGGAGACGGCTGACCCCCCCCCCCCCCCACGTGTTACCCCTTCGTCATCCCCAAATCCTCCGAGAAGGTATCCTTGATCTTGAGTTGCGTCAAGATCAACAAGAGTGACGGGGGCAAGCCCCCCACTTTTAGATTGGATTCCTGGGAGGATTTGGCTAGGTCCTTGTCGGCATTCCCGCCTGATGTGGACCTCTACGGCCTCCACATTGACCTCAAAAATGCGTTCTGGAGCTTTTGCTAGCCCCAAGGTGCGCGCCAGGTTTTTCGCTTCCGGCCCGCCCCCGGGGCTCCGCCTGTGGCGCTGTCGCGCCTACCATTTGGCTGGAAATACAGCCCCTATCTGTGCCAAACGAGTTTGGCTCGCATTCTCCAGGGGGTGCTGCCCCCCGAGATACTCCTTGTGCACTACCTCGATGACTTTTTGCTCGTCTTCACTGATAGGGAGGTGCTCAGGGAGGCGGGGCGAGTGGCAGTGCGTGCCCTGATCGAGGCTGGGTTCCTCATAAGTCCTAAGAGTGTCCTGGACCCGGTGCCTGTGGCGTCATTCCTGGGGAAGGAGCTCGACTTACAGGCTAGGCAGATCAGGAGCCATGAACAAGCACTGCTCCAGTTGTGGGCGGGATGGCTGAGGCTGGCGGTTGGCGCAGGCAACGACCGGCACCTCCAAAGCTTCCTGGGTTTGCTGAATTGGCATGTGCGTCCCAGGGGATTGGGTTGCCCTTTCGCGGCGGGCGCCTACTGCTGGTTGCGCTGGGGTAGGACGGTGGGGGGGGTCAAACAGCCGGCCCAGGACTTCCCCCTGAAAATGCTGGGCAGCCTCGCAACATTGGTGGCGGTGGCGGCCGAGCCCTGGCAGGCACCGGGCGGGGAGGCCTGGCGGCAATTGAGGGCCCTCCAGTTTGGGACTGAGGATAGGCTTTCGCGATCCTCTGTGTGGTGCGGGGGCGTCGTCGTCTGTGTCGATGGAGCGCGCGATGCGGGGTGCTGGAGGGTGGGGGCGCTCGTGCCGGGAGTGGGTGTGCGTACGCATGTGACACCTCCAGCCCGCTTCGCCAGCCAGCAAACCACGGAACTGAGGGGAGTGGCGTGGGCTGTCAGGTTTGCAGTCAGGACAGGACACCGATTTTTTACGGTCTGTAGCGACAGTGAGGCGGCCATTGCTCAGGTCCTCAGACTGCGCGCGACTAGCCACCTGACCCACCACCAAACGGTCCTTCGGTCGTTGGCTAGGGTCCTGTGGGTATCAGGGATCGTGCTCCGCCTCGTGTGGGTGCCCTCGGCGCTTCAGCCGGGAGACCCTATGTCCAGGGTGACGTCGGTGTTCGGAGGCTCACAGGCCAGAGCGGAAGTCGAGGCTTGGTGCACGTGGGATGCATTGCTGGAAAATCTGGGCGAGGCTCGGGTGAGGGGGGTGGTGTGTCTCCGGGGATGCTAGCCCCCCCCCCCCCCCCAGCAGACCAGCGGCGGCAGTGTATGCGCCCTCCATGTAGCAACCTTTTTTGCTATCCGCACCTATGACCAAGCACCGGGGCTCGCGTGGGGCCCACAAGCGACGGGGTTCCCGTGGAGCCTGCCGAAAGGGTCGCCATGGCGGACAGCGGCGCCAGCGTTCCGCAGACGCACAGCAGCGCCGGGCGGCGAAGTGGAGCAGCGTGCTCCGCGCCCGCCTTCGCGGCAGGTTGGCGCGCCTGCCCATCCGCCGGGTGCTGCTCCGCAACGGGGTGCGCCTGTGCCCCCAGTGCCCCCTCCCTGACGACAGGGAGGGGTTTTTGGAACGGGCGGTCCGGGACGTGGCCGCACGCGTGGGAGGCACGCCGCACCGCCGCGCGACCCCCGACGGCCGCAGTGTCAAACCCCCAGGGCGGCATGCCTGCTGCCAGGTCTGGGAGGTAAGGCTGCCGGAGGGGGTCGCAGTGGTCTCCCTAACGGACTGGAACCGGGGACGCAGGGTTGCTGTACCCTATATATGGATCCAAGCCCGGTATGGGCTGGTGTTGCAATTTGCCCGCCTCTTCAACCCGTGAGGTCTGACGACTGTCGTCGTCGTCTGTGCCTGCCCACTGCGGTGGGTGTCCCTGACGGCTTGGCCGCTGGGTGCTGATTTGGTTTTGTATTTTTGGGCCGCGTCGGTCCGCGTTCCGCTGGAGCTGACGGCCGGGTGCTGGGACTGGCCGCCTTTTACCGTCAGTGAGACTCTGCGACAGTCGTGTTCGCCTGTATCTGCCCTCTGCAGAGGTTGCCTCCGACGGCATGGCCGCTGGGTGCGCCTGTTTTGTTGTCTCTTTTTTCTTGGTTGGAGGCACGGCCGCTGGGTGCTTTATTTATTCACCTTTTTGGGCGTCCGGCTGGGACTGACGGCCGGTTGGTGCGATTTGCCCGCCTCTTTGTCCGCAGGGCACGGCGACCGTCGTGATCGCCTGTATCTGCCTGCTGTGGTGGCTGTCCGGGGCGGCAGGGCCGCTGGAGACTCCGCCGGACGTGGCGCTGCTGATGTAAGCTTGGTGCCCAACACGGCTCCTGCCTTCCCTCCGCCTCGGCCTGGGGACTGCCATTGAGCGCGGCGCCGTGTCTCGGGAAGATGCGGGTCAGCATTGCAAGGTGGCGGGTCCTCTGGTTGTCGTGGGGGGGGGGGGGGGTGCTGCTGTTTGTTCTGCCCTTTTGCTAGATTGCTACCTCGGTGCACATCCCTCTGGGGCTGGGGTTAGGTAGTGGACCCTGTGGTGGATACCTGGATACGGCGGAGACCTTTTTGGCCCTGCTTCACTCCGCGTCCGGCTGGGGCTGACGGCCGGTTGGTGCGATTTGCCCGCCTCATTTGTGCGTGGGGCACGGCGACCGTCGTGACCACCTGTGTCTGTCCACTGTGGTGACCGTCGTGGCCGCTGGAGGAGTCCGCCGGGGGTGGCGCTGCTGATATGGGCCCGGTGCCCGACACGATTCCTGCCCTCCCTCCACTTCAGCCTCTGGCCTCTGCCATTGAGCGCGGCGCCGTGTCTCGGGAAGATGCGGGTCAGCAGTGCACGGTGGCGGGTCCCCTGGTTGTCGTGGGGGGGGGGGGGGGTTGCTTCTGTTGCTTTGCCTTTTGCTTGATTACTACCTCAGTTCACATTCCTCTGGAGCTGGGATCCGGATGTGGGACCTGTGGTGTGGGAACTGGGTACGGCGGAGAATGAATACCCAAGTCCTGTGCAGTTTTCTTGTGCTCTGCTTGTGCAAACACTAGTTGTGCCTCGTCTCAACTTTTGTTTGCGTCTCCAATGTTTAGGCAGTTTTCCTGTCTTTGCCCGCCCACCCACCCACTGACCGGCTGACCCCCTGAGAGCACCTGCCCTTTCCTTTCCCTTTTGAAACCGATTCCCTCGGGTAGAGTGGGGGATCTAACCGTGCTGCAGCGTGTGGAGCAGGGTATAGGGTCAGGGTCCGTTTCAGAGTGGGGTCCCGCATCCAGCGGAGTGGTCCGCAGCGCACCCGTCCATACAACTGCCGGTATTCCGGCCTTGGTGATACTTCAGTACTGCCATCCCAAGTCCTGTGCAGTTTTCTTGTGCTCTGCTTGTGCAAACGAAGGTTGTTTCCAAGGGGTGTGCCTTGGGGCTCTTCGGGGGGAACATAGTTTGAAAGTAGCGCGCAATGCGCGCAGTGCAAGGATTCCCCCAACGACACCCAGAAACGTGATCCGTGGATCGGCAACCAACGCTCAATCCTTACCCTCGTTGTGAACCAGTTGCAAAAATACCACAAGATGTCTTAACCGCCCGTCCACATGTGGATAGTCTTGACCACACGGCAGGCCCCTGTGATTGACCCCCTCATGGTACTGCAACTTGACAGTCGGCACGTGGTCCGACTCTTGCGACAGAAGTGCTGTTATGTGCTCATGGATAAATTCGTTCATTGGGTCTGCTGGGATGGTAACGCCAACCAGTGGCAGCGGCCGTCTTTCTGGGACGATTTCCACCTGACGATTCTCATAAGGTCGGATGTTGAATGATCCGCCTGAGCGACCTCCGGCACTCGTATGTTGCGAACCAATGCGAACCAGTGACAGAGTGCTGAGTGTATTGGCTTTATAGGGAGGAGGGAGGAGACGCAAAACCCTAGTGCCATCAGGACAATCCCGGAGATGCCTCCGACAGTCTGGCGAGTGGTGATGCCCACATTCATCGATTCCCACAACGCTTTTCTGTGTGAGCTAAATGATAGTGGCAAAGACGGCGCAACAACAGCCAAGCGACACTCCAAGATTCCCTGGTAGGGCGTGCGGTACGTGCCGCAACCTCGGGCGTGCGGCACATGCCGCAACCTGACGAGTTCCTCCAGTTGTTCGAGTACACTTGCCCAGCCCCCAAAAACGTCAGCCTTTCTTGAGCTCCTGCGGCGCGAAGAGCCGCCACCCCAGTTCGTCGAGCTGACTAACACCCCACGTCTCCACGTGATCCAGTAGGCGAAACCTCGGAAGGGAAACACCGTGTCGGTCTCTTCGGTACAATGTGCGGCACACTTGGAGGCAGAAATTTACAGACCTCTTGAAGTCGTTGAGCCTGCCGACAGAGACCACACGCGTATGTTTCGGACACAGTTCTTTCCTCAGGGTGTACCGCACATGCGCTACCAACGCCTCATCCACATTTTGCCGGATATCCCGATCACAGAGCTGACCATGCGGCTCTGGACAGGCGGCCGCGTGTTTTTGAAGCATGTACACTCTGATGAACGCGTTTGCTGCGGTCAATAGGGCTCCGGAGCACCGGGTCACGATACGCCGATTGTGCCGGAACATCCCAATGAAATCGTGATCCCAGCACCTACAGGCGCCGTGCTCGAGACCACCCGGTTATGTGCGGCGGAACTTGGTGCGTTTGAGAGTGTTGAAGATGCCGACAAGAACGGAAAACAACATCTCTGGGGCAAAGTGGCTGACAGGATTCGATACCAACACACATCCAGTGTAGTTCTGGCTCATGGTGTGGTTTTCGATCTGGGTGCCGGGGAAGCCACCGTGACGGGCCGCGACGCACCCCACGAAGCCGAAGCCCTATTCCGAGAGTTGCCTGAAGTAGACGACACCAAAGTGGATCCAAACTGGTGGCGATTTGAGGTCGGCCGATCCTTGGGCGCCGAGGAGGCGGTGCAAGCGGTGGACCACACGCTGACGGCCACCGCACTGACATTTCACGATGCCCTGCCACCTGAGGAAGCTGCCGTGATGCAATTATAAATGAGCCGACGACGTCCACCTCAATCCAGGGCCCAGCCCCCCTCCCCGGCTAGACCTGTCCTTCTTGACACTCAATGTCGGGGGACCTTTCCTCTCACGGCGACATTGGGGGCACCTCCTGGCGGAGATTATCGCTGAACAACCCGCAGCTGTTGCTCTACAGGAATTTCGATTCCGCAGTGGATCTCATCATGCAACTTGGGGGGAACGTTAGCGCGTTGGGCATTTTTTTTTACCCGTGCCCCACCAGTGGCCTTTTAGGGGTGGCACTAAGGGGGCGCACTTAGCGCAGTGCAACTATTTGGGCGTCTGGTTGCACTAGAGACCCATACTTTGAGATACCAGGGGGGAACGTTAGCGCGCCGGGCATCTTTTTGGACCCGTGCCCCTCTAGTGGCCTTTTAGGGGGTGCACTAAGGGGGCGCACTTAGCGCAGTGCAGCTATTTGGGCGCCTGGCTGTACTAGAGACCCACACTTTGAGATACTAGGAGCATCATGGTGACCCCTAGGATAGCCCCTAGTGTAGGTTTTGAGTTCTGATTTTGTCCCCTTTGTTGGGGACCCCCGAGAATGCACGGGTGACGTAGCATTTCCGCCCTCTTTTGGGCCCCAACCTTCCGGTGCTATTGAGGAAACCGGGACAATCTTTGAATCCACGTTTTGTTGCGTGGAGCATCATGGTGACCCCTAGCGTAGGTTTTGACTTCTGATTTTGTCCCCTTTGTTGGGGACCCCCGAGAATGCAGGGGTGACGTAGCATTTCCGCCCTCATTTGGGCACCAACCTTCAGGTGCTATTGAGGAAATTGGGACAATCTTTGAATCCACGTTTTGTTGCATGGCCCGTTGAGTTGGGGTTAGGGACTCTCAATCCACGCTTTGTTGCATGGTCCCTTGAGTTGGGGTTAGGGACTCTCAATCCACCCTTTGTTGCGTGGTCTCCCCTACGGACCATGGGAGCATGACCTGCCTCATGTTTGGACTGCCCAAAGCAACCCAGCCGCCACGCAAGATGAGGCAGAGGATGAGGCAGAAGTGTGTAGGTTGTGTTGCCCGTGCGCTCCACCGTTGCAATTTGTGATGAGTGTAAGGAGCACTATTGTAATGAATGCATTGGCACCCACACTTGTGGGACCAATGTTGTTTGTTAACTACAATACAAATGACAGATGGAGTTGGTGAATTCATAGATATTGCTTTATTGTGCAACATGCTTTGTAGGGAAGGTGTGCAATGCAACGTGGTCTACTTGGGGGGCTTCTCCATGAGAGGGTAAATCTGGGGCTAGAGCCGGGATAGTTAATAGAAAAGTAGCGCTGGGCGTGCGCCGGGCAAACTTTCCCCCTTGGACGGCCGCTATGGATGGCGAGTACCTCCCCATCACCTATGGAGACGAGAACCCGGACACACAATTCCTCGTCCACAACTCCATATCCAGATAGGTATCCAAGCTGCTCTCCATTGGGAACTAGGCCCGTGCCATCAACCTCGCTCTCCGTGGCCACGCACCGTACATTATCGCCAACATCCACGGGCCATTTTCGCGGGATCGACGTGAAAAGCTAGATGAATGGCTTGCGCAATTGCCGGACTTGGGCATCCTTATGAGGGACTTTAACGATTGTGTGTGGGGATGCCCTTCCCAACCAACCAGGTACTAGCACCCGCTCCTCGAATCCGGAGCCTTGCCGGACCCGATTTTGGCACATGCGCCAAACAATGACCCTCAAAATCTCGCCACACATTGCCGGGGCCGCCGCTTGGACACTATCCTGTTTTCTCCCGTGACATGGGACGTTCGCCCCCCGCCATCTCTGCGGACACTATCGGTTTCCCCCATGCAGGTGACCACAAAGCAGTCAGAGTCACAGTGGCGAATCCATTGGGACCGCGGCCGGCGCCGCCGGCAGTCATTGGCAATGTGGCCCACTGGCCTTCCTCGTTATTCCGTAAGTTTTCGCGTCACATGTCCCAATGGTCCAAAGCACACTCAACTAACCAAGATCACATCATGCACCCATTGGACAGGGCGGATGCCATCATTGCCGCAGCGTCCACCTTTGTACAAGCGCACCCCCGTCCTCAACCAGTACAGGATCCGGTTGAACAACAACTGGCTGACGAGTTGCACCGCAACCCTACCTCCAAGAGCGCCCAACAAGCTTGAGCGCACTACAGGGCAACCAATAATATGAAACGGGCTCAACGACACCTGACGCTTCCGAAAATGTGCGGTACGCGGCCGCTCAACTTTCTTCAACGCCCTAAAATGGTGGCTGATCACCCCCTTCCGCATGAACACCCCGCAACCCCACACGACCTCAGCCGCGGAACATCTTCCACACTTCGTTGGAGATCCACCATGGAAACTGGAAGAGGCCAAAGCTCTTCTATCACAAGTTTTAAAACCGGGCCGACCAGTATGCCCCGATCCTCCCTCCTGGCAATCTTTCACAAAAGCACTGCACCAACCCAAGAACAAGGCGGTAGGCATGGACTAGGTTGCGCCACACCTGTACCAGTGGTTACCTAGGGAACTGCAGTGGGACCTTTGCACAGCGGTGCGCCACGTGTGGGAAAGCGGCGACGTACCGCACCACTGGCTGCAGGCCAGAATAGCCATGATCTACAAGTTGGCCCCCTGAGGCGGTCTGCAATTACCGGCCCATGAGCGTAGCCATAGGGATGTACTCCATTCTGGCCCGCCTCGTATTGCACACCCTGCGAGGGCCCATCGATGCGGCACTCTCCGACCGAAGCAGGATGTAGGTGGGGCTACACCACCGTGCAACAAGCCCTCCGCCTGTCGACGCTTTTACACCAATACAGGGACGGGGCGCTGGTATGCCTCCTGGATATCGCAAAAGCTTACCCCAGCATGCCCCATGAGTGCCTCACCTACGGACTCCGGCTGATTGGAACACGGCGGAGGGCATGGGACTGAACAAGATCGACATTCAAAAATCGTACAACGTCCTCCATGTCACATCTCCCCACCGCTATGGCGGAATGGGGTTGCACCAACTGTTCTGGGCCCACAGGGCACGCTTCAATGCAATGGTACATAACACGTTACACTCACGTCCGGGATCCATTGGCTGCGACCTAAGCCAAGAACTACCCTCCCGAGCGGTGCCTATGCAATTACTTGGCTAAACTCACCCAGCTGGGTGCTCGCACCGCACTTCACGTAGCACTTCCGCCGCGACCGGCCAGGGGGCCCAACCTCATTGACAGGAAAGCTCCGATGACGGCCTCCTCCTGTCAGCCCGTAAAGAACAAGTGGGAGACGCCCTCCACACGCCACTACATTGCCCCACACCGGTACCACGAAGACCCTTCGGCGGACACGGTGCCCATGGGATACCACCCTGTCGCCATTTAAGGCATGCCGTGCTACTCAAACCAGCAACCGCTAGCCGGAACGTCCCTATACTCCGACCACAGCCTTCAAACAGTTGAGGTCGCCGGCTTGGAATACCAGGCGGCGGGCGCCACAGTGACAAATGGGCTTTTTCGCATCCTCGCTCAGGTGGCGGGCCCACAACAGTCCTACGGGGCTGAAATGTATGGGGCAGCCATTGGCGCAGCCATCGCATCCGACGGCGACACTCAATATATCGACAACATGGCTGTCACAAAATGCGCATACCGCCGACCCACACACGTCCGCCACAAAATGTGCGACCAAGTGCAACACAAACGCGTCGCCGCGGAGTGGATCGCCAGCCACCGCCTTGAGTCGGAGGCCCGCAACGCGCAAGAACGCGAACAAATTCGGCGCAATGGGGAAGTAGACCTGCTCGCCAAGATGGCCACGCGCCTACCCGTGCCGGATTACGACCCCCGGCGCCCCGAAGATATTGCGATATGCAGCGGGCCCAACCCCACTCCGGCGCGAAAATGGACCCTCCAGCGGAGGCGTGTTGCCACTTTCGACAGTGTGCACTGTGTGTCCCGGCTTCCGATGCGTGGGGACCGACGCATGCTCTGGGTTAAATGGCTCTGGGGCCAGGTACGATGGGATGGTACGGGCGCGCGGTGGGACAATACCACCCCCAAATGTCCCCTCCGTCCCCTCCATCACGGTACCACTGCCCGCAAACGCCTCATACGCCGCACGCATTGGAAAGTCGCATTTCGCAACATGTGGCTTAGCACCTAGGGACCCTGGCAAGATGCGGTAACTAAATCGTGGACCAGGGCGTCGGCGGCGGACCTACACCATGTGTCCTGCCTTCGCATTCCACAGTCCCTATGGGACCACATCCCCCGAGCACTCGGGTAGACGTCAGGGAGCGTGTGGCTTGGCACCAGTACCACGCCCTACACGGCGTATGCCAGCTGTGCGGCCAGCTCACCATGCCCCCGCGCGTCGTCCCACAGGTGCCGCCCACGTTGTCCACAACGGTGCCGGCATGGTACAGAAAGCTGCGCCCACGAGCCGTACGGCCTAACCCCACGGACTCTGTCCTCCGCAATCAAGTAGGGTACATAGGGCCCCGGGAGAGAACATCGCGGCGGGATGCCCGCGCCTCTCAAGAAGCATCTCACTACAGAGCAGTGCGCACGTGGGATCGGCCGCAATCATACCACACTAGGTCGTGGGCGGTGAAATATCTCGACCAGTGCCTTAGCCCCACTGCCTTAGACTTGGAGGGACAGCGGGTCGCCTTGGCGATGCAGTATCTGCCCCAGTCTTGGTTTCTGCATCAGCGTGCCATTCTCGGTGCCTCACTGCTAGATTCATACCGCGACGTCCTAGATGATCTGATGCGGCAATCACGGCAGTTGCACTCCCTTCTGCGGCGTGCCAAAGTGTGGACAACCTCCGCCGACCGGCACTACTAGCGGCATACCCAACGGGTTGAGCTCTTTTCGGTAATGAGCCAGTTGTGGGCATCTGAGCGCGCTGCCCACCGAGTGGAGTCGCCTCGGCCTAAGCGCTAATGTCGCACAAGGCCCGGCATCTTGGGCCAACGCCCGCCACCGGACATGGCCCCTGGAAAGCGACGAAAGCTTGTCACCCTTGAGGATCTGTGGGGGCCCGGGCATATTCTTTCCTCTTTACTCTAACGCATTATAGGTTTGCCTTATGGCGTGGCGGTTTGCCTACCGCATAAGAGAGCCCTCTGGTATACGTTTGTACTATATGCCCTCCTTCTTGACCCAGGCTGTTGCTTGAGAGCTCACATTATACTCATCGAACTTGTTGAGCCCCAGGGAAAAAAAAAATAAGAGAGCCCTCTGGTATACACATGTGGACTGTGGGTCTTTGCCATGTGCCCCGCGGTTGCGGGGATCCACTGTGTCATATGTTGGAGTCGCCCACTTTCCCAAGCACAGTCTTGGGTACTCTTTGAACTTCTGGAGTCAGTCAAAAACAAAAAAAACTTGCATGGGCCAAAAAAAGGTTCTCAGACATTTGGTGCGCTTGGAAAAATAGAGGCGTCCACCGCTTGGAAAAAGTGCTTGGAAATTTTGCTGGGTGGAGGTGCTTGGGAAAAGTACTTGTTAGATTGCATGCGTGGTTGCAAGTGGGCTAGGCTGGGATTGGTGCTTGGAAACGGGGCTGTGTGGGGAGCTTGATAAAAGTGCTTGGAAATTTTGATGGGCGGGGGTGCTTGGGAAAGGTGCGTGCGAGGTTGCATGCGAGGTTGCCAAGTGGGCTAGGCTGGGATTGGTGCGTTGAAAAGGGGCTAGGTGGGGAGCTTGGGAAAAGCGCTCGGAAATTTTGAGGGGCGGGGGTGTTTGGGAAAAGTGCTTGCGAGGTTGCTAGGCGGCCTGGCCGGGGGGGGGGGGGGCGACTCCGCAGCTCCTAGGACGCCAACTACCCCCCCACCCCCTAGGGGCCTCCGGCCAACAGTTAGTTGCCAAAGGTGTCGCCCTCAGGCGTCCATGGGCGCCAAAGGAGCCCGACGCTGCAGGAACACCAAAGGTGCCCCAAGGAAAGTTTTGTCCACTTTGCACCCCAACACTATCCTTAAACCTAGCCTTGACTCTCACGCCCACCCCCAACCCTCAGCCTACTCCTATCAAGACTGAATATTGGGACCGAGCTGGTGGGGGAGGGAACATCAGCTATGACCAGTGAGGGACATCAAGAATGATTCACACATTGATGGCTCTTGACAAAGTGAAATCAGCTTGCAAGTGAACCCCATCACCACGAGACCCATTTCAAGGCTTTTTGGACTTCTGAGGGGCCAAAATGCCCCAAAATGGGCTCAAAATGGGCTCATTTCACCCGTTTGTGCACCGCAAATGGTCTCAGATGAGGTTTGGAAAAATGCGTTTGTGACCCATTTTTGACCCATTTTTGGTCCCAAAACAGCCCATTTTCAAGGCATTTTGGGATTTTCGGAGGACCAAAATGGGCCACCACAAGCTCAAAACGGTCCAAAAACACTTGTTTTAGCGTCGCACATGGTCTAGGATCATTTTTGAGAAAAGTCATCTTTTTGCCCCTACTGGACCCTGTTGACCCATTTGGGTACCCACCTGTTTGGGCTTGAGCTTGCAACTTGCCACAGCCTAGTGGGCCTAGTTATTGGGGTCTAGGCGTCCGTTTGGGCAATTCTGAGGGGTGGAAACCACAAAAAGTGGGGGGTTGTGGTTGGAGTAGGTGCCCTCGGAATCGCATTTTGAGCCATGTAGCCAAAGATATGGCCTATTCTTGGTTTGTGGCTGTCGGCAGCCCAATTTACACAAAATTTGGAGCTTCTGGGGGTGTTTTTGGGCCATTCCCGGGACATATCATGGAGTTAGAGGGCCGCAAAGAGCTCGTTGACACGGGGAAGTCAAGCCGCACATGGCGTGTACGCACCGCTTCCGTTCGTTTGGCCGTTTTGAATGTGTTCTAGGGATTTTTTGGCCCAAAAATGGCTGTTTTTGGCCCTAAACTGCAGTTTTTGAAAATGAGGTCCGCCACTTGCGAATCCCGTTCCCGGCCGCCACCGTTGAGTTTCTTGCTCAAACTTCGTGTGATTGTACTTCACACCCATAGGTATCATCCACCAAATTTCCAGCCGAATCTGAAGCACCACGACGGAGTCTCCATTTTTCCCCATTTCGCGCGTATTGCTTGCTTGCTGCTTGCTGCTGCTTGCTTGCTGCTGCTGCTAAACCTGGTAGGTCCACCCTAGACACTAAAAAGGGTTATAAAACCAAGACTGGTTCCACCAGCTCGGTGACCCTACACCTACACGTAACCCTAACCAGGATTGAATATTGGGACAGAGCTGCTGAAGGAAGGAACATTGTCTAGGAGACTTTAATGACAAATGAGGTACGCACTGGAAAGTGGACGAGAGCGGCTGAAATGGGGCTCAAAATGAGCTGTATTTATCCGTTCGGGCACCACAACTGGACTGGGATCATGTTTGGAAAACCATGGTTTGGACCCGTTTTTGAGCCATTTGTGGTCCCAAATTGGCCCATTTTCAAGGCCCTTTCAGCCTTGAGAGGGGCCAAAATTGCCCAACATGGGCTCAAAATGGACTCATTCCCCTTGTTTGTGCACCCCAAATAGTCCAAAGGTATCTTTGGAAAAACACATTTTTGATCCATTTATGACTGATTTTTGGTCCCAAAACAACCCATTTTCAAGGCATTTTGTGACCCTGGAGTGGCCAAAATGGCTTGCAATGGGCTCAAAAAGGGCTCATTTCACTTGTTTAGGCACCCCAAATGGTCTAGTATCATTTTTGGAAAAGCACATTTTGGACCCATTTTTGACCCAAAACAGCCCATTTTCAAGGCCACAACGGGCCACCACGAGCTCAAACCGCGCTAGAAACACTTGTTTTGGCATTCCATGTGGTCCAGGATCATTTTTGAAAAAAGTCATTTTTTTGCACCCGGTGGACCTTGTTGACGCATTTTGGCACCCACCTCTTTTGGGTTACCTCCTGCAGCTTGCCGCAGCCCACTGGGCCTAGGTACGGGGGTCTAGGCGTCGGTTAGGGCAACTTTGAGGGGTGGAAATCGCGTTTTGAGCCACGTAGCCCAAGATATGGTCTGTTTTTGGTTTGGGGCTGTCGACGGCCAATGTGCACAAATTCTAGGGCTTTTGGGGGCCTTTTCGGGGCGTTTCGCGGACATAATGTGGAGTTAGAGGGCCCTAGAGGGCCCTTCGGCACAAGGAAGTCTAGCTGTATGTGTAGGGTAGCCACTATTTCCCTTCATTTGGCTGTTTTCAGCAGGTTCTAGGGCGGTTTTGGGCAAAAAGGGCTGATTTTGGCCCTAAATTGCATATTTTGAAATGGAGGTCCGGCACTTGCAACGCCCGTTCCCGGCGGCCACCGTTGAGTTTGTGGCTCATACTTTGTGTGGTTGTCCCTCACACCCATAGGTAGCATCCACCAAAATTTTGGCCGAATCCGAAGCACCACGATGGAGCTGTGATTTTTCCCCATTTCGAGCGTGCTTGCTGCTTGCTTGCTTGTTGCTTGCTGCTTGTTGCTTGCTGCTTGCTTGCTTACCAAACCTGTTAGGTCCACCCTAGACACTAAAGAGGGTTATAAAACCAAGACTAGTTCCACCAGCTCGGTGACCCTAGCCCTATCCCTCGCCCTAGCTCTCACCCTAGGCTCGGGTCAGAGTGAGTGTTGGGGTCCAAAATGGAGCAATGATGTGGCAAAAGCAGCCATGAACGAAATTTGGGGGATCTTGTTCAGCCCAATCAACACGGCTGGCATGGCCAAACTAGCTGGCTGCAAAGGTTAGGGTTAGGTTTATGGTGATGGTGTGGTTAGAGGGAGGGCAAGGGGAGGTAAGGGGAGCCTGTGCCCCCCCCCCCCCCCCAACACCCCAAATCGCCCCACCTGGACCCCTCCCCCCCCCACCACCACTCCGAATTGCCGCACTCGCCCCCCCCCCCCTTCGCCCCCCCGAACCCCCTCTCCAACCCCCCCCCCCCCCCAAGGGGCCTCTGGCCAACAGTCAGTTGGGGGGGGGGGGGGTAGTTGACGTCCAGAACCGAGGGGTTCCCCCCCCCCCTGTGCGGCCCGGGCTGGGCTTCGTGCTTGGAAATTGCCTAGGGCAGATGCACGGAAAAAGTGCTTGGGAATTCTGCTTTGTCTAGTTTGATACCAACCAGTTGCTATGTCTAATTAGAAGCTTGTTCAGGGTGTTCCAACCAAGAAGTGCTTGGGGAAATTAGTTCCAACAATACCACAGCACACCATCATGTGGAAGCGATTGTTGTCTCCATGGGCCAACTAAAAAAGTTCATTGTGAATACTAGAGAAGAGAGAAGAGATGTAGCAATACTCCAAACCAAATATACATTTTATGGGAAGCATTTTTTTTACCTGTGTTGCATTCCCAACTCCCAAACCTCAGGTCAGCCAGAGACAGCCATCCATGCTTGTCTTGTTAACGCTACACCGTTGGTCCACCCACCATTTCAAAATCTGATAGTGAAACTAACCAATGGTCAGTGACCAACATGGCTGAATGAGTGCTTGCTTTTGCATCGGACCGCAACCATGGTAGATGTGGATATAGACTGGCTAACCAGTTATTGTGCTTGCAAGTTATGGACTGAGCATAGCACAAGTTGAGAAAAGCACTCACGTACAGCCAATACGGAAACAACCTTACATGCATTGCCATCAGAAGTGGATCCATGAGTAGGACATGAGCCTTGACAGATTGTGCTTTTTGTTAGCACCAAGCACGGATATCAACCTCATTCCCATCATCATCTCGCAAGACATGCTTAATTAAGTTTTAATAAATTTCAGACTGGGCTGGTATCCCCCGCCACACACTGCAATAACATGCAAAGGGGCATCAAAGACGCACTTTCCAACTAAGAGCTTTCTTTTTTGGCCATAAATCATTCAAATGAAGCACTCAAGTTCAACCAATTGTTCTGTGGCTGTCCTCCTCACCTTGATATTCAGGACACTTGTAAACAGTCCGCTTTCTGGCCTTTTTTTTCTGGGGGGGGTCCAGACCAAGGTAAGCTGTATGAGATAGCACTAAAAAAGGAACTCTCAGAATCAAAGATCAGAATCGATGAAAAGGCCCAGGAAATGAGGGGAAAGGGACAATGTTTGTTTTGTGGAACCATGCTGCATTTGGAACCATGAGGTATTTGGTGTACAATTGTAAATTCCCAAGAAAATAAAAAAGAAGTACCAACTTGAATTAATCGAGCTCTTTGGACCAAAACGAAAAAGGGACCATGAATTAGAAAAGTACAAAAAGAATTAATGTTGGCCATTTCTGGCTGTGAAATGAAATTGTTCAAATGGGGCCAGCAGTGTGGACATTTATAGGAGCAGCCACCATAAAATGCATGTGGCACACACCTGATCTTCGCAATCAGGGAGTTTGCTACCCATGGGGCTACTGCCAGAGTCTCCTTGGACCAACAGGCCGCATGCGTGACACAGGTGGAGCATTTAACGTGACAAGCATGCGGTGCAACTATTCAGACAACGGGGGGCAACTCGGCAGCAGTGGAAAGAGCATTGTGGAAACTGTGAAGCTGTGTGTTTTTCTGGGGGGTCATTCCTGGGGTCCTCACCCCCCAAGACTGCAGGTGGTTCCCCCTTTGTTATGTCGCGACCTTGCCCACAGCCGGCATCAAGTTGAAATTGCAAACGACACAGGGTGTTGACCGTCAGATTCTTGGGGTGTGGACTCGCCCACGTCTCGTCTTGTGCTGCAGTGTTTATGACCTGAGGCTGCCGAGCCGTTGGGTGGATGGAGACCGCCACAACCCTCGCTACGACTGCTCGGGCCAAACTGGACACGACACGCAAGGCCCGCGATTTGGATCAGGCCACGAAAACTGCCAGTGATACGGCCATAGTGGTCTCGCGGTTTGAGAGCGTCCAAGAGGTTCCCCTTCACCCCCTTTCTGCTCTCCTCTGCCTTTTTCAGAAAGGCCTAAGAGGGTTGAAGAAGGTGCCGAGGCGGGGGGGGGGGGGGGTTAGACTGCACGACGTCGACGGTGCTTTAGGGTCTATCGGTAGCTGCAGGTGTGGTGGAGGGTTGTGGACTCACATGCTTTGGCCTGTGCTGCATGACCAAGTTTCCCTCCAACCACACGTTGACGCAGGTGCAGCGAGGGTACAGAAACAAAAGGTTTCTGCAGATTGTGCTGCCCCCAAGTGATGGTCTGCAGACCAACTTTGCGATTCACACACCACATTGCCCCCGCAATGTGGTGTGTGAGGTGGTCCGGGGAGTCGCGCTAAGAAGTGGGCGGCCAACGACGGCAAGTGGCCCACCCCACATCACCCGCTACATCTTACTCCCCCGCGCACCCACACACACCCCACACCACCCATCCGCTCGCGGGGCACCAGCCCTTGCGCAGCAAAGGCATGAAGGAGAGGGTAGGGGGTTTGTGTTGCGCTCGCCGAAGGAAGGACTGAGCGCGGGAACTTGGAGGTGAAAGGTTGTTATGTGCCCCCGTCGGGGAAACGACCCCGCAAGTGGCCATCCCAGGGCCCACCAGCCGCCGTTGGGGAGAGGTACCTCACCGCCGGCTTGGGATGGCCGCTTGGACGCACCTGGCCAACAGCGAAGGCATTTGCCTTCCTCTGCGTGGACTCGACGCAGAGAAGTGACACAGGGCAAGTCCGGGGGGTCCGTTGGCACAACCGACCAAGGGAATGGGAAGGGAAGGAGTGTGGTGAGGCCGATGGGCACTGCAGCCAGCAAAAAGGCTCAAGCTGGACACCCAGCTCTGGGGACTTAAAACGGGCCATGTCATTTCATGGCCGTGAGGCAGGGGGGATGGGCTCCTGGGCTCACCGGAAGTTATTTTGGCCCCCACCCCCTTGTTTCCCCCACCCCCGGCTGTCACACCGCACGGCGGGACCGCCTAGAGCACAAAAGCCGCACGGCCTCCGTGCCAAGCCACTGTGCCAAGTGGCTGTTTTAGTCTGCTCCCAAGTGCCCCAGTCACGCGACCCCTGGGTAACTTCCGTGAGGGCTCTGGCACGTGTCCCACGAGGCCTGCAGTTCTGCCGTCAGGCGCGCCGCGTCGTACATAACAACATGTGGAGCACTACATGACTTCGCTCCTAGGGCTGTTGTGGGTTTTGCCGCCGTTGGCTCTCGCGAGTGCACCTGAGCACTCAAGGGCTTCTCCGGTAGTCGCGGGAAGCTAGCCCTTGATGGCGGCCGATAGCTTGGTTCGGACACGGGAGGCTCGGTGGAAGGCCTCCGGGGTCGACAGTTTGGCTCTCGCTGAACTGTTGTTTTCCTTGGAGAGCTTAAGGGACCTTTGCTGTTTGGTGACAAGTTTTTCTAACCTATGAGTTTGTATGTTCAGCATGTCATTGGGCTGCGGCCCTCGAATCGAGTCGCCCCTGGGCCACACCCGGGGCTCAGAAATTATCGCTTGGAGTGGGTACCCCGTGACACGCATGGGGTACCTCGGATCGAGGTGAACAAGATGTGGGGCTTGTGCCTCACCGGCGGAGCGGCTATCGGTCGCGGTCGCGTGTCATCCGGGAATGCGACGGATGGTGACGGGGATCGTGGGGTAGTGGAGCCCGTGAGCCAGGACGAGTACGAAGGACACGAAGGAGATGCAGCGGGCTGGGATGCGGGGGCCAAGAAGGGTGGAATGGCAGAGGGGGGGCGGGATGCAGTCAAGGCTTGGGAAGGGACAGGGGCCATGGACGAGCAGGGAGAGTGCACGGGATGTGACTGCGGCACGGGGAGGGGGGAAGGCGAGGAAGGGACCTGTGGTCCGGACACCCAAGGCGGGGAGGGGGACCGAAGGGCAGGGGCCAGTCGCGGAAACTACCCTGACGGCGCCCTAAACAACCACACCGGTGGACATTCCGCCGTAGCCGAGGGGGGTGGATGCGCGAGGCCTCACCTGGATGGGCTCCCGACCGGCTGC
Organism: Eutreptiella sp. 'Long Island Sound 2002'; assembly: GCA_964036045.1. Taxonomy (NCBI): domain Eukaryota; phylum Euglenozoa; class Euglenophyceae; order Eutreptiales; family Eutreptiaceae; genus Eutreptiella; species Eutreptiella sp. 'Long Island Sound 2002'. The sequence continues at coordinate 42,177,302 of OZ038394.1, read as the reverse complement.
GGGGGGCCGCGACCACTGGTCAGGGTATGGTTAAAGGGACCGGGGGGTTGGAGCCAGCAACAGGTAGAGGGTATGGACGGACTGAAGCAAGCGGTGGGCAGAGTATGCGGGGCACCCGAGGGGGATTGGTGGATGGTGCGGGAGGGAAGGGTTTTGCAAGACATGGAGGAGGACCTGTTTGAGGACGACCACATCCAGGTCCGTTTTAGGGGGGTGGGGGGGGGGAGGGTAAGGAGGGACAGGATAAGGAACAGGGGGTGCGCTGGCGTTGGAGAAGATGATGGAGATGATGCGGCTGCAGGGGGAGCAGCTGCAGCTGCTGGCCGCCAGCACCAGCGGCCTCCGGAAGGAGGTGGAGGAGCTCAAGAGCTCCAAGGGGAAGGAGAAGGAGGAGGAGAGGGAGGAGCCCATCCCGCCGATAACGGCGGCGAATGTGGCGAGGATGGAGGCCGCCCCGCATCTGCCCCGGTGGATGTCGGGGCAATGCAAACTCCTGCGGGAGTTGCTGGGGGGGTTGGGGGAGGAGTGGGCGGACGAGGGAATGGAGGGGGTGGAAGGGGGGGAGGGGGGGGCGGGGGGGGATGCCGACATTACTTTGTCGGATCCAGAGGATGGGGGGACGCTTTGGGACAATTTTGCCTGGGGCATCTGGGTGGGCATGGTGCGCAACCAGAGGGAGTATGGCGCCAAGTGAGGGGGGATCGAAGAAGGGGGGGGGTGGGCAGGGGGCGTCGTCCCAGGGTGGGGGTGAGGGGGGGGGGGGTAGCTGCTATTACGCAGCCGGGGTTTTATCGGGGGGTGGAGGTGGCACTGCAGCAGGGCGAGCTGTGCTTCAAGACATTGGGAAGCAACCCCAAGTGGGTCCCTCTGTCTGGGAAGCCCAGCCAGCCCTGCCAGCGGTGCATCCAGCGGGGGGTGAGCAGGGAGCAGGCCCTCCATTGGAGGGTGTACTGTCCCCATTGGACCGGCTGAATCGCTCCTGAGGATCCCGTGGACGGGGGGGAGGAAGGCACGCAGGGGGGAAACAGGCGAAGAGGAGACGTGGTGGGCGGAGGGATACCGCTTCGCTTGGGGACGCCTCTGGGAGGCCCGAGCGCAGGAGCCGGGGGACAGCCCGGAGGCGATGGCAGTTCATTCCGTTGCGGACCGCACTTCTCGGCGATGGGGGGGGGCATTGGGGAAATTGTGGAAGTATGCCATGGGCAGCCCGGGCAAGGGAAAGGGGGAGGTCCTTTCTGGGTACCTCGTGCAGCAGTCCAGGGACGGTGCTTCGGCATCCACCATGCGGGGGACGATCGCGGCGGTGCGGATTGCGGAGGACATGGCTTGGATCCCCCCCACCGTTGCCCCGATCCACAGGAGACTTGCCAAAAGCGGAGGAGGCCCGGGATTCCAGTTTTACCTTTTCCCCAGGGTGTTGCGAGAGGCGGCGAGAAAGGGGTGGGGGGAGCCGGGTGGGAGGCCCATGGTGGCACTCATGTGCCTGTCATGGTTTGCTTTTCTCCGGGTTGGTGAGGCCGCATCCATCAGGGTGGCGGATATTCGGGGGGAGAAAGCTCTTGGGTTCTGGGCCACCAAGAGGGGAATCATTGGACGGCGATGGCGCCGTTGGTCGGCATGGTCAAGGGCATGGGGTGAATACTTGCGGGAGTACACGAAGGGGTGGGATGGGGACGAGCTGGTGGTCCCAGGAGGACCCCCGGTTTTTGAAAGCGCTCTGGCGCGTTTCCTTCAAGGGACGGAGTGAGAGGATGGGAGGTGGCATGGTCACCGGCCGGGGGGGGGCTGCGGCTGCATGGGCGCGTGGGCCGCCGGAGGGTTGGTTTCTTTCGTGGGGGAGGTGGGAGGACAAGCGTACGGCCATGGCCTATGCCAAGGACTTCCAGGACCCGAGGGTTCTGGGGGGCCTCCTCCTCCCATGGCCGGGGGAAGGGGATACGCTGGAGTTCCGGGACTTGGGGGCGAGCCAAGTCTGGGCGGGGGTGCAGTTCGCTTCGGAGAGGTTGGGGGGCGGTGACCGGCGCCGCAAGGAAGGGGCTATTGATTCGGATGAATCTTGCACTAGGGCGGGAGGTCCGAGAGCGTCAGGGGCAGGGAGTAGACAGAGACGGGGATTGGTCGGGGAGAGAGCTTGGGGGATTGGTGAGCCCGTGTCCGGGGAGTCTTCGTGCTCCGATGACGAATCCCCGCTTGAACCCCCCCCTTCCCCCCCGAGACGCCCGAGGCGGAGGGCACCGGCAGCTAAGGCTGGGAGGCCACGTGTGCGCCCAAGCCCGAAGAAGAGCGCCCACGGTCGGGGAGGGGGGAGGAAGCCGAAGCGCGACGAGAAGCTTGTCACTTCGGAAGCCACCACTACCCCCGATGAGGGGGAATCTTCGGCTGAGGGAGGCGCCGGGGGGGGGGGGGGTGGCTGAACCTCCCCCTATTGGGCCAAGGGGGGTGCGGGATGGCGTTGAGGCCATCTGCGTGTCCTCCGCCTCGGACAGGGAGACCGGGGTCGTGGGAGGAACAGGGGATGGGGCGGGGGGAAGATTCGTTGTCGGGGCAAGGCCCCGCCGGGGTGTTGGGGGGTCAAACCCCCCCCCAGTACAGGGTTCCCCGGGGAGGGGGAGGAGACCGCTTGTGGCTCCTGCCCGGGGTGCGCGTCGGCCGCGGGCGGCGCGTGCGCAGGTGGGAGTGGCGGCTGGGGGGGGAGGACGGGCCAGCGGGGGGATTGTTGGTCGCGTCCGGAGTGCGGCAGGGGTGGGGCTTCCGGGTGGAGGGGGAGGCCCGAAGCGACCTAGGCTGGCCGGCACTGGCCAGGTGTCTGGCGGAGTTGGCGCGGGTGGCACTGTGGCTGGTGCCAAGACTAAGGGTCAATCTACTTCGGCTTCTGGGTAGGTGCACTGTGTTGGCGGAGCGAGTTTTCGCTGCAGCGGAGGATTGGGGGACGGAGGAGATAGTCACCCGCTTCTTGGTGGTCTTGGGGGAAATGACAGAGGACGCCTTCGAGTCTCTGGCGCATCTGGGGACGTCCCCCCGCCCCACCCCAAGAAGGCGTCTATTTCCGATGAGATTTTGCGTAGGGGGTTGGGGGAAACGGGTGCGTGCCCCATTCCGAGGGAACTGTGGGACGAGCTCGTCCCGGCGAGTCTCCCTGAGCGCCTCCGCGGGGTGCAGCTGCCGGAAGGGAAGGGTTACCCGAGCTCGGAGACGGAGGTGATGCTAGAGGTCCTGAAGGACCAGGGGGTGTTTGATGAGGTCCACGTGGGGCAAGGGGAACGGGGCGGGCCCAACTGTACCCCGTTCGTCATCCCCAAGAACGATATCAAAGCATCCCTGATCATGGATTGCACCCCGGGGAATGCGGCGGACCCTGAGCCGCCACCCCATTTTATTTTGGCTTCATGGACGGGTGTGGGTGAGTGGCTGCAAGTTTACGGGGGGGGGGGGGTACCTATGTTTGACGCACGTGGACCTCTCTAACGCCTTTTGGAGTTTTTTACTTCCGGCAGGGTCTGAGGGGATGTTTAGGTTTAGGTTCGGGGGGAAGTTGTGGGACATGAAGAGCCTTCCTTTCGGCTGGAAGTACTCGCCGTTATTTGCCAGCAACTATTGGGTTCTTTGGTCAGGGACCTCATCCCGCCCGACATCTTACTCATCCATTATTTGGATGATTTTTTGTTAGTTGCTAGGGATAGGACTAGGTTGCGCGAGGTGACGGGGAGGGTGGCAGCAAGGTTAAGGGAGGCCAAGTTCCTCGTCAGCCCCAAGAGCACTTTGGAGCCGACGGAGTCACTTCATTGCTTGGGCAAGTTTTTCGACGTGGAGGGGGGGGCAATTACCAACTCACAGCTTTCGCTGGCGAAATGGGTCCTGGCTTGGCTGAGGCTCAGCGTTACGCCGTATACCCACCGTAGCCTACAGTCCTTTATGGGGTCGCTACAGTGGGCATTGCAGCCGCGTACGGGGTTGGGATGGCTGCAGGCTCCCTTGCGTGGGTAGTGTGGGGTAGCGAGCGCTGCGATGGGTTGCCTGCAGGCGTGGGAGAAGCCCTGGCCCAGCTCATTGGGCATGTCATGCTGCCATGGAGGCCGGCTGGGGGCACGCTGGGATGGGCGCTGGGGGGGGTACGCCCTGGCTTGGTATTCGGCAGGCTAGGGGGGGTGTCGGCCCCATGTGGGATGGGGGGTGACCATCCTGCGTTGGCCTACCCTTACCTTTTTGTGGACGCGGCGTGGGACTCCTTGCGAGGGGTGGAAGGTTATAGGGTGGGGCTTTTCTCTCCTAAGCTGGGAACCCGTGTGGAGTGGTTGGGCACACAATTTTCTTTGGGTTCCCGGGCGCGTAGAGTGAATCAGCAGATGTCCGAGCTCTGGGGGGTGTGGACGGCTGTCAGGTTGGCCTGTCATATGGGCTGGGGGGGGGGTAACGCTCTTCCTGGATAATGCGGGGGCAATTTATCAGAGCGTGCGCGGGCGGGTGTCGGTTGGGTTGTGGGTCCAACAGTGGATCCTGCGCAAGGTTAACTTGCTTTTATTCAGGTACCCTGTGGTGGTGCACTTTGTGTTTGTACCCACGTTCCTGCAACCGGCCGACCCCGTGTCAAGGTTGGAAGCCTCATGTGGGGGGAGCAGGGCGAGCGCACTGGGGGCAGCACGTGCAATTTGGCGTAACCTCGGGGATAACTTGTCCTATGCTTTGTATATAGGATCTGTGGCACGGTACGTGGGCAGTGCACTGGGGCAGGTGAGGCCGTTGCCGAGAGAGCTGGAGGGAGGGGAAGGAGAGGACTCGGGGCTCTTTGGGTCGGCGTGGGTGTCGGGACGCGTGGAGCGGGTGGGGGGTTTTATTCGGTTCGTAGGGTCTAAGGGGGTATGGGTGTGGTTGCCTGAACGCCCCCCGGAACCATGCGTTAGGTGTACAGCAGCGGGTGTCGACCCTGGGTTTTGTTGGCATTGGGGAGTGGACTGCCCGCGACGCGGGGTAGGAGCATGGGACGGGCCCCGGGCGTTACGGGCCGCCGAAGGGCAGGGGCCAGGCGCGGAACTCCCCTGGCGGCGACAGAAATAAACACGCCGGTGGACATACCGCCGTAGCCGAGGGGGACGGATGCGCCGGGCCCTACCTGGGGACGGCCTGCACGCTGTGGGGGGAGGCCGGTGGAACTGAGAGCGTGGGGGCGGGATCCGCGGTGGGCTGGCGTGGGCGTGTGGGTGGTTGGTGAGCGAATGCAGGGGGGTTGAAGTGGCTGGGTATGGTGGGGTTACTTTGGCCCCTGTGGCATGCCCTCAGTTTTATGCCTCCACCTGTTTTGCTACCTGCGTACCGGCCCTTGCCCCCTCCTGCGCCGCGGCCGGGGACGGAGGCCGACTGGGAGGAGTGGCAGAGGGCGATGCGGGTGCTGGTGCAGCGGATGCACCCTGTCCCAGTTGTCCGTGGCTGGGTTCGGGAGATCACGGCAAGCCAGCCGTTGGCCCGGACGGAGAGCATGCCTGCGCGCTGTGGGCCGTGCTGGAGGCGTCGCCGGGCGTGCTGGCCATGGAGGATGTGCTGATAGGGGCGTTCAAGCTCTACGTTGCCACAGGAGCGGTGGAGCCCAGGGCCTCCATTTGCAACACCCCTGAGGGGTTGGGCATCGCGGTACCGGTGCTGCTGGAAGCCCTGAGGTGGCGGTACCCGGGGGAAACGGGCGCGTGCTGCTGCTGGAGGCTGCATTGGAGCGAAGGGGCGAGCCTGCCCCTTCTGCATTCTCTGTTTGCCCCCCTCTGGGTGGGGGGTATGGTGCAGGCGCGCCAGGGGTGTACATGGCTGCCCGGTTGGGATGAGTTCCCTCTGCGAAGGCTCATCATCGTGGAGGGTTACGTGCCGGGGGTGATTTCGGCGGGCCAGGGGCACATGGTGCGGGTGAACTGCAGGGGGCACGTTTTTTGTTCGCGGGGGGGCAACTCCCTGCGGGATCGGGACCTCTACGCCGCCACGGACGTGGTGTTGGGCAGGGTGGGGAGGGTGTGGCAGGTTTGGTACGTGCTTTTGCCTGGGCCGCATGTGGTGGGCACACGGCCACGGGTTATCGGGGGGGGGGGGGGGTTCCCCTCGTGGCATTGGAGGGTGGGGGAGGAGCGTTTGTGGAGAGTTGTCCACACGGTGCTGACGGATTGGCGGCAGCACCGTACCCCTGTCCGTGGATTCGTGGATGCGGTCTGAGCCTTGGTGAACCTTGGTTGCATGCTTCCCTCCTCCCTGCGAATGGGCGGCGCCGGGACTGCAGGGGCCCTGAGAAATAATCAGAACGGTGGTCATTCCGCCGAGGGCCCGGTCTCTTCGGATGCGCTGACCGTTGGTAGGTGTTTGTACGTTGGAGGTTGAGGGCAGGACCCTGCAGCGGTCTTTTCTATTTTTTATCCGGCTGCGGCTGGCCCCCCATGGGGGTTGGGGTGGACTTTCTTTTCGCTGCGGGGGTCCTGTCCCGGCTGAGGGTGAGGTCTAACCTTATATGTGCGTGGGGTGCCTGAGTTTCGCATCAGGGCGTGATGTGGTGGGTTGGCCGACTCCATCAGCAGTACGGGTCTTGCCCCTATGCCCACGCGGCGGTGTAGGGATCGGCGAGGGGGGGTTGGCAATATATACCGCTGGCTGATCCCGCAAATTCCTTTGTGCTTGTGTTGCCGGCATGGGAAACGACAGTTTGGCTCTCGCTGAACTGTTGTTTTCCTTGGAGAGCTTAAGGGACCTTTGCTGTTTGGTGACAGGTTTTTCTAACCTATGAGTTGCCCGCCCATCTCCTCCCGCCCCGTCACTATTGTTCGGAGGCGATGTCCTCCGAGAGCTGGGGTACAGTTTTGGAGAGGCGCACTCGAGAAGTGCGCCAGGACAATAACTATGTGCCCGCTGGCTGATCCCACAGATTCCTTTGTGCTTGTGTTGCCGGCATGGGAAACCTGAGGGGAGTAGGCGTACCTCACACGCTGACCTTTGCGCCTGGCCCATGCTGCATCCACTGCATGCCAGAACCACAGCCATTCCATCATGGTCCTACCGGACGACACTAACGGAGACGACTGGTTGAGAAGGCGGCGGAAGTAGCCCAGGTCTCTGGCGAGCTCGGCACACAGCTCTTCCTGCCCTCGCGGCCATCGATGCTATGTGACCACATCCGCCAATAGAGCAATCTCGTCGGTTTCGGAGCAGCCCTCAAGGAACGTGGAGACCTCTTCCAGCACCTCTGTGAACGTGGCCCATGAGACCCCACGCACTTTGGTGGCCAAGGTACTCCTCTCCATCTTCCCCATCGTACCCGATAGCTTCGCCGCATACAAGGCTAGGCTGCTCTCCATCCCCGACAACATCACGATCCCTGGTACGTTAGTTCCGGAGGGGCCATGGGTCGCTGTCAGCAAGATGTCCTCCGACTCAGGGTCCTTGCACACCCACGTGACAACCCCAGATTGGCTAACGGGAAGTGCCGCTGTTGTTGCTCCAGGCTTAATTTAGCAAAAGATTGAGGCATGGTTGCTGCAGAGACAGCGGACAGGGATGTGGCTTAGCGTGTGGCGCACGGCGGCCGCGTCGCAGTGTTCAGCGATGGGCCACAAAAATTGGAGCACGTCTCCCACGTCATAGTGTTCATCAACAGGCCGCCAACACACACGCAGGCTGTTGCAGCTCTGCACCGACTAGTGTTCATCAACGGGCCGCCAACACGCACGCGGGATGCTGCAGCTCCGCACCGACTGGGCACCCCCGATGTTGAAGCACGTCTCCCACGCCGTAACGTAACGTTCTACAATGGGCCGCTAACACACTCGCGGACTGCTGCAACTTTGCATCGATAGGGCACCACCGACATGGAAGCACACCTCCCACGCCGTAGTGTGCAGCAACGGGTCGCTGGCACACACGCTGGCTGCTGCAGCTCTGCACCAATACGACACCACTGAGAATTGAAGCACGTCTCGCACGCCGTAGAGTTCAACAATGGGCCGCTAATATACACGCGGGCGGATGCAGCTTTGCACCGACATGTAGGCACGTACTCGCAGCACACTACTCGGCCATTTGAACTGCCAGCACCACGGCATAGCCTGCAGCATCTCCGCGTCGGGCGCAAGCCTTTTTTTAGTGGCTTGGATACCCTCCCCCAGGGGGGGGGGTGCCTGCTTTTTTGGAAATTCTGGGTGCCCTCAGCGGAATCAACCCCCCCCCCCCCCCGGCACTTTCTGAGTGTCTATTTTTTTTCGCTGTCTTTTTGTCCATGCTTGCCCGGGCCGCTGGGCCTTGACAACCTGCCACCGACGTCACCTCCGTGTCCCCTGACCGCACGAGTGTCCGGGACACCCAAGCCCGTCTGGCCACACCAGGCGATGAGGTCATCGTCCCTGCCGACGCCGGCCAATTGGCGTGTTTGGCAGCCATCGATGACGCCGATTACATCATCCAGGACGAAGTGGTGCTGAAGAGTGGAGTTACAGAGGCTGCCTCCCTGTCGTTCGACCTCTTCAAAGACTGCGACTCGTCCGAAAAACTAGTTGCCGTCCTTTACGGCAGTCGCCCCAACGTTGTGCTCGTTGGGGAAATGACTGAGTATGAAAAAATTCAAAATGCAATTAAGAGGCTGCTTACTGATTTGCCCATGCTGGGGCGCTTTGTTGCCATCCTGCTTGAACCTGTCAGCGATGATGATGACAAGCCATCGTTTCTCAATCGGGCACTCGCCCTCAATTTCAACTTGCCATTCGGGTGCGACAAGCTACAAATGGCAGACAGGCTCTCATGCACATACGCACACATGGTCGATTTGATGTCTGGATTGCGAGCAGCACAAGGGACTCCAGGAACCTGTCGCCGCCCCCAACCTACAAGCTCCTGCAACTTATGACACCTGGGGCAGAGGTTGACAAAGTGGTGTTCCATGAGCCAGATGTGCGGGACAATCAGTACGCCATCCAGGTCCACAATGACCTGATCAATGGTCTGTTGGGGTCTATCGGCCTGAACTCTGATGAAGTCCATCTCCCTCCGGGAACAGACCCACGGAACTCAAAGTTGTTTTTCACTAGTTGAACCTCGTTTCAACTTTTGTTTGCACCTCCTTTCTTAGGCAGTTTTTCTGTCTTTTTAGGGGGACATATGACTCCCCACCATGGGCCTTAGGGCAGGCAGCGGTTTGAGCGGCACTGACCTCCGGACCACCAGTTCTGATGGCAGCGGTTCGAGCAGCATCGACCTCCAGACCACCAATTTTGGCAGCAGCGTTTTGAGCAGCGATGGCCTCCAAGGCACCAATTTTGGCAGCAGCGGTTTGAGCAGCACTGACCTCCAGACCACCATTTCTGGCGGCAACAGTACGAGCAGCACTGGCCTCCAGACCGCCAATTTTGGCAGCAGCGGTTTGAGCAGCACTGGCCTCCAGACCACCAGTTCTGGCGGCAGCGGTTTGAGCAGCACTGGCCTCCAGGCCACCAATTTTGGCAGCAGCGGTTTGAGCAGCAATGGCCTCCAGGCCACCATTCCTGGCGGCAGCGGTTCGAACAGCTTTGGCCTCCAGACCACCAATTTTGGCAGCAGCGGTTTGACCAGCACTGACCTCCAGACCACTAGTTATGGCGGCAGCGGTTTGAGTAGCACTGGCCTCCAGACCACCAGTGCTGGCGGCCGCGGTTTGAGCAGCACTGGCCTCCAGGACACAGTTCTGGCGGCAGCGGATTGAGCAGCACTAGCCCCCAGACCACCAATTCTGGCAGCTGATTGGCCTTGTTCTCCACGTTCGGCAACTATGTGCAGGCCGTCGTGACGGGTGAAGGCTCTGAGGACTGCAGAGGAGGTCGCCCTATTCGCTGCCCAGTGAGCCAAGGCCTTTGTGCCCAGGCGGAGGCAGACCGCCTGTCCCAAGGACCTGCACGTAAGCTGAATATGGCCCCAGGTCCAGTCTTGCCAGGCCTGTGGACTATTACTAATAGGCTCATGAGTGGAGGCCGCCGGGTGCACTCCTGCTGAAGTGGGCAAAGAGCCCGGCGCGGCCCCTGCTTCCACTCCCCTTCAGCCGTTGGTCCCTGCCCATGAGCGTGGCGCCGTGTCTCGGGTAGACGCGGGACAGCTGTGCACGTTGGCGGGACCTGCGGTTGCTGGGGGGGGGGGGAAGGTTCTGTGCAGTTTTCTTGTGCTGTGCTTGTGCAAACTGCACTGGCGGCCCTAAGGCCCATGGGGAGTTTTCTGCGTTGGTTGGTGTTTCGGAGGGGGTTTAGAACTCAGTTTCCACCCCTCGGGTTCTCTGCTATGGCCAGCGGGTTCCTGATGGCACCAGTGCGTGGCTGGGGCCGGGGGGGGGGGGGGGGCAGGGAGGGTTGCGGCGGAGAATGAATACCCAAGTTCTGTGCAGTGTTCTTGTGCTCCGCCTTTTGCAAACACTAGTTGAACCTCGTTTCAACTTTTGTTTGCACCTCCTTTCTTAGGCGGTTTTTCTGTCTTTACCCGCCCACCCACCCACGGCAGCCGCTCCTCTTCTGGGTTCGGCCATCCGCCCACCGGACCCCAGCCAAGTCTAGTTTAGTTGGGGGGGGGGGGGGGTTGCACCTGCACCCCGCCCTTCACGGGTTAAATGGTTGCGTGTGGTTGGGTCCAGCATGATCACCGCCTCATGTGGCGGCAGTCTGACGTGCTGAGCGGGGGACCGATCCATCCCCGGGTTCTTGCGTTGGGTCAGTCTCGTCTGTTGACCGCTATGTGCTGGGTCTGCGTCCGCGTTGCAGGCGGGCAGCCATGGCTCTCTTGGAGGGCGGGGTCAGCTTCTATCGCCGGCATTGGTACCGGCCTTGGTGATACTTTGTACTGCCGTCCCAAGTCCCAAGACCCACGGAACTCAAAGTTGTTTTTCACGGAGTTGAATGAGGAACAAGTGAATGCCGTGGTTTCACAATTCGGATCCAAGCCAAGGTTCCAGATTCAGCCAGTGGAATGGTATCGTGGGGCCAACTTGACAAACATGTCTGCTGTCTATGAGGTCTGGATAAAGAAGACACACAAGGAAACATGGTCGCCCATGCTGTATGCCTCAGTTCTCGCAATGTTCTGGACGATCCCAGGCGTCTTGCAAGCGCAGTCACCGGTGAAAATCCATGTGTTGGGCCCAAGTAAGCTACCGCTGGGCCTCACAGAAACTGGGCACTCGCTGCTAAAGACAAGGTATTGTGAACTGGTGGCGGCCATCGGGGCTGTCTTCAAGGACCCGAAGACACGACAGTTCCTCGACCGGGACATCATCTCCAAGCCCACTGTCCCCTCAACGTGGAAGAAGGAACTGGTGGGCACAATGTACATCTTGGATGTGGCACCCTGGTGGTATCTCTCCGATCTGACTTAGGCCCTTGCTCCCTCGGTACAATGCCGGTACATCGCAGACCGTGTCAGGTGGAATGTTGGGGAGATGCGCACGGCCACATGGCGACTGACCGGGGAAAGTGTGTCACAGCTAATTGGGAAAGTCTACTTGTCGGATTCTGGAATGCCTCCAATGTTTGTGATCTCCGAGGCGGACCATGAGGCGCACAAAAGCGTATCACAGACCGGCCCAGGAATACAGATGACGCCAAGACACGCAAGCAAGGCCTAATCACGGCAGGTGAAATGGCTAAGGCCATGGAGTTGGACGATCAAGTCGACAAGGTCATCAGCTCCCTCAAACGCAAGCGGGACTTGAAGGAGGATGAGGCTTCGTCGTCCAATGGAGTAGCAAGATAACGTCCGCGTCAAGCATCCCTCTGAGCAGCACGCTCAGAGTTTTGTCCCAAAATGTCAATGGACTTCAAACAAAAATAACCATGAGAAAGCGAAAGCAAACTCGAATAGTGGCCCTAGGGTCACTACTTCGGTCCCTGGAGGTGGATTTCTTCGCCATCCAAGAGCCCCACTTCGTCACGGCGGAGGATCGTCAGGTGGGCACGCGGTGCCTATCGAAGTACGGGTATGGCTTGGACGGGCCACTCCATGAAGAAGGACGGGGAGGAGTGGCACTGGCATAGAAAACATCCAAGTGGACATTGCAATCAATGAAGTTCTTGTCTCCCAGGGCGCCGAAAGCCTCACTGTCGAGTGGTCCACTAGAGATCACTCTAGTGGTGGTCCATTTCCATCACAAACACACGCGACGACAGTCGCAATGGAAAGACATCGCCAACGAGTTGCATGGACCGAACCTGATTTTATGTGCAGATCTCAATAGTTTGGTAGTGAAACATAGGGACGCCTTTGCGCCCCCAGAGTTTGAGCATGACACGTCTTTACGTGCCCGAGAGCAAGAGCTCGCAACCTTGGCGAAAGCGGGTCTGCAGGACATTTGGGTGGACATCCATTGTCCAACTCTGACGGATATCAAGGACAAAGAGTCATTGTGTCCAACGGGCTTCACGTACGGCTACCCTCGGGAAGGAGAACGGCTCGATCCACAGAGATTACGCCGCATTGACCGCATCCACACGACATCGGAATTGTTGAGCTTGGCGACTAGCGTGTACCCCATGTTTGCTGCCAACTCAGACCACAAGGCAATCCTGGCAGAATTCACACCCCCCTCCTTCGAAACGGAGGGCACGATTGCCAAATTCTACTGTCCAGAGACAATCCTCCAAGACTCTGAGGCAATGGAAGAGCTGGAGACCTCCCTCAAGTCTATCACCTGGACGGGAGACCAATGGTGGGAAGACGCACCGGGCTGCATCCAAACAAAGGCGGTCAATTACCAAAGGGAACACAATATTCAGGAGAGCGCAGGGAGCAGTGGAGAGGCTTCAAGCAGCCACTGGAGCAACTTCGAGATACGGGAGTGCAACCACGACAAGGGGAAGTACGAGTAAATGGGGGATTGAGTGCGTGGTGGCAAACGCACACGGAGTGCTTCACGCAAGAACGCAACGCCGGCACACACAATTGGCACGGGGAAACAGAATCACGTCCAAAGCGCCCGAGGCAGGCAGGCCCGGGAGTGCTTCAAGGAGTACAAGACCTGATTGCAGAACTGGTTGTGAAGGGTTACAGGATTGTGTACACAGACGGGTCATCAAAAAGACTGAGCCACAAGGACATGCGCAGGGCAGGTGGCTTTGGCGTATTCGCAGCGGAAGATGAGCAAGGGCCTGAAGTGCGTTTCTGCGGTTATGTACCAACACGCCACAGGCAAACAAACAACGGAGCGGAGCTTTGGGCAGCACTGGAAGCCCTACACGGGTTCTGGGTGCCAAAACTGGCAATCCTCACCGACTCATAGTACCTGCAACTAGGAGCGACCGGCAGGGCACAACACTGGAGGTCGAAGGGATGGACAACCACATCCGGTAAGCTGCAAGTCCACGTGCCCGTCTGGGAAATGCTGCTCCGGGAAACGGCAAAGCCAGGAAGAGAAGTCAGGTGGGAGCGGGTCCCAGCACATGTCAACGTGCAGGGGAATGAGGTGGCGAATGGATTGGCGATGGAAGGCATGTGCTCGAGCCCGCTGTGGTCCCAACATGTCACACAACAATCATCATCCGGGTCGGAGTCCACAGTAGGGTTGAGGGGAGGCTCAGGATCCAAGTCAGAGGACACCAAAGCACTCTGGTCATCCCTGGGTATGGTACCCATGGATAGTGATGAGCTGACAGGGGAAGCTTCCGGGGAGCCAGCACCACGTGGAATGGAATCATACAACTCGAGCAGTTCGGGTAGTGAGGACATAGGGGCAGGACACAAACAAATGGGAGGTTTGTTGGATGAACTGTCTGCAGCAGAAACACTGTCCTTTAGCACAGATGTGAGCGACACCAGGCGACGGCGTAAGAGGCGAAAGCTCAGGAAAAGCAAGAACCCTGGACAGGGTCATTAGCAGCAGAGCCTGTAACCCCTGCATTCTGATGCGGAAATCTCACAGGTTTCAAGCCCAAAAATGCCTGCATGTCCGAAACCTGCGTTCTAACGCAGGAGCATTTTGACACGAGGACCGCGTCCTGTCGCGACGTGCAGCAGCACACAGGTGTGACAACGGCAACGGCTGAACTTGGGCACAAACCCCGCGTCCTGTCGCGGAAGAGCTCCCAGGCGTGATGCCGCCGGGAAGGCCATGGAAGGAGCAGGGACCACGTCAGCAACGACATGGCCCCTACACACAAATTCAGCCAGCCCCAAAGAAGGTCAAGCCTCAGCCAGAACGCCAGCTGGACGCCATTGCGAACGAAGGGCTGAGGGCAGTCGGTGCCGAGCTGACCACAATGGCCTGGGCCCGCAATCAGCAGATCTGGCTCCGACTGGACCAACCACACAGCACCAGGATGCACTGTGAAATTGTGGACAACCATGGAGAGCCATTGCTGATGAGCAACCAAGAACTCTACTCGGTGATGGTCCAAATCAACTGGACCCTGAAGACTCAGGCTCTGACGAACATGCAGGTCCAGTGGCGACCCAAAAGTGCAGGCAAGTGGCACCCGTTCCAGTGGGAGGCGATCCTCCACTGTCCGACGGCAGAGGGACACGGAGCGGTGCCCTCCTCTGTGAGCAGAAATGGAGACTGCATGCATGTGTGGCTGACGGGCCGAGCTGACCTCTTAAGGCTGTCCCAGAGAACGCTCTTCAGGCAGGCGGACCCGGTATCCGGAGACGCTGTGCGGTTCCTCTACACGCTGCTGAGCACACCCCCATGCGAACGGCGATATGCCTGACAGGGGATGACATGCAGGGGGGAGTAGGAAAGGTCGGAACAATAATGCAGATAACAACTCGTCGTAGCACAGTGGGTATACCGCACCTCTTCTATCCTGTGGAGGAGGGTTCGAACCCCGGGGGGGATAGAGACCCACCGAACATCCCGAAAACCCCTTTATGCGAGAGAGAGAGAGAGAGAGAGAGAGAGAGTGGGACACAGTGGGAGGAGGGCCAGAGAGAAGGAGAGAGAGAGAGAGAGAGGGCAGGAGAGAGAGAGAGGGAGAGAGGGGGAGAGAGACCCGCAGAGCAAGAGTCGGGAGCAAGAGTCGGGGATTAACCGGCACTGTGGGAGGGTGGTGGGTTCGAGCTGACATGGGTGTGTGGGCAGCCATTGAAGCATAGAGCTGAAAAGCTTGATGGTGAAACATCGGGACGCCTTTGCGCCCCCAGAGCACGGGCATGACACGTCATAACGTGCCAGAAAGCCTGAGCACGACAGGGGCAGCAAGAGTGCGGCCCACGGGAGGGTGGTGGGTGCGAGCTGACCTGGATATGTGGGCGGCCGGCGCACACACGCAAACCGCCTGGAGTGGTACTGAACAGGTAAGCGCAACAGTACAGCAAAGCACCTGTTGAAGCGTTAAGCTGAACAGTCTGATGGTGAAACATTGAGACACCTTTGCACCCCCGGAGTTCGGATATGACACGTCTTCACGTGCCAGAGAGCAAGAGCAAGACAGGGGCAGCAAGAGCAAGACCCGCAGAGCAAGGGTTAGAGACTAACCGGCACTGTGGGAGGGTGGTGGGGGCGAGCTGACCTTAATGTACAGATGGCCAAGGCCAAAGCACAGTCAGCAGCCACCTGGAGTGGTTCAGAACTGGTCTGCGCTGCAGTGCAGCAAGGAAAAACACTGAACTATGTGGTGACGACCATGCGCCTGTGACACGGGGGCGTATGCGAGCCCAGTATCCGTTGCCTCATGGCCCCCGGCACTGTGGGAGGGTGGTGGGTGCGAGCTGACCCAGATGTACAGATGGCCAAGGCCAAAGCACAATCAAAAGCCACCTGGAGTGGTACAGAACTGGTCTGCGCTGCAGTGCAGCAAGGCAAAACACTGAACTCAGTGGTGATGACCATGCGCCTGTGACACCGGCAGGGGTCCAAGGTTCCAAGGATCCGGGAACAGTAGGCGACTAAACGCCGTTTGGGTGCGGGATACAGGAGAGGGTTTTTTACTAAAGGACCAAAGAGAGGAAAGTCTGTGACATAGGTTAAGGGATACAGATGGAGGAAAAAAGGGGGAAAACCGTTTTTCCCCGTTTTTCCCCGTTTTTCCCCGTTTTTCCCTGCTACCGGGAACCAAACGCCGATTGGGTACGGGAACCTTGGACCTAACATAGTACCACTAGGGTACTGACCAGATCTGGCAACCAATTGCTCAGGGGCAAAATGAAAATTTTGCTTACAAATATTTTCCCCCAAAAATCCCAACCCACTCTTGGCCTACCCCCAACCGGGGGCCATGAGGCAACGGATACTGGGTTCGCATACGCCCCCGTGCAGGATGTCTACGGTCCAGAGGTCCTGAGATCGAATCCAGGCGCTGGGGTATTTAAGCCGACAGAAGCCGAAGGCTGAGATTTTGTGGGGGAATAGATTCAAAGTGAAATATCTATTCAATTGCATTGCGTGTGGTTTGATATTGGGTGGGTACTGTGGACAAGGCGGTGAGTGGGTGCCTGCCTCCTTGACCGGACCCCCCCCCCCTAGGGTAGGGGTAGGACAAGAGCAGTGCCTGCCCTGAAAAAGTGCCTGCCTCCTCCAAGATTTCACCCCCCCCCCTCCCCCCGTATCACAAAAAAGGCTTGGTCGGGCGGCCTTGCTGCACCCACACACAGCTTGATTGAAGGTGCACGCAGCACCCGAGCACACGCAGCTCGTCGACGACACGTTTTGCAGTTTTGCAGCACTGGGATGCACTGCGCTGCTGTCTCCAAGACGTCGGCCAGCAGAGCACTCATTGGGGTGCATTGGGGCAAAAGGCGGTAGGCGGGGGTCGCGGCCCCTGTAAAAGGGTAGCAAGAGGGAGCACATGTCGGGCAGCACAGAGAGAAAGTGGGTGGCTAGAGAGAAAGTGGGTGGCTGTGCAAGCGGGCTTCCCAGACCCACAAGCTACCAGTCTGGGTGAGTCTGCGACCCTCACAGGCTCGCGCCCTTTATTATTCTAAGGAGCCAGATCTCCCGTGGTGTGGTGTGGTGTGGGGTGGGGTGGGGTGGGGTGGGGTGGGGTGGGGTGGGGTGGGGTGGGGTGGGGTGGGGTGGGGTGCGGGTGTGTGTGCGTTGGGCTGTGGCGTGGTCTCCTGGTCCGGTGCGCCTGGCACCCTTCGGGTCCTGCCAAGGATCCGCCCTCCCTCCCTTTCACAGCCCATGCCTTTCTCTCCCCCTACCAATGACGCTACATCAGGATCTGGCCGGCACCGCTCAGGGCCAGTGGGTTTACGTACACACAAACGGGGATCAGCAGCGCTTCGCCCGGCTGCAGGAGCTGCTGTCGCACTACGGCATGAAGGTGGAGGACGCATTTTCTGGCGATCCCCTGAAGGTACTGAGGGCATGCCTGTGCGGACCGCCCCGGCCCTGGGTCTGAGGATGGCGGCAAGGGTGTCGCCCCAGCCATCTGCCAGGGCCCTCTTCCTGGCCATCCCGCCCTCCCATCCATGTGGCCACTGCACATAATGGAGAGGTCACTTAAGAGGCACTGGGGGAGCGACTGGGGCTGACGAGGCGATCGCTTGAAGGGTAGGGGCTCTGAAGGCGCTGTGCAGGGGGCAGTCGAAGGCTGCAGAGCAGGAATGCCGTGGGAGGCGATTGGCGGCGGCCACAAAAGCGGTAGCAGATGACGAGGTTTTGTGCCGTTTTCCGTGGAGAGTGCGGCTGGTTGTAGGCATAGGGGAGGGGGGAGGGGTCCATTGAGTCTTGGCTTTTCTGGGTCACAGCTCTACATCCTGCCTCTAAGCCCGATTCTGCTCTATTCTGCCTCGCCTCAATCACCCTAAGGCGTCACAGAAGCCGGCGCCAGGGTTGTGCTCAGTGGTCAGCCTAAGGGACGGGGGGGGGTTTATGAGGGCAAAGGTGTGCACCTGAAATGGGCCTCGCATTTTTGGCGCTCTAGTCACAATTTCATCTTCCCCCTGAGGAAGCTGTTTGTGGTTTTGGGTGTGTGGGTCTGATTTCGGTCACGGTCCTGGAGACCACCGATGAGAATGAAAGGCGCCGGCCAGAGATGTGCTTATCCACTGGGGCAGGGCGGGGGGGGGGGGGGGGCAGGGGCAACCCCCCCCCCCCCCCGAGTAGGCGAGGGGCCCAGCGAGTTGGCGAAGTTCGGCGAAGTTGCCAAAAACCAAAAATTTGGGTGCAGCACTGATTGAGGGGTGCCATGCAAAATGGAATGATCCCTGCACAGCTAACACCACATATTAGGCCCTATTTTGTTGCAACCTCCAAAATTTTAATCCCGCCCTCCAAGTCGGGTAAAACGCATCGCTGACTCGCTCGCCGACTCGTTGGCCGCTAGGTTTGCCGATTTGGGGGGTGGGTTGCAGGGGGGGGGGGGGGGGGGATCTGGTGGACCCACCCACCCAGGCCAAACCACCCACGAGGCACCTGCTCAGCGAGTGCGTTTTGGGGCTGTGATTGAGTCCGGCTCTGCGGGGTTGACACGTGGGTTCCCCTGCTCATTGCAGGAGAACTGGGCCGGTGGGAGCCCCGCCTCGCTGCCCCGGGAGCTGGTGGTGCGCAAGGCTTCCCAGGCCGGACAGGGGGTGCTGGTGGAGCATGTCTGCGTGGAGGTGGCAGGCGCCGGCGGGCCCAAGAGTCCCGATCTGATCGCCTCGAAGCCCGGGATGTACCAGGGCCTCAGTGCAACGTTCTGGACCATCCTTGCGATCGTGGACAGGTGTGCATGAGGCGCTGGCGTAGGTCGTGCATGTGGGGGACCTATGCCCGGCCCTTGGGTCGCGGGTTGTTCAGGGTTCCAGAGGCTCTCAAGGATGGATGTGGTGTGGTGGTGAAGGGCCAAGTGTAGTGGGCCGCTGGGGTTTGGTACAGGTTGTAGAGGTCTAGTCAGGGTGGTTCAATCTGGGCGAGGGTTGTGGAGGGCTGTCGAAGAGGAATGAGAATGTTTGAGGGCTAAGAGGTTTGTGGAGTTGCTGCAGGGGTGGACACAAGGTTTGCGCAGGGGGAGGTGGGGTCCGTTTCAACCCCCTGAAGGAGCGGGGGGGGGAAGGGATCTGGAAAAGGGACTCCGATGGCCGGACTGCCCAAATGCTGGGAGAAAAATTCTGTCCATGGTGGCCTCCCGACCCCCCCTCCCCCAGACGATGGGTTTTTGGCACATGTCAACTAATATGCTTACCAGGGTGAAGGGTCACAGGGTGCATTTTGGGAAGCAAGTACCCACCCCCCCCCCCGCTTTTGAGGGTGGAGAACAAAAAAACAACATGTTGTAGAAGGTATTTAGATGCGTTGGTTTGGGGATTTGGGCCAACTAAAACGTAGGAAGGGCTAAGAATAGAGTAATGTTTGTCGCCATATTTCCATTGTTACAACAGATGTGATGAATCAACTACTGTCCCTCATCCTCATGTTGAGAAATGCAGTGTTGGGGATGCAATGAGCTTGTATTTGGCCAAATTTTTGCTGGTTTTGGGAAATATCTTCGGATCCTATCAGCAGTGATGCCACACCCTATTTTTAGCCTTCCCACCCCTTGGTGGGCCTGAATACCCTACCCCCCAATACCTAAATACCTAAAGTCTGAATACCTTCTAACATGTGTTTTGAGTTCTGCATCCTCAAAATACAGGGGAGGAGTCCCTGCTTGCCTCCCAAAGCCCAGCCCCCCCCCCCCCCCCATTGTGACCAAACATATCAACTCGGGCCCGTGTGGCTCCTCGCCGGACCAGGCATGCCCCACCGCTGGGCCGATGCACAGCCACAATGAAAAGAGATCCACCCGACCAGCGCAGGTGACTTGTGCAGGGTGTGCCGAGGCAGGGCAGGGGCGCCAGACAAACCCCACAGCAGGGCAAGCGACCGAAGCCAAGGGCACCCCCGTGGCACCGGCAGGGCCAGGCACCACCCCATGGTGAGACCCGACGTGCCCCCCCGCCCTGCCTCGGACGCGCGCGGCAGACACACACAGGCACGGCGGTATCTCCCTCCCACCAGCGCCTTGCTGGGCTTTGGGGGTCGTCAACAGTCTGGGGGGCCGTGAGACCAGACAGCCAAGGTAGGGCCCAGTCGTGCCGGTGAGGGAAGGACACACCGGCCGTGGGGACCCGCCTCCGGTGCGAGCGACGACCCAACCCAACCCAACCCCCCCCAAGTGACCCTTCACCCTGGTCAGCATATTGACATATGCCCAATTTTTTGACCTCATCATCTGTACCTCCAAATCATGAGTGTGATGTGGCGATCATTTTCCAGGTACATGTGTTGGGGCAGCACAAATTTCTTGGGGGAGGTGGGAAGCCACCGGATATTTGAGCCCCCAGGGGGGGGTGGGTGGGGGGGCTTCCCCAAAGAATCTCAAATGGACCCCCCCCCCCCCCGCAAACCTTTTTCCGCCCACCCCAGGTCCATCGAGGTGTTTGAGTTGCGGACAGTTGCTATGGGTCAGTGAGGGTGCCGGAGTAGATGGTTAATGGTCAACTAGGGCAGTTGAGGATTACCGATGTTTGCAGGCTTGTGGAGGGTCATGGAGGGCTGGACAGGGTGACAGAGCGCTGTTGGAGAGTTCTCAGAAATGCTGAGGGCTTTTCGTGATTCGAGGGGTACGGGGAGGTCCATGACGGGTCATGTGCTCTGCGACACGCTTCTGCCCCAGTCGTGGATCGGACGTCGGATCCAGATGCATTGCGTTGTATGCCGCGCCGAGCCAGTGGTCAGTCGTGTTGAGATCGTTGGGATTGAAAGAGTGCTCCGGGGCTGTTTGGGGGATGGTCAGGGCGTGCCCACAGCACATACTTTGTAAGCGCCTCGTCTTGATGATTTTGGCAGCCGTATGTAAACCCTGAAATTGTCCACCTCAGCCTCTATGGCTGGGCTTCGAGAGGTTGGAAGCGAGGGTTGAAAGCGGGCGGTGGACCATTCAGGTGTCTTGTGGGTCCAGTGGAAAGAAGTGGGCGGGGGGGGCGGGGGGGGCTATGCTTTACTTTCCATCTTGGCAGACCCCCAAACCCCCTCCCCTCCAAAAGTTCTTGTTGTGGGGAGAATGAAAATTCATCGTAGGAAACATTTTTCAGGCCATTTTTGGTAGCCAAACTCCGCACCCTCGGACCCCCCCCCCCGCGCAGGAGGATCGAGCACAGGAACAGGAAGACGAGTCAGACCTGGATGAGCCACCCATGTTTTCTCCTGAGGAGCGGGCGGCCAACCCGCCCCCTCGAGACACCCCCCGACCCCCCGCAGACAGGGAGTCACACCACTGCTGGAAGTAGAAGATTGCACCCCAGCCTCCAAGAGGCCATGCCACTCACCGGACTGCACTGACCCGTCCTCAGGATGGCGCTCGCGGGCGATCTCCCGCTCACCACGGGCGACACCCATGCGTGACATCAGGCAGGAACTCTTCCCCTCGTCTGCCCCCCCCCCCCCTCCCCAGACAGTTGTGATGAGGCCTGGCTGGTGCCCAGGTCACCAGCGACGGCCTCCACGATCACGTGCAGCACGGAGGGCTCACGGTGTGGGACACCGGACCCCAGCCGCCCTT
Organism: Eutreptiella sp. 'Long Island Sound 2002'; assembly: GCA_964036045.1. Classification (NCBI taxonomy): domain Eukaryota; phylum Euglenozoa; class Euglenophyceae; order Eutreptiales; family Eutreptiaceae; genus Eutreptiella; species Eutreptiella sp. 'Long Island Sound 2002'. Next base: position 42,155,883 of record OZ038394.1, on the reverse strand, counting down.
TGTTTGGTACGCCATAAGGCACACGACCCCTCAGCCCCTTAGGATCAGACCCCATAAGCGATAGAAACCCCATAAAGGGCAAGAGACACGCACGGCCCAGTAGTGAGAGCGGTAGTCTTCAGTCGTCCAGTGCGGGGGTTCGATCCCGGGAGTTGGTGCTTTTGGGATCCCTGCATGTAGAGCTCTCTAGCCGGCGTCGTGGGATCCACCCCCCCCCCCCCCCTACAGCAGCCCGCGCCACCACCGGTACCGGTGGATAGGGTGGAGGTCTCGTCCGTTTTCCCCCCAACCCCAAAAAGGACGCGCAGGAACCGCACACACCTGCAGCAGTGCGCGCCACCACCTGTACTCGAACAGATCGACGGGAGGCCCCGTCCGGTATTCAAAGGGATCGGTGGGAGACCCCACCGATCCCGGGAATCGAACCACCTCCTTCACGGCAAGCGCCGGCTGCGCTGCCACTCGAGCGGCTGCCTTCTGAGAGGCACCAGAACTCAACGCAGGGATCAACAGCACAAGCGCACATACCAACCACACATGCAGGCGCCCTGGCGCTGCCCACCCTCCCCACCCCCTGTATGGCTGTATGTTGACCTCCGCAAAAGCCAGTACCCAATGGGGTTTCTAAATCCTAAGGACCTAAATTGCCCAGGGCCGGTGGTAGTGGCCCACAAGGGTGACCTCTGACCGCCCCACCCCCCATGACCTGGTAAACCCGAAACACGGGTATGTGGCCGAGAGGGGCCAGCACAAGCAAGCATACCAGTGCACCGGCGGGCACCAAAGTGGGACACATCATACGCTACGCCCGGAACTCAGTCCGAAGGCGACAATGCCTAGAACCCTGTAGAAGCAGCCCCACTCTTACCCCATCCAGGGCGGAGGGAAGGGACAAAACTGCAAAGCACTGTCCGCGTGACACGAACAATCATGGAACTGAGTTGGCAATGAAGGTCGTGAGGCAGGCGCGGCTGGAGCTAAGTGGCGGGTCCACACCTGACCAATTGAGGCCCGCGCTCAAGCAAAGCCCTGGGCGGGGGGGGGGGGGGGCACAAAGATAGACAAGCAGTCTGCAGTGAGGTTTGATGCGAGTTGCACACTGCACCGCAGCCACTAACCCTCAACAAGCGTCGTACCCTCGAACTACCCAGACCTTGCACCTCCCAAACCTGACAGCGCATCCCTCGCCCGACTCGTGTGCAGCACCTCCCACAGTGAGTCCAAGGTGCAGATTTACGAGGGGCAAGTACATGGCACCATCCGCTCGGCCATTTCCACCGCCGAGGGTCTGGCCTTCCAGGACATTTTTGTGCCGCAAGTGACCGGCCAGACCCTGGCGCAGCATCAGCCCGGGTACTGCGACCCGGACGCCCTCGCCATCGTGAACTTCATGACTGGCAACGCTGTGGAGTGGCGGCGGATGGTGTACGATGGGGACACGTACCGGCCCAATGCGACAATCCGAAGCCCTGACGCCACACCTTTTGGCAGCCCTAAGAACAGTCCCAAGAAATAAGGGCCTCCGAACCTTGAGACCCAATCCCCTGCGCCACCGGGAGACTTCGCCTAGGGCCCGACGCATCCGGTCAAGGCCGTGGGATCGAACCCTAGTTCAGGCAGAACTACGCGACCAGCAGTAGGGGTACAGCCGAAGGTCTCGCGCACCGCCCCTAAGCCTGCCCAAGAGGGAACCGGAGGTTTGACACACCGAGGTTGGAAAACACCCCCAGTTGTGCGCGAACGTGTGGGCGAGGTCCTCAGACACAGCACTCAGCCCGAAGTGCTCCCTGCGCCACCGGGGCATTGAGATGGAATTCCGGCCTCTGAAGGTTCTCTGCCCCCCTTTCCCCCCCATACGACCCCACGCCAACGCCCCTTCTGCTGCGCTGTGTGAGTGTGCAGCGCGACACCCTGACGCACTGGCTACCACGAGCACACCGCACGCACGCACGCACGCGCGCGCACACACACACACACACACACACCGTGTCATGCTGACTTTTTGACCGCAGAGAACAGGCAGTCCAATAAGGTACACACTCAGGTGTACACTTCGGTAAGCCAATCTCAGCAAGCAGTCAAACATGGGTCTCCCTCGTTAATAGGAGAGAGCACACACACACACACACACACACACCGTGTCATGCAGTACGTCCGGGCAGGGCGGCCCCTAAGAGTTGGAAAGAAACAAATTGCTGTCCATCAGACCCAGCTCGACGGTTGGGAGGGTAACCGACGGCCGCTGGAGGGTAACCGACAGCGGTTCGGCCTGAGCAACCCAACACTATCCTTCGAAAAACGATGGTGACACATGCGATCATCCGTCTAAAGTGAGCCTCTGCTTTCGTGGTTTGACGCGCTTTGCGCCAACAGGTGACACGCCAATACACGTGAGCAAACTGCATTGATCTTTGTTGCTTTGTCCCGTGTGTGAATCCTCCGGTGCCTCGCCCCCCCCTCCCGCCCCGTACTCAGGCTATTGCTGAAGGGGTGGCTGGGTGGGTCAGAGGCCAAAAAAACGTTTGTGTACCTAAGATCGGCCTCAAATTTCCGGCCCCTTTGATAAATTTCATTTTTTGCCTGAGGAAAATTTTGCTGATGTGGGTGGGTGGGTCGGTTGGCCGGGGCTGGCCATCCCCCCCCCCCCCCCCGGATCTGCAAGCAATAGCCTGCCCCCGGTATCTCCTGCCGGCTGCACTTTCTGCTGCTGCTGACCATGATTCATCGTCCGGCATTTGGACCAGCGTCTCGGGGCAGATGTCCGTGATGTTCTGGGGAACACAGGTCAGTTCTTTTGATGCAAAGCACCCTGGTCATTTGCGAGCCATCGCCGCTTGTGTCGCTTTGCCCTCTAACCGCCGGTCCTCAGCGCAGTGCCCCCGCCCAAATGTCGTTCATGCATGCAACTGTTGCCTCCCCGGCAACCCCGCTCCACCCAACTCCTCGGCGCTTGCCCAGCCCGTTTCCACTTGTACGCACCCTTACCATCGTCCGCGCTGCGTTCCATGCCGCTCCAGCCCTCTCCCCATCCCCACAGCCCTGTACAAGCCCACGGACAACCCCCCCCCCAATAAACCCCTTACCCGCTCCACTTGCGCAACCAGCCCTCTATCATTTGCAACCCCACGAAACCCTTTCCCTGCTCCACGGCCCTGCACACCCCTTTACCATCTGCTCTCGAACCGTCCACAGCCCTCTCACAGCCCTGTACAACCCTTAATCCCTGACTGAAACAGTCCGATTTCGGACTGCATGTGGCGTAACCACAGCGCCATACAGGTATCATGGCATACAATGTGCTGCTTATGCAGTGGGGGCGACATTCATTCGTGTGGTATGGCATAGGCGGATATGAGTACCTGGATGCCTCAGCCATTGCTCTGGCCACATAGAATCCCATGCATTCCCGTTTGCCAATGCCACACCACAACCGCCTTTTTTGCATGTGTTGGTAGACAAGGTGGCCAAAAAGCCTAGACTGGTTACACACCGTAAAGAGTTCTCGCAGCTCAAGGATAAGTACTTGCAGAGGGGACATAGAACTTTCTTCCTTCGAATTTCGTTGCAAGTAGGAAGGGTGGCTGGGGTTGGGCTGCACAGCCCCCTGCAAAGCAACTTTCTGGAGGTTAAGCTGGCAGTGAGTGTCCCAGGGAAGCATGCCCAAGCACAGCATGCGGCTAAACTGTTTTCAGTGGTGAGAACTCTACAATCATGGGGACCGGGCAAACAGCTTCTGTTTTCACAGTCTGATTGGGTGTTGGCGGGTGTGGAAGGCAGGATTTTGAAGTGGCAGGAGTTCTCGTGGTCAACATCCATAGGTCCACTGTCGAATCTGGACCGGTGGATTCAATTGATTGATTTGGTAGATCAACACCACAAGCCGGTGGTGTTTGCAAAGTTTGGGATAGGGGTATTGATGGCTGAATGCTCAAGGGCAGAGGAATTGGCCCTGGAGGCTCTCTGCTCCCACCCCAGCAGGCGGGGGGCGTGGGGTGGGGGGAAGGGGACGATGCCCCCAAGAGTGCTTACTGGCAGGCTAGGAGGATTATCTGGAGGAGTTGCCTAACAATAGTAGGTGCTAGGTGCATGTTCCGAAGACTCCAATTTAGAAGAGGATGACGGATTGACAGTAGAGGCACTTTGGGAACACCTGGGGCTCAAGGAAGTGCCGGAACACAAGGCGATGAGGGGCAGTGACACCCTTGCCGATATGATAAGCTCTACGTAGTGTGCTAACACTACAGGGGAAGTGTACCATACGTGGACCTTAGCACATCGGCAAGGGGTGTTCTACTTGATCATCATTGCCACGCACTATCCCCTTGCCGATGCACTGAGGTCAACATAGTGTGCTTTGTACATAGTGTTCTAACCCCTTGTAGTGGTTAGCACACTACGTAGGCCTTAGCACATTGGGGTTTTAGTGAGTGTACAATCTGTAGAGCTCAGGCATCAGACTGTATTTAGGGGGGATGCTTTGGGGGGGATGCCTTCGGTTGCATTGGGTTCCATGTATCGCAGACTGCTGTGGGGTTCAGCCTTCATGTTCAAATCTCTTTCTCATGTATGGCAATGGCTCTCCAAGGGGTGCAAAGGTCCTGAACCCGGCTATTTCCTGGGGTGCAGCAGCACCGTGCACGCACCATGCGCTCACCGTGCAGCAACAGGTGAAACCTCAGTCGCATGCAGCAAAAGACAAAGTGTGCCCAGCGCCTGGAATGGAGCTGCGGACTCTGCTGGTGGATCTGTGGGGGCATTGCCCATGTGATACAGCCTGGGTGTTTTGGTGATTCCCCCAACACCCTCTTCGCGTCATCCTTTTGCCGCTCCCTGTCTGCCACACGATGGTGGTAGGAGGACAATGGACAGATATTCAAATGGGTGGTGGGCAGATGAAAAACGAGAACCAGATAGAGTTTGTACTGCAGAAACGCCCGCCACAGAATGGCTTAAGGCACCCATAGGTATCCACCAGCTGTTGACCTACTCAAGTTTGGTGCCATTAATTTGGGACCATTTACAGTGCATTAGCTCCATTGCTTTGTCCAGGCTGCAGCTGGTGTAGGTGCTGGATGAGTTTGAGAATTTGTTGCAAGAACAATGGGGACATCTGTCAAATGGGTCCTGGATTACCGTGGCCTTGTTGGAATTGCTGCCCACCACTCAACATCAGTTGTGACCCCGGACCGCCGTTCATCCCCCCACTGTTGGTCTGTCATCCCTCTGGGAAACACACGGCAGCTTTTCTGTGCATTATCCCAACGATATTATCACGATGCAGTGCTGTGTGCAGTCATGAATTCTGTAGGGTCCTGTGGCACAAGATTGGTTGCAGCTGTATCAAGTCCTGACCCTTTTTCAGCCACTGATAATGGTGTGCTTTTGGTTCCTGAAGTGACACCCATACCTGTTACAGTTCGCGTTTGGATCTGCAGTTATGTTTCTTTTGGCTGCTTGTTGAGTGGGTCCTGGTGTGCACCCCAGGCACCCATGTCTGGGGGTATCGGGGCGCAAATAGAGCCACCATTGAAAAGCCTAGCGGCCTGGCAATCAATCTGGAAAACCCCCTGTTTCTTTTTGGGATACTGCCCAAGGAAAGAGTAGTATTTACACAGTATTCTCACACGTTACATATTGGTTGCTGGGCCTTGGTTTCGGGTATTTGTCATTTCTTGTGCCCTCATGGTTGGAGAAAGATTTGCCCCCAATGTTGCAATTTTGAAAGTTCCCCTTGTCTTGAAGATACAACAGGGTGCATTAGCGCCCTGGGCAAACTTTTTTTGACCGTTTCCTACTCGTTCCTGTTTTTCCCACCCCCTCACCAAACAAACCACAAATTCTCATCTATCAATTCAAATGTCCTGCCCGGGAGTCCAGCTCATGCTGTATGCAGATGATTTGCTCATCTGGGTGTAAGGCTCAGGAAGTGAGGGTCCCCGAAAGGCAGAGGCGGCCATGGCGCAACTCTTGGAGTTTAGGGTGTTTTCAGGGTTAAAAGTTGATGAGAAAAAGTCTTTTGCGTTACTCAAGCAGCAAATGGAGGCACTGCCGGCAAGGTATGTGGGCCTAAGGGTCAAAGAGAGAGTACGTTACTTGGGAGTCCAAATAGGACTTGTGAATGCAGAGCAAGCGGATGCACCCTCCATGGCAAAAATGAAGGAACAGGCGGCAATTCTGAAGACGCTGCCGCTGGAGCTGAGTGAAAAAGCGGTGATATGTATGATATGTAAGATCTGGATCCAACTAGTGGCCCAGCTTACTGCTAAAGTTTATAACCCCTTGCAAAAAGTGCTGTCGGCGTTTAATGTCATTTTCAGGATGGTGCTGGGATTGTCCACCTGGGATCTCAGCCCAGCATGGCAGCAGGGCCACTAGATCGGGGGGGGGGGGGGGGGGGGCTACATATCCGTTGGCTGTGTGGGTGCGCTTTCAATTGGGGCAATTTTTTCTGTTGTTGGTCAGAGACAAGCAATTTCTCAGGGTCCTGGGTGGAACCATTTGAAACCTGGAAGAGTCAGTGGGGTTGTCATTGGTCCCAGCCTTTGTTCCATACTTGCTTGGGGATTGTGTACACCAGGTCAAAATGTGGCAGCAGGCATCTTGCCACACATTTTCAAGGTTGCGGTCGAGCATCGCAGCTGCCATTGGCGGGTACACCGAATAACATGCCAGTGTGGCACATTGTGTGCTTTCGAAATGTGGCAGGTCATAGGGGGCGCCTTAAGCGCAGTGCACGTGCAGTGCGCGCGCATTGCAGCTGTAGTAGAAACCCATACTTTGTGGTACTTTGGGCATCATTGTTGTTTGGCAGTAGGTTCTGATGTACAATATAGCATTTTTGGATGTTCACCCTGTTTCACCCATTTCTACCTTTTTGCACACATTTTTCACCCATTTTCACCACACCTACTCTTTTTCTCGGTTGATTGATATGGTGATACACTTTCAAGGTGCCTGCTATAGGACATCATACTTCCCTCCTCATTTCTCAGGCCCACTTTTTCCATGGATCTCAGTATTGGAATAGGGTGTTCTACACCCGCTCCAATGGTGTGCGACATCCTGCCACGGTGGTTGGGACGGGTGAAGACGGACTCCTCCACTTGGAATACAAGATGGGTTGAGAGTGGTGAATCGGCAACGCAAGATGGATTCCATCTCCTTTGCCATCCTAAGTTCAGATTCGCCACCTCACTGCCTTCCATCTCCGCCGCCCAACACACAGCCAAGTTCCCCCCCAAAGGCCCCTGCCCCTGGTCCTTCACCACAGCCACAAGAACCGGGAAGGTCCCCCTCAATGTCCCCTCCAGTCCAGTTTGGGTCGCCTCATTACAAGGGTGTTTCCAAGGGGTGTGCCTGGGGGCTCTTCGGGGGGAACATACTCTAACAATAGCGCGCAGTGCAAGGATTCCCCCATAGTTATTACTCACCAAAGTTAGTACAGCAAGGGGTATTGATGTTGTCACACATGTCGGGGGGGGGGGGGGGTGTGGATGTGACCCTCCCATCTACCTGGCGGCTGGTTTATCAAGCTGCGGTGCCCTACCTGCTATCCTTGCATGTGCAAGATTTGCCAAGGTATTGGCTAAAGCCGTCACATAAATTGCTGGTCGCACTGCAAGCCGTCACATAAATTGCTAGTCGCACCGCAGCCACTGGAGTCTCCGCAAGTGAGGCAGTTGGGTTACGTGTGGGAGTAGTTTGGGTGGTGTTCATGCCGGGGGCACGGCATGATTTCATGCGCAAAGGCCATGGAAAAAGTATACCATCAACCAAAATGTGCCCTGTGCTTAGTCCTGGAGACCGTTAGACATTCACCGTCAAGCTGTAGGTTTATGCCGAAGGTTTATGCCAGTGGCAGCGGATGTGGTCAGCAAGGCATTTGGGCCTATTTGGAGCCCAACAGCGGTGTTGTGCCCCATGAACAGGCTGAACAGGCTGTTGGTAGATGAACCGCTGCTCTCCCTCCAAACAACCCAGGGGTTAGCTCTATGGGCGGCAGCACGGGCATGTGGGTGTTGCGCTGTGATGCCAAGTTCAAGTCATTTTGGGGGCGCACCGTGCGCTGTGCCCGCGCTGTGCACGCACAGTGTGAAAAGTCAGCTGTTTTCCACCACCGGTAGCCACAGGTCCCAGGGTCTTGAATTCTGCACCCTACAGCCCCGACTGGTACAGCGGTACAGCGCAGGGATTTTTTTTCCTTTAGTCTGATGCTTGCCACTGGTCCCAGGGCCCTGAAATCTGCACCCCCGGCTGTTTGGAATTGATCAGCATGCTTCTGTAGGTGGGTGGTTTTCAGGGGTGCTCCCGGGACGAGCAGCGTAATAATTGGCGCTGTGCCTGCGCTGTGCCTGCGCTGTGCGAAAACGCCCCCTTAGATCGGCACTTCAAGATTTTGTAGTAATGTGGCGGATGGTGGTGGAGACTTGGGCGTCCGCACCGCAAACTTCATTCATCACGCAAGAGGCACAGCATCTTTGCTCTTGTCTGGAGAGGTTCATCCAGGGGTCCCAAATGTTTCCCATTCAACAACCAGGGGGGGGTAGTCGTGCGCTCCAAAACTTTGTGTATGCCCAAGAAAGACAAGTGGGCTCACATGCTACTGGGTATGCTTCAGACCATTGAACAAAAAGCAGCCCACGGCTGGGGCATTGCATTTGTGCATTGGTCGAGAGACGAGGGGGGGCAGTTGAATTTGCCGGGTATGGCATTTGGTTTGGGGAAGGGGATAGTCGCAATGACCAGGCACCCATCCCAGTAACCGAGCGCCAATCAATTACCAGGGTGTTGCTCACAGCAGCCCTGCAGGCACTGCAGAAAAAGTGTCCACGACAGCCGTTACATCTTGTCGCGAGCCATTACATCTTGCCACTGACTCGGAGTTGGTCTATGTTGGCCTCAAAGGCAAGTGTGAAAAGTGGTGTCGACACAAGTGGGTGGGGCCACGGGGCACGTTGGCATATAGTGACTTGTGCTGTGACTTGTGGTCTCAATGGCAGCTCTTAGGGGACAGTGTGCCGATTCAGTGGGCACCATCACACGTAGGGGTGCAGGGCAATGAGTGTGCTGATGCAAATACGTCTAAAGGAGCCAGGATAGCACATCAGAGAGTCCTAGCTCACAAGGCAGTGATTGGCATTTGGGAGCATTTGGGGTTGGAGGAGATGCTTGACCCATGTGATTTAGATTCCAATCAATAAGGGGATCGAACATATCCAAGGAGTCGGGAGGGGAGTGTTCTGAAGAGTTATTCTTGTCTAAACGCTCAAGGATGTCATGCTAACCGGCACCACAGGAGGGGGACGAGCTGACCAGCCAGCCCATGAGACATTCAATAAACTGCAATGGTGCGATGGCAGTGAGCTCAAGGCAACGTTCGGTATTGAGCTGAGCGATGATGCTATGCCTGTGTCCAGGTATATCATCTAGGGATATACGGAAGCTAAGTATCCCGCGCTTCATTCCCCAATTGCACCAGCGTGTCTGAGCAAGGGACCCCGTGTGACTGTCATTTTCCTAGTTTTCTCTGACTGTAGTTTTTGTGGTCGGAAGTGTAAGGTGACGCCTTGTGCTACGATTACAGAGGGAAAAGCGGGCTGGATCAGTTCCTCGTGCGCTTACCAACATTCATTGTGTGTCGGGGGGGGGGGGGGGGGCTTAAGCACAGTGCAACCATTTGGGCGTCCGGCCGTAGTAGAAACCCATGCTTTGTGGTACTTTGGGCATCATTGTTGTTTGGCAGGAGGGTCTGATGTACGATATAGCATTTTTGGATGTTCACCCTGTTTCACCCATTTCTACCTTTTTGCACAAATTTGTTGCTCATTTCCATCACATCCACTCTTTTTCTATGTCAATTTCTCCCCACCGTGGGGGAGCGTTGAACCCCCGAGAATGCAGGGGTTGTGTAGCACTTGCGCCCTCTTTTGGGCCCCCGAGAAGGGAGGGGTGAGGCAACCACTTCTGATTTTGTCCCTTTTGTTGGGGACCCCCGAGAATGCAGGGGTCATGTAGCCCGATGAACCTCAAACATTCACCGAGGAGGAGGTGGCAAAAATGAACAAGCAAACGGAAGACAAGATCCTTGAGAGTTGCTCCATATACATGAGAAAAGCATTGGAGCTCACCCTCTTGACCCCCCAAAAGATGGTGTTCAATGGTGGATTAAGCGTTGTGGTGGATCTCGGTCCTTAAGGACGCAAATCAGTTATATGGGTATTGATGCCTACTCTGCCGAGGAGTTTTGGCTAAAGTATGGGTATGATCACAAAACGGAACGCGCATGTGCAGTACCTGTACAAAGCTCCTAGCACCTGACATGCAGTCGCATACCATGGGAAGGACATAGGCGGTGTTGGCGCAGGGTGCGCGCGCGGTGCGGCTTTTTTTTGGTGCTTCCAAATGTTTTTTGACTAGTGACGTGTGTCAGAGCAACGGACAGGGGTACCTGGTGGGAGACACACCTGGAGCCCTGAGGACAACTCCCGGAAGGCACAATACGTACCTGATCGGTCTGTAATGGGATAGCACGCTTTAGCTTGCCCACCAATGCCAAGAATGCATCAAGTATGCCTTAGATGACGGTGCTGTCGCGTCCCGGTCGCTGCCGCAGAACATGACACATCATCTGGTGCAAATGAAACACGGACTCTGATGCAGGGACTGATTGCTCTTTGTTTTCAAAGAATGCGGCCACAACATCTAAAAAGCACATGTGGGAGGGCCGCAATTGGTTAGGTGTGGGCAGACACCCATTGGAGAGGGGGGGGGGGGGTCTGGAGGGGGCAGGGTTGACCCTCCTCTTTGGCAACTGATCCATTGATCCTTGACAACTGATCCGCGAAAGGTTTCGGTGCCGGAAATCTTTTGCATATTTTCCAGCTGGGCTCTGGGGGATCTGGATGGTTGCTATTAATTCCCGATGGGATCTGGATGGTTGCTAGGAATTGCTAGTGGGCTCTGAATGGTTGTTGGTAATTCTTGGTGGGCCCTGGATGGTTGCTAAGAATTCCTGGTGGGCTCCGGATGAGTGTTGTCAAAGTTTGGTGCGTTCTGGATGGGTGCTAGGAATTCCAGCTGGGCTGTGGATGAGTGTTGGTAGAGCTGTGCAATAGAAGCCCTTTCCAATTGCACATGCTTGCCCTTTGGGGCGGGCGGCTTGGGTTCAAGCTTCTTATTTCTTGGGACAAAACCATCAAGGGGGAATCCTTGCACTGTGCACTACTTTTAGACCATGTCCCCCCCGAAGAGCCCCAGGCACACCCCTTGGAAACGCCCTTAGAATTAGGGGACCCAAACTGCCCCAACTCAACAAAGTTGGAAACTACCTTCCCTTCAAATGTCACAAATCATGCACAACTGGAAAAGCCATGAACGGCGCATTGGTCGCCACCCTCAACAACACACAACCGTCTTTTTGTTCCATTGTCAACTAAATACAAATTGAGAATACGCCACTTGTGTGTCTCAGCCTGTGCCAAGCCCCCACCTCTTGCCATGTGTGTACACAGGTATCGAGAGGAGCTGTACCCGAGGCAGCGCATAATCCACGAAAGGGCTGCAAAAATACTCCCAACATCCTCCACGGCAAACGTTACAAAGGCAATACTTGCGCTCGTGCAGGACCGTGACCAATATCACTCCCAATTGTTGCGGAAAGTGCAGGAGATCTGATTCAATTTCCTACCGGCAGCGGGGCTGGTGCCACTTGAAGCAGTGACCTATGTGGACCAGGATGGCGCTGCTCACCTGGCGCGGCATGAAGAGCACCTGGAACAGATGTGGTGCGGGTTAGAATGCGCCGTAGCCAAGTGTGCCCTATCACGATGCGACTTGGGGGCCCACACAGAGAGTTTGGCGAGAGGGCTTGCATTTGATTGCATCACTGCCCCTATGGGTGGTGTATGGGTCTGTGTGTATCTTCATAGCGGTCGCGAGGTTTGGCTCCACAAGTCCCAAGCTGAGGCGCGGTGGGAGGCCCCCGCTGATGAAGGGGAGGGGTCTGGCATGTGGCAGCCGTTACAAGATTTGGTCGATATGCACACTGCATGGGTTGTGTAGTGTTGCGGTGATGCTTCCAGGAAGGAGGAGGCCAGTGACGTGGCGTTGGGGGACGTTCAACGTGCGATGCGGAGCGTCGACTGCCCAACGCTGCAACGCACGCACGGGCGACTTCCGGTGCAATTATGGCGTTGGTGTATGGGTTGTGGAAGGGAAGACGCCACTCCAATATTTGACGCAAATGGTGTGCAGGGGTGCACACCTCCTTGGCATCGACTGCCGCGTGCAGCAAGACGTCGCGGTGTTTCACGTCGATTGCAACCTCCAGCTGCACCAACTCCCGATCCCACTGTTTCAACTGTGCACAGGCTTGGCTCGGAAACTAAATCTCCTGCCGCACAGCGGTTAGCTCCTTCCGAGCGGCGCGTAGCAACACCGGGTTGAACTCCTTTCGATACCGCAGTTCCGCCTCCATCGTCTCATTGGCGAAAGCCGGTCCTCAATCCTGGCTGCTTGGTTCCAAGGCCGAGCGGACTGTGACGGGAGACACCGTTGTGGTGCATGTGTGTGTGTTGGGGCTGGGAGGGGGGGCAGTGTGTGCCTGGTGCTCCGGGTCCTAGTGGAGAGGTTAGGGGACAGACACTGAGCTTACTAGGGAAGGGACGGGCCAGGGACACACAACCTCCACATCATTGAGACATGGTGCCAAGCCAGTGCCGGTGTGCAGCACGTCTTGGAGGGACCCACACCCCTTGACTGCCATGCGGCACAGGTGGTGCTACTAGATGCGGCGGGGTCCCACATCCCTCGGGGACACCCCCAGCAGCAAGAGGGGTCCTAGGGCATGTAGAGCCCCGGGCAGTGAGGACGTCCAGAACATGCTGAAATTTAACTGTGCATTGTGTTCTTGTGCCCAGCTGCAACAATAGTGGTAAGGGTGAGGTGTGGGCAGGTGTTTGCCACATGCATTCTTTTGGTACCGGCGTGGCACACGGGCTTGTCCAAGCATGGGTCTCTGTCTAACCGTTGTTTTCCTGACTTTCAGCGTGCTTGCGCAGCGAGGTGGCGGGACATGTGTTATGCATTGCTGTATTGCCCAATGACCTACCCAAGTGGTCTTCCATAAACTGCTGGCCCAAAGGCTTGGGCAGTATCGAGGAAGCTGCAGATTGCAACACATGTTGCTTGAATGATTTTGAATCGTGCACCGTTGCTTTTGTCCATTGTGCATTTCCCACTCCGTGTTAGGTTGGTTCCATGAAAATAGGAAGGAGTCATTTTGACCAGTGTATTTCAGCACCCCCATGGATCGATGAAAAATCCTAGGCAATGAGGGAAACAAGACAAAGTTTGTTTTGCAGGACCATGCTGCATTTGGAACAATGAGGTATTTGGTATACAGAAACAAATAGTTCCCAAAAAAATAAGAAAATAATTGCCAACTTTCATGAACTCTTTGGACAAAAAAAAAGTAGATAATGAATTTCAAAAATATGGAAAGAATTTGTGTTGGCTGCTTCTGGCCGTTCCAAAAATTGCAATGTTTTTTTTCAAATTGGCCTGGTAGGCCTGATCACCAAGAAGTTCATGCGCTCACAGCAAGCCTCCAAGAACCAACAGCAACTGTCCAAGAAGTAACAGCACCCCTCCAGGAGTTACCAAGAAGCCACCAAGGACCCTAGGGACACCATTTTGAGGGCTTCTAAGGGGGGACCATTGGCGCTGGTATTAGTCCAAAAGCGGGAATGGTGCATGCCCAGTGCATGCCTGATGCGGATACTCACCCACAGTGTTGCTCAGCTCGGCAGCAGAGCCTGAACAATGGGCAAATGTTTTGCTGTGATGAATTTGAACCTCACAGGTTGAGGAAGACTTCAATAGGATGTTGGCCTCTGCACACAGGCGTATGGGCAGATGCAGGGGGTTGCCATTTCAGCCGCTGCAACTGTGTCTCACTGGCAGAAAAGATATGGGTGCACTCTACAGGGCATCCTATCCCCATGGACCCATGCAGGCCTTCCTCTATAATATGGTGTTTCCCCATATTGGCCTCTGCACACACACACACACACACACACACACATCAGTAATGATGCCTTGATGGGACATCCCCAGCACTGCGGTAGAGAGCAGCTTGCAAACTTCATGGTCTGGGAATCACTGAATGTGAACTCTGCCAGTGCCACAGGGGCAGCGGACTGCAATGGTGAGTGCCTCAGTGAAGGTGGCCTGGTGTGGCAAGGCATGAGATGAGGTAAAGTGCCATGGTGACTCTGCCCTTCTTCCTCACAGCGCACGTTGCTGCTCCCTCCATGGCCTGCGGTGCGGCTGCTGCCTGCCCACCGCCATGAACAGCACGACGCTGCAGGTCGGCCCTGTCAACAAGCAGGACGCCAGGCGCGGCAGCACTGGCGACGGCACATATGTCGCCGCTGCTTCTGGCGACCAGGAGACATGCCTGAACCCACCGGCAGGGCCCCCCCGCAGTGCCAGCGTGCAGGTCCCCCCTTTGTCCCTCTCCTGAGGCATGAACAGGTGAATTGGGTGGGGTAGCCATCCCACATCAATCCTCACCGGAGGGTCATTTTGGGGCCGTGGCTCAACCGGGTCAACCCACCCACCCACACACACAGGCCCTGAACCACCTCAAGCCACCCTAAAGCAAAAGCGGGTCCCCGGCGACGTTTCGTCCACCCAGCGGCTGAATTTTCACACACAAAAAGGGTACAGATTTGCACTCACCCCAAGCCAGGGCTCCTTTTAACAACTCAGCACCACGTGGGGGGGGGGGGGGGGGGGCACACCACCCACCCACCCCCCGTGGACCCCCCAGCCCCCCCACAGCCTGATTGATTGGGCCAAAGTTTCTTCCGAGCCTTCCGCTGACCAAAGATTTTCTCTGCCGACTTTGGCACCAACTGGCTGGATCCCCCCTTCCCCCCTAAAAGGAGTCCGGGCCCTAGCACCTATAGGACTCTCTCCTCTCTCTCCGCCCACAGTGTGACAACTATTGGTTTCATCAGTTGCCTGCTTAGCAGAAAACTTCAGTTCACACTTCAGGTAGGGCGGGAAAGAAAGGAGCAACAGGCTGTCCTGGCCTGTATGGTAACCACTGTGACGTTGCACCTGCAGGGAGCAAACCGTACGACCCTCAAGTACTGCAGGGCTGTGGCTGAACACAGGGTCCCTGCGTCCCTACTGTTTGCTGTGGTTGCTGCCTGGTCCACCTCATGCTGCGGTGGACGGGTGGGGATTGATGTGGGCTGGGTGGGGATCGATGTGGGATGGTTCCAGTGCTATGCAATTGTCTGTACCAGCAAAGGTAGGGCGGAGGGTGCAGGGCAGATGCTCGGGTGATGATGATGACGGGATGGGTCCATTGGGTCCCGTGCCATGCTCGCTGTCTCTCATCCGCTCCCTCAGCATGCGGCGCATCGGGCAGAGCTCCTCCTGCGGCTGCATCAGAGCTTTCTGGGAAACGAGGAGGTCTGGCCCAGCCATCGCTTCATCCTCAGTCCTGACAGCACCTTCCGAGTGCTGTGGGACTTACTGCAGATCTTTGTTCTCCTTTACGTGGCGGTCGTGGTGCCTATCCGAGTGGGCTTCGAGAGCCCGGCAATGGTGTGTCCCTGAGAGAGAAGTGGGAGCGTTACAAACCGAGCATCACAGAGCGCCACCAATGGGGCCTCCAGTAGGGCTCTTGTAAGACCGTGCCCCCATCCAGTAGTACGAGCACCCCGAAGGCTTCCTCAACGAGAAGTACCTTGTTGTTCACAGAAATATGAATGCTATGCAACAGAAGTTCTCTCTGGCCACTGACGGGTTGCCCGGCCAACCAACATTCTGCACACAATCGGCGTTTGCCGTGATTTTTGCTCATGTAAATCAAGGCCGAGGTCAAGACCGTCGAAGAGACCTGATGCGCCTTGGTACCTGGCATACAGCGCTTCGGGCAAGTCCAGAAAAGGTCGTCATTGACGGCCGTTGGCAGCGCATCCCTCAAATCGGCAAGATCGTTTTTTTTTCTCATCTTGAATGAAGCCCCTCCCTGCATTCTGGCACAGGGTTTCCCTCCAGAATGGCATCCTGTACAATGCTCCCACCAGTATTCTTTCTGAGTGGTGTGCGGAAGGCCTCGTTGCCAAGGAGTGCCATTCGAACCGATCCCCCCCCCTCCCCCGGACTGTGCGGGGGCGAGCGGGGGCACCGTCATTTGATGACAATGCCGCGCGGGGGGGGGGGGGGGGCGTCACGCCCTCTGGGGGGACTGTTCAGGGGCAGGGTGGGGGAGTGCCCGCACCCTTAACCCCCAAGGTAGGGACAACCTCCAGGTAGATCCCAGCCACTGACCAACGCCCGGAGAAAAGCCGTTTTGTCTGCGGCAGTACAAGGTAGACAGAACCATCTTGCGGCTCTACGCATGGGTCGTCCATGTGTTCAGGGGGCCATATTCATCGTTGAGCTGGTCATCGATTTGTACTTCCTGGTGGACATGGTGCTGAACTTCATCACGGGGTATTATGATACAAGTATGCGGTGCAGGCGATGTTGGTTTGCGCTTGGACGGGGGGGGGGGGGGGCAACACTGGAGTCTCTCGAAAATCTGTTAGGGTGGAGTGAATGCAGTTGCCTTCGTAACTGCACTTGCCTTCATGAGTGTACGGTGGGTTGTCGCACTCCTTTTGTCTGTGTGCGGTGGGCTACATGCAAGAGTTCTTTCCGAGCTGGAGCGTTACAGGAGAGCAAGTGTCCTCGGTGGTATAAGGAATACTGCTGCAGGCAGTATGGACAGTAACGGCAGGCTGCAACTAAAATGGCAGTGCATTTGCAAAGGCAACTGTGTGTTCAAAGCAGTTGTGTAGGGTGAGAATGTGTTGTTATCCACCGTTTCACCTGTATCAAGTTGGAAGTCTATGAGGCGCCACAACTGAAGGCGGCGCCACCAGCTCTGAACAACAGGGGAAGAGCTGCTGCGGACCTAAGGTCACCAAGGGAGTGGCGTCAGCATCTTCTGTCACGAACGTCTCCCTCAGCCCCTTGCAGCACAGCCCTGCACGCAGTGGGTACCCTGACCCCCCCTTTGAACCCCCCCCCCTTTGCAATCGCCCCCCACCCCCCCGGGGGGGGGAGACCATCATCTCACTGTCTTGCTAGGCAATATCGATTGCCGTGGTTTGTGTGGATCCCTAAGGATTTGGCGCCCCCAAAGAAGTCGGTGCCTGCCCCCAAGGCAAGAGCAAAGCAAGCCCCCAAACAGGCTGGTCGGGTTGTGCAAGAGGGCGCTAAACCGGCTGCCAAGCCAGCCCCATGCTCCAGTGCCTCCTCTTCATCAGCCACCAAACCCTGTGCCCGTTATGCAAACTGAACATGTGCAACAGTTCAAAGTGTGCTATTCTCTTACCCAGAACTTCTTTACCATTCCTTTGGACCCCCAGTAACATCCGTGTTACATGAATCATATTGGCAGAGCATCACTGCAAAAGTCGCTTCACTTGTGCTATGTTTGCTTGCATCAGTGGGGGGTACCAAAGTTTGCCTTGAAATGCCCTTGCAATCTCCCCCCCCCCCCCCCCCTGGGGGGAGACCGTCACTTGACCACGGTCTCCCCCCCTGGAGGGAGACTGTCGCGCGCTACGGGGGGGGGAGATTTCAAGGCGGGGGTCAGGGTACTGACAGATCTTTGATAGGGCGTCGAAGGCACCAAGACGAGGCTTCGACGAAGGTGTACACGCATGAAGGAACCCTCAACAGCCAAGGACAGCTTTGGAATTCCGTGCCTGGTGCCATAACCCCCATCGCAGTGCAGTTTCTAGCCCCAAGGCGGGTGCAGCGCACCTTATACCTCTCTTTGCAGGCAGTGTGCTTGTGATGGACCTCAAGAAGATCTCCCACAGGTATCATCATCTTCAGCCCTGCATCCGCCACTGGAATACCTGCGTAGGTAAGGCCTGCAAGCGCGCCCGTGGGTGCCCGTTGCATGCCCAAGGGCCCTCCTAACTCCCTTTATGCAGGGTGGTCACGGGAAAGCTAATTTACTATTGTGCGCTGTGCACGCACCGCGCAGAAACGTCCCCTGAATCACTGGATATGTTTTCCGTGTAATCCAAAGCATATTCGTCATTGACGCCTCCACCCCTCTTGCCGCCTGACAGGTCTCTGCCCTGCGTGTGCGGTGTGCCCAGTGGCTGCTTGCCTGCCTGCCTGCCTGCCTGTGTTACACACATGCGTTTGTTGCCTGCCCAGTCGCGAGAACATGCCCAGACTTGCTACTGGGCTCCGGCAAAAGTTTTGCCACCTCTTGAGGCATTCAGTACGCTGATGGAGTCACATCCGGCAGTGTCCAGCAAAGGCTTTGGTCACATCGGGCAGCATCCAGCAGGGTAAACACCACTCTCCCGGAAGCAGAAACTGCTGTTTCTTGGAGGGCAGTGGGGTCGGAAAGTTGCGACCACCCACATCCTTGGTAAGGCAGGCGCATTTGGAGATAGTTGCCTCTGGATGGGTGTGGAGCTGTGATCCACCCTGCCCCCTGGGTAGGAGGTGTGTAGGACTACTGTCATTCCTCGGACTGCTGCCGCACAGGTTTGTCTCTGTTTTTTTGCAAGCTTTTTTCGTATGGAGACCAAAAAGGCCAAGCCACCCTTCAGAAGTCCCACAATTAGCAGCTTTCAATCAAAGTAGCTGTTGGCCTTCGATTTTTCGTGCTATGATCCTGAGCTGGGGATGTGGTGTTTTACGCAGTGCAAGCACCTGTTGGATGTGGTGGAAAGGGTATTGTAGCACATGCGCTACGCACACGTACAAAAGTTTACCGACATGAGAAACTCTAGCACCATGCAGCCATACACAGCAGCTCTACAAAGGGATGCATGGGATACATGGGTGGCTTCATGTACCATGACGCCTGAGGACATGCCCACCTGACATGCCCACCTGTGGGTTGAAGCCTCGTCATCGTGCTCCACTGAAACAAGCTTTACAATTGTGATGGGGGCCACTCACAACCCTTCAACATTGTATATGTGGTATAAATATGGCCACCAGTGGCCCGCCTTAAATGTTTCCACTGGCAAGGTGCCATTGGTCAACCACAAGATGATCAATCCCTGATGTCCAAGTTGCATGCATCTTTCTCCGTTGCAAAAGTGTATGGCAGGAACACCCCAATGTCACAATGGTGGACGGTCTGCGCAATACTGTACATAGACAAGCTGTGGAGTGACACCATGGTTCATAGAATACAAAGTGGGGGAGTTAACCACCACATCCAGCACTATCTAGCAGAGAGTTAGGGTGCATCTGGTGGTCACTGGCAAAAGGGGACCTCACATCCAGCAGACCACAGCATGCCGGAGTCTAGTAGCAAGTCTGCTCATGCGCCATGAGGCACAGAATGCCATCAATGATAAAGCAGGGAATGATACTTCAGGAATCAGAATCAGGAATTTGGATATGGGTCAATGTGGGCAATAGACTACAAAGCAGCACAGCATGCAGCATGCAGCGGCACGTATCTGTTCCAACATGCGGCACTGTAACAGCCTAGTAGAACCAGCATAAACGCAAGGGGTAGTGGCATAAGAGAGTAATCCAGCATGTGCTAGTGGGAAGTGAGCATGTGCTAGTGGTAACAATGGGGCAAAAGCAAGGGCCTGACTTTGGCCGGCCTCTCTGAATGCCTGCCTGCATGCACACATGCCTCAAAGCCTCGTCGCCTACATTTTGTTCCTGACAAGATTAACGACAAACACCCATCACCTTTAGCGGCTTGAATGCACAGTATTGCGCTGTTGTTCACTGATGCAACGGCAGTTGAAGCTGAAAAAATGGCTGTTGGTGGTCAAACAAACAGCCAGCACTCAACCAACAGTGGTTGCTGCTGAATTGGAGAGAACTGGCGGGTAAATCCGGCTGTTGGCCAACCCATCACTGAGCACGCTGCCTGCCATCTCCCAGCAGACATCTGAATGTGCCCCCCCCCCCCCCCCCACCGGGTGCCCCCAGTCGGCTTTACCCTGTTCTGCAGTCACCACCACGACCTCCGCAGCCTCGCTTCTGCACATCCCTGAAAATGTGCTCTTATTGTGTTTTTCGAAGCAACCTCCTGTTCAGCACATGGTTTGGACAGCGGTTGGCCATCAACCAGAGGTATTTGGTGGTCGACCTGGGCACTGGTTGACCGACGGTGTTTTTTTGTTGGTTTAGACCGTGGTTGGCTGGTCATCGACGGCATTTGGCGGCCAACTGAGACCAGTTAACGGTTGACCGGTGGTGGGCAACCAACAGCAGTGGACAGGGCTGGCGGTCCATTGCAACTCCGGGGGGGGGGCTCCAAGCCTATCCGAATAGGGGAGGGGGATAGGCTCGAAGGGCCAAGCTGTACAATTTCCCGTCATGATGCGTTCTTGCAAGGGTTGGCGCTGAGGGCAAAGACATGATACTCTACAGGGACCCTTGAGCGGGCTCTTTGGAGCCGCTACAGCATGTCTGTAGGAGCCAACAAGCATCCAGAAGCCTCCAAGAAATGACTGCAACCTGGCTGGGTGTCGTTCTGTGAAAGGTACTGTAGAGGACGGACCGCTAAGACAATGATTCTTCAAGTAGGGCATACTGAGCATTTGTGGACCATTGTTTATCTTCATTGGACTGATCCACCGTTTGGATTGTTAGAGGAGAGGGCGTGGTGCATGGGTTATGGGGGCTATGGGTGTGGGTATGGGTGTGGTGGGAATGGGTATGGGTGTGCGCGTCCCATCATGTGTTGCATGCAAGGATGCCATTTTTTAATTCCCCCCTTCCATTGGTATGCCCGCCCCAAGACACCGTACTAGAACTTCTGGAACGACGAGCATCCGCACGTCTTTGCCGTGCACCTCCGAGCGCAACCATTAGCATGATGTAACAGCAACCTTACAAACCCTTTGTACAAGTAGCAGCAAGCGGCCAAAAGCCACCCACAACCATTAGGAAGCCTTCAAAAACATTGTAGAAGTGCATCGGAAAGGGGCAGCCCCCTCAGGGGGTAGGTGCTTTGAACCAGTAGGTGCAGCGCTTTCCCCAACTGGGGGGGGGGGGGGGGCGGGGCACTGTGCATTTCAGGTTTGATGATTGGAATGTGCGTGTCGGGTCACCTTGGTGGGCCCAGACCCGAGAGTCCAATAAAGGGGGGGGGAACAGGCTTGGAGCCCCCCCCCCTCCACGGAGTTGCAATGGATGCCAGGCCCAGTTGAGGAATGGCAATTGCTGGTCAAGATGCGCAGTCGTACCACAACTCAGTTGATTTTGTTTTTTGGGCACTGACAGTGGCTGACCTCGTAAAATGCCTCAACCCCTGTTCCCACAGGTACCTGAAGGGCTGGTTTGCCATCGACTTCTTTTCCTGCCTTCCGGTAGACATTGTACTGCGAGTAATCAAAGGCGAGTTCATCTGCTCCTTTACGAACACGTGCATGATGACCACCGGAAATTCCCCTGGACAGGTCCCCGTGCTTAAGCTCCTGGTGCAATGATTGACCCCCTACTTTTGCTACTCACTGACAGCTGGGGCTTAGAAGTCTTACAATTGGTGTCACCTGAAAAGGCGAGATGCTGCTCCACACTGACAGCTCGTGCCAGGCTGTTTGAAAGGTTCGCACACGGTTGGACTTGGGCTGACCATTCGTGTCTCCTACTGAGCCGAGATTGTGTGGTGCACTGACAGCTCATGCCAGACCATTCAGTTGTGTGTAGTGCAGACAGCAGCAAAGGCCCTGTTCGCACACGGTGATATTTGGGCTGGCCATTCGTGTCTCCTACTGAGCCGAGATTGTGTTGTGCACTGACAGCTCATGCCAGACCATTCAGTTGTGTGTAGTGCAGACAGCAGCAAAGGCCCTGTTCGCACGCGGTGGTATTTGTGCTGACCATTCGTGTCTCCTACTGAGCCGAGATTGTGTGGTGCACTGACAGCTCATGCCAGACCATTCAGTTGTGTGTAGTGCAGACAGCAGCAAAGGCCCTGTTCGCACACGGTGATATTTGGGCTGGCCATTCGTGTCTCCTACTGAGCCGAGATTGTGTTGTGCACTGACAGCTCATGCCAGACCATTCAGTTGTGTGTAGTGCAGACAGCAGCAAAGGCCCTGTTCGCACATGGTGGTATTTGGGCTGACCATTCGTGTCTCCTACTGAGCCGAGATTGTGTGGTGCACTGACAGCTCATGCCAGACCATTCAGTTGTGTGTAGTGCAGACAGCAGCAAAGGCCCTGTTCGCACACGGTGATATTTGGGCTGGCCATTCGTGTCTCCTACTGAGCCGAGATTGTGTTGTGCACTGACAGCTCATGCCAGACCATTCAGTTGTGTGTAGTGCAGACAGCAGCAAAGGCCCTGTTCGCACGCGGTGGTATTTGGGATGACCATTCGTGTCTCCTACTGAGCCGAGATTGTGTTGTGCACTGACAGCTCATGCCAGACCATTCAGTTGTGTGTAGTGCAGACAGCAGCAAAGGCCCTGTTCGCACATGGTGGTATTTCGTGTCTCCTACTGAGCCGAGATTGTGTTGTGCACTGACAGCTCATGCCAGATCATTCAGTTGTGTGTAGTGCAGACAGCAGCAAAGGCCCTGTTCGCACATGGTGGTATTTGGGGTGACCATTCGTGTCTCCTACTGAGCCGAGATTGTGTTGTGCACTGACAGCTCATGCCAGACCATTCAGTTGTGTGTAGTGCAGACAGCAGCAAAGGCCCTGTTCGCACATGGTGGTATTTGGGATGACCATTCGTGTCTCCTACTGAGCCGAGATTGTGTTGTGCACTGACAGCTCATGCCAGACCATTCAGTTGTGTGTAGTGCAGACAGCAGCAAAGGCCCTGTTCGCACATGGTGGTATTTCGTGTCTCCTACTGAGCCGAGATTGTGTTGTGCACTGACAGCTCATGCCAGACCATTCAGTTGTGTGTAGTGCAGACAGCAGCAAAGGCCCTGTTCGCACACGGTGGTATTTGGGCTGACCATTCGTGTCTCCTACTGAGCCGAGATTGTGTGGTGCACTGACAGCTCATGCCAGACCATTCAGTTGTGTGTAGTGCAGACAGCAGCAAAGGCCCTGTTCGCACATGGTGGTATTTGGGGTGACCATTCGTGTCTCCTACTGAGCCGAGATTGTGTGGTGCACTGACAGCTCATGCCAGATCATTCAGTTGTGTGTAGTGCAGACAGCAGCAAAGGCCCTGTTCGCACATGGTGGTATTTGGGATGACCATTCGTGTCTCCTACTGAGCCGAGATTGTGTTGTGCACTGACAGCTCATGCCAGACCATTCAGTTGTGTGTAGTGCAGACAGCAGCAAAGGCCCTGTTCGCACACGGTGGTATTTGTGCTGACCATTCGTGTCTCCTACTGAGCCGAGATTGTGTTGTGCACTGACAGCTCATGCCAGACCATTCAGTTGTGTGTAGTGCAGACAGCAGCAAAGGCCCTGTTCGCACATGGTGGTATTTGGGGTGACCATTCGTGTCTCCTACTGAGCCGAGATTGTGTGGTGCACTGACAGCTCATGCCAGATCATTCAGTTGTGTGTAGTGCAGACAGCAGCAAAGGCCCTGTTCGCACATGGTGGTATTTGGGATGACCATTCGTGTCTCCTACTGAGCCGAGATTGTGTTGTGCACTGACAGCTCATGCCAGACCATTCAGTTGTGTGTAGTGCAGACAGCAGCAAAGGCCCTGTTCGCACACGGTGGTATTTGGGATGACCATTCGTGTCTCCTACTGAGCCGAGATTGTGTGGTGCACTGACAGCTCATGCCAGACCATTCAGTTGTGTGTAGTGCAGACAGCAGCAAAGGCCCTGTTCGCACACGGTGGTATTTGGGCTGACCATTCGTGTCTCCTACTGAGCCGAGATTGTGTTGTGCACTGACAGCTCATGCCAGACCATTCAGTTGTGTGTAGTGCAGACAGCAGCAAAGGCCCTGTTCGCACACGGTGGTATTTGGGATGACCATTCGTGTCTCCTACTGAGCCGAGATTGTGTGGTGCACTGACAGCTCATGCCAGACCATTCAGTTGTGTGTAGTGCAGACAGCAGCAAAGGCCCTGTTCGCACACGGTGGTATTTGGGATGACCATTCGTGTCTCCTACTGAGCCGAGATTGTGTGGTGCACTGACAGCTCATGCCAGACCATTCAGTTGTGTGTAGTGCAGACAGCAGCAAAGGCCCTGTTCGCACACGGTGATATTTGGGCTGGCCATTCGTGTCTCCTACTGAGCCGAGATTGTGTTGTGCACTGACAGCTCATGCCAGACCATTCAGTTGTGTGTAGTGCAGACAGCAGCAAAGGCCCTGTTCGCACGCGGTGGTATTTGTGCTGACCATTCGTGTCTCCTACTGAGCCGAGATTGTGTTGTGCACTGACAGCTCATGCCAGACCATTCAGTTGTGTGTAGTGCAGACAGCAGCAAAGGCCCTGTTCGCACATGGTGGTATTTCGTGTCTCCTACTGAGCCGAGATTGTGTGGTGCACTGACAGCTCATGCCAGACCATTCAGTTGTGTGTAGTGCAGACAGCAGCAAAGGCCCTGTTCGCACACGGTGGTATTTGGGGTGACCATTCGTGTCTCCTACTGAGCCGAGATTGTGTTGTGCACTGACAGCTCATGCCAGACCATTCAGTTGTGTGTAGTGCAGACAGCAGCAAAGGCCCTGTTCGCACATGGTGGTATTTGGGATGACCATTCGTGTCTCCTACTGAGCCGAGATTGTGTTGTGCACTGACAGCTCATGCCAGACCATTCAGTTGTGTGTAGTGCAGACAGCAGCAAAGGCCCTGTTCGCACATGGTGGTATTTCGTGTCTCCTACTGAGCCGAGATTGTGTTGTGCACTGACAGCTCATGCCAGACCATTCAGTTGTGTGTAGTGCAGACAGCAGCAAAGGCCCTGTTCGCACACGGTGGTATTTGGGGTGACCATTCGTGTCTCCTACTGAGCCGAGATTGTGTTGTGCACTGACAGCTCATGCCAGACCATTCAGTTGTGTGTAGTGCAGACAGCAGCAAAGGCCCTGTTCGCACACGGTGGTATTTGGGCTGACCATTCGTGTCTCCTACTGAGCCGAGATTGTGTGGTGCACTGACAGCTCATGCCAGACCATTCAGTTGTGTGTAGTGCAGACAGCAGCAAAGGCCCTGTTCGCACATGGTGGTATTTGGGGTGACCATTCGTGTCTCCTACTGAGCCGAGATTGTGTGGTGCACTGACAGCTCATGCCAGATCATTCAGTTGTGTGTAGTGCAGACAGCAGCAAAGGCCCTGTTCGCACACGGTGGTATTTGGGATGACCATTCGTGTCTCCTACTGAGCCGAGATTGTGTTGTGCACTGACAGCTCATGCCAGACCATTCAGTTGTGTGTAGTGCAGACAGCAGCAAAGGCCCTGTTCGCACACGGTGGTATTTGTGCTGACCATTCGTGTCTCCTACTGAGCCGAGATTGTGTTGTGCACTGACAGCTCATGCCAGATCATTCAGTTGTGTGTAGTGCAGACAGCAGCAAAGGCCCTGTTCGCACATGGTGGTATTTGGGATGACCATTCGTGTCTCCTACTGAGCCGAGATTGTGTTGTGCACTGACAGCTCATGCCAGACCATTCAGTTGTGTGTAGTGCAGACAGCAGCAAAGGCCCTGTTCGCACACGGTGGTATTTGGGATGACCATTCGTGTCTCCTACTGAGCCGAGATTGTGTGGTGCACTGACAGCTCATGCCAGACCATTCAGTTGTGTGTAGTGCAGACAGCAGCAAAGGCCCTGTTCGCACACGGTGGTATTTGGGCTGACCATTGGTGTCTCCTACTGAGCCGAGATTGTGTTGTGCACTGACAGCTCATGCCAGACCATTCAGTTGTGTGTAGTGCAGACAGCAGCAAAGGCCCTGTTCGCACACGGTGGTATTTGGGATGACCATTCGTGTCTCCTACTGAGCCGAGATTGTGTGGTGCACTGACAGCTCATGCCAGACCATTCAGTTGTGTGTAGTGCAGACAGCAGCAAAGGCCCTGTTCGCACACGGTGGTATTTGGGATGACCATTCGTGTCTCCTACTGAGCCGAGATTATGTGGTGCACTGACAGCTCATGCCAGACCATTCAGTTGTGTGTAGTGCAGACAGCAGCAAAGGCCCTGTTCGCACACGGTGATATTTGGGCTGGCCATTCGTGTCTCCTACTGAGCCGAGATTGTGTTGTGCACTGACAGCTCATGCCAGACCATTCAGTTGTGTGTAGTGCAGACAGCAGCAAAGGCCCTGTTCGCACGCGGTGGTATTTGTGCTGACCATTCGTGTCTCCTACTGAGCCGAGATTGTGTTGTGCACTGACAGCTCATGCCAGACCATTCAGTTGTGTGTAGTGCAGACAGCAGCAAAGGCCCTGTTCGCACATGGTGGTATTTGGGATGACCATTCGTGTCTCCTACTGAGCCGAGATTGTGTTGTGCACTGACAGCTCATGCCAGACCATTCAGTTGTGTGTAGTGCAGACAGCAGCAAAGGCCCTGTTCGCACACGGTGGTATTTGGGGTGACCATTCGTGTCTCCTACTGAGCCGAGATTGTGTTGTGCACTGACAGCTCATGCCAGACCATTCAGTTGTGTGTAGTGCAGACAGCAGCAAAGGCCCTGTTCGCACATGGTGGTATTTGGGATGACCATTCGTGTCTCCTACTGAGCCGAGATTGTGTTGTGCACTGACAGCTCATGCCAGACCATTCAGTTGTGTGTAGTGCAGACAGCAGCAAAGGCCCTGTTCGCACATGGTGGTATTTCGTGTCTCCTACTGAGCCGAGATTGTGTTGTGCACTGACAGCTCATGCCAGACCATTCAGTTGTGTGTAGTGCAGACAGCAGCAAAGGCCCTGTTCGCACACGGTGGTATTTGGGGTGACCATTCGTGTCTCCTACTGAGCCGAGATTGTGTTGTGCACTGACAGCTCATGCCAGACCATTCAGTTGTGTGTAGTGCAGACAGCAGCAAAGGCCCTGTTCGCACACGGTGGTATTTGGGCTGACCATTCGTGTCTCCTACTGAGCCGAGATTGTGTGGTGCACTGACAGCTCATGCCAGACCATTCAGTTGTGTGTAGTGCAGACAGCAGCAAAGGCCCTGTTCGCACATGGTGGTATTTGGGGTGACCATTCGTGTCTCCTACTGAGCCGAGATTGTGTGGTGCACTGACAGCTCATGCCAGATCATTCAGTTGTGTGTAGTGCAGACAGCAGCAAAGGCCCTGTTCGCACACGGTGGTATTTGGGATGACCATTCGTGTCTCCTACTGAGCCGAGATTGTGTTGTGCACTGACAGCTCATGCCAGACCATTCAGTTGTGTGTAGTGCAGACAGCAGCAAAGGCCCTGTTCGCACACGGTGGTATTTGTGCTGACCATTCGTGTCTCCTACTGAGCCGAGATTGTGTTGTGCACTGACAGCTCATGCCAGATCATTCAGTTGTGTGTAGTGCAGACAGCAGCAAAGGCCCTGTTCGCACATGGTGGTATTTGGGATGACCATTCGTGTCTCCTACTGAGCCGAGATTGTGTTGTGCACTGACAGCTCATGCCAGACCATTCAGTTGTGTGTAGTGCAGACAGCAGCAAAGGCCCTGTTCGCACACGGTGGTATTTGGGATGACCATTCGTGTCTCCTACTGAGCCGAGATTGTGTGGTGCACTGACAGCTCATGCCAGACCATTCAGTTGTGTGTAGTGCAGACAGCAGCAAAGGCCCTGTTCGCACACGGTGGTATTTGGGCTGACCATTGGTGTCTCCTACTGAGCCGAGATTGTGTTGTGCACTGACAGCTCATGCCAGACCATTCAGTTGTGTGTAGTGCAGACAGCAGCAAAGGCCCTGTTCGCACACGGTGGTATTTGGGATGACCATTCGTGTCTCCTACTGAGCCGAGATTGTGTGGTGCACTGACAGCTCATGCCAGACCATTCAGTTGTGTGTAGTGCAGACAGCAGCAAAGGCCCTGTTCGCACACGGTGGTATTTGGGATGACCATTCGTGTCTCCTACTGAGCCGAGATTGTGTGGTGCACTGACAGCTCATGCCAGACCATTCAGTTGTGTGTAGTGCAGACAGCAGCAAAGGCCCTGTTCGCACACGGTGATATTTGGGCTGGCCATTCGTGTCTCCTACTGAGCCGAGATTGTGTTGTGCACTGACAGCTCATGCCAGACCATTCAGTTGTGTGTAGTGCAGACAGCAGCAAAGGCCCTGTTCGCACGCGGTGGTATTTGTGCTGACCATTCGTGTCTCCTACTGAGCCGAGATTGTGTTGTGCACTGACAGCTCATGCCAGACCATTCAGTTGTGTGTAGTGCAGACAGCAGCAAAGGCCCTGTTCGCACATGGTGGTATTTCGTGTCTCCTACTGAGCCGAGATTGTGTTGTGCACTGACAGCTCATGCCAGATCATTCAGTTGTGTGTAGTGCAGACAGCAGCAAAGGCCCTGTTCGCACACGGTGGTATTTGGGGTGACCATTCGTGTCTCCTACTGAGCCGAGATTGTGTTGTGCACTGACAGCTCATGCCAGACCATTCAGTTGTGTGTAGTGCAGACAGCAGCAAAGGCCCTGTTCGCACATGGTGGTATTTGGGATGACCATTCGTGTCTCCTACTGAGCCGAGATTGTGTTGTGCACTGACAGCTCATGCCAGACCATTCAGTTGTGTGTAGTGCAGACAGCAGCAAAGGCCCTGTTCGCACATGGTGGTATTTCGTGTCTCCTACTGAGCCGAGATTGTGTTGTGCACTGACAGCTCATGCCAGACCATTCAGTTGTGTGTAGTGCAGACAGCAGCAAAGGCCCTGTTCGCACACGGTGGTATTTGGGGTGACCATTCGTGTCTCCTACTGAGCCGAGATTGTGTGGTGCACTGACAGCTCATGCCAGACCATTCAGTTGTGTGTAGTGCAGACAGCAGCAAAGGCCCTGTTCGCACATGGTGGTATTTGGGGTGACCATTCGTGTCTCCTACTGAGCCGAGATTGTGTGGTGCACTGACAGCTCATGCCAGATCATTCAGTTGTGTGTAGTGCAGACAGCAGCAAAGGCCCTGTTCGCACATGGTGGTATTTGGGATGACCATTCGTGTCTCCTACTGAGCCGAGATTGTGTTGTGCACTGACAGCTCATGCCAGACCATTCAGTTGTGTGTAGTGCAGACAGCAGCAAAGGCCCTGTTCGCACACGGTGGTATTTGTGCTGACCATTCGTGTCTCCTACTGAGCCGAGATTGTGTTGTGCACTGACAGCTCATGCCAGACCATTCAGTTGTGTGTAGTGCAGACAGCAGCAAAGGCCCTGTTCGCACATGGTGGTATTTGGGATGACCATTCGTGTCTCCTACTGAGCCGAGATTGTGTGGTGCACTGACAGCTCATGCCAGACCATTCAGTTGTGTGTAGTGCAGACAGCAGCAAAGGCCCTGTTCGCACACGGTGGTATTTGGGATGACCATTCGTGTCTCCTACTGAGCCGAGATTGTGTGGTGCACTGACAGCTCATGCCAGACCATTCAGTTGTGTGTAGTGCAGACAGCAGCAAAGGCCCTGTTCGCACACGGTGGTATTTGGGCTGACCATTCGTGTCTCCTACTGAGCCGAGATTGTGTTGTGCACTGACAGCTCATGCCAGACCATTCAGTTGTGTGTAGTGCAGACAGCAGCAAAGGCCCTGTTCGCACACGGTGGTATTTGGGATGACCATTCGTGTCTCCTACTGAGCCGAGATTGTGTGGTGCACTGACAGCTCATGCCAGACCATTCAGTTGTGTGTAGTGCAGACAGCAGCAAAGGCCCTGTTCGCACACGGTGGTATTTGGGCTGACCATTTGTGTCTCCTACTGAGCCGAGATTGTGTGGTGCACTGACAGCTCATGCCAGACCATTCAGTTGTGTGTAGTGCAGACAGCAGCAAAGGCCCTGTTCGCACACGGTGGTATTTGGGATGACCATTCGTGTCTCCTACTGAGCCGAGATTGTGTTGTGCACTGACAGCTCATGCCAGACCAGTCAGTTGTGTGTAGTGCAGACAGCAGCAAAGGCCCTGTTCGCACACGGTGGTATTTGGGCTGACCATTCGTGTCTCCTACTGAGCCGAGATTGTGTTGTGCACTGACAGCTCATGCCAGACCATTCAGTTGTGTGTAGTGCAGACAGCAGCAAAGGCCCTGTTCGCACACGGTGGTATTTGTGCTGACCATTCGTGTCTCCTACTGAGCCGAGATTGTGTTGTGCACTGAACAGCTCATGCCAGACCATTCAGTTGTGTGTAGTGCAGACAGCAGCAAAGGCCCTGTTCGCACATGGTGGTATTTGGGATGACCATTCGTGTCTCCTACTGAGCCGAGATTGTGTTGTGCACTGACAGCTCATGCCAGACCATTCAGTTGTGTGTAGTGCAGACAGCAGCAAAGGCCCTGTTCGCACACGGTGGTATTTGGGATGACCATTCGTGTCTCCTACTGAGCCGAGATTGTGTTGTGCACTGACAGCTCATGCCAGACCAGTCAGTTGTGTGTAGTGCAGACAGCAGCAAAGGCCCTGTTCGCACACGGTGGTATTTGGGCTGACCATTCGTGTCTCCTACTGAGCCGAGATTGTGTTGTGCACTGACAGCTCATGCCAGACCATTCAGTTGTGTGTAGTGCAGACAGCAGCAAAGGCCCTGTTCGCACACGGTGGTATTTGGGATGACCATTCGTGTCTCCTACTGAGCCGAGATTGTGTTGTGCACTGACAGCTCATGCCAGACCAGTCAGTTGTGTGTAGTGCAGACAGCAGCAAAGGCCCTGTTCGCACACGGTGGTATTTGGGCTGACCATTCGTGTCTCCTACTGAGCCGAGATTGTGTTGTGCACTGACAGCTCATGCCAGACCAGTCAGTTGTGTGTAGTGCAGACAGCAGCAAAGGCCCTGTTCGCACACGGTGGTATTTGGGCTGACCATTCGTGTCTCCTACTGAGCCGAGATTGTGTTGTGCACTGACAGCTCATGCCAGACCATTCAGTTGTGTGTAGTGCAGACAGCAGCAAAGGCCCTGTTCGCACACGGTGGTATTTGGGATGACCATTCGTGTCTCCTACTGAGCCGAGATTGTGTGGTGCACTGACAGCTCATGCCAGACCATTCAGTTGTGTGTAGTGCAGACAGCAGCAAAGGCCCTGTTCGCACATGGTGGTATTTGGGATGACCATTCGTGTCTCCTACTTAGCCGAGATTGTGTTGTGCACTGACAGCTCATGCCAGACCATTCAGTTGTGTGTAGTGCAGACAGCAGCAAAGGCCCTGTTCGCACACGGTGGTATTTGGGATGACCATTCGTGTCTCCTACTGAGCCGAGATTGTGTTGTGCACTGACAGCTCATGCCAGACCATTCAGTTGTGTGTAGTGCAGACAGCAGCAAAGGCCCTGTTCGCACACGGTGGTATTTGTGCTGACCATTTGTGTCTCCTACTGAGCAGAGATTGTGTTGTGCACTGAACAGCTCATGCCAGACCATTCAGTTGTGTGTAGTGCAGACAGCAGCAAAGGCCCTGTTCGCACACGGTGGTATTTGGGATGACCATTCGTGTCTCCTACTGAGCCGAGATTGTGTGGTGCACTGACAGCTCATGCCAGATCATTCAGTTGTGTGTAGTGCAGACAGCAGCAAAGGCCCTGTTCGCACACGGTGGTATTTGGGATGACCATTCGTGTCTCCTACTGAGCCGAGATTGTGTGGTGCACTGACAGCTCATGCCAGACCATTCAGTTGTGTGTAGTGCAGACAGCAGCAAAGGCCCTGTTCGCACATGGTGGTATTTGGGATGACCATTCGTGTCTCCTACTGAGCCGAGATTGTGTGGTGCACTGACAGCTCATGCCAGACCATTCAGTTGTGTGTAGTGCAGACAGCAGCAAAGGCCCTGTTCGCACACGGTGTTATTTGGGCTGACCATTCGTGTCTCCTACTGAGCCGAGATTGTGTTGTGCACTGACAGCTCATGCCAGACCATTCAGTTGTGTGTAGTGCAGACAGCAGCAAAGGCCCTGTTCGCACACGGTGATATTTGGGCTGGCCATTCGTGTCTCCTACTGAGCCGAGATTGTGTTGTGCACTGACAGCTCATGCCAGTTCATTCAGTTGTGTGTAGTGCAGACAGCAGCAAAGGCCCTGTTCGCACACGGTGGTATTTGGGATGACCATTCGTGTCTCCTACTGAGCCGAGATTGTGTGGTGCACTGACAGCTCATGCCAGACCATTCAGTTGTGTGTAGTGCAGACAGCAGCAAAGGCCCTGTTCGCACACGGTGGTATTTGGGATGACCATTCGTGTCTCCTACTGAGCCGAGATTGTGTTGTGCACTGACAGCTCATGCCAGACCATTCAGTTGTGTGTAGTG
Source organism: Eutreptiella sp. 'Long Island Sound 2002' (assembly GCA_964036045.1). Taxonomy (NCBI): domain Eukaryota; phylum Euglenozoa; class Euglenophyceae; order Eutreptiales; family Eutreptiaceae; genus Eutreptiella; species Eutreptiella sp. 'Long Island Sound 2002'. The sequence continues at coordinate 42,123,446 of OZ038394.1, read as the reverse complement.
CAGACAGCAGCAAAGGCCCTGTTCGCACACGGTGGTATTTGGGCTGACCATTCGTGTCTCCTACTGAGCCGAGATTGTGTTGTGCACTGACAGCTCATGCCAGACCCTTCATTTGTTTGTAGTGCAGACAGCAGCAAAGGCCCTGTTCGCACACGGTGGTATTTGTGCTGACCATTCGTGTCTCCTACTGAGCCGAGATTGTGTTGTGCACTGACAGCTCATGCCAGACCATTCAGTTGTGTGTAGTGCAGACAGCAGCAAAGGCCCTGTTCGCACACGGTGGTATTTGTGCTGACCATTCGTGTCTCCTACTGAGCCGAGATTGTGTTGTGCACTGAACAGCTCATGCCAGACCATTCAGTTGTGTGTAGTGCAGACAGCAGCAAAGGCCCTGTTCGCACACGGTGGTATTTGGGATGACCATTCGTGTCTCCTACTGAGCCGAGATTGTGTGGTGCACTGACAGCTCATGCCAGATCATTCAGTTGTGTGTAGTGCAGACAGCAGCAAAGGCCCTGTTCGCACACGGTGGTATTTGGGATGACCATTCGTGTCTCCTACTGAGCCGAGATTGTGTTGTGCACTGACAGCTCATGCCAGACCATTCAGTTGTGTGTAGTGCAGACAGCAGCAAAGGCCCTGTTCGCACATGGTGGTATTTGGGATGACCATTCGTGTCTCCTACTGAGCCGAGATTGTGTGGTGCACTGACAGCTCATGCCAGACCATTCAGTTGTGTGTAGTGCAGACAGCAGCAAAGGCCCTGTTCGCACACGGTGTTATTTGGGCTGACCATTCGTGTCTCCTACTGAGCCGAGATTGTGTTGTGCACTGACAGCTCATGCCAGACCATTCAGTTGTGTGTAGTGCAGACAGCAGCAAAGGCCCTGTTCGCACACGGTGGTATTTGGGATGACCATTCGTGTCTCCTACTGAGCCGAGATTGTGTTGTGCACTGACAGCTCATGCCAGACCATTCAGTTGTGTGTAGTGCAGACAGCAGCAAAGGCCCTGTTCGCACACGGTGGTATTTGGGATGACCATTCGTGTCTCCTACTGAGCCGAGATTGTGTGGTGCACTGACAGCTCATGCCAGACCATTCAGTTGTGTGTAGTGCAGACAGCAGCAAAGGCCCTGTTCGCACACGGTGGTATTTGGGCTGACCATTCGTGTCTCCTACTGAGCCGAGATTGTGTTGTGCACTGACAGCTCATGCCAGACCCTTCATTTGTTTGTAGTGCAGACAGCAGCAAAGGCCCTGTTCGCACACGGTGGTATTTGTGCTGACCATTCGTGTCTCCTACTGAGCCGAGATTGTGTTGTGCACTGACAGCTCATGCCAGACCATTCAGTTGTGTGTAGTGCAGACAGCAGCAAAGGCCCTGTTCGCACATGGTGGTATTTGGGATGACCATTCGTGTCTCCTACTGAGCCGAGATTGTGTTGTGCACTGACAGCTCATGCCAGACCATTCAGTTGTGTGTAGTGCAGACAGCAGCAAAGGCCCTGTTCGCACATGGTGGTATTTGGGATGACCATTCGTGTCTCCTACTGAGCCGAGATTGTGTTGTGCACTGACAGCTCATGCCAGACCATTCAGTTGTGTGTAGTGCAGACAGCAGCAAAGGCCCTGTTCGCACACGGTGGTATTTGGGCTGACCATTCGTGTCTCCTACTGAGCCGAGATTGTGTTGTGCACTGACAGCTCATGCCAGACCATTCAGTTGTGTGTAGTGCAGACAGCAGCAAAGGCCCTGTTCGCACACGGTGGTATTTGGGATGACCATTCGTGTCTCCTACTGAGCCGAGATTGTGTTGTGCACTGAACAGCTCATGCCAGACCATTCAGTTGTGTGTAGTGCAGACAGCAGCAAAGGCCCTGTTCGCACACGGTGGTATTTGGGCTGACCATTCGTGTCTCCTACTGAGCCGAGATTGTGTTGTGCACTGACAGCTCATGCCAGACCATTCAGTTGTGTGTAGTGCAGACAGCAGCAAAGGCCCTGTTCGCACACGGTGGTATTTGGGCTGACCATTCGTGTCTCCTACTGAGCCGAGATTGTGTTGTGCACTGACAGCTCATGCCAGACCATTCAGTTGTGTGTAGTGCAGACAGCAGCAAAGGCCCTGTTCGCACATGGTGGTATTTGGGCTGACCATTCGTGTCTCCTACTGAGCCGAGATTGTGTTGTGCACTGACAGCTCATGCCAGACCATTCAGTTGTGTGTAGTGCAGACAGCAGCAAAGGCCCTGTTCGCACACGGTGGTATTTGTGCTGACCATTCGTGTCTCCTACTGAGCCGAGATTGTGTTGTGCACTGACAGCTCATGCCAGACCATTCAGTTGTGTGTAGTGCAGACAGCAGCAAAGGCCCTGTTCGCACACGGTGGTATTTGGGCTGACCATTCGTGTCTCCTACTGAGCCGAGATTGTGTTGTGCACTGACAGCTCATGCCAGACCATTCAGTTGTGTGTAGTGCAGACAGCAGCAAAGGCCCTGTTCGCACATGGTGGTATTTGGGATGACCATTCGTGTCTCCTACTGAGCCGAGATTGTGTTGTGCACTGACAGCTCATGCCAGACCATTCAGTTGTGTGTAGTGCAGACAGCAGCAAAGGCCCTGTTCGCACATGGTGGTATTTGGGATGACCATTCGTGTCTCCTACTGAGCAGAGATTGTGTTGTGCACTGACAGCTCATGCCAGACCATTCAGTTGTGTGTAGTGCAGACAGCAGCAAAGGCCCTGTTCGCACACGGTGGTATTTGGGCTGACCATTCGTGTCTCCTACTGAGCCGAGATTGTGTTGTGCACTGACAGCTCATGCCAGACCATTCAGTTGTGTGTAGTGCAGACAGCAGCAAAGGCCCTGTTCGCACATGGTGGTATTTGTGCTGACCATTCGTGTCTCCTACTGAGCCGAGATTGTGTTGTGCACTGACAGCTTATGCCAGACCCGTCAGTTGTGTGTAGTGCAGACAGCAGCAAAGGCCCTGTTCGCACACGGTGGTATTTGGGCTGACCATTCGTGTCTCCTACTGAGCCGAGATTGTGTTGTGCACTGACAGCTCATGCCAGACCATTCAGTTGTGTGTAGTGCAGACAGCAGCAAAGGCCCTGTTCGCACACGGTGGTATTTGGGCTGACCATTCGTGTCTCCTACTGAGCCGAGATTGTGTTGTGCACTGACAGCTCATGCCAGACCATTCAGTTGTGTGTAGTGCAGACAGCAGCAAAGGCCCTGTTCGCACATGGTGGTATTTGGGCTGACCATTCGTGTCTCCTACTGAGCCGAGATTGTGTTGTGCACTGACAGCTCATGCCAGATCATTCAGTTGTGTGTAGTGCAGACAGCAGCAAAGGCCCTGTTCGCACACGGTGGTATTTGGGATGACCATTCGTGTCTCCTACTGAGCCGAGATTGTGTTGTGCACTGACAGCTCATGCCAGACCATTCAGTTGTGTGTAGTGCAGACAGCAGCAAAGGCCCTGTTCGCACACGGTGGTATTTGGGATGACCATTCGTGTCTCCTACTGAGCCGAGATTGTGTTGTGCACTGACAGCTCATGCCAGACCATTCAGTTGTGTGTAGTGCAGACAGCAGCAAAGGCCCTGTTCGCACACGATGATAGTTGAGCGCAGATTGTGTTGTGCACTGACAGCTCATGCCAGACCATTCAGTTGTGTGTAGTGCAGACAGCAGCAAAGGCCCTGTTCGCACACGGTGGTATTTGGGCTGACCATTCGTGTCTCCTACTGAGCCGAGATTGTGTTGTGCACTGACAGCTCATGCCAGACCATTCAGTTGTGTGTAGTGCAGACAGCAGCAAAGGCCCTGTTCGCACACGGTGGTATTTGGGCTGACCATTCGTGTCTCCTACTGAGCCGAGATTGTGTTGTGCACTGACAGCTCATGCCAGACCATTCAGTTGTGTGTAGTGCAGACAGCAGCAAAGGCCCTGTTCGCACATGGTGGTATTTGGGCTGACCATTCGTGTCTCCTACTGAGCCGAGATTGTGTTGTGCACTGACAGCTCATGCCAGACCATTCAGTTGTGTGTAGTGCAGACAGCAGCAAAGGCCCTGTTCGCACACGGTGGTATTTGTGCTGACCATTCGTGTCTCCTACTGAGCCAAGATTGTGTTGTGCACTGACAGCTCATGCCAGACCATTCAGTTGTGTGTAGTGCAGACAGCAGCAAAGGCCCTGTTCGCACATGGTGGTATTTGGGATGACCATTCGTGTCTCCTACTGAGCCGAGATTGTGTTGTGCACTGACAGCTCATGCCAGACCATTCAGTTGTGTGTAGTGCAGACAGCAGCAAAGGCCCTGTTCGCACATGGTGGTATTTGGGATGACCATTCGTGTCTCCTACTGAGCAGAGATTGTGTTGTGCACTGACAGCTCATGCCAGACCATTCAGTTGTGTGTAGTGCAGACAGCAGCAAAGGCCCTGTTCGCACACGGTGGTATTTGGGATGACCATTCGTGTCTCCTACTGAGCCGAGATTGTGTTGTGCACTGACAGCTCATGCCAGACCATTCAGTTGTGTGTAGTGCAGACAGCAGCAAAGGCCCTGTTCGCACATGGTGGTATTTGTGCTGACCATTCGTGTCTCCTACTGAGCCGAGATTGTGTTGTGCACTGACAGCTTATGCCAGACCCTTCAGTTGTGTGTAGTGCAGACAGCAGCAAAGGCCCTGTTCGCACATGGTGGTATTTGGGCTGACCATTCGTGTCTCCTACTGAGCCGAGATTGTGTTGTGCACTGACAGCTCATGCCAGACCATTCAGTTGTGTGTAGTGCAGACAGCAGCAAAGGCCCTGTTCGCACACGGTGGTATTTGGGATGACCATTCGTGTCTCCTACTGAGCCGAGATTTTGTTGTGCACTGACAGCTCATGCCAGACCATTCAGTTGTGTGTAGTGCAGACAGCAGCAAAGGCCCTGTTCGCACATGGTGGTATTTGGGCTGACCATTCGTGTCTCCTACTGAGCCGAGATTGTGTTGTGCACTGACAGCTCATGCCAGACCATTCAGTTGTGTGTAGTGCAGACAGCAGCAAAGGCCCTGTTCGCACACGGTGTTATTTGGGCTGAACATTCGTGTCTCCTACTGAGCCGAGATTGTGTTGTGCACTGACAGCTCATGCCAGACCATTCAGTTGTGTGTAGTGCAGACAGTAGCAAAGGCCCTGTTCGCACACGGTGGTATTTGGGCTGACCATTCGTGTCTCCTACTGAGCCGAGATTGTGTTGTGCACTGACAGCTCATGCCAGACCATTCAGTTGTGCGTAGTGCAGACAGCAGCAAAGGCCCTGTTCGCACACGATGATAGTTGAGCGCAGATTGTGTTGTGCACTGACAGCTCATGCCAGACCATTCAGTTGTGTGTAGTGCAGACAGCAGCAAAGGCCCTGTTCGCACACGGTGGTATTTGTGCTGACCATTCGTGTCTCCTACTGAGCCGAGATTGTGTGGTGCACTGACAGCTCATGCCAGACCATTCAGTTGTGTGTAGTGCAGACAGCAGCAAAGGCCCTGTTCGCACACGGTGGTATTTGGGCTGACCATTCGTGTCTCCTACTGAGCCTAGATTGTGTGGTGCACTGGCAGCTCATGTTATGTCATAGCGGTTGGTGGGTCGTGCAAGTAATGCATACAGACAGTTTCCTCACACTGCTGCACATGCCAACTGCATTTTTTGCAATTCGCCCCGAGTGCCATCGCGTTTGGGACTCATTTTCATTGGCACAGCCATAACAGGGGTAGCGTTAGCACGCCGTGCGCGCGCCGGGCAATTTTATTTGACCCATGCCCCGGCAGCGACTTTTTAGGGGCTGCACTAAGTCCAATGCGCTCGCAGTGCAACTATTTGGACGTCTAGCCCTCCTAGAACCCCATACTTTGTGATACTATGGGCATTATTGTAAAGGGTAAAAAAAATGTATGTTCACCCCATGTGTCTATACTCAGTATACTCGGAATTCGTTGGAGAATTCAAAAATGGGCGAAACTTGGCACTTTTCAGGTAGCACAAAATTGCTATCCCATCTCTGACCACCAGTTGTCAGAGATGGCTACTACCCTAGTTGGTGGAGCACTGCACCTGCAATTTGAGAGTCTTGGGGTCAATCCCTGGTTCTGACAGCATTGGGCCACAAGGTGATAGGGGTGTTATGGTACGCAGGCACATGAAACATGAAGTTTGCTGAAATGGGACACCGCATGCATCATTACGGCCTCTGGTGTTGCAGAGGGATGATGGTCCCTGCTGTCTCATTCTTCCTCTGTCAATGCATGAAGTAACCCCGCACCCCCAACCCCATGCGCAAGCATGGTCTTAACTAAGCACGCCGACCATAGGGTAATTCCTGACTGTGAAGGGGGTGAGGCCTGGCAGTGTGACGTCCATCATCAGATTATGGCTATCAGCACGCCGACCCTGTGTTCCGTCATTTTTGGGACCGCCGTCGGTGCAGCTCAGGTTGTGAATTCACGAAAATGTGAGCCCATTGTGTGTGGGAAGACAATGAAAGAGGTGGTGGAGCATGCATGTAAGGTTTCTCTCTGCCCGTCAGGGCATTGCTCTTTGGGGTGCAGGCCGCTTTGACTGATGTTTTGGCTGATGTCGTCGTCCCCAACCTGCAACCCCTTTGTGTCCACATGTAAGCACGGCCTTTTCGATGCACGGTCCCCATGTTGCCGTCGTTTTCTGTAGCCTGGGCCCTGCTTGCTCAAGGCAAAAGGGGGTTAGAATGGGGGAGGGGGCCCGAAGGTGCCGAATGCAGGTCGTTCCCTCCTGCGCATTGGACGGGGGCGCACCTGTGCAGTCTTGCAAGGGGGACTGGGATGGGACGGTGACCTCCTCCCCCATACTTCAGCTGGAACTCGCCCGGATGCCCCACAGAGCAGACCCATTCCAAGCCATTGCCAACCCTTGTTTTACTTGTGTGTTCACAGGTTTTCCGTCTGTTCAAGATCCTCCGGCTGATTCGTTTGGTGAAACTGCTGCGTATAGCGCGCCTCAGGTATTGCGTTGCGCCGTGCCATATGGTCCATAGGCCTCTGTCGAAGAGCGCATGCGTTGTTTTGCACCACGGTTGAAGGGGTGCGCTTAGCGGACAACGCAAGGGAGGCGGCCCGTTCGAATGCAGACACCCAACCCCCACCCCTCCCCCTCCAGACTCCCAAAAGTTCTTGTACCCGCTTTTCTCTCCACTTGAGATTTTGGGGAACACTGCTGACACCGTAGGCGCCGAAGACATTTTTCAGGGCAGATGGAATGGGAGTTTTCCACTGTTTTCCACTGTTTTTCCACTGTGTGTGTGTACCCTCAAAAGGCTCAGAATACACTGGGTCTGGCGGCCACATACTGCTGCATACACCAGGGGACAGGAATTCAGAGTCCAAATCTACATCACACCGCGACAAGCAGCATTTGAACTGTGGATCACACGGGACAAATATGTTGTACTTAGAGGGAATGCCATGCACGCAGTGCGCACGCAGTGCGAAGTTTTGGATGTCGGCAAATACTTGAACCCTAGTTTTGGCCCCTTTTCACAAGTTTTTGGTTCCGTACCAGGGTTTTTTTGGCTTCCCAAGCATTTAGGATGTGGCATATTTGAATTGTCAACCATTTCCCCCTAGAAGAGGCCCATCGACAAAGTGTACACAGTCAACACGGCCCGGATCTCGACGTCGTCATTGCCGACACTGCAGCGAGCCTCGTATCCGTAGAGGCGGTTCAATTCGCCCTGCAGAGTACTCTTCCCGACAGATAGTACGTGCACCAAAACCTTGGTCGACTTCAAGGTGATTCTCGAACCGAGATGCTCAAGGTCATCGACCGGTATGGCCACGTCCACAACTGCAGAGAAGTCAAAGTGGTCATCGTCGCTCGAAGGCTCTCGATCGCCGATACTCAATGGTGGCGAGTCGACACCAGGACCGGACAGTTCTTCTTCGACGATGCTGTTGGTTACAACTACAACCAGAAGTATCGATGGACACCTAGCCAACCCTATGGTATTGACACCTTTCAGTCTTCCCTCTAGTAAACAGGTGACAGGTATTCTTGGGTGAGTATCCTAGCCTCTGCGTGCGCAATATGCACGCAGTGCGCACGCAGTGCACACGCAGTGCGCACGCAGTGCAAACACTTAGCCTGACTGTCAGCTTGATCCAGTCTGTCTGAACAAGCACTTACAAGGCACAAGTGAGTCTGAGCCAAAAAAAAAAAGCTCAGAAAACACTGGGTATTTCAGAGGCAGTGCAGAATTTGCCTCGTTGAAAAACGTCCCTCTCCTCCGGTGTCAATGAACACATGTCCTCACCTGTTCTTCTGCCCCTGGGTTTTTGCATTCCGCCTGCTCGCGTTTCAAAAATCCACACATCCTTTCTCATGCCTCCTACGAAACCGGGGCAGGTGGTGCACACTGAGTATGCTTGTTAGTGTGGCTTTTGGTTTGAGGCGGTGCGTGAGTTGGGCTACCTGGGCTGCATACCCAACTGTTCTGAGGTGCCTGACCCCCCCCCCCCCTCCCCCTTCATGCCCCTCGGGGAGCCCCTCCCGCAATCCCCAGGGCGCCCCCCCCCCCCCCCCGCCTTCGGACCCCTAAAGTTCTTCAACAACGTTGGGTGTCCCCCCTTGGGACAACAAGAAGCGGACCAGGGGTTTTGAAGAGGGCAAATTTTCGTACAGCGGAATTTGGTGCCAGAAAAGTCTACTGAAGTTTTCCACTGGCCCTAAAATTTACCACCATTTTTGGAGGTCTGATTTTTGATGCTCGTACTTGTCACTTGTATGCAGTGTTATGTAGTGCCATAATTGTGACAAGTGTTTTCCAGGCTGGCATCTGTGCTTCGTGTTGTACTACCATTTGGGGATTTGGCACAATATGTTTCCAATAGCATTCAACAACTGTTGCTTGCTTCAGTTTAGTCTGCGTTTCAATTGCAGTGCGGTATGCTGCAGTACAACAAACCAGTGCAGGACTTACCTCCCCAACCGCCTCTCCACAACTGATTCTCCACCCCCTCAGTGCCTTTAGGTGCTCCCAACCGCAATCTCAATCGGTGCGCAGTGGGTCCAACCGCCTGCAAAACCGACCATGGGTAACCTCAACTTCGACTCCAACCATCAGCAATTCCAGCCCACACCCCAATCAGCCACAAGGCACCACCAACTGCCACCCATACCAACCATGATTCACTGCTGCCACTGCAACCGACCGCAACCAATTCCACTGACGAAGGGACCAACGGATGCTCGGTGGCTTTGTGAAGAGCCTTATTCACGCCCTGATCGTGCTGCTGTTGTTTATCAGGCGACTCTACGAAGCGCATGAGGAGTTTTTGAGCCGGTTCAACACTGTGCTGCCCATTTTGACCAACGCCGTGCTTTTGTGCATGCTGGGGCATTTGTCTGCCTGCGCCTTCTACTTCTTCTCTATGCCTGACTGGCGAACGGACGAGGAGGTATGCGGCCCTTTCCTGCATCAGGTGGGCCCCGTATGGCCACAGCACGTTGAGGGCAAGTGTGCAGGAAGTCTGGGACAACAGTGCATGCCAGCCATCCAGGAGGGTGCTCAACAGAGAATGAGATCAGGGGGAAGAGGTGGGGTGTGAGGCACAGGTGAAGGATGCAGGCACAGAGAAATGCAGGGGAATGCCAGGCGCAACGGGATGCCAGGCATGGAGAGCCATGCCTGTGGTGCGGTGTAGCGTGCCGTGGTGTGAGTCGTGTGGTGCAGTGTTGTGTGGCGTGGAGGGGCTGTGCTGTGCTGTGCTGTGCTGTGCTGTGCTGTGCTGTGCTGTGCTGTGGCGCAATTGCAGCTGTCGTATTTCTCTCACAGACTGCAAGGGTTCTGGACGGGAGTCTCATTCCGTGGCTGGAACGTGAGTTCATCGGCAATTTCTCCAGTGTCCCCCTCAAAAAGCGTTACATCACAGCGCTGTACTGGAGCTTCACTACGCTGACCACCGTTGGTATGTGGAATCAGACACCGGACACCATTTCCTTACCCTGACCCCGATCTCACGCCAAACATATTTCTCTTTTTGCTGCGATTCTTCGACCTGCTCTGTCATCGGGGCCTTGTTTTTTGTGGACAGGGTTTCCCCCTTTTTTGGTTTCTTTTGTCAAAAACTGCCCGCCTCCGACCGCCGTCGGTTGCCATTCAAGTGCCGTACAACGGTGTACATAAATAATAAGCTGACTGCTGGACGGCCCGGGTTTTTTTTTTTCATTTTGATAACAAAACGTCCTGTCTGCGATGTGGTCCTGAGACACACTCTCATTGGGTCACCGCATGAGAAGTGGTTGGTCCTTACTGCCCAGCACTGCATTATGGGGATGTGAATGCACCGCTATGTGAGTTGGTTATTTCGGTGCTGTTAATGTGGAATCCAGTGCCCGAAACAATGTAACACCCCAAAGACGGTGCTTGGAAGGAAATGTACGGGAAAGTAAACAAGTGAAACAGGGAAACATGCGACTGGTTGGTAACATGCCTACGGGGCATGACCCCGGGAAGATTGCTGGGGCCAGTCCAAAAGAAGTGACCCCTTCCCCCTTTTTTGGAAAGCTAGTTGCCTGTTGGCGACCAAGAGAGCTCATAAGAAGATGCGCCCCGTTTTTTCACCTTCACCTCATCATATGCATCTCAAAACGGTTAGTGTGGTGTGGCGATCATTTTGAGGTGTGACGTGTTGTGACACCCGGGACATACACCAGCACACTTACTCAGCCTTTATGGCAAACCTCCTGTGGTGGTAGACACATTGCTGACACATTGACAAGATTCACGATTTGGTGGTCTGGAACCCCCTGGCCCTGTGTGCCGTTTCCCACATCGGTGGTGGAGGGCACTTTCGTAATTTCACAGTTTTGGGAAGGATTTCATGTTACGCACACCGGCACCGGCATAGGAGGGGCCCAAAGGGGCCGAAGTAGCTTTTGTGGGCAGAGGGACAACAGTCCCACTCTCACCAAAAGCACGTCTCCCCACCGTCTGTGGGCAAACAATTAAGGCAATTTCCTCCTGAAACCCAAACCAATGCGTACCCTGGAAGTGCCAACTTTGACACTTCCTGACCCAGCCGCATCCCCAGGATGTTTTCTGAGGTACCCCACTTCCAGGGCCCCCAGCCTATGGGAGCGCTTACTGCGCGCTGCATGCGCACTGCAGGAACGCCGCAGGTGCCGCAGGGTAAGGTTAATTCGGTTTAGGGTAATTAGGACCGCATCCGTTTTCCCCAATTTTGGGGGAAGGAAGTAGGAAGGAAGACGACACGATGCATGACTGAGCCCCAAATGAGCCCCAAATGCATATGTCCATTTAGCCATGAGTGAGCCGCAGGTACAAAAGGGTACAATTTCCCCTGTTTCACGATAATTACCTAAACTGCGCGCCGCATGATGAGCACCCCCTGTGGCCCAGCCACTGCAGCTGCCAGCTTCAACGCTATGTTTATAACCGACACTAAGCGCCCTGAACCTCTTTAGTAACCCCCTGCAACCGCCTGCTTCTGGTACATCCTCTAAGACTCCTTCCCTCCTACTGCATCCTTTACGACTGCCACTTGGAACCGGACCAAACACCCCACCCCACACTGTGACGATGAAACATGGGTGATGGACCACTGCGCAACAACGTGCCATTCCATGAATTGTCCCCGCTCTGCTGCATGCATCCCCTTCAGGCTACGGAGATATCTCCGCCGTCACGTCTGCGGAGCGGATCTGTGCCCTCATCGACATGGTGTTGGGTACTGTTTTGTTCGGATTTGTGATTGCCTCGTGTACTGAGATGTCCTATTCTATGGCAAAGGCAAATGAGGTGTGGACCCTGTGTGCGTGACCCAACCCGTGGCTTGTCCACCAAGGTTGCTAGGGCAAAATCAGCCCGCATGCTTTGTGGTGGGAAAGCCTTCCAACATGCCCTGTGGTGGGGCAAAGTTCAGCTGCCTTCCCTCTGGTGGAGCAAAATCCGCCTGCTTGCCTTGTCGTGGGCCAAAGTGCGCCCACATGCCATGCAGTGGGACAAAGTCCAAATGCGTGCCCTGTGATGGGGCAAAGTCCGCCCACATGCCGTACGATGGGGAATAGCTTGCCAGCATGCCCTCTCTGGTGGGGCGAAGTCTGCCCGCCTGCCCTGTGGGGCAGAATCCGCCCACATGCCCTATGACGGGGCAAAGTCTGCTCGCGTGTGCTATATTGGGCCAAAGACCGAATGCATGCCCTGTGATGGTGCAAAGTCTGCCCCCATGAACGCAAAGGTGGTGTAGCCCTTCTGAATTTGTCCCCTTCTATTGGGGATCCCCGAGAAGGCAGGGGTGATGTAGCCATTCCGCCCACATGTGGGCCCTCAAGACGGCAGGGGTTAAGCAGCCACTAATGTTATAATGATGTACATGGGTGGTACCGTGCACGCATTGAGCAATTCTTTGCTCACTTGTGGCATTGGGGCTTGGTTTGGAACATTTGGCGTGGTGGCCCGCAGTTGCACCAGTCCGTCCGTATTTTATTGCATTTTTCCAAATTTTGCATTCAGAGGCAGGTCTGCCACCCTCCTTATGAACCATGGGACCATGTTCCGCCTCATGTTTGGACGGACAAGAGCAACTCGGTCGCCACGCAGGATGAGGGAGAGGATGAGGTAAAAGTGTGTGTGTTGTGTTGTCACAAGCGCTCCACCATCACAGTTTGTGGTGAGTGTAAGGAGCACTTTGTCCTGAATGTATTGACACCCACACTTCTGAAAATAATATTAATGTTATTTGTGAAGCGCATTCTGAGTGACATTTTGTGTTGTTGAATTCTCATATTTCGGCTTGTGCAATTTGCTTTGCAGGGAAGGTTTGCGGTCCAGTGCAGTCTATTTGGGGGACTTCCCTAGGTGAGGATAAATTTGGGGCTAGAGCCAGGATACTTAATACAAAGGTAGCGCGCCAGGCGCGCGCCGGGCAAACATTCCCCCTGGGTGCGTCCAGTAGTAGGGCGGGAGACCCAGAGTTCCACTTCCCAACTCAGCACCAGTTTGGGGGGGGGGGCTCCCAGACCCCCCCCCCCCCACACCACCCCCCTCAACCCACGCCCCCTGCCCCAGACCACCTGGTTCAGTGCGCTTCAATCATCACTGAAGCAACTCGCAATTGTTGCAAATGTTTGCATCTCACAGCCAAGACCAGTTTTGCAATGAGAAGATGGTATTTGCACTCATTTTGTGCAGCTTCAAAGCAAGTTTCACAAGCGAGGCATTTTACCACCTCTCACACCCAAACCGGCATTTGCCTACAACCCCGACCTGCTGTCCGCTTTTGTAACGGCCAGTCCCTCCGCTAAGTTGCTGCTTTCCGACCATCCCTGCACAGCCTCTTTGGTGCCGCTTTCCGTCAAGAGGTCCCCTGCGCCCAGTGAAACACCGCCCAAGAAACAAAAGTTTGTCAATAAGGCGAACTGTACTCCTGTCTCCATGGCGCAAGAGTAGCTTTAGGAGCACTAAAAGCATGCCGTGCTCCTTGAGGGGAGAGGCGAAGGACCTGGTTGGAGGACAGGGGTTGCCATGGCAGGAGAGGGCCTCCGCCCTGCCAATGCGGACCTGATCGGTCATGGAAGGCATATTGATACAACAACATGCAGCGTTGTCGTCTCAACATGCAGCCGTTTTCTCAGTCGAAGTACTTGGGGTACTTGGGCTGGCCATGGGTGTCTCCTACTGAGCCAAGATTGTGTTGTGCACTGACATCTCATGCTAGACCATTCAGTTGTGTGTAGTGCACACCGCAGCAATGGTTTTGTTTGCACACAGTGATGCATGTTCCATGACATGAGATGCTGATGTGACTGCGCTTCATGCGTTTTTCCCTCTCAGAAATACAACAATAAGATCTATTGCGTCCGCAGCTTCACCCGGTACTACGAATTTCCGAAGGACTTGAGTCAGGCCATCATTCGGCATTTCAAGAACCAGCCGTTGCCTGTTTACAATACACAGGTCCGTCGCATGGCGTTGTTGCAGCTCCTTCCTCGTGCAAGTCTGCACTAGACGACATTACACTTAATCACCTCAAACAACACCCCACCACACCCCACCACAACCCACCACACCACACCACACTGCGCTGTTGGGTTCTGGACATACCTTTGTGTTGTATTTCAGGAAATTATTCGAGAGGCCCCAGTTGCCCTGCAGACGCATCTCATCGCTACGGTATATGCAAGACTGATTCAGGTCTGTAATTCAACGCGTGACCCACAACAACGTCTCAGAAATGGTAGACAGGCATCCCATAGCCGCTCGCTGGTGCCACAGGTCCTGCCCGCATGCTTCCAATGCTGTGAGGATGAAGCCTCGCTGATTCTCAAATTTGTGATGCAGCTGAACATCTACAACCCCAGCCCCAATGCTGTCATAGTGCAGCAGGGCTCGCCCGCGGAGTTTTTGTGGGTTATTTCCCAAGGTATGAAGCGTTGTCATGCCCATGGAACAGGTGGATTTGGTGGTCCCTCCGCAAATGGAGGAAAAAGCAACGCGGAAAGGGGCAAAATGGGAGGACACAAGGTTTTCAAAAGAGAGAAAATTCGGAGAGGTGTGAGGCCCCATACGCGCCTGCCATAATTTGGCTTTTTTTTTTTCAAACTTATGGTGCGTGGTCAGCAATTCTATAAAGTGCTCAGAATTTAATGAGACATTCAAATATGCCCAAAAAAAAAGAGATGAACCGACAATTTTTTGATCCTCCCCCCCAAGTCCGTGGATGTTGGGTTTCAGAATTACACAAACGCCCCCCATGCCGCCTTCTGTTGCACAAAACAGACAATTGGGCTCCCCTATTTGGGGGCATTGCGCATGGCAAGTCCCAGGTCGGAGTTGTGAAGGTTTCTTTTCAAGGGCAAGGGTCTCTGGTGTGTTGAGATGGGTTGGGCCCCTCCATAAAGACGTTGGGGCCAACCTTGCACAACAATTTGGAAAGACAAGGCCTGAGGCGCGCAGGAAGGCTGGCAGGAGCTCAATAAGATGGGGACCCTGTGTGGCCTCTTTCGTGCAGGGCAGGGGCATGGAGTGGGTCAGGGGCAATGGCCAATGGCCAGTGGGATGTCAGTCTTAGGGCAACATTTGTGTACGGAGATGGAGTTGTTGGGTGTCGGCGGCGGGCAGCTCTTGTTTCGTGTTCCAGGTGAATTGAAGGTGGCGGAGCGAATGAGTGACAACCACGACAACCACGACGTGCATCATATGGCCTTTCAACACCTCCGCCCCGGACACTTCTTTGGGGTGGAAGGCTTGGCAGGCGAAGAGTTGTACAGCCGCACTGTGCAGGTTCACGTGCCATGTGTCGCGCGCGCGAGTGAGGGATGTGCGCGGCCGGAGGACGGCGCTATTGAGCAAAGGGTACGCGGAAAATTGCCGAGGGATCCAAGAGATTGTAAAGAGGAGTGCTGAGACTTGCTGAGGCTCGAGAGACGTACTCTACTGAATCAGAGGAGTGCACCAGACGCACTGCATCTGTCCGCTCCCAACTACTCTTCCAACCGGTGATAACGGCTTTTGCAACCACTCTTGAAGCCCCCTTTGCAGACCCCTGCTCCATCACCAGACCTGTGGTTAGAAGCATGCGCACAGACCAGGGTTAAGCGTGTACAAGCGTGCACAGTGTTGAGTGGTAAGTGTGCGTAAGCGTGTGCCATCTCCCCGTCCAAGCGTGCGCAAGTGTTGGGGTATTATATCTGGCTCTTTGGTTCTCCTTCCTCTTTGCCGCGAAAGCTGCTGTACAAAACGAACCTAGAAGCAGACCCAAGGTCTACTCGGGCCCACTAGAGAGGCAAGCATGCACCGCCATGTGGATATATTTCGACAGCAACCATGGTATGGAATGATGGATATTTGGCACTACTGTGGGGGGTGGAAGTCAGAAGTTGCCTGCACCACAGGGTGGTGTGGTATGCCTGTCAGAAAGGAGTAGACACTCAGACCTTTAGCTGAGGCATGCCGCCACATGTCGGCCAGCAGGTGATTATACTCAGGGATGGAGGATGATCCCTTCCCTTGCATTGCATTATCAATTTCCTCTTCGTCACTCACATTACCACGGGGGGGACGTCTCCTCGGTTCTGGTACGTGACTCCCCCCCGTCCCCCCCCCCCCCTCCCTGCCTTCCGGGCCCACTTAGTTGCCAAGGGTCAACAGCTACTGGCCATACATATGGTGGCGCCGAAGGCACCCGAAAATTTTTTTTCATTCCCCTTGCCCATTTTGTGCACTTTGCACCCCAACATTATCCTTGAACCCAACCTTGACTCTAATGCCCACCCCAACCCTCAGCCTACTCCTAACCCTACCCCCAAACCTTTCCCTTGACCCTAACCCTAATCAAGACTGAATATTGGGACCGAGCTGGTGGGGGAGGGAACATCAGCTATGAATGGTGAGAGACACCAATGAGTCACACATTGAAGCCCGTTGACAGAGTGGAATCAGCTTGCAAGTGATCCCCTTCACCACAAGGCCCACTTTCAAGGCTTTTGTTGGACTTGTGAGGGGCCAAAATGCCCCCAAAATGGGCTCAAAATGGGCTCATTTCACCTGTTGGTGCACCCCAAATTGTCTACGATGAGTTTTGGAAAAATGCGTTTTTGACCCATTTTTGACCCATTTTTGGTCCCAAAACAGCCCATTTTCAAGGCATTTTGGGATTTTCAAAGGACCAAAATGGGCCACCACAAGCTCAAAACAGTCCAAAGACACTTGCCTTAGCATCACACATGGTCTAGGATCATTTTTGAGTAAAGTCAATTTTCTGTCCCTATTGGACCCTGTTGACCCATTTGGGCACCCACCTATTTCGGTTTGAGCTTGCAGCTTGCCGCAGTCTAGTGGGCCTAGGTACGGGGGTCTAGGTGTCCGTTTAGGCAATTCTGAGGGGTGGAAACCACAAAAAGTGGGGGATTGCGGGTGGATTAGGTGCTCTCGGAATCGCGTTTTGAGCCACATAGCCAAAAATATGGCCTGTTCTTGGTTTGTGGCTGTCGCCAGCCAGTCTACACAAAATTTGGGGCTTTTGGGGGCCTTTTTGGGCCGTTTCCAGGACATATGGTGGAGTTAGAGGGCCGCAAAGGGCTCGTTGACACGGGAAAGTCAAGCCGCACATGAAGTGTACCCACCCTTTCCCTTCGTTTGGCCATTTTGAATGGGTTCTAGGGCTGTTTTGGCCCAAAAATGGCTGTTTTTGGCCCTAAATTGCAGTTTTTGAAACTGAGGTCCGCCACCTGCGACAGCTGTTCTTGGCCGCCACCGTTGAGTTTCTTGCTCAAACTTTGTGTGGTTGTCCCTCACACCCATAGGTATCATCCACCAAAATTTCAATCAAACCAGAAGCACCACGGCGGAATTCTGATTTTTGCCCATTTCGCGCGTGCTGCTGCTTGCTGCTTGCTTGCTTGCTGCTGCTGCTAAACCTGGTAGGTCCACCCTAGACACTAAAAAGGGTTATAAAACTGGTTCCACCAGCTCGGTGACCCTGACCCTAACCCTAGCCCTGCCCCTAGCCCTAGCTCTCACCCTAGGCTCGGGTTAGAATGAGTGTTGGGGTCCAAAATGGAGAGCAATGATGTGGCAAAAACAGCCATGAACGAAATTTGGGGGATCTTGTGCAGCCCAATTAACACGGCTGGCATGGCCAAACAAACTGGCTGCAAAGGTTAGGGTTAGGTTTATGGTGATGGTATGGTTAGATTGAGGGCAAGGGGAGGTTTGGGGAGCCTGTGCCCCCCCCCCCCCCCCCGCGCCCCCCTTCACCACCCCAAATTGCCCCACCTGGACCCCCCCCCCCCCCCCCGAACCGCCCCTCCCAACCGCCCCCCGCCCCCCATCGCCCCTCCCTGAACCCCCCCCCCCCCCTGGGGCCTTCGGCCCACTTCTACTGGGGGGGGGGGAGTCGCGTATAAAAGTGAGGAGACGTCCCCCCGTGCACATTACTTTTTTGCTTAGCATCGCTGTTGGTTGGTGGACACATTTAAGGACTTGTAGTGCATGATGCCTGGCCAAGTGGGGTGCTATCATTGCAAATGTTGGCCCGGAATGGACTGGGGGCCCTTTTTCAAAACACAGTTCCCTTAAACAACAATTCCACGAGCACCACTTGTATTTCTGTAGAGAACCAGTGCATGATTACACAAGAGGTCCACCTCTGTGTCCCTGAGCCCAAGCGTGCACAAGCTCGCGGAGGGCTGGGGTGCAAGCGTTCGTAAGCGTGCATAGCCATGGAAACTAAGTGTGCGCAAGCGTACACGCACGCTTCTAACCACGGGTCTGTCCATCACGCATCCCTGGGACTTGCGGTGCACTTTGTCATCTTGTTTCCTCACAGTTAGTAGTCTACCCACCCACAGCCCTCAAATCGTGTGCGTGCAATGCAGTCAAGATTTTCGGGTTTTCTGTGTGAAACGCACCACTAAATTTGTGGCAGCTGTGAATCAGTATCGGCCCCTGCCCTCCCAGTATTCGAGAGTCTGGCGTGATTGTGATGTTGTGGGAGGTTGTATCACACGCTTGCGGGGTCGCCGAGGACACCCGAGCACCTGGGACAGCTCAACACTCTTGTTGATACTCCAGCGGGCACTTCCTGCTCAGGCGTCACGTGCTGTGACAGCTGGGGCACGTGACCTCGCTGTGGCTGGGGCCTTAACCCTCCCCCTTTGTTCACACTTAGAATTGTGATGGCAGAGCGGAGTTGTACCGGATGCCCATGGCAACAGCGATTGACATGTTCTCGCAGAAGGAGTTCAAGCTGGTCAGACGCGCGGTGTGTGCCTGCGGTGCTTGTGATGGGTGTCCGGATAAGGCTGGGTGATACAGGGGGGGATTGGCGCAGGGTCTAATCGGCGTGGGAAATTTGGTGTCTCCGATTGGCTGCCAAGTTGGCAGGGGGGCCCTTTCTTTCTGGCGGCGGTAGGCAGGTGCTGTTGCAGTTGTCGGAAGCTGGTTCGTTTGAGAGACTTTGGGAAAGTAGGTGTGTCGCACGGGGGCCTGAGGTGGCTGGAGGCCAGCCGACAGAGGTTGCTGGGGGCGTTTCCGGAGGGTGGCGGCTGTCTGATGGCCGTTGGAGGTTGCCGGTTTGCATTTTAGGGCCAGTCGTCGGGGCCGGGGGCTTGTGTGCAGGGAGTCTTTGTGTCTTGAAGACGTCTTTATTGCTGGCATCCTTTCTTCGTTGTACGGGCGTGTGTTTTGGCGGCTCCTACTGTGTCGTCTGTCCATTGCAGCTCCTGAAACGATTTTTGCCAAGCGAAGTATTGGGGGACGAATCTGTGTCAGAGAAGTGTAAGGAGCACTCAGATACGCAGTATGTTTGAGGGAGTGGGAGAGGCAGGTGGTGGACTCGGGAGCGTTTCGCAAGATGGCGGAGGCCCTGCATTGTGTTTAACTCAGTGGCCAGGTTTTGATCCACCCCACTGTTGAATGGCGCTTTAGATTGATGTGGAATGTCACGGATATCCGGAGTTGGAGGGAGGAGCCGAAATTGGTGGGGATGTGGGTGCCCCGGGCAAATGTGTACACGTACACGTGTGCAAGTCTGTACGTTTCGGTCTTGCGCATTGGATTTTTATCCAGACAACTGCAGCACTAGTTTTCATCGGTTGCAAAGGCTGATCTTGCCAGGCCATTGCTTAGTGGCTGGTTGATACTATACCGGCGGGGGGGGGGGGGGGGGCATGGGTGTGCATTTAAAATGGACCTCCAAGTTTGGGCCCCTTTCATAGATTTCATTTTTTTCCTGAGGAAAATTTTTGTGATGTTGGTGGTCAGCCAAAATCACGGTGGGGGGGGGGGGGGGGGCTATCCACAACCAGCACATCCTCAATACGCCAATTATTGGGCGCCGCTGACGCGCAAACGGCACACCATGCCACATTCAGCACAGCCCCAACACGCCAACCAGTGGGCTCCGCGAACGTGGAAACGACACCAGCAAGAGCACCGGCCGCAGCGGCCGACAGAAAGCAGCAACCCGACGCAACATGCAAAGGGAAAAACGGGTGACTGTACAGGGCCCCGTAAAGGAACAACAACCAGACGGAATGTCACACAGGGGGGCAATCCACCCCCACCCCCCCCCCAGGATTACTAAGCAATGGCCTGGATCTTGCTTAGTTCTGGTGCGTCTGACATCTGCGCACACGCTGTAGGGGAGAGTTGATGGACCAAATGTCCGACACGGTCCGGGCAATGGAAGTGCAGTTGAAGAATATGCAGGAGTCCATAAAGGCGTTCGAGTCCACTCTGGAGGCGCTGAACTTGTCAGTCCGTTAGCCCTCCCGCCCCATGCGTCCCAGCCTGCACCTCGTGGCCTTCGGATCGGATGGGCACTGGGCCGTGCCGAGCCCCTGGGACAATGCAGCTGCGATCGGACGTCCATGGCGGTGCCGCTGCACAGCGATGCTGGTGGTCGTCCTCAACATGGATGTGCAGGGGCGAGGGCGATGGGGGTGTCGGTCCCTGGTGACGGCCAGGCATCATGTCTCAAGCCCCCCCCCCCCCAATGCCTATTTCTGCGTACAGTCTAGCGGCCGAGCCGCTTCCTGCGCCCCCCCCCCCCTTCTCATATGATTTGCTGCCTGCAAACCCCCATGCCCGAAGCCCCCCCCCCCCCCCTTTCTCACATGGCGTACTGCAGCCTCTGGCTCGAGCCACTCTCTGCATGCAACCGTCTGTTAGACCGGTTGCACATGTGCAAGTGCGCCCTCTGACGAATGAGGGAAATGCTTCACGTGAATGGCGGGGCACCACAGCACTCGCCCTTGCCTCCGGGTCTGCCTTCGTGCAGCAGGAGTCCTTTGATGACGCGTTCCGACTGAGCGTTCCGACTGCAGTGCACGCGGTTTAATAATAGTCTGAAACGGCCAAAGTCCAGAACATTCGGGTTCCCAGAATTTGCCCTCTTCGCGACTCGATTGATTGTTTGCTCATTGTACAGACCACGGAACATTCCTCGGGCAGTGATGCCCCCAGCAGTGGAATTAGCATGCCACTCTTCCTTCCCACTCTTATGATACACAAGCAGCCTCCATCACAAAGCAGGTCGCACCACACCGCAGTTTGTGTTGCGCACCGGACAACTTTTTGTTGTGCACCCGCGGGTGTGTATCCGGATGCAAACCCCTTTTTGCACATCTTGCACCCTCCCAGACCAACCATCTGCCCGAGTTTTCCAGACGCTCATTTCTTCATCTGTGGGACACGTCTTTCGGGCTGTGCTGACCCTGCCACAGGCGTTCTACTGCCGTGGAGCAATGCACCAGTGGCTGCGCTCAGAGACAGCAGAAGCACATGATTTTGCATTGCTGGAGATCTTTCTTCTGTGCGCAACAAAGCCCCTGCGAAGTTGGTGTTGTTCACACCGCCCAGTGTCAAGCGCAGAGGACGAAGCCTCTTGCCGCCCATTGGCGCTGCAACAGAATCCATTTGTTTGAGAACATAACGGAAACGCAGCCGTTTCATGTGCGGTGGCATTCGGCAACCGAATGATCAGTCTGAGAATTATTGTGCGATTGTCTGCGGATGAGCGCGCTCCCGGGGCAGTTTGCCAATGGACTGTGTGACAGCAAGTGTGTGGCTTCTGCTGCCATGGACCCTTTGGTGCCCATCACACAATAGCATATGCAGCCCACTCTGCTCATGGCGTCCCCCGCAGGACGGCTGTGTGACACCAACTCATACATGCCCCAAAATGACACGTTGTGCAGGATGTGGGGCCTGCGGACCTGCATTCTGTGGCTCACGTGAGGGCCTGCGGACCAGCGTAGCTGACTGCAGGGCACTGTCTGGGGGTCATGTCATAAACCTGCCAGCCCTGTGCCCCAGCGGAGGATGGACACGCAAACGGTGCGGGGACCTGGCAGGCCCGTCTAAGCAGCACCTTGTCGGAGCGCCGCTTTGTGTACGGAGGAGGAGCCCGCCTGCTGACTGGATGTGCTGTGATGTGTGCTGGTGGTTCCGGAGGGTGGCGACCTGTTTTTCGGACAGGCAACACTGTTGCAGTGTTGTGTTCCATGTTTGACTGCCGATTGTTGTCTGCTGTATGGCCCCCTCTGACCCTCAAGTGTGGCCCCGTCGCAGTCCCTCTTGGCGCATTTTTCAGAAGCGGCTTTGCTTATGAACATATCATCCGCGAAGCTCGCCCCCTTTGATCCCCTGAGCGTTTGTCCAATGTTACCACCGCCGTAGTTTTGCCGCTGATTTTCTCTAACCGACACTCAACCCTCAAGGCCATGTGAAAATTGTTCTGCGAGTGGGGGGGGGGGGGGGGGCGGAACTGAACTTTGCTTTTTCAGTGGTCCATCCACTGGCATCTTTGCGTCCCTGTTGACAGAAAGGTACCTATGGTCTTGTAGGCCACTGACGAGCCACATTTCTTTCTGCGCTTTGTGCTGATCGCGTCTTGTGCTCACGCACCATAGCCCAGCATTCCTTCGGGGGGGGCGGAGGACCGGCGAAGGAGGGGGGAGGGGGGGTTGGAGAAATGGGCTTTCGCGCTGGGCCCTTATAAAATGGCAAAAACATTTCTCCCCATGATCTCCAACTCAAAATGATCAGCGGGGTTGTGTGCGTTGGGGTACCCTGAACCCCCCCACCCCCGTCAGCCGAGACCTGTCGGTGGCTGGGAGAGGGTCCCGGCACGGCAGCCAAGGGGGGGTTTCAGGAAATTTGCTTTTGTGCCACCCCCCTCGCGGAGCAATTTTCTTCCTGCCCAATCCATCACCGCTAACCCATACTACCCTTCCTCAGCCTTACCTACCCCTAGCCTTTGCTTTGGCAGCAGCCCCACAGCCTGTGTGAACCTGCCAGGGCTACTGATCACCACGACAGATCACATGGACGTGCCCATTCGCGCACTGCTTCACAGACAGCACAGGCTCGTGACAGTAGCCGGGACTGACTCAGAGGGGCAGACCGATGCAGCCTCTTGCTCTCCTCACTGCCGTTAAGATCCTGATGGTGTCCTCCGCGGGGATGCAGAGCAGACCCCTCGTCTCAGGGCTAGTGCTTTGAGACCTTGTTTGCTGGTGAGAATTCCGGATTGCGGATACATCTGGTTTTTAGTCCGCGCCCGCCTGTCCTACGCGCCCCGTGCGCACACGGTGCACCTTGTGAGGCGCACCCATGCAGCACAATTTCCCAATGTCCCCTTGTTCTGGGCCCTGGCGCGCGCCCATGGCATTCCATCAAAATGTTGCTGCGTCTTTTGATCTTCGATGTATTACTTTTCGTGATGTATGCCCAAGCCTTCCTTTTCAGGCCCTGTGTACGGAGGAGGAGCCCGCTTTGTGTACGGAGGAGGAGCCGGCCTGCTGACTGGATGTGCTGTGATGTGTGCCGGTGGTTCCGGAGGGTGGCGACCATCGCTGTTTTTCGGCCAGGCAACGCTCTGCAGCGCTTGGTGCCATGGATTTGTTTTACGTGCAGGTTTTTGCAGTGCCACTCGTTTTCCGGAGTCGCATTTGCTCTTGTGTGCTGATGCAGTGGCAGGTCATTGGGTAGTAGAACGGGAGTAAAGCAGAGTGTCCCAAGCATATCCCAGGACCCCAACCCAAGGTGTGACGTCCATGTTTGAAACGTTTTGGAAGTTGGTGTGTCTTCGTGTGTGTATGTCTCTGTGTTTGCATGTGTTTGTGCGTGTGCGTGGAGTACACCCGGGCGCTACAAGAAAATGAAGGAGGGGAAACTTTTGTGTTCCAAGACAGTCCTCGCTGTTCCGAAACCCTAACAAACCCGCCCTGCAATGACGTGCCGTGCTGCCTCCAACCCAGAATTTGCATCAAGAAATGGGGTGTTTTGATGTCTTGACCTCCTTAAGGCTTGCGTGAGTCCGCCGCATGGTGAGATGAGCATGGTTGGTTCTCGTTGCCTAGGCAGAGCCTCTAGGGGTTGCCCTCACTGGAGCATTTTCTGACTTTGCGGAGGTGCCCGTTTTCCTTTGCAACAGCGCTGTGGGCAGGGGGGGGGGGGGGCATGCGTGGCAGTTGGAGTTGGTGCCATGGATGGGTGTCTTTGGGTGTCCATCCATATCCTGGGGAAGAGGAGGCAGCTCTCATCCTCCCGTGCCTTGCGGGCACGCAGCACTGCCATGCACGTCCCATGGAGGCCCCTGATGAACTTCTCCCATGTGTGTGGGTTGGTGGGGGAAGGGAGAGACACCAGCATGGGTCAGCAAGGTCATGTGTGCCTTGCGGGTGCTCTGTTCATACCCTGGTTGATGGCCTTTGCAACCCCGGGTCCCTGCGCCTGTCCCCCTTGGAATGGGGCTCCTTGACCTCCGTCCCCGCTCTTCTGTGTGGCATTCTCGGCGTGCGCTTGGGGCGGTTCATCAAAACTGCCCCCTGGCCCTGACCAACCCCCCAACCCCACAGCTGGAACCCCCCCCCCCCCCTTCAATCCCCTGTGGAGTGAAGGACCACCACTGAGCCAACGACAGCCCACTCTGCAATTTGCTGGTGCGTGGGACTCATCCAATTCGGGTCCAGAGGGGATGGGGAGCAAAATGGCGCTACATCCCAAACCACATGCGCACGCATGAGCAGAACCGCAAAGAGCCAGCAGTGATGGGTCAGGGAGATGGAGAGTGGTTGGTATGGGGATGGCAACTCTGCACAGAGGAGAGTGGGCCTGAGGATGACTGAGTATCACACAGCACTGGGCTACATCACTTTGGACCTACTTGTGCAGCCATGAAGATCGTAGTGTTTCAAGTCAGGTGGTGATGTGCCATAGAGAGGGATCATACAAAGAAAAGGCAACGGAAGATGTGGATGGAATACTGCATGCCAACTGATAGCTATTCAAGGCGAACTGCCGGCGGTGAGAGGCCTATCTTTGTCACGCGTAGTCCCCCTCTAGATGCCTCCCCGGTGCTTGGAGGGGCAGATTTCTTCCACAAGATCCTAGAGTGGCTGACGGCCATGGAATGGTTGCCGCGGCCGTAGGCCCCCTGGAGGAGCCACAAGGCCACCAACAGGTCTCCTTCATGAAGCTGGCCTTGGACTTTGAGGCCTTCACGACCTCCCCGGCCCCGTAGGCCCAACATAGGCAGGGGCGTTTCCGTGCTGGAGAAGGGATATTAAGGGAGAAGTGAAGAGGTGGGAGGGTGATGTGCCCTGCTGGGACGCTCTGTGGGGCAAGAATCCATCATACCCGCCAAAATCACCAACCCATGCTCTTTGTTGGTCCTACTGGAAGCAGCCACAAACATTGGGGTCAGCGGATGCTCCCTCTTTACCACGCCATAGGTGGTCTGGCATCACCAACAGAGGCTGCACAGGTATAGTGAGGTAAGCTGGGCCCAGTGGCAAGAGGCCACAAAGCACGCTAATCCCTATTGGTAGGCGAGGAAGTAGCTGCCCCCTGAGGAGAAGCGACCACTCAGCAACGATGCCCGAGGAAGGGTGGATGATTTCTATGTGCCACCGGTGAACGCTGGGGGCTCTTGGAGGGGAACACAGTACTAGGTGGATATGGCAGTGCAAGATGTCGTCCTGGATGGTCCCCGATGAACGCAGCTCTTCTCCCTTCTAGTAGGGCCACAAAGGTGGCGACGCCTAGATACCAGGAAATGGCTGTGCCGCACCTGGACATGTGAGAAGCATCAACACCCTTAGTGTACCATTAGTGCACTGGGTGCGCAACAGTGGACCGAGGTGTCCGACACTACTGTGCTGGGGGGCACGGAGGCCACCCATGAACACCCCAAAGGGTGAACGAATGCGAGTCAGCGAGTCAATTAGTCAACCCTGGGCAGTGCCTGGTGCCAAACGACGCCAGAAGCGCCATATGAGTGCACAGCCATCGTGGGCATTGCACCATGTGAAGTGCCCCCTCAACAGTACTGAGGATAGGTGCCCCCTAAAGCCGAGGAATGTGGCAGGAGTGCCGACAGCTTGGCACGGATGGGTTGGAACGGAACACACCTGAACTATCAGCTTCGGAGATCCTGACCAAAGGTGAGGGAAGCAGTGCCAAGGCCACTATTTTACAGCTGGGAAACTGAGCCCCTCAAGGCATGGGTATCTGGCTAGCTGGAGCCCTAAGGGGACCTCCAACGGTGCCTCTGACCTAACAACCCAATACTGGTTATGGTGCTTAGCCAGTGTTTAGGCAGCAAAGTAACTAAGCTTCCCAAGAAGGTGAGTGCTGACATTAAAACCTGGGCAAAGGCTTAATGCTCACGCAACAACAAAATGAGACCAGAGAAATCAAAACCATCTCTCCCGGCACAGTGCTGGACTATGCAATCTCATACCGACGCAATACTAGATTGATCGCAGTCCCGATGTGCTGGTAAGGGTGAGGGAGGGAGGGATGGGGGAAGGCAGGGGAGACCAAGAGATAAGAAGGGAGAGGGAAAGGGAGACGGGGAATGGGTGTCTGTCATGGGAACCCTGTACCAAGGCGGAGGCATAGTGGTCGGGGAATACCAACTAATTGAGTGCCCACGGGGCTGGTCTGTCTCCAGGTTTCTCTTGTGTCCCCGGCTTGTGCAGCGTGGTGCATGGCTGACCACAAGTCACCACCCATCCACTATCCCAGCCCTCGATCTCTGTGCTCATGGCACCCCCCTTCTGTTCCATTAGCCCCCATACTCTGTCCACTCGAGGCCTGCAGCACCATTTGCTGGGGGAAGGCAGGGGAGACCAAGAGATAAGAAGGGAGAGGGAAAGGGAGACGGGGAATGGGTGTCTGTCATGGGCACCCTGTACCAAGGCGGAGGCATGGTGGTTGGGGAATACCAACTAATTGATTGCCCACGGGGCTGGTCTGTCTCCAGGTTTCTCTTGTGTCCCCGGCTTGTGCAGCGTGGTGCATGGCTGACCACAAGTCACCACCCAGCCACTGTCCCAGCCCTCGATCTCTGTGCTCATGGCACTCCCCTTCTGTTCCATTAGCCCCCATACTCTGTCCACTCGAGGCTTGCAGCACCATTTGCCCCAGACAATGTACATATCAAATTGCAATCATTGGAATTTGCAAAGTGATTTGGGCCCGAACCGTTCCTACCACTGATCACACATGCGCCAGTAACCATTAACCGCTTTGGCTTGAAACCTGCCTGAGGCCTGCCTTGGGTCTCCTGCCCCCGAAGCACATCCTGTACCACTAATTATATCACTGAACTGAGTTGGCATTGAGAGGCCACACAAGCCTTCCCCGGCTCTGTAGGCCTCGCATGACCACTGAGCAACCGTTTTGCATGCACACACTCCAGACTTTTGAGACTGCTACCGGTACGAATGCCCAGGAACCTGGTGCACTTTGTCTGACACTAGAAGCGGCTGCCCAACCACAGCGACCAGCTTTGTGAAGGGAGGCCATGTCGAAACTTGACTGGAAACTCGCGTTCTGCACCCCCCAGCACCACCACCACACGCACCCATTGTGCAAGTGCAGCCTCGTCTCAGCACAGGATCCCGGCTGACGATTGTTTCCGATTTCGGCGTCTTGCGCAATCGGGATTCAGGGGGCTACCAGGCATCTTGTGGGGTGTGCAGCAGATTTCCCTGGATATTGGGGGCCAAGGGTCATCGAAGCATCGCCACATTTCTGTTGTTCCCCCTTTTTTCTCCCTGTGTGCCACTTTCAACCAGCCAACCCCTGTTTCCCAGTCCACCCACAAGCTCTTTTTCGATTTCTTTCACCTCAGTCTGCTGTTCCTACAGGGAGGAGGCCACGTGTCCATGATGAATCTGCGACTCTCCCTCGTGCCCAACTTGTTGGCCACTGTTTTGTACAGCGGGGAGAACAAACGCATAGCCTGACCCCCAAACCCTAGCCCCACTTTCTGACTCGAATTTGCACCATCCTCATTGGCATGCACTGAGCCATGGCTGCATGCTTGTTGTGAGTGTGTCCATTGGCATGCTTTTATGGCAGCTTTTCAATGGATGGAATTGAATTGTGCTGGACCCCTTTGTCTTTTGCTGACCAAGACGAAGTGACTAAGTGCCATTGCATGTGCATATTGGGATGTGCATCTGTGGAGCGCTTTGTGACCTGCTTGCCACCCTTTTGATGGCCTCCCGCCCCCACCACCACCCTTCCACAAGCGCTGAAACAGAGAAATGTTGCCGTCAGAATCTGTAATGGGGGATCTTGTGATGTCAATCGCAGCCATCTAATACAGGTCTGCAACTGTTTATTGCAGCCTTTGTTCAATGGTCTGAGTGCAGAGTATTGTGCCTTGCAGGGATTGAATGGTAACAGCAATGCATCAGAAAACACTAGCAGCCTCCAGGAAATAACAACAACCACCATGAAGTAACAACAACCAGCAACTCATCAGGAAGGAACAACAACCCTCTAGGACTCAACTGCAAAGCATCAGCAAATAACAGCAACCACCACCAACCAACGGTCGGCTCACAGCATGTGGGTGCGAAATTTCCCACAGCAAATTCAGGACTGCATGCAAAATAAACCCGCTGCGAAACATCCCATGGCGAAAATTTCCCGCCGCGAACCCCCCCCCCCCCCTGTAATTTGCACATTTTCCTCCAACAACAAGCACCAAGCACCCAAAATCCTCTAGGAAGTAACAGCCAGCACCGAGAAGTAGGGTGCAGGTATTACCGTATCCCCCCCCCCTCCCATAAGACAGCACCCCTTCCTAAGATATCTCAGGAAGTGAGTGGCAGCGACGCAAAACGAAGTTGAGCTTTGAGGGCTTGAAGCCATGGTTTGACGAATGCTTGAAGTTAGTGCTTGACCTGGTGCAACATGCCCACCAGCTTGTGTACCGCCCCACCCCACCCTTGAACAGTTGGGGGGGGGGGGGGGCTCACGTGCCCCAAAGCCCCATGGCACCAAAGGCGCTCAAGAAAAATTTGCCTCTGGTTACGAAATAGTCGCAGCTGAAAGGTCAGGTTTGGGTCCTGGCACATAGTCCCCCATAGGGGTGGGGGAGACCATCATTTGGTGAGTGGGTGGCGATGGTGGCATGGTGTGTGCTGCCTTGTAAACGAGCCTGGCAGGGACAACAGGACAGGGTGTCTGCAAAAGGTTAGGCAGGTGCAAAGCAGAGGGCTGAAACAATCGGTTGGGTTGCAGGTGCAGTCGACCTCAGAGTCAGAGCTAGAGGCAGAAGCAAAGACCGCGGGAAAGGGAAGGAGGGCAGGGCAGGGATCATCTGATTCTGGAGAGTGCTGGATCAAACCCCAAGGATATTCTTATGAAGTCTTATCCGCAGGCGAGCCCACGATTGCGCATTGCATGCACAGCAAATGCAACACCAAACACAAAAGTACGAAGAGTGTGGTCACATGTCGCATGTTTTTTCTGACATGATTTGGTGTGCCACTGTCGCATTGTGTCAGGGGGTCGGTACGGAGTCTCCTGATGGGGGCCCGTATGTCAGGTGGTTTTGGGACAACATCCGGCTTGCCCCTCCAGTGGCCCAAAGGGAATGCTGTGCACGCAGTGCGCACGCAGTGCAAAGTTTTGGATCTCGGCAAATACTCAAACCCTAGTTTCGGCCCCTTTTCACAAGTTTTTGGTTCCGTACCAGGGTTTTTTTAGCTTCCTAAGCATTTAGGATGTGGCATATTTGAATTGTCAACCATTTTGGCCCATTTTCAACCATTTCCCCCTATTTCCTCCCCCGCATGGGCGTTAGCGCACGGTGCGCGCCGGGCATCTTTGAGGGAGCGTTATTTTGGGCCTTCAACCTTCCGGTGCTATTGAGGAAACCGGGCCAATTATCCAATCCACGCTTTGTTGTGTGGCCAAGTGGGCTTTCCCTTCCTGCTGAACAAAGCATTGAAGTGGGGGTCAAGAATCATGGATCCGGGGTTTGTACAAGTTGGACTTTGTGGAAGAAGGGCATGTTCAGGGTGGGCATGTGGGCTTTCCCTTGCCACTGAACAAAGCATTGAAGTGGGGTCAAGAAGCATGGATTTTGGGTTTATCCCAATTGGACTTTATGGAAGAAGGACATGTTCAGAGTGGGCAAGTTGAAGGCAGTTTCGTTGTTCTCATGTGGCCTTTGCTGCTTCGCCGTGCTACTAGACAGGTGACAGGTATTTTTGGGTGAGTACCCTAGCCTCTGCATGCGCAGTATGCACGGAGTGCGCACGCAGTGCAAGAACTTCCCCAAACACATAAAGCCCCATGGCGAGAGTCAGCAAGCAAACAATCACCACATCAAATGATGCTGTACAATGCTCTCATGAACACAAGCTCTACGAGTCTACGAGCTCTATGAGCTGGTAAGACTGCTGAACATTGCTGCATGTATACCAGGACGTGCATATGTGGAGGGCTTTTTGAAATGCATGCAGCCGACACCAACAGTGTGTTTTATCTGCCAAGGTGCCGCAGTGGTGCGGATGGGGTTAGAGTTTGGCAACACAGTGATTATGGACCATTGTGTGTTGCGTGTGGATTCGGGCATGTCAATATCTGGAAGGTTGGGCATCTTGCCTCTTGTGACAGTGCTTTGAGCGTCTGTTTGTGCCCATTCGTTCAAGGATGAGAACTTGAACACCTGATGTCCAACACATGAACGCACGCAGTCGGCCACTAAGATCAGACAACCGCCCCAGTGCACTCATAAGTGGTAGTCATGGAGGACCACGGCAACGACTCGGATCCCACCTATGACAGTGATGCCGCAGACGATACAGACGATGCCAAATTCATGTTGGCGGCACTCAAACGCTTTCAGGTGTGGTGCGCCAAATGCCCTGTGGTATGGCACTGCCATGCATCCTGCAGTCCACCAGGTTGGATAATTGCAAGTTTGACCCCTACCCCCCCCCCCCCCCAAACCCCAACCCCCGCCTGCCCTCCTTGAAATACCCCCTCCCTTGCAATCACCCCAGCCTTGGGGGGAAAAGCGTTGTTTTTCTAGGGCGGAGCGTTAGCGCGCCGGGCATCTTTTTTTTACCATTACCTACCCATGCCTGTTTTTGCCCCCACCCCACCAAACAATTTGGAGTACCTTCTCGCCGTGTCCAAGACTTTGGCCCATCCTTTGCACCCAGTTTATGACGATGGCAAGTGTGGTGGCTGGAAGTGGTGGGAGTGGCATTTTGTGTTGTTGAATTCTCATATTTCGGCTGATATACAAGGTGCCTTGCAGAGAAGGTTTGCGGTCTAGTGCGGTCTACTTGGGGGACTTCCCAAGGTGAGGATAAACTTGGGGCTAGAGATAAGATACTGAATACAAAGGTAGTGCGCCGGGCGCACGCTGGGCAAACATTCCCCCAGGGTTCAGGTTGTTGTTGTTCATTTGGCCTTGTGGTGTTATTTGAGGTTAACTGGCCCACACAGAATATTGTGCTTCAACCACTCCTCATGCAACGCCGCACTCAGTATTGAGTGTCGTCTAGTGTGAAGCCTCTGTGAGATGCCGACGTTTGGTACTTGAGGGCAACCTGGAAGTGGTAATTATGGAGCACGACGAGTTTGCATTTGACCAGTACACCACAGCGCTTTTGTTGCACACATTGTCAGATTCACAAGTTGGTGTGTGGATGGTGGTCCGCTTCTGTTTCTTGCCCTCCCATGCCCAGCACTGGGAGGAGGGTTGACAGGTCCAGGACGCACGAACGACATTGTAGCACCTAACACCAGCAGTAAACAGGGGGGCAACCAGCCACAGAGAACAGTATAGCACTAGGGCCCCTCTACCATATGGTGAGCGGGGTGTGCCAGCTCATCTTGGTCTGGACCAAAAAAAAAAAAGTACAGCATTGGGGCCCCTCTGTGGTGCAGGGTCGGATACCCGGGAAAGGTCCGTTGCACTTGCATGTGACCAGCCGATGTATGACAGAAATGCGGTCAGAACACCACCGAGGACAGCTCTTCGGCCAGGCACGAACAACCTCTTGATGTTGATTCCGGCAACTCTGGCACCGACCTGAACCCTAGTTCTGGCCCTTTTCCAAAGCTACCAGGTCTCTTGGGTGGAAAGTGAGTTTGTTTCTAATACCGCCATCCATGTGATAAGACTTTGTGTGGAAGGGGTCGCTGGATGGGGCGCACGCGCAGCGCAACTATCAGGGTAACTGGGGGCAACCCAAGAGGAGTGGAAAGAGCGCAGCGGCAAATGTGACATAGGGAAGTAGTGGGAAATGATAGTGGGGAACTGGGCTTGAAAGGCGCTCGGCGAGCCTGCAGCGCAAGCACTCAACCCTGAGCCATTGATCTTCGACTCCATCTCAAAGTGTTTTGGCCGCCTGCAGAGGAAGATGAAGTCAGAAAAGCGGCTGCTCAATTCGCAACGCAAGCGACTCAACAACATCCTCAAAGAGAACAAGGAGGGCGGTTCCCCAGATCCCTGGAGCCTTCTACAAAAGCTGGCCGACGAGTCCTCCCAGCATGCCTCATCCATTGATGACCGGGTAACCTTGCTCCAAGTCATGGTGGACCGCATGGGCAAGGTCTGATCCCCCCCTTACAGACTGCTCCTGACCTCATCCAGCCTCTCAGCATGAGAGCCCCAGGGGAAGCTGGTATGACGTGGGAAAGTGGGGGTTACTCAGGCCTGAACCGGACACCAACCTTCCCCCCTTGCCCCCAGCCTCATTCTCCCGTAGTGTCTATCTTATTTCGAGGGTTTGGTCTGCACAGTGCACCGAAGAAAACGGATAATGTTTGCTCTGATACCCCGCTTGAATTTGCTCAAAAATGCTCAGAATTTCAAGGAAGTGCAAATATGCCAGAAAGTGCGAGGAGACCTCTGACCGCTTGCCTGCCCCTGAGATTGAGCACCCCATTCCCCGCCACGCTTGATTGCGAGTATCTGCCACAGCTCGATCCTGAACACACACCTCAGGGAGGGCTTTGGGACGGGGGTCGCTTACAAGGCCCAGGCATTCCCCCCAAAGTCACCTCGAAGAGAGGTTGTTAGATCAAGCGCAGGCGCGGGCGTCATATACCCCCCTTTTTTGGGGTCATTCGCGTAGCATACCCCAAGGCATGATATTGGATGTCCAACCCCTTGTAAAATCATTATTTTGCCCAATAAGAGCATCCCCCAATGGATTTTTTGATTTTGAGGCCTCTACCCCCTAAAACTGGATATCACTTTTTTGAGGGGGGGGTGGGGGGGGGTGGGTGGGGGGGGGGTCAAAAGTTTTTGCTTAATAGGCTACAAGCAGTGGGGACGCACGGTGCTGGTAACACGGCCAGCGGTCCAATGGTAACGCAGCCGATATCAGATGTGCAGGCATCGGTTCGAATCCTGGTCTGCTGACTTTTAGCGCCGCCGCCGGCGGCGGCGCAAAAGTGGGCAGATCGGGGTTCGGGCCGCCGACCACACGGATGCCGGTAGGCTGCGTTTCCACTCAGCCGCCACTTGTATTGCGACGAAGGGCCTCCCTGCTGCTTGGTGCCGCATCTGCCACTGACAAAAAACCCAAACTGTGTGTATCTGTCTGACTGCCTGCTTGCTGGCTCGGGGACTGATTGGCTGATTGTCAACCTCTCTTCGAGGTGCACTGCCGAAGGCAATAGAATTTTCACATTTCGTGTCCAAGATTTGAACAACTGCGCTCCTCCAGACAAAACAACCAGCTTTCTTACTTCGCCTTTGTGGTATCCCCCCTGTGAACACACCTGTAACCTTCCGGTTGCCAGTTCGTTGCTGAATTCCTTGCAATTTCAGAACACTGCCTCCTTTGAGCTTCACGCCAAAGCTGCATTTTGGCGTTGGTATTTTGATTTTATGGCATATGCTCGCCACGTGTTGACCTGCATATATTTTGACAACTGCATCTTCCCTTGGATGCATCCCTTTGCTAAAGCACTTGATACAATGAGGTCAGCCACGGCAAAATGGGTTACATGAGAGCAACCAATTGAGGGCGCTTTTCTGTACTGTACTATAGGGCCCAGCAATGGTGATTGCAGCAACTCTGATGCCCGTCAGCGGCTTGATCCGCAAAAGCTGCCCCTCTGCTACGCATTGTGAATGTATCAGAACACCTGCATGACATCATCAAGACTGCAAAGTCACATGGGCATCCCACCTCCCGCGAAACCCCCACTCAGCCTCCGCATTGGCCACTAGCACCGGGGGAACGTCTCCTCAGTTCTGGTACACAACTCCCTCCCCTCCCCCCACCCCCCTCCCTGCCCTCCGGGCCCACTTAGTTGCCAAGGGTCAATGGCTACCGGCCATACATATGGTGGCACCAAAGGCGCCTGAAAAAAATCACCTCGAAGAGAGGTTGTTAGATCAAGCGCAGGCGCGGGCGTCATATACCCCCCTTTTTTGGGGTCATTCGCGTAGCATACCCCAAGGCATGATATTTGATGTCCAACCCCTTGTAAAATCATTATTTTGCCCAGTAAGACCATCCCCCAATGGATTTTTTGATTTTGAGGCCTCTACCCCCTAAAACTGGATATCACTTTTTTGGGGGTGGGGGGGTGGGGTTGTTGGGGGGGGGGGTCAAAAGTTTTTGCTTCATAGGCTACAAGCAGTGGGGACGCACGGTGCTGTTAACACGGTCAGCGGTCCAGTGGTAACACAGCTGATTCCTGACTTGCAGGCGTCGGATCGAATCCTCGTCTGCCGAATTTTAGCGCCGCCGTCGGCGGCGGCGCGAAAGTGGCCAAACTGGGGTTCGGACCGCCGACCTGCTGGTAGCGGTCGGCTGCTTTACCACTCGGCCAGGCTTGGGTTGCAGTGCAGGGCCTCCCTGCTGCTTGGGTCCGCATCTGCCACTGACAAAAAACCCAAACTGTGTGTATCTGACTGACTGCCTGCTTGCTGGCTCAGGGACTGATTGGCTGACTGTCAACCTCTCTTCGAGGTGCACTGCCGAAGGCAATAGAATTTTCATTCCCCTTGCCCACGTGGCACCCCTCCCTGCCCAGGCGCTGGAGTGTGGATGGGAGGCACCCCCCCCCCTTGCCCATTTTGTCCACTTCGCACCCCAACACTATCCTTGAACCCAACCTTGACCTCAGCCTACTCCTAACCCTACCCTGACCCTAACCCTAACCAAGATTGAATATTGGGACCGAGCTAGTGGGGGAAGGAACATCATCTGTGAGAGTTCAACAACAAATGAGGTACGCACTGGAAAGTGGATGAGAGCGGCTCAAAAGGGGCTCAAAATGAGTTGTATTCATCCATTTGGGCACCACAACTGGACTAGGATCATTTTTCTAAAACCATGGTTTTGACCCATTTTTGAGCCATTTGTGGTCCCAAATTGGCCCATTTTCAAGGCCCTTTCGGCCTTGAGAGGGGCCAAAATTGCTCAACATGGGCTCAAAATGGGCTCATTCGACTTGTTTGTGCACCCCAAATAGTCCAAAAGTATCTTTGGAAAACACATTTTTGATCCATTTATGACTGATTTTTGGTCCCAAAACAACCCATTTTCAAGGCATTTTGTGACCTTGGAGTGGCCAAAATGGCTTGCAATGGGCTCAAAAAGGGCTCATTTCACTTGTTTAGGCACCCCAAATGGTGTAGGATCATTTTTGGAAAAGCACATTTTTGACCCATTTTTGTCCCAAAACAGCCCATTTTCAAGGCATTTTGGGATTTTAGGACGGCCAAAACGGACCACCACGAGCTCAAACTGCTCCAGAAACAGTTGTTTTGGCATTCCATGTGGTCCAAGATCATTTTTGAAAAAAGTCAATTTTTTGCACCCGGTGGGCCTTGTTGACACATTTTGGCACCCACCTCACATTTGGGCCCCAGTCGGCCCAAATTTCAGCCACCACAAAGCGAGGGTGCTGGCCGTGGGCTGGACCCCTTGTTGGGGGCCAGAAAACACGGGGGCAGCCCCCCCCCCCCCCCGATAGGGTACCGCGACACCCCCCCCCCCCCAAACACACCCAGCTCCGCCCCCCTCCCCCTCCCTTAAGCGGAAGAGACAGCCCGATCAAGGGGTGGGCTCCCTTCGGCGGACGAGAAAGCCCGATCTAGGGGTGGGCTCCCTTCGGCGGACGAGACAGCCCGATCTAGGAGTGGGCTCCCTTTGGCGGACGAGACAGCCCGATCAAGGGGTGGGCTCCCTTCGGCGGACGAGACAGCCCGATCTAGGGGTGGGCTCCCGAGGGGTGCAGTGGCGAGCACCGTAGAGAGGTGCGCGGCCCGATCAGGGGTGGGCACCCACGGTAGAAGGAGAGTGCGATAGGCCTCCGACGACAGCCAACCTGGTACAGGCCCCGGGATCCTCAACCTCAACCTCAACCTCACATTTGGGCTACCTGTTGCAGCTTGCCACAGCCCACTGGGCCTAGGTACGGGAGTCTAGGCGTTGGTTAGGGCAATTTTGAGGGGTGGAAACCACCAAAAGTGGGTGGTTGCGGATGGATTAGGTACGCTCGAAATCGCGTTTTGAGCCACGTAGCCCAATGTAGGGTCTGTTTTTGGTTTGGGGTTGTCGGCGGCCATTGTGCACAAATTCTGGGGCTTTTGGGGGCCTTTTGGGGGCGGTTTGCGGACATATTGTGGAGTTAGAGCGCCCTGGAGGGCCCTTCGGCACAAGGAAGTCTAGTTGCATGTGTACGATAGCCACTATTTCCCTTCATTTGGCCGTTTTCAGCAGGTTCTAGGGCGGTCTTAGGCAAAAAAAAAAAGGCTGATTTTGGCCCTAAATTGCTGATTTTGAAATGGAGGTCTGGCACTTGCGATGCTTGTTCCCGGCCGCCACCGTTGGGTTTCCGGCTCATACTTTGTGTGGTTGTCCCTCACACCCATAGGTAGCATCCACCAAAATTTTGGCCAAATCTGAAGCACCACGACGGACAGCTGGCTGATGGTATGGTAAGAGGGAGGGCAAGGGGAGGTAAGGGGAGCCTGTGCCCCCCCCCCCCCCGACCCCACCCAAATCGCCCCACCGACACCCCCCCCACCCCCCAACCGACTCTCCCGACCCCCCCCCCCCCCCGTGGGGGCCTTTGGCCCACTTCTACTGGGGGGAGGGGGTTGGCACAAGGCCTTGGTGGGGGGGGGGAAGTCGCGTACAGAAGCGAGGAGACGTCCCCCCATGGTCACTAGACTCCACCATTCAACCTCAAGGGGGGGGGGGGGTTAAAGCCGGAATGGCAACGGCGATGTGCAGACTCGGCACAAAGCCAAAGGGGTGTGTTTGTGAGTAGGTCTGCCGGTTGACACTTCCAGTACAACGCACTTGGCTGTGTTGTGCATTCCACGGCATTCCTCATTCTCTGTGTACACGAGTACACGCCGTTCTTTGTGTGTGCAGATGACCAAACCAAGTGCTACGTCACCCTCATCCCCACCGCCCAAGGACACCGTAAGCGAACAGTGCTTGCTGTTCATCAACAAGGCACTGCAGAATGCCCTGCAGGCTGTCTCATCAGGTATTCTGGTTTCATACCGTGATGCCTGCTTGATTACTGCCCGGACATGCACGGGGCATTTGGGCATAGCGTGGTCACAGCGCTCATCTATCAGGGCGTAGACCAGAAAAAGCCTGCCACAACTAGGCACTTCTACAAAGGGCTCCATGGCAAGACCCTTGCAGATCCAACAAACGATACCACCTCCACCCTTTGCTCCATGAGATTGCAATCATCATCATGGGGGATTTCCCGCATGAACCTTGCAAGTGTGGGAGTTGTCAGCTCGTTCATCATTGGGGGGTCCACACTGCAGGCCCCTGGGCACGGCCATTCGTGCATCCTGGGGGAGAAGACTGCACCTGCAAGGCCCAACTTACTGAAATAGCGGTGTAGGAGGGAGTAAAAGGATTGGTCGCCGGTAGTTACCCCGGATTTTTTCAATTTTCAATTCAATGAGGGGTGTGGAGGGTGATAGAGCCCATTGGCCGGACTGCCCCCTCCTCCAAACAGGGCACCCTCCTTGGGTGACCCGGATCCCAAATTTCAGAGGAAATGAAATTGTTGATTTTATTTATTTGGAAAGTTCACCATTTGCTTGGGATGCAGTTGTTGGACCATATTTGACCCCAGAAATTCTATTGCTTTTGGCAAGTGCTTTTTTGCAGAGGATCGGTGTCCACAAGATACCACAAATTTGGCTAGCAGTTGCTCAAGTAGTTGGTGCACCAGCCTCCATTGTCTCCATCAGTTGCACCTGTGGCTACTCAAGCAGACACTCCAGGACATCATATAGCTGGTAGTCGTCTAAAAATGGAACAAGACACTCCTGCTGCTGCCCTCAGGTAAATTCTGGTTTCTTATTTGAGTCTTTTGTTCTTCTCTCCTTCCTCCATCATTTTATGTCTTCGTTGTTGACAGTTTTCTCTTCCTTTTCTCCAGTGGGCGGGCAGCAATCCACACAATAAGCTGGCAAAAGGGAAGGGCGGGTGAAATTTTCATTTGGCGCAGAGGAGGGGGGGGGGGGGGGGGCACTGGACCAAGTGATGGAGTTGGTGGAGTTTGTAGTCACCAACGGGTACATTAGCCATGGCGGCAGATCACGGTACTGCATGCAATAGTCCTTCTCTGTGGGGATGATCCCTGTGAGGGTCAAGATGTCATCGATAACCCTGAAGTTCATTTCCATGTCTTCCGGCTGGCATTTTTCTGAAAACTCGGCTTCCAATGTGTAACATGCCAAGTTTGCCAGCTGTGGGGCGCACGGTAAGCCCATTCCAGACCCCTTACCAAAACCACGTGGCCGACAACAGGAAGGGAGGGGGACACCGGGTGGGATCACGACACCGAGTGGACAAGCGAGCAGATGGTCTTCTTGGGGATGGAACATGAATGGGCAACAAAGGGGGAGGAGATCAGGTTTTCTACGGGGTTGCATTTCCGTGACATGCACCAACCGGGTGCGTATCCAGCGTTACCCGATGCTGGAAGTACCACGAGGGGCGTTTTGGGGGTTGGGCCTTGAAGCGACGGTGCCAGACACAGAGCACACATTGCCCCACCACCAACCGGAGCAGTCAAGGGAAGACAGCGAAGTGGTCCGCACATATGTCCAGCAAATGAGATAGGGGACGGGACCACGGTGGTACGGAGGTTGGCGAGAAATTGTGATCTTTGTGCAATTGGAAGGGGTGCATATTGGTGTGTACACAAGGGACAAAATGGCACGGAGAAGCCCATAGTACAAGGCGCGGGAGGCGGGGTTGCCCACGGCCACCAAGAAAGTGATACTGCAGTGGGGTGAGACAGTAAGAGGAGAGCCCCATTTTTGGAACATCCTACCGCTGGGGGTGGCATCGTAGTTGCGCCAGGCACCAGGCCGGCGTAAAGTGGTGACATAGGGCACAGGGCAGTTAGAAGATGAGCTCCCGGAGACGACGACAATCTTCGAGGCGCCATTAGATGAGATGTGCCTATTCCACGCTCTGGCGAGAGTGTGGAACGAAATGCACCCACAAGAGATGCGACAGACGGGCCAAGGGATGAAGTGCAATCTGCTAGAAAAGATGTTGGACACCCCAGGCCGGACAGTGGAGGGACGGACACTTGCGCAGATTATCAAAGAGGATGGGTGGGCAGAAGCACAGCAGGGGGGCCACAGGTAAGGGACACGGCAAACTCAACACAGCAAACTCAGCAAACACCAGAGACGACGCAGAACGACGGCAAAGCAAGGCGATGCGATGCGGCATTGTGCACTACACTAGAGGCAGAACCATGATACACATGTTATGGGTGTGGCACATGGAACCACAGGCAGTGAGCGCCGCTGGGCGGAGATGGAGGACAATTAGGAGTGTGGTTGTGTGCGCAATGCCGCATGTGGAAGCATGTCATTGGGGACAGTGCCGGGAAAAGGACATGTGGAGTGCCTAGTCTGTGGAGACGACGTGAAGACCGCCGGGAAGTACGTGCGCAACGCCAAACAATGTATCTGTGGGGGCATAGTGCATAACAGGTGCATCAATGAAAACACAGGGGCATTGTGTGAGTGCGACCTCCCGCAGGTGCTCGTACACAAGTTCAAAAAGTGGCAGAAGAGCCACGACCAGGCCACTAGAAAACGAAGGGCAGCAACAGTGAAACATAAGCGGGAGCAGGTGGCGGCCTAGGACAGGTGGCGGCCAGGAACAAAAGTTTGCTCACAAGGCTGCGGAGGGCAGAACTCAATGGAGCAAAAGGGATCGTCCAAGGGGAGGAGAATGGCCGGGTTCTAGTGCAACTGGACCACCAAAAGGGAGGCAGAACAGTGGCAGTCACCCACGACCACTCGAGCAGCCCCCAGGTAATGCATGGTAGTAGTAGGGGCAGTCAAGAGCAAGCTAGTAGCCCGCAAACAAGGAGAGCAAGAACACAAAGGCATGACGGGGCGCCGGTGACGCCACCTGCAGCGGCCCCCCACGTGGAGGTGGCCGTGTTACCACTGGTAGCAGGCGCAGCGGTAGTGGTGGTGGGTAGCGCAGGGCACCTTGCGACAGGATCAAGTGCGTCTGCAGGGGCTGCGGCAGGTGGAATTCAACACATGTGAGGCCATGGTGGTGGAGCATGACGGCTTCAGAGTGCAGGTGCACGTAACAAAGGGGCCACATCACACACAAGGACAGGAAATTCGCGTGAAGAGAGCGAATGTCGTTCGAGTGGAGAGGCCGACAACAAACATGGCCCCCCAGCCACAGCCCCAACCAACGGTCCCACACACCAGAGGACAAGACCCAGTAGTGGACATGCCAGACACACTACCAGGGAACCGGTACCGGGTGCTAGGAGTGCGGTACCGTGGGGCCACAATAGAGGAAATAAAGCAGGCATACAAGCAGCTCAGTGTCAAGCTGCACCCAGACAAAAATGCGCACCACAAGGAGAAGGCTGAGGGACTATTCAAACAAATAGGGAAGGCAAAGGACGGACTGCTAGACACAGAGGCCCGAAGACGGCACGCCGCCGACATACAAAGAGGGGACAGGTGCCAACAACGGGAGCACGGCCCATCTGGGTGGCAGCTACACTGCGGGGTATACACACCAACGGTCACGATGCGCACTCGGACCACCGGCATCGTGAGTCCTGGGCATGAGGTACCACACCTCACCCGTGGTCATGTTGGGCATCGGCGTGCAGGCCAGCTGCCACTCGCGGGCCCGTACTATACGTATGTACTGGGCTTCCATGAAGTCCACGATCACATATGCAAAGCGTCGTTTCATCGTCAGCGTGTTTGGTACACACATGGAGAGTGGCAACCGGTTGTGCACATAAACGGGTACCTACCAGGAGAGAACATCCTGGTCTCACAGCCGGGCAGATTGCTGCCCACTGATCGCCTAGCGCACTTAATCGCGGCAGCCTCCCAGAGGCGTTGAGGGGTTCAGCACAATGCCCAAGCATGCAGATCCGACAAAGGCCCACAAACAATATTGGTGTGCAATTCTCTTTGGTGGGCCCCGGGGGCATGGACACTGCCCCGTTTACGGGTGTGCAATGGCATCCAAGCGCTTCGGAGATCACCACGACGAGAACCCTGAAGGGATGTGGGACCTGGCTTGTGTAGCCTTGGCCGCCGGTCTAGAGGGATGCAGCACAGTGCAGTGCAACGGCAATTAGAACAGCACAGGGCAGCACAACGCCCAAGCACACAGAGCCGAGAGAGGCGCACAAAGGAGATCATCGTACAAACTTCATAGGCAAGCCCCGGGGGCTCGGATTCGGCCCTGCCAATGGGTGGGCGGCCCTATCCAAGCACTTCGGAGGTTACCCGGACTCGGCCCCGACGGGAAGAGTGGCTCTGCCCGGGTAGCCGCGGCCGCCACGCCTCATGGAGGCAACGCATCGCACAATGCAGCGCAGCACGCCAGACGTGGCAGAGGCACACAGCGAAGCTTGCCAGCACATGACAGCACGCAGCACACAGTATAGCAGAACAAAGCAAAGCAGTGTACCACAACAATGGCGGCGGACAACCACACCACCCACCGCAAGCACCAGCACTAGCCCAACACCCAACGCCCAGGGTGGGGGCTAGACACACGCGTGCAAGCCTCAAAGGCAGGCCCCGGCGGCTCGGACTCGGCCCCGCCAATGGGTTGGCGGCCCGATCCAAGCGCTTCGGAGGTTACCTGAACTCGGCCCCAACGGGGGGAGCAGCCCTGCCCCGGTAGCCGCGGCCGCCACGCCTCATGGAGGCAGCGTAGCGCACAACGCGGAGGCGGCATAACACACAACGCAGCGCAGCACGCCACAGCCGGCAGAAGCACACAATGAAACTCGCCAACACACAACAGCATGTAGCACACAGTATAGCAGAGCAAAGCAAAGTAGTGTACCACAACAACAGCGGCGGACAGCCACACCACCCGCCGCGAGCACCAACACCAGCGCAACACCCAACGCCCAGGGTGGGGGCCAGACCCACCACACGGGCATTTCACCCACACACAGCCACCGCCGCCCACAAACAAGGCACGCACGTGGAGCATCACCAAGGGCCCACGACCCCACGCCCCAACGCCAACACGGCGCCCACCACACACGCAACAACCAAGGCCACAATTACACACAACATAGAAGGGATGCTTCCTTGATGCACTCCCGGGAGCCATCACCATCCCGACCACACCGGGAGGAGAAGGCAACCCAAAACTAAGTGAGGGGGTCGCCCCTGCGGGGGGTTGGCAACCGGCTACGCGGTTGTCCATAGGGCAGCGACCTAAAACATGTGCTGCCCGCGAGTAGCTAAGTTCTGTCACCGGGGCCTAGTGCAGGGGCCTTGGGCACGCTTATGAGACACAACGTCCAAACCATTGGTGGTCAGTGCACAGGACCAACCAGGGGGTGGACTCACACGAGTCCCTAGCTCCGAGGCGTGGACCGCCCGGAGTGAAGTCCTCAAACGGGAAGCCCCTCAGCAGCCCAGAAAGCAAAAAAGCAACAACGCACCACATTCACCCCAGAACAACCCCAACAAACACCAGTGACAGGTTAGTTTGTAGATTTGGAGACATGTGCAAAAGTGCCCGGTGCCCCTGGCACCACCCAACTGCAAGTGGGACAACCCGGCAGCCACAATGGGAGACAGGGAGCGACATGCTAACCCCCCGGTGCCGCACACCAGCAGCTTTGAGCGTGCCAACAGAAAAAGAAAGAGCCCGAACTTGGGAGGAACGCAAGCAGCAAAGCAACTGGGCACAGAGCCGCCCCACACACGGCAGTGAGACGAGACCCAGCACGACACACAACAATACAAAAGGGAACCATGAGGTGCGAGCACTGCCACAACCACCAAATGTGGCGCACGCCGAGCAAGCCATCAGCAACCCCCCCCCCCCCCCTCTACAAGGCGCCCACGTACTCCACAAGGGCGGGGGCTGCACCCCGCGTGCTGGGAGG
Source organism: Eutreptiella sp. 'Long Island Sound 2002' (assembly GCA_964036045.1). NCBI lineage: Eukaryota > Euglenozoa > Euglenophyceae > Eutreptiales > Eutreptiaceae > Eutreptiella > Eutreptiella sp. 'Long Island Sound 2002'. Next base: position 42,080,166 of record OZ038394.1, on the reverse strand, counting down.
TGCCCGCAACGGGGGTGGCAACAGGGCCGTGACCAGCCAACCGCGCACAGGACAGTCCACGTCGTACGGAGATGTGAAATCCTCGCATGGGGGGGCAGGCGGGTGGGGCAGGAGTGGGTGCGCGACAGGGGCACCTAGGGGCGCCAACAGACAAGGGGAGGAGCAACACGGACACACAGAACGCGGGAGCCACACCAGGAGGGACAAGGGCGAGCACAGCAGACAAGGAGGAGGGGCACAGCGAGGGAGGAGAGGCAACCAGAACAGCGGGAACAGGGAACCAGAATGGAGGGGATGGGAGAGCGTGCGCATGGGAGGCGGCGACAACAAAGGGGATGGCCTGGCCAACCAGCCCCGTCGCTACCGGGTGCCGGGGCAACCCCTGCCCAACCGGCATCAGGTGGGGGGTGTCTCCCGCGGCCCAGATGGGCTGTTTGCGCAATAGGAGCGCGAGCCCATCAGGGGTAGACCAGCCGTGAGGGGGAAAAGGACACATGGTGGACGGCCGGGACAGCGCGTGGAGGACCAGGACACCTGGGCCTCACGCACACAGAAACACAGCGAGGCAGGCTATGGACGGCCTGTGGACAAAGGTGCATGGACAGCAAAAACAGTCAAACGACCCCGCCAACAACCGGCACATCCTCAATACGCCAATTATTGGGTGCCGCTGACGCGCAAACGGCACACCATGCCACATTCAGCACAGCCCCGACACACCAACTACTGGGCTCCGCGAACGCGGAAACGACACCAGCAAGAGCACCGGCTGCAGCGGCCGACAGAAAGCAGCAACCCGACGCAACATGCTAAGGGAAAAACGGGTGACTGTACAGGGCCCCGTAAAGGAACAACAACCAGACGGAATGTCACACCGGGGGGTCTGAGCCCTGAAAAATTGGGATACGGGGGGATCTAGAAAGGGGCACCCATGACCAAAAGGGCATGTTTTGTTTCAGAAAACCAGCTTGAGACCGGCAAACCCACAAAGCGGCCTGGACAGATGTTGAAAACCCCCACCCCCTTGATATTAACCTCTACATCATCAGCACGCTGTGGGGATCATTTTCACTCAGATATGTTGCGTATCCCTCCTCGGAATCGCCCCTCATGGGCCTTGTCGGCGCGTCGGCAAGGGATTTGATCACGGGAGCGTTTTTGTGGGCTGTGGGTTCGGAAAGTTTGCTCTAACTCCCCGGCAAATGAATTGTTACTGAGCCAAGCAATAAATGTGATGTAGTTTTTTTTTGTGCTATTGGTTTTCTTCCTGCTCATGAATCTTTGTGGTGGCAGTGCCTCCCCCCAGTAAAGACTACAAACGATGACAGGGTCACCCTGCCCTCAACCCCACGGGGTATGGTGTCTGCTACACCCAGCACAACCCTTACTTTTTTCCATCTCGCTGAAGAACTGGGCATGGGTTCCAAGGGCCAAAGCCATTGACATGCAAGTGCATTGCATAGTAGCAGTCTATCAGAGACTCTTGCAACGTATTAGTTTTGGGACTGAGTAATGTGCTGCAGATCAGAGGGGTTGAGCTGGCGGCGCTTTCACCACTAAGGAAGCATAGTGCTTGATTGACACTTCTAAGCTAATTCTAGGCAGCGCAAGCGTCTGTGTGAAGCTTCTACGCCACATGGCAATGATGGTGCCGTGGTGTCTGGCAGTGAAGATTTCAGTGCGGAAACCCCCCTCCATTGAACCGTTATGGGGTGTTGGGGAACACCAAGTGGCAGCCTTCTTCCAGAATACAGCCAACTTGGGCCACCGATGCATAGATACAACCCCCCCCCCCTTTCTGTGGGTGGGTCATCTCCATCTTTGGGTGGATTGGTGGTTAGGGGGTGGGTGGGTCATCTCCAATCCCTGAGGGCTCCCCCCACCCCCGGAGTTACCAAGCGCAGGCCTGATGATGAATGCCTGGAGAGCCTTTTCCTCCCATTGGTATGCCCACGTGCGTCTGCTTCTGTGCCCAGGAGCAGCCGAAGCGGTCGGTCAGCTGGAGCAGCGGTTCGCCACCCTCTGGGGCTCCGTTCTCGGCAACAACCTGCCGGCAGATTGGGTCAAGGTGGCGGTCCCGGAGGATGCCTCTTCGCTGCCACACACCACAATGACACAGGTCATTGCCGCGCAGCTGCTGAAGTGTCTGGATGCATGTGCCCAGCAGATCTCTGCACTGCAGCGGAAAGTTGATCAAGCCCCGGACCCAAGCATTTTGGCCAAGAAGGATTATCAGCTGGCGGCGCTGGTGGACGGCATGAGGAGCCTGCATCAGCACCAGATCACTTTGGTATTTCACCCTCGCAAACCTGACCAGGATATGGCAGTGGTCAACATATGCAGCACGTTGGGGCGCAATGATATTGGCAGGGATTTTGTTCGTGTCGGGGATATTATTACGTGTCAGTTTAGGTGTGATAATATTACACATATTAAAGCCATTATTGGGCGATGTATTATTATTACGTGTCTTAAAATCCCATCTTTGACAGGTCTGATCATTTTATTTCCTCAATTGTGGGGACTGTGAATGGAGGCTGTCAATTGAATTGTCACTGTACCATAATTTTCAAAATTCAAAAGCTGGTGGGAAATTGTTCCGCTCCCAACTCAAGTAACTGTAAGCAGCTCCACTTTTCGACACTATGTGCAAATATTACTCCGCCCCTGCCCCTTTAAATCTAGCTAGCAAGCAACAACAACAACAAGCAACAACAACAAGCACGTCTCCTTTCCGTTTTGGCCATTACTCCGTCCCAGCTTCAAGCTCTACTCTACTCTAGCCATCCTCTGCATGGACACATGGTGTTCCCAAATCCAGAGTTTGAGCTCCAAAGTCACCGGTGGCAGCCGGAGGCGCATGCGCTAGGTCAAGAAATGCCCTCTCAAATCTTTTGAGCCAAAAACAGCCGTTTTTGCTGAAAGCGGCCTAGAACCGTTCAAGACAGCCAAACCAAGGGAAATAGATGGTACATCCACATGCAGCTTGATTTCTCTGTGTCAAAGAGCCCTTTTGTGTGCTCTGACTCCACAATATGTGCAAGAAACGCCCCCAAAAGGCGCCAAATAGCCCCAAAATCAGCACCGATGGGCCAGCGACAGCCCCACACCAAGCATGGTCCACCTGCAAACTCCCACTTCTTATGGTTTCCATGCCTTCAAATTGCTCAAATGGACGCCTAGACCCCCGCACCTCGTCCCACTAGGCTGCCGCGCTGTAACATTTTCAAGGCTTTTTGGGCCTTTATAGGAGCCAAAGTGGCTCAAAACGCGTTCAAAATGGGCTCTTTTCAGTTGTTTGTGCACTGTAAATGGTGCAAGATCAATTTTGGAAAAACGGCTTTTTGACCCATTTTTGGTCCCAAGGCGGCCCATTTGCAAGGCATTTCGGGATTTGCGGAGGGCCAAACTGGGCCACCACAGGCTCAAAATAGGCTAAAACCACTTGTTTTGGCGGCTTCAATCAATTTTGCAAAAAGTTGTTTTTTTCACCAGGTGCACCCCGTTGAGCGTTTTGGCGCCCACCTGTTTGGGCTAGAGGTTGCAACGTGCGGCAGCCTAGTGGGCCTAGGTACAGGGGTTTAGGCATCTGTTTGAGCAATTTGAAGGGGTGGAGACCACAAGAAGTGGGGGTTCACAGGTGGGCCATGTGCCCTCGGAATTCCCGCCACAACAACCTTCTAGGTCGCCGTACAGCCCTCCACAACTCTCAGCCCCCTACCACCCTCCACAGGTGAAACAGCATGATGAACTGATCCGGCAGATGCAGCAAGAGGCAGTGGAGGCTGCAGCCAAGCAGGCGGAGGCTTGGGCCTCTCGGCTGCAGGAATCAGAACAGAGCTGGCGCGACTTGCACAATAATCACCATGAGATGTGTGAGCAGCACTTGAAGGAGTGTCAGACAAAGTTCATGGACTGGACACGCGAAAAGCTGAAGGTTGTTTGGAATCTCCTATGCCCCTACCCTTCTTCCTCTCCCTGGTCCTCTCTCTCTCTCTCTCTCTCTCTCTCTCTCTCTCTCTCTCTCTCTCTCTCTTTCTCTGCCTTTTCCTCTGTTGCAGCATCCCTCAGTCTGCAGCCTGGCTACCCCCACACCATTGCGACGTTTTGGATGGCCTTGACCTTTGCATTGTGCCCAACAATTGTGCCCTGACCCGTGGAGTGTGATGTATCCTGATCTTTTTGCTGGCATGCCTATTCCGAAATTCGCGAAATTCCTCCTCCCCAGACATAACCCCCTAATCTCCTGCCAATTTGATACAGCCATCTTGTGATACTGCGGTGCATTCGGAGTCTCACATGCAGTCATTCCCATGACTCAGAAGTTTGGGGGGTTCTCCAACACATTTCATGAGAAAAGTGTAACGCAGGGTGAAAACCCCCTTTTGGGGGGTGTTTTTGACGACACCGTCTTCATCATCAAAATTGGACACACAGGTATCTGGCTATGGAACCCACCACGACAGCCGGGGGTTGCGGTCCCATGCGGGTAGGGCACACACGGCACCCAGTGGGCCAACCCTAGGGCCCTAGAGCGCAACGCTCCCATTTGCCAACACCAAGGGATCCGGCACCTAGTGGGCCACCACTGGCCCCCAGAGTCATCCTGTTCAAATGTGTGGTTTGTCACAAAAGGGAAGGAACGTCCGACAAAACCAGGGTGGGAACGACCAACGACAACGGCGCAGGCACAGTGCGGTGCAAACGACCCTTGCCACTACAGAGGCGCCTGCGACACCCGCGTCAACCACGAAGCAGCACGTGCCCCGTGCAGAGGTGCGCACGACACCCGCGGACACCATGAAGGTGCACGCGATGCCCATGTCCACCACCCAGAGAGGTGGAGTAATTGGGCCTTGCACACATCGCCGCATGGGGAGGCAGATGGCAATGCGTGCGGGGAGGCAGGTGGCGGACGACCATGGCAACACGCAGAGGGGTGGAGCAATTGGGCCTCACGCACATAGAACCACAGCGAGACATGCAGTGGTCACCCGTCACAGTCCGCTTGGCCTTGGAACCAAGCAGCCACGATTGGGGACCGGCTTTCGCCTATGAGACAATGGAGGCGGAACTGCGGCATCAAAAGGAGTTCAACCCGGTGTTGTGCAGCAGGAGATTTAGTTTCTGAGCTAGGCTTGTGCACAGCTGAAACAGTGGGATCAGGAGCTGGTGCAGGAGGTTGCCATCGATGTGCAACACCGCGACGTCCTGCTGCAGATATTGGTCGATGCCAAGGAGGCGTGCACCCCTCCACACCATATGCGTCAAATATTGGAGGGGCGTCTTCCCCTCCACACTCCATGCACCAACACCAAAATTGCACTGGAAGTTGCCCCTGCGTGCCGTTGCACGTTAGGCAGTCAACGTTGCGCATCGAAGCACCAAAAAACCTACCGCACCGCGCGCACCCTGCGCCAACACCGCCTATGTCCTCCCCATGGTATGTGACTGCATGGCACGTGCTGGGAGTTTTGTACAAGTACTGCATATGCACGTTCCGTTTTGTGCGTGTGCCAAGCCCCCACCTCTTGCCATGTGTGTACACGGGTATCGAGAGGAGCTGTACCTGAGGCAGCGCATAATCCACGAAAGGGCTGCAAAAATACTCCCAACATCCTCCACTGCAGACGTTGCAAAGGCAATACTTGCGCTCGTGCGGGACCGTGACCAATATCGCTCCCAATTGTTGCGGAAAGTGCAGGAGATCTGATTCAATTTCCTACCGGCAGCGGGGCTGGTGCCACTTGAAGCAGTGACCTATGTGGACCAGGATGGTGCTGCTCACCTGGCGCGGCATGAAGAGCACCTGGAACAGATGTGGTGCGGGTTAGAATGCGCGAGGAGGCCAGTGACGCGGCGTTGGAGGACGTTCAGCGTGCGACCACCTGGACATGGAGGAGAGTGGGAAGCAAAAACCGTAAAACGACCCCAACAATACCGGAAAAACTTTCGTCGGCATGCGGTGGGCAATAAAAGTTTATGTTCACCCCATGTGTGTGTATTGTGCTCAAAAGGAGTTGAACTGGGGTTGTTTATAAGAGAGTTGATCGGTCCATCGTTGCTTACAGACTCTTCACTGTGTGTAGCTATGGTCTGCCACTGAAAAAAATGCCAAACTGTGTGTTTGTGCCTGCTTGCCTACCTGCCCAACTGCCTGCGTGACTGACTGCTTCCCTGACTGACTGACTGATTGGCTGACTGTCAGCCTCTCTTTGAGGTGCCTTGCCGAAGGCAATAGAATTTTATGTCCACCCCATGTGCGTGTACTCAAAATGATCAGAAATATGCTGCAAAATATGAAAAATCTTTTTGACCCCGACCTCCCCCCAGGCCCCCAGAACTGGCTGCTGGGACCAGACCCCCCAAGGGGTAAAAACTTTTCAAAACCCCCACATATCTGTGTCTAAAACAATCAGCGCATCAAGGGTATGATTTTGAGGTGTATTGGGGTCCCTGCAACCTCCCCCCCCCCCCCCCCCCCCACAGGGCCCAAAAAGTTGAGGGGGGCAGTGGTGTCAGGGTCTGAGTCTGAGCATCCCCCATGATGAAGGTTCATGGGGATCGTTCTGTTTGGTGCACAGATTTGTGGGTCCTAAGACCGCCTCCATCCCCCCCTTGGTCTTGGCTTCCACACAATTCCTGCGGCAGCAGCACAAAGCAGGCCACTCCATGGTATGGCACTGGCGGTGTAAAAGGACGCAGACCTGCAACACCGCACAGCACATCAACATCTGGAGGAACAACACTAAACAAAGAGGGAAACGGGTAACGGTGACGCTTGCGAATGAGAGGGACAATTGTCCCACCCGCACCGGCAAAAATTATGTTTCCCACTGTCTGAGGACCAGCAAAGTAGACAATTTCCTCCAGAAAACCCAAACCAGCTCGGCAACCCGCCCTCCGTTCCTGCTCCTCTCACCCTCCAATTCAGGTCTTGCAGGTGAAACTCGACCCCTCGCGCGCCTCCTCAAACGAGCCTCTTGACCCGGAGGTGCGCAGTCAGGCAACCAGTCCACTCGCAGCAGCCAGAGAAAACGGATTCGAAGGGAGTCTCCCGGCCATGAAGCACACCATGAGCCGCCGGTCCATCGACACCACCCTCCGGAAGTTCGACAGCAACAACGGGTTAACCCATTCACCGCGGCGCACCGTGTCCGACCTCCCGGTGGCGCCGGGGCTCGGCCCGGAGGAGCTCGCGACGGTGCACCCCCGGCTCGGTAAGTCCTCGCACTCGCACTCGAGCCGCAGCAAAGCGAAGATGAACCTGCCGTTCCCGACTCCGAGCGAGTTCGGGGACGCGGAATCGACCCCGATCCTGCACGAAGAGCGCGTGTGCAATCTCAGCGAGCGCCGGTCGCTGCACCTCTCGGTCGAGACCGACAACCGGCGCTTGTCTCGTGGGTCCCCCAACAGCACCACCAGCGTCACCTCCGCGAACAGCGGCAGCGGAGGCAGCGCAAAGGCATCGTAGTCGCTGCAACAACCGCAGAGTTACCGCAGACACCCCCCCCTCACTGTGGTGGATACCGGGCAACGTGTAATTTCGTGGGACAGCCCGGGGCCGGGCCAGGCTGGGCCGGGCTTGCAGATGCCGCTGCGCGCAACCTCTGCAGAGCAGTAGTGAGACATACAGACATTCGCAACACCAGCCCGAACATGAGAGTTAAAGGGGACAATGGATTGACAGGGGAGACTGGGGGGGTGGCGGGAGCAATCAGGGCAGAGTACAGGTGGTCAAACATGAAAAACGGGAAAATGTACAGCCCCCGGCAGGCCTTTGCTGGCTGGTGAGGGGGGTGTGGGGCCGACGCCTTTCCGTGTTCTGTGGCCCTCAGTGGGACCCATTCGCACACGGTGTCAGCTCAGTAGGACCCTGTGGCAGCTTTTTCAAATGCGTAGGAAGCAGCCGCATTCTCAGGGCCGCTCTGGACACCCCCCCTTCTCCCACACGGAGCAAAGGTCCTGCCCGGAACCCCATGTGCAGGGGATTGTCTTCAACCCTGCCCCCTTCCACACGCTGACGTCCATCAGTTACGCGCCCCTCCTCTTATATATGGATCCGGTGCGGTGTCCACTTCGTAGGTCATCAAGGTCGGCGCTCGCAAAGTGCCCCCCCCCCCCACAGGGGGCAGGGGTGGGGGGGCTCGGTCGCTCAATCTTTGCTGCCACATCGGGGGTGGGTAATCGGTTGATCTGGCCCAGCGAACCCACCTCCGCCTTTGCCACATGGCGTTGCGGCCGTTGAGTGGCCTTGGTCTGCTCTCGTGCGAAGAAGCGACGGGGAGCTTGAGGGGGTCCGCTTGAGGGGGTTTTTGATGGGCGCGCCGTCAGACCCCATGTGGATTGTGTGGGTGCAACGGCAGACACTGCCAACCGCCGCCAAACGCTTTCGCGTACGTGACTGTGTTCCAGAGCTTCATGCTGAAGGCCTCATCTTCTGATAGCTCAGGTTGGCAGTCGACTGAGAGCGGCAGGCGGTCAGCCGTAACGGTCTGCGGCAGCTGATTGGGAATCGATGTTAACAGTAGTTCGCTGGTCGACTCGACTTTCTGGAAGACGGCGCCGATCCACCGACGGTTTTCCCACGAAAGGTGCCCTGTGCCCCGGGGGCGCAGACCATTGCAGGGCAGAAAGACATTGCACGTGCTGTTGACAAAATGCGCCTGCTTCCCGATTCCTGAGCACTAGACGCTGGCTGCCAGTCCTGTAATTCGGGAGCCAGGGTGGTAAGGACGAGGCATGGCACTTTCCATGCTCTGTCCACTCCTGTTGGGTTGCCCCGAATTGCTAATAGTTGCGCCGCACGTGTGCCGCATCGACCATCGACGACGAATGGGTGTTGGTAGACGCCCAACTGCCATCGGTTTGCCACCGGGAACGCGATGCTGCCCTCCGTAAAATAAACGAAAAGAGGAAAAAGAGAACGAAAGGCGAGAGGCATGTGGTTCCAGAATGTGCGTGCGGGAGTGTGACGGAGTGGGAAATGGGGGGAAATAGGCCGGCCGTTCCCGGGGCCACCACCTCACAAGGTGCGTGCGCAAGTGCTTTCCTGCTTAAAAAGGGCGCATTTTGCTGCACTCCTTTCAGAACCCTGTCGTTTGACTTATGGCGTTGTCCAACCACCACCTGCCGGTCAAACCGTGCTGGTTACCTTTGGTGGCAGCAATTGTGGCGGTGATGGTGCTTGTGGTTGTGGCAGTGATTGTGGTGGTGGTAGGTGGGTAGGGGGCGTTGTATTATAGCGCGGATGGCATTTTGTCGTGATGGTTCATGGTACCTCAACATCCGAACCATCTGTTGCCCATTTTATCTGAAATCTCTGTTCATTGTTGCGATAAAATGATGTACCTTACCCCCCCCTTGCAATCCCCCCCCCCCCCCTTGGGGGGGAAAGGTCACTTGGCCCAAAAGGCATGGATGATCCTAGGCGCCAAAGGCGCCACAGAAAATTTTTACAAGGCGCCGAACGCGCCCAAGCTGATTTACACTGTGATACTATGGTACAGTTTTGTGGTGCAACCCCTCCCCCCCCCAAGGGGGGGAACCGTCACTTCATGACCACCCCCCCCCCCCCTGGGGGGGAACCGTCACGACATTGGTGGGGAGATTACAAGGGGGAGGGTAAGGTACAAAGCTGCCATGGTGCCCATGTTGCAAGCTACAGGCGACAGAACACTGGCAACATTGTCGTCGCCGTACCTGCATTCAATCATCGGTCTTGCACTGTACTCATGCTGACCCAGGCCGCATTCGACCAGACCGGCTGTGGCTGTCATTTTCGCATGCACTCTGGTCAAAATCACTCAAAATCCGTGCATTCCCTCTTTCCCCTCACCCCTTGTGCACGTACGACTGATTTCCAAGGTCACACGAGGTTCCTACCATAGCCCCCTGCCCTTTGCACAACAGTTGACTTGAGCAACAACCCCCCGGTCTAACGGCGCTTTTTGCCATGCGCCTTCTGTCTGCTATGCCACACCTCACCTCACATCTCCTGACTGTGGGTGGCCACACGCGTAGAAACCCAGCTGTCAACCCCTGGTGCCCTCGCATGCCTCTGTCATGCGATCCCACAGCTCAGAAGCTGCTGTGCAGTAGTGCACAACACACACCCCGTCAAGGCGTGCGCTTTTTTCGGGCTCCCGTCCCAAGGCGTGTACATAAGCTGACACAATGTTTGAACCCCCTTGGTATGAACCATATCCAAATCACGTGTCTGCATTTATTCCTCTAGCTTCCGCCAGAAGACAGCCTCTTGCTGTGGGGAGCACTCCACCCCCAGTGGCCTAGGGCAAGCTTGAACCACCTCTTCATGGTGGCTGCCTCCATTTCTGCGCGAGGTGGCCATTCACGTGCATGGTGCATCCTTAGGGGGTATGACAACAATGGTCAAGGGTTTCGGCCGCCTTCGTGGTTCGCAGGGTCCTGCAATGCCCGCACCACCACCGATGTCCCACTCCCCTCCTTCCCCCCAGCCCAAACACCCCACATTCATGGTTCCGAGCAGTGCCACATGTTCCCAGCAGTTCAGGTGAGAGCATCCAGTGCACTTCCATACCTTCCAGCAGTGTGTTTCGATTGGGTGGCAAACAGAGGGAAGATGGAGTGGGCCTGATCATTCGGCCCCCATACACTCACATAGCGAGAACAGGGTTTCCATGAGTTCTACATACCATGCTCTGCACCTTTGCCTGCTGCACGTGGCAGCATATCACGGACTGCAGACCTCTTTAGGCCAGCTTTGCTTTGAACATAGGTTCACCTGCAGCAGCTTACAGCGTTTCCAAGTTTTCAGACATCTCTTTGCCAGCGGCCAATCAGCATTGCATTGGATTGTGAGGGCAAATGTGTGACCCTTCTCTTCAAAGAAAAAACTAAAGCAGGGCAGCATGTGTAACGGACAAGCAACCTCAGGAGGATTAGCACGCTGGGTGCACGCGGTTCAGAAGCCATTTTCTCCTCCCAGCTCTGGGGTTATGTAGCCCTCGGGACCCTGATACGGCAGGGGCTATGTAGCCATGTTAGTCTTCCCCAAAATGGCATATGAGGCAAAATAAAGGTCCAAATTTTGGGCAATTTGAATTAACAGATTTTGGTGTTGTGTTGTGTGCTCTGCAGGGGCTTTGGCTGGTTGGGTGGCAATTTGCTGGTCTTCTCTCGGGAAGGTAAATGTGGTGCTAAAGGGGGAGCCTCAAGCGCAGTGCGCGCCCAGTGCCCGCGCAGCGCGCGCGCAGTGCAACTATTTTGGCGTCTGGCCGTACTAGAGACCCATACTTTGAGATACTAGGAGCCCCTAGGGGCATCATGGTGACCCCTAGCGGAGGTTTTGCAAGGTGTAGCACGTTTGGGTCAAGGCATGGCAAGGCGTAGCATGGTTGTGTCAAGGCATGGCAAGGCGCAATGCTCGTGTGCACACATTGATCTATCGTGCTTGCACATATGCTACAAGATTTCATACCCCCCTCCTCCTTTCTTAGAAACACTTTCTTCATGGATTTGAGTCTTGGCTCCGACAGCGTGCGAGTTCCTGCCACGGTGGTTGGGATGGCGGGAGATGGGCTCATCCACTTGGAGTACTACCAAGATGCACTACGGGTGGTAAATCGCCAATGCAAGATGGAGTCCATGTGTACTTAATAGACAATGGAACAGAAAGACAGTTCTGTGTTCTTGAGGGTGGCGACCAATGCACTGTTCATGGCTTTTCCAGTTGTGCATGATGTGTGTTATGTGAAGGGAAGGTAGTTTGCAACTTCCTTGAGCTGGGGCAGTTTGGGTTCTAAGGGCGTTTCCAAGGGGTGTGCTTGGGGGCTCTTCGGGGGGAACATAGTCTAAAAGTAGCGCGCAGTGCGCGCGCAGTGCAAAGATTCCCCCAAAGTAGGAAATTTGCCCCAGAAGTAACACACTGGGTAGGCACCAGGCAGATGTACCCCAGGTAACAAACTGGCTAAGAAAGGACGAGCAATCTGTGACCTGTGAACTGTGCAAACACTCTGTTGGGGATCTACCCCAGCAGAGCAGTGACATGCATGCTTTTTGGTATTGGCAGGAGTGCTAGTCTTTTTGACAAGATTGAGAAGGCTTTTTCTTGCAGCGCGTGCAGCGCACGGCTTGGGAGGTGAGCACACACAGAAGAATACGTAAGCTGACCCTTTGCCATTCTTGCCATTCTCGGATTCAATTGGTCAAAAGCGCCAAATAAGCAACAGGCAGTGCACCAGGATGGTTCTCAGCCTCAGCCATCAGAGCACATAACCCGTGGGGGGGGGTGCGTAGGGCTGCAGCCCAACTCTGGACGCCGCCTGAGCCATCCGCTTGTGGACAGGCCGCACCACTGCATCAATCCAGCCGAGGTCCTCAGCAGCCCGCGCAGCTGTGTTGTAGCCCCCGCAGGGTCACTTACTGCCTGTACAAGTGCCCGTAACCTTAGGAATTCAGGACAGGGCCATTACCCTGTGGTGCCTGCGACGTCCATTCTCATAATCCCCTTATCAATGGCCACTGTTCTCCATTTTTGGCCATGGCACCTGGGGGATCTTGATGCAGAGTCACCCTTGCTGCCTATTTTGACAGGGTAGAGGCTGCATATGAGCGGTGGACCGCTGGATGGATGGCCGACATAGCCACAGCACTCAAGCCCTGGCCACGAGGCCTCCTCTGGATACCTGACCAACTGAGCTGCACAGGGGCCCTCAAGCCACCAGGTGCTGGACCCCGCAGACCACACCAACCGGCTGCAGCCCAACTAGACCGCTCGGTGTCCGTGGTGCCCACTACCACATTCACTTGTCCCAGTAAGTGCAACCCAAGTGCTTTTGCACTGCGGAACCACATGGGCTGGTGGCTTTAATTCCCCCCCAGAAACTGCGTGCTGTGTGTGTCCTGTGTGCATGCATGTGCAGACTCGCCCCCCAGAGGGTCTCCCTCTACATACAGGGCAGCTCTTGCAGCCTAGTTCAAACAGAATTCCTAATCCATGTGAATAGGCCTGACCCTGGTGCGAATTGGCCTAACCTCTGTGATATGCCCCCAATCCCTGTCCCTGTCTGCACAAGAATGGATGTTTGTCCCCACTTGTCATGGCAAGCGCCGGCAGAAGTTCCATACACCAATGCAAGCACCATGCAATCCTTCCATGCCATATGAAGAAGCGGGTTGCACCGTGCGCCCACTGTGCGTTGTTCCTGTTTCTCCTTGGTCAGTGGTTTTGCAAAACTTTGCAAAACAATATCACCATCCTGGAGTTCTTTGTGGCCACCCATGTCTTCTTTGATTGCTGCAGTGCTGAGGGGTGAGTCTCCTTCAAAACTGTCACTTGCCTACAGTCCATGTACACCCTTTCGGTCTATGTGTGTTGCTGCAAGCTGCATGACGTGTCATTTCAGCAACAGTTTGCAATGTTGATGTTTAGGGACACAGTATGAGGATGAGAACATGGTTGAATGTCCGTCTGCTGCCTGTGCTCTTGTGCGGACCAACCTGAGGGGTAATTTGCTTGGGGTCCAAAATAAGAATGGCACCATTTGGGAGGTGGGTGGGGGTGGTTGGCTACGTGTGACAAAGTCACAGTTAGATGTCACACTTGGCTTTTTTGAGGCTGATGGTGACAGTGCCTAGTGGCAGTAATAGTGACCGTGACTGTCACTGTATGTTCCTGTGTTATTGTTTTCTCATTTGTATGCTTCCCCTACCTGTTGTTTCTGCTAATTTTTCTGCTGTGCAGCCCACAATCCCTGGCACCCCTGCCAAACCTGCTGCTCTTGCTGCAGGACAAGATACGGGTGCAATGCACGCTAAACTGCATCATCACAGTTTTGCATAAACCGATGACCCGCGGGGCTGTGAGGATGCATTTGATCGGTGCAGAGGACATACAAGCAGACATATTTCCTTTCAAGGTGGTTGCTAGTTTGTGGGCTGCCAAGCCCAGACGACCTGTGCACCACAAGGAACGGAAACCAAGAGCCAAGGTATCCAAAGAAACAGGGCCCATGCTGAATGATGATGATGATGATGATGATGATGATGATGATGATGACGATGATGATGAACCTTTGAAGCAGGTGCATGTGAAGATGGACACTTTCTGCGCCCCCCTTCACACCCTCCCCCGAATGCGGTAACATGTTCTTTCATGGTCATTATATGCATACTATGCCCTTGTTTTGTGTGTCTCTTGTTAGGTGCGTGTTCCTTGACATTCGGGGGGGCGGGGGGGGGGGGGGCTGTCACCTTTGGACATTGGCTGCCCTCAGGGTTGTGTGGGGGGGGGGGGACCGTTGTGTACCAGTGGGAGAAGTGCCAAGGAGCTGGGGGTACCTGTACGGCTCAAGCTCCCACTGTCCCAGTTTGAGATATTTGTATGGGCTCAGTGCCCCCCAACAACAAAGGAGTATGATGGAACTGCCAAACGTTGCTGCATATGCATACCGGGCCGTGCATGTGTGGAGCGCTTCGTTGACCTGCATGTGGCCAACGACAAAATGTTCATCAATGTTGCCGCAATTTTTCATCAACAACCCATGAGACGTTGCTCACCTTGCATGTCTACGAGCATCATGCTCCTCTCCTGGCAGAACAACTGACGTTGTAAGAGAGTTTAGTTTTGCCCATACTGCGTGGCAGCCTATCATACTGCAACAGCGAGCAAACAGGCTGCAAAAGCTTCATCAACCTCATGTGGTCTCCGAGCCTAAGGCCTCGACTATGTGTTTGAACTCCCTGGAATTGCAGGCTTCTGACGGAAACACAAACCGTCTGATAACGCAACGATTCCTCGCTGTGTATGGCTGCGAGTAGGTTTGCTGGCTACTGGTGTGAGTCCTTGGCATGAGTTGCCATCATCCCTAGTATGTTGCACACGTGACCAGGCAATCATGTACTCTATTGCAAACTGCTGCCCTGTTCCACTTCCATCCCCATGTTGAACGTTTGCAGCAGAGAGAAGGGTGGGAGAAGAGTGCTACAATTTTGAAGGGAAGGGATGCAGCAGCTGGCAGGGGGTGCCGTGCCCTATTTGGCTCTACAGCTCGTACGATGCTTTGAATGCTTTATGCCACGCATCCATCTTGGCTCTTCTTATACACGTACATTGTTAGGTGCGGAGCCTGACAGCACCTCGTGGGCAATCTATACCTTCCCCTCTTGGAATATCTCCGCCCTTGCGATTCCCCCTGACACACGCCCAGCTGGTACTGTTCTCAAGTTCTCGCGTTCAGACAGCACTGTTGTGCGAGGGGGGATAAAGAAACAGTGACCAGCCCATCCCGTCTTTTGATGACTACGTGTATCTGTCATGCATGGGAGAATGTTTCAGCAGAGGATATTGAATCCGCCACATGGGCAGCCTTTTTTTCGAATGCGTTAGAGTTTTCCAAGTTGTTGGACACTAACTATTTCACTGATGCTTCTGAATCTGATTCTGATTCTGATTCTGATTCTGACAGTCCGCCCCCCCCTTTGCCAAATCAGTTGCCAGTTGTTTTGGCAGGGGCCAAGCCTCCTGCCAAAACCCTCAGGCAAGGTGGCAGCCAAGTGCCCCCTGCTGAGCATGTTCAGCGCTTCAGGGTCAAAATACACATGGTAACATATGCGTCAATGGCCAGTTTGCGCCTCCCCAGGGGGAGGGGGGTGCGGGACCAATATTTTTGGCCTTTTTGGCCATGTTCCCTCTGGGGTATGTGCAAACTGTGGCCTGTCAGCGGGGGAATCGCAAAGGGGGGCGGAGGTAACCCCCCCGCCCCTTGTGTAAGCTACGGCGTTGTCTAAGCTACAGCGGGCATTGGAATCGTATTAATTCTGTACTTAGCCGCATAAGACATGGTTTTGGTGACAATCTGCCATTACGTGGAGTCATGGGCGCATTTGTAAACTATACATTCAAGCTGAGATGAGAGTTCACATTACACTCTTTGAACTTGTTGAGCCTGAGGAAAAAAAAAAGTAAACTATACATTCAAGCATGTGATGAAAAAACGACCAATGGGGCCTTAAAATCCTCTTTGGAGGAGAACTATGCAGAGTGGGTGGAAGACAAATTGATGGGCTGGTAGTTGTATGTGTCACGCGCAAGCTACAGCCTTGTCTCAGCTACAGTACCCCCCCCCCTTGTCGTTCCCCACCCCTTGTCGTTCCCCGGGGGGGGGGGGGGGGACCGTCACTTCGTCAACCCAAAATTTTTCGTTGCGGCTCATTGTGTTGTTGTTGGGTGACTGTGTTGTGGGGCACTACCACTTGCATCCCTTGCACTCATGGCAGGACATTTTGCTCACTTTCGCTGAAATGGAACTTGATAGCACAACCATGTTTCCCCCTGGGACAAGTGTGATGTTCATCCGCTCCACGGGGGAACCTGTTTTGGCGCAGGTCGTTGGACATTCAGAGCACGGTGATGCATATCGCCGCATCACTTATGACCGTGATGGCAAGACCGTCTTGCACGACCGTGCGTCTGTTCAGCGCCTCTCACTGCCACGTGCTCCCTCTCCGCCCCGCCCTGCCCTGGGGGTGTGGTCCCCCAGGGGGGGGTGGGGGACCGTCACTTGGTGACCATCCCCCAGGGGGTGGTGGGGGACCGTCTTCCCTGGGGTGGGGAACGACAAGGGAGGGGGAGGGTAGGCGTAGGGACCGTATTAATTCCATATTTTTGCGTAGCTTAGACAGGGGGGGGGGGTAGGTAGCTATGTGTTGTGGGCACACTGGCGTGCAATCTGTGCTTCAGCAGCCAGTCAGACAAACCGCCACTGGCCGCTCGCGATGAGAGGTGCATAGATGCCCCAACACTCTGCTTCTGAGAGCAGCCCACATATGAACCCAATTGCCTTTTCTCTTGACCCTGTGTACACAGTGAATTGTTCCCTCCCTGAGGCTTGTAGGTGATGCAGTGTCTTCATCCCATGGCCAACAGCCAATTTATCTGCCAGAGGTCAACCATCCCTTGGGAGGGGATTTCAAACTGGACTTTCCAACCCCCAGGGGTGGGGCCATATACTGGGGTGGGCTTCAAACAGGGGTTTGATTAGGGCAGGACATCGTCGCTCTTCTGCAATGCAGGCCTCCAATATTGTCTTAATGGCTCTTGCCGGATTGGCCCATCCAGGAAGGAACACTGCAGAGGATGTATCCTACTTGGTCACAGTGGATGCGATTTCGCTGGTTAGCTGGCAATCAGCCCTCTGAAGTGCACTGTCCAATTTTGCTGATTTTTTTTGTGCACGCCATTTATGGTTTTTTGCGCATATTGTGCGATGTGCTGCTGTGACTGGGACGCTGCATACAATGGACGCAACGTTTGCCTGCTTGGTTACACAATGCACAGCGCTGGCAGCCATCAATGTTCTTGCAAGGGACACCGAACACTCTAAATGGGGCATTGTGTGTGCTTTGCCCAAATTCAGCCGTTTTGGACTCCCAACCTCTACGCTATGCAGCACGCTTCATGGAGGACCAAAGGGTATCTGGTGGCTACCAACCTGTAACACACGCTCAGGCACACCTATGTGCAGCTTCATATCGTTTATTGGCAGCTTTTGACCTGTGCATCTGGGGAGCTGGGTGGTCTTTAATTGGTTTTGTTCAATAGTGTCCAGTCCCTGTGCCCTTACAATGTGAAAGGAGATAATGGGCATGAACAGGCAGGCACAAGGCCTGAGCGGCGGAAACACAGGTGGCATTGCAGGACTGGGCGCTTAGGGGGGGCCTTAAGTGCAGTGCACGCGTAGTGCACACACAGTACCCACGTAGTGTGACTATTTGGGCGTGTGGCCGTACTAGAAACCCATACTTTGTGATACTCTGGGCGTCATTTGACAGCAGGTTGATGCTCTTTCCACATTGGCGACATGGCACTTTCACCCAGTTGCACCCATTTCCACCCCTTTTCACACATTCTGTGCTCATTTTCACCACATGCACTCCAGGTTGATTTCTCCTCACCATGGGGACGCTGAGGGGTTATGCAGCCATATTGATATTTGGTCCCTTCACTGATCATCAAACAAGGATTGTTGAGAGAAGATGAAGAGTACGTGGCATGTTAGACATCTTATGGGGGAACGTTAGCGCGCCGGGCATCTTTTGTGACCCGCGCCCCACCGTTGGCCTTCTAGGGGGTGCACTAAGGGGGCGCATTTAGCGCAGTGCAGCTATTTGGGCGTCCGGCTGTACTAGAGACCCATACTTTGAGATACTAGGAGCATCATGGTGATGTCATTGTGCCATTCATTGGAAGAAAGAATGGCACTTTGACAGCCCGCCAACAATGTTACAATGACGTGCACGGGTGGTTTCGGGCACGCATTGAGCAGCCGTTTGCTCGGTTGTGGCATTGGGGTTTGGTTAGGAACATCTGGCGTGGCGGCCCCAATGAGTTGCACCAGTGAGTCCGTATTTTGTTGCATTTTACACAATTTTGCATCCGGAGGCAAGTCCGTCACCCCCCCTACGGACCATGGGAGCATGTCCCGCCTCATGTTTGGACTGACCAAAGCAACTCGGCCGCCACGCAAGATGAGGCAGAGGATGAGGCAGAAGTGTGTGTGTTGTGTTGCCAGAAGCGCTCCACCGTCGCAGTTTGTGATGAGTGTAAGGAGCACTATTGTACTGAATGTATTGACACCCACACTTGTGGGACCAATGTTGTTTGTTAAGTACAATACAAATGACAGTTGGAGTTGCTGAATTCACAGATATTGCTTTATTATGCAACGTGCTTGGTAGGGAAGGTGTGCAGTGCAACGTGGTCTACTTGGGGGGCTTCTCCATGGGAGGGTAAATCCGGGGCTGAAGTCGGGATAGTTAATAGAAAAGTAGCGCGCCGGGCGCGCGCCGGACAAACATTCCCCCTATGTGCAATGTTGATGTTAGATGTCTGACATGATTGTGCAATATTGTGTCGGTAAACAATGTTAAGGTGCAAGGAATTCTAGCACACACAAGTTTCAATAGAGTAAAATCCATCAAATTTGGATTGAGAGGAGTGGCACCTCTAGGCAAGAGAAGTACCCCCCCCCCCCTTGTGGGTGCGAGCTGACCCAAATGTACAGACGGCCAAGGCCAAAGCACAATCAGCAGCCACCTGGAGTGGTACAGAACTGGTCCGTGCTGCAGTGCAGCAAGGCAAAACACTGAACTGTGTGGTGATAACCATGCGCCTGTGACACGGGGGCGTATGCGAGCCCAGTATCCGTTGCCTCGTGGCCCCTTGTATAAGCTACAGCCTTGTTCAAGGTACAGCGGGCGTAGGGACCGGATTAATCTGGGACCTGATTTAATTTGGTACCAAATGTAGTGCAGCCACATAAGACATGGGTTTGGTGACAAATTGGCCAGTGACAAAGAGTCATGGACATATTTGATGTGAGTGTTTGCCCAATTGAACCAACATAGTTCTGATTTTGGGGATATTTGTGGATAATATTCCCCTTTCTTGCACTAGCTCACCATGCAATCTTCTCTTTTTGAAACTGGGTGTCTACGGCCTTGTCCAAGCCACCGTGGGCATAGGGACCATATTAATTTGGGACTTTTGCGTAGCTTATAGAGGGAGCCTTAAGCGCAGTGCGCGCGCAGTGCAACTATTTGGGCTCTGGCCGTACTAGAGACCCATACTTTGTGATACTAGGGGCCCCTAGGGGCATCATGGTGACCCTTGGCGTAGGTTTTGACTTCTGATTTTGTTCCCCTTCTTTTGCACCAAGTTTGACCCTGAAAAGATGTCCATGTGTGACAAGTGTGAATTGCAATATTGTACGGATTGCATTGACACGCACACATGTGACAGTGTGACATTTCTTTGATTCTGCAACTGTGTCATGTTGTGCACACAAGTTGCGTATTCTCAATGTGTACTTAGTTGACAATGGACCAGAAAGACAGTTGTGTGTTCTTGAGGGTGGCGACCAATGCGCTGTTCATGGCCTTTCCAGATGCGCATGATGTGTGTTATGTTCAGGGAAGGTGGTTTGCAACTTTCTTGAGCTGGGGCAGTTTGGGTCACCTAATTCTAAGGGCGTTTCCAAGGGGTGTGCTTGGGGGCTCTTCCAGGGGAACATAGTCTAAAAGTAGCGCGCAGTGCGCGCAGTGCGCACGCAGTGCAAAGATTCCCCCATACAAGGGAGGAGTGGGATTAGTTGCACGCAATATTGGCATGGACCTAGAGTTTGTAGGGGCGGCAAGACTGGGATATTTGACACAGAGTTTAGTCCTCAGGGGATGCAGTGCGTGCGCAGTGCGGCTATTTGGTGTGTTGTTATTTGGATGTGTCCTCTTGCACTAGGCACTGGGTCTTATTTGGGACCGCGAAGTGCCACAACGGTTGGAGGGCCATTTCAAAGATTATGAAGTGGGTGCCAATTGTATTGTGCTCTTGATTTTGCAATGTCTGATGGAAGGAGGGGTGTTGATACAATTCTTGTGGCCAAAGTGTTTACCTCCTGAGGGTCAATTTGGGAGGGCGTACAAATCAGGATGTTCCGGGTGCACTCGCCGCAAAAGGAGCATGTGGTGCACGCATGGCGCAACTACTCCCCTCAGGGCACATGAAGCATACAACAAAGGACAGAAGTGTGTTGGCTTCCTACACCTTGATAAACCAGTACCGAAGTGGCACGACATGGTCATTGGTGAGAGCAAATCCTACTTCGTGCCTGCCAAGCCAGCAAGGAAATGATTTTTTTGGAGTGGGACCGTTGTCCCTCTGCTCACATTTGCTGCTGCCCCTTGGGTACTTCTCATGCCACCGGTGGCATATTTCACATTCAGTCATTCTATCGTATCACATCCTAGGACAACGGCACGCACTTATCCAAAAGGGCTTGCAACGGCGCGCAGCACACAACACGGTCTGCTCCCTGCCACCAGCCAAACAGACATGTACCACTAGGAAAATAACAGGGCGAACCAGGGCATCACCGGACTCACCCATGCACATGCCCGGAGCAAAGAAAACATTTCATAGGTGAGAGGATGAGGGCCAAACAGAGTCGTGGCAACCCCAGGTCGCTCTGCAGGTATGCTCAAGGTAGGAATATAAGTAGCTCCTTCTTTGTCAACCTCGACCCCTGGACAGGGGAAGAAGCTATGGTATGTTGTGAGAGTGTACTTAGATCCCGAGATTGACTCGTACTGTTGCAGAACTATTGCAGCTTCCTCCAAAAAAAAAAAGTATGCCGCATTCAGTCATTCCCATGACCGTGAAGTACCGGGGGTGCTCACCACCACTGATGTAGGAGAGTGACGCAGGGCCAGAGGTTCTGAATTACCAACTGTTATCCAACAGTGGTGTGCAGCATTCCGGGACCAGGGGGGGAGGGTTGCAAGAAGTGAACCTCGGTGTCCACCTGTCAGACATATTGATCCAAATAGTTGTTTCCCTGCAGCTACCGCCTCATGTACATACATCCGAAGCCCCCTATATTGTGTTAACACTGGCCGTTGAGGTCCGAACTTCTGTTCAAGCACATACATGGCAATGTAAGTCTGTGAGGGGAAAAGAAGTGTCTCCCCTTCATCACTTCTTACGCTTCAGCGCACAATGGGGCTCAGCTCGAAACAAGAGCTGTACCTAGCCCAGCACAGCATCACCGAGTGGTTGGACACCTTTGTCCAGGATTTGGTAGCGGAATGCCCTGAGTCTCCAGCTGATTTCATGGTGCAGTGGGCCGAGAAACAGAAGGTGTGCCCAATCATACAAACTCACCCTTTCCAAGATGTCCCTGTGACTGGCCCTGGTGCAAAATATTAAGGAGCCAACTCAGAGCGTCCGTCCTCTGTGCCCAACCCCACCCCAGTTCTGAGCGAAACCTCCCACAGGCCCTCCCATATTTGCCATTGCCACCCCATGCTTAGACAAAGGCGTGCTTGCCAAGGGAGGGGGGGGGATAGTTCGGTGGGAATTCCAGCAGGTGGGTGCAAACACAGCAGGGGATGGGCAGATTGGCGAGATGTTGGACTCATTGCTGCCCATACCCCTTGGACTGAATAATACTTCCCACCTCTCCCACCAATTTGACCCACATCAACACCAATATCTGCAGCATTCTTGGAGGTGACCCTCATCGCCTGGTGCGTGGTAAGAGCTTGACGTATGATCCAAGGCTTGGTGTCACCTTGGTTGGCAGTGACACCAGAAAATTTGACATGCCAACCAATCTTGTGCCGCAGAAAATCAGCCATTGGCTGCGCAAGGTGCCATAGGGATCAAGCAGCAAGCAACAACAAGCAAACAAATTCCCCCGTTTCACCCCCCGGTTTCCCCCGTTTCCTCTGTTTGGCCCCATCTTCCCATGCCAATCACGTGCTTTTTCCCGCTTTTTCCTGTTTGTCCCCATTTGCCCCCGTTTTCCCATGCCATTGCCAAAAAATTTTCACCGGCCTTAGGCTTCCATCCATCCAACCCATCCATGCCTGGAGTCCTTAGGAGTGGTCGGAGGCCTTTACTCCTGGTGAAGGTGAAGGAGAACCTTCACATCTTGGATTCCATTGTGGAATGTTGGGTCATGGGTCATCCATCAGGAGTCATGGGCTCTAACCTCTTGACTGGAGTTTGTCAGCTGTACCAGATGCTACTCGAGAAAACACCTGGAATCAACGACCAGAGCTGTCTGATGCCACTAATGTCCTATGAAGCGGATCCGGGGGGCGCGACTCCGCGGGTCCAAGGACGCCAACTACCCCCCCCTCCCACCAGGGGCCTCCGGCCAACAATTAGTTGTCAAATGTACTAGCCCAAGGAGCGAATGGGCGCCAAAGGTGCCCAATTGTACACAAGCACCAGAAGCACTACCCTTCGCGCTCACAAGACGTGCAGATACTCCCCCTTCTCCTCCTCCTCCTCTGAGGCATCTTCTAGGGCAGAGCGTTCATGCCCGTGGCAGAGTGTAGGGAAGAGGAACTAGGTGTTTAGTTGGCAGCCACAGAAGAGGCCGGCCACCACAGCATATGATTCTGATAGCTCATCAAGTGAAGGTGAGTTGTTTAAATGTGACACCCTTCCCTCTTTTTTGGGAAGGGGCGATGCGAACTGTCGGATCACACTTGGGCCACATACCCAACTCTTTGGAGGTACCCGACACCCCCCTCCCCCGGGGAACCGCGCTTCCCGGCACCCCCCCCCCCCCCAACGCCCCTCCCAACCCCCCCCCCCCCCCCTCCCCTCCGGCCAACAATTAGTTGGGGGGGTAGTTGGCGTCCGGATGCGAGGGGTCGCCCCCCCCGGGGGAAGCTGACATAAGACGTAGCAAAGATGAAATAAGATGAATGGGCACTATGAGGAGACTTGACAACAACAAAAATCAACAATTTGGCCCAGAAAAGACAATGTTGACATCAAAATTTCTCGCAAAGCGATCCGTCACGAAGGAGAAGGTGCTGAACGCAGCAGTACTATCGGACACAACCAGACACGGGTGTGGTTGAACCTAATATTAGGCAAAATCGTCCAATTGAACCACTGTTTTCAGGATTCAGGATTTGGGGCCATTGCTTTTGTGGTTCCGAATGTAAGATTGGGTGTTCATGAGGTGGTCGTACAAGGAGAGAGGGGCTCACTCATGACTGTGATTGTTCATTTTGTTCATAACATCATCCTACCACACATTTTTGAGCGCAAGCTATACTTAATGAAGGATGTTGTGGATGATAGTTTTATGCCAAAAAAATGGGAAGCCCAAACCCATTCCTAAACCTGCTGCGATGCCTCAAAGCCTACGCCAAAGGGCAAGCATGTCCAATTGATTGAGATGAAGGGGAAGGGGGGAGTATTAGCACGCCGAGCGCGTGCCACGCATCTTTTTTTAAGACCATTCCCCACCCGTGCCTGTAGTTGCCCCCCCCCCCCCCCCCAACAAACCAAACTATCTGCCCCCAAGAACTCAGGGGTGATGTAGACCCTTCTGAATTTGTCCCCTTCTTTTGGGGACCCCCGAGAGAGCAGAGGTGATGTAGCCTTTCCGCCCACATGTGGGCCCCTGAGACGGCAGGGGTTAACGAGCCAACTACTGAGTGACAAAGGAAGCCGAAGTGCGTACGTTGTGCGCTTCCCTCCTTACGGACCATGGGACCATGTTCCCCCCCCTGTTTGGACGGACGAGAGCAACTCGGCTGCCACGGAGGATGAGGGAGAGGTGGAAGTGTGTGCGTTGTGTTGTCACAAGTGCTCCACCATCACAGTTTGGGATGAGTGTAAGGAGCACTATTGTTGTGAATGTATTGACACCCACACTTGTGGGAATAATACTATTTGTTAACGCAACGTGCTTTGCAGGGAAGGTTTGCGGTCCAGTGCAGTCTACTTGGGGGAATTCCCTAGGTGAGGATAAACTTGGGGCTAGAGCCAGGATACTTAATACAAAGGTAGCACGCCGGGCGCGCACCGGGCAACTATTGCCCCAGGTTGGAAAGTATTTCTATTCCACAGCACCTGATGCCCCTAGCAGCCAATGAGGACAGTCAGAATATGCGGGGTATTGCTTACACAGTGTACCATGCTTTGGGTAAGGTTTGCGGAGAATATCGCCGCGTGCGCGTTGCTGTTGTACGTGTCACACGCAAGCACGGTGTTGTCTAAGCACGAGGTGGGTGTTGAACTGCTGTTTTGGTTTTTCTGGGACCGCGGCCGTAAGGGAGCGGGGGGGCAAGGGGGAAGGGGGTACCTGCCGGGCCCTATGGGGCAAAAGGGGGGCACAGGCAGGGCCTCAAGGGAAGCTCCTGGGAGCCCTCAAGTGTGATTACCACCTCTGTTCCCATCCCCCCCAATTTACCCATTCACCCACCCCTTTCCCCCACTTCCCCGTGTTTTCCCCCCATTTCCCCCATTCCCCCCTCTTTTTTCGCCGCTTTTCCCTGTTTTACCTCCGATTTGGCAAGTCTCATTTCTTTGGCATGGAACCCATCGACCCCTGGGACTCACTGGTTGAGACTTTGCACCCAGGGTCTGACACCTTCAGTTAGTATTATTCCTCATTGTGCGCTAGCATGTCAGCAACTGGTCTTCAGAAATGGGACTCACGCCCCAAAATGCCATCTCCCGCAGTTCACCTGGGCCTGGAATCCCCCCCCCCAAAAAAAGAAAGTGCCCCGATTATTCTCACATTTTGCTTTGGAAACTTTTGCACACACACAGAACACACGCTTTGCACACGCTTTTATCTGATTTTAGAGAAATTATGCTGCGGATCAGGGCCGGGACCATCCCCGAATCAGCATCGGAAACTAGTGATAAGCCACGGCAGAAGCAGTATTTCACAAACGCAAGGCGCATACAGGGTTTTGTTGCCTTTTTCTCATTTTTATAGTTTTTTCACCATCTTGGTTGCTCATAATCAGCTGCCAATACAGTGCAGCCTTCAGGTCTGATGTGCGACTGGAAACGCACACACTCTGCTGGCTTTCTCGAACATGTAAACAAGGTGACAATTAGACAAATGGTGCAGTTGCAGTGTGCAGATGCCGCGCACATTCCGTGTTGTGCCTCCGCTGCAGCGGCTGCAGGCCAAACACCCTGACGCCATTATGGAGGACGTGAAAGACCGCATTGTGCAGACCTTCATGCAGCGGTACGTTGGGGACTTGGAGGGCCTGTGGTTCACGTTTGATGCCAGTGGGAAGGGCATCCTTGACGCCAGTGAGATCAGCGCTCTCACACAACACTTTCTGCAGGCGATGAAGAACCTGCTTGTAGAGATGCAGCAGCAGGTGCTGGGCACACTGCCACTGCTCTGACCCAGGCGTGCTCTTGAATGGTGGCTGGGATCGCTGGTGGTGGTGGTGGTGGAGGATGGGGTGGGGGGGGGGGCAGGCAAGAGCTGCTTGTCAAGAGCCGGTACAGAGGCGGTCGCAGGATGTTGGCAAAACGATTCGGAGCGGTTACTGTCGGTTGTAAGTTCCGGTGGCGGTAGAGGTTGGGGAAGCGGTGAGAGAAACTGTGTTTCAGGATTGGCCCAAGCAAGGCAGTATAGGGGTGGAAGGCAGTCTGTGGCAGTTTTCAAAGTGGTTGGCAGAGATTAGGGGTTTAGACAATTGTCTTTCCTTGGAGGGTGCACGTGGTTGTGCAGCACCCCCACCCCCACCTTACTACAGGTCTTCATAGCCCTGATCAACACGGGTCCTCTAAATGAACAACAACGTGCAGAGGCCCAGCGCACGTTCAAGAACGTCCAGGAGATGTTGGTTCAGAAGTACAACAAATCCTTTGCTGCAGTGTTATCGCACTGCGACGACGTTTCCAAGACGCTGTTGCAGTTCATGGATCTCAAGCAGAATGGGCGGGTATGTCGCCGTGTGTCTCAGTGATGCTTCACGGTGACAACCCCACTCAGACGGGATGGTGCAGATGCCGATGCCTATGGAATATGTTCCAACAAAGGTCATGCCATTTCCAACTTGCGGCGACGTGTTGTCGTTTGGTGGCCATGTTGTGCTCGTGCATACGTCCCACATGCGGCAGTAGTGTGGCGGAACCCTCACCTCTGCACTTGGGCCGCAGGGTCCCTGGACCCTCAGCCCGAGTACAGAACCGCTGAAGACCGCCCACTTCAGGGAGGGGCGGGGTCGGGGGGGTCAAGTAGCACAAGATCAAAAGCACTGCATGTGTCTTGGCCCTCGTGTATTGCTGCAGCAGCCTGACGACTGTCTGAACCCCTAATCTCTGCCGTACACTTTTATTGCTGCAGACTGCCTTCCACCCCTCTGCTGCCTTACTGGGGCAAATCCTGCAACGCAGTTCCTCTCGCCGTTTCCCCAACCGCTACCACTATCGCTACCAGAAATGGGAACCGACAGTAAGTGCTCCAGATCGTTTTGCCAACATCCTGCGACCACCAAATACTATGCAAAATCACACTGCACACACCATGAGTATGAGAGAAATTACAGCAAGCGCGTGTGGTTTGCATAGTGCATGTGCACTGAGGCACATTGGGCTGTGCCTGTCTGTAACGCGAATGTGCTCCTGCACTCAGGTTGACAAGGATGAGTTCATGAAAACCTTCTCCGCGTGTGCTGAGGGCATGATGCGCCAGAATGTGAAGGGGGCAATGTACAGCATCTTGGCCTCGGGGGCTGTGGATTGGGGTACGCTCTACATGTTGGAATACACAGATTCGGCAGGTGTGGTTGTAAAGTGTTTGTGCATCCCTCCCCCTCCCCCTGGTGGGGGGCTACTCCTCCAGTTTGGGTAAGCAACACTCCCCCCCCCATCGATTCGTGTCTTTTTATTAAGAAGTTGAAGGGGTCACACCTGAGCTGCTTACCCAACAATCTGTTGCCAACCGTCGTGCATTACCTGTCGCCGTCTTGGCAGGACGGCACAATCATGCTGTGATGCAGGGCATCATGCCCCAGGATACCTTGCCAGGCTACCCCTTTCACATCGGTGTGCCCTGCATATCTGCCGCCGTGCCCACGGTGCACAATTACCAGGAAGGGGGTTCGACATTGCCACAACCAAGGGCATCACAAAGTGGTGACCCCCTCCCGACAGCTACCGAGTAAACAAGCACCCCCAGATCAGGGCCCTGCTCCGAAGAAGCATTGCGTGCACTCAACACGTCCACACACCATCACAGGATTTTCCCGACCTCCACACACACTGAATACTCCGCAGCCACTGAAGAGACGGTCGGCGAACCCTCCTTCCCCCCTGCCCCTATGCCTCATGGTATGGAAGAGGACACGGATATACAGCCTCGCACCTTTCTTCACAGGCGCATGGGAGGGCATGAGCACTGAACAAACATAATCCGGTCACCGGGCTGAGGTTCCGATTCAGCAGAAGGGGTGGACCACAGACACACAGAGAACCGACTCTCGTGCAGCTCAAATGTGTCTACCACCCTCAAGCTACACATGGATATCCCTCGTAAATAACAGATTATAATCAGCCTTTGCCCTCGTAAATAATACAGCACGACACACCAGGGGGCCGGGGGTGGGATAGGGCAGGCCACAGGCAGGCTCTGACTCGCTAACCCCTAAACCTCCCATTACAAGAGCGGCCAGGACATTAAAAGCCGTCAACCCTCGTAAATAATACAGAGCGCGCGCGCACACACACACACACACCAGCACACTACCCTGGGCCCCACCAAGACAACACGCAACGGCGCATCGCGCACGCGGATCCTCTCGCAAGTGCAGAGTATCCTGGGCTGCCTACGGCCCATTATCCGCTGGGCCCGGAAATCTGTGGTACACCAAAAATCACACGCGACAGTGGACATCTACAAACTAGGGACAACGCCACACAGTGTTAGCCTCGACCGGAAGGCAGCCTGTAAGCGCATGCGCAAACTGAGCACACAGATCCGTAGGGACCTGGAGCTACAGGATTTACAACACTGGACCCCCGACCCCTCCCTGCCAGTGCCACGCCCCCTCCCCAGCCTAGTGGACATCATGAGCTTGCATGATGACATGCGAACACTCGGCAAGGTTTATGCCAAACAAGAGGAGCGCGCACACATACGTAAGTGGAAGGACAAAATGAACGCCTCGTGGCTCGACAAACCCAAAGAGGTATATGCCTGGATTCGACAGGAATACCAGCCTCCGCTAGTCATGCTGGAGGATCCAGACACAGGCAACCCCACCTCATCTGTGGAATGGATGGACAACATCCTGCATGGTGCATGGGATGTCGTCATGAGAAAATATGCAGACAAGCCAGAGCCAGATGTTCAAACCTTCATGAACACATATGGCCACTTCTTGGTTAAAACAGGGCAGATGCAAACCGCCCCCCTTACAGGCCCCCGCATACGGAAACGGCTCAAGAAAATGGGCATCCACACAGCCACAGGGCTGGATGGCTGGTGCGTCTCTGACTTGCTCTGCCTGCCAGATGAGGTCCTGGATATGTTTGCTTAAATGCTGAGCATCGTTGAGGATACGGGCATATGGCCCGCAGCCCTAGCCAGAGGTTTTATCTCTTTGATTCCGAAGGGGGAGGGGATGCAACCCATGCAGTAGCGCCCCCTCTCAGTCCTTTCCCAACTGTACTGGGTATGGGCAGGCATTCAACTCGAGGAATGCATGGTATGGCGGGAACACTGGATCCACCCCCACGCATACGGGTTCAAGAAAAAGAGGGGCGCCACGGATGCGGCGGCCCTGATATCTCGGCTTTTGGAGTTACATAAAACGATCCAGCAAGTTCCACAAGGTTTTGGTCTGGACTATGTGAAATGTTTCGATTTGATTCCCCAACATCATACCGCGCGTCGCCATTGAATAGGGCATGCATGCAGGCACACACAAGGCCCTGGCCGGGATGTATAAACAGCTCACGCGATGTTTTAAAATAGTGGGATGCCTCTGCTCTTTTTTCTCAGCCACAAATGGCATCCTGCAGGGTTGCCCCCTCAGCGCAATTCTTATAAATCTGCTCACCAGCATCTGGAAACACATTCTCGATGCTCAGCAGCAGGCAGTCAAAATCAACGCGCAATCCCTTCCAAATGGGAAGCCCGAGGAAGCAGTGCATTTCATCATCACGGCCCTAGGCTATGCCGATGACACCTACAGAGTGTCTGCCGGGGGGAACAGCCTGCAACCACTACTGCAATGCACAGAGGACTGGCCAACAGTGACAGGGCAAGGAGTAAACGCCAAGAAGTTGGTGTGCTTTAAGACAGGAGATTCAGGGCAGCCGCCAGCGCAACTGCAGGGGGTCCCTTTTCCATGCGAGACGGAATTTTGTTCGCTGGGAGCGGGGGGGCGAACCACAGATGGGGTGGTCTCGGGCCCAATTATTTTAAAACACATTGCGCGTGCGTCCACACTCCTGGACAGGGTGCACGGGGCGCACGGTGACTTTGACAGGCGTAGCAAGATCATGGCGCGCGCACACACACACACACACACACACACACACACACACACACACACAAGCCTGGCCAAAATACGGGTCAAGTGCAGAAAATCGCCAACTTGGTGATGCCGCTGGAGGTGCAAATACAATTGATCCGTCAGTGGGTGTATCTGGCACGGCACTGTATAAAGTGGCAATTGGCAACTGTGATCGTGCTGCCAAAGAAGACCTTGATACTACTTCGCAAGTATGTACGTGTGGCCCTGAATATTTCCACCTTGTCTGTAAGCTTGGTGGCCCTGTGCAACGAATGCTAGGAGGGGGACGTGAATTCATCGATGTGGCGGTGTATTGCCGTTGGGCACACATATGGCCGCTAGCGAAATGCCGGTCGGCTCGTGCTGCGTTGTGTGAATCTAGTTTAAAGCCGCGACCTGCTGCCGCAGTTGAGACAGTTTTGCAAATTGCTAGGGATCCCGCTAACCGAGGCCGCAATACATCATACAGTGATAGCACCAGCAATGAGCCGGACAGAAGGAGCGCTGGTGCGGTCAATGTTCAGGTAATCAGAGTTGCGGCGCATGATGAGTGGGATGGACATCACTATGGGGCCTCTGAGATATATGGGCCTATCTCACTCCATTGTTCCAATGCACGGGGATCGCTCCATGAGAGTGCCGCAGTAGAAGGCATGGGGAACAGTCATAGGAGACATCGAGCGTCTGAATATCCCGCACATGGCACAGGTAGTAGTGCTAAATCGCGAACACACACAAAAAATGCCTCAAACCATGGCACAACAAATGCTGGAGACCATGGCAGGGGTGTTGGAAGCTTCCGATGAGGAATGTGAGCGCATAGATGGGTCCGCTCCGCCGAGGTTTGGAGAATGGCAATTGAAGGGGCTAAAGACGGCATGGTCCTGCGAAATGGCGCCAACAGACCGGCATCCATCGGAGGTGTGGCTGGCGTTATGGAAAGCCGACTTGTCTGTGATCACTTTGGAGTTCATGCACAAGGTGGTGTGGAAAAAGTTGGTGGTGCGCGAGTGAGTGGGGGTGGTGAAGCATATTGGTGAGGCCCATTTTCGTGTGGGACA
The DNA here is from genome assembly GCA_964036045.1 of Eutreptiella sp. 'Long Island Sound 2002'. NCBI lineage: Eukaryota > Euglenozoa > Euglenophyceae > Eutreptiales > Eutreptiaceae > Eutreptiella > Eutreptiella sp. 'Long Island Sound 2002'. The sequence continues at coordinate 42,049,258 of OZ038394.1, read as the reverse complement.
CGCAAGTCGGTGTACTATTTTGTCAAGAGCTACCCAACACTGCCACTGTTGTATGCAGGCCTCACGGGGTGACATGCCCACTAGTTAGGAACATGGATGCAGGGTGATGGGTGGCAGGCAATCCCCTCATAGCGTTGACACACCTTATAGGCGTCTAGTGGGGGTTTCACAAGTTGTGGACGCTGTGTTGCCAAAAGGCAATGAGGTATGTGGAGGTCAATATGCTACAAGTGTGTATGACATAGGGAACAACGTTCATGGAAGCCCGGGCATGGACACAGAGCAACCACGAGCCTATCAAACCACAGAGCAACTATCGACCAGGTTCTGGCGGCACGAGCAAGATTTACTCGTTGAAGACCCAGCGGTGGACGTGGTAAGGTTGCGGTTCATAAGGCAGAGAGCGTCAGTAGTGGGACACGCGGAAGGCCAAGAGAGACGGCCCAAGTGTGAGCGCAAAGAAAACGCCAAGGAACGCAAAGGCAACGGTTGTAGCCACAAAGAGATGCATGGACACAGCAATGGACATAGTCTCTTGGGGGCGACGGTGATACGGACGTCAACAAAGCCCGCACCCATGGAAATTAGTGAAGCAATGATGGCGCATTGGAAGGCAAGTGCTACACACCGTCCGGAGGCCGTGGCCGCCGGCATGCACTGATGTTGCAATGTCCGACAACGAGAAACACCTGACGCATGTATATGGGCACAATTTGGTTCCGCAAAAAGATGAGGCCGACAAGTTGGCCAAGGCAAGAGCGCAAATGCCTGCCATCTAAAAAGTGAGCCGGCATTGTTGGTCACGGGATGAACGACAGGAGGAAAGCAGGCGTAAAGTCGTGAGGGGGCACGGGGGTCAAAAGACAAGTGGCTGTGCAAGTAACGGAGTCTAGTAGCAGCGAGGATAGTGTGATGTCAATCAAAGATAGACACAGGAGGCAAGGGCTGTTTCAACTGCTAGACCTTGAACCTAATTAGAGGGCATGAGTAGGGCATAGACGCAAGTAGGTCCAAAAAGTGCCGTGTCTTGCGCACGAGCAACACGCTGAACCCAAATCTGAGAGTCCCGTCAAGAGAGCCCTAGCGGTAGCAAGTGCAACACGGTGTTGAGGAATGGGCAGCGGGTTCACAATGAGCAACCTGGAGAAGAAAGAGGCTAAGAGGCAGCAGCAGCACTAGGACCTCATCAACAAGTGCACCTACCGGGAGGTGTACACTGGCCGGAGCATCGGTTTTAGAACCTGACACTAAACCCTAGAATAAAAGAAACCAAGCAGTTTGCGTTGCTATATGCAGTGACGAGGGCGTATCAACGGCACTTGCGGCATCAAACAAGGCGCCAGGTCATCACCAAAGATAAAGGGAAACATCCAATGCAGTGAATTTTGCTAATCACAAAGTCCCCGGATGCTTAGAGAGGACTGCGGCTGGGAGTGACGATGCAGAAGATCCCTTGGTGCTAAAGGGGGCTGTGCGCTTTTGGTGCATTGTGCTGCCCGGAACGGTGGCAGAGTTTCACGCGCCGCTGCCTTGGGGAGAAAATGTACGTAGGCTGCACGGGAGAAAATGTACATAGGCTGCTTGACCATGGCAGCCTCACAACCCGATGACGATGGTGCATACGCTTGACTTGCATCGAGAGATGCCGGGACAAGCAGGCACAGAACTGCTGCAAGCAAGAACTGATTGCATGAAAAAAACCCCCGTGGCAGGGGATTGGCAATTGGCACACACACACACACACACACACACACACACACACACACACACACACACACACACACACACACACACACACACACACACACATCTTGCATCGAACGGCGCGTGGACAAGGCAAGCAAAGAACTGCCACTGGCAAGAACTGAAGGCGATGAAAACACCCCGTTGGCATGGCAATTGGCATGTGCATGTGTGCACGCACGCGCGCGCGCACACACACACACATGTTAACCCCCTCCCCGCGGTCTACCCCCCCCCCCAAAAAAAAGGGTTCCAAAGGTTCTCGCTCTCACAGTGCGTTTGCCAGCGTGTAATTCACACCACTTTGCACCGTCTCTTCTTCCCACTCCTCTTCCAAGTTATGTGTCCTTGAGTGGTTGCAATTCAGTAGGTCTTGGCAGGGGGAAATGGGGCAAGTCTACCAAAGGTTCCACGTGCACCTTCGCGTAGCTCGCCTTAGTTAGGCTTGCCCCCACCCCCCACGGTGGAGCAGGGGAGAGGATGGTGGAGTGGACAGGGGACGGAGCAAGGCCCATTGATGGCACTGATGGTTGGCGGACGGACTGCCAATGAAAGGACAGCAGATGATGAAGGCGTTGGGAGCAGGCTCAAATGGAGTCTAATGTGGAGAAGGCAACCTGACCATATTGATGCCCCCAAAGGGGGCCTTTGGCCACTATTAGTTCGGGGGGTTGTCGTGTTATAGACCAAGGAGTTCCACCCTCCCCCATGCGCCGTCCGGTATGTGCATGTGATTATTCATGGGACCAGGGGGGGGGGTTACACAGCCGGCAGGGCCATACAAAGACACAACATCTCGCTTGTCAGGGCTGGACGAGGTCGAGGACTTTGTGAGGCACTTCAACAAGACGGTACAGACGCTCGCGACGGAGGCGTTCGCCAAGCACTCCTACGTCCCGTTGGAGGAGTTCTGGCAGCAAGCCATGGAAGAGATGCGGCGGTGGGCGGAGGTGTGCGTGCAGCGCTGGATCCCCTGGCGAAGGCAACCCAAGGACCCCTTTGGGCCACCACCTGGGGAACCCACGTGGGTTCCCCAAGACAGCAGGGGCAATGCAGCCTTTTTGCTTCCTCACCCCCCTCGGGTCACAAAGGCCACGCCACTGTCACTACTTGGTGGATGCTGTGGAGTGAAGCCCCGCCCCATTCCTCTGGGGGCTATATTGGCACAACCCACGGAGGGAAAGGACAGGGAAGTAGAGAGGAAAGATAGGCCAAGGAGGGAGAGGAAGGACACAGGGTGGTGAGGCGCCGATGGAGGCCGATGCAGAGAAAGAGTCCAAGGGAAGTGCAGCAAATGGCGATTGGCCAATTGGCGCTGCCAGCTGCAGACCAAAACACACCAAGGTGTCACACGAACCCCCCCCTCCCCCCCTTTTCAGTAGGTGTTCCTTCACTCCCAAGAGTGCGGAACAATATTCGCTAGGTTGTGCAGGCCTCCACGCCAGCCACAATCTTGGAAGGCATTGGCGGGAGATGAAATGTGAGGCAAAATGGGGGGAAACGGCATCTAACAGAGTGAAGTATGGGTAAATCAGGATGAATTTTTGATCCGAGACATCTCAAAGCAGGGGCTGCCGGCCCTCTTTCCGCATTTTCGTTGTTTTGCCAACTTGGGGCATTTTTCTCATTTCACCATTTTTGGTTGTGCTCATTTGTTCAGGCAAATTTGCCCGCTCCAACCGCCGTCCTCTCTTTCCGGATGTTGGTGATCTGAAAGGCCATTCCCCTCGTTTTTCCACGTGTGTCCACATTTTGTCCCCATTTTCCCTGCTTTTTCCCGAGGTTTCCCAGGTTTGCCGTGGTTTGCCTTGCGTTTTCCCACCTTTTTCCATTAGCATAGTGGCGTTCTTCCACGGCATTGGTGGGGGGAGTTGTTTTGGCGTGGAGGAGGGGCGCAGTAAGCTCACCCGGCCGCGGCGGGGGGACCCCCGCAGCAATCAGCACAACCCCGATGCCAACTACTGGGATCTGCCAACGCGAAAACGACACCAGCAGGAACACAGGCCGCAGCGGCCGACAGAAGGCAGCGACCCGACGCGGCATGCGAAGGGAACCCTCCTCGTGTCCCTGCCTTCCACTGACCCCATACTCCCCTCCACTCGCAGCGCCCCGCCCCTCTGCAGTGGTCTGCAAACACGCAGCCGAACGCCATCATCCAAAAGGCAGCGAGCCGCGTCACGGAGACGTACATGGCGCGCTACGCGGGCGACCTGCAGCAGCTTTGGTCCAAGTTCGATGCCAACGGGGACGGGGTGCTCCAAGTCAGCGAGGGCCTGGCGCTGACGAAGTACTTTTTGTCCGCCATGAAAGACCTAATGGCAGAGGTACCAGCCTTGGCCCCAACTTCAGTGCAGAATGTCAGGGTTGGCCATGAGAACCGTCCCAGGCCTCAAAGACGTTTTTTTTTCAGGTGACAGAAAGTCTATGGTTTAGCAGTTGACGGACTGAGTGTGATGGGATAAGAGAGTTTTTGTTGTCACCGTGGTGCCATGTGTGTTTGAGGGCGGCGCCTGGGCACTCAGCAGCGCCGACAAGTGGAGCACTGTGCACGGAGGGAAGGAGGACGTGAAAATGGAGCCGTGTGTCAAGGTCCCCTGGAGGCCCGTCAGGGGTGTCGAAGGGTGGAGTGACACCGCCTGGCGGTGTAACCCACTGCAGGCGGTGGGTAAAGGCAAGCCCCCTCCCCCCCCCCCCGTTTCGCTATGGACACCTGACCGTGTGCGAGAAGTTTGGGGGGTCCGAGGGCTGGAGGGAGGTCCAGCCGGAAGGCCAGCCGGGGCGCAATTTTTTTTACCCCAACATACCTCAAATGATCATTGTCATTTGGGGTAAAAAATTTTTGAAAACAAATTTGCCCCTCGGGGGGGGGGGGGGATTGCCAAGGAGCCAAAGTGGGGTGCGGTATATTTGAATTCTCCGTCGACTTCTGAGCATTTTGGGTGTACACACGTGTGTACACACGGTGTACACACGTAGGGACAAAAAGAACTGTTCTGTACCCTCCGTCCCCCAAAAGGCGCCCAGGTCCCCAGCCAAAATCTGAAATTGTGGATGGTCGGGTCCAAGAACTTTGGTGGGTCACTAAGGCCCCCTTTGGGCAAAGGTGGTACCAGGTCCCTGTCAGTGGACTGTCCAGTCCATTTGTTGCAGTGGTTCACCGGTGGCCCCAATTTTTGTTTTTGCAGGACGTCTTTGGGACATGGCGCGTGCACCCGAACAGCGCTGGGGAGGGCGGCGCCCAAAACCAGACCTAAAGTGTGACACTGCGGCGTCGGATGTGAAGACCTGCAGCGGAGGGGAATGCCCATGCGCCAATAGCACCCGCGTCGGGGCGGCGGCGGCGGTGGTGATGCTGGTGGGGAGGCCTATCAAGTTCGATGGGGAAAGGGGGGGCGGTCATTCTGAAGGCGCCTTCTTCCATGATAATGACCCAAATTGTGCGCCGCAGGATTCGCGTTCCCAATCCGCAATGGCACAAGCGGAAGCCTCCTCCTTTCAACCCGTGCCCAACAACAACTTTAGTTTCCCCCAATCGTGCTCTCGTTTTTCCACTGCTGTGTGCCCACTGGCGTGGGAACCTCATCGCCTCAGTGCAGTAGCCCTGTCCTTCATGGATTGCAGCTTTGCAAATTTGGGTTATCAATTACCGGAGGCGGTTGTCTGGGTGTACAGGGGAGTTGAACACCGTTTTTCGATGGGGCACGGATCTCTCCTGTAGATCTAAGACCAATCGATCCAAAAGAATGGGGCACGATGGGGTCCACTGCACCTTTTTTCTCTGCCCATCGAACTGCGTCGGTGGGTCGAGTCAGTCATCGGGAAGAGGGTTCATCAATCAACGGGGCGTGAGATGGAGGGGCCCGGTGCACACCTCCACCCTTTCAAATGCCTCCACCCCCGCTTCACACGCCTTCCCAACCGAATGCCCGGTGCTACAGGGTCTGTGTCTTGTAGCCCCAGCCAGACCCACCGGGCCGTCGGCCTTGCCCTGCCCCCGTCCCCTCAGATGCTGCACGAGGTGTTCACGGCCGTGGTCAACATGGCCCCTCTTACCTGCGACCAGAGGAAGGCGGCCGAGCTGCACTACGGGGAGGTGCGGGCACAGCTGTGCGAGCAATACGCATCGGGGTTCGCCTCGGTGCTGGACCATAGCGAAGATATCACGCGGACGCTGCTGGGGTTCATGGATGTCGACCGTAACGGTATCCTGACGCCTCCCTCTCAGGGCAAGGTGCTCACTCCCCCTCCTCAATGGGCAACAACGGAGCTACGACGAGTGGGTGGAAAAGTTATACCAATGGTCCCCATGACACAACCAAAACACGTTCGGACCCACAGAGGGTCAGAATGAGCAGTGGCGAAAGGCCAATAGGCGCCGCCAAAGGCAAACAACCTAATACCCAGGCCTTGTGCCAAACCCCTCCCCATGCAGCTCTGCTACACGGTTCCAAATAGCAGCGCATCTTAATGCGGCCCAACATTCCAGTGCTGCGTGCACCGGAGGTGCGGCTCGCTCAGGCAACTTGGACTACAGCCTGCACCCTTGTCACACTCAAACGTGAATTGGCACGGTCGCTTACGCCGGACGCGCCGGCCACACTGGGTAGGAGGACGCTGTCGACCTCGTCGTCCTCACATGGGGAATAGAAATACTTTCCGACCTTCCCCCTCATCTCAATCAATTGGACATGCTTGCCCTTTGGCGTAGGCTTTGAGGCATCGCAGCAGGTTTAGGAATGGGTTTGGGCTTCCTGTTCTTTGGTATAAAACTATCATCCACAACATCCTGCATTAAGTATAGCTTGCGCTCAAAAATGTGTGGTAGGATGATGTTATGAACAAAATGAACAATCACAGTCATGAGTGAGCCCCTCTCTCCTTGTACGACCACCTCACGAACACCCAACCTTACAGTCGGGACCACAAAAACAACGGCCCCAAAAAATCCTGAAAACAGTGGTTCAACGCCCACCCATGCTTAGACAAAGCCGTACTTACGCAGGGGTGGTGGGGGGGTCATTCACACATTAAAACCAAAAGTGGCCTCCACATGCAGAGTCCCAAATCACGTAAAATGAAAACACATGCACTCGCCCCATGCAGATTTCTGACACACATTACTTCACAACACCACTTGGCAATTGCACGCATCCAACAACCAATTGTGTATTGATTGCACGAGGCACTGCGTGGGGTAGCTGCCTGTCAAACCCACCCTATCCAGACTGCCTGCTCTGGATACTCGTATCCGTGCTTGTCCAAGGCAGTTTGCATTGCCATTTTCGGCGGCTGACATCCCTCCTATTGCTGGTGTACCGCGTTCTCCCTGCCGCATCCACTACCCACCCCCAAGGTGTGCTATTGGGTCTATTGCCTCACCACAACTATAGCCCCCGAGGACGACATGGGACTCGAGCAGAGTGCACCATCTTCAAACCAGGGATGTGAGGTCCAGCCAGTAATTTAGTTCATCAGTTTCGTGAAGGATACCACGGATTGTCACCTTCCCGAGGGGTGCAGGACATATTACCCCCTGGATCACATACGATGCATTGTGCATTTTGGCAGCAACCTCAGAGTCCATAGATCAAGGGACCGGTGCACAACTCGAACGGAATCCGTCAGTAGCAAAGTGGTACCAGGTAGACACCACTTGCACAGATCGTGGGTTCTTGTGTTTTTGTTTCTTAGTCGGGTTGTCAGTTCCAGAGGTCTCTGTAGGCAATCCACATAGCCCTGCTTCCAGGTCAAGAGCCACCAGATGGAAATCTACGCTGTGGTTGACCAATTGTGAACCCAGACCCCAGAGTGTTGCTTAAGAGCTCTGCATCTCCCCGGGGGGGGGGGGGGTCTGACACCACCCACGCACCCCCCTCGGACCCCCCCCCCCCTCCCTCCCCCTTAAGTGATTGGGCAAATTTTTCTCCGGGTCTTCAGCCAATGAAAAGTTTTCTCTGGCCACCTTCGGCGCAAGTCAGTTTAGGCCAAAAAATTTCTTCGGCGCCTCTAACAACTCAGGGTCTCCTGGGGGGGGGGGGGTCCCCCCCACAGCCCCACCCACCCACCCCCCTTGGACCCCCCCCCCCTTTAAGGAAAACTCTGCCAGACCCCCTCGCTTGGAATGTCCCGAAGCGGAAGCAGATCCCGCGGTGCATGTGCAGCACGACTTTTGGGGCAATTGGGGGCAGTAGTGGAAACGGCACGTGAAATAGTGGGAAATAGTAGTGGGAATTCTTCCGGTTGGGAACTCTTCCATCGCTACGCCTGCGCGCAGTGCTGCTGTAGTGTTGGGAAGTGTAGTCTTGTAGTCTTGTAGTGTAGTCTTGGGAAGCTCCTCCTGAAGCATCATTTGTGCGGATTGGGGGTCAGTGTCGTGGGCATTATTCGCTTGTGCAGGGCCCTGGCTTTGGCTTTGCTCAGCAATGGTCCCATTTAGGGCGGTCTTTAAAGACCTGGTTTTCTTCGTTTTTTTTGTTTTGCTAGAGACCGCCCCCTAAAAGAGCGCCTTATGCCCTTCCGAAAACTGCAGTCATCCTACAGCCACCGTTGATTGCCCTCAAACTGCCGTCGGTCGGGTAGCCTCCTGCGGCTGTCGGTTGGCCTACGGCCGCGAGACTCAGTGCAACAGATGCCGAAGTTTTTCATTTGCTGTTACAGACCGCCCCATAGCACATCACTCACCCGCCCAGGGCAAGTGGAGAAGGACGAATTCATGGCAACATTTTCATCCTGTGCCAGGGGGATGGTGAAGCAGAACGTCATCTGTGCGATGTACAGCATCTTGTCCACGGGGGCCATCAATTGGGGGCGGTTGTACCTGCCGTTGGAGGAGGATGGGGAGGATGCGGCGGCGGTGGCGGAGATGGTGGCGCATCTGAACGAGACCGTCAAACGCCTCGCATCAGATACGCTGCAAAAGAAGCAGCATAGCCCCGACATGCTGTGCCTGTCGGAGTTCTGGGTGGACGTGATGGCCGAGATGCGGGAGTGGTCGGAGGTGCATGTCCCCACCGGGGCGGTCCGGATGGACGCCCGTGTTTTTCTTCGGGTTCTTGCATTAAGGACCGCCCCCCAGGGCCCGCTCGGGTTACGGTCAGACTGTCGTCTGTTACCCTCCAACCGCCGTCGCTTACCATGCACCCACCGAACTGGGTTTGACGGACGCCCCGAATTGTTTTGTTCCCTTTTCTATTCGGGACCGCCCTGGCCTTCAGGGGGCGTACCGTGCGCTGTGCGCGCGCTGTGCGAAAAGTTGGCTGTTCTCCACCACCGGGAGTTCGGTAAGTTCAGAAGATTGAAAGGACGTCATTGAATGGCTGCTGCAGTGGGCGGGGCTATAGGGGGCAGAATTTAGGTCCCTGGGACCCATGGCAAGGATCAGATGTTTGAATTTTTGAGTGTTGAATTGATTGTGCATGATTCCGCAGGTGGGTGGTTTTCAGGGTTGTTACCTGGATAATCACCGTAATAATTGGCGCTGTGCGCGCGCTGTGCCCGCGCTGTGCGAAAACGCCCCCTCACCCGCACGGGCGACGAGGCGCTGGTGGGGAGGGAACAGTGGGGGTGTGGGAGTGGCAAGGGGAGGGAGAGGTGCAAATGCACAAGGTACAAGTGCAAGCACCGTTTTCGCAGGTGTGACGTGTCCGACTGCAGACAAACAGTGTGGACGGCACCTCAGAAGGCTGGCCTTGTTTAGCGAAGCCGTCCACCGGGGGGGCAGGGGCGAGAGGTTTCGGTTGGTTGCGAGGTACGTCCAGTTGATGGATCGATAACCCCGCGTGCGGGTGCCAAGGGGGGGGGGCATTGCCTTTGGTTGCCCTCATTTGCGCATGGGAGGTATGGGTGGGAAGGTATTGTGGGCGGTGCGGGGTGGACCCCCCCCTCCCCCTTTGGATAGGCCCCGCCCTCTCAGTCCCCAACACTCCCAAGCCCAGTCCCCCCGGTCCCCCATCGCGCCAATGTGCCTGGAGAGGTGTGGAGATGGAGGGCCCAGATGCCTGCGACACCCCTGAGCAGCACACAAAGTGATGCGTGGCCAAAGCTTGTCCCTGTGTCTCTCTCTGCCTCTTCTGCCAGCTGAAGCCTCTGCGGCTCCTCAGATAGTGTCGGCCTGGGTGCTGATACTGCCCCCAGCGCCATTGGTCACTCGCCCTCTTACTGCCTTTCTCCCTTTCATCCTTGCACACGCTCGACCCATGCAGACTGTTGACATACACTCCACAACAGCATTTGACAAGTGCACGCATCCAACAAACAGTTGTGTGTTGATCGCACGTGGCACTGCGTGGTGTAGCTGACCGTCGAACTTCCGATCCACAGGCCCTAATTCCTCTCCAGACTGCCTGCTTCTGGTCTCTCATCCGTGCTTGTCCAGCGCCGTTTGTCTTGCCATTTTCGGCAGCTGACATTACAACTGATCTAGCATCACTTTTCGAAAAATGTGTTTTTAACCCCCTTTTTGGCCCCTTTTCAGTCCCAAGATGGCCCTTTTCAACGCTTTTTGGGAACTTGCATGGGCCATGTACTCTGGGTTGAAAATATCTTCAAACAGCCCAACAAAACCGCCTGCAGTAGCCGTTTTGGGGGACGGGTTCGGACCCGATGTCGGGGGGGGGGGCGGATAATTTTCAAGACGCACAGCAGAGCCAAGGTCCATCTTGCTGATGCGGCATGAAGGTTCTCCTGCATTCCACCCCAAGACACCGTTCGTTGTCCCCAGGATTTCCCTTCGAAGCGGCCAGACGCCGTCCTGAAGCAGGTGCAGGACCACGTCACGGAGACGTACATGCAGCGCTACGTCAGCGACCTGGAGAAGACCTGGGCCACTTTCGATGCGAACGAGAACGGGGTGTTGGACAGCCGCGAGGGGGAGGCCTTGACCAAGTATTTCCTGCAGGAAATGCGAGATTTGATGGTGGAGGTTGCAGCGCCATCCTTCTCCATGACCCCGTGCATCCACCAGGCAGGGTAAAGCGGACACCGTTGACAGATTTGTTCTCGAAGTGCGTGTTTCGTAGTTGATCATCGCAGAACAAAACAGTTGGGGTGCATGTGCCGGTGGGTTCAACTCCCCCATCCCCCCCTCCCAACCCCCCACCCCAACAGGTTTCGCTAGAAATTTCGGGGATGGGTCGCAGGAAGATCGCTGCTCCCAGGCTTGCAGAGGAGAGCAAGCCAGGGACAGCCTTGATCAGCAGTTTGCATAAGCTTCACGTGTCAAGTGGCACACTGCAGGAATGTGCACTGCGATGCCTGCATTTACACTGTGCCCACCCCCGAGACTACACGGCAAGGATTGGGGGCTAAAATGCAGCATCTACTATTTCAGGGTCAGCACTCCCACCGCTGTCCCCCCCCCCCCCCCCCACACACATCCCCACCCACCCTAACCCCCAAGCATGTGCACTGTTGCGTTTCGCAGACAAAGCGTTGTGTGCTGTACTGTTGTAGCGTGGTGTTGCACCAAACCTACCCCCCTCCCCTCTCAGTTACCACAGTGTCCATTCCGCCCCAGCCCCACCCACGCGAGCATAGCCCTGTGGAAGCACCGCCGCCTCATCTGCCCGTCATTTCTCTGCAATGGTTTTTATGGTCGCAAGGCAGCAGTTCTTGCGGTGGTTGCAGTGGGAAAGGGGGTGGGTCATGCTTTTCGCGGTTGGCTCTGCCCCTAGTACCAGTCTGCTTCAGACTGCAACCCCCCTTCTGTCTGGTCTACTGCGAGGTACGTGGCAATCAGGCGCACAGGGCATGTGAGGGGCGTGCATTAGGCGTGCCGAGGGATGTGCACAGTGCAGAGTGGGGCTTTTCAGTCCCTCAGTCTTCCACCTCCCAGTTGCGGACGATGAACACACTCCACAAAACCAGGCTCACCATTTTCACACGTGCCATTCCATAGGAAGGTGCTCAAGGTCGCTGAACTTTCGTTCCTGTTCATCACTTGCACTGGACTCAGCCAAAATTGCTGCAGCGGGGCCCGACACGCCCACGAAGCGCCCCTGCGCTCTTGTCCAAGCGCGCGAACCCGGTCTGGCTGTCATTTCCCTCACTGTAGCCGTGTGTGCGTAAGGGGGTGTGCCTGGCGTAACCCTCCGGACCGACGCCGACACTGCGTTCAGCGCACTGCAAAGCGCGTCGCGTTTGATGTCGAAGCCCCCCACCGTCACGCCACCATCGCCACCCTCGACCCCTCCCACGCAGATGCTGCACGAGGTCTTCACGGCGGTGGTCAACATGGCTCCCCTGAGCGATGCGCAGCGCGCGGAGGCAGAGCGGCAGTACGGGCAGGTGCAGGGTCAGCTGCAGGCAAAGTACGACGCCTCCTTTGCCAAGCACCTGCACAACAGCGAGGCCATAACACGGAGCCTTTTGGAGTGCATGGACATCAATGAGAACGGTCTGTCGACCCTGACCATCGCTGGAGCCCCATGCCCCCCCCCCCCCCGCCCCCCTCTTCCCCACGGGGATCCGGTCTTGGTCTCTGCCAACCCAAGTTCCCAGCGCCCCGGCCCCTTCCCCCCCCCTCCCAAATTTAATGGGAATGGGACGTGGGTGGGACGCCAAAGGGCAGAAGCAGCATTTGGGGGCAGAGAGACAATTTGTCCCAGTCTCGCACAGTGAAAATGCTTTTCCCCAGTGGCTTCGACCAAGCAACGTAGCAAATTTCTTTCCAGAAACTCACACCAGTGCGTACGCCTGGAAGTACCCACCGGCACCGCGAAGGAGCCCTTATGGCAGCACCCCGCCCCCCCCCCCCCCCCGGGTCCTCTGGGCCTTCAATGCCTCGCCGCTCGGGGGGCAGCCTGGGAGGTGGCTGTGTGAGACAGGGTACGTCTACCAAAGGTTCCACCTGCGCCTTCGCTGAGCTCATGTTAATTCGGTCTTGGCCGCCCCCTTTCCGGGCACTGCGCGATGCCCTGCTCAGGTGTTCAGGGGACTCAGGGGAGTGGGGGGCGTACCCCCGAGGGTGGGACACAAGATGGGCCGGGGAGGGCGGGGGGGGGGGGGGCTACAGTTTAGTTCAATGCGGGGCATGGGCCCTATGGTCCAAGAACCCCCCGCAGGCAGTGCTGCGGGGGGGGCGGGCCCCATACCCGTACGCTATGACCAAACCAAACCAAACCGACACCCCCCCCCCCCGCGGGGGCTCGTTGGCCCTGTTGCTCGCAGGTGAGCAGTGCACACGCCCCCGCCAATCCGCGGCCGATGCCCTGCACACGGAGATGTTCTTGGTACCATCGGGTCTTTGTTCGTGGGCCCGGGGCTGGACTCTCCGTCGCTCTTTTCGGTTGCGCCGTGTGTCCAGCGGTCCAGCGGTTTCGTTTGGGGTGGGCTAGACCAGTGTGGTCGGGTCGGGTATTGGTTGTACTGCAGGGGGGGCGTTTGGTGTAGCCCTGTTCGGACCGGATCCCCGTCCCCTGCCTCCGCTCTGCGCCCCGGCACTCCACTCCTGAGGCGGGGGGCACGCAGCAATGCGCTCATTTGTCACTGCGCCTTTGCTTTTGGTCACCGAGGAGCGTCGTAAGGAGAGCCGCTCCCCGCGCTAGGTCACCGGCCGCCCGCCGTCGGCGCCGTTGAATGACCGCAGACCGCCACTCACGCGCCGTCAGGTCCTTGCCCACCGCGGAGGTCTCTCTGCCCGACCCAACGGTGTCAGGGTGGGTGTCTTGCTGCGGAGGGGGCGGTGAGGAAATGCAGTAGCACCGTCAACATAAATGTACCCCCCCCCCCCCCCGTGTCCAAGAACCACCTTGCGCAAGAACCAACCCCTGGTTCCGCGGTCAAATTCTCGCATCACTTTTTTTACCAGGGTAGTGGGTTTTTCATGTATCTGCTGGATGTAGGACAGCTATTCAGGTGTGCAGGACATCATTTCATGTGTGTTACTACGGGTCCCCCCATCAGGGGGGACCCTATCAGTCACTCACAGGCGCACATACCCCTTAAACCCCTCCCCCCTGCTCTCGACCCCTTCCCCGAAGCAACCAGCCCCTGACAAGAAACAAACAAATTTTCTTCCACGGCTGGGCGCAAGAACCAACCCCTGGTTCCGCGGTCAAATTTAGGGGGGAAAGTGTGCGCAAGAACCAACCCCTGGTTCCGCGGTCAAATTTAGGGGGGAAAGTGTGCACAAGAACCAACCCCTGGTTCCGCGGTCAAATTTAGGGGGGAAAGTGTGCGCAAGAACCGACCCCTGGTTCCGCGGTCAAATTTAGGGGGGAAAGTGTGCGCAAGAACCAACCCCTGGTTCCGCGGTCAAATTTAGGGGGGAAAGTGTGCGCAAGAACCGACCCCTGGTTCCGCGGTCAAATTTAGGGGGGAAAGTGTGCGCAAGAACCGACCCCTGGTTCCGCGGTCAAACATTGCTGGTTCCTGGACACTGGGGAGGAGGGTACCCAGAAACCGGATCAAAGAAAGGCTTGTGTCGACCCTTGACACCGCCGGTGGGACCGCGCCAACATAGACCGGGCAGTGTTTGTGGGGCTCATGACAACAGACCCACAACTGCGCCAGCAAATGTTGCTGCCGGTGAGCGGTGGCGCGCGTCTCCACGCATGGCGGGTCCTGCAGATGCGCCGTCTCTCCTCAGGTAAAGTGGAGAAGGATGAGTTTATGGCAACATTTTCGTCGTGTGCCAAGGGGATGGTGATGCAAAACGTCATCTCCGCGATGTACAGTATCCTGTCCACTGGTGCCATTGATTGGGGACGTTTGTACTTGCGGGAGGAGGATGAGGGGGATGCGGCTGCGGTGGCCGACATGCTGACGCACTTGAACGAGGTGGTCAAGCGCGTGGCCTCCGAAAGACTGCAGAGGGGCGACAACACAGTGCTCTCGGATTTCTGGGCAACGGTGATGTCTGAGATGCGGGAATGGTCGGAGGTGCCTGCCCCACACGTGTGCAGTGTGCGCGTATTGGCAATCAATATTGTGCTCGGCAGTTATGACACCCGGGGCGAGGAGAGCGGAGGGTGTTCGAGCCTGGCCTATGCCTGAAATAGTTTTTGCCAATGGGCATCGTTCCTTTTGAGCCGGTTCCAACCGGCGTTACTGAGTGTGGGGGGTGCAGTTCCGTGGGTGAGACTAGAATGTCTGTTCCACTGTCCCCCCCCCCCCCCCCGTGGCGTCCATTTCGACGCCAGCGCTGACAGTCACCACTATCAGTCACTGCCACCCATGCACCAGCCGGACGTGGCCTCCCCTCCTCCCCAACACGCGGGCCCGCAAGATCACAGGGTGTGCGTTCTCTGTTGTTGTTCCTGCCCCCTTTCATCTCAACCCGACCCGCGGTGAACGCCCAGGGCATTGTACGTACCCGAGGCAGAGGATTTGGGGGGGGGGGGCGATTTGTGACGATGTGGACTGTTGCTGCTGCGCTCCTTCATCACGTTGGCCCGCGGTACACATCCCATGCACTGTTCACTGGAGGACTGGGCTTTCGGGTTGCCGGTGCATCGGCAGTCGTCCACGGCGGTTGGCGGTTTATTGGCAGTCTGCTGATGGCCGCCATTCGGCCGACTGTCGTTTGTGCGGCGTCCAACAGCCGCAAGCAACACAGGCGCTTCGGATTCCTTATCCCGCACCTTCGATTGCAAAACCTTTTGCCCTCTCCCCCAATTGAACTGACAGCCCTCAACTGAAATGGCAAAGGACCAGCCCATCAGAGGAGACATCCTCCGTGTACAAGTGCATGCGGCGAACGAGGGTCTGTCTCATACTGTGCACAAACCGCCGCAGTCCGGACTGGCGGTGGTAGTGGGGCCGGGGGGGGGGGGGGGTCCAGCGGCTGGCTTCCGGCGCCAGCCGTGCCTCGGAACCCCCGCTGTGCATCTCGCTGTCAGACTGGGGGGACTCTGCCCCTTTCCTGTTGCCTCTCCTCCGATGTATCTGCTGCCTTGGGCCATGTCCCCGTGTCGGCAGGACCCGAAGGAGGCAAACCCGGAAGTCATCATGCGCCGCGTGCAGGAGCATGCGGCGCAGGCGTTCATGCAGCGCTACGTCACGGATCTGGAGGGGATTTGGAGCACGTTCGACTACGACGGCAATGGCATCCTCGATCCCGGCGAAATCCTGAATCTGACGCAGTACTTCTTGCAAGCCATGCAGGACCTGCTGAAGGATATGCTGCAGGAGGTCCCCTTCCCAGCCCAGCCTCACTTCCCCTCCTCCCCCCACATACACACTCCACCAGAACACACACGCGCGCGCAAAAACAGCGCGCCCTCGCAACATTTTAGGACTGCAGAGGTCTCCGCACACACGAGCTACGCTGCCAGCCCCCAAACGATGGAGGCCCAGAAGCTCAAGCCCTCCCCCAGCTCCCCTTCCGCAGGGCATTCTGGCGGAGTATGAGACAGCTGCAGCACGTTCCCTTGGCTTTCAGGGACACAGGAGAGCATCGAAGGAGGTTTCCTGATCCTGCCTCTACGCCTCAGGTTCTGACTCCGTAGAAGAGGGGGGGGCTCGGAATGCCGGGATGCGTATGGCAGCCCACCCCACAGCTACACATGGGTCTGTGTTCTCAGTAGTACAAGTCAATAGTACAGCGCGCGCACGCACACACACAGAGAGAGAGAGAGGGGTGTGGGGGGGTTTGACCTCGATTGAGAAGCAAGTCAAACAAAACACATGGCACTGCTCACCCATGGAGCCCCCAGGCTTTGTTTGTCCGCCAGCGCAACCTGGCCAACCCGAGTTGAAAGTGTCCATGTAGGTGTTATTTGTACCATGCCATGCCATGCCATACCATACCATACCATACCATGCCATGCATGCCATACGAGTACCCCACCAATCCACACTGTATCAAAATGGCCGTGCCATACTCTACCTACTATGCAACGTTACCCCTGCACAGGTGTTCACTGCATTGGTCGAAATTACCCCGCTGACCAAGGCACAGCAAGGGCAGGCGCAGCACATGTTTGAGGAGGTCAGGGAGTCCATGACCGGCAGGTGCCTGGAATGCTTTGCGTCTGTGACAGACAGCTGCGAGGCGGTGTCCAAGGAGCTACTGCAGTACATGGACCTCGACCACAATGGAAAGGTGATGCTCTCTCCGTCCCTGGTCTCAGTATTTGTGTACACGTCGCTGCTTGTGTCCTGCCGGTGGTTGCGCATGTGCTACTGCATTTACCCCAAATGCACCCGTCCAACTTGCTGGTGTTGGCCTGACTGCAGAGGCGAATTTTTCGTGGGGACTGTGGGTGCCTGCTTTCAGTCGGTCTATGCCTGGTTTCTGTGGCTGCATTTCTGGGAGCTCGTGTATGCCAACGGGCGGGAGGGCTGCCACAAAGCGCATGGCAAAGTGGACTGTCCTGGGGAGTACAGAGCAACCGTACAACCGGCGACGAAGGACTCACGGTGATAATTTTTCTCGCCGTAGCTCGCACACGCTAGTGTTTTAGCGCAATTCCGACATTTGAACGGCCAATTTCTCGAAATTTCTGGAGGGCTGGAGGCTAAAATTTTCTGGAGTGCTGTTTGAGCATGAACCCTCTTGATACGCATTGTTCACCTGCGAAGCGAGCACAGCACTGAAGCGCCCAACTACTACAATTTTGCCCATTTTTGATCTGTGTCTCCCCCCAGCCGCATTATCTCTGGACCCCCCTGCCCAAAGCGTCTGGACAGTGGCCTGCATTTGCCTCCTAGAGACACATTTTCGAGGGGAGGATGCTCTTGAATGCCAGATGCCTCTGTACATTTTATTCATTTTTGCCGATGGGTATGGGTGCCATCGGGGGAAAATTTACTGCGGTGCTGCAGTGGATGCGGTTGCAGCGTGCCGGCCGGTGGCCACTTAGCCCCCCCCCCCCCCCCCCAGGGAGGTTCCCCCGAAGCTGTGGGGCCAGGCCTAGAGATCTGGGCCCCGTGGGCAGCCTGGCTGCTGGGCACGGTCTGGCTGAGGGTCTGGTCTGAGCCACCAACCCCGCGAACCCATGCTGCTGTACCTCCGTAACATGGTCGCCCCGTATGCCCCCCCCCCACCCACATACTGCCCAGCAAGGAAATGCACGCCCACGGTGGAGCGGCATGGCCGCACTGGCACGGAAGTCTCATGGCCCCCTGCCACAGAGAGTGTCTAGCCTGGGCGACGGCTGAATGCGCGGGGGGGGCCTCTTTTCACCACCCGATTGGCGGGCTTGCAGAACCCCTAGCACACTGGTTCACAGCTTCCTCACCATATTGAACATTGTGTGTGTGTGTGTGTGTTGTGTGTGTGTGTGTGTGTGTGTGTGTGTGTGCGTGCGTGCGTGCGTGCGTGCGTGTGTGTGTGTTTTTGAGTGTCTATTTTTTTTTTCGAAAGGCGCCTATTGGCGTCGGACATGCTCTGTCTTGTTTGATGTCCAACTGATGAGGATTCTGACACTCGGAAACTGAGTTGTTGCCCGTTTGTCTCGCAATAGTGTGTGTGTGTGTGTGTGTGTGTGTGTGTGTTTATGTCGGTTATGTGCCTCTGAGTGAATCGATTCCAGTCAGCACCTGGTGCACGGCTCTGTTAAACAGGGTCAGCCTGCCGGAGGCTCCGTCCACACCATTCTGTTTCTGCTTCTGTTTCTGCTATTCTCTGTCCTCTATCCTTTGCCGCAGAGTCTGCGTATCTGGTCTGCATCCAGCTAAATTCACAACATGCACCCACTGCTCGCCACGCCTGTTTGTGTGCAATCGTGTGTGTGTGTGTGTGTGTGTGTATTCCCATGGGGGGTTCATTTTCAGCCCAGGCAACGGACCTACATTGCCAGTGGGGCGTGTACACATGCAGAGGCAAGTTCCGTGACCTGGGCGACCTCAGGATCAGCGATGCCGGCTTCGTTTACTGGGTAACACCATGGGGCCACCTCACCCTCTGCCAGTTTCGGGACAATATCTTAATGGCCACATCCTTCCCCGACTCGCCCTCTGTCCGCATTGTGCAGCATGTCTGCAAAATTTTGAATCGGTGCTGGGATCTGCAAGTTCTCTGTCCATGTGATGATTTGTGTCTACACACGTGCCTCACTAATTCCGTGACAGCCATGGGACATACTTTGGTGGGTGGGTCCACAGAGACTAATACCGCCTATGCCCACCCCAGCTCCCTGGATACAGACCGGAACCTCAAGATGGGACCCCCCCCTGGTTTTGCCTCCTACAGCAACCCCCTAGTACCTGCCTTCCATATACACAGGGTAATGGCCAGCAGTATACCATGGAGCCGCTCCATCCTGGCACAAATGATAATAGCAGCAGCTTGGTACCAGGTTGGGTTGCTGTCGGGGTACAACCCCAGGGTCATGCGACGCTCCATATGCGCTGCAATCGCACGGGGGCTTGCCACGTCAGACCACAAACAGTCCTTCATTGTGCAATTTATCCACTCCATAATCCCCCGCCTCCCCCCACCGCGCTGTTGCATTTTGCATCAGGCCTTGTCATGGGTTAGGAAGCGGGCACATTGGGCGGGAAAGAGGTATGCCACATGGGTCCTCCCGCCAACGATGGCGCCAGCGGGAACTACAGGGGATTGGTGCATGGACTACGAGTCCATCTACCACCATTGGACCTGGGCTCAACAGCCGGGACATGTGTGTGTGTGATCGCGCGGCTACGCGCGGTCGATGCCAAACTCCACCTCCCCATCCCTGTATGTTGCATGTGCGGACCAAGAGCATGTAAGCAATGGTGCAAGGTATACAACGTCCTCCTCTCCTCAGAGCTAGGTGCAACAAGACTACAGGGGGGCTGATATGACTCCGCAGAGGTGGAAGAACACTGCCATCCCCGTTCTTGCTGTCCCTTAGAAAGGCGCCTAGCCTCAATGACACTGTTTTCTGTTGTGGCCTGACGAGCTGTTTTGACAAGTGCCCTGTTTGCCTGCTATCGACAGTGGGTTCGGGTTTCTTGATCTCCTTCACGTAGTGTGTGTGTGTGTGTGTGTGTGCGTGTGCGTGTGCGTGTGCGTGTGTGCGTGTGTGCGTGCGTGCGTGCGTGCGTGCGTGCGTGTGGGCATAGGGGGGGGTCGCCATATTATAGAGGAAGGCCTGCACAGGTCTGCGGGCCGCCTGACTGATGGGGGGTGTCTGCACCTAGACCTCTGTACTGTGAACTGATGGTGTTGCAGCCAGCGTCGGAGAGTAGGATGTTGAGCCTCGCAGTTTGAGCATGATTGGAATCGCTGTCTTGGCACGCAGGTTGACAAGGCTGAGTTCATGGCGACATTCTCAAAGTGCGCAAAGGGCATTGTGCAGAAGAGCATTCCACTGGCAATGTACACCATTATGTCCACTGGTACTATTGACTGGGGCCGCCTATACCTCCCCGTGGAGGGCCCGGTTCAGGAGGCAGTGGAAGAGGATGCGGCTGTGGAGGCGGAGATGGTGGCGTATTTCAATGGTGTTGTGTGCCGCAGAGCTGCATCAGAAGTGCAGGGGGGGGCTGTGGCACCGCCATCACAGTTTTGGCAGGAGGTGATGTTGGAGATGAAGGCCTGGGCTGAGCAGCCCCACTGATATCTGTGCCACAGCATGTGCAGGTGCCCTTTCCAGGCCCCGATACAAAGTGGGAGCAAAGCCAGAGGACTGGAGGATTCACAGCAGACCGGCTGCCCGGAGGGCTGCCGTATTGGGCGATCCCTCCGCATGAGCAACGTGTTGTGGAAATGGTACGAAGCGGTCCGATGTCCAACACCCCCTCATGGGTTTTGACAGCCCAGAGTCGGGGCGGTGTTCATGTTCGGCGTGAGTGAGCCCCTTTGACCTCCTTCGTTGTATGAGGCATTCCACTGCGTTGAAAAGAGGAGTGAATCAATTTTGGTCTCAGCACAAGACTCTCTGGGCGGTTGTTTGTCCAAACCCGTGCGCTTCGCAAGTAGCGGCCTGTGTTTGGGTAGAATATGCCCACACCTTGCGGCCCAATTTGTACGGGACTGTGATAATGTGCATGCCGCCTCGCGCAGCATGGGTTCCTGAGGGAGATAACACGGCTGTTCGCAGAATTTTCTTGGGATCTATGGGATCTCTCTTGTCTAATCCATTGCGTTTCTCTGAACCCTAAGTCCGGATCAATGCCTCCTGTTTTTGCTCTGTGACTCCCAGCTATCCATGTGGGGGCTCCGATCAACCCCCTGTTTTCCCCACTGATTTCCATCTTTTTTGACCAACAGCCGTCGCCAATCACCACATCGACGTGCAGTACACCGCCGACGTGACAAGCAAGGGGGGGTGTCTATTTGTCATGCACAATTAGAAAACAAGTAGCACATTGGCAAACACACTCATGGCTTTCTCACGGTTGAAGAGTTGGCAAAAGCAGCCACATGTCTAAATGTTGCATTAGCAATATGTTGTGACATGGGGAAGAAGGACGGTCCCCCAAACACAAAGCAGGGTTTGGCAAATTCTATTGCCTTCGGCAAGTCCACCTCGCAGAGAATCTACCCCAAGCAACGCACACCCAAAATACAGTAAAAACCACATAGATACGGGCTAAAGCAGGCTTTACGTATCTTGGATGGTCATTTTAGGTGATCACAAGGTAAAAAAAAATAAGTTTCGAAAACTTCGATTTTTGAGCTGCATAGGCTGGAAAACTGCATAAGCAGATTCTGTACCAATCCCTTGGGAGCCCCCCCCCCCCCCCCCCGGACCTAATGCCCAAATAGGGTGAAAAACATGTACATGCGGCCTAAAACATGCTTCACTTACCTTGGATGGTCATGTTAGGTGGTCACAATATCGAAAAAATAAGTTTCGAAAACTTCCATTTTTGAGCTTTCCAGAGTGAAAAACTGCATAAGCAGGTTGTGTACCAATCCCTTGAGGGACCTCCCCCCCCACCCAATACCCGAATAGGGTGAGAAACACGTACATACGGCCTAAAACATGCTTTGCATAGCTTGGATGGTCATTTTAGGTGGTCACAATATCAAAAAAACTAGTTTCGAAAACTTCGATTTTTGAGCTGCCCAGGGTGAAAAACTGCATAAGCAGGTTGTGTGTACCAATCCCCTAGGAGACCCCCCCCCCCCGGACCTAACACCCAAATAGGGTGAAAAACATGTAAATACGGCCTAAAACATGCTTTACATGGCTTGGATGGTCATTTTAGGTGGTCACAGTATCAAAAAAATAAGTTTCGAAAACTTCAATTTTTGAGCTGCCCGGGGTGAAAAACTGCATAAGCAGGTTGTGTACCAACCCCTTGGGAGGACCCCCCCCCCCCGGACCTATGACCCAAACAGAGTGTAAAACATGTAAATACGGCCTAAAACATGCTTTACATAGCTTGGATGGTCATATCGTGTGGTCCCAATATCATAAAAACAAGTTTCGAAAAATTCGATTTTTGAGCTGCCCAGGGTGAAAAACTGCGTAAGCAGGTTGTGTACCGGCCCATTCACCAGGCCATCATCGGTGGAAACAGTCATTTCGCGTCTTTGGCACGGGCTATGACCGGCCCTCGGCAAGGCTACAGACTGCAAAAAAACGTCCTTCCATATCCTAGTAGGCATATACTGTCACAGCATCCCCACTCACACCCCTCAGAGTCGGTACCACGGGGTCACCGAGGTCACCAAAACCGCCAACATAGCAAAAATGGCTGAAAAGTGCATAAACTGCATAAGCGCTCGTCCCACTCCGCCCCATACAAACCTATGGAGTTGGGACCCGGAAACACTTTTTCGGCTCAAAATCGAAAAAAACCAAAAGATTCGTGATTTTCGACCCAAAAAAAGGGGGGGTCATTTTTTCGACATTTTTGACCCCCCCCCCCTCCCTCAAAACCTCAAAAAAGTGGGTTTCAAGTGGGGGGGGTCTGGGGGGGTCCGGACCAAAAACTCATTGGGGGATGCGTTTATTGGACAAAATAATGATTTTACAAGGGGTTAAACCAACAATTCAACACCTTGGGGTAGGGTACGCGAATAGGCCCAAAAAGGCCAAAATGGGGGGGTATGTGGCGTTTTCCCCTATATACGCCTGCCTGCCTGGCTTTGATCTAACAACCTCTGCGAGGTGATTTAACAGTCAGGACATTGGGCCTTTGTGAACTAACACCATGAAACCCCAATGGCTGTTTACATTAAGTTGAAGTATCCTGTTTGAAGTGTTTGAAGTCTCTTGGTTCACCATTTCGTTGATTTCAAGTTGCCAATTGGCTACCAAGCTGGCCCACCCCTGGGTGGGGGTCGCACCCAAGACTAAGACAGGCATATTAGTTGGAAGACCACTTGAGGACCCAGAACAGAGATGGACGTTTGGTGGTTGTGTTTGCACAGTCTGTGTTACGTTGCGCACACTTCTCTGGGGCGCACAGTGTCATCCAAAAGGGCGGGGGGGGGGTGGCACACGGCCTCGGTATCTGATTGTTTGCCTTTGGCGGCGCCTATTGGTCTCTCGCCACCGCTCATTCTGACCCTCTGCGGGCCCGAACGTGTTTTGGTTGTGTCAACGGAGCCCCTGGATGACTTGTCCTGTTTGACTACTCCAGGGTCGGCTGTCCAGGAGACGGGCTGTTGCCCGTGCCATTGACCAGGTGCATCCAGATGCACAGTCCAAGTCCATGCTGGGTTTGCCGACTCCAGCACTGACTTGAGCGCGCTGGGGTGTGTATCTGCAGGATAATTTTCCTGACAGGGGCTTCTAACAACCACAATGATTCTTTTCCATTTTTCCTTTCCTTGTTCTCCTTCTGCGCTCCGTACCGTTTTCGGCGAGCGCGGTCCGCCCTGTCCTGTTTCCCTCCTTGGTTCGTACGGGGGGGGGGGGGGGTCAAGAAATTTTACAGTTTGGACTGATCCCCTGCGTCATTGGAAGTCGGGCTCCATTGAAATTTGAGCCGAACCGTGTCTTTTGGAACTTGTCACCAAGTCATCTCAGGTCTGGGGCCCGAGGATCGTTCCCTGCAGAAGTCATCTGGTACTGACGGGGATTCCCCGGAGGCCTGGCGTTGCTGCCGCCTTTATTGCAGCTCTGCCTACTCCACACATTGCATTGACGTTAGGAGGGAGGCTCAGCACAGCATTGTTACAAAGTGGGGGGAGGGGGGGCTTGTTTGGGGGGTTATTGTACATAGTCGGGGAGCAATTTTCTTTTACCGAGAAATTGGCTAGGGGAGCTTCTGGAAGCCATGTATGGCCATGTCCTCAACACCAACAGATGGAGTTACCGCTTCCTTTTTGAGAATGTTCGATTCGATTGCTATTTCATTTGAGCCCAGGATATGTTGCCCTTTTTATGTCCATATGTGCATACTGAGCTCTTGCTCTCAGCTCAAACCCTGGCCTTCACCTGATCGTTCCCGGACCTGGCCCTTTTCAGGATGATCAACTGCAAAGTTGTTGTTGCTCATGTCTTGCCCTCTAGTTGGCTTGTGTTGAAGTGGCAGTGTCTGCACGCTTGACGCCTGTGGCCTGCTGCAGTCCTCCACCTTGAAACCCTATGCAGTCAAATCACGTGACATGCAAAGTAAGGGAACCTGGGCAATAGCTTGTGTATATTCTTTATTTTGACCTAACAATGATACTGACCACAGATAGTCTCCCACAAACGCTGGGTGGCTTTCAGCCAAACACCTTGATGCAGTATTGGCATTTTCCCCCATCAACCTCTGTTGCATTTCCTACTGAACAACTGTGAATTTTGGTACTGCCAAAAAGGAGCAATGTGTGTTAAGCGCAGCTGTGGTCATTTGTTGAGATGAGCCCAGAAACCTTCAGGCCAGTGTCCCATGATCATACTGATACTGTTTCAGCTCAGTGATTCTGTTTTGATTTCTACAGCTTCAGGACCAAGCTCGGTGTGGACCATCAGCACTGGAGCTGAAGTACCCAGAGTTGTGTGCTTGAAGTCTGAGATTCAATCTCAGGTATCTAAGTGAGGATGTGAGGCACTCCTTCTTTTTGTGGTTTTAGTGTTTTTTCGCCAGTGAGTTGCTCCTCCTGTTCCTGAAGGCTACTCCTGAAGGCTACCAGATAAACAGATCGGCACTGTATGGCTACAAGTTGCACGCTCTGTTGCTTTTTTTTTTTAGGCATGGCGGTCCCCTGCCCCAAAAACACAATCACTGCTCCAACTGCGAGGTTCCTCGAATGGTAGCTGCAATTTACATTTTCTCTCTATACATACAACACTTTATACTGCACTATCTAATGAAACCGGAGGCTTAGGTTCGATATTTGGCCATTTGGCTGAAAAGAGAAGAAAATTGGAAATACCTGCACGTTGCAGTGTTCATTGCAGAGTGTGTACAACAGAGAGTTGCACGCTCTGTTGTTGATATTTCTCAACACCAATATAGGCCTGTGATTTTCTCAGCCAGCTTTGGGGTTTTGGGGGCACCCCCCCCCCTTTTTTCGGCCTGTTGTGTATCATTTTTGGCAATTTCTGCGCAATGCATAAGTGTGTTCCCAACCCCTCCTAACACAGGGGCACCCAATGTATGATATCACATGTCTACTCCTTTGCAAAATCACCATTTTGGAAGACGAAATTATCCCTGAATGAAGTTGTTGGCTATTTTTTCTTTGGGGGGAGTGGGGGCGGTCAAAAGGTATTTGCGTATTATGGCTGTTGTGCATCCGTTCAATCCCAGGCCCTGAAGAATGACTTCGCAAGGGTGGTTAGGGATCAAAACCACACAGGCCCACACATCTCCCATTTTTGGGGCCTATTTGCGTACCCTACCCAGGGTCCTATTGGTGAGCCGTTTTGGGCCGGCATGGGGTTGCTGAAGAATCGCGATTTCTAGGTGCTTTCTGAAAAACCGCCAAGGACCTTAGACCGTTGTTGGATGACCATTTGGTGACAGTGGGAGTATGTGTGATCCATTGGGGAGGCGAGTACCACCATATAAGCCCTGCTAGTGGTGGTTATTGGTCTCCGGAAGCAGTATTTTTGGGCGGTTTGCACTTGGGCAAAGTTTGGTTACTGCATATTGAATGTAAGGTTTCCAAAGTCGTTTTCTATGCGGGATATTAATCAATGACAGGGGTCCGGGGTGCTGTCTCCAAGTCTCCAAGATCGTGCTCCGTATGTTATGGGGCCCCATTTGGTGAGTTTTGGCTGCTTTCAGGCTAGCCTGGTTAGGATGAACAATCGTGGATGATGCTCATTGTTTTCTTGTGACGGGAGCATTTGTTTCTTTTGCTCTTTAGGGCCGGTTTTTTAAGGCTTTTTTGGAGCACGTCCGTAGTCAAATGGTTTTTAGAAGCCTGTCTCCAAGCTCTCGGGGAGCTTTTGGTTGTGAAGGGCGGTTTTGTTTCCATGCAGTTTGGTTAATCTTCATGCCAAAATTGGTCCAAAATTGTGTCTTTTAGGTTTTCTTTTAGCTCCATTGGTCTACAGATTGTGTGCGTTTTGTTGTTGGGATTTACCATCACTCAAATTCTAGCACATGGATTGTGTACTGAACGATGACAAAAGTCATGAAAGCCTACCACAACATTTCAAGATTTTACACGCAAGTTCCCTGCTTCGTTCCAAGACCCATTCATGCCCAAGCAAGGCAAACCAATCCAACACAAGGCTAACCACACGGCCAACATAAAAGGGAAAACGGAACGCCAAAAGGGCCAATGCACCCAAGAAGACATCAACACCACTAATACCGCATAAAAGCTAGAACATCTACACACCACATGCTGCCAACCCGTACATAACCCCGAATGGCGACAAGCCGTGTGATGCTGGGATGGTGGTGGTGATGTAGTGCGGCGGTGTGGCTGCTGGTAGTGGTGTGGTGTTGGTGCTGTGTTGAGCCTCTTGGTTCGGTATGCTAGAGGCCACGGCAGCTACACCATAAGCGAAGCAAGCGACTTAGTCAAGAGGTAAGTGTGTGAGTATAGGGAGGAAAGGCATAGTACACAGAACCATGACAATGTACTTGATGTTGTGCCACGAAAGGCAATATTAGGGCGAAGAGGCACATACAAAAATGAGATACGAATAAAAAATAGTCGAAGACACATGAGCAGAACGAAAAAGATTCAACGACAAGCCCATTTTTTTTTCAGGTTTGAAGACTTTGCTGCTCTTTTGTTTCAATTTTGGAAAAACCAACAGCACATCAAAAATTGGCCATGTATGTCGCCCCGTGGCCCAGTTGAAGTGCAACTCTTTAGTTTTAGTGATTTTCAGTCCTCAACATTGCTCAAATGGGCGCCGGGACAACCAGGCTAGTGACCAGTTGGCGGTAGCTAAGGTAAAAGGACCAGTAAGTGTACTAGGCACCAGTAATTGTACCACACAAACAAAATCTATTTTCACGCATGAAGAACTACATTTCTGTACGTTTTGAGCGCCAACTTGCGACACCTTTCTATGTTTTCATCCCTAGGAGAAAACAAATGCAATTGAGGATAACTTGTGCTTGCCTATTCAGCTCATATGTGTAGGGTCTACAACAAAATTGTGTCCATGTGCAATGTGAAAAACACAATTTTTTCTGCAAGTGGTGTGGAAACCCATTCTGGGTGCCCACGTAACCATTTGGGTCTGCTTTTTTTGACTGTTAATGTTTACTAAACATCTCAACCACGTAGAAAAAAATGCTTTTTCGCCAAATCAAAACTATATTTGGCTGCAACGCCTGATTTTTCACAGCCCCCTTTGTGGTCAAAGAAATTGCTTTGAAATGAAATTTTCACCGCGGCATGGAGACCTTTGCATTGCCACTGACAAACCTGTGCTTAATAAGCCATAAACTGTCAAAAGCATGTAAAAAGCAGAGAGCACACTTCCCATCTGGAGGCAACTTTTCAGTGGTTGGTGGATTCAATTTTTGTTTAGAAAAGTTTCCATTCTTACAACGTTCCGGAATACAAATGTCACAGATATTGCAAAAGTTAACAATGGGATTGATATGGCACATACAAATCAAACGCAGCCTCATCGGAAGAGGACAGAGGGGACTCAGCATTTACACATGCAGGTTCCTCAGGTATTGCCTAAAATGCGTCAAAAAGGCGGGCAGGGGGGTCAAACTGCGCCTGGACAAATCAACACTGTGGTGCCGAGGGTTTGGCAACAGCCCTTTGCCTTGGCACTGCCCTAGGTTGCTGAAGTGCACTGCTCGCATGATGGCAAACTACATTGCTGGCAGTAGGCTGAGGTTGCCCCAGGACTCTTGCATGCCACTTTGCTGCCCTTTTTGCTGCACGCTTGGCGGCAGTTTGCCTTGCATGTCCCTCAACATTATCGAGGAAACTGTTCAAACTGAATGGAAGAATACCAGAAGCCTTGAAACCGGCAAGGAGTGACGGCTTCAACATAAGCCGCGGTCTAGAGCATAAGCACTAGTGGCCACTGATAAATCTGTCTTTGATTTTGTAACTCGGCAGGTCCTTATATTAGCAAAAAAGCAAGGAACAACCACCCAACAGCACACAACACAACAGTAGGGCCAAGATGCCCCCGGAAGGTTACATCTGCAGACAGGGCGGTGTGGCATCTGTGTACGGTGCATTAGGGCGGTGCAATGTTTGTTTGTAAACTGATGTAGACTGAGGTAGGGGTATGAAGTTGGGAGAAACGATGGAGGTGTAGTTGAGGTTCTTTCTATTGAGGACTATCAATGCAATGCACACAACGCACGGCGACGGCGACAAAGGCACAAAACCCACAACGTTCTGCCCACAATGACAGTGACGCGGAGCTGCCGCAAATAGTTTGTCTTCCCTTCTGTCATGCCTAGGGGTGGCAAAGTCCCCGCCTGCGCTCCATTGTGGAGCACAGAAATCGCTGAGCCAAGCAAGGTACTTCGCGTGATAACTCTGATCATATTGGGATTCCGTTCACTACTGCTTTGTGATGCGTGCGCTGTTCAACGTCTTTTGGAGCTTGTGGATGGCTTTTAGAGCTTGTGGATAACTTTGATTAAAACATGGACATGTTTTGCAAACTTCTGTGACATTGTTTTGCCAAAATTGATGAGATAAATACTGGTTTGACAATATCAGGACTCCCCCTTGATAGTTTTCCAAGTATCCAAATGTCAAGTGTGAGATGAATATGCCTATAGCAACGTATGGCCTCAGTTACAGCCTTCCTGTGCACCTTTAAAGTTGTCGCACCTTTTCTTATTGAAATTGTTCGTCTAAGGCATAGCGCGACCACATCCTCCAACTCCGTCGTCTTTTCCGGCATAGGATACACGATATAGACATAGGAGGGAGCTTTTTGCTTGATCTGGCGCTGTTGTCACAGCTCTTCGGCTGGCTTCAGCAACTTCTTCTTGGGTCTCGTCACCTTGTTGATGAACGCTGTCGCCGCAACTTTCGCACGCCCACGGTGGTCTATGTTGACCCAATTGGGCAGCCACGTTCTGGGCCTGACTTTGGAACTAAGGTGACATCATCGGTAAGTGTACCTACCAACGTTTGCGATTTCAAAATTGTATATGGATTCCGAGTTTTACGAGGGCTAGAATGTATTATAGATGCAAACAGTGTAATTTTAAAATAAAACCTTGCCTGTTGTCGAAATTTATCAGATGCCTGTGTAATTGCCAAAAAACATGCGTTGCGCCAGTCGCTGTACCAACAAAGAAGACATGAAAACTCAATTATATTACGGTAGTTTTTAAATTTCTTTACATCAATCGTCAACAAAAATCGTCCTTTAATTTTTTGATGTCTTAGATGCTACAATCCGGGAAGACTTTTAGGAAGCAAAGCTAGGAACCACACGATTCATATGAGTCACCCCAATCCCACCGTACGCCCTCCGTGCTCCTCCGCCACATGCCGTTAGCTCAGCCCTCCACAAGCGCCAGGGAACAGGAACCGGGACCACCAATACAAGCCCACCACAAGAAACGAGTGATATCTCACATGCCAAAAACCACAACACACCCGGCACCTGTACTGCCCTCAGCCGGTGCGATCTAGCGGAAGCTACATCAATGCCCGTACGCCCTGCGCACCAGCTAGCACACACGTGACCATTATCTTGCTCTAACCACACCGTGAACGCGAACCAAACCATCACACCAGCCAAACCTAGGGACTGTGGCTATATCAACCGAATCAACCTTGCACAAACACGCCACTCTAAGGTAAACTGACTGATAACTATACTAGTGACCAATTTCTATGCCACCATATATAAAGTGAAAAGTTTCACAAGAAAAAGTACTTTAATGAGCACCTTGATATCTTGGGACCATAAACTATTCATTGGATTTCTTTTCTATGATTGGGTAAGGATATTCCTACCCTTTAGGGGCCCGGGTGTGCCTGGATGAGTGTGCAAAAACCCATTGAGCCTTGGTCTCACTCTCTTTTTGATGACGACGGGTTAACCTCTCCTACAACACTAATTAGGGCAACCACAGGGGGGGGTTCCTTTAACTTGAACGCTTGTTGAATAGCGTTACGTCGCGTTGCGGGACCTTCCATGCATGCACGATGCTACGGTGAGAGACACCTAACGAGTTGCAACCGACGATCGTTCGGTAGAACATACAGAGCATGCTTGCATGCCTCTCCGAGGGTGACTCTGCTTACGCCGTGGTCTCTTGCGGTTGCACGTTGAGTTTTTTGTTGAGACAGGGTCTCGGTGACGGCTTGCTCCAACAGCGATGCATTTTTTGGCAAAGGATAGATAGTTACTGGCAAGGAGGGAGGTCGTGGGGTTGCGGTGCCTTTGGAAGTACTCAGCTTGGCCTTTGGCGCAGTGCTAAGAACCTCCGTCAAACATGATTTGCACCTTCCTTTTGCGCCACGCACTCTGATACATAGATTTATAGACAATTAATTATTAAAACCACAGTTCTGTCAAAAAAATTTCAAATTTCATGCAATCTTAAGACACCCTTTTTTAAACTAGAGGTGGCTCAGGAATTGGTCTAACGCGGTAATCCGCGATGCGCGCGGTGCGGAATTTGAGTGCTGATTCTTCTGCAGCATCTGGATTTTTCAAAATGTTCATGTACAATTCTAAATTTTCATATTGCAATTACTAATCTAACAATTCTTTCATTGCCAGCATTAATCGCAGCCATCCGCCATATTTGTACACTATCGGCCTAGTTATTGGTCCGTTTACCTTAACTAGACCCAGCGGCACCCAAAAACTACTAGGCACTATGCTACATAATGGGCAAACATTCGGATCATACCCAGAGATAGAAAAAAATTTAAAATGATTTTCCAAGTAAAATCGTAACCAAAAAGGGGGACGAGTGTTCTGAAATCTTGAGGGATGCAAAAACATTGGAAGGTGTCATACCGGCAACTTCCGGGACATGTTTCTAATTCAGCCTATGCGTATTGGCAAGGATGACAAAACAATACCCCGTCCACCGCTACACAAGAGAAGGTGGCAGGCAAAGTGCGATGAGATTGATATTGGTAAAGAGAATTGCTTTGGCGGCGGAGTTAGATGCCATGATATTTCGCGAGCACTCATACATTTACTACGAATTTCAACGAAAATATATTTAGAGAAGTAGACTAAATTGCATTCCTACTTTGTGCGCATTATGTACATGGTAAATGGGAACTAGAAGCGGCAAGCAAGCATAGTTAATTTTAATCCCTAACAATGCAAATGCTTGCTATAATAACTTGGATACCGTCCATTTTAACAAGCCAAGGAGGGCTACACAAAAGCCGGGGACATGCAAAGTGGGATGAAAGGGATTTTGGTAAAGAGAAATGACTTGGCCATGGAGTGACGGAACGGCAGAGTCAGATGGTATCGCGTCCGATCATATCATTGTTATGGAGTTCAATGAACATGTTTAGAAAAGCAAAATCAAGTCACCACGCATCATAGCACGTATAAGGGCTGTGAGAAGTGAGGGTCATATGGATCCGTTGTGCTTTGTGTAACTTTTCTTTTCATTTTGTTCACGCCGTTAGGTTTGGCGGCTAGGAGTGCGGCTCTCAGTGGTCTTTGCGCCTCGCTGCAATGCCGGTTCGCAGCACCTGGGGGTTGTCGTGCCTCGGGGATTCGTTGATTTACGTAGCGTTGGGGCGTGCAGAATCTGGTGCATTTGAGAAGTGTCGATGACTGCGCCAATAAATCGAAACGACCTTGACTCGGTAGACGGTGTTTTAGTAGTCCATTTGGTCTAGGATCAGTACAATTTTTTGTCCTACGTGAACCCCATGGACACTTTTTTGGTGCCGACCCATTCGGGTGTGAGCTTGCAGCTTGCCGTAACTAAGTAGGCAAATGGCAAATCTACCGCGCTGAGAACAATGTGCGAACAACAAGCCCTGAAATGGTTGTTTTTGCTATCATCCATCGGTTTATACGGACTTCCTTTGTCACCAATGAAGCCAAGGAAAAGGCCCTACCTGGGGTTGGCTTTCCATGGTTTTACACAAAGTTCCACTGTCACCAAATGATCACCCAACAATAACCTCAGAGCACCCATGGAACATGGAAAAACACTACCACCCCCTCTGTGACATTCCGTCTGATTGTTGTTCCTTTACAGGGACCCTAGACAATCACCCGTTTTTTCCTTCGCACATTGCGTCGCGGTGCTGCTTTCGGTCGGCCGCTGCGGTCGGTGCTCTTGTTGGTGTTGTTTCCGTGTTCGCGACGCCCAATGGTTGGCGTATTCAGGATGTGTTAGTTGTTGCCGGGGTCGTTTGATTGTTTTTGCTATCCACGCGCCTTTGTCCATAGGTCGTCCATAGCCTGCCTTGCCGTGCTTCTGTGTGCGTGAAGCCCAGGTGCCCTGTTCCTCCGCGCGCTGTCCCGGCCGTCCACCATGTGTCCTTTTCCCCCTCACGGCTGGTCTACCCCTGATGGGCTCGCGCTTCTGTTGCGCAAACAGTCCATTTGGGCTGCAGGTGACACCCCCCACCTGATGCTGGTTTAGCAGGAGTTGCCCCGGCACCTGGTAGCGACGGGGCTGGATGGCCAGGCCATCCCCTTTGTTGTCGCTGCCTCCCGTGCGCACGCTCTCCCATCCCCTCCGTTCTGGTTGCCTCTCCTCCCTCGCTGTGCCCCTCCTCCTTGTCTGCTGTGCTCGCCCTTGTCCCTCTTGGTGTGGCCCCCGCGTTCTGTGTGTCGGTGTTGCTCCTCCCCCTGTCTGTTGGCGCTCCTAGGTGCCCTTGTTGCTCCCCTCATGTCCCACCCACCTGCCCCCCCCCCCCAGGATTTCATATCTCCGTACGACTTGGGCTGTCCTGTGCGCGGTTGGCTGGTCACAGCCCTGTTGCCACCCCGGTGGCGGGCACCTCCCGGCACGCAGAGCGTAGCCCCCTGCCCTTGTGGAGTACGTGGGCACCTTGTAGAAGGAGGGGGGGGGGGGGGGGTTAGCTCATGGCTGGCTCGGCGTGCGCCGCATTTGGTGGTTGCTGCAGCGCTCGCACCTCGTGGTTCGTCCTATTGGGGCTCGTCTCACTGCCGTGTGTGGGGCGGCTCTCTGCCCAGTTGCTTTGCTGCTTGAATTCCTCCCAAGTTGAGGCTCTTTCTTTTTTCTGTTGGCACCGGGGGGGGCAGCATGTCACTCCCTGCCTCCCATTGTGGCTGTGGGGTTGTCCCACTTGCAGTTGGGTGGTACCAGCGGCACCCGGCACTTTTGCACATGTTTCCAAATCTACAATCTGACCTGTCACTGGTGTTTGTTAGGGTTGTTCTAGGGTGAATGTGGTGCATTGTTGCTTGTTTGCTTTTTGGGCTGCTGAGGGGCTCCCCTTTTGAGGACTTCACTCCGGGCTGTCCATGCCTCGGAGCTAGGGACTCGTGTGAGTCCACCCCCTGGTTGGTTTTGTGCAGTGACCAAGGTTTGGACGTTGTGTCTCTAAAGCGTGCCCAAGGCCCTGGTGATAGAACTTAGCTACTCACGGGCAGTACATGTTTTAGGTCGCTGCCCAATGGACAACCGCGTGGCCGGCCCCCCACCTTGTTGAACCTTCTTGCATACCCAAACCCAAGGGGTTGAATTCTTGGTGCAACGTTTACCAGAGGTAGGTGAAAAAATCCCCCCCGCCCCTCTGTGGTTCAAAAATTACAAAATTTGCCCTTTCAAAGCTGACATAGTGTTTCTATGCCCCAACTCCAGTGTTTGTAATGTTCCTTGTGCAGTTCAGACAGTTTCTTCGTCTTTCTCTTCCTTAGTGACTACTTCATGCGCACTCTGTGAGGTGCAATCCAGGGACCCAATACCCCTGCCATTGGTTCGGGGGTCCCATGTGCAAGGAAAAAATTGCTTGGGACCAGGGATGCAAAGAGGGGTGAGGGCATGGCATTCCTTCAGGAGATATCATCTTGGCCAGCTCATAAAAAGGATTTGTCAGTGTGCCGGGTCGTATGAGCGCAAAAGGGGTGTTTTGGGGTCATAACGGAAGTGTTATTGCGCCGGGTAAACAAATTTTGACCATCTCGACACACCTCCCTAAAAGAGGGACATAGGTGGGGGGGGGGGCGGGGGGGGTCAAAAATTTCATTGTCAAACCACAAAACAGCCTTTTGAAGTCATCTGTTGTCTCACTCCTGGCCACAGGGCACGAAGGGCACAAGAAGGCTGAGGTCTTTGGGCTTGGGCTTTCTTACTTCGTGTTCGCTGGTGTCTGCAAGATTGGGCAAGCCAGCATTCGTGTCCAATCCGTTCGAGGGCTTGCTCCCACTCAGTGTACACTTCCCAGACACCATTGACACTGATCCAGCACTGCACCACCTTAGTGCGTTGCTTGCATTACATTGTCAACTCCATGATGGCATTCACAATGTCTCCACTGTGAGTGGAAAGTGCTTTGACTGCCTTTGCACGGGAAACTTGTGCCTGGCTCATTACCAACTCAATGTCCTTAGGATCCAAGTTGCTGTCGTCAACCTCTTCGCCATCGTCCTCGTCAGCCTCGGCAGTTGCCTTCTCGGCGGGCTTTTCGTCTGCAGCAGGTTTGAAAGTCTGGATGGCCTCCTTGCCACGCTCAGATGCCATGTCCTCAATTTTAGCCTCACCGAAAATGATATAAGTGTCGGTGGCAGGGCTCTTGTACACGTCAGGCTGAGAAATCACGAACAAAATGTTCTTACTCTTCTTGATGGTGACGCGTGCAACACCAGAGACTGGCTTCATCCCCAACTTCTGCATGGCCTTCCGGCTTTTCTTCTCATTTCTGGTCTGACGGCCGCGGGCAGCAGCAGCGGCCGCCGCCTCAGAGCCGGGCATGGCATCAACAGCCTCCAGAGCGGGAACATCATCGTCATCGTCATCCTCCTCCTCCTCCTCAACCTTCACCTCGTCGTTGTCCTTGGGGACGGTCTCGGTAGTTGGCTCTGGCTCAGCTGACATCTGTAAGACTTGCCTCTACGAGAAAAGCGGTGGGTGGCGTGCCTGCACGCAGGGGGTTGGGCGGCTCTCGGGAGGCTCAAGAGACACATTCTTTGGCAGACTTCTTGCACATTTCAGAACGAACTCAGCAGCTCGCAGCCGCCCACTCCCGAGTTTCACCCTTGCGTGCGGCCTCATTGAAGCAGTTGGTAATATTCGAACAGTGCCGAGAGCCAACCCAACTGCCAAACGGCATGCACGGACACAGGGCAGAAGATGCCCAACACATACGTGCCACGTATCTACGAAGATCCCTAACGTGCTCGGTAGTAAAGCACAGGGGCCACGTGCCAGAAGATGCCCAACACATACCAACCATATACGTGCCGCGTGCCAGAAGATCCCTGAGGTGTCCGGTCGTAAAGGCCTTTTTCCGGACCGTCAACTGGGTGATACAGAAAGGCACTTGGAGGTATTCGACAGATTTTTTCTTCTGTCCAAAACCTTGTAAGAAAGGATGTTCTCAGTAAACCAGGTAATCCAACCACTGGATTTTTTTATTGGAGACACGCCAACACCGCCTAGAAGAGTTCCATACCCGAGCTAACCTGCAGACTGGGAAGTGAGCGTGTAAAGCGCACACGATTGCTGGTTGCACGACGTCCTCGAGGGTGAAGAATGGGCCAGTTG
This sequence comes from Eutreptiella sp. 'Long Island Sound 2002', assembly GCA_964036045.1. Lineage (NCBI taxonomy): Eukaryota > Euglenozoa > Euglenophyceae > Eutreptiales > Eutreptiaceae > Eutreptiella > Eutreptiella sp. 'Long Island Sound 2002'. The sequence goes on along the minus strand of OZ038394.1, from coordinate 42,013,609 downwards.
TATTATTGGCCATTGTATTACAAGTTGGGGAACGGACATCTACGCTCTGAGATACAGCCTGCCTTGCAGTAGCCTGCCTTGCAGTCGGAAGGTAGTCGCCTGGGTGCCACATGCCACAACGGGCTGCACGCATGTGCCCAGAAGCATGCAAGCCTGCGTAGTGCACTGATTTTCGTAGCCTTTGCGGGATTGCCAGTTCAGACGCGACATCCTGCACCTTCCTGCAACTGTGGTCTGGACGACAGTCACCAACAAAGACTTCTAACAAAGACTTCAAAAGTTTCAACCAGAAAGTCCAGTCCGTCAGCAGTTTGGTCGCAAAGAGTGTGCACTTGTTCCGATTTCAGTTGCCGAGTCACCACCAAGACATATTACGAAGCCCTCCATTCATGGGTTGCGTGTTGCATACGCTGATTTCTTTTCGCCGTCGTTGTGTTCCGGAAGCTGGTTCGTTGGGTCAAAACGCAACCTTCTGTACATGACAACGTAATTTGTTTCGCAGACCACCACCGAGAACTAGGTTGTCAATTTGTGTGTCTGAACTGTGATACGTAAATCGGTATTCTGAGTCCTTCCTTGAACATTTCTCCTCGGACATCTTTATCGAGAATTGCAGATTGCAAAAATTGTGCTATTTTGTACCGTTGTGCCGTGTTGCATCCTAAGGCCCGCTGCTCAACGTAACGAGGACAAAGCCCGCAACCTTTTGCCCTGTGCAAACCAGCATTGCAATGACAGATAATCTCGGGTCCCAAAAACTTGTGCCGGCGCGGGATAGTCCAAAGTTGTGGTTATTTTTCCATAGGAAGATTACAAAAATACTATCGTGTTCCGAAAAAAAGCACACGATCAGATTCAAGAATGCCGCGGAAATGACAATATCCGCGGGTCGCAGTGCGGGGCGTGTACCGGACGACCGGCGGAGGACAGTTGCCAAGTTGAAGTTCCACTTAGTTCCAGGTGACCTTTCAAGGGGCCTTTGTCATCCGCCCTCCTGCGCAGGAACCCCCACGACACATCCCCCGCGGGGTAAGATATGGATGGATATGGGGAAGGGTAAGGGTGGAAACCCTTACGCCGAGCCGCCCCTTTGACTGCTGCGTGGCAGCAGGGGTCTCGGTCGAGTCCGTGAGGCTCTTTGGTTAGCGCCACTGCGGCCTGCGAGATAGATGGGTGAAACCGCCTTGTGAGATCGTGTCGTGCCCCCCCACCTCCTTTTCCCGTTGTGTGCGGTGCACGTACTGCCACCGATGCGGTGTGCTCTTCAGATTTCGTGCACCCGAGACCCTCGTGCTTCCCTATGTGCTTACCCGGTGAGCACTCCCGTGGAGTTGTAAGTTGCCCAAGCTCCCAGTCGTTGGCGCGGAACACCACCGACGGGGCTAGTTGCCGGCACTATGTAGTGGAGAGAAACCGAGGCTTTGCCGCTACGTCGTCACTCCAATTCTTGTCAACCGTGGTCACTTCCCTAGTGAGTCCCACTCGCAAGGCAATAAGCATGGCCGAGTGCCCAACGCCCCAAACAACTCATTTTGCAAATGATCACCCCGGAAAGCATCATTTTTTGACCCATTCTTTACCCAAGGCCTACCAAGTGACCCTACCCACGGACGTTTCGGTTGTGGTATTCCTAGGTGCCCCGCCCAAGGTATCTCCAATGGTTTTAGGCCGTCACCTCCCACTTTTGGCCCGTTTGTAAATGTCTTTTCACCAAAAAAGGACTTAAAGGATTCAGACCATCCGGCACACAAACGGTGGTTTTGGACCACTCCTTTTCTCTTGGACAATGCCGTGGATCGATTGAGTCGATTGAGTACTATTTACGTGCACACTTTGCGGGTGTAAACGGTGTGTCCGATGATGTGCAAGACAAAGCGTTCAACGTGCACTACTTGCACCTTTGTTTGCAACATGCGTTGTGTACGGTACAAACAACAAACCGTTCACGGTCTGAACCTCACAAAAATTGAAAGAGGCATGCTATATCCACTCACGTGGCCATGCAAGGGATGCAACTGGGAGTGCAAGTCCAGTTGGGCTACTACACCACCTAACATGTGGCAACCTTCAGGTTGTTGATGCATCGGAACCAGGGGGGACGCCCATCACGTATTGAGGGCATTAGGACGGATCACTGGCTTGGTCGAGCCTATGCGCGTTTTGCTTTTGCATTGTCTGCACAACACGAAGGCAACAAGTGAGACTTGCGATGCAACAGATTTGATGGCTTTCTTTTGTCCCACGAGTAGCACGTGCAGTAGGAGATTAACATGAAAGCATCATATATAACATCATATATAACAACGGTTTCATGTGCCAACTAACACTTGTATCCCGACAGTTTGTGGAGACCAATGACCGAATATTTGTATTTGGTTTCCGAGGAGGGTATTCCCCTGAAGCGACGTGCCGTCTTCACTGCTGAGCCTCAGTTGCCGGCGTTCTTGACAAGGCTCGAAGAGTGCCTACTAGCTCAAAAGGAACTCCCATGTAGCATGCACGAATACTTTGTGGAGATTTGGGACTCCGATTTTGAGGAATTCATCGTGTTGGAGGAAATGAAACAAGTGGCAACCAAGGGGAAGATTCACTTGCGCCCCAAGGTATTCATCCCACACACACTACACAAACCATCAACTTGCACACTCCTGAACCAATATTTGTTGGTTGAGGGGCTAAAGTTTTCGTGTTTTCCACTTTACTTTGCTCCTCTCTATGCGCAATTATCTTCCGAGCGAAGGGCATTTAACAAATGGCGCGGCCGTCCTTCGGTGAACTTAGTTTCGGTGGTTTCATGCAGTCTTGGGTGGGGCAATCCACCATTGCAAAATTTTTGTTGTGCCCAAAGAGCACTATTCTTCACCCGTGGTGTGCTTCCGTGGGGACGGACAAGTCGCCCAACAAGTGCTACCTTCGGGGAGCGCGCCTGCCCCATTGAAGCCATTGCGGTTTCCAAGAGGTGCCAAAAACTTTGAGGCTTTATTCGTAGAGATCGGAGATCGTAGTGCCATGAGATGACACTCGTGCATTTATTATTGTACGCAATGTGCGCGCGGTTTGTGTTTCTCTTGTGAGTTCTTTTTGGGGGGAGTTTTGCATGGTTGGCGGAGCTTGCGTGCGCGCATAGTGCTAGAGCTCCTTTTGAGGATGCCACCAATGATGTAGCTTGAAAAATGAAGCGCATCACGTCATTTGGCCAGTCCTCCATTTGTTTGATCGCCAAATTGGAATTGTGAATCCCTGATGTGCTATCTCCGTCAATTGCGTCGCGTTTGTGGTTGCGCCTTTTCTAGCCTTCGCGTGACTCCCTCCTTGCAGGCGTCCACACCGAGCAAGTGTCCTGCAACCGAGCCAAGTTTGCAGCATAGTGAGGGTGCAGGTATCCGCAAGTTGAGGAGAGGAGGGCAAGACGGAGCATACGAAATCAATTGCGGTGGGATGGTGGTTACGGGTATTCGTCAAGGATAAGAACCCCGAACCCAGTTAAATCGGTGTTCGGGAGCCTTGGGTTCAAAGAAATTGAAGCATGAAAATATTACTGGCCCTTGTTTTGTAGGAGAGGGCAAGCTAGGGTCCGGACTGGCCTAAACCTGCCAAGCCCCCCCGTCATGCCTCCATCGCCCACGTCTCCCTCCATAGGTTTGATGTTCAGCAGGGCGCATCACCCTCCCACCTCTTCACTTCTCCCTTAACATCCCTTCTCCGGCACGGAAACGCCCCCGCCTATGTTGGGCCTACGGGGCCGGGGAGGTCGTGAAGGCCTCAAAGTCCAAGGCCAGCTTCATGAAGGAGACCTGTTGGTGGCCTTGTGGCTCCTCCAGGGGGCCTACGGCCTCGGCAACCATTCCATGGCCGCCCAAAAAGAAACAAGCCTCGTCCTTGCACCTCTTTAGGGCGGCCCCTTGTAACATGGACTGTGTGTAGTGGTGATGTGGGACGGCGTGCAAGACAGGTACGAGCCCAAGGATAGTGTGAGCCAAGAGTGCGCAGATCAGGGATGAACCCGTCGGGGTTACGTACGGGACGCAACGTGCTTGACACAGTGACCGCAGCACGTCACATGCATCGATCTAGCAAGGAGTCGCCCCTCCCCGGTACCGGGTGCTCCCCCGCCGTGTACTGGTACATGGGGCCGTCCTCCTAGCCCTCCAACTTGCAGGACCGTGGCCACATGGGCGGTTGAACACGGAGGTGGCGTCACGCCCGGAACAGGGTCGGGCGATCGACTGGGCAATGTGGTACGTAAATTCAAGGTGGACCTTTCCGTACCGACACATGCGCCCTCCGAGGAACCAAAACGCCCTATGCTAGTGCCCGAAAGATGCTGCTCGGAAGGTTGCTCCTCCGTGGTTGCAGCCACAAAACAGCATCCCACTGCACGCCGTGCTGCATCGCAACATGCCACGCCCCTAGACAGCGCCGCGCATACACATCACATCACACGTATTCCGGTGCTGCTCACAGGGCCGGACCCAGACGCGGACGTGCCGCACACACCCAGACAGCCCCCACGTACAGATGCCGCTCCCAATGACAGGGCAACCGATCTGATGGAGACCCAACCTTCCGACGACAGTGCTCCCGTATGTCTGCCCACGACTCTGACGGCGCTTGTTCACGTGCATGACCGGATTTTGCCGTTGAGCGGGGGGAAGCGGACTCTGGGGTTGAAGTGGTAGCCCAACGTCGACGTCGTGGCCTAGGGGACCCCACGCAGCTCCTTTCCCGGGATTCTGAGGGCAGGGATTGGGGCGCAAACCGAGCAGGTAGCCATCCATACGAAAGCCCAAGCCCAACGCCCCCGCTCTGCCTCGTGGGACATCGAAGGGGTGCCCATCAAACAGCACATTTGAGAACTTGCCAGCGGCTGGCGGGCAGTGCTGATGCCAATTTGCAACGTATTTCGCTTATCCAGTGCGTGGTTTTCAACGCCCCAACCCCCGGGCACAACACACTGCACAACCGGGGGTTGGTTTAAGCAACCCCAAAATATCGACTGCCAAAGGCCCTGTTGCGCGCTCAGCTCGACTCGTTTAGGGAGGTCGCTGGTGCTGCCCCATCTTGAGCGCTTGCTGTTGTGTTGGAGTCTGTGCTTTCCGCGCACCAGTTGGGAGTGTTGAGAGAGATTTGGCGGGGTGGGGGATGGGAATCACATCCGAGGGACAACAGCCGTTGAGCGCAGGGGCAACGCGTATTGGAAGATGACGGTTCACCTGCCTCGCGCGCTGATTTTTTCCCAAGGATGCTGTCCCTATCAATCGCAAGTCCTTGTGTGGTCTTTGAGGTTGGATTTGGTTTTGGTCTTTCCATTGCGCCTTTGGCACCCTTTCCTTTCATGTGTACGTCATACAAATCCACATTCGCGGAAGACATCGCACACGCAGCGCCTGTTAATTTTGTTAAGGCTGTAGTGCCGAACCCCTTTTCAATTCATTTGTAAACGCAGGCACATTGTGATGCAGCCTCAGCTGTCGCACCGTTGCCCCCGAGTGCCCAACCTGTGATTCATTTCATGGAAGACGATCCTGTGGATATGCCAGGTCTTGAGTCTTGCGTTGTGCAGTGCTGGTGCAGATGCTGTGGTGTACAGTGCTGATGTCTTAGCGGTTTGGGTGGGGGGGGGGGGGGCTGTCCATTTGGGAGGAGTTTGCGCGTTTGCATTGCTACGATACGCCCTTGGCTCATTACGGACCAGTTAGGAGTGACTAATGACTGGAGAAAAAGGGTCTGTACTGCAGTGGAAGATGCACAGATGATTTCGCCGCAACGCACCTGATGGTTTTTTTTGTGATCTTTTTGTCGCATATCATAGACCGACGGGATCCTTTGTCTTTCGAGCTTGCCCAGGTTGTTGTTCATTTGTTTCCGCATGAAAGCACCGTAGCCTCAACCAATATTTGGACCATATTCGAAACGCACAGCTGGAGATTAGAAATGGCACAAATGCCAGTATGCAGTAACTGTGAATTTTTGGTCCACGGCTGCCAATCAAAGCGTGAGAAATCCAACAGAAATAGCACATACACCCGGGGTACACTGCAACATTACGGCTCAAGTTTTTGTAATGTCCTCAGGTTTGCATCAGGCTTTTGTGTTGAATGATGTGCGCCACTTTGGGGGCAGTGGGCAGTCGGGCTCCTTCCCTCCACTACTTCACTGCCTAGGGGTAGTGGGCAGTGCGGCTCCTTCGCTACATTGCTTCACTACCTGAGGGCAGTGGGCAGTGGGACTTCCTCACTCCACTGTGCTGTGGGTCACACTGTGACACCGTACCATTGGTCCGGAATACTTATTTCTCCCATCCCCTTCCCTTCCCCTTGCCCTTGCCTTCAGGGGCTGCAGCCTCATCTGCCTTGACACAATACGACACCCCAACAGTCACACGTCACAACCACATAGGGGGGGCGGGGCACATACGTGACAGGCCATGTAAAAACGGCACTGTACTCGACCTGCATAGTCTGGTCCATTTCCAGAAACATGGACAGCAAGCAGCAAGCAGCTTGCAGCTCGTATTCAGCAGTAAGCAACCAAATTGGCAGACCAAGCAAGCGGGACGCAGGAGGCATGCTGCATGCCGCGCACTGCAATACAGTGACACCAAAACCACTTGGCAAAAATCGGGCCAAACTAGAGTCTGCTTTACGACTGGGAGAAGGGTACCAAGACGATAGGTACGCTTTTCCGTTCCGTTCCGCATGAAATCCTGGACCCCCCCCCCCGCCCCCCTTGGAACGGTTACCACGAAATAGTTTTAGGCCCCAACTGTTCCAGAACTGCTCCCCGAGGACCCGAACTGAGGGACGTGTTAGAAGAACGGAGACAGGGGTGTCGCAGCTCCCCCCCCCCCCCCTTCTCTGCCCCTGGATGCCTGGACATATCAGTTATGGGTGGAACAGCACTATCAGGTTTCCGAAGCGCCAACCGCGCTAGCTACCATCCCAAGACGTCTTTGCTGCTACCCGCCTGGCACCCGATGCACTTGTTTTTCTCAGCACAAACTTTCCACCCTGCCTTCAGTGCCGCCCAAATTTCGGAGCCAGTAAAGTGGGGTGTGCTTGGGGATGAATGCTGCCAGCCCACCATCTGTGTGACCCCCCTTGCACGTGTGCTTACCAATGTATCAGGATGTTCCCTTTTGAGGGCCATTGTGAACCTGACCCTTCAGAGAGTTGCAACACTGAACATGGGAGACTCGGCTCACACCCTCCACTTCCCCTTCCCCCTTGTCCTCCCCGCTCCCGACACAAACACTTTCTATGGACCGTTTTAGTGGAGCTCTGACCTGTCCTCCTTTGGCTGCCATTGTTTCCTCCTGTTACCTCCTGCGTTCCCTCAGGCACATCGTGTTCCTCCCAGCAGCTTACGCCTTTATTCACTATTGAGAGTGCAGAACCCGGTGCAACGCACACTTCACCTGAAGCTGATCCCCCACCTACCGCCGATCTCCAGAGTACTGCTGGTGCTGACAGTGCTGCTGCTCAAGAGTGTCCTGAGGGTTCAGATGCTGCATTAGAAACTCAGAACACTGCGAGCTCAGCATTGGCAGAGGCAGAGGGCTGCAGTCTGGGCGGCTTAGCTGCTACTCCAAAGACAGAAGGCTGCGACGCCGAAGTTGTAGAGATGCAAGCTATCGGAGAGTGTGCACATCCAAACTGCACTCCGCCTGCCCGTTTCCAAGTCATCATGTCAGGTTCGGAGGAAGGAGCACTGCAGCTGCCAGAGGGCAACGAAGGTGTGGCTCAAAAATGCTGGGGATTCATGCGCCTATTGCGCCGTTCCCAAGCAGAAGTGCAGATACTGTCCGTTAGGCCCCCTTTCATCTCAATGCCTGTGTAGCAGTGCTGTTCCAGGGGATTGATACTTGGGAATTTGCATCAGTTTTTCACAATAGCATTTGACAATCGGCGCCAGCCTAGCCTTACCCTCCCCTCCTCGATGTGTTGCATTCTGGACAGTTTCACGGATGCAGCAGGTTGTTGATGGAGTATTTTTGCATATTTCAATTTGCCTGACATTTCATGTTCAGGGTGCGTTCTCAATTTTTCTGGCGCTATGTGCGGGTTTGTAAGTTGCAGACCAGAGTGTATTTGAAGGGGTTTCAGATGCGACAGGACCCCAAGTCCTCTGTAAGGTCGGGCAACACGATTGATCAGAACCGCTTGTGTGTGTCTGTGGCACTGGGCGTGTGACGGGATCCCTGGGGGATAAGGGTGGTCTGAAGATGTGGCAGGGGTTTGGGGGTGTCCGATGAACCTACCCCGCCCCTACCGAGGTCGGCCGCTACGGCCAGCACAACAGTACTATTCCGCTGGTGTGGTCCATCAGGCACCATGGGGTCGTTGCGCAGTGCCCATCACTGGCCGCGTCTCCTCCTCCCATGTGTATGTGTGTTTGTGTTGATGGTCGTTTGGGCACGACGTGGCCCAGCATTTTTTTTTCGGGGTTTTCCCATGAAACACAGCCCTGGCTATGGCTGTTTGAAGTGCTCTTTTCTGGGTCGGGCGAGGACAATATGATTGTGCGTTACTCCCACAATACACCGCGTTCTAACACTGCTCATCCCCCCATTTTGTATAATTCCGTCCATGTCCCACGCAATATACCACTTCTTCTACCGTCCGATCCCGCAATGCTGTGTTGTGTTTGCAGGAGCTGTTGCAGATGAGCCTGATTGGGAGGTGCCAGTCAGGTCCTGCCACTCCGCCGGCCTCAATGGCGACGATGCAGATGACACTTTGTCGTCATCCTCCTCCTCTTCATCTTCTGCATCATCAATAGCGTCCTCCTCCTCCGTTTCGTCATTGTCTTCATTGTCCTCGCTGTCTTCAGCGGAGGATGTGCCGTTCTTCTGTGAACCACCAGGTGTGATTGGATGGGGCGACGGGCGAGCGAGTGGGTCAGTGAGTGTCTGCGTGGGTGTTCGGGTGGGTGGGTGGTAAGGGCACACTGGGGTGTCCGACAGTGCTCCTCAGACCAGTGCAAGCAGGAAACACTCCAAAAAAGACCAAGACCCAGGCTTCAGGGCCTTCCCCGTAGGCCCCGCAAGATCACCCCTGAGCCCGGCCAAAATCGGTCACACGCCTGCACACCCCTTGTCCACTCGGAAGAGGCATCAAACATGAACGACACAAGGGCGGATCCAGTGGTGCTCCTGCAGGCTGAAAAAAATACGAACAACCCACTGAACAAACGGGCCCGCCTCGAGTGAGTGAGTGAGTGAGTGAGTGAGTGAGTGAGTGAGTGAGTGAGTGAGTGAGTGAGGGAGGGAGGGAGGGAGGGAGGGAGGGATGGACCGACGGACGGACAGGGATGTCAGTTGGCTGGTCAGTGTGAAGGATGGAAGACGTGTGATGTGCAACCCCACCACCAGCTCACCCGACCAGTGGCCTACCCGGCCACCTGCCATCCGGAATATGAGCCAACCCGACCACAAGCGTTTATTTGCGTGCGTGCGTGCGTGTGTATTTCCAAGTATCTGCGTTTTGCAACGCCTCGGCTGTCCCCATGGGGACCATCATCCCTTCAGTTTTTGTTGACCTCAGACGGGGATGGTCACAGCTGCCCTGACTGTCCATGTCTTCGTGATTCCAGAGGGTGCCCACTTAATATTGCGTTCCAGCAGGTCCTGCAGTACGTATTTTTACTTGAGGACAGTTCGGGACTGCCGCCAGCGATCACTTGCCAACTACGGGCGGTTAATTGCCAACTGCTGGCAATTGACCCCCAACCGCCGCCGATGGTTGATGGTCAACCGACGACCAGTTGACGGTTGTTGACAGTTGGCCTCCTATGATAAAGTGGTAGTTTTTGTTCACCCGCTGCTTTGCACTATAATTTTTCTTTCGAGCCCTTCGGGCCCGCGCGAAGAAACGGAACCAGTCTCCGGACTGCTAAATGATGGGACCGGAAAGTCCCGGCGTTGCCTAGTGTACTGGAGCGAGCCCTCTCCTCTTCTTGTAGGTCAGGACCTGCTGGTACATCTTCAGGAGCAAGGCATGCGGGGGTTGGGATTGTGAGGGCACCGTCCCGCCCTGGGACAAGGAGTCATGTTTGGCACTTGAGGCAGTCAACCCATCCCCCCGGCCGGGTCCGGTCCCCCGCCGGCTAGACCCTCCACGGGGTAAAAGACCTACTTCTGCTCGGCACACGCACAGCACGCCGACTGGCAGGCCGCTGGCCTTACACCGCCGCATGCTCGGCCGGCACGTAGGAAGGCGTGGACCCGGCAAGCCACCCGCATGGACATGGTGGCGTGCGGTGCGCCTGAGGCCTGACTCCCCGGAAGAGGCATAGCTGCTGACCTCTAAGGCCTCAGCGGTCAGGGAGAAGGGGAGAAGTAGCCTGAAGCCAAAAGCCCCCGCGCGGGTCCCCCCCGCCCATTACCAAAGCAGCCAAAAGTTTGAACTGTTGAAGTGAAAAAAATACAGGGCCTTTGGCGCCCATGTAAGTGCAAGTGCATCGCTGTGCATGATGTGTGGTGGTTGCACCGTGTGCGCATTTACAGCAGAGCGGACCTTGAAGCCAAAGCTCGAAGACACTGAAGGTGCTCACGAAGGTGCTCACGAAGGTGCTCACGAAGGTGCTCACGAAGGTGCTCACGAAGGTGCTCACGAAACTGAGACCTACACTGAACCTGCTCACGAAACTGAGACCTACTGCCGCAAGGAGCTGCGGGAGCAGTTGGAGGTTCTTCTCTATTGGCCTCGTGCTACTGCACACCCTGCATCTCCCCGTGTGCGTCTATTGTGCCCCACCTATTGCCTGTGTTCGAGCCAGATCGTGAATACGGGATGCATTTGCCCCCCGTAGCTCACCTGGGATTTGGTTGCAAGCTGCAGGCAATGCGCGTAGATCTTTGGGGTGCGGAGTATTGCGGGGTATGCTAAACGGGCCTCCGACTCCCCTCTGCCCCCTCCCCACCACCACCACCACCACCCCTGAATGCCTTTCTACGCCACCCTGAATGCAGTGATCCCCCCCCGCCCCCCGCCCACCCTGTCCACCAAGTGGCGGGAAATCTTGGAAGGGCGTTGCACACTCCTGCACATTGAAACTCAGCACCTCCTGTCTTTGCTGCTGGGGAATCAGGCAATAATCCCCTGCACAGCACGCAGAGGCGCGCGCGCACACACACACACACGCACACACCATCCGTCCCCTGAAGTATCAGGGGCATTGGGACAGCCTTACTGGCGCATGGTGTTGATGTGTGGGCCTCTATGCCTTGTTTCCCGGTGCATTTGATTCCCTCATATTGCCCATACCCCCACAATCCCCTCGCAATTCCCTCGTAATGCCGCATCAGTCCTCATTAATCCCCCATCATTCCATTTTGGAAAGCAACGTGCCTTTGGCTTTGGAAAGTGCTCAGGCCTGTCATTGACAAGATGGCTGAGATATCTTTCAGAAAAGTGTACATTTTCTACGTGTACATTTTGTACGTACAAAACTTTCCTTGGCGCCTCCCAGTGTTTACATATTGGTGTTGCTGTTTTAGCTGCCCCCCGCCCCGCTCCTTGGAATTCCCACTTCCATGCAACCAATACAGCTGCGGCTGCTTTTCCGATTCCTGGCAGTCACTGCCGCGCAAAGTAACTGCTTGTGTTATCCACTCCTGCGCGAGCCCCTGCATTGCTACCGATCGGACACAGAGCCGCTTGCCATCCCCTCTCTTTGTGCTGCAGTGGCAACAGAGTCATCCCGTACCAGACATCGACCCCGACGGCTTTGACCTCTGTGGCTGCAGTCCCTGTGCAGCGCTCCTCGCGGTAGTCGATGGCGTGGCAGTATTCGAGTCCATTCGAGGCAGTGACATTCTCAATGAGGAGAGCATTTTGTGTCTCGAGGTGCTGCCTGCAGTCGAGGTTGGAAAGTTGGGCGGGGCTGCAGCTGTGTCGCCTTCCAAACCAGAGATTTTCTGAGCGTGTGTTTGCAGAGCACCATTTTGCGTGGCCAGTCCGGTGAGTGCCCAATGGTGGCCGGGCTTGCCACCAGGTGGGTTGGCGACGAGGCAGGACGAGGCAGCAGCAGCAAGGGCATCACCAGTTCTTGTTGTGTAGGTGGAGGTCATCATGGGTGCGGTCATGAGAGGAGTGTTGTGCCATGGATTGTGAAGGTGGGGATGGGGCACATCATCCTGTGACACAGCGTTCATTTTGTGATACGCCTCCGTCTACCAACACCCCACCTCTCCCCCACCCCCCCCCCCCCGCATGCCGGCGCTGGCATGGGAGGGACGCAAAGGGGCAGAAGCAGCACTTGTGGGCAGAGGGACACGGTCCCTGCCAAGAAATGCTTTTCCCCCAGTGGCTTGTCGGCCATTTCCTCTCGAAAACCAACCAGTGTGTACGCCAGGGTGTACCAACCAGCAACACCTACTCGGCCTTCAATGGAACCCCCCCCCCCCACCTGCAACGCCCTCTTGTACCCTGCTGCCACATAGCAGCCTCCTCCTGTACCCTGCTGCCGCATAGCAGCCGCCCCCTTTACCCTGCTGCCACATAGCAGCCTCCTCCTGTACCCTGTGTTCTGTCCCCCACCCATCTCGGTGCACTACTATAGCTGTGACTTCTGCGATGCACAGGCTCCACGTGTCTCATGCTTGTCCAGTTTTCCTCCGCAGGAGCCAGTGGGCGTTTGTGCGCCTTCTAGCGACCCTCCCCAAGTCCCCTGGCTCGTACCTTTCAGACAGCACCACCGTGGTACAGCCAACCGGTGGCACATCCATGTCGGTATCTCTGGAGTCGGACACAGGTCTGCCAGCGCCCCCCCCCCCCCCGGCACCGAACGGTGGTCTACTCACCATCAGGCCTCGTCCGCCGTGACCCCCCCCCTAGACGGCCAGTGCTGCAGGTTCCAGGGAAGCAATCAAGAACATCTTGGAGGAAATGGTAAACCCTACACGGCCACTAGCTGATCTTCTCATGATCCTGGACACGCTTGAGTGGCCTACCCGACCTCACCCAGCCCTCAACCCTCATATTGAGGTCCTGCATCCGCGGGCGGTGCTGCCCCTCTCAGTGGCTTTCTGGCGCGCTGGACAGTGTGCCACCACCAGAGTTGGCGCATGATAGCGGGGGGACGCCTGCCAATGCGAATGCTCCCTCCCCCGACCACGCGCTAGGCCCCCAGGGTGACCATACTCGTACACCCTCCCGGGCAAGACCCTTCCGTGTTACACCTGCTGTAGGTCCACCCAGAACCTCTGATTATTCTCACCCTAACCTCTGAGGTACAACCCCTGCTCCGTGCTCTCCCAGGACCTACGAACGCATTGGCAATCCGCCACCATGTACTGTTGTGGGACGCCTCCGTGGTCCACACTCTGCCGACCCAGGGCCATTTTCAGTGATGAGTCTCCCACAGCCTTCTCCTGCCCTTGCTGTGCCTACCTTCTCCCAACCGCCTGAGTCCCATGACAGGGTCAAAACATCAGTACACCGTCGCACAGCACATGCACGACCGCACGAGGAGGTGTATGCCCCGCTCCCATACCGCGTGGCGCGGGAGTGAGTGCGGCGCACCTGAGCCTGACTTCCCCAAAGACAGGCACTCCGTGGGTCCCTAAGACCCTCTTCGGATCGGGAAGACAAGCCCAAAGCCCAAAGCCCCACCTACAACGCGCTTGCTATGAATGGCGCAGAGCGTAGATGATATTGCTGCAACGCACCACCAGCAAGTCACACATTGGTGAGCTAGCACCCATAGCCTTGTGTGACATTCACGTTGCTGGTTGTGGTGAGCACCTCCCAGCCTGGGGTCTTCGTGATGACCGCATACCAGGCACTGATCAAGCCATCAAGGGAGGACGCCATGGGCAGAAGTTGCATTCTGGATTCCCACCTAGGAAGGTGGATGCCCGCGGCAGTGCGGATGCCCGCAGTAGTACAGATGCCTGCTTGTCATAACAGAAGGTTCAAAGGCGAGAGGCCGATAGGCGCCGCCACAGGCTAACAGAGCCAACCATCAAGGCCTTGTGCCAACCCCCCCCCCCCCCCAACGCCGCAAATGACCTTGGTCAACGAGCAGGTCACACAAAAGACATGGCACTGGGTACCGGTTACACAACAAGGAACACTTCCCCTGCGGCGCCTGCGGCGCGCCCTGCGGTGCACAGTTTGGGTAATTATCCCAGAATACAAGCGGAATAGTTCCGCATACATACATACTTTATTTACATACCGTTTACCCCCCCACACATCAATTTATCTCCTATTTTATTGCTACATTTTCTTTTTTGGGCCTCTTTCTTTCACAAATGGAGCACTTGATTCCCTACCCACTTTGGTATGGGCCCACAAGATGGTAGTGGTCAAGTAGTGATGGGCTCCCAGGTTTCAGTGCGGCCCCTCGAGTTGGGCTGATGGACTCCCACGCTTAGGAGATCAGGATTACGCCCCCCCCCCCCTTCTGGTTGTTCAGTCACCGGTTTCCCCTTCTAGCACTCTTCAACACACATGAGTGATTACTCCTTGGACGAACCCGCGTGGCGCCATAAGCAAATCCAGGAAAGGACTGCAGCACGCAACATCTCTTTTGCCCCCAGTCCAGACCAAGTACGGGAAGCTATAGCATGGGTCAATGACAATGTGTGCAACGGGGATGGTGCAGTGGGATGGGAGAAAGTTGTGGACCATTTCATGGCATGGCACAGCAAAGGGCTTACCAATCGTCATGCAAGTTGCCTGATTCGAGAGAATTTTTTGTTCCGATGAAAATTTCTTGGACAGCATCCCCAGAAGCTCATTACCCTTTCCCTGCGGCACGCAGGAAGCGTTCCCACACACGACCCAACCAGCCTTTTTAGAACCCCCCCACCCCCACCCTCGTGCCAATGGAACGTCCGCTCCCCCAGGAAAGTACCAAGGGTGCCACACCACCTCCGGGCAGGGAAAGGACGCCCCCGTCCTCATGGAGCCCATGCATTGCAGGACAAGCGAATTTTAGGGAGGATTGAAGAGGTCTTTGGCAAAGTGGAGCAGCCCTCGTACTCCACGACGCTGAAGGAGGGCATTCCTACGGACCTTCCCAAGGGCACGCAAGTCTGGGTCGTCCCGGATCACGCAAACATTATCTATGACGCTTCCATTTATGAAGGCCGAGGTATTCTCCTCCGTATTGTCTCGACGCCTGAGGCGCACAGGGGGCGTACT
The DNA here is from genome assembly GCA_964036045.1 of Eutreptiella sp. 'Long Island Sound 2002'. Classification (NCBI taxonomy): domain Eukaryota; phylum Euglenozoa; class Euglenophyceae; order Eutreptiales; family Eutreptiaceae; genus Eutreptiella; species Eutreptiella sp. 'Long Island Sound 2002'. The sequence goes on along the minus strand of OZ038394.1, from coordinate 41,998,454 downwards.
GGGCGCATCGAGGATCGAGGGCGGGGGGCGCATCGAGGGCGCATAGGGAGGCTTGGAGGGGCCATCGGGGGCACAGGGCGGCGCATTGCGGGGGGGGGGGGGGGTGCACGTGGGGAGTTTGTGTGACTGGCCGTTGGGTGTGCAGTGCGTAAGGGTGTGCGTGGGTGTGTCCCGTGCTGGTTCACCAGCCCGCTCAAGACGGCCATTGCTCCCAGTGGCGCGCTTCCCAATGGACCACGGCCTCTCTGTCATTTCCTCGGCGCACTGAGCGTGTTTCCCCTGCTCTTGTGTCCCAAGCGCCCCTGCGCCAAAACAGAAAAGTAAGCAGTCAACGACGCGCAGGCAATAAGACCATGCCTGTCAGGTAGCAGTCAGTCGTGACACGGTGGCATTGATGCCACTCGGTGCGTTCATTGACAGCAGGGCGGGCGTGGACTTGCACATGGACAATCGAGGGCAGAAAGGGGAAGGGTAAAGGCAATTGGTCGGATCGAGCCGGAAAACTATTAGGGCACCTTCAGCAGGTGTGCACATCTTCAACAATTATCAATTGTTGTTGTCTTTGGTTGTTGCCTGCGTTGCAGTGTTGTTCTATGTGTACAAGATAGGAGAGCTAGCAAGGGGGGGATGCATATGCTGTTTTTCATTTCCTTTATTTCTTCATTTTTATGTTTCTGTTTGTTTTTTTCAGATCGAGCTTGCATTTTCAGGATTCATGTTTTCAACTTACACGGGCTGCCGTGATTTACAGTTTGCTTTAGGCTTCAGCGTTCACGTTGCACCACAAGAGTGGAAGACACACCATTGGGTAAAAGGCCTGCAGGCTTGCGTCTGTATTGTCCCCAACAATGACAACAATACCAACAGCAGCAGCAGCAGCAGCAGCAGCAGCAACAACAACAGCAGCAACAACAACAACAACAGCATTGAAAACAACAACAATAAGAGGAAGAAGAACAACCACAAGAACGACAAGAGCAACAACAGCAACAGAAACAATAAACCCACCACCATCGCCACCACCACCACCACCACCACCACCACCAACACCACCACCACCACCACCACCACCATCATGTATGCAATGTATACACGTATGTTGTATCTATGCTGCACGCCTATGTGGGCGTGGGTGTGTGGGTGTGGGTGTTTGTGAGCATGTGTGTCTAATGCGCATCAGGTCAGGTTATGCATCGCAACTTTTCATTCGACCACCGTCGGAGCCCCATGTGACAGCCCCTGTGCTCCTATCCGGTTTCGCTGCCCCCAGTCCATGATGGCCTCTTGTTTTATGCGTCAGGTTGTGATGCCTCCTGGTGGCAAGACACAGAGGTGCCGGAGGATCATCAGGCGTTTTCCGACGATGAGGAGGAGGCACGATTCAAAAGAGAGAGGAAGCGGGCCCGTCAGGAGTCACGATGGCAGATGGACAGCAGCGAGGTGTTCTTGGAGTGTGGTGCCTGGCGTTGGTGTGCGCAGATGTGTACATGTAGGTGCCACAGAAGTGCAATTGTGAAACAAAACCGGCCGCAATGCATCGGCAGTTGCCGCCGACAATGTATGGTATGGGCGTCGCAGGAACCCAGAAGTTCTTCACAAATACAATTTTACTTTGGCTTGCATGTAGTGGTTTTGTGCAAAGTGCAACATGCCGTGCATATGGGTATAGAAAATGGGTGGCAAACCGGCCAAAAACATTTTTGGAATCCTTTTCTCCCCCACACCAGGTACCTCAAAATCATCATCACGTCGTGGGAGTTTTTTTGTGGGGGGGGTACCCTTACTTTGGTGGCCGGGGTATGGAAGGCCAAGCTGAACTGGCGAAGGCACTCTGGTTGAGTGGTTACAGCAGACAGCTGTTACAACCAACCACCCGGGGTCGAACCCTTAGTAGCACAGGCTATTGAATCGGATACTTTGCCAACCGTTACCCCGCTCACAGGCATCGGCTTCGTACTTGAATGTTCGGTGTCCACACATGACGATTGTCCGCACACGCGCTTGCGCAACTGTGATTCACTGACATCTGTGCTGAAGTCCCCGCTATGTACCCTGCCCTCAGTGTTGGGGTCCTTATCTCCCCCCCGCGCCTAGGTGCCTGTTTTGGGCTTCGGGCATGGGACCCGTTTTAGAATGGGGGAGGGGGGTGAGGAGGAGCCTCGCTCATGCGTTACACTCACCGTGGCAGCTGGGCCCGGCGCGGTCGTGAACAGCTCTCCTGACTCCTCTCCACAGGGACAAAACAATTATGCTCGGTCGGCCAGGATCGGCTCCCATGTAAAGAAGCTCAGAGCTGTTCGCAGACAACTACTAGGGGGCACCTGGGTCCTCGCCGGTGCTGACGGCCAGATCACACAATGCGTGCCCATTGCCACACGAAAACAGCAATAGTAAACCAACAAAGTGAATAGCAAACGATTAAGTGCATCAGTTATGAAGGTCACTGAGTCTTGTCAGTATGCAAAGACCGAATGACATCCCCGATGAGGCGAAGGGCATTGATAAAGCTGATATGGAGCTGCATGCCTGCGCCAAACCCGAAGGTCAACAGAATAAGTATACGCGCCAACAAACAAGCACGTGGTGCGGAGTACCATTTGGATAGTCGCGCTATGTTGGAAACTTGGGCCCTATTATTCTTTTCAAACAAACGAAGCATCAGACACATGGTGCAATGGCAGCAGCAAGAAGAACTGCGGGTCAGCAACGGCAACAAGTCGAAGTGGGTGAATTGTTCAATCCTAGCCAGGACACCACCACACAGAGCAAGAACCAAAGAGATGTCTTAACACAGCACCACAACGTGGCTGATCGCCCCAAAGTTGGCACCGGAAACACAACAGCAGAAGCGCAGTGGAACTGCACACAGTCCTGTTGGACAAATCGGGTGCACTACGGCCTGACAGCTCATTGGAGTCACAGTCCGATCCAAGATTGCAGCTAGGCGGCATACAAAGCTCGTAGGTAGGAAGGTAGGAGGATAAAATGTCCACGAGGATTCTAAGCAGAGCCGCTCGTCCAGTGCTGGTCTCCGGCATCTCCCGTGAAGTGGATGGTCAAAGTATTCTCAGTACCGACCCCAAACTACAATCGTTGTAGTTCGTCCGCCAAATGTTTGTCAGCAATTGTTTTGGAAGAAAATCGTTGTGGGGTGTGAATGTTTCGTGTGAAGCCTCCACACCATCCACCCCTGAAACCGCTCAAACACCATTTTGGCAACTTTCTGGTGGGCCGGGGGGATATTCTTTATTTCTAGGCACTGGTCATTGAGGTGTCCAAAGTGGTGCTCGGACAGTAAATTTGCTGCCCTGGCATGCTAATGCTCGCTGGAGTAGGCGTTCCAGGCCATACAGGCGCTGATTCGGGTAACCTCTGGGGATTGCACATGGGCCTTGTTCTGGGGCTGCAGATTTTTCCTCACCGTGTATTGATGTCATAGCATCTGTGACAAGACAGCGCCAGAACTGTTTTCACCAAATGTGAACTACATATGTGCACGAGCAATCGGTAACCGGCCCATTACTATCTGCACGCAGCACCATGATGAGTCATAGTACGGGACGACACAGCAAAGCATAGGACCGGAAGTGGGCGGCATTGCTAGGTCTCGTGGCTCCAATCAGCAGAGGACAGGCAAAGTTAGCCAGAAACTCAAAGAGATTGCAAGGATGGTTTCATTGCCGAGACTAAATTGTTGTTCAACTGCAGTGCGTAACAAGGGAACGTTAATCGTGATCCCACATCATGAAGAGCTGAATTACGAGTATGTAAGGCGTCTGAAGTCGAGGCACAACATATGTCAACGGAGTGCCAGAACTCAAGGTGGACACATCCTGCTCAGCAAGTTGCTCTGTCTATGTTTGTGATCACCAGGCTTCGTTTATAAGAATTAAGTTGCAATTGGGGGGGAGTTGGTCTTCAGCCGGGTGGGTGGGTCGAAAGCTCTGGACCCCCCCCCCCTTTATAATTCCCAGGGTTTCCTAGTTGGGCTCCTGCCACCCCTTCTTTCTTTGGTCACAGGAGCCTTGTGTGGCTGTTTGCTGGTGCCCCTTTCCGCTTTGTCGTCGTGCAGGCACCATGCCAAAATATCTTTGTGGTTGTGGGGTATTCGTTGGATCCTCTGAGCAAGCCAAAAGGGGGCATCTGAAGAGTGCGAAGCACAAGCAATGGGTGCAAGGCAAGAAGAGTCAGCGCTCACTCAATTTTCCCAAGGTGACCCCAGTGCAGCCAACAGAAGCTTCAACAGCCAGTTCTAGTAGCAACAGCAACAACCCTACACAGAGCAACAACGTTGCACAGAGTGGCAATTCTGCACAGAGCAAGAGTGCTGCACAGAGCAACAGTGCGGCACAGAGTGGTTGTCCCGAACAGAGGAGCAGTGCTGCACAGCAAGATTCCTGCATAGAGCACCAGTCTTGCAGAGGCCCCGGGGCCCGCCTTTAACATTTCCCCGGGGTAGACCAAAGACCGGTCAACAATTAACGAAACGGCACGAAGCTACTGGCGGGGCCGCACATTTCCTAGCATGTACAGAGCATCAATGGGTGACTTGCATATTGATGATTTTCTTTTTGCTATGTGTGTCACCTTTTGGGGCTGGGATGCCAAACCCGGGAGAGCGCCTTGGCTTCAATTTGGTTTAAAAAAAATGCTCCCCACAGAATTATAAGGGGGGGGGGTCTGGGTGGGTCAAAAGCCGGGTGGGTGGGTCCAAAGTTGGGTGGGTGGGTCTTTTCCAAAATACCCCCCCCCCTCTTATAAATGAAGCCTGGTGCTCACCTACAGAATTTTACTTGAATGTGCAGTTCAGACAGTGGTGCTGAAAACCATTCGGTTGTTGAGTGGATGCGTTTTCCAAATATTACTGTCTCAACCATGTAACCAAAACTTACGAGGGTGTTCGAATATTGTTTCAAGCATATAGCCTAGGAGCTTCTGTTGCGGGCGTTGAAACTGGTCTGATTTCACCGTGGCCCTTTACCTGAGGCCACTAGGGTAGCATTATTGTTGATGGATGAAGAATCTTCAAATTTGTGAACCAAAGAAACAACAAAGCACCGCCAACAAAGCTCATGAAAGATTTTTTTTGATTGTGTAGCAGATCTCCAGCTGACACGCCCTGCTGAACAGTTCAGGTATTGACATGGTGCTTAATAGTTGCTGCTGGGTAGCAACTGCCTAACACCAGCCTGAGGATCCCATGCTTTTGAAGCGTATGGTATTCCATGCGTTGGGAGTTCCAGTGGTGGCGAAATTTTCTATTTGCGACATGGTCCCAGTCGAATTTATCCCGAGGCGAAATCATCCCCTACCGATATTTAGGGGACATTTTCTTGTCGCCAAGAATGTTGCAGTCTATGTGCTGGTCCTCCCCTTCCGTCACACTTCAGCCACAGCATTTCTTCACTGTTCCTCAGCAGCAACAAATTGAGGAAGATTCTGACTCAGACGGTGATTCCGATGTCTTCGAGGATGGTGCGCTGGACGCCCCTGCAGAGGATGGGGCTGAGGCTGAGTTTGAGTTTGAGCCAAAGCCCAAGCGCTGCAAGCGTGACCGGACTGATGCTGAAGCAATGGCTAGTGCAATTGGGGAGCCCGTCGGCAAGGGCAAGGGCAAGGGCAAGGGCAAGGGCAAGGGCAAGGGCAAGGGCAAAGGCAAGGGCAAAGGCTTGAAGGGGAAGGGTTTTGTGGGAGGCAAGGGGGCAAATGGTCACGTGGAAGGGGAGTTGGACGGGGATCTGTTTAAAAATGAATCCGGAAAGGGTGCCCAGGGGCCTGAGGGGGCAGACTGCAGTAAAGGCTCCGTGTCAGGGGCTAAATGGGGTGAGGGTGGGCAAGGGGGTAAGGGCCACCTGGTGCACGGTGAGTACGGAAAGGGAACAAAGGGGGGCAAATGCTGGGGTGGCAAAGCCAAAGGTGGGAAGGAAGTTGCAGTGCAGGCAGGAAGAGGGAAGGGACCATTGCACTTGGAATGGGGCAAGGGTGAAGGCGACGTCAAGGGGTGGAAAGGGTGGAAAGGCGAGAAGGGGGCAGTGTCTGGCAAGGCGATGTGGTGGGCTGGGCGGCCAGGGGGGCGAGGCCTGCCTATGCATGAGAACCTGCATGAGTTTGGGACTATCGACGATCACCATCATCAACATCATCATAGCAGCAACTTTCACCACCATCTTCCACCGTACCGACAGCCGCAGCAGCACCAAGGCCAGCGGCACCTGCACCAGCACCAACGTGCTCACCACCAACATCACCACCACCATCACCATCACCACCACCACCACCACCACCACCACCACTACCACCACCACCACCCACACCACAGCACATTTGCCTCTCCGCTGCCACTACCAGACACGCAGCAGATCCAGCAACAGATCCAGCAGAAGATGCAGCAGCAGCTGCAGGCCAAAGGGCAGCCTGGGAAGGGCTTCAGTTGGTGAGTCATATTCCTACAACGCGACACGCTGAGTGCCTTATGCAGTCATTTCGGGTCAATTTTGCCTCATTTATCTGCAATTGCTGGACCACTGTGGGCACGATGCCCTATTTGACCCGATCATATTGCAGCAGTGCAATACCTTCAATGGGCTTGGAATGCGACATATGTTTGGCGGAGATGCTGATGGCGCGTCTGAAGGGAGTCTAGGTGGTTGTGAAAGGCGCTTGCTTGAGTTGATTTCATATTTCCGGGTTCCAATATTGGCACCAGATCTTTGGCTGAGTGGGTCTGTTTTTGGTTCTGGCAGCTTTCCAAACGGTGTGTGGGCAGCCTCACACAGCGGGTCCGCATGAACAAGGGATTTATTTTGGCTTGTGCCATTTCTGGATTTTGACACATGTCTAAGTGCGCAAGGGGCTCTTGGGGGAACATATGCGGCGGACTTAAGCCTGCGGAACGTGTGTTTTGAGGGACCAGGCCAGACGAGACTCCCCCGGCTACCACTCTCCCAGCCAGCTGGAGGAGGCCCGAGGGAGCGGGGAGGTCTCGGGAAGTCGCGATTGACCGCCTCCCTTCCTCGCCCATTTGGTAAGGAATTGAATGATGACGCTTCCTCATCACTTCCTCCCTCCCACAATACACAGCTGGATGTGTCCTTTAATTGAACTTGTCTTGAATGGCGCAAGCCAAACGTAAGTCTAACCTAACCCCAGGGAGGGAGTGAGGGAGGGAGGAACGTGGGAGTGAGTGAGTGAGTGAGTCAGTGAGTGAAGGGGGGACGAAGCAAGCAATTGGAGCTTTTTGAGGCTGTCACTGTCCTTGATGCCCTTGCTGGCCATATACTTATCAGGGAAGACCTTGGATTATTTAAAGGCATTCACTTCATTGCTGCACGCCCGGGTGGCACTTCTCCCTTACTCCCTGTGCGGCACGCAGGGGCTTGAACGAGGGGGGGGGGGGTTGCTGGTGCAAGGCAGACGCCAGCTGGTGCTGGTGCTGGTATTAGTGCTGATGCTGGTGCTGGTGCTGGTGCTGACCCCGGTGCTGGTGCTGGCGCTGGTGCTGGCGCTGGTGCTGGCGCTGGTGCTGGTGCCGGTGCGGTTGCCGTTGCTGGTGCTGGCGCTGGCGCTGGCGCTGGCGCTGGTGCTGGTGCTGGCGCTGGCCCCGGTGCTGGCGCTGGTGCTGGCGCTGGTGCTGGTGCTTGTGCTGGTGCTGGCTTGGAGGAAGAGAGGTTGGGGGGCGAAGGAACGAAGGGAGAGGCGCGGGGAGAGGCTGGGTGGATGCATCCGCCTTGAGAGTAGGCTCCTTGTGCACGTTACAGCCCATTTAGCTGTGAATATGGGGCTGCTCGGTGCCTATAACACACGGAGCATCCTTTGGGCTATTTGTTCTCGGGCTCCTGGGAGTTTAGGGGCGCGCTGTCGGCCCCGCCTGGGCTCCTTGCGCGTAGTTCTGCACCATGGATCGCCGCTGAAGCAGTGGTACTAAAACCAGACCAATGATAAAACGCAGTTGCAGTGTGCCCGGTTCACTTACATCAAATATGGCTGACCATTGCGAGGATGGTCGGACCTGCAGCTGCTGGTCCGAGCGGGATTGTGCATTGCTCAACTGTTGCTTGCAGTCATGTGGTATTTACGTCTTGTACTCCGAAGGTTTTTTTTTTGGCTCGGTTCTCAACCGGTTTTTTTGATCATGTGACCACCCATAATGATCAAATATCACATGTTGTAGGCCTTCTTTAGGGCTTTTTACAAATGTATATTTGAGCAAAGAGGTTTTGATGTTGATTTTGGTAGAGAAGCGATGCATACAGCTGAGTTCCATGTCTTTAAGTGCTCGCCACCGCTCTTCGAGGCGGAAACACCTTATCAAATGCGGCATTTTTTATTGCGTTGCAGGGCCTTCCACTACCTCGAAAGGCTTGGGCATGAAAGGGCGTCAGACCACCCGAGGCCACCTTCACAATCTAACATACACACATTTTTCAGCGGCCACACGAAGGGCTGAGGGTGTGGTAGCTGCCTATGCCCACTCTGCGACACTTGTGCAGGAGAGATATGGGAGCGCAGTTGACTAGAATAAGGCAGGTGGTGCGTAGCAGATAGCAGGTTGTGCTTGGCTCCTCCAGCCATCTCATACCCTTGCCATGCCTGTCACATCCTGTCCGTTTGAGGTTGATAGTTTCAAAGGAGGTATTAAGTCGCAGGTGCTGTCCACGGGAGGTTGGTCAGCATGTTCTATGGAGCCGACGTTGAATCTCACGGAAGTCACTGCTGATATCAAGGAGTTGTTGTCGCGGGAATGCGCAGAAGAGAGGCGCAAAAGGCATTTCTTTTTCGTTAGTCACAATGCAGTAACAGATATATGTATCTCTCTCTCTCTCTCTCTCTCTCTCTCTCTCTCTCTCTCTCTCTCTCTCTCTGGGACGTCCGATTTTGTGCCAACACGGAGCGTTTTCAGGGGTCGGTGCCATTGTCGCCTCATTTGTGCCCGCTGAGTGTCCTGAAGGGGGGGGTATGTGGGGTATATTCGGAAAACCCTTGAAAAGGGCTATTTGGAACACCCTGGGTCTGCATGCTGTCCTGACGACATGTTTGAGATTTTCGGCCCTTTTGGACGATGCCCGTGTTGCTTGCTGCCTCCTTTTGTCAACAGGCAGCTACCATGTCTGCATACAAATTCACGCAACGTGCTGTTGCTTCCCCTGATGCCAAAATAAAGTGGTTGGATTTTGGCCAGACACCTGACCCTGAAAACCTTGAGGCCCATCCTGGTTTTGTCTGGGTGAAATCAGGGTACAGTGAGGCCATTGCGTGGCGCAAGGTCCAGCTCACCAAACAGCGAAATGTGGACCTCACGACTGATGGCCTGTGGGCCATGCCCCTGAACACAGGGTGGGTGCCAGTCAAGGCACGCAGGCTGCAGGATTGGGGAAAATTGAAGAAGTATGTTCCCAGTCACAAGCAGGGGGATGTGTGCCCCAATGGAGTCCCGGCCCCTGTGGAAAGGGGCAACGATGACAACGAATCGGATTCGGAATAACGATTGATCTCTGGAGCATTGCCTGTGCCCTGTGTGTCGTCCCGTTTACAGCTCTGTGCGCAAAACTGTGGCCACCTACCCCCCCCCCCAACCCTACATTTCTGAAACGGCCTTTTCTCACAGATTTCGAAAAGCATACACATACCCCCCCCCCAAGGGAACGACATTTTGGTGCATTAGACCAAAAGTTGAGAAAAACCTGAAAAAATGTGAATTTGCTCCGTGTTGGCACCTTATGAATGTCCCCAAGAGAGAGAGAGAGAGAGAGAGAGAGAGAGAGAGAGAGAGAGAGAGAGAGAGATACATCGGAGTGCGCAGGACAAGTGTCCGCTGCTTTTCTGAATGGTGGTTGCTGTTTGCCATTTGCGTTTGCCAGCACTCTATCACCGATCTTGCCTTGCGTCCAGTCGGTTACCCGTGCCACACGGCTGGTACACCCCGTTCAACCCTGCTCAAGTGAGCCCGGCTGTTGCCTTGACCCCTGGCAAGATTTAACACTTTCGGATCCTGCTGAATAAGAATGCTGCAAATGAGGCAGCGCATCGCTAATTGTCCTGATCTTCAGGACATTGGAGTTTCTCAACGGCAGTTTCGTTTGTTTCCACTTTATTTTGCTGTGGAGAGCTTTTTTTTTTTGAATGTGTGAAGGCGCTTGTGTGAACCCAGAATCATCTCAATTTTGCAGAAATACCAATAGTATCGGGTCGCAAAGGGGTTGTGCCAATGCAACATTGTTGGGCAGTGCACACGATTGGCAGATCAAATGGATATGAATTACGTACCGCATTCTTGTGCTGTTGATAGGGACCATTTTGCAGGGCAAGCCGACACTAGGGGATGGGCAGCAGCTTTGGGTCTGGCCAGGGGGATTCAGATGTTGAGACCACCAACGAGGAAGGCCTGCATTCGAAACCCGAGCACAACGGCAGCTGGAAGTCAAATGTGGCAGACAGTCCTGCATAGTGTCATGGTCCAATGTCACGGCGCTGCATCATTGTCCAGGATCATAATATGCTGTCAAAGTGTAGTGTCATAGTCGCGTGATGATGTAGCGTCGTGGCATGTCGCCATGGAGTGGTGTCACAGGGTGGTCGCATGGAGAAGCCCTGAGCACTGTTGAACAATCATTTGGAAATGCAGGCAAGGGTAACGGCGGGCGCCACCGCCAGCGCTCAACCAGCATCAGCCACGACCACATGGGCCTGCGGACTGCCTCTGTTACTGTTGGCTGAAGTCAGCCGCCCTGCCTCAAGGGGAATGCCGTGCACGCAGTGCGCACGTAGTGCACACGCAGTGCAAACTTTTGTGCGCTGGCAACTACTTGAACCCGTTATGGCCCTTTTTTTACAAGTTTGTTGTCCCATAACACGTTTTTTTATGCTTCTTGTGCATCGAGGATGTGGCCAATTTGAATTGTCACCCAGTTTCACCCATTTTCAGTGATTTTAGCCCATTTTCACCAGTTTTGCTGCACATTCTTTGTTATAGGTGGATGGTGGATTATGATGATGGGGAATCACCGGACGTCGTGTACATTCACAACGCAACAAATCAGCAGGTGGGTTGTTACACACTCCGAAGCGGATTCCAACCTTCATGGCCGTTGCCTTGCTATCTCTAGGAAACAATGTCCTTTGTGGATTCTCTTTATGAGCCAGCACTTGAACCCTTCATCCGCACTCTTGGATCGTCGCGAATCAGCAGCATGGCTTATCAGTAACGGCCCACATAGTGCTGCATATTGCGACAAGTTGGGCCCCAATGGGGTCAAGGCAGAATGCCTATGTCCCCGGAAAGCTGCCACCATCTTCCAACACACTCACGCAATAGCAGATTGTGCTTGGCCACAGCCACCAACCACCAAGGATATGAAGACCCTTGTGACGCCTGCATAAATGCAGGGTGGTTTCCTCCCTTCCTGCCTGGCTAGGTTTCATCGTGTAGGCACTGCACGCAGTGCGCACGCAGTGCAACAACTTGCCCAAGAGCTCAGCGCCGCTCACACCAAAAATAATGAAACAAGAATGAATCACAGGAAACCAAGAGCGTCATCAGCAACAGGACCAACCCAACCCACCAGACACAACGGGTAATGGTGCGGGGCCTGGTAAACCAACGGACAAAGTGTTGTGCGGAGGGGACTTTGCAGACCCCTGAAGGGCAGATTTCGGAGGATTCGGCTCCTGTGACAAAGCTCGTGCAAAAAGGCAGTCGGAGGACCGGTGGTGGCCCGGACACATGAGGCTGCCGGGCCGCACATTCAGCACTCTTCCTTTTTCCTGAACGTACCCCATTTCCGATGGACAGCGCTCCGTGATCCTCGGTATGAGGGGTATATGGTTGACCAGCAGTTGCACCCGGCCCCTCACACCCACAGACTTCTATATTCGCATGAGGCATTCACGGGACCGTCACGTTTTAGGTTCTAGGACAAAAGAAGGCGTGGGGGCTATCCCGATTGCTTGGGAGGTAGATAAGGGGTGCTGAGCATTAGGCAGTGCCGCACGTAAGAGTAAGTTTAGAGCGGTCTGTTTCCCACCAAATGAAGTCCACGATGCCCTCAGTAATGGTGTTTACGCCATTGATTACAATGTTACCCGGCTGACATCGACAGCCGCGGCACAGAGATGGCATGGATTGTTACCTGATGTGTGCAGCCAATAGCCACCGCCGGCCCCGACTAGGCTATTCCTTGAACGCGCAGTGGGTGCGCTAGGAAGGGGCACGGCTTTGCCCAGGGCCATGAGATATCAGGCGAGTTTTGAACGTGCAGGAATTGGGCAATGTGCCTCAAGTCTCAGCACACCAGAGGGATCAGCCTCTTGTCCCGTTCCAGCTGTGATTGAAGAGAACCTCCCTCCCCCAACAAAAAAGCAAAAACGCCTGACAACCATGCACAGCATGCGTGTTGCATGAACGCTTTGCTGGAATACGGCATTTGGAACCAAAATTTTCACAGTGCAGCTCAACTGGTGCAGAGACTGCACGTGTGACAGATGCGACGGATCTAGGAAGTATTTTGTGGCATTTACGGATGTGAAGGATTGTTGAGGATTGCCAGGGTCTTGTTTCCCGGAGTGCGGGTTTGTTCGTGGGTGTCATGCATCTGCTCGGACCCTACTCCACCGTCCCTAACCCTCACTACCTCCCCCTCAACTGTCTCAAAAAAATAAGGTTGGGGGACTTTGGAGAGCGTCACATCAGCAGTGGTAGGCATGGCTGCTGAACCGCTGCTGTATCGGAGCCTGCAAAGCCGAGATGGAACGAATCTTGCCCCATGCACCTCCCCATCCCGCCCCCAGAAAACCCCATGCAAGCAAATTCATGTCACATGTACTGCAACAATTTGATATAACGAGCGGTAAGCCCACCTCTGGACTCGGGTCCCAGTAGCTGCCGCAGTACCAAAGGTCTGCACTGTGTGCGCACTATGGGAACGCCATAAACTTTACCACTTCCGCCCGAACCTTCACCTTCCCCAACCGCATTCAACAGCTGCTACCTGCATGAACCCTCCAACAACGCTGTCCTGTTCCGTGGTCATTAGGGTAATTGCTCCAATCATGCCCAGTAACGTGCTTTTGCGTGCTCTGGCGTGGGCATGGCACGCACCACTGGCCTTGACCATGTTCTACCTTGTGATGGCACCCTACACAAAGGTGGAGGAGAGCTTCAACATGCAGGCGGCCCATGACCTCCTTTACTATGGGACCGACATCACACAGTACGACCACCATATGTTTCCAGGGGTCGTGCCCCGCACCTTCGTGGGGCCCGTGACGCTGGCGGCCTTTGCCAAACCCATCGTGTACCTCGTGGGGCTTGTGGTCCCCCGCTGCGACCATCTGGTGGGGCTGTACGTGGTGCGGGGCCTCCTTGGCGTTGGGGTGTACTTGGGGTTTGAGGCCTTCCGACGCGCCGTGCAGGCTCAATACGGCCGCCCGGCGGCAGCATGCCTCACAGCGCTCACCTGCTGCCAGTTCCATTTGCTCTTCTACGCCAGCCGAGCGCTGCCCAACACGTTCGCGCTCTTCTGCGTGTACATGGCCCTCGCTCTGTGGCTCAACCGGCGGGTGAAGGCGTGCCTCACAATGTTCACGTTTGCGATTGTCGTGTTCCGCTTTGACGTGGCGGTCCTCTTGGCCCCGGCGCTGCTCGTGATGCTCGTGCGCCGAGAGGTCGGCTTCTTCACAGCGGCGGGACTGGGAATCGTGGCCACCGCGGCGTTCCTGGGGCTCAGTGTTGGGGTCGACAGCGTTTTCTGGAGGCGGTGGTTGTGGCCCGAGGGGGAGGTGTTGTACTACAACACCGTGTTGAACAAGTCCTCGAACTGGGGGACGTCGCCTGTGCACTGGTACTTCACCAGTGCGTTGCCCCGTGCGCTGCTTGCGGCGTACCCCATGTTTTTCTGCGCCTTTTGGGCGGAGCCCAAGTTCAGGCCGTACTCTGCGGCCGCCCTGGTGATGGTGGGACTGTACTCGTTCCTGCCGCACAAGGAGCTGCGGTTCATCTTCTACGCCTTGCCCCTCTTCAATGCCCATGTGGCTATTGCTCTGGCGCGCTGGACCGCCGTCCGCTCGAAAAGTGCTGTTCGCAGGCTGTGGTGGTTGGGGTGCATCCTGGGGCTTTGCGCCTCTGCCTTGTGTTGTGGCGTCTTCTTCACGGCCAGCATCAACAATTACCCGGCAGGTGATGCTCTGCGGGCGCTGCATTCGATGCAGGCGAACTCCACTGAGGCCCATTCCGTGCACATCGACGTGCTCTCCAGCATGAACGGCATCACTCGCTTTCAGAAGAATTACTGCCGGTCATTGTGGCGGTATTCCAAGGATCCCTCGTTTCTGGGGGCGGAGCACGTGGCTTTGCCTCCGTACACGCACCTCATCACTTCTGCACCCCAGAATCACACGCAGCACTACGCCGTGGCCGCCACAGTCCAGCAGTTTGCCCGGTTCAGTTTGCGCCCTCCGTTTCTGAACAAGAGAGACTCGGTTTTTGTCATGCGACGGAGACCGCAGGTTGCAGCCGCTGAGGGACACGATTGATGTCGTCCAAAACAAAGGGCCTCCGCCCTCGGGCAGAGCTTGGCACATTGCAGGCCCCTTTAGAATGCCTTTGCCATGTGCCCCATCAGGCTGCATTGGTACCCCATCACAAGGGGGGGAGGGTTGGTTGCGCCAACGGCAGATCATACCATGTGATGGGACTATTGTTCTTTCTTCCACACCACGCCATACATAAACATACACACACATGGCGATGCAGCGCCTGGACACAGGCAAGAAAGCCCTTTATTGCAGACATCATGCTACTGGCCAAGGGCCTGAGGCTGGGATCACTGAGACACTGGCGGCCGCCGTGCCTGCGCCTCTGCGGGATTGTGCCTGACAAGGCAGTGTGGGCTAGCGGAATGGATCAGGATAGCCGATGGCGTAAACGCTGTGATGACCTATACCGCATTCCACGGAGCTGGCTGCTCCTGCCCGAAGAGGAGCTGGAGCCTAAAAGGAGGGAGCTGCAGCAACTGGCGCAAGCAGGTCGTCGGTGGGCCGCCGGGGACAAACACCCCTGGGAAATCTTTGTGACCAGCCTGCACAGCATGTTCCTAGCAGTACTACAGGCCAGGAAACTGAAGGATGACGAATCTGGGCTTCTCTTTCCGGTCCCGGCACAGAATGAAAAACGGGACACATACCCATGGCACCACCTTCAGCTCCCACAACCGCGCGGAATACCTCCAAAAATCCCAATCATTGGACAACTGCCTAGGGAGTGGAAGTGGGTACCCGATCTGCTGCCCATGGTGCTTCGGTGGCACGCCGAGCTTGAATGGATAAAAATGCCACCGGCACACGAACGTATACCACGGGCACACTGGTAGGTGTCCTTCATGGAGTTGGCCCTGGACTTTGAGGGGTTCACAAGACGGCCGCTGCCGCCGGCCCCGCAATCGAAATTTGTCGGGGGGGACATGTCCCTCCAAGAGAATGGCAGGGTGCTGCGACTGATTGTCACTCTGGTGGGCAGGGCCACGGAACGCGAATCTACCTCCCCGGTCAAAATGACGTACCACTACCGCTCCCTCACATCAATGGGGGCGGGTACGGTCATGAGACTGGAGGTTTGCCCTATCTTCACTAGGCCGACGGCGGTATGGAAACACCTGGAGAAGCTCCGCGCCTACGGGGAAGCTAGATGGGCACAGAAGCAGAAAGCACGCATAGGGAAGCGCCAGGCCAAAATGAAGGGCCCAGCCAAGAAGCCAGCGGCGAAGCCGTTAGGAGACACCGCGAATCGAGAGAGGAAGCGATGCCCCGCGAAGGGTGGAACGAAAAGCGCGCTGAAACACTATGTGACAGACTTCTATGCTAAGCTAGAGAGAGATTTAGCCGAACAGAGGAACGAAGTTTTTGCGCCGGTGGCCGGCGCTGTGGAGGACGGAGGCGGTGGCAGGCCAATAGCACCCATTTTCACGCCACCAGCGACCCGGAATGGGGCAAAAAAAAGGAAACCCGGAGGCAGCTGACCAAATCCTGGGTCTGTGAGCGGCATGGGAACCCCCACTGTCCAACATGCGCACTGACACACAGGGGAGTGAGACACTGTTGCAGCAGGGGGCACCACGGCCACCCGAAGGGCGTTTGCATGCCGTGCACACCAGGCCAGCCAGCGCACCCCAAGGGCGGGGGGCACACCAGTATTCAAGCGATTCATGGGGAGAGCCCCTCCCCGGGGGCCTGCAATGCGCGCCACGAGCCAGCCCACCCACCAGCCCCTAGCGGCGGGGTGAGGGGAATGAAGCGACAGAGGGAGGCCCCCCCTAGGCGAGACCCGGCAAGCGCCCACGCTTGGCGCGCCCAGTGCAACGGCATGGCCGCGCGGGCACTGAGGTGATATAAACACACACCCCAGAGAGGCTTTGGCCTAGGCGAGGGCCACATGCGGGGGAGAGGAGCCCTCTCTCCACCCACCGTCAGGTGCGGGGGCTCATCAGCAGGCACCCCTCCCCGTTTTTCAAAGCACGCGGCCCGTAGATCCATGCAGGTCTTCCTCTATAATATGGCATTCCCCCCATAAACATACACACACACACACACACACACACACACTGCTGAGCCTGTATGAGCACCGACCGCTGACCCATGCTAGTGCCCCGCCTGAACGTGCTTTCCCCTGCCGCATGCACATGGACACACCGCACACACAGACACGTGCGCGCAGGATTTCCACTGCCCACTGCCCCCTGCAGTGTGGCAGTGTACTGAGGGGTTCCCCTGCCCAGCCCCCTCAGTGTGACAGTGCGCTGGCGGTTTTCCGCGGCCCACTGCCCCTGCAGTGGGACGGTGTACTGAAGGATTTCCATTGTCCACTGCCCCTTGCACTGCGGCAGTGTCCCGAGTTATTCCACTGCCCACTGCCCCCAGTCTGAGAGTGTGCGGAGGGAAGCCACTGCCCAACGCACCACCGCGATGTGGCAGTGTACTAAAGAATGTCACCTCAGCTCAGCGAGGCGGAGCCAGTGCCTGGGACCAGCCCTCAGGGCTGTAGTGAGCGGCACAGGTGTGAAACCGGTCATGGCTTTGGAGTCAAAGGTGTACCCCCGTTGTTGCCATCCACGGAGGCAGGACAAGTAAGAAATCTAACATCAGGTGCACTGACACGTTGTTGGGGTTGCAACAGGTCCACATCCAAAGAAGATGCACGACGGGTTGGGGTCACCTCGGTGTGCTGCCCTGGGAGGGCGGAAGAAGTGACTGTGCTGCGAAGACCGGTGCTGAGGGTGTCATCAAACTAGCTGCCTATTGGGGCACCTGTACCTATACCTATAGCTGTGTACCATGGAATTGCAGTGGGCTTTGAAAAAGCGGCGTGCAGATCATTATCTGGCATGTTGTCTATCTGGGGCACACATAAACAAACTGCCATGTTTTAACCTTTTTGCCAAGGATGAATGCTTGTCTGGAGGTTGAGTGTTAACCCATCTCAAAAGACGATGTCCGGGTGGTGTGGCTGGCGCTGTCTGTACTGACGCCGGTGGTGACTGTGCTATGAACGCATCGGGTACTTGCACCGGTGACATCTGTCGTTTGTTCGGAGTGTCGGTTCCTTGTCCTGTTTCCTGACTGCCCAGATAAGAAAGCAGATTCACTGAAACCGGCCTCTCCTTAGGCGCCGTAGATATCTTCCGGATGTCATCGGTCAAACCCGTAACAATAAGGTATTTAGCAAGATGTGGGACGGAGTCAAGGAATTTGACATGCAAGCGTGAAAGAAGAGATAAATTGGTGGGAACATGTTATTTCAGGAAAGACACTAAATCATCAGCGGGGGGGTGGCACCCTGAATTGAATCTGAAGAAGGAGGGCAAAAGCTGATGCAAATCTGTTGATACAGTCAACCATGGGTATACACGCAGGTTTTTTGAATCTGTGATAACAAATCAGACTTGGCAAATTTGTCTTTGAGCAATTAGTTTCTGTACGCAAATGCATGAGATTGCTCTGTGGCGTCTGAAATGCCAAAGCTGAGGAACGCGATGCGAAATGTGTTGGTATGTGAGGTTATGGTTCCGGATCTTGGTCTTCATCAACGTTCAGAGCTTGTAGTAAGTCAACTCGGTTGCTACTGACTGCCTTCGGCAGTGGATCTCACTCGGTCGATGAATGATTGATTTCCACCGCAGCAGTCTTCAACAGGGCCATGGTCGGGGCTGTTGCCCATAAGGGGTTTTCTCCTGTCCAGATGTTTCCGAGATGTTCCTCCAAATCCACCGTAATGATTGAATTTCGCGGCGCTTGTGAATACAAGAAAGTGAATCAAACCCTCTAATGCAATGTTCAGCCCGTTGAGAAAGCACTGCCAATGAATTTCAACAATGCCGGGCAAGAACTGCAGAAACTCGGTTTGCAGCGCATACAACAGCAATTGTCACACCTCCCTGATTAACTTCCTTCCTTGGGAACTGCCACGGTATCACGTGTGGAGAGGCACATCTCAGCCATTACCAAACCGAAGGCTGAGCCATTGCACCATTGCAGCAATCTAGTGTATACGGTACGGATTTGTTCATGCGTAACCACTCTGTAGGTGGGGTTCCACTTAGCGACAAGCTTGTCTAGCGAAGGGAATTGAGAATGGATGTGAGCCATCAGGGCTGGTGATCTTGCTAGTGCAATCGGAAACTGCTCATTCGTTTTGCCATGATCGTTCTGCATCTCTGCTGTCACGGTGAGAAGGAAGCCATGCGATGACATGGGCACATTGATGCCCGAAACAAACATGATTGATCCATTTGCTGTGATCCATCTCAGCGCATCACACAGCACTTTAGAGGAGACGTTCTCTGCAAATGCAGCATCCGATGCATTGTCTGCCTCGCTGAGAACTTCCACTGGGATCTGCTCGTTCAAATTGCGCAATAGTAGCCGCAGCTCCGGGTCCGCTGAGGGTTCCGGAGGCGTATTGCACGCTGTGCGCGCGCTGTGCACAAACTTTGTACAGGACCATACCCAAGCTGCATAGTGGTGCCTAGTACCAATAACAATGAGCCTTGTTATGCATTATATGAGCTGCTTGCAGGCTTTGCCCTCATGTTTTGCATCCTTTCCTATAGTTTTGTGGTATCTACCAAGAATTTGGATTTGGATTCCAATTACAAACTATGGCTTGCGATGAGGAAGAAATGGAGAGGTTGCAACAAAATAAGGCGTGGAAGAAGTGGAAGGAGGCTGAAAGCGGAAGAAGTGGAAGGAGGCTGAAAAGGTGGCATAACAATCGGCAACAAAATCCAAAGCTCCTAGTGTCTCGGAATTATTCTGGACACTGTGGTGAGGTTGTTGAGACAACTGTGAAAAAGGTTCGCGGATATCTCAATATGGTGGTGGACGAGGTTCGATGGTCTAACCGCTTGAACCATTATAATCATAGCCCACGTGACCCACTTCACTGACTCTATGCCCATGAGCTCGATGGGCGGTGGCCTTGGGTGGCTTGGGGTGTGGGGGTGTGGTGAAACATGAGGCTATCCAGCATTGCGGGGGTGTAGTATGGTCTGTACAGACAAGAATAATGCCAATGGTAGCAAAAACCCCCAATTTCTTCCTGTCATGTGCGCGCTGTGCCCGCGCTGTGCGCGCTGTGCCCACCCTGTGCACACACGCCCCCCTGCCAATAAATCGAGCAAAGGTGGCCAGACTCTTCCCTCCAGCACCTTCCGGCGAAAGGGTGGGCGTGGGGGAGGGGCTTCCACTTGTTCTTGATTGTGGGCCCTTGAACCGCCGAATTCCTGAGGCGTTCTTGGTTGTGGGCTTGGTATTACCAAAATGGGTCCCTGGGGGCATTTTGACTGTCGTGTCTGCAACGTCTCGGAACGCAAAGCAGTGCATCCGTGTTGAGGTCGTGGAGGGTGGACACCGGGAGCTCGGGGAAGGAAAGTCGAGTTGCTGCCAGGCCTTTGCTTAGTGGCTGGTTGATACTATACCGGGGGGGGTGGGTGGGTGGGTGGGTCAGAGGCCAAAAAAAAGTTTGTGTACCTAAAATCGACCTCCAAGTTCGGGCCCCTTTGATAAATTTCATTTTTTCCTGAGGAAAAATTTTCTGATGTGGGTGGGTGGGTGGGTCAGCCAAAATCCCGGGGGGCCAATTTGACCCCCCCCCCCCCCAGTATCACTAAGCAAAGGCCTGGTTGCTGCCCACGACTGCCCATCCTCCCCCGTTCGTATGGTGTTGCGCTGCGGGCACTGTCATGACCCTCATGTGGAACTTCGGGTGTGTACCATTCAGACGGCCGCCGTGTACATGGCCCACTTCCGGCCGTGAAACCACTCAAATGGGGGGTTGGGGTGGGACGCGCAGGCTGCGGGCCAGTGCCCTGGGGTCGCACAATGCGCCCGCGGTGCATCGACGTTCCGTCGCTGGGACGCAGGACCGGGCCATAGTCTTCAGAATTGTGGTCCTGACGGTGGCTGTTCTGCTGCACAAAAGGGGCGAGGGCCGGGTGCCGCGGCGTTCATCGCTGTCTTGAATGGAATGCACGGCGGGCGTGCGCCCGACGCTGGATCGTGCGGGCAATGCTGTGAATTGCGCGTACAATTACGGCCTACATCTCTGGAACGTGCTCTGCACACGTCCTTGGTCACCTGCCCGGGACGCCCTACCCCCCCTCTTCATACACACGGCCTCGCTGTCCAATGCTAATTTCCGAGATTTTTTGGGGCCTGCAAAATGTCATCTGCGTGACAGCTCATGAGCACCCATTCAGACACTGACGATGCCGATGCGTCCCCACCAGCGAAAAGGCAGAAGCTGCTGCAGAATGGTAGCAGCAGTGCCAGCGATAAAGCCCCGACCGAGGCGCAGGCCGCTCGCCAGCGCGTAGAACCAGACCGGAACGTGGACCAGGAAGACGAAGAATCCGGCGAATCGGAGGACGAGGCGATGGAGGATGACTCTGATTCGGACAAAGACGCGGAAGACGAGGAGGACTCGGGTGACGACAGCGACATGGACTTGGAGGTCCAAGTTGTTTGCCCATGTTGTGGTTTAATTTGCTTGTTCGTCTCATGTACTGTTGGTGGTGCTCGTGCTGCTGCTGCCGATGAGGCCGCCCTTACCGCCGCTGTTGCTTAAGGCGGCGGCTGCTGCCGCCGGTGCCAGTGCTGCCAGTGGTGGTGGTAGTGCTGCTGCTGCTGCTGCTGCTGCTGCTGCTGCTGATGGTGCTACTGTTGCCCGTGGTTGTGCTGTTGCTGCTGGCGCCGGTGGGTGTGCTGTTGCTGCTGGTGCCGGTGGTGCTGCTGGTGCTGGTGCTGGTGCTGGTGCTGGTGTTGCTGGTGCTAGTGCTGATGCTCTCTTCCTTGCTGTGCACCCACACCTGTTGCAGGGTGAGGATGGCGTGGGGCTTAGCGACGTGGACCTGCAAAGCTTCAAAAATGGTGTGAAGCTCTTTGGATTCGGGCGTTGGACAAAGCTGAACCATGTTGGCCTTCTGCCCGGGCGGGGGACCGCGGATTACGTGGAGATCTCCCAGCGATTTCTGAAGCAGCAGTCGCTGTCGGCTCTGGCGGGGCTGCACTTGGACATGGACAAACTGCGGGCACACAACGAGGAGCTCATCCGCGAACTCCAGGAGAGCCCGGACAAGGCCCGGATCATGGGCCTGCTCGTCCGCAACGGCGTTCTGGTCAATGTTGGGGGACAGTTGACCACAGAAGAGGTGTGGATGAGGCTTCGTTTAGGAATTGAGTTTCGATGGGGGGGGGGGGTGTATCAGGGTGGGTGGGCGGGTGAACAATGTGGGACCCCCTTCCCTCTGAAAGGTGTGCCTTGGGACTGAGCCGGCAGTCAGGGTTTTTTTTGTCTTTCTCCATACGTCTCCTTTGTGCCATTAGTCATCAGAAGTACTGAGTAGCTGAATGGATAGAAGTGGAGGTACGCAGAATATGACGATGTAGTCCGTCAGTACAGGGCATACAGCGGCAGAGCAGTGGGAAGAAGTGGGAACAAAGATCCGATCAGGAAAAGTCCGGAAGAAGTACAAGAACAGCCAACTCGGCTTCCGCCATTGCGATACTTGTGGCATCGGCGGCAGTAGCAGCCAGCAGCAACGGCAGCCACCAACAGAAGCCAGCCAGCAGCACCAACCGTGTCCGGTGCGGTGGCCGGCGACCAGCGACACCAAGCAGCAAGCGGCAGCCAGCAGCAACCGCCACAGCACGGCACCCCGCTTCCGAGGCTGTGCACCTGCCCCGTGGCATGGCACCCTGCCCCCCCCCCCCCCGTTCCGGTCACCGGAATTGCCGGAACGTGCCGGAACGTTTTGCCGGAATGTGCCGGAACGTTTTGCCGGAACGTTGTGATTCTGGGAGGCTCGATGTTTTTCAGTGAAAACGCTTGCTGCTACTGTCAACCGTTGTCAGCCACTTTGCCAGTAACACTTTTGTTCCTCCATCCACTGGCAGAGATGTTGAAATGTTGTTTTTGTGGCTCCAATGGGGGATTCCATAACTGATTTCCATGATCTGCAACTGAAGGAGCAGCTGTTATTGCAACAGAAATGGGAAGATGATGTTGACGTTGATGAGGGAAATGTCTGTGATTTGTGTGTCAAACGTAACAAGTTCTTTGAAAAGACCCCTGTTGCTGCCCACCGAGATGAACCTGGACAACGCATTTGTCGGCCTGTTGCCACCTTTCTTCCAGCCTTGTTTCTGCATGAAAAAAAAGGACAGCTTTGGATGCAGATCAGAGCCAAGTGACAAAAAGTGCAAAAAATTTCGGTGGATGGTTAGCGGGGTTTAAACCCACACTTGCCAACCTGCAGACCAGTGCATATACCACTGGACCAGCGGCAGGTTCCGACATACCATCTATCAGGAACCATGTAGAGACTGAGAGATGAAATATTTTTTTGCAAATTGAGGGCTGCTTTGGGTTTCCACATTACTTCAACTACAGAACAACCAAAAGGAAGGTGTGTTTGGGCCCTGGGACGGAGATCCCGGGCACTGGGAACCTCTTTTGCTGAAAAAACGGCTCGCCGGAACGTTGGGTTTTTCTCGCCGGAACGGGGGGGGGGGGTCGCTGCCCTGGCCGCGGACCACCCCGCCTCTGCTGTGGCGATCGCTGCAGGTGCGTTTCCTCAAATGATTCGAAGAGCACTGTTGTGGCGTGAACGTCATGCTCCCGTTTTCATGTGCATGCCATGCACATGGCCATTCCAACAATGCCATGCAATGTTGCGTTCATTGTGTCTATTTGTGTGCGCCCTCCCGCCCGCAGTCCTCTGTTCTATTGGTGCTGCCCTCCAATTGGATGGAATTTCTCAGGAAATACGAGCGGTTCAAAAATTTAGTCAGCAGATTTTGCATGGAGACCCTCCTTCGTATTCTCGGCGCAAGAGAGTTTGTTTGAGCCTTTCTTTTGCTTGAGGATGTCTAGGGGCTGCACATCGATTCGTGACTCATCCCCAACGGGGTCTGTAGTAAAACCCAGTAAAAATTTTTTTTGAAAATTTTTTCTTTTACTAGGTAACAGTTTACTAGGTTCACTAGTTTTTACTAGGTATCGGGAACCTAGTAAAATTTTTTTCTTTTTTACTAGGTCTCAGAACCTAGTAAAAAACAAAACTATTTTTTACCAGGTTTCAGAACCTCCCCAAAAAAAAAAGAACTAGGCTTTAGAACTTTTGGGCCACTTGTTGGCCACTTCTGATCTTGCCCCCGCTCTGAAGCATCGGGGACCCCCCGGATGGCAGGGGTTATGTAGCCACTGGGCCCACTTGTGGGCCACTTTTGATCAGGGTGGTCCTTTGGGACCCATTTTTTTTGTTAAGGACTACCCTTAAGGACCCCCCTTCGGGGCTTTTTTCGACCAGCCCGGTGAGGGCCTTTATTGAACCCCTTTTTGGGGACCCCCGAGAATACAGGGGTTACGTAGCAGTTCCACCCTCTTTTGGGCCCCCGAGAAGGCAGGGGTGAGGCAGCCATTTCAGATTTTACCCCCTTTGTTGGGGACCCCTGAGAATGCAGGGGTTACGTAGCAATTCCACCCTCTTTTGGGCCCCCGAGAAGGCAAGGGTGAGGCAGCCACTTCTGATTTTCTCCCCGCACTTGGCGTTGGGGACCCCTGATCATGCAGGGGTTACGTAGCACTTCCACCCTCTTTTGGGCCCCCGAGAAGGCAGGGGTGAGGTAGCCACTTCTGATTTTCCCCCCTTTGTTGGGTGCTTTGAGTTGCGGAATCTCAAGATTGACTCAGTTGGGTGCATTGACTTGCTTGCGGACACTGTGAGGTCGTGCGTGGTTGTTGTGTGGTAGATTTTTTCGGCGCCGGTTTTGGACCTGTGGAACTCCTCGCACTTCTCAAATGTGCTGCAATAATGTCCTCTGCTCAATTCGCACGTCGAGCCTTGAAATTTTGTTGATTCCAGATCAATTGGTTCTTCATCTCTTTGCTCACTTGGAAAAATGACCACCACCGGTCACGACGCCATCGGCCATCAAAGGCAAGATAACGACTACGGTAGTAGGCGGCACATCCAATTCCGCAACCTACGGTATATCCACCAACGCCGCCAGGATACAAATCGGGCCATACACACGGTTCCAATTTGGGGTCGTTAAAATGCAAATAAGTGTCATTGGCCAACGATTGAGCCGCCATGGTAACGTTCCCACCCGCTCCTTGGAAGGGTGTCCGATGGAGGAAGCCCACTTTGTCCGAGTGAGGAGCAAAATCCGGAATGATGTTCCGTGGGGCATCACACTCCACAGCCCAAGCAACGTATTCATCTTGTAGATGGTATTCCAAGCGTTTCCCGTACTTGTCTTCATAGGAGCGCTGTGTCAATGTGCCCATGGTGGTGGCTGCATTCTCCAAGTATCGGTACAACGTCTCATAGTGCGCCAAGAATCGAGAATGAAAGGGGTGAATTTTCTTGAGCAGCAACAACGCTTGGTTCATTTGGCGGGTGCTTTGCTCACTGTCCTTGGGCTTCTGGTAATCACGCAAAATATCCTCTTTCATTGTCATGAAACCATAAAGTGCATTGTAGTGTTGGCTTGGCTTCCGGCCGACACCGACGGTACCAATTGTATGGTGCCACTGCTTGTGACGGAGATCCACATGCTTTAACGTATTTGAGTAGAGGGCCCCAGGTGCAATTTGTCGCTTCTAGTACTCGGTGAGGTCCGCAATCTTTGAGGGGATATGGTAATGGATGTCCCCATCCAAAGTGTAGCCATAGTTGATGGGGTCATAGTTCGCAGAATACTTGCTACACACGTGGCAAGCATACATACGTGTAGCTGAGTGCCAAACAAGAGTGTTGTACACCACAAATCGACTTGTGCCAGGTGCAAGAGAGAGCGGCGGAACTGGAAATGGTGCAGTCTTATACTTCAAATAATTGGTGAACATCTCATTGCGGAACACGAATATCCCACTTGTAACCAAATCGGTGGGCGGCACGCCAAACAAAGTTTGTGTACGTATCTCACCAGTGTTGCGTGGAACCGTAAACTTGTGTCCCCCACCTACTGGGCCCCAAAGGAGTTGACCACACCGGTAGCAAAGCGCATCAAAAAAGTGGGGAGTACAAAGTGTCCAAACCATCAATCCATCATCACCATCCAACATTTCTTTGAAATCTGTTCGAGAAATACTCTCGAACAGATTTCAAAGAAATGTTGGATGGTGATGATGGATTGACACGGAACAGCTCTCGAGACACTGTACGAACGACCCCGGAGGAACGACGCCGTGATGCCTTGATGTGTTGCTTCTCTAGCGTATTGATGTGCCCAACAACGATGCCCTTATTCCGTTGCGATTATGGCGTGTTGTTTATGCCTCCACATGAGATAGTCGGCAAGAAGTCGCCCCCCGTACCCCCCCCCCGTACCCCCTCCCCCCCGTACCTCCCCCCCCCGTACCCCCCTCAGCACCCCCCCGTACCCCCCCCGTACCCCCCCCGTACCTCCCCCCCGTACCCCCCCCCCCGGTTTCCCCCCTGTAACCGTAGCTCGCCTCGCTTCGCTCGACGCGGAGGCCAGCCCCCGCACCTCCGCTTAGATTACAAGACTCCTGCGGTGGCTATAGACGGCGTGTTGTGTGCACCGCCCTCTGTGTGCACCGCCTTCTGTGTGTACCGCCTTGCCCGTGGTCCCTTAAATAACAAGACTCCTGCGGTGGCTACAAACCGCCTTTTGTGCGCACCACCTTTTGTATGTACCGCCTTCTATGTGCACCGCCTTGCCCGTGGCCCCTTAAATAACAAGACTCCTGCGGTGGTTACAGACCGCCTTTTGTGTGCACCGCCTTGTGTGTGCACCGCCTTGTGTGTGTACCGCCTTCTGTGTGCACCGCCTTGCCCGTGGCCCCTTAAATAACAAGACTACTGCGGTGGCTACAGGCCGCCTTTTGTGTGCACGGCCTTGTGTGTGCACCGCCTTGTGTGTGTACCGCCTTGCATGTGGCCCCTGAAATAACAAGACTCCTGCAGTGGCTACAGACCGCCTTTTGTGTGCACCGCCTTGTGTGTGTACCGCCTTTTGTGTGTACCGCCTTGCCCGTGGCCCCTTAGATAACAAGACTCCTGCGGTGGCTACAGACCGCCTTTTGTGTGCACCGCCTTGTGTGTGCACCGCCTTCTGTGTGTACCGCCTTTTGTGTGTACCGCCTTGCCCGTGGCCCCTTAAATAACAAGACTCCTGCGGTGGCTACAGGCCGCCTTTTGTGTGCACCGCCTTTCGTGTGTACCACCTTGCCCGTGGCCCCTTAAATAACAAGACTCCTACGGTGGCTACAGGCCGCCTTTTGTGTGCACTGCCTTGTGTATGCACCGCCCTATGTGTGCACCGCCTTGTGTGTGAACCGCCAAATCCCCCGTACCCCCCCCCCCTACATCCCCCCGTACCTCCCCCCCGTACCTCCCCCCCGTACCCCCCCCGTACCTCCCCCCCGTACCCCCCCCGCACCCCACCCGTACCTCCCCCCCGTACCCCCCCCGTACCTCCCCCCCGTACCTCCGGGGTGCGGGGGGGGGGGGGGGCGACTTCTTGCCGTATATGCCTCCACAAGAACCCTTGGCCGCTTGGGACTCCGCGGTGTTCTTTTTCCCCTTGTTGGCTTGGGACTCCGCGGTGTTCTTTTTGCCCTTGTTGGCTTGGGACTCTGCATTGTTCTTCATGCCTCCACAAGAACCCTTGGCCGCTTGGGACACCGCAATGTTCTTCTTGCCTCCACAAGAACCCTTGGCCGCTTGGGACACCGCAGTTTTCTTCTTGCCTCCACAAGAACCCTTGGCGGCTTGCAACTCACGAGTGTTCAAACTTGCCCTCAACGCCGAGGCCGACGCCCTGGCCCGCCGCGGGCTCCACACCGCCTCCCCGTGGACCCTTCCCTGGTCCGCACTCTTCCACGGCCGCATCGTAGCGCTCCGTGAGGGCGCAGTCTTCCTGAGCCCCGCGCGCGCCGCAGAGGCAGCGTATGCGGCCACCACCACCCGCACCCACACGTTGCACCTCCGGCCCCTGCCCCCAGGCTGGTCCTCTCACCTACTCCGCCTCGCGTATGAACGCGCCGAGGTCCCAGCACTGGCCCTCCACCGCATCATGCACCTCCGGCTACTGCACTCCCAGGCCACCCCCCCGGCTACGGAGGAGTGACGTGCCCCTTATGTCACCACCCCTACCTGGACTCCGCCGCCCACCTCCAGTACCACTGCCCCCCCCACTACGCCCTACAGTTGCTCCTCGCGTGGCGCCTGTTCACGCACCTGCCCGTTCTGGCAGCCACAGCCGGCCACTTCCCCCACCTCGTCACCCCTTTTGAGCTCCGCACGGCCACCGCCGCAGTGTACCTCTCCGAGCACCTCCCGGCCGCCCCGCGACCCGGCCCCCCGACGCAGTTAGGGTCCAGTATGCTGGGCATGTGGCACTCCACCTCCCCCCACGGCGCCCCCCCACTGCTGGACAGCGCTGGCCGGGAGGGACTCCTCCGCGCGCTCCTCTCCACCCTTAGCACGACGCACACGTCGCTAGCATCACTCCTCCGCCGTGCCCCCTCCCACGTCACCGCCCCGCCCCCCTTCTCACAACACACACTACTCCTCGCAGACCACAACTCGGTCATCACTCCGGGTGATGACTGTGAATATATTTGTGAGCACGACAACCTCCCCCCCGCAGCCAGAGCACGAGCAGAGGAACTCAGCACCATCTCAGCACTGTGTCTGTGTGACACGTGGCAGGAAGTATATGGCCCGGCTATGGACCACGACGACCCGCGGAGACCCAAAGGGTGGACGTGGGGATTCCACACTGAGCAGGACGACACCCCCCATCGCAGAAGGATTGACAAAATCCATGTGTCCAGGCACATGTCAGCCTCGATCGTACGGTGCTACGCGAGAAAAATTGGCAGTGGAGATCACCGGGCGGTGGTTTCGACCCTGGCCCCCCCCACCCCCACGACGGTCCAGCCCAGGCAAAGAATCCCCACGTCCTTCCTACAGTGCGAGGATACCACAGCGGGCCTCGCCCAGCGGCTCAGGGCTCTCACGGCACAAGGGGATGAGTGGTGGGCACAGGCACTCCGCACTATCAGAACCACAGCGTATACTTTCGAAAAACAGGTGAACCCCAAGGGATTGAGTGAGGTCATTGCAATGCTGCAGGCAAGCACTGTCGATTACACCCCCCCCGAGGCGGCACACTTTTTGCAGCACCAAGGATTGACGCCAGCCACGTCACGGCAGGCATATGCGATGCTAGCAGCAGAGGCAGAACAGGCCACCCAGCACAAGACGGAAGGGATTGTGCTCTCCAAACTACGGTCAGCGCTCAACACACAGCCGGAGGAACCACAGAGCAAACAACAACGGCGGATAGAAATTGCACGGCTCACCAGGGAACTGCAAAGCAAGCGGAAGCTAACCGCACTCCGCAACAAGGCAGGGCGCACGTGCACTGAACCCACACAGATTGCGGAGGAACTGAAACAGTTCTGGTCCGGGGTTATGGCCAAAGGGGAACACACCGTCGAGGAGTGCGCCCAGTTTTTGCGCTCGCTGCCCCTTCGCCCGCAGCTAAAAGGTGCAGCAACTCTGCTCCTAAAGCCACTCACACAGGAACTGGTGCTCACAGCACTGGAAAAAATGAAACCAGGGTCGGCCCCTGGCCTGGACGGAGTCACGGCAGAAATCCTGACGGCCCTCCCCGGGGCACTGGTGCCCAAAATGACGGAACAAATTGCACTTTTCCTTACCACAGGGAAAATCACAGAGGAGTGGGCGCTCGCTATCCTGAACCCAATCCCTAAGCAAAAGGGCTCCATTTCGGTCACACAACTCCGCCCATTGTGCTTGCAAAGTGTGCTGTTTAAGTGGGTATCAATGACCCTATACCTCATGCTGCAGGACCTGCTTTTGTATGCCGCCCCCCCTGAACAAAAAGGCTTCATGAAAGGGCGATTCATTTTTGAGCACATGTGGGAGGCGCAGGCGGCCTGGACCGCAATGGATTTTGGTCTTTTTCTCTCCATCGATTTCTCCAAAGCGTTTGACTCTGTCCATCACAATTATTTTATTGCCTTCTTCACCCACCTGGGCCTTCCCCCACAGATGATCGCGCTCATCATGAACATGCTGACTTCCCCCTTTGTCTTTGGAGTGGGCAAAGGCGTAGTGCGCGAAGTGCAAGTCACACCAGAATCAGGGGTCCAACAGGGGGACCCACTCTCCCCAGCATTGTTCGCCATGGTCTGCTCGGTGCTGGTCCCCATGCTCCAGGCAGTGTCCCCTAGCATAAGAGTCCTGTTCTACGCTGATGATCTTTTGCTGTACATCCCCGTCTCCCCTGCTCTGATTTGCCCCCTCATACCAGACATCATGTACACGCTACGGCGGTACGCTAAGTTTGTAGGATTGCGGATCAACTTGGATAAATCGGCCTTCTTGTTGCGTGGCTTTTGGACGGACAGGTAGAAAACCAAACTCGAAAACACAGGCATTCCGGTGCAAAGCAAGGTGAAGTACCTGGGGAATCTTTTTGGGGACGTCACCCCTGATGAAGCATTTGCGCCCCATTTATCCCGTGCGTTGGCGCGTGCGCAGTTCGCAGCGACCCTACCCCTGACGATGCCAGAGCGAGTACACCTGCTCCAGGAGTGGATACTCCCATTGATGATCTACCCGGCGAGGGCCTACTTCCCTACGGAGGATGTATGCACCAAGCTGGCGAATGTGTACCGGGTGGCCCTAAGACTCAGCAGCTGGGGCCTCACCCTACCCATACTGCAGCTTCCCCCGAAGCTGGGGGGAGCACTCCTCCCGAAACCCAGCCTCTTCTTGCTGTGGCAACACGCCACACACTTCGTGAATTCCCGGCACGACACTAGTAAGCTCTCCCCCATTTCTGCACAGCATTTCAATGGTTGGGCCAAACGCTTCGGGATACAGGCGGAGCTGGGTGACCTCCCATGGCTACAGCTGGGTCCCATCCCCTGGAACACCTACCCCTTTTTGGGCACCTCAGCAAAAGCCTTCTCCCTGCTACGGAAACTGGCCCCCATCGTCCCCCCCAACACAGACCAGGCACCACGGCTGAGCTGCTGGCATTCGGTACTCTTCAGGGACACAAATAACAACACATTTTTTTCGCCAAAACTCATCAGGGTAGGGATCACACGCATCGGACAGTGTACACCGGACCTGCAGGAGAGACTGCCGCCCACATGGGCCCCGAGGTACAAGGCCCAGCTGGGACAGGCCTGGCCCCGGCCACAGATGACACCACCACAAGAAACATCGGCCATTTTTGGGGGGGGTTGGAATACAAAGGCCATGCTCAGGTACCTGATGCGTCAAGAACCCCCGGACCCAGGTCAAACACCGGAAACCTGGCAGGCCTGGACCAAGCTATCGATACCGCCCAAACACCACACATTCATACAGACCGCACTGTGGAAAAAACTCCCAGTGGGGACCACACTCGCCAACTGGCTCCCTCAGCACACACACTGCCTGGTGGATGGCAAACCAGAAGACATGCGACATGCGCTTCCGGAGTGCCGGTTCCTCCCCCCCGCGTATCACATTGCGGAACAATGCATGGGGCCAGCGATATTCGAGGATACCACGGAAACAGACCCAGAGGTCCTCCTGTGGGACATGCCAGTACTATCCCTCCAGAGCCCGCTAGGGCTGATCATGTGGACCGCGGTTATGGCATCCTGGAACCTGCGCAATGCGGTCAAATTCCGAGACACCCCCCCAACATGGGACATATTCCTCACACAGTGGCTGTGCATTCTTGCGCGATGGTACGAGCACCCAGCTCCAACCCTCCCCACGCCCGAAGTGCGGGACATGCACCGAGCAATCGCTTCCCTCAAGGAAACAGGAAATTTGCAGCACCCCAGGCTCAGCCAACCTCACCCATCCCCCCCCCAGGCTCCGCAACCCGCGGCCCAGGAAACGCAAAAAAGACATGTATGGTCCAGCGATGGCGGAGGCGCATCAGAAAATCATTGATGAGTATGTAGTGGAGGGATGGGAAGCCATCTACCCCGACGGCTCGTCGGAGGTCCATCCGGAGGCGGGAATGGTGGGAGGGTTTGGGGTATATTTCGGGGATCACCGGGACACGGCACAGTGCATCCCCATCACACAGAAACAAACAAATAACAGGGGAGAGCTCCTCGCGGCCATACATGCCATTCACCATAGGACACAGCACAAGCGCACACTGATCTGCTCTGATTCAAAACTAGTGGTCATGGGGGCCACATGCAAAGCCAGCAAATGGCGGCGCCATGACTGGCAAGGTTCGCGGGGGCCGGTGGGCCACGTGGACCTGTGGGAGCAACTCCTTGGGGAAATTGAGCAGGCAGGGGCAGCGGTACGCTGGCTGCATGTCCCCTCACACGTTGGCATTGTAGGGAACACACACGCGGACACACTGGCTGACATGGGCCGCCGCAAATCCCCCCTCCTCCGAGGCCATGTCACCTCAACCCGGCGCCCACAGCAGGAGGGGCAGGCACAGGAACAGGAAAACGAGTCCGACCTGGATGAGCCACCCATGTTTTCTCCGGAGGAGCGGGCGGCCAGCCCGCCTCCTCGTGGCACACACCCCCCCCCGACCCCCCGCAGACAGGGAGTTACTCCACTGCTGGAGATCGAGGACTGCACCCCAGCCTCCAAGAGACCACGCCACTCACCGGGTTGTACGGACCAGGCCTCTGGATGGAGGTCGCGGGCGGTCTCCCGCTCACCACGGCAAACACCAATGCGTGATGTCAGGCACGAGCTCTTCCCCTCGTCAGCCCCCCCCTTCTCCCCAGGCAGCTGTGATGAGGCCTGGCTGGCACCCAGATCGCCGGCAACGGCCTCCACGATCACGTGCAGCACGGAGGGCTCACGGTGTGGAACACCGGACCCCAGCCGCCCTTTGTTTGGCACGCCATAAAGCACGCGACCCCACACCCCCATAGGTTCAGACTCCATAAGCGTCCGACACCCCAGACAGGGCAAGAGACCGGCACGGCCCAGTAGTGAGAGCGGTAGTCTTCAGTCGTCCAGTGCGGGGGTTCGATCCCGGGAGCTGGTGCTCTTGGGTTCCCTGCACGTAGAGCTCTCCAGTTGGCGTCGTGGGAGCCACCCCCCCCCTACAGCAACCCGCGCCACCACCGGTACCGGTGGATCGGGTGGAGGTCTCGTCCGTTTTGCCCCAACCCCCAAAAAGTGACACGCAGGATCCACACACACCTGCACCAGTGCGCGCCGCCACCTGTACTCGAACAGGTCGATGGGAGGTCCCGTCCGGTATTCGAAGGGATCGGTGGGAGACCACCGATCCCGGGACTCGAACCACCTTCCTCACGGCAAACGCCGGGTGCGCTGCCACTTGAGCGGCCGCCTTCTGAGAAGCACTGGAACATGGCACAGGGAACGACCACCCACGCAAACACACTCACCACACATGCAGGCGCCTCGGCGCCGCCCAGCCTTCCCACCCTCTGTATGGCTGTATGTTGACCTCCGAAAAGCCAGTACCCACTGGGGTTTTTAAATCCTAAGGACCTAAATAGCCCAGGGCCGGTGGCAGTGGCCCACAAGGGTGACCTCTGACCGCCCCACCCCCCATGACCAGGTGACCCGGAATCATAGGTGTGTGGCCGAGAGGGGCTAGCGCAAGCGAGCATGCCAGTGCGATGGAGGGAGCCACAGTGGGACACAACAAACGCTACGCCCCAAACTCAGTCCGAAGGCGACAATGCCCTGAACCCTGTAGAAGCAGCCTGACTCTTACCCCATCCAAGGACGAGGGAAGGGACGAACTGCAAAGCACTGTCTGCGTGACACGGACAATCATGGAACTGAGATGGCGATGAAGGTCGTGAGGCAGGCGCGGCTGGAGCTAAGTGGCGGGTCCACACCTGACCAATTGAGGCCCTCCCGCCGCACGTCCCCGCGCCGCCCTACACCCAGCCCCTCACACTGCGCCACAGCATCGCCCTGGTCCGGCTCCTCCGCCACTGCGCCACTTGGCGCCTCACGGTGGACCGCCAACCTGTGGTCCCGCTCCCCCCGGCGCCTCTCCCGGGGCCGCACCCGGCCCACGTCGTGTTCACCCCCGCGTCGCGGGCCGCGGACATCCTCCCGCTCCTCGCCGCCACCCCCCCCCGGGCAACGCATACTGCTTGCCGCCAACCCCTCGGTCCTCAGTGAGGTCCTCATCGGGCACGCCAACGCCTTGCACGTGCGCCCGCTGCTGCCCGACCTGCACGTCGCGTACGCCCCTGGCACGCCCGTCGACCCCTCCGTGTGGGACTCTCAGTGAGGCCACCGGCCGCCGGCCGGCCCACACACACCGCCCCGCGCTCGCCTCAGGCACTCAGGCCCGTGGACGCCGCTTCCGCAGAGGCCGCCTGCCGCTACCCACGCGCCCGGCCCCGGCCTCGGCCCCCGAGCAGCACTTCCTGCTAGCCGCAGGTCCCGCGGCCCGCAGAGGGGCCCCCAACGGGCACACCGACGCCCTTGCGCGTGCGCCCCCCGCAGCTTGGCCTGCACGACACGCTCGCCCCCGGCACGCCCACCGACCCCACTGTGTGGGGCTCTCGGGGCCACTGCCAACCGCCGGCTTCACTGCCCGCACCTCCCAGCGACCGCCACGGGCCCCGCACCCGCATGGCGCCGCTTCCGCCTCGGCCCCCCGCCGCTACCCATGCGCCCGGCCCCGGCCTCAGCCCCCGGGCAACGCGCCCGCTAGCCGCAGGTCCCTCGGCCCGCAGAGGGGCCCCCACCGGGCACGCCGACGCCCTTGCGCACGCGCCCCCCGCAGCTTGGCCTGCAGGACGCGCCCTCCCCCGGCACGCCCACCGACCCCACTGTGTGGGGCCCTCAGGGCCACTGCCAACCGCCGGCTGGACCGCCCGCACCCCCCCGCGACCGCCACGGGCCCCGCACCCGCATGGCGCCGCTTCCGCCTCGGCCGCCCGCCGCTACCCATGCGCCCGGCCCAGGCCTCGACCCCCCGCCGGCTGTGCCGCGCGGCCTCCCGTAAGCGGGACACAGGGACAGGCACCAGGGAACAGCACCTGAACCGTACACAACACGCCAGCCACCGTATACCCATGATAGTACTCTTGTGCTTCCGCCCTTGTGCCCTCCGTCCCCCATGACCGACGCGCGCGCTCGCCCGCACCACCGGGGACGAGGCGGCCACACCACAACACTTGCAAAGGTGACTAGGCGCCGGCAGAAAGCAACACCCGGGCCCCCCCTCGCCCCCGTAGAAGGCTAGACGCACGGGCCAGCGCCCCCGGCCACGCCACGGCCGCACACGAGGAACGGCCACCTCGGCGGGATGTTCGGGCAAGGCGCGGAGTGTCCGCGGACCCGGGCGTGCCTTCCCCACCCCAAGGTCACCGCCCCGCCCTCCACCCCCTCCACAGCCGCCTCGCACAGGTCGAGTCACTCTCCCCCCGCGAGACGGGGGAGGGCTCCAGGGTAACTTCCACAGGTAGCCCCAGCCTCCTCCACGCGCGCGCCCCCCCCCCCTCCACACCATGGCGCCCCCCCCCCCTCGGTCGTTGTCGGCACACGCCCGGCCAGCGTGACGCCGTCCGACTGCTCCCTTGCGCCCTGCCCAGGGAGAGCGTGTCTGGCAATTTCTCCCGCCGGCACGTGCTGGGTGCCACAACAACAACAACAACAACAACAACCTCCCCCCCGTCCCCCCCCCCCCGTACCTCCGGGGTACGGGGGGGGGGGGGGGGGGGCGACTTCTTGCCGTATATGCCTCCACAAGAACCCTTGGCCGCTTGGGACTCCGCGGTGTTCTTTTTCCCCTTGTTGGCTTGGGACTCCGCGGTGTTCTTTTTGCCCTTGTTGGCTTGGGACTCTGCATTGTTCTTCTTGCCTCCACAAGAACCCTTGGCCGCTTGGGACACCGCAGTGTTCTTCTTGCCTCCACAAGAACCCTTGGCCACTTGGGACACCGCAGTGTTCTTCTTGCCTCCACAAGAACCCTTGGCGGCTTGCAACTCACGAGTGTTCAAATTTGCCACCGTTGCCGCCTGGATCCCAAGTGCGGTGCGCTTTTGCAATCGCTTCATCAACGTGGCACGCAACTGTGCATGTCGCTGACGGATGGTAGGTGGGGGTACTTCGCTATGCAGCATGATGAACTTGGCCACCGGGAAGTCAATGTCTCCGTCCAAGCATCGTTGCAACTCGTGCTCCCAACGATTTGACATGGTGCGAAATAGAAGGTAACTCCGTTCAGAGTACACCTTTACTCCAAGTCCAACTGCCGAGAGCAAGAAAAGACAATATGTTTGAAACAACAAAGTGACAACTCGGGGGCGTAGATACATCATTGACAAGCTACGATGTGATCTTATTGCCAAATGTTGGTAACACTTATACTTATATGGCCTCAAACCCAACCCAATGGCAATCAGTTGTTTTGCGTTGTTGGGCCTTATCCTCCCCAAAGAATGAGCCCCATTCCTACCCAATAGTACCCAACCCCAAACATAACCTCACCCTTTGGTACTCATGGAACAACAAGCACACAAACGGCAAAACACGGCAAGGAACTACTCGTACCCCTTGTACCAGACACTCCACACTATTGTTGCAACTCTTGCTCCCATGATTAGACATGGCGTGATCGTGAAGGTAACTCCGTTAAGAGTACACGTGTACTCCAAGTCCAATCGCTAAGAGCAAAGGGCACAAAAGAACAAAGCACACAAACGGCAAAACACGGCAAGGAACTACTCGTACCTCTTGTACCAACAATCCACACTATTGTTGCAACTCTTGCTCCCATGATTAGACATGGCGTGATCGTGAAGGTAACTCCGTTAAGAGTACACTTGTACTCCAAGTCCAATTGCTAAGAGCAAAGGGCACAGAAGAACAAAGCACACAAACGGCAAAACACGGCAAGGAACTACTCGTACCTCTTGTACCAACAATCCACACTATTGTTGCAACTCTTGCTCCCATGATTAGACATGGCGTGATCGTGAAGGTAACTCCGTTACGAGTACAATTGTACTCCAAGTCCAATCACTAAGAGCAAAGGGCACAGAAGAACAAAGCACACAAACGGCAAAACACGGCAAGGAACTACTCGTACCTCTTGTACCAAACACTCCACACTATTGTTGCAACTCTTGTTCCCATGATTAGACATGGCGTGAACGTGAAGGTAACTCCGTTACGAGTACACCTGTACTCAAAGTCCAATCACTAAGAGCAAAGGGCACAATAAATAAAGCACCAGAACTCCCGCAAAGTACAGTAATAAGCAATATGCCAGTGCACGCACACAAACTACAAAGCAGGTTGATGTGGACCGGGCCACTTCCCTATCACAACTCCCTTGTCTCTATCCCAATGGTCAACGATCATCATTATTCAATGCAATTTCCACTCATAGTGGGGCCAAAGTGGCTCGAAAGGGGCTCAAAATGGGCTCATTTCAATTGTGCGTGCACCCCAAAGGGTCCATGATCACTTTTGGAAAAATGCGTTTTTGACCCATTATTGACCCATTTTTCGTCCCAAACCAGCCCATTTTCAAGGCATATTGGCATTCTCCATGGGCCAAACCGCATCACCATGCGCCCGAGACGGGCTAAAAGCACTTAGTTAAGCATGTCAAACGGTCTACGATCACTTTTGGAAAAACATGTTTTTGACCCATTTTTCACCCATTTTTGGTCCCACAGCGGCCCATTTTCAAGGCATTTTGGCGTTTTCCATGGGCCTAAACGCGTTATCTCGGGCTCCAAATGGGCTAAAAACACTTGTTTGAGCATCCCATATGGTCCAGGATCACTTTTGAAAAAATGCGTTTTTGACCCATTTTTGACTCATTCTTGGTCTTGAAACGGCCCATTTTCAAGGCATTTTGGGATTTTCCATGGCCCAAGACGCGTCACCACGGGCTCAAAACGGCAACTTTGGAAAAAATCATTTTTTTCGCCCCGGGGACCCCGGTGGACCCACCGTTGGCCCCAACTGGGCGCGGGCCGGGCTGCCCTACGGCTCCACCAAGTGACCACTGGTACGGGGGTCTAGGCGTCTCGTTGGGCGATTCTAAGGCTTGGAAACCACAAAAAGTGCGGAGTTGCGCGTGGAATAGGTGCCCTCGGAATTCGGTTTTGAGCCAGATAGCCTAAGATACGGCCCGTTCTTCGTTTTGGGCCTATTTGACACGAACAACGCACATTTAGGCCATTTTTGGCCATTTTTGGGCCGTTTCTCAAACATATCGTGGAGCTAGAAGGCAAGAAAGGGCTCTTGGTCACGGGGCAATTGAGGCGCACATGAAGTGTACGAACTGTTTGCCTTCGTTTGGCCGTTTTGACTTGGTATCGGTGCCGTTTTGGGCAAAAAAAAGGCTGTTTTGGGGCACAAAATGCGCAGTTTTGGGAGGGCACCTCCCCACTTGGTGGCGCCCCCGCCCCGGGGCGCCACCGGTGAGTTTTTAGCTCATGACTTGGATTTGGCAAGGGCACCACCTAGGCTCTAGGATGGCTAGAGTAGAGTAGAGCCCGGAGCGATGAGGCGAAGCCATGGGCAAAACGGAAGGGAGAAGTGCTTGCTTGTTGTTGCTTGTTGCTTGCTTGTTGCTTGTTATGGATTTAAGGGGAGAGGGGTGTAGTAATATATTACTGCACTTACTACACCCCTCTCCCGTTAAATCTGGCTAACAACAACAAGCAACAACAAGCAAGCACGCCACCGTGCCGTTTTGGCCATTGCTCCGTCCTAACGCTTCGGATCTTTTGCCCATGTAGCCATCTTGGAGCCTAGGTGGTGCCCTTGCCAAATCCAAGATTTCAGCCGGAAACTCACCGGTGGGGCCCCGGGGCGGTGGCGCCAAGTTGGGAGGTGCCCTCCCAAATCTGCGCAGTTTTGGGCCAAAAACAGCCATTTTTCGCCCAAAATAGTCCCCAAACCCGGGCGAAACGTCCAAACGAAGGGAAACGGTGGCTACACCCCACGTGCGGCTTGACTTCACCGTGTCAAAGAGCCCTCTAGTGCGCTTCAACTCCATGATACGTCCGAGAAACGGCCCAAAAAGGCACCCAAAAGCCCCAAAATCTGCGCAATGTGCACCAACACCCCGAAACCAAGCACGGGCCGTATCTTGGGCTACATGGCTCAAAATCCGAATTCCCAGGGCACCTAGTCCACCCGCAACCCCCCACTTTTGGTGGTTTCCAAGCCTCAGAATCGCCCAACGAGCCACCCAGACCCCCGTACCAGTGGTCACTTGGTGGAGCCGGAGGGCAGCCCGGCCCGCGCACGGCGGGGGCCAACAGTGGGTCCACCGTGGTCCCCGGGGCGAAAAAAAAGATTTTTTTCAAGGTTGTTCCTAGACCACCTGGGATGCTCAAACAAGCGTTTTTAGCCCGTTTTGAGCCCGTGGTGACGCGTCTTGGGCCATGGAAAATCCCAAACTGCCCTGAAAATGGGCCGTTTTGGGACCAAAAATGGTTCAAAAATGGGTCAAAAATGCATTTGTTCAAAAGTGATCCTGAACCATTTGGGATGCTCAAACAAGCTTTTCTAGCCCATTTTGAGCCCGTGTTGACGCATTTTGGCCCCTGAAAAATCCCAAAATGCCTTGAAAATGGGCCGTTGTGGGACCAAAAGTGGGTCAAAAATGGGTCAAAAATAATTTTTTCCAGAAGTCATCTTGGACCATTTGGGATGCTCAAACAAGTGAAATGAGGTCATATTGGGCTCGTTTTGAGTCATTTTGGCCCACTCAAAGCCGAAAAAAGCTATAAAAATTGGCCCTTATGGGGCCAAAAATGGGACAAAAAATTATCTTGTACCATTTGGGATGCACGTGGGTGTGAGTTGAGCCCATTTTTCGCCCTTTTTGACCACACCGCCCACCAATGGGCACTTCTAATTTCCCTCCCCGCTCTGAAGAGTTGGGGACCCCCAAGACGGCAGGGGTTTTGTAGCCACTCCGCCCACCAATGGGCACTTCTGATTTCCCTCCCCACTCTGAAGAATTGGGGACCCCCAAGATGGCAGGGGTTCTGTAGCCAATTAGCCCACCAATGGGCACTTCTGATTTCCCTCCCCGCTCTAAAGAGTTGGGGACCCCCAAGAGGGCAGGGGTTATGTAGCCACTCAACCCACTAATGGGCCACTTCTGATATTCCTCCTCGCTCTAAAGAGCTGGGAAGCCCCCAGACGGCAGGGGTTATGTAGCCACTCAGCCCACCAGTGGGCCACCTCAGATTTTCCTCCCCGCTCTGAAAAGTTGGGGACCCCCAAGACGGCAGGGGTTATGTAGCCACTCGGCCCACCATTGGGCCACCTCAGATTTTCCTCCCCACTCTGAACAATTGGGGACCCCCAAGATGGCAGGGGTTATGTAGCCACTCCGCCCACCAATGGGCACTTGTGATTTCCCTCCCCGCTATGAAGAGTTGGGGACCCCCAAGACGGTAGGGGTTATGTAGCCAGTTAGCCCACGAACGGGCCACCTCAGATTTCCCTCCCCGCTTTAAAGAGTTGGGTACCCCCAAGACGGCAGAGGTTACGTAGCCACTCTGCCCACCCGTGGGCCACTTCTGATTTTCTTCCCCGCTCTAAAGAGTTGGGGACCCCCGAGACGGCAGAGGTTAGGTGGCCACTGTGCCCACATGTGGGCCATTTCTGATTTTGTCCCCGTGTTGAGCATTGGGGACAGGACAAGAGGGGTTATGTAGCCACTCAGCCCATGAGTGGGCCAAATCTGATCCTCTTCCCTGCTCTGAAAATGTCCGGATCCCCAAGACGGCAGCGGTTAAGTAGCCACTCCGCCCTTCGGGCCCCTCGGGCCACCTCAGATTTTCCTCCCCGCTCTGAAGAGTTAGGGACCCCCAAAACGGCAAGGGTTATGTAGCCACTCAGCCCACCAATGGGCCACTTCAAATTTTCCTCCCCGCTATGAAGAGTTGGGGACAACCGAGACGGCAGGGTTATGTAGCCACTCCGCTCACCATTGGGCCACTCCTGATTGTCTTCCCCGCCATGTAGAATTGGGGACCCCCAAACGGGAGGCGTTATGTAGTATATATGCCAATAACACTTTATGTCCATAGTGACCCCCGATTGTAAAGCTAACCCCTTGCCCTCCTCAGGAGCCTACCCCCCTGAGGTTCGCAGTACGGCTGCGAATACCCAAGCTGATGCTACCCTCCCCTGTATTGGGGTGAGGGGCGGTGCGAACCGTCATATCACACCTGGGCCGCATACCCAACCGTTCGGAGGTGCCCGACAAAGGTGGTGGATTTGGGTCCACCAATGGGGGGGGGGGGGGGCACACTTCTCCGCTTTTCCACATCCCACACACAACAAGACATGGTGAGAAACACACCTACCTTTCTTTTGAGGCACCTCAGACCAATAGCCACTTGCCGCTTGGGAGAGGGGTGTAGATTAAGGGATATATTACTACACCCCTCTCCCTTTAAACTTAGCTAACAAGCAACAACAAGCAACAACAAGCAAGCATGTCACCATTCCGTTTTGGCCATTGCCCCTTCCCGGCGCCTCGGGCTTGACCGTACTTTAGCCATCCTAGCGCCTAGGTGGTGCCCTTGCCAAATCCTAGGTGTGAGCCAGAAACTCACCGGTGGGGCCCCGGGGCGTGGGCGCCAAGTTGGGAGGTGCCCTCCCAAATCTGCGCAGTTTTGGGCCAAAAACAGCCATTTTTCGCCCAAAATAGTCCCCAAACCGGGGCGAAACGTCCAAACGAAGGGAAACGGTGGCTACACCCCACGTGCGGCTTGACTTCGCCGTGTCAAAGAGCCCTCTCGTGCGCTTCAACTCCATGATACGTCCGAGAAACGGCCCAAAAAGCGCCCAAAAGCCCCAAAATCTGCGCAATGTGCACCAACACCCCGAAACCAAGCACGGGCCGTATCTTGGGCTACATGGCTCAAAATCCGAATTCCGAGGGCACCTAGTCCACCCGCAACCCCCCACTTTTGGTGGTTTCCAAGCCTCAGAATCGCCCAACGAGACGCCTAGACCCCTGTACCAGTGGTCACTTGGTGGAGCCGGAGGGCAGCCCGGTCTGTGCACGGTTGGGGCCAACAGTGGGTCCACCGTGGTCCCCGGGGCGAAAAAAAGATTTTTTCCAAAGTTGTTCCTAGACCACTTGGGATGCTCAAACAAGCGTTCTTAGCCCGTTTTGAGCCCGTGGTGGCGCGTTTTGGGCCATGGAAAATCCCAAAATGCCCTGAAAATGGGCCGTTTTAAGACCAAAAGTGGGTCAAAAATGGGTGAAAAAGTCAATTTTCCAAAAGTGATCCTGAACCATTTGGGATGCTCAAACAAGCGTTTTTAGCCTATTCTGAGCCCGAGTTTATGCGTTTTGGCCCCTGAAAAATCCCAAAAACCCCTTGAAAATGGGCCGTTGTGGGACCAAAATGGGTCAAAAATGCGTCAAAAACGTGTTTTGCCAGAAGTGATCCTGGACCATTTGGGATGCCCAAACAAATGTTTTCGGCCCATTTTGAGCCCAATTTAACCCAGTTTGGCCCCTTCGGCCACATGTATGCACCAAGTTGTACCCTTCACGCGTACCTTAGAGCCGTATGGTGGAGCCACCTAGAGTTGGGGAGAGGGGTGTAGATAAGAGGATATATATATATATATATATATATCCTCTAATCTACACCCCTCTCCCCAACTCTAGGTGGCTCCACCATACGGCTCTAAGGTGCGTGCGAAGGGTACAACTTGGTGCATACATGTGGTGGAAGGCGCTAAAATCGATCAAAACGGGCCCAAAATGGGCTAAAAACACTTGTTTGTGCACCCCCAATGGTCCAGGATCACTTTTGGAAAAACGCATTTTTGACCCATTTTGCACCCATTTTTGCTCCCAAAACGGCCCCTTCTCAAGGCATTTTGGGATTTTCCATGGGCCAAAACCCGTCCCAATGGGCTCAAAATGGGCTAAAAACACTTGTCTGAGCATCCCAAATGGTTCAGGATCACTTTTGGAAAAACACGTTTTTGACCCATTTTTCACCCTTTTTGGTCCCAAAACAGCCCATTTTCAAGGCATTTTTAGATTTTCCATGGCCCAAAACGCGTCACCACGAGCTCAAAACAGGCTAAGAACGCTTGTTTGAGCATCCCAAGTGGTCTAGGAACAATTTTGGAAAAAATCATTTTTTTCGCCCCGGGGACCACGGTGGACCCACTGTTGGCCCCAACCGTGCACAGACCGGGCTGCCCTCCGGCTCCACCAAGTGACCACTGGTACAGGGGTCTGGGTGGCTCGTTGGGCGATTCTGAGGCTTGGAAACCACCAAAAGTGGGGGGTTGCGGGTGGACTAGGTGCCCTCGGAATTCGGATTTTGAGCCATGTAGCCCAAGATACGGCCCGTGCTTGGTTTCGGGGTGTTGGTGCACATTGCGCAGATTTTGGGGCTTTTGGGCGCCTTTTTGGGCCGTTTCTCGGACGTATCATGGAGTTGAAGGGCACGAGAGGGCTCTTTGACACGGTGAAGTCAAGCCGCACGTGGGGTGTAGCCACCGTTTCCCTTCGTTTGGACGTTTCGCCCGGGTTTGGGGACTATTTTGGGCCAAAAATGGCTGTTTTTGGCCCAAAACTGCGCAGATTTGGGAGGGCACCTCCCAACTTGGCGCCCACGCCCCGGGGCCCCACCGGTGAGTTTCTGGCTGAAATCTTGGATTTGGCAAGGCCACCACCTAGGCTCCAAGATGGCTACATGGGCAAAAGATCTGAAGCGCTGGGATGGGGCAAAGGGCAAAACGGCATGGAGACGTGCTTGTTGCTTGTTGTTGTTAGCTAAGTTTAAAGGGAGAGGGGTGTAGTAATATATATATACCTTGGTGCATACATGTGGCGAAACAGGCTACACTGGGTCAAAGGGGGCTTAAAATGGGCCATTTTTAAGGCTTTTGGGACCTTGGACGGGCCAAAAAAGGCTGAAATGGGGCTCAATATGGGCTCATTTCACTTGGTTGTGCACCCCAATTAGTCCACAATCACTTTTGAAAAAACACAATTGGGCCCATTTTCAAGGCATTTTGGGATTTTCCATGGGCCAAAACGCATCACCATGGGTTATAAACGGGCTAAAACCACTTGTTTGAGCATCCCAAATGGTCCATAGTCACTTTTGCAAAAGCGCGTTTTCGACCCATTTTTGACCCATCTTTGCTCCCAAAACGGCCCATTTTCAAGGCATTTTGGGATTTTCCATGGGCCAAAGCCACAGGCTCAAAATGGGCTAAAAACGCTTGTTTGAGCATCCCAAATGGTCTAGGAACAAATTTGCAAAAAAAAAACTTTTTTTTCATCCCGGGGACCACGGTGGACCCACCGTTGGCCCCCACCGTGCGCGGGCCAGGATGCCCGATGGCTCCACCAAGTGACCACTGGTACGGGGGTCTAATAGGTGTCTCGTTCGGTGATTCCGAGGCTTGGAAACCACAAAAAGTGGTGGGTTGCGGGTGGACGAGGTGCCCTCGGAATTCAGTTTTGAGCCACGTAGCCCAAGATACGGCCCGTTCTTGGTTTCGGGATTGTTTGACACAAGGTGCGCTCATTCGGGGCCAATCCTTAGCCATTTTTGGTCCGTTTCTCGGACATATCATGGACTCTTTGTCACGAGGAAGCCAAGGCGCACTCGGAGTGCACTAACCATTTCCCTTCATTGGTCCGTCTTGACTGGGTTTCGAGGCCGTTTTGGGCCAAAAAAAAGGCTGTTTTGGGGCACAAAATGCGCAGTTTTGGGGGGGCACCTCCCGACTTGGCGCCCCCGCCCTGGGGTGCCACCGGTGAGTTTTTGGCTCAAAACTTGGAT
This sequence comes from Eutreptiella sp. 'Long Island Sound 2002', assembly GCA_964036045.1. Taxonomy (NCBI): domain Eukaryota; phylum Euglenozoa; class Euglenophyceae; order Eutreptiales; family Eutreptiaceae; genus Eutreptiella; species Eutreptiella sp. 'Long Island Sound 2002'. The sequence goes on along the minus strand of OZ038394.1, from coordinate 41,954,092 downwards.
TTGGCAAGGGCACCACCTAGGGAATAGGATGGCTAGAGTAGAGTAGAGCCCGGCGCGATGGGGTGGAGCAATGGTTAAAACAGAAAGGAGAAGTTCTTGTTGCTTGTTGCTTGTTGCTTGCTTGTTGCTTGCTTGCTTGTTAGCTAGATTTAAGGGGAGAGGGGTGTAGTAATATATATCTTTTGTTGATCCGGCTTTTGTTCCCAATGCCACCGCGCTAGTGTTGGCCATGGCCCTGTCAGAACTCTTTTCTTGAGCCTGATTTTGTTTTTGCCGACCTTGCAATACATGGCCCGGCCCAGGTGGGGCGCCATTTACACAAGTGGCCTAGAATCGACTAGGGGGCACAATGCCCTTAAACAAAAATACCACCTACCGTTGACCCCCCCATGAACTTTGTGTTTTTTGTTCAAGTTCAAGTCCAAATTTGTGTCTACCTAGTAACCGAGTAAAAAAAATTTTAATTTTGTCTTTTTTACCTAGTTAAAAAAAGCTTTTAAAAAAATTGTTTTAAGTTTTTTTACTAGGTTTTACTACATTTACTAGGTTTTACTACAGCGCGTACTAGGTTTTACCAAATGCCCTCCCCAATGACGTTGATGCAGCCCTTCCCCGCATTTGTCTACGATTACCGATAGACGGCCTACAGGGGGGGGGGGGGCATTTAGTATGGGAAAAAACCTGTGTGGAAAATTTTAGTATGCCTAATTCTGGCGCAATTTTTCCAATCACGTTTAACGATTGTGGCGCAATTTTCCCATACTTTTTTTTGGACATCAAGTTCAAGATTGGTACCCTGTGTTAAACAATGGTGACAGGAAAGGGTGATAGCTCAGTTGTTGATGTACTAGACTCCAGAAGTGATGATCCCTGGCTCAATTCCCTGAAGTGATGAAATTTTTACCTGTCAGTTGTGTCAATTTTTTTGTTTGTTGAGCACTCCCCACCCACCCCGAACAATAATCCGTTCCTGGGGAGAGAAGTTTGCTGAAGGAATTGCAGTCACCAATCCCGTTGGGCGTTGGGCGCCCCTCCTTCCTGCGAGCTTCAGCACCGACTGAATGGAGGCCAGATGTCTTCTCTTTACCAACGACAAACTTCCGATGGATATGTTCCGTTCCATGATTTGAATTGTTGCCTTGTGTAGTGCCCAGGGGCCTTCTCTATGGCGGTGTGCACATTTGTTGGATCATGTGTACATCAACGAGATGCATTTTTTTTGTCGTAAACGAGCCCCTGGTCCTTGTCTCAATAAGGCTTGACTTGGCAGAAAGGCACAACCCCTGGACATGGCATCAGATGTCCTGGACTACAGCACTGGGCATCAAGAGTGAGCATTGCATCAGGCTTCTCACGCAGTTTCGGTGCTGTGGCCCATTGTCCCTTCAATTTTAGAAGCTGCAGCGCATCAAGGCCAATCAAGAGCGGTTCGGGCTGACGCCGGCAGAGGTCACGCAGCTGGCGCGGGATCAGGACTTCTTAGATCAGACCTTCCGAGCGAAGCAGCGTGGGCTGAAGGTCCGTGAGAAAGACTTAAAGGCCCAGCAGCGCTTTATCAAGTCCCGCCGGGAGGCCCTGTGGCAAGATGCAGAGCTGGCGCAGCAGCAGCAGCGATGGGCCCAGCTCCCCAAGAGTGAACTGACCACGCTGCTGAATCAGAAGCGCGAGCAGCTGCAAGTTCTCAAGCAGCAGTACTTCCAGTGGCTTGACGGCCACTCCCGAACCCTGAAACAGTAGGGCTGCTGCCATATCAATAACCACCACCTGAAGGACTCTATTGTGCTGTACTATCGCCGTATCAGCCTCGTAGTATTTCACTCTGCATTTACGCTGCATTGACTGAGGGGATGACTTTTTATCATAAACTTGAGTGACTGCATCAGTCAGTCAACGCGTCCAAACCCACGTCGGTACCCGTATCAACCAGGCAGCTTCTTATTAGCTGGCCTAGGCTTTACTGTGTGGCACGCCATGGTAATGCCAGATTCCTTCACAGACCTGGGGGCGGGGGTATTGACAACTCCCGCAACAGTTTGCCAATGCATTTCAACAAGACCGCCATTCCACATCCGGTCACTCCTCACCTAAAACCCAGCCTGACCGATGCAAACTGTAGACACAGTGGGGGGCTTGCTGTCATTGTTACGGAACCGGGGTGCACAGAGCACATGATGGCAGCGCAGGTTGGAACAGGTGCAGCACCCTGACAAATGCAGTGGGCTGTAGGGCGTACCCCCACCAGTGGCTGCTTTACAGCGAGGGAGCCACACCCAGCGGCACCCAGGGGCCCTGCACACGGGGGTTGCTTCGCATATTGAGTGCCACATGCGGCCACTGGAATAGACTGAGGAAGTGAGGAGAGGTTCAGGTTGTCCAGTTTCTGTGCCACAAGAAGGCATGTGCATATTGTGGGCAAGGGAAGAAGGAGCGCGAGGGGGTTGGGGGGGCCGGGGGCCAGCAAGAGATTGTGCCGTGGCAAGCGGCCCTCATTTCATGCAATCAGCATTCTGTTGGTCCAAGCAGGCCTTCCCTGGGGCGGCCAGCCTCGGTACAACCAGCCCTCACGGAGTATCATTAGTTGTCCTAAGGGAGGGTTGATTTGAGTGAATAGTTGATTGTTAGATGGCTGATTGTGCCAAGGAACGGCCAGGCCGCCAGATGAAGTGCTACTTCAGCAGTTCAAGATGCAAATCGAAAGGCAGTTGACAACATTAGTGCCTCAATCTCAGGGCATGGGCATGAAACGGATGCGCGAGTACACATTCCAGAACTGTGCACTTCACTTCACTTCTATCTCTTGCTGGCGGTATGACCATGGCAACCCTATGGTGCCGTCCTTTAGCATGCCGAGCTTTGCCTTTGTACAATCAGGACCCTCCAGTCTCGTAACGCAGGAAGGGGGTCTGCAATTGAAGAAAGCAAGGCCTGCAGCAATTCCTTTGCACAACGAACCTGCACTCTGTCTAATCAGGCCTCACTGAGTTGTCAGTGCAACCAGGGAGGTTATTTTATTTTCATTTCTGCAACTTTAAATACACAACACAGGTGCCCTGGAGCTACAGCCCTTTTGGGCAACGCCCATGCCTGCCATCACATACACCGTACAGTTATACATCTGCTCTCTGTGGTAGGGGAGGAAAAAAATCCATTTTAGGAGATCCCCCCCCGGGGAGGGGCTTTCTCCATGGAGGGGGTTTTTTTTTCACCTAAAGTGGGGGGTTGGGGGGGTTTAGGGGTTTTTTTCTCCCTGTTTGGGGGGGGCGTCACCACTTCTGGGGGGTTTTTTCACCACTTTGGGTTTTTTTCCCCACCTTTTTACCAGTAGCCCATGGTTTCCACAGGGGGCCAGGTGGGCATGTGTAACCCTGTAGTGGCTCTTTGGCAACCCATCTTAGGGGCTGCAGGTTGCCAATCAACCATTGCACGGACACTGAGGTGTTCTTGTTGCAGGTTTGGCCAAAATATTTCATTAGAAAGTGTGCAGACAGTGGACTTTTGATCAATGGGTTTTCTGCTAGCTCCCTGCCTCCCTACACTTTAATTTGTTGCATATTGCAGGCAAAGGTGGACAGATAACAATCCTGAGCTAGCGTGTGCCTTCGTTTTCAACAGCTCAGGCCATTTTCTCCCATGTTTAGTTCTGTGCAAGCTGCCACAGTCATCAAGGCTGTCCAAGACCAGTTGCTGCAAGCTTGATTTGTCAGATCAGTATTTCGAACATTTCATGAATGCAGCCAAATTTCCTATGGCTGTACTCACAGGGGCGGGGGGCTCTCCCCCGCCAACTCACACCAACGCTGCACACTCCCTGGTTGCATCCATAGGTGCGTCCTCCATTGATGTCCCCACAGGAACATGCAGGGGTGTCCTTGATTGCAAGGACACTGAGGTGTTCTTGTTGCAGGTTCGGCCAAAATATTTCATCACAAAGTATGCGGACAGTGGATTTTTCATCAATGGAACTTCTGCTAGCAACCGGGGACCCTACACTTGAATTTGTTACATATTGCAGGCAAAGGTGGGCAGATAATAATAATCCTGAGCTAACATATGCCTTCATCTTCACCAACTCGGGCCATTTTCTCCCATGTTTCTTTCTGTGCAAGCTGCCACAGTGCAATCAGCAGGCTGTGCTACATTGACCGCCAACACAGCTCACCGCAGCACAGTGCCATGCGGCAGGTAATCCTGGACACAATCCTTCAACAGCTAAACCAACTCAAACACATCTGGCGCTCTTTGGACAGCATTGTATTGGTGGGAGGCGCGGCCCACATTCTGAGACTGAGCGCATTCATCAGCGACGCTCTTAATGTCAAGGTTTGGACCCCCCCCCCCCCAGCCCGGGGACCACACCCTCAGATTCGGGGCAATCTTTCTGATTTGGTGCTGCATTGTGCTGTTCACTCTTTTGCAAGGGAGTGGAGTTTGAGTCAAAGTATATAAATCAGTTTTTGGTCACCTTGAGTGAGGAAGGGGGGGGGGGGGTTAACAACAGGGGAGCTGCAAAGAAACACGTTTGTTGAGGAGAAGAAGCTTGAAATTGAGTTGTGACAATGGCAGGAAAGGGTGGGGTCCACTGAATTGCAACATCAAGGAAGGTGTTTGCCAAATGACATTGGGTAACATTCAGTTGCTGAAGCTGCATTGGGCTGATTTGTTTTAGTTAGCAACCACATGGATTTTGATGGCAGTCGCCAACCCACGACAGATTCTGGTCGCGGGTATAAAACCACCCCCAAATGGGGGTCATTTGGGGGGGGGGGGGGGGTTATCACCCCTTTGTGGTGGTTTTATCCCCCCTTTTCGGTGATTTTATTCGTTAACCTAGAACCACAGTACCGGAAGACAAGTTGCCTTAGGTCTGTGTGTTGTGCTGTAGGGAGTACACCTTGCGGATGGGGGCAGGGGCTTGCCCCATTTCCATTTCGGGTATGGAGGTAGGAGAGGTGATGGAGGGTCAGGAAACGACATATAGTTTTACACTCAGTGTTTTGCTTCACACTGCTCTTTGTCTATGTGTTACAGGATGTCTGACCTGGCTGGAGACAATTTTACAAGTGGGGTCTGAGATGCGGACTTCAGACATGGTTTGGGCTTCCTATTCATCTAGTTCGACATGCATTGCTTTTGTGGCGGCATTGCTCGGACTGCTTTTGTTTGCTGTGTTATGTCATTTGTTGCTTTGGTGGCATAAAACCACCCTGGGGTGGTTTTATCACCCCGAAGGGGGTGGTTTTAACAAGGAGGGTGGTTTTCTTCCCCCAAAGGGGTGGTTTTATCCTCTTAAAAGTGGGCATAAAACCACCCGGGGGGGTTTTAAGGTCGGTTTTATGCCCCATTTGGGGGTGGTTTTATGCCTGGGACCACGAAAGATGCAGTTATGAGCAGAGTATATTGCACAAGCATTCTGCAATACACAATTTCTTCAATGACTAGTTAGAGTAAGAAAAAGTGCTTTTCCATTGCTTTGAGGCATACTCTAGTTGTATTAGAGATGCACTGAGCATCCATGCATTTTTATCTTAGTATTGGTCCAACCAAAAGTGGTGATAACACATTTTGACCTATGGAACCAAACACCCAATCAGGATATGGAGTGGACCCCTTAATCCCCTTTCAATGTGAAGTAAAACATCTTTTCTTGAGTTGACTGAGCACTGACATACCTAAAGTAGAGCCTATGAATTTATCTATGTTTTTCCATGAATTCTTAGCTATCCTAGTGGTATGCACCCTAGGGGGCTAGGCACCTCTTTTTGAGAGGTCCTGGGTTCAATTCCTGGTCAGCCTAGCTAAGTAGGAAGATCCCATGTGACATGGCAGTGACCTCATCGCCACATACCATGCCACCTCAGCACATATGGGACCCAAAACAAAGAGTGCACATCTCCTAAGATGGCACTATGGAGAGAGAGTGATCCTGAGGCAGTTTTCTAACTCTTTTCCAAAAACATTTCAGCTATCTTTGTGAATATGCATTCATATGTGCCCTGAGTTGCAGTTTCTGTGAATATCCAATCATCTTTCACTGTCTACACTGCAGCCCTTCATGCTTTGATCCTGATTCCTCTTCTCCTTGCATACTATTGGCTTGGGCTATCCTGGATTGACTTGGCTTTACTGTATTTCAACAAACAAAAGCTTTTCATCATCCAAAACAAGCAGCAGGACACCCTACAGCAACAACAAGCAGCAGGAGAAGCAAAAACACAGTGCTGAAAACACTATAAACTTTTCTGGTAGCAAGAGGCAGCCTGTCTCTGTGCACCGGCAGCGACCCCGCGCCGTACAACCAGTGCTCCGAGCAGGCAAATATAAGCAGAAGGGCGGATTAAGATGGACCCAGGAAGAGTGGACGCCGACGTGAAGACAGCGCCGGCGCCTGAGGCACCGGCAAGGCCGGCGCCTGGCGCTGTACCTTCGGTGGAACCCTTACATGGGCCAGTGGATACGGCGGAGGACTCCCTGGATGGCCTCCGGACGGCCTTCGGGGCCCTGTCGGTCGAGGAAGTGGTCTCTCAGCCTCAGCCTGTGAAGAGGAAGAGAGAGAACGAGAGCGAGAAGGATGCTGGAGAAGGAGCAGACGAAGGCGAGGAACAAGGGCAAGACCCGACGCATGACCCTACCTTCGAAGGCGCACCAAGCGCTTCTGGCCTCCACGCATCACCCTCTCCCATAACCACCACACTCCCAGCCGCAGCAACATCCACTTCCACAACCAACCCGCCTATGGCAGAGGGCACAGGCTTTACTGGCATGCCTCACTACCCCGCCTATGGTATGGGCCCACCAACCACTGCGCTCCATGAGGCAACTACTGCCAGTGAGCATGTGGCTTCCAGCGCTGCGCCGCGATGGTATGCAGCTGATTATCCCCATCCACTCCACGCTACTGGAACCTATGTGGATGTTCCTGGGTATGCTCCTGGGTATGCACCTGGGTATGCACCCTTGAGTGGGTTGAGGAGAGGACCCGAATCTCTGGGTGGCAGGAGTAGAGGATCGGGAAGATCCTCCAACAGGTCCCTGACGCGGTCGGAGATCAACGAGGTGCTCCGAGGAGCCACTTCGAAAATCGTGGGCGACCTCACACAAGAAATCCGTGAGAAGCTGGAGCCCCTGATGATCCCGTCCCACGCGTCGCCTACTACGGTGGGAATGTCACCCCACCGAGTACAGGCTAACCACCTGGCGGCAGGGTTGACAAATACCCTGGGGAGCCTGAGGAGCAGACCGATGCCGACGCCTGCAGCTATTCCGAGAAGTCCCTTCGTGCCGAGAACGGCCCAGCCGCCCTACAGCCACGTGACGAACTCGACGAGGGCCGAGCTGGACCAGCTGAGGCTGACAGCCCTAAGGGCAATGGTGGACGTGGAGCCTTATGGCTCCAGTGATCTAGGCGGAGACCCCTCCGACGACGAGCCGCCGTCGATGGATTCTTCTTCGCCCTCAGATGACGAGGACCCCGAGGACCCCAAGGGTAAGAAGAAGAAGAAGAAGAAGAAGAAGACCCGACGCCCTGAAGGACGCCGAGCTCAGGAGGCGAAGGCTATCGCCACCTCCAAGATAGTGGTGAACCTGCCTGAGTTCACAGGCAAGGACCTCAGCGAGTTCGCTGAGAACTTTGGCCGGTTCCTACGACTGACCGGCCAAACCCACGCGAGTGGGCGAGTGAAGTGCGATCTGCTCCTGCAGTGCTGCAAGACCAAGTACCTGGAGAAGCAGGTCAGGCAGATCGTAACGAACTCCGCCACCTTTGCCGATGTGTTGGTTGCCCTGGAGAGGCAGTACCCAACCTACGAGACCGACCTCTCCATCAAGGCCGAGATCCAAAACCTGCATGTGCTGCCCAACAACCCCAAACCTGGCAGGGTCTCCGAGCTGTTGGCTGACCTGGATCACTGGGCTGGACGACTGACGCCCGGTTCATACAGCAGCGACGACCTGCTGTTCTGGTTGTGCGCCAAGCTCCCCCGGGAGCTATGGGACGAGTGCCGTTTGACGGCTGAGCGCAAGGCTAGATCCCTCCGCTACGAGGATCTATGCGTGCTGCTCCTGGAGATGGCGCTGGAGAAGGAGAGCGACCAGCACCTGAACAACTACCGTCTTGGTGGTGGAGGTTCTGGAGGCAAAGGGTACCAAGGGTCCCGACCTGGGCAGGGGACTACCCCCAAACACGCCCACGCCCGTCTAATGGAGAACGTGAAGGAGCTATTCTGGTGTGATGCCAGAGATGAGCAGGGCCACCTGCAGCACGCCTCTGACTGCGAGCAGCGAGATTGCTTCGTCGTCCAGGGGAAGCAGCAGGAGAAGATCACCGGCGCCAAAGTGAAGCTGCCGGATCATTACCGCTGCACCATCACGTGTGCATTCTGCGGTAAGCGGAAGCACTACGAGGATGAGTGCTACCATAAGCAACGCCTATCGGCGAAGCTTAAGGGGGAAGATCCTGGCAAAAGCTCGGGCAAAGGTGGAGGCAAGGCCAAAGGCAACGACTCCGGCAAGGGCAAGTCGAAAGGACGTGGTCAAGGTGGTCAAGACAAGGGTCAAGGTGGACGAGGAGGAGGCGCTAACCGCCAGCCCGACAACAAGAACAAGGACAAGAACGGAGGCAACCCCAACCCTAATCCAGGGGGGAACTCCGAGCCCTCTGGAGGGCAGTCTGGACCTACCACTGGCTCAGAAAACGCAGGCCCAGCAAGAACAAGGAGCCAAGCGTGAGCATGAAGGTGGTGATGACGGCAACGCTAAGAAGAGGAGCCGTTTCATGAGGATGGCCCGCAAATTGCGGAACAAGGGGTTCGAGGTGACCTGTCCAGCGGAGTTCTGACGGGGACGCTCTGGTGGCACCCAAGACCTGGTGTTTTGGGTACGTATCCGACTAGGGGGACGTGAATACCTGGGGGTACTGGATACTGGAGCCACAATATCGATAGTGGCCAAGAAAATTTTACCTTGCCGGAGGCTAAAGAACACCATGACCACCGCCGCTATACGCATGGGGGATGGACATGTGGTGCACAGCTGCGGGGACTGTGAAGTGGAGGTACCTATGGGCTCCAGGACTATCGCCCATCGGTTCTATGTGATGGACACTGATGCCTTCGACTTTGTACTGGGTACTGACTTCTTCGTGCAGCACTCCCAGATACAATCCCTGACGCTGCAAGCGCCCTACCTCCTCTATGTGGACCACGGCAGTGGCAGAGAGTCTGTGCCACTGGAGCAGTCGGAACATACCTCGAGTTACCTGAGGCTATCGAAGGAGGAGCCCTCTAACATGATGGCGGCCTCCAAAACTGAGGACTATCAACTATTGGGGGAAGTCCTAGACCAAGGTCTGAAGGAGTTGGGTTACTCTCGAGAAGACCTGAGTGTGGAGTTGTTCGCCAGCGACAAGCAACATGTACTGGACCTATACTGCAGCAAGGGGAAGAACTGCAGCTACAAATTTTACTGGCCCTCTTTCGGGATGGCCTACGGGAACCCCAGATTCAGTGAACTGGGGAAGGTGCTGACCAAGGTGGCCTTGGAACGTTCCCGTATGGTCCTGTGTTCCCCCGATTGGGGAGCCCATGGGGGCAACGAGTACTGGCGAACCCTCCTTGACAAGCTGACTATCAGCTCAGTGCGGTTACCTGATGAGGCCATCTACGTGCCTCTGGGACGCAAGACGCCCATTGGGAAGCCCGGATGGGGGAGTATGCTCAGCGTGGTGGACGGAAGTCTTACCACCATCCCCTGGGAGGACCTGGACCCGACTTTGGTCCAAGCCATACAACGTGAAAGCGATGGACTCGCCTTGGGTGACTTGAAGGATCGCCTACGACCTCAAGATGCTGTTGAAACCACACCCGGAGGAGATGAGTACGTCGTGACTGACACCAACGCCCCCAACTCTCCCTGCCATGTACCTGTTCCTGATGGAGTCTCTGAGTGTGGACTATCTGAGCTACCTAGCTCTATCCACTCAGATGACGAAACTGAGCACGACACCTTCTTTGTGCAGACCGCGGTGGAGGAAGTGGAGAACGCCGAGTACGCCGCCCCACTAAAACCCCTACTCTCCATGAGGGTGGAAGACCCCGTGGATGAGGAGCTGGACCCCCGATCCAGGCTCAGGGAGTATGTGGATTCCAAGAGGAGGATGGTGGCGAAAAAGCTATGCTACGCGAAGCCTACCCGCAGCTCATGGCCACTGAAGCAAGGACGTATGGGAGACCTCTCCCAATTGAAGGAGGACCTCGAACAGAAGATCACCACCTGGCAAAGGGAGGTAGATCTCAAGCTCATGAAGAGCGTGTGGGGCGCCCATGTGAGGACCCAAGAGGAGGACGACCTCTTGGAGGAATGTGTATGTGAACCCCCTCGAGCGTGCCTATGTTGCCATCGTCCACCGGAGATGGTTGAGCAAGACCTTCTGTATGCCTACCAAGGGCTGAAGGATGCTACCGCGGGCGAAGAGTCGGTGGAGGACCACCTCCCGACGTCTATTCAAGGGGCAAGCAACTTACACTCTGACGAGGACATGGAGGACAAGATCAAGGTATTGGACCCGCGGGTACAGAAGCTTATAAGGACCTATCTGGAGGTGTTCGGAGAACTACCCCCTCCAGCGTCATGTGACAAGCTGGTACAGATGGACCTCAAGCTGAAACCCGAGTTCGTGGGTCACAAGATCCGGAGGAGACCCTATCCAGCTCCTAAAGAGCAGGCCGACGAGATTGAACGACAGATACAAGAATGTATCGACGCTGGCCTAGTCCTGGAGTACAAGGACGGGGACTACCCCCTACACTGCAGCCCCTGTTTCTTGGTGGCTAAACCTGGGTCTACAGCCAAACGGCTGGTAGTGGACTATGGAGAGCTGAACAAGAAGACGTTGAACCACTCAGGGTCCATTCCCAATATGGAGTCTGCCCTGGAGAAGATAGCCTCCTGTCGCTACAAGACCAAGATGGACAAGCGAAGTGGATTCTGGCAAGTGGACCTGACGCCCAACGCGCAGGAACTACTGGCCTTCATCACCCCTCAGGGGAGGGTATTCAAGTGGAAGGTCATGCCGTTTGGCGTGGCTAACGCACCCGCTCTGTTCCAAGAGCTGATGAACAAGATCTTGTCCATCCTACGAAGGACACCTAAGGTGCAGGAGCTCATATCCCGGGGGGCCCAGATGGAGGCTCACATCGACGATGTATGCCTCGGGACCAATACCCAGGAGGATCACCTAATCCTCTTGGGTGAGTTCTTTGCGGTCTGCCAGGAGAACCACACACGACTCAAGCTGGAGAAGTGTGAGTTCATGCAGGAGACCATGCAGTACCTGGGGTTTGACGTTGGCTATGGGTGGTGGACCCCAGCGGCCTCTAAGGCCAAACCCCTGATGGATGCCAAGGTACGACACGAAGAACCCAAGAAAGGACTTCATGATGTACGCAGTTTCATTGGGGCGTGCAACTTCTATCGCCGCCACATCAAAAACTTCACCTACACCAGCGCTGTACTGACTGACTTGATCAAGAGGAGTACTACTTGGCGCTGGGGCCCACAAGAGCAACAAGCGTTTGACGAGCTCAAAGACAAGGTAGCCAACGCTAAGTGCTTGGGCGTGCCTAGGGCACAAGGGGAGATTATCCTGGTGACCGACGCCAGCAATGTGGGCGGTGGTGGAACGTTGTTCCAATGGCAAGCACTAGAGAAGGAGGAGTTCGACTCGGCCATTTCCCAATGGGGGACGGAAGGTCTCAACCGAGATGGAACCCTCAAGCACAGCTACCCTGACAACAAGTGGGTCCTAGTACCTCTGGGCCACTGGAACTGGAAGTGGAACCAGGCCAGGGGGAACTACTCCACCTATGAGCAGGAACTGCTCGCGGGTATGCTAGTGCTATCCTCACAAGCACGACTGTTGGGGAGTAACCCTGTGGTCTGGCTATGCGACCAAGAACCGGTCCGCAGTTTCCAGAAGGGTCCCCCACCTGAGAAGGCCAAGCTACGTCGCTGGTGGACCTACCTCAGTCAACTACGGCTGACGGTACACCATATCCAGGGAGTGAAGAACGAGTGTGCCGACTACATCAGCCGCAACAACTTCGACGCCCTGATTGGTGCCCGGTCTGAAGCGCTGGCTAAGGAGGCGTTCAGCCGTATGGACGTACACCTGGACCTGAACATGACCATGATACGCCCCCTGGATGGACTCCAACAATCGGAGTACCTACAGGAGTTCGGGGATATCTACCGGCGCCTGGAGAAACGCCTTGAACCCCTCCTGGTCAACCAAGACCAGTGGAAGCGGGACAAGAGCTACCTCTGGCACGAGGACCGCATCGTGGTACCTAGTGACCGAGTCCCAGCGCTGCTGAAGTGGACCCATGAGTCCAGTGGTCATGTGGGTGCTGACCGTACCCTGAGGCTGTTCAAGCAGTGGTTCCACACTACGTGGACTGACGACCAACTGCGGAAGACACTCCAGCCTATCGTGGACAAGTGCCCGTGCAGGTCCTGTAAACCAGGGGATATCAGGGACAGAGGTCTCTACTCGACCCTGCCCATCCCACACTGTGCCAACAGTGTTCTATACGTGGACTACACGGAGATGCCGAAGTTCGGGGGCTATGACTTCGCCCTCGTGGTAACCTGTGGGTTGACCAGGTTTACCAGGGTGTTCCCATGTACCAAGCACATTACCCGAGAGGAGACTATCAAGATACTCCTGGAGGAGTGGTTTTGTGTCTATGGGGCGCCCAAGGAGATCAACTCCGATGAGCACGTACGAGTACGCTCAGATACTGGCTGGTACAAGAGGGTCCTGAGATCCCTCAATGTCCAGGTGTCTACGGGGATTCCCTACTCTCACACGAGCAACCCCCTATGTGAGCGACAGATTCGTGTCCTGAAGGAGAACGTCAGGATATGGTGCAAAACTGAACGCACCAGAGACTGGGTGAGACTACTCCCCGTCATATCCTTGATGATGAACTCCCAAGAGAGTTCAGCTACTGGCTACTCGCCACATGAGCTATTCATGGGGCGCCCGGCGTGGTTCCTACATGCCCCCTATCCAGAGGACACCCATTCTTCTGTGGGTGAATGGGTCCAAGAGCAACAAGCGAAGGTGGACAAGGCCAAGGCTATGCTCCAGAGAGTGAGGGAGCGTCAGTGGAACAAGAAGAACAAGCACCGTGTACCGGCCACCTACCAAGAGGGGGACTGGGTGCTGGTGCACCACAGTCGACTACCCGCCTGGCCACGCACTACCAGCGATGACCCATACTTCGGGCCGTACAAGATCCTATCTGTGGATGGACACCGTATCACCGTGCGGTGTTCTCCCCGTCTAGGGGGGACCCTGGTGTGCGCTGCTCAACACCTGAAGCGCTACCATGATCCTGAAGACCTCTGTGGGGAGGAGTGGGAGCTGAACGACGAGGAAATCGCCGTTCTGGACCTACAAGGGGCTGCCAGCCCTATGGAAGTTGAAGGTGAACTCCCCGACATGAACGCCGAGGAGATGGCTAAGGAGGGCTTCTACCTGTTGAAGTCCGTCCTACGCCACCGCTATCGCCAGGGTTGGCGCTTCCTCACCCTCTGGGAAGGGTTTGGAGTCGAAGAGGCCACCTGGGAGCCCTTCTCTGCATTTGTTCTACCTGAGGGACGCCTAAACTCAGTTCTGGTTGACTACTTGTCCCAGAACAACCTTGGTGAGTTGCTGAGGCTCGCTGAGACGCTTGCCTCCAAGACTAAAGCTAGGGACTCAACCTTACCCTTACCTGCCAAAGCGTATGTGTGAGTGTGCTAGTCCTAAGGTCCTGAGAGCAAGCCGCAGAAGTGGTGTCCTAATTATACCCAAGTCTGCGCCCTTGCTGAACCTGGAGGGTTGGCTTATTGATGCCACGGGGTACGCCCCGGGTCTCCCCTCCCCTATGCGCCCAACTTCTGTGCTGGCGCAAAACCTTGGGGGAATACCCAGCGTACTAATCCAGGTATTGTTTTCCCTACCTATCTGTCTACTACAGGGAGGGGTGGCCAAAAGCTATGAAGGCATGAAAACGCCGTTTTGCTATGTGGCCAAAACACTGACCTAACCACTGTCACAGCCCACCAACCCTGCTAAAATTGCAGGAAACAGGTGGGACAGTGACACACCCCCTACAGGTCCTACACACCCTACAGTGGCACCATCCTGGTGGGCGAGCACTGGGCAACTGGCTCTAGCCCCCACTCAGGACTACCACTCCTACACGCACCCTCTACTGGGCGTTGCGAAGGTGAAGGTCTCATGGGTCCTAGCGACCCTCCTGTGAAATGACAAGAGAACACAGCGCTACTAAGCAACTGTGGCCTAACAGGGGACGCCACAACGCGTTTCCCCTGCAAGGGCTTGGAGGGAAGAGGTGCTCTCGCGTGCAAGGCGCAGATGTCGATGAAGTCGGACTCCCTGCTCTGCCACAGGCGGAGCGGAGTTACTTGTTTGTGTGATCTGCGCCCTTGTTTAGCAGGGCATAAAAAAAGGCTGCTGCACCAATCACCCTACCTGCCCACCTGTAAAACAAAGGCAAATGAAAGGGCGTTTGCGGCGGAGGAACCAAGCCACACTCCAGGTATTATACCCTTCTCAGTGTGGCCTATAATACGCTGTCCGCAAACACGCTGCATGGAGCAGCTACCCTTGTCAAGCAAGCAAGCGTTAAGCCACTCCTCAGGTTCTCTTAAAGAACGTACCGAGGAGCCCCTGGGTAGCCTAAACAAGGTTTACCGTGCGCACTTCGCGTGGCCTACCCTTTAATGCGTGTGTGAATGCACGAGCATGCACGTTCCACTTGGGCAAACCTGCCCATCTCAGTCACAATCTTGACTCCACCAGGGGGTGGCCCGGCCTGGGCGTACCTACCTTACCTACCGCTGGAAAGTGAAGCAAGGTGAGAGCAAGTGAGGGGCGCACGCGAAGAACGTTGCTATGCACTTGTGTGTATGTCTAATCACCCTGATCTGACCGCTAATCATCTGCAATCTTTCTAATCCATCCCTCTATCGCGTCCTATCGTTGTTATCGTTGTTGGCGCTGCTACAAGACTCGTTCACGGAGACACGAGACGAGCAATGTGTATGCGGCATGCAAGACGAGCATACCTGTAGTTTATACCTGATTCATTGAAGTCTTTTCGATTGATTTTCGAATTCTTGAATTTTTGAAGCTTCTATTAGTGTGGGTGGAATCTGTATGTTTATTTATTAATGTGTGTCTCGTCGTTTTCAAGACTACGTGAGACATACGTTTATAATTCCATTATTTCTCCATTTTCGGGCGCTTCGCTAGGAGCCGCTCCTGCGCGCCGCCATTTTATGCGTATGAATTTCTGGATTTAAAAAATCCAGAGAGAACTGTAATTTCTATAAAAATGTGCTTCTGATGCACAATTGGATTCTGCTCAGGTGTGTTGTTTCAGAAAAATTCTACGCCGTCATTTGACGGATTTTGGTGTCGTCGCTTCGTTTTTGCGTGGATTCGTCCATAATTCTCCCATTCCTGCCTCTGCAGATACCCACGCGCAGCCTCGCTGAGTAGGCCGTGTTCGGGCCGAAACGCAGGTGCCTGGAGAGACTGAGCAGAACCAAGACCCCACCAAGGGGCAAATTAATTTCTTTTTCGACTCCCTTCCGCCCTAAGACAGGTCACAGGTCGCCAGCAGGTTTACGAGAACCCATGCGAGTGTGTATAATGTGTCTTGCGTTTGGGTTGTGTCGACGCTGCGTCTTGGAGGGAGGGATGCATATGCACATGTTTGGCATGCTCCCAATCTAACCAAACCAAGCCACAGGAGCCCCGGCAGCGCCATGAGCGCTGAGTCTTCTGGAGGAAATGATACAATCAGAGCAGCAAAAGGACGCCAGCCATGGTGAGCGCCCATTTTTCAGTGTGAGGGAGACTGTAGGTATTTTAAAGTAGATGTGGAAACCAAGGAAAGGCCAAGAAAAATTCCCTTTTTCCTAAAATGCGACAGTGGTGGCCACCACAGCACAAGGGGGGAGTAAGAAAAAGTGCTTTTCCATTGCTTTGAGGCATACTCTAGTTGTATTAGAGATGCACTGAGCATCCATGCATTTTTATCTTAGTATTGGTCCAACCAAAAGTGGTGATAACACATTTTGACCTATGGAACCAAACACCCAATCAGGATATGGAGTGGACCCCTTAATCCCCTTTCAATGTGAAGTAAAACATCTTTTCCTGAGTTGACTGAGCACTGACATACCTAAAGTAGAGCCTATGAATTTATCTATGTTTTTCCATGAATTCTTAGCTATCCTAGTGGTATGCACCCTAGGGGGCTAGGCACCTCTTTTTGAGAGGTCCTGGGTTCAATTCCTGGTCAGCCTAGCTAAGTAGGAAGATCCCATGTGACATGGCAGTGACCTCATCGCCACATACCATGCCACCTCAGCACATATGGGACCCAAAACAAAGAGTGCACATCTCCTAAGATGGCACTATGGAGAGAGAGTGATCCTGAGGCAGTTTTCTAACTCTTTTCCAAAAACATTTCAGCTATCTTTGTGAATATGCATTCATATGTGACCTGAGTTGCAGTTTCTGTGAATATCCAATCATCTTTCACTGTCTACACTGCAGCCCTTCATGCTTTGATCCTGATTCCTCTTCTCCTTGCATACTATTGGCTTGGGCTATCCTGGATTGACTTGGCTTTACTGTATTTCAACAAACAAAAGCTTTTCATCATCCAAAACAAGCAGCAGGACACCCTACAGCAACAACAAGCAGCAGGAGAAGCAAAAACACAGTGCTGAAAACACTATAAACTTTTCTGTTAGGCCGACAGAATTCGTACAAGTAAAGGAAGAGTTGTGTTGTGTTTTTGGAAAAGGAGCATGTATTGGCCAAAACCCACCCCTGCCGTACCACCATGTTTTGATCATTATTGTTACATGGCAGGTGCGTTTGATCTCTTACCCATGCTTGTGAAATGAAAATTAGCAAGGTGTGTTGTCCGTTGTTTACGGAGCCCAAACGTGCAATAGACAATTTGCAAAGCACCCCTCAATTTATCGTGGCAGCTATGATGGAGCAGCAGTTGTTAGCTGGGATAAAAGTCAGCTACAAAGCATTAAGCTACCTATGATTTTGCGAGTTGATTTATGCAAGGTACTTTGCAGCATCGCATATGATTCTACGTCAGATGTTGCTAGGTACTTTTGCGGAAGACAAGTTAGCAAGCATAGTACACTGCTAGCCCATGCAAGATCTTTGTCAGCGGCGCTGTACAAAATTTGATTGAGGCAAAAAATCACATATGAATGGTCCCAATGGAACTACATTTTGAATGAAAACTCAAAAAAGGGCATGTGTTTTTTTTTAGAAATATGTTTATAAAACCCGTATGTTTTGAAACATGGTTGAAAAAATTTTCTCCAATTGGTCTCTGTTCCACTTTTTTGCCTAGAGCTTTTTGCGAAAAAAAATTGGGTAAAAAATTGACCTACGTTAAAACTAATACCAAAGCTTTTTTATTCTACTTGCGGTCAATAACTCTTGTTCAATCTAAGTTGTTTTATGCTTTTCAAATTGTTTCTTGCCAACCGGCATATTGTAGCTTTCAAACAATCTTTTCCCAATTTGTACACCAATTTGAAGCCCAATTTGGGTGAGCATCATTTTAAAAAGATTGTTGGCGAATCGGTGGCACACTTGCACAAAGACAAATGCAGTACCGAAGTTTTTTTTTGTTAGACGCCAATGTTGGCTTACTTTAAGCACTAAACAGTGATACATTGTGCGGCGCGACACATTTGCAGCTTAAAGGCTCCTTGTTTTTCTTGCATCATAGAAAGCGGTCTCCACCATTCAGTACCATGCACACATGGAGCCAACAATTCTCAAGAGGAGACAGCATGCACTAGCACGAAGCTGTGTGGTTGCCCACGGAGCAAAAGGGAAGAAAGATGATAAATGTCTCCTCTTACGGCTCATATGGTTGCAATTTCTCTAGCCAAGAGTGCGAAACGTGCTCCTATTGTTTGTGTTTCAATACAGCAAAACAAATCTAGCTAAAAGCATTATCCTTAATATGAAGATGCCGGCGAGGATTTTGATTTGTATGTTTCCCATCACATTGGCACATTTAAGGTAAAGGGACCGGTTCATCCCCGGTGGCCAGTTCAGCCCCACCCTGGGGATCATCAGGGCAAGGTGGGGACGAATACGACAACCCCTGGGGATAAGGAGGGCACACCCGAAAACACTTAAAACCCTAAAAAGCATGTGTTACCTGCTTTCCTTTACAAACCGTGTAATGTTTTTGTTTCTTGTAAAAGGTTGCACTCTTTTCTTTTGTAAAACCATGCACAGGGTTGCGTTTCTTAAAACCCTGCAATGTGTTTTCTTCGTGCAAAAAGTTGATGACTTCTGTTTTGTAAAAGCATGCAATGTTTGTTTTTGTTGTTTAGAACCATGTACTATTTCTTTCTCTTGCAAAAGCTTGATGTCCCCTGCTTTGTACAACCATGCAAGGTTTTATTATTTTTGAAAACCTTCTAATTTTTTTTTATGCAGGAGGTTGCAGTCTTCTGTTTTGTAAAACCATGCAACCATCATGACGATGCAACCATGCAACGATCATGCAACGACCATGCAACAAATCGAGGAATGTTTTTTTTCTTTTGTAAAGCGTGGCAATCTTCTGCTTTGTAAAACTATGCACTGTCTCCCTAGCACACTTGCACATAGCAACACGGTGACAGTTTCTGAATGCTTCTATACACCTGTTGTAAAGGTACTTAAAGCAATGAGAAAGCTTATGAACATAAACGTGTACCTGGTTGAAAGTGTATGGCTTTGCACTATTGATGACCGCGCCTAAAAGCACAATCATTCTATGTGTGCCAGTGTGTCCCATGACATATATACTATATATGCGATGTAAAAAAGAAACACAATCTAATAGCCATGCCATGCATGGCACAGTGGCATGAGGGAAGGAGAGGACATCAGATGCACAGTTTTAGTCTGAGTCAATGTCCATGGCCGAACCATCGTCATGCGTCACGTAGCACGCGAATGCGGAGGCATTAGCTTCGTAGTCGCCTTGACGTGTCGCTGTCCGTCACTGGACGCTTGGCAGCACGCTCAGACCGTTCATCACACTGACGGGCACGCTTTTCATTTTGTGCCCCTCCGGTGAAGGCGTTTGTGTTGGCACATCTCAGCCTACTATTGGTGTGCGGTGCAGCAGATGCTTCAGCAGATGTGCGTGCCCGTTCTGCAACGGGCTCCGTTTGCCGTGCGTGAGCGCGTGTGCCTCTGTGTCTTGCTTGCTTGAAAGATTTGCGGCGCGCCCTGGCTTCCTCGTGCTGATCACGTTCTTGCTGCGCAGCCTGCGCGGCTGCAAGAAAACTGGTCTTCGTGACCCACCCGCCAAGGCGCACCGTCGTCGCATCATCCTTTGTTTCCATGGTGATGGACCGTGCGGTTGCTTGGGATCCCATTTCTCTGGTGGTAACTGGGGAGTCTTGCGATGCGGAGGAGTCTTGAGATGCGGGACAGATGTCACTTGCAGGTACAATAAGAAGGTAAACAAAAAGAGATATTCACCCGAGAAATGGAGAAGAAACTAGAATATTTGGGCAACGACATCGCTTCGGTTCAAACCAAAGTGGATGAATCTCTTGCTACATTACGCTCCGCTATTGATTCCCATTATGATCGTGTTCAATCCATGCTCAACTCTTTGGTGAATGACCCCAATCATGTTCTAATGCATGACGATGATGACATTGACATTTCCGGTGATAATGAAACGAGTCGTGATCGGTGTCTCTTGTGCATTGCTCCTGCTAAACACAAATCTCTCCGTGAATCCAATGATGCTTATTCCAAATGGGTTGCTCACCAAGAACATAAGAAGGTTGCCAAAACCACTCGGGTGAACAATGATCAACTCCGAGAACAAATTTCAAAAGTTGTTGACTCGACCTATGAGCCCTCGAAAGCCGATACTTGTACGAAGCGTGAGGAATTATTGCGTGTCCATGAGCACGTCTCTCTTCTCACAAAGGCGGTTTCTAAATTGATTGTGGACTCTTCTAAATCCAAGGTTAAGGCCACGAACAAACCCGCAAAAGATGGACCGCGGCGGAGAGGGCATTCTATCTCCGCCGCTCGCAAAAAACCTCGCTCTCATACTCCAAGCTGAACTCCCGATGTAACCAAGAATCACGATCGTGCACGCTCGGGAAGTTTGCCAAAAATAACACCCCAAGCCAAAGCCGAAGGGAAACGCAAGCGCCGCACATCGGGCAAGAGTGGGCCGTCAAGGAAACGAGGAAGGGGCGTAAGGTTCGGAATCGGTTTTACCAATTAATCGGAAAATCGGATTAATTGGATGAATTGGGTCTAATGTGACAAATAATCGGTAAAACCAATTGTTTTGAAGACTGGTATAAACCAATTAATTGGACAAGTTATGTATTAAAAAGAAATATTTCGTTGATACACCACGAAACGTTTCTTATCAAAAACCAGAGGATTTTGCAAAATCACACGCACTTTGGGATAAAAGTCAAAGGTTTAGCATGTCCTTCACCTCTATTTTCCTGTTTACTATCAGTAAGAAAAGGTCACTGCCATGTCTTTCTTGGAGGGCTTGATCCAGGCCAAGCCCCCCTTAAAACCCTTTTGTTGATGCTAAGACTAACTTAAGTATTTTTATCTGTTTTTTGAAGCCTAAAGTACACTTTCTCAAAGTAACTAGGGTTGTAACCCTAGCCCCCCATGAAGTTCACCCCTACCACTCAACTGAGCGGAGGTACCTTCCTTCATGGAGGATATACCGAAATAAAATAGGCATTTCATGCTTTAGGCCTTGGAGGTTAAGCCTAGTGGTCTCCCACCCCAAGACCCCTATACTCAATTGTTTCTACCACTTATTGTGGTTCTACCTTTTAACTGTTTCTGAATTTAGTTGCTTGGCCAAGTCATTTTCTGTGTTGGCCTGACATCTATGCCCCACATTCCTAACCAGCACCATTTCACCCAAAGGGGTGCACATGAAGTGCTTGATGCTATCTTGGAGGCTAGATTCAGTCCACTTTTCATATAAAATCTTTTGTATTATCCATTTGTGATTGAATCTTTGTGTTTATACCTGCTTTGTCTATCTGCAGCCCTTCTGTGTTACACTGGATTCCAAAACTATTCATTGATTCGATCCACATCCTGTTCTTGCTCTACTTGCTGCTTTGGTTTGGGTTTTCAACTTCAAAACCTTCAGGATTTCATCAAAATATCTAGGGCACTAATCAAGGACATCTTTCTCTATCCCTTAGGTAAAGGTTCACGGCTTTTCGGAAATAATTGCATTTTGTAGAGACAACAATCGAAAATAACCGATTATTTTTATGTCATATAATCGGAATAATTGGTTATTTTTATAGAAATAATTGAAAACAATTGGTTATTTTTGCATGAAACCAATTCGGAACCTTAAAGGAGCGCAAGCGCCAATGGCGGCGATCCAAAAGATTGAATGAGTGCCTTGGGAAGGCCTCATACCTTCGTGGACATGCGCCGGATTTTGAGATTCCTAGGCTCCAAGGGGACGTTCATCTCGTGCCCCCACCTTCCATTCTTGTTGATGTGTTAAAACATGGTGGTAAATATGTCCCCTTCCCAACTTTGCACCCTTTTGTGACACGTAGCTCCAAAATGCTACGTAAAGAGGTTGATGGATTGGAACGGGTTCTAATTTGGTCCACACACTTTGTTGCCAAGAAAACACAAGACACATCGAAGCGCCCTAGCCTATTGGAATTGCCATACAAAAAATTGTTTGCTTCTACTGGGTGACGCCCGTCATACACAATCAAACAATCATTGGGACACAAATTCCATGTCATTCAAAATTCCCTTAATGAATTGTGTGACAAGATGCGCATCGCCATGTCTCATTGCCTCCAATGTGATCCTATTTATCGTGGTTTCCATGTTCCTTACTGCCGTTTAGAGATAGCTCACTTGTTTTGTTGTCCGGTACGTTGTATTTGCGCCAAGTGCAATTGAACATGCATTCGGTGTTTAACAATGCGCCTGTTTACCAATTCCTTGGTCCTCCTTCCTCTTTGACCGAAGGGGTTGACAAAGGACACGCGTGGCAGCGCAAGGTAGCCTCTTGGCTCCTACATTTTAATCCCAATCATTTGAGAGAGTTTTTATGCACATTCATGGACTCATATTCCAAGCCGGTGATGCCTAAGTTCCGTCTTCTTGTGAAAACACACAAGAGTGCCTCCGTTGATGCGAAGGGTGGTTTTTCCTCTAGGCCACTCGTTGGCCTCTTTCGTTGGGCAACTACCCCGAGCTGCATACTCCTTGGTGTTGCTGGTTTATTTCTTTTGAAAATAGATCGCCAACTCCACCCCATAGCTTCGCCAATCATCGATTCGTATGACTTGTTGTCTAGATTACGAAAGCACTTCACTACCAACACACATGATGATTGGAAGTGCTCTACGATTGATTTTTCTGCAATGTATACTAGAGTCACGTGGGAACACACCCTACACACCTACAATTATTGGAAGAATGTCTTCTACAATTGTGATTGTTCCACCCTTCACATCTCTAAGGTCGAGTTAGCTTTCTTGGATTTCGTTTTCACCCCCATTAATCAGTTCGCCATGCATGAGTTGGGTTGTGACCTCCCGTACTTCGAGTTACAGTGCCATGCCCCCACCATTGGTCTCGCTTTGCTGCATTTTGTATATATGCACACCGTTTTCGTGAGTCCGGGTCTGGGTGTCTATCGCCCGGCCCAAGGGTGGCCAATGGGCACGAATGCAGCGCCCCCATGGGCGCAGCTGACTTGAAGAAGTTATGAACATGCGGGTCGCCTACCGAGTGATTGTTTCCTCTTCCGCTTCTTAGACGATGGACTTATCCTGCACCGCTCTTCCCACACTGTGGTGAAACAACGCCTGGATGTGATCTATCCCCCGAATCTCCCGTGGTCTTTCGAGGTGACAGATAGGGTGTCGGATATTCATTTTTTGGATGTACATATCGTGGCGCTTTGCCCCCTTAAAGCCTCCTTGTTGTGGAAGCCCACACACACGTGCTCCTACATCCAGTGGGATGCGAATGTGCGTAGGCACATTAGAACCGCGTGGGTGAGGGGGGAGTTCATTCGCTATATTAGAATTAGGGTTTTTTTTGTTCTTTTTACAGATTGTGTTGCCAACGACTTATCCGAGCCTTGTTGTTTCTCAATTACCCAACAAACGTCATCCAGTCACAAGCCATTGATTGGCATGATAGGCATAAGTACACAGCACTCCGCCGTGACTCTGCTGCTAGTGGTGGTGGGGGGGATGCAGTAGATTCACCCATTGTTTCTTTGAGCCAAGCCCAGCAACATCCACACTCAACTATAGGCCCCATTGTGCATGTCCTAAGGGTGGCACACCACTCAGCGCTACCCCTTCGTTGGTCCAGCGTGGTGCATGGTCTGGAATCCAAACTGCCCTTCATTCCCGGCCTCAAGCTCTTTGCTATTCTTCGCCCTTTGCCTAACATTAAGCGCTTGTTCAGGCGCTGGGCCTTGCGCACGCTCCAGCAGCCCATTGGGTCATGACGCGCGTGCCTTCTCTTGTGGCTTTATGTTTTGGCGCTAATTGTTGATTTGTCTATTCTTTTGGGCCTGCCGGACTGAATTTTGTTTGTTTTCAGCTGATGAGGGCTTAATTTAAGCCGGAACACGTACTGTTGGGGACGCCCCTATTCCAGAGTTCCGTGATCGCATTGCATTGCTGCTTGTGGGCTTGTATTGCTTCATGTGGGTGTGAATTGAGGTCTTGAGGCTTCTTCCTGAACCATAGAGGGTATTTCAGCCAAAGACATTTTTTTTCCAGAAGCAATTCGCGCAAGAAGCTCCAAGGACTTGGCTTTTGCTTCCTCCTGTTTGGGGCGGAGACGTTCCGCAGGGGCGTGGCGTAAGAAGGTCTCAACGATGTGCGGTACAAGGCCTGTAATGCAGAACGCTGTACAGACCTTCTCACCGGTGCATGTTTGATACCACGCCTGCTCAACGAATGAAACGAATCTGGCCACACCCAGGCTCCTCCCAAGGTTGCTCTTGATGAAGTTGTCGTACAGCTGCCGGTACCGGCACTTGACACCACGAAACAGTGCACGGTCAAGAGGTTGGATTATGTCTGCAGCATGACTTGGGAAGACGACAACGGAAACACCGGCCTTCTTGCACACAGTCAGACCTCTCACTCTAAGGTGTGTTCTTGAAGTGTCCAAGAACAGCACGATCTTGTGATAGCGATTACAGAGCAGATTCATTCCCGGAACCAGGACCTGCTCCACCCATTCAACAACAATCTCACTACTGGACCACCCAGTTCCCGTACCTTTGAGGAAAACCTCTCGGTCGCAGTACCTTAGATGGCTCCACTTCACAGTTTTGGTGTCAAACAACAGAGTGGGCGGTAGAGCCTCTCCGCTGGCAACCACTGCCGCAATCACAGTCACAGCCGTCCGCTGATACCCCTGCCGCCGCGGCACCGATCTTCGACCCCTGATGCTGTACACCTTGCCTGCCGCTGCCCTGGTGATGAAGTTCTGATGGAAAGAGGTCTCGTCCATGTTCACGATATACCGGCCGTCGTAGTCCACCTCTGCAAGGGCCTTGGAGGCTTCATCAAAGAACTCTCGCCACTCTTGTTCGTCCAAGCGACTGTCAGCACGCTGACTCTCCAGCAGGCTTGGGGTACAGCTGACCACCTCTGTGTTGCGTGCTTTGAATAGGCGCCACCACTTGTTGCCGGACCCTACCTTGAACCCGTGCTCTGCTGCATGTCTGCGTGCCTCCTCCACAATGTCCACCTTGTATGGGGTCAAGGAACTCAGCAGCTGCTGCTCCAACCACTTTCTCATGTGGTGGTCTCGCACTCCCGGCGGCGGCCCAGGCCGTCCCATCAGCACAGGCTCACTGTTCATGAAGCGGAGCAGGTTCTTCTTGATGGTCTTCTTGTCCACGGTGAACAGCCTCATGGCTTGCCTCAATTATCCCCGCCCAGCGGCAACCCAAGCGACGGCCTCTTCCAAGTTTGTGGTGTGCTGCGGCAGAGGATAGGATGCGTAGGGCTCGTGTTCCATTCTATTGACGCGTTTTGACTGGCGTGTGCCTCTCATACTGGCCTTAGAACGCCCTTTTGGCAGTGTTTCACAGGCGTTCCTGATTCTGCGGCGAGCTGCAGCTCTACCGCTACGGGATCCCAGTCGCATTATCTAAAATTGAAAAAAAGAAAGAGAAATCAGTCTTGGAATCATATATTTCACGCACTATTCATTTCCCTTTTACGTGGTGACATTAGGGCTTACGTAAATTTGCGGCGCTGTTTTACGCTATTTCACGCGGTCTTATCTGGCGATTTACGGGATCACCAGATGGATCTCGATCATTTTTATAATGTTCGAAATAATGTTTCTTTGATTATAAATCGTCATTTGCTGATAACATTATTTGCCCCACGATGTTGCGCCGCGACAGTAGGTGTCTAACTGGTCTCTTTACCTTACATTATAAATAATACGATTTTCTAGTGTTCTTTTGTGTGCACTGCGTGCATTGTGACCCTGCAATTGTATTTATGCAACTTTGCACTGTACAAAGGGCTTAGACCTGCTATCCCAACCTTGAGGTGGGCACACGGTTCTAATGACACAGTACACAGGTGCAAGCGCAAGGCATGGTACCATCTTTTGTCCAACATGGCAACTACCTCACGGCACTTTTTTTTAGTGCACTTCAGCCATGCCCTGTCAAGGTTGGTACATTCGTGGAAGCGTCTTTTGGTAGGCGTGTAGCAAGCAAGGGACCGTCAAGGCTTTTCGTTGCTATATGAGGGTACTTCGTCATGCACAGTGCCAAAGCCCGCGCTATCATCTAACAATCGGACACGTCTTTGCGCCAAAGGAATTGTAGCAACCGTTAAACAAAAAAGGAACACTAGAAACAAAAAAGGATGTGCGAAACAATGAATTCTTTGATTACCGCTATGAAATCTAGATGGTGCAAAATCGGAAATCATCCGGTTCCAAAGAGTATCAAAAATGAAGTTTTCATATTTTCACTTTTCGGTATTTTGGCCTTTCAAAATGCTATGCCACCCTAAGTTAGGCATTAAATGCTCATCAACGTTTTCGATCATAGGTACACAATTCTCTAAGCATTCATCTATCATATTTGTCTAACTTTAGATTTCTGTCAAATTCATCTTAGGCGGCCGAAAAAAGTTCAAAAGAAATGCTAGGACAGACGCCTTTATTACCACCAAAAATGTAGCCATACACCTACTTTTCGCCTCACAAGTTTAACCAATTGCTTTATAATTTTCAGAAACAAAAGCTCATTTTTTGCAAACCAATTTGCAACGCACATAGTACTAACGGAGTACATTCTTTTGAAAGAATACCCATTCTGTGCAAGTGGCTCTTTTGTGCAGTATTTTGTAAATCTTCTCTGTTGTTGAAGATTCTTTCATTTTTGTTTTTATACTTTTGACCACACTTGGGCCCATTTTTGGGAGAAACATTCATTTTACCAATGATTAAGTTTAACCCCTAGCACCCCAGGGGTAACGCGGGGACGCACAGTGCAAAAAAAATGATTAAGTCTAAGTGTTGCAATCAATAGCTCCAAGCAGAGCAATTAGACGAATTGTGCACACTTCTTTGTGAAGAAGGAGCACGGTGATTAATTTTACGGCTCGCCCTCACTAGGTTTTGTGAAGGTCTAAGCAATGGAATGAGATAAATTGCGCATAATTGTGAGAAAGAAATACACGAAATGTACGTTCCTTAGTTCACATTGCTTCTGGGCATTGGAAACAATGCTAGAGACATGAGTCACACCTACGGAAGGTGCTGCCCTAGCTCCAATCCGCTTCCGTGACACATGCATCCACAAAAGCCTTGACAACATCAAACTTGTAGTTTGGCATAAAGCGGACACTGACCACCTCACCGTGGCCCTAGGTGTAGCCCAACTTGCCAAATCTTTGTGAGCATTTTGCCGCGTTTTTTGGTACCGTAGCTTCCTAAGCGTCATCCATTGCTTTGCTTACCAACACTAAGAAAAATTGCCTTTCCACATCTATCCTTAACCTGCCATGCCCTCTCCGGCGTCCTAGACGCTCTCCATGGGCATCACGCCACCGCCATCCGTGCCGGCTGCCCCTTTGAAGCAGCATTAGGGGGAGGGGGGGCGCTTTGAGCACCGTTGACTGCCCCAGCCGCTGCACCTCCTTGGAGGGACACCACACATCCTTCACCCCCCAAGTTCTGTCCATCTTTCTAGCTTCGAAAATCTCTGGGAACCCATTCAGCGTGATGTCTCAGCGGGGGCGCTTGAACCTAGATTGGGCGAGGTGGAAGCATTTGATGATCCGCACCCACACACCCCCACCAGCCCCCGCCGTATGTTCTGCAAAAAAAAAGTAGGCAGCTCGGCCTAGTTGCTCTTCAAATTGCAACGAAAAAACGCACTGTTTAAAAGTTCAACGCTTGCACTGCTCCGCATGAAATAGAGCACCTAGAAAGTGAAAGGTATTGCACAAATGCCAGACCATCGTACAGTTCTGTTGAAAAAACTTGTACTACTTGCCAAATGGCAAAGGCTCATAGCGCGATAAGAGTTTACAGATAGTATAGAAAACTGAAATGTAGACTAGAAATGAATGGGGGTCGTCAGCCCCAGGACAAGTTGATGCGGAAAGAAGATTCAAAAAAGACTAGAAATGAAGTAAGAAGCATATGGCTGAAACAAATAAGTCATATGAGGCACCCGTGTGCAATTACGGTATCTTGTTGTTGCTATTTTCTTGTGCGGATGCTAGCATGCAATGAGGAGTTAATTTTCTGAGCTCAATACTAGCAACGTGCTTGAATTGTGAGTTGTACCACACAACTACAAACTAAAGGGTTCCAAAAAAGGTATGTTTATTGCACTATTTCATGATTTCTTTTTCAAACATGTGGAAAACTTGAGACCGTTCATTCGGGCTCAGACAATACAACCTCCAATGTAACGGTGCACACTGCGAAATGCGGTGCTGTTATTGGTGTGCATACCATCGCATTCCATATCTTCTCATCCGGAAATGCCGTGTTGTCACACACTTTTCCTGTAACCCCAGAAAACCATTGATGAGCTTTTAATGCTTTGCTAAGATGTGTTTTGCATGTTGCACAGACAATATGAATTGTGCAACACTTGAAGTATATCAAACGTTGGGCACTAGAATCATGCACGGCGTCAAAAAAATGTAACTACAACTGGCTATGTGTCGCAAAGGTTGGATAGTTCAAGGAGAGAAACCTTGTCTATGGCCTCGTGTGGATGTCCAGCTTGTCTTTTGTACATCGGTTGGATGGATTTAGGTTGGGAACTTGCATTTGTTACTTGCAAATAGTTGTTTTGTATTGTGTTTAAAGTTTGAAGCTAGAAACACATGCCGGAATTGAAGCGACAACATGTCGTTGTAGCTACCAAAGAACAGACCAAAAACACCAACATTGCCCAGCAAAGCGATGGTAACAATGGTAGAAGAGCATTGTGGCCTTCTTGGCCTTAATGAATCATGGAGCAACTACCGTGGGGTATCAAACCTGCCTAGCCATGGCGGATAGTTTGGATTTGGCACACCGTTATCTGAAATACTATTCAACGCCAAATAAATGGTCTCAGCCGCCGATTGTGGCGCCATGTTGGGGCTCCATCATGCTCAAGTGGAGCCAATCGAACTAAGCTAGGGCGCATTTCTATATTCTATCCCACTGATCATTTCCTCACGAATGCATTGCAGTTTGTGTTGGTCTCATAGACGCTTCCTAGGACGAGCTGCAGGGATGGGGGGGCACAAATAAAGCTTTCTTTATAGAGGTTTCCTAAGACGAGCTGCAGGGGTGGGGGGGCACAAATACACCTTTCTTCAACAAATCCTTTTTCTGAAAAACAATTGGCAATTTGCACTTTTTCCAACAACAACTTGTTTAAGAAAAATATGTCGCGGACAGAAAATGTTTTCCAAAAAAAAGCAGCTGCTGCCGGACAATGGACAAAGGGGTTCGCTTCACCGTTTCTCTCCATTTGTCCAACTTGACCGCATGGGGATACTGACTTGGACTCTGGTGTAGACCCTGTTTTGGTTCCATCACAGCTCGTTCATGAGCCTGGCATTCTTCTCCGTCTGTCTGACTTGCCTACCATGCTACCATGGGGGCGTTTGTGCACAGCGCGCGCACAGCACGTGCATAGCTCGCACATTACAGCGGAAAATTGGTGGATTTTTGTAACCATTGACAATATTCTTGCCTCAATGGACCATGCTACACCCCCGCAATGTTGCACAACGTGATGTTTCACCCCAATCCGCGGTCAAGGGCGGAACCCATCCAAATGTCTTGAATGACCTTAATGCCATAGATGGGCAAATTGGTTGAACGATAATGTTGCGCTCCTTCTTGTTCTGACAGGAGCGTGCCGTAGTCTTAGGAGCTCTCTTTCGTGCCGAATCGGGTCCCCTTTTTGAGTGACATGCACAACAGCACACACACATGCACTAGAAATGAGGGCTAGGCATGCAGGCAGGTCATACAATTGCATAACAAGGGGCATTGTTATTGATACAAGGCACTACTATGCAGTTTAGGTATGGTCCTGTATAAACTTTGTGCACAGCACGTGCACAGTGCGCAATATGTCCCCCATGGTAGACATTACAGTGGATTTGTGTTCTCAGCAGCATCAGAAGCGCTGTGCGCAACGTTTGGCACCCACCAACATGTGATATTGAAACCATGTTGTTTGCCATGTGCCTACCAGCTATCAAGGTGGGGGCTCCTGCTTTGAAGCCATATTGTCCGGTATCTGAGATCTCATCGTATTCTGTGGGGTGTTGTCGAAGAAAAATGTGGGTTCATAGCCATGAAATATGCACATCTGTGGCCTGCTCCAACTATTCTGTTGCAAAAAATTTCCATTGTCCCTGTGACTGTATCTACAATGTGGAACAAGCGGAGGGGGGCTCCACGAGATGGGGAAGGGCAGTGTGCGGGCTGCGATCGCCTCTGAAAAGGTATCTGTCGGACGTGGAAGTCAAATTGCACAATATGCACATGCATGATCAGGTATTTATAACAAACAACGATGAGCATGTTGAGGAAATTGCAATGAAGCAACGATACATGATATGTTGTGGAGGGTGTGGAAGAGTAGGAGTAAATGAATCCTTCGTCTTTCGTCCTTGGTCTGGCTCTTCCTTTGCTGGTGCGAAGCACCATCAAAAGAAAAGCCTTATTACGTTTTTAGCCGTTTTCGGGTCACCTTTCTATGTCGGAAGTGGAGCCAGGCGGTGACAAACAAGAGCAAAAACACTCCTTTGCCTTGTGTTTAAGCTAGCAGCGCAAAGACAGGGAGGGTGCATTTGGCAAGATTAGCGACACAGGTTGCAAATAGCATAAAATTGACATATTCATAACTCGGGGCTATTGTATCGGATTTTGACGAAATGAATGGCAATTTTGGTCAATTTGGGGGTATTCTTTTCATTTTTGAGCTTGTGAAGGCAGCCGTATGCGCTGAAAACCGTCCAATCAAAAAGCGGTGCCAAAACAGAATGACGGCAGTTTTTCAACTATACAGCAAGACGAAGCTTTGAGAATCATTTATAAAACTGGTCTTAGATTGAAATTTCGTGCACTGTAGCCCGATTTCACTTTGAACAGTCAAAATGAAAGATCGCAAATGCCGGCGACTGCGAAATGCACGCGTGCACAGCAAAAAAATAATATGGCAAATAGATTTCTTGGGATTTGGGGCCTCCGGCTTATATATAGTGTTGTTCGGCACCTCAACTTTGCTGGTGCACCTTTAAATCGCATCCCTAGCTTATATGGAATTAGTGGATGTTGGTAAAGAAGTTAAAACCTTGTAAAGGTCCCAACTTTGCAAAACAGCCGTGATTGATCAAAACAAATATGACAGTGCGAATCAGCTCTCTGAGGCAGTCATTTAGAGGGGCTGCATCATAGACTTTTGAAGTATGTTTGGTTTCGGCGCGCGGACTGTATATAATGGCATAAGGACTGCTTTTAGAGGGGGGCGGGGCCCCATTCCCCGGCCCCCCAATTAAAAGCCCCCCATGGGGGGGGAGGTGAACAAGTCAGGTTTGCTTTTCTGGCGCTTGACCAATTGCTGCTGTGCAGTGGTGCCATGCAAGGACACACAAAGCCCACATACTTCCATGTGGTGCTGCCATGGCAATACGAGAAAAAAAAACCAACTATGTGCTTCAATGTATACCAGGCAGCGCACTGCTTTCAAAGCAAGCTCTTAAGAAATCGAGCAATGTAAATCAAACTCAAAAAGTACAGATACAGCAACCCTGCTGGGGAAGCCTGCCAATCCTGCATCACTCTGACATTCGTGCATCAATCACGGGGGGGTGACCACAACCGGTCCTGGTGCGCCCCACCCCCCAACTATCTTTCAAAACTGGGGGGGGGGTCTAGCCGGGGGTCGGGGGGGGGGTGTTCCTCCCGGGGGTCAGGGGGGGGTGTTCTTGCCGGGGGTCGGGGGGGGGGTCTGGCCGGGGGTCATGGGGGTGTCCAGCCAGGGGTGAGGGGGGGGGGGTTAGGGTTAGGGTTACGGTTAGGGTTAAGATCAGCCCTAGGGTTAGGGTCACCGAGGTGGTGGAACCAGTCTTGGTTTTATAACCCTCTTTAGGGTCTAGGGTGGACCTACCAGGTTTAGCAGCAGCAGCAACAAGTAGCAAGCAGCAACAAGCAGCAAGCAGCACGCGCGAAATGGGCAAAAATCAGACATCCATCGTGGTGCTTCACATTCGGCTGAAATTTTGGTGGATGATACCTATGTAAGTGCGGCTAACCCCCATCTGCTCAGATTTTCACTGATCTAACCCAGATTGGCTACATTTTGGTCATTTTCTCTGCTTCGGCGGAATCGCCGCCTCGCAGCTCAGTCTCAGGATCAGACCTATATATTTCTGATATGCCGGATCTGATTCCGCGGTCCATTCTCCGTAAATCCGCCGCGTTCCGATCATTTACCTGGAATCGCCATTTGCCGCTGACGCGCGCTCGCGGGCCAGATCGGCCAAATATTTTTCACAATCGGATTTATGTAAATCTTTTCAGATAGTTTTGGACACTCAGATGTACTTAGGATAATCCGCATCAATTTTCTTCATAGACTGGGATTTTCTGCCGGATAACAATCAGCATGGACCTTGCTTCAGTTGTTGCTGCTCTTGCCTCCGTTGGTGTCCGAGTATCCGGTTCTACCCCCAATAGCAGCGTTCAGGTCGACTCCTCGCGTGCCTGCCCCACTGGTCTTGCCGGCCCCGAGCCCTCCGGCACCATCAACGACCCAGGGCAGCACTTTCATGGTAGCAGAGGCTACCTGAATGTTGTTCCTTTGGCGTCCCAACCACAGTTCGCTCCCCAGTACGGCCCCGTAGACTCCGCCGCTCCTGGAGACGTAACGATTACGCTGCCATGGTGCGGCGCGAACGAGGCCTTGAAAGGAATGCCTTGCGCAAGCCCAAGCTGCCCAAGAAGGGCGCACATCAGCAGCTGTGGGGACCCAAATTATCCTAATCCCAGTCGAAATTGGCCATCGAGCAGCTGGAATCCGCCAGCCTACGGCGATGGCAACGCTCCGGTAGACCTTACGGAGCTGGCAGGTACCAACATTCCTTACCAATGTCCCACATTTGAGACCACGGACGCCGACATCGACGACATTGAGATGGGTGGTCCAGGTGAGGTACCTAGCTATAATCGACCAGCCTCTTGGGCACAATGGGACGACCATTTGTCCCTAGAAGTGACCCGTAACCTTGAGGCCCTTGAGGCCCTTTGTCTCTTGGCCACGTCTAAGCGGATCGGACAAGAAAGAATCGCCTCTGATTTTTTAATGGAATATTTTTTCCTCCTTCAGGACGAAATTAATACCAGGATGTGGTGGCGTTCTCAAGAAGATGACTCTTTTGCCATTTTTTTGCAGATCTGGGAGGCAAGTCCCTTCCCGAAGGAGAAGACCAAGGCACCTGTTGCCGGGCCCTCCGCCCCTCATCCCCCTGTTTCCATCCGCGACGATCTAGCCGCCGCGGTTGAGGAAGGAATTTTAGAGGCGGCCAGGCAGGCAAGCCTGGAAATTAGGGCTGAAGGAGCTCCCCAAGTGGACTCCTGGCTGCGGACCACCGAGATCAGCGGTCCGACAGCCTGCTCAGGCCCTTCAGGACACGGTATGTACTGTCCTGCCGACTGCTCCTGCAGATTCCAGCGAGATTCTGAGCTCCAATTGCTCAAGGATCAAATGCAACTCATCATTCAAACGCTGGGAATAAAAGATCATTTCAAGACGCACATGCGGTCTGAGGGCGCATCATCGCTGGAACAAACAACAGAGCCGTCGGAGGAGGCGACGGAAATTTTTTCAATTGCTCCTTCGGTGGACTCCAAGACCACCGACGCAAGGATCAGCAGGACCAAGCTAAAGGAAAGGGTTACAATCTCTCGTTCTCAGAGTAGGACGGCGAAGGCTAGGACTGAGGCTCAGAATGCCAAGCGAACTGCCTCCCGTACTGCCCCTCCTGCTGCTGATTCCAATGCCTTAGCCCAGCTGTTGCTCGCCCAGACCCTCGCCGGAGCTGGTGTGGCGAATGATGCCGCCAAGGTGTCTGCCATTACGGCCGGTGTTGGGCTGGATTCGCTTCTTAATCCTACTTCATTGCGACTTCGTCAGGTTGCCAAGCAACCGAAGTGTAATGGGAACCCCAGACGTTGGCCTCAGTTCCAACGGGAATTTAAATTGTGGGTTAAGACTCAAAAACTCCAAGATGATCAGTTCCTGATGGCCCTCTTGGACTGCCTTGAGGGAGCGCCGGCCAACACTTGGCTCAGGACCTGGAGTGATCGTGAGGATACAAGTTCCCCCCTTACCTTTGATGAGGTGTGGGAACAGTTGGAGGTACGTGGATCCCGGCTGCCAGAGGACCATCACCACCAGATGTTGAAGAATTTTCCTTCATTCTCGCGATTAATCTTGCACGAAGTGCAAGACAAGAAACAGCGCTTCTGGAATTTAGTGGAAGAATCTGAACATTCAGGCGAAAAATTTTCTAGTGCCGAGCTGAAAAATCTGATTTTTGACAAGATCCCCTCAGAAACTGCCGCCACCCTTCGGAACAAACAGTCCAAAGAAAAGGTCAATGGAGTGCTCCTTATTCAGTGCCGTCATTCCGGCTACATTCAGGTGTTGCCTTGCAACATCGAGTCGATGACTGGCAAGGCTGCCGCCAAATGGTGCGCGCAGACCTGGATGGGAGGTTGGGACGTCCCATCCGAGGTGGTTACGGACTCAGGCAAAGAGTACACCTCCGAATGGTGGAAGGAATTATGTGCTCGCCTTGGAATCCACCACCTCAGGTGTGAAATCCACTCGCATCGAGCGCTGCCTGGCGAAAGAGCCGGCCGCTCTATTATAAATATGCTTCGTAAGGAGCTCGCGAGTGAAAAGGATTTCCATTGGCTTGAAGTTCTCTTCGCATTGCTTCGCCGTTACCACAACACGCCTTTGTACCATGGCCTTTCTCCAAATGAAATTGTCTTTGGACGAAAGAAGTGTTGGTGGAACATGCCGTTGAATAATCCTCGCCCTTGTAAAGATGCTTCGTTGTTTTTGGACGACGTCCAACGAGCAGATAAAACTGTCTCGAAATTAATCGATAAGCATCAAGCTGACTGGCTTTGGGTCCAGAATCAAGGCCGAAAAAAACCCCACAATTTTGAAGTCGATGATCGAGTTTGGCTTCGAAAATCCGAAACCACCCTGGACGGAGATGATAAGCTTCTTCCCTTGTGGGAGGGGCCATTCGCTGTTACAGCGCGTCTTGGTGAGAACAGGTGGAGGATTCGTGTGGATGTCAGCAGGGAAATTGACGTTTCGGGCGATCGCCTCAAGAGAGAGATCCCCTCCCCCAAGGATCGGGTTAAACCCCTTTTTTGGACTTCGAAATTTTTGTCAGATCGGGTCATCGAAGGGGGGAAGTACGAACTCAAGAGGATTGTAGAGGCAAGACGTGACGGAAAGGGCGAATGGGAATTTCTATGTGAGTGGAGGGGCTTTGATTCCAGTCACAACAACTGGGAACCAGCCCATTCTTTTGTCCATGGGTACACCAAGGGGTTCATCGACTTCCTCAAGAAGCACCCCGAAATTGGCGTACTCCTGACAGACTGTCTGTCGAAACCAGACAGACAGGTGGAGAGCGACGGAAAAAGACCTGTGGTGAATCGAGATCCAGCCTTTTACGGCCCTCAGCAGCCACATTCCAGGGCTGATCCGTCGATCCCCCCTCCTGCGGTCAGGCCAGCCCAGGAGCCAAATGAGGACCAAGCTTCAAGTTCGGCCGCTGATTTGCAGCGCCCAAGCCGTACGAGGGCCCCACCAGACAGGTTGGTGGTCACATGTATTCGTGCTTGGCCGAATTCAGGGAGATCCGTCGTGACTTGAGTCGCCGACGCCCTAATCTGGGTAACAGTCGTCTAGTCCAGGGCGTCATGGCACTCGTCGCTAGGGCTCAAGGGTGTAGGTTCGAAACCCTTGCATGTCCAACTCCTACAAAAGCTCCAGCCTCGCCCCGTCGACCACTTATTTCAATGTGAGTGTTCTGACGACTTGAATAAACCACATTCTGCTCAATCCACTGTTCATTCTTCCTGATTATGTCATGATGTGGAGAACTGCGAATGTTTGATAATCTGACGTCAATCAACTTTTCTTTGGTCTCCGTTCGGCAGCGTATCGAAAGTCGAGAGCCGAAAGCCACGGAGTGTGCTGCCGTGTTCAGAAAAAACCAAACTCAGGCTTAATTCAGGCAGATTCGGGGTAATCTTGTCTCTGTTGGTCTGTGCATCTTTGGAATTTGGCTACTCGTGCAGATGGAAGCAAATGTACATAGTAAAAACGCTGGCCAGCGACATTCACCCCTACAGGCACCCCCTGTAGTACTGGCTGCACCAGATGCGACGCCAGGAACTCAGATCATACCTTCATTTGCCGTGATGCGGAAGCCAAAGTCCAGATTCAGATCCAGGATCCTCAAATTTGCCTTGAATTTCTCAGGTTTGTCCATCATTCTGCCATTGTTGCACGAAACCCAGACGTCAATTGTTCAGACAACCTTCAGATAGGAGCTCTAGGGACTTCTAACAGCAACCTCTGAAGTCCGTAAGCTTCGTTGTATTTTTGGCACACGCCAATGTGAGCTCAATCCGACCTGAAACTGTTGAAAATGGTGAATCCAAGTGTCTTGTGGGACTCAATCGAAAGATGGGCCTTGTCCAAGTCGATTGACACCGTCGCCACTGTAAATAAAGAACTATTCGGTGTCTCTCAGTTATATACTGTCAGTAAAGCGCCTTCAGCGAACCTTCGGCGCGTTACATGCCAAGGATCCAGGGCCAGCATGTCCCATCATGATGCATCATCACATGATCCACATTTTCATAGAATCTGTTAGATGCTCGCGAACCAACGTGCCGGAAAGCACAATTGAGCTGAATAAACGACAATATCTATTAACTTTAGTCTAAACGAAGGTATTAGTAGTTGCAGTTTTAGACATTCCGCTTCATTTCACCTTCATCTTAGGGAATTTGCTGATTTTAGGACACTTTAGGTTGATTTCCTTGTCATCTCCTCTCATTCCTCAAAGATCTGTGTACGGCTTTGCCTAACTTCGCTGACGCTGATGTTTTTCTATTCACTTAGGGACTGTAGACTACATTTGTATTTGTTTTCCCTCTCTGTGATTGCTTCATCTCCTTCATCTCTGCTCAAATTCATTCTCAATCTTGCTGAATCTTGTGATCATCCACCAGATGCGCCAAATCTGAAGCACATGCTGCACTTTTCAGAACGAGAAAAGCGGGAGTAACACGATGTAGAGTTCGGCGAGGACACCGTAGCGTGCCCGCGACAGCGAAACTGTGCCAGAGCGCTGAGATGTCACTCCATTTCTTGATTCCCCCACTCAATCCACCAATAATCTACCTCATTCTCAACCACTGCATGGTTTGGTATCGATTCTCGATACGTTTACATGCTTTTTAGCTCTTAACCTAATGTTTTACTGCACGGAGGACTGTTCGTCACTCCTCATTCTGTCTCATTTCAGGTTCATCCATCCTGATTCAGCGCCAATTCAGCCCAAATCAGGTCAGATCAAGCAGATTTCGCCCCATCGAGGCTACATTTCTATTTTTTTCTGGGACTTACCCGCACTACGTTCTTCGTTGACGTAGCGACACACCCCAGTGTGTTTTTGGAGGGGGAGTGTAAGTGCGGCTAACCCCCATCTGCTCAGATTTTCACTGATCTAACCCAGATTGGCTACATTTTGGTCATTTTCTCTGCTTCGGCGGAATCGCCGCCTCGCAGCTCAGTCTCAGGATCAGACCTATATATTTCTGATATGCCGGATCTGATTCCGCGGTCCATTCTCCGTAAATCCGCCGCGTTCCGATCATTTACCTGGAATCGCCATTTGCCGCTGACGCGCGCTCGCGGGCCAGATCGGCCAAATATTTTTCACAAACGGATTTATATAAATCTTTTCAGATAGTTTTGGACACTCAGATGTACTTAGGATAATCCGCATCAATTTTCTTCATAGACTGGGATTTTCTGCCGGATAACAATCAGCATGGACCTTGCTTCAGTTGTTGCTGCTCTTGCCTCCGTTGGTGTCCGAGTATCCGGTTCCACCCCCAATAGCAGCGTTCAGGTCGACTCCTCGCGTGCCTGCCCCAGTGGTCTTGCCGGCCCCGAGCCCTCCGGCACCATCAACGACCCAGGGCAGCACTTTCAACCTATGGGTGTGAGGGACAACCACACAAAGTTTGAGCCAGAAACTCAACGGTGGCGGCCGGGAATGGGTGTCGCAAGTGGCGGACCTCAGTAGTAAGAAAAGGTGCTTTTCCATTGCTTTGAGGCATACTCTAGTTGTATTAGAGATGCACTGAGCATCCATGCATTTTTATCTTAGTATTGGTCCAACCAAAATGGTGATAACACATTTTGACCTATGGAACCAAACACCCAATTAGGATATGGAGTGGACCCCTTAATCCCCTTTCAATGTGAAGTAAAACATCTTTTCCTGAGTTGACTGAGCACTGACATACCTAAAGTAGAGCCTATGAATTTATCTATGTTTTTCCATGAATTCTTAGCTATCCTAGTGGTATGCACCCTAGGGGGCTAGGCACCTCTTTTTGAGAGGTCCTGGGTTCAATTCCTGGTCAGCCTAGCTAAGTAAGAAGATCCCATGTGACATGGCAGTGACCTCATCGCCACATACCATGCCACCTCAGCACATATGGGACCCAAAACAAAGAGTGCACATCTCCTAAGATGGCACTATGGAGAGAGAGTGATCCTGAGGCAGTTTTCTAACTCTTTTCCTAAAACATTTCAGCTATCCTTGTGAATATGCATTCATATGTGACCTGAGTTGCAGTTTCTGTGAATATCCAATCATCTTTCACTGTTTACACTGCAGCCCTTCATGCTTTGATCCTGAATTACCTTCTCCTTGCATACTATTGGCTTGGGCTATCCTGGATTGACTTGGCTTTACTGTATTTCAACAAACAAAAGCTTTTCATCATCCAAAAACAAGCAGCAGGACACCCTACAGCAACAACAAGCAGCAGGAGAAGCAAAAACACAGTGCTGAAAACACTATAAACTTTTCTGGTAGCAAGAGGCAGCCTGTCTCTGTGCACCGGCAGCGACCCCGCGCCGTACAACCAGTGCTCCGGCCAGGCAAATATAAGCAGAAGGGCGGATTAAGATGGACCCAGGAAGAGTGGACGCCGACGTGAAGACAGCGCCAGCGCCTGAGGCACCGGCAAGGCCGGCGCCTGGCGCTGTACCTTCGGTGGAGCCCTTACATGGGCCAGTGGATACGGCGGAGGACTCCCTGGATGGCCTCCAGACGGCCTTTGGGGCCCTGTCGGTCGAGGAAGTGGTCTCTCAGCCTCAGCCTGTGAAGAGGAAGAGAGAGAACGAGAGCGAGAAGGATGCTGGAGAAGGAGCAGACGAAGGCGAGGAACAAGGGCAAGACCCGACGCATGACCCTACCTTCGAAGGCGCACCAAGCGCTTCTGGCCTCCACGCATCACCCTCTCCCATAACCACCACACTCCCAGCCGCAGCAACATCCACTTCCACAACCAACCCACCTATGGCAGAGGGCACAGGCTTTACTGGCATGCCTCACTACCCCGCCTATGGTATGGGCCCACCAACCACTGCGCTCCATGAGGCAACTACTGCCAGTGAGCATGTGGCTTCCAGCGCTGCGCCGCGATGGTATGCAGCTGATTCTCCCCATCCACTCCACGCTACTGGAACCTATGTGGATGTTCCTGGGTATGCTCCTGGGTATGCACCTGGGTATGCACCCTTGAGTGGGTTGAGGAGAGGACCAGAGTCTCTGGGAGGCAGGAGTAGAGGATCGGGAAGATCCTCCAACAGGTCCCTGACGCGGTCGGAGATCAACGAGGTGCTCCGAGGAGCCACTTCGCAAATCGTGAGCGACCTCAGGCAAGTGATCAGGGAGAAACTGGAGCCCCTGATGATCCCGTCCCATGCGTCACCTACGACGGTGGGAATGTCACCCCACGGAGTACAGGCTAACCACCTGGCGGCAGGGTTGACAAATACCCTGGGGAGCCTGAGGAGCCGACCGATGCCGACTCCTGCAGCAGTACCGAGAAGTCCATTCGTCCTGAGAACGGCCCAGCCGCCCTACAGCCACGTGACGAACTCGACGAGGGCCGAGCTGGACCAGCTGGGGCTGACAGCCCTAAGGGCTATGGTGGACGTGGAGCCTTATGGCTCCAGTGATCTAGGCGGAGACCCCTCCGACGACGAGCCGCCGTCGATGGATTCTTCTTCACCATCAGATGACGAAGACCCTGAGGACCCCGAGGACCCCAAGGGTAAGAAGAAGAAGAAGAAGAAGAAGAAGACCCGACGCCCTGAAGGACGCCGAGCTCAGGAGGCGAAGGCTATTGCCACCTCCAAGATAGTGGTGAACCTGCCTGAGTTCACAGGCAAGGACCTCAGCGAGTTCGCTGAGAACTTTGGCCGGTTCCTACGACTGACCGGCCAAACCCACGCGAGTGGGCGAGTGAAGTGCGATCTGCTCCTGCAGTGCTGCAAGACCAAGTACCTGGAGAAGCAGGTCAGGCAGATCGTAACGAACTCCGCCACCTTTGCCGATGTGTTGGTTGCCCTGGAGAGGCAGTATCCAACCTACGAGACCGACCTCTCCATCAGGGCCGAGATGCAGAACCTGCCCGTGCTGCCCAACAACCCCAAACCTGGCAGGGTCTCCGAGCTGTTGGCTGACCTGGATCACTGGGCTGGACGACTGACGCCCGGTTCCTACAGCAGCGACGACCTGCTGTTCTGGTTGTGCGCCAAGCTCCCCCGGGAGCTATGGGACGAGTGCCGTTTGACGGCTGAGCGCAAGGCTAGATCCCTCCGCTACGAGGATCTATGCGTGCTGCTCCTGGAGATGGCGCTGGAGAAGGAGAGCGACCAGCACCTGAACAACTACCGTCCTGGTGGTGGAGGTTCTGGTGGCAAAGGGTACCAAGGGTCCCGACCTGGGCAGGGGACTACCCCCAAACACGCCCACGCCCGTCTAATGGAGAACGTGAAGGAGCTATTCTGGTGTGATGCCAGAGATGAGCAGGGCGACCTGCAGCACGCCTCTGACTGCGAGCAGCGAGACTGCTTCGTCGTCCAGGGGAAGCAGCAGGAGAAGATCACCGGCGCCAAAGTGAAGCTGCCGGATCATTACCGCTGCACCATCACGTGTGCATTCTGCGGTAAGCGGAA
Organism: Eutreptiella sp. 'Long Island Sound 2002'; assembly: GCA_964036045.1. NCBI lineage: Eukaryota > Euglenozoa > Euglenophyceae > Eutreptiales > Eutreptiaceae > Eutreptiella > Eutreptiella sp. 'Long Island Sound 2002'. Next base: position 41,913,062 of record OZ038394.1, on the reverse strand, counting down.
GCACTATGAGGATGAGTGCTACCATAAGCAACGCCTATCGGCGAAGCTTAAGGGGGAAGATCCTGGCAAAAGCTCAGGCAAAGGTGGAGGCAAGGCCAAAGGCAACGACTCCGGCAAGGGCAAGTCGAAAGGACGTGGTCAAGGTGGTCAAGACAAGGGTCAAGGTGGACGAGGAGGAGGCGCTAACCGCCAGAACGACAACAAGAACAAGGACAAGAACGGAGGTAACCCCAACCCTAATCCAGGGGGGAACTCCGAGCCCTCTGGAGGGCAGTCTGGACCTACCACACGCTCACAGACGCAGGCCCAGCAAGAACAAGGAGCCAAGCGTGAGCATGAAGGTGGTGATGACGGCAACGCCAAGAAGAGAAGCCGTTTCATGAGGATGGCCCGCAAATTGCGGAACAAGGGGTTCGAGGTGACCTGTCCCGCGGAATTCTGACGGGGACGCTCTGGTGGCACCCAAGACCTGGTGTTTTGGGTACGTATCCGACTAGGGGGACGTGAATACCTGGGGGTACTGGATACTGGCGCCACAATATCTATAGTGGCCAAGAAAATTTTACCTTGTGGGAGCCTGAAGAACACCATGACCACCGCCGCTATACGCATGGGGGATGGACATGTGGTGCACAGCTGCGGGGACTGTGAAGTGGAGGTACCTATGGGCTCTGGAACTATCGCCCATCGGTTCTATGTGATGGACACTGAGGCCTTCGACTTTGTACTGGGTACTGACTTCTTCGTGCAGCACTCCCAGATACAATCCCTGACGCTGCAAGCGCCCTACCTCCTGTACGTGGACCACGGCAGTGGCAGAGAGTCTGTGCCACTGGAGCAGTCGGAACATACCTCGAGTTACCTGAGACTATCGAAGGAGGAGCCCTCGAACATGATGGCGGCCTCCAAAACTGAGGACTATCAACTATTGGGGGAAGTCCTAGACCAAGGTCTGAAGGAGTTGGGTTACTCTCGAGAAGACCTAAGTGTGGAGCTGTTCGCCAGCGACAAGCAGCATGTACTGGACCTATACTGCAGCAAGGGGAAGAACTGCAGCTACAAATTTTACTGGCCCTCTTTCGGGATGGCCTACGGGAACCCCAGATTCAGTGAACTGGGGAAGGTGCTGACCAAGGTGGCCTTGGAACGTTCCCGTATGGTCCTGTGTTCCCCCGATTGGGGAGCCCATGGGGGCAACGAGTACTGGCGAACCCTCCTTGACAAGCTGACTATCAGCTCGGTGCGATTACCTGATGAGGCCATCTACGTGCCTCTGGGACGCAAGACGCCCATTGGGAAGCCCGGATGGGGGAGTATGCTCAGCGTGGTGGACGGAAGTCTTACCACCATCCCCTGGGAAGACCTGGACCCTACTCTGGTCCAGGCTATACAACGAGAAAGCGATGGACTCGCCTTGGGTGACTTGAAGGATCGCCTACGACCTCAAGATGCTGTTGAAACTACACCCGGAGGAGATGAGTACATCGTGACTGACACCAACGCCCCCAACTCTCCTTGTCCTGTACCTGTACCTGATGGAGTCTCTGAGTGTGGACTATCTGAGCTACCTAGCTCTATCCACTCAGACGACGAAACTGAGCACGACGCCTGCTTCGTGCAGACCGCGGTGGAGGAAGTGGAGAACGCCGAGTACGTCGCCCCACTAAAACCCCTACTCTCCATGAGGGTGGAAGACCCCGTGGATGAGGAGCTGGACCCTCGATCCAGGCTCAGGGAGTATGTGGATTCCAAGAGGAAGTTGGTGGCAAAAAAGCTATGCTACGCGAAGCCTACCCGCAGCTCATGGCCACTGAAGCAAGGACGTATGGGAGACCTATCCCAACTGAAGGAGGACCTCGAACAGAAGATCACCACCTGGCAAAGGGAGGTAGATCTCAAGCTCATGAAGAGCGTATGGGGTGCCCATGTGAGGGCCCCAGAGGAGGACGACCTCTCGGAGGAATGTGTATGTGAACCCCCTCGAGCGTGCCTATGTTGCCATCGTCCATCGGAGATGGTTGAGCAAGACCTTCTGTATGCCTACCAAGGGCTGAAGGACACTACCACGGGCGAAGAGTCGGTGGAGGACCACCTCCCGACGTCTATTCAGGGGGCAAGCAACTTACACTCCGACGAGGACTTGGAGGACAAGATCAAGATATTGGACCCGCGGGTACAGAAGCTGATAAGGACCTATCTGGAGGTGTTCGGAGAACTACCCCCTCCAGCGTCATGTGACAAGCTGGTACAGATGGACCTCAAGCTGAAACCCGAGTTCGTGGGTCACAAGATACGGAGGAGACCCTATCCAGCTCCTAAAGAGCAGGCCGACGAGATTGAGCGACAGATACAGGAGTGTATCGACGCTGGCCTAGTCCTGGAGTACAAGGACGGGGACTACCCCCTACACTGCAGCCCCTGTTTCCTGGTGGCTAAACCTGGGTCTACAGCCAAACGGCTGGTAGTGGACTATGGAGAGCTGAACAAGAAGACGCTGAACCACTCAGGGTCCATTCCCAATATGGAGTCTACCCTGGAGAAGATAGCCTCCTGTCGCTACAAGACCAAGATGAACAAGCGAAGTGGATTCTGGCAAGTGGACCTGACGCCCAACGCGCAGGAACTACTGGCCTTCATCACCCCTCAGGGGAGGGTATTCAAGTGGAAGGTCATGCCATTCGGCGTGGCTAACGCACCCGCTCTGTTCCAAGAGCTGATGAACAAGATCTTGTCCATCCTACGAAGGAGACCTAAGGTGCAGGAGCTCATATCCCGTGGGGCCCAGATAGAGGCTCACATCGACGATGTATGCCTCGGGACCAATACCCAGGAGGATCACCTAATCCTCTTGGGTGAGTTCTTTGCGGTCTGCCAGGAGAACCACACACGACTCAAGCTGGAGAAGTGTGAGTTCATGCAGGAGACCATGCAGTACCTGGGGTTTGACGTTGGCTATGGGTGGTGGACCCCAGCGGCCTCTAAGGCCAAACCCCTGATGGATGCCAAGGTACGACACGAAGACCCCAAGAAAGGACTTCATGATGTACGCAGTTTCATTGGGGCGTGCAACTTCTATCGCCGCCACATCAAGAACTTCACTTATACCAGCGCCGTTCTGACGGACTTGATCAAGAAGAGTACTACTTGGCGCTGGGGCCCACAAGAGCAACAAGCTTTTGACGAGCTCAAAGACAAGGTAGCCAACGCTAAGTGCTTGGGCGTGCCTAGGGCACAAGGGGAGATTATCCTGGTGACCGACGCCAGCAATGTGGGCGGTGGTGGAACGTTGTTCCAATGGCAAGCACTAGAGAAGGAGGAGTTCGACTCGGCCATTTCCCAGTGGGGGACGGAAGGTCTCAACCGAGACGGAGCCCTCAAGCACAGCTACCCTGACGACAAGTGGGTCCTAGTACCTCTGGGTCACTGGAACTGGAAGTGGAACCAGGCCAGGGGGAACTACTCCACCTATGAGCAGGAATTGCTCGCGGGTATGCTGGTGCTATCCTCACAAGCACGACTGTTGGGGAGTAACCCTGTGGTCTGGCTATGCGACCAAGAACCGGTCCGCAGTTTCCAGAAGGGTCCCCCACCTGAGAAGGCCAAGCTACGGCGCTGGTGGACCTACCTCAGTCAACTACGGCTGACGGTACACCATATCCAGGGAGTGAAGAACGAGTGTGCCGACTACATCAGCCGCAACAACTTCGACGCCCTGATTGGTGCCCGGTCTGAAGCGCTGGCTAAGGAGGCGTTCAGCCGTATGGACGTACATCTGGACCTGAACATGACCATGATACGCCCCCTGGATGGACTCCAACAATCGGAGTACCTACAGGAGTTTGGGGATATCTACCGGCGCCTGGAGAAACGCCTTGAACCCCTCCTGGTCAACCAAGACCAGTGGAAGCGGGACAAGAGCTACCTCTGGCACGAGGACCACATCGTGGTGCCTAGTGACCGAGTCCCAGCGCTGCTGAAGTGGACCCATGAGTCCAGTGGTCATGTGGGTGCTGACCGTACCCTGAGGCTGTTCAAGCAGTGGTTCCACACTACGTGGACTGACGACCAACTGCGGAAGACACTCCAGCCTATCGTGGACAAGTGCCCGTGCAGGTCCTGTAAACCAGGGGATATCAGGGACAGAGGTCTCTACTCGACCCTGCCCATCCCACACTGTGCCAACAGTGTTCTATACGTGGACTACACGGAGATGCCGAAGTTCGGGGGCTATGACTTCGCCCTCGTGGTAACCTGTGGGTTGACCAGGTTTACCAGGGTGTTCCCATGTACCAAGCACATTACCGGAGAGGAGACTATCAAGATACTCCTGGAGGAGTGGTTTTGTGTCTATGGGGCGCCCAAGGAGATCAACTCCGATGCGGACGTACGAGTACGCTCAGATACTGGCTGGTACAAGAGGGTCCTGAGATCCCTCAATGTCCAGGTGTCTACGGGGATTCCCTACTCTCACACGAGCAACCCCCTATGTGAGCGACAGATTCGTGTCCTGAAGGAGAACGTCAGGATATGGTGCAAAACTGAACGCACCAGAGACTGGGTGAGACTACTCCCCGTCATATCCTTGATGATGAACTCCCAAGAGAGTTCAGCTACTGGCTACTCGCCACATGAGCTATTCATGGGGCGCCCGGCGTGGTTCCTACATGCCCCCTATCCAGAGGACACCCATTCTTCTGTGGGTGAATGGGTCCAAGAGCAACAAGCGAAGGTGGACAAGGCCAAGGCTATGCTCCAGAGAGTGAGGGAGCGTCAGTGGAACAAGAAGGACAAGCACCGTGTACCGGCCACCTACCAAGAGGGGGACTGGGTGCTGGTGCACCACAGTCGACTATCCGCCTGGCCACGCTCTACCAGCGATGACCCATACTTCGGGCCGTACAAGATCCTATCTGTGGATGGACACCGTATCACCGTGCGGTGTTCTCCCCGTCTAGGGGGGACCCTGGTGTGCGCTGCTCAACACCTGAAGCGCTACCATGATCCTCAAGACCTCTGTGGGGAGGAGTGGGAGCTGAACGACGAGGAAATCGCCGCTCTGGACCTACAAGGGGCTGCCAGCCCTATGGAAGTTGAAGGTGAACTCCCCGACATGAACGCCGAGGAGATGGCTAAGGAGGGCTTCTACCTGGTGAAGTCTGTCCCACGCCACCGCTATCGCCAGGGTTGGCGCTTCCTCACCCTCTGGGAAGGGTTTGGAGTCGAAGAGGCCACCTGGGAGCCCTTCTCTGCATTTGTTCTACCTGAGGGACGCCTAAACTCAGTTCTGGTTGACTACTTGTCCCAGAACAACCTTGGTGAGTTGCTGAGGCTCGCTGAGACGCTTGCCTCCAAGACTAAAGCTAGGGACTGAACCTTACCCTTACCTGCCAAAGCGTATGTGTGAGTGTGCTAGTCCTAAGGTCCTGAGAGCAAGCCGCAGAAGTGGTGTCCTAATTATACCCAAGTCTGCGCCCTTGCTGAACCTGGAGGGTTGGCTTATTGATGCCACGGGGTACGCCCCGGGTCTCCCCTCCCCTATGCGCCCAATTTCTGTGCTGGCGCAAAACCTTGGGGGAATACCCAGCGTACTAATCCAGGTATTGTTTTCCCTACCTATCTGTCTACTACACGGAGGGGTGGCGAAAAGCTATGAAGGCATGAAAACGCCGTTTTGCTATGTGGCCAAAACACTGACCTAACCACTGTCACAGCCCACCAATCTTGCTAAAATTGCAGGAAAAGGGTGGGACAGTGACACACTCCCTACAGGTCCTACACACCCTACAGTGGCACCATCCTGGTGGGCGAGCACTGGGCAACTGGCTCTAGCCCTGACTCAGGACTACCACTCCTACACGCACCCTCTACTGGGCGTTGCGAAGGTGAAGGTCTCATGGGTCCTAGCGACCCTCCTGTGAAATGACAAGAGAACACAGCGCTACTAAGCAACTGTGGCCTAACAGGGGACACCACAACGCGTTTCCCCTGCTAGGGCTTGGAGGGAAGGAGTGCTCTCGCGTGCAAGGCGCAGATGTCGATGAAGTCGGACTCCCTGCTCTGCCACAGGCGGAGCGGAGTTACTTGTTTGTGTGATCTGCGCCCTTGCTTAGCAGGGCATAAAAAAATGCTGCCGCACCAATCACCCTACCTGCCCACCTGTAAAACAAAGGCAAATGAAAGGGCGTTTGCGGCGGAGGAACCAAGGCACACTCCAGGTATTATACCCTTCTCAGTGTGCCCTATAATACACTGTCCGCAAACACGCTGCAGGAGCAGCTACCCTTATCAAGCAAGCAAGCGTTAAGGGACTCCTCAGGTTCTCTCAAAGAATGTACCGAGGAGCCCCTGAGTAGCCTAAACAAGGTTTACCGTGCGCACTTCGCGTGGCCTACCCTTTAATGCGTGTGTGCATGCGCGAGTATGCAAGCCTTTCCAGGGCAAACCTGCCCATCTCAGCCGCAATCTTGACTCCACCAGGGGGTGGCCCCGCCTGGGCGTACCTACCTTACCTACCGCTGGGAAGTGAAGCAAGGTGAGAGGACAAAAGGGGCGCACGCGAAGAACGTTGCAATGCACTTGTGTGTATGTCTAATCACCCTGATCTGACCGCTAATCATCTGCAATCTTTCTAATCAATCCCTCTATCGCGTTCTATCTTTGTTAGCGCTGCTACAAGACTCGTTCACGGAGACACGAGACGAGCAATGTGTATGCGGCATACGAAACAAGCATACCTGTAGTTTATACCTGATTCATTGAAGTCTTTTCAATTGATATTCGAATTCTTGAATTTTTGAAGCTTCTATTAGTGTGGGTGGAATCTGTATGTTTATTTATTAATGTGTGTCTCGTCATTTTCAAGACTACGTGAGACATACGTTTATAATTCCATTATTTCTCCATTTTCCGGCGCTTCGCTAGGAGCCGCTCCTGCGCGCCGCCATTTTATGCGTATGAATTTCTGGATTTAAAAAATCCACAGATGACTATAATTTCTCTAAAAATGTGCTTCTGATGCACAATTGGATTCTGCTCAGGTGTGTCGTTTCAGAAAAATTCTACGCCGTCATTTGACGGATTTTGGTGTCGTCGCTTCGTTTTTGCGTGGATTCGTCCATAATTCTCCCATTGCTGCCTCTGCAGATACCCACGCGCAGCCTCGCTGAGTAGGCCGTGTTCGGGCCGAAACGCAGGTGCCTGGAGAGACTGAGCAGAACCAAGACCCCACCAAGGGGCAAATTAATTTCTTTTTCGACTCCCTTCGCCCTAAGACAGGTCACAGGTCGCCAGCAGGTTTACGAGAACCCATGCGAGTGTGTATAATGTGTCTTGCGTTTGGGTTGTGTCGACGCTGCGTCTTGGAGGGAGGGATGCATATGCACATGTTTGGCATGCTCCCGATCTAACCCAACCAAGCCACAGGAGCCCCGGCAGCGCCATGAGCGCTGAGTCTTCTGGAGGAAGTGATACAATCAGAGCAGCAAAAGGACGCCAGCCATGGTGAGCGCCCATTTTTCAGTGTGAGGGAGACTGTAGGTATTTTAAAGTAGGTGTGGAAACCAAGGAAAGGCCAAGAAAAATTCCCTTTTTCCTAAAATGCGACAGTGGTGGCCACCACAGCACAAGGGGGGAGTAAGAAGAAGTTCTTTTCCATTGCTTTGAGGCATACTCTAGTTGTATTAGAGATGCACTGAGCATCCATGCATTTTTATCTTAGTATTGGTCCAACCAAAAGTGGTGATAACACATTTTGACCTATGGAACCAAACACCCAATTAGGATATGGAGTGGACCCCTTAATCCCCTTTCAATGTGAAGTAAAACATCTTTTCCTGAGTTGACTGAGCACTGACATACCTAAAGTAGAGCCTATGAATTTATCTATGTTTTTCCATGAATTCTTAGCTATCCTAGTGGTATGCACCCTAGGGGGCTAGGCACCTCTTTTTGAGAGGTCCTGGGTTCAATTCCTGGTCAGCCTAGCTAGGTAGGAAGATCCCATGTGACATGGCAGTGACCTCATCGCCACATACCATGCCACCTCAGCACATATGGGACCCAAAACAAAGAGTGCACATCTCCTAAGATGGCACCATGGAGAGAGAGTGATCCTGAGGCAGTTTTCTAACTCTTTTCCTAAAACATTTCAGCTATCTTTGTGAATATGCATTCATATGTGACCTGAGTTGCAGTTTCTGTGAATATCCAATCATCTTTCACTGTTTACACTGCAGCCCTTCATGCTTTGATCCTGAATTACCTTCTCCTTACATACTATTGGCTTGGGCTATCCTGGATTGACTTGGCTTTACTGTATTTCAACAAACAAAAGCTTTTCATCATCCAAAAACAAGCAGCAGGACACCCTACAGCAACAACAAGCAGCAGGAGAAGCAAAAACACAGTGCTGAAAACACTATAAACTTTTCTTCAGTTTCAAAAACTGCAAATTAGGGCCAAAAACAGCCATTTTTGGGCCAAAAGAGCCCTAGAACCCATTCAAAACGGCCAGGGAAAGGGAAAGGGTGGGTGCACTCCATGTGCGGCTTGACTTTCTTGTGTCAACGAGCCGTTTGCAGCCCTCTGACTCCACCACATGTCCCGGAAACGGCCTAAAAAGGCCCCCACAAGCCCCAAATTTTGTGCAGATTGGCTGGCGACAGCGACAAACCAAGAATAGGCCATATCTTTGGCTACATGGCTCAAAACGCGATTCCGAGGGCACCTAATCCACCCGCAACCCCCCTCGTTTTGTGGTTTCCACCCCTCAAAATTGCCCAAATGGACGCCTAGACCCCCCGTACCCAGGCCCAGTAGGCTGCGGCAAGCTGCAAGCTCAAGCCCAAACAGGTGGGTGCCCAAATGGGTCAATAGGGTCCAATAGGGGCAGAAAAATGACTTTTCTCAAAAATGATCCTAGACCATGTGTGATGCTAAAACAAGCGGAGGGGCCTCCACAAGATGCAGAAGGGCAGTGTGCAGTCTGCGATCGCCTCTGAAGAGTATCTGTCGGACGTGGAAGTCAGATTGCACAATATACACGTGCATGATCAGATATTTATAACAAAGAACGATGAGCATGTTGAGGAAATTTCAATGAAGCAATGATACATGATATGTTGTAGAGGTTGTGGAAAAGTAGGATTAAATGAATTCTTCGTCTTTCGTGCTTGGTCAGGCTTTTCCTTTGCTTGTGCGAAGCACCATCAAAAGAAGAGACTTATTACGCTTTTAGCCATTTTCGGGTCACCTTTCTATGTTGGAAATTGAGCCGGGCGGTGATGGACAAAAGCAAAAACACTCCTTTGCCTTGTGTTTAAGCTAGTAGCGCAAGGACAGGGAGGGTGCATTTGGCAAGATTAGCAACACAGGGTGCAAATAGCATAAAATTGACATATTCATAACTCAGGCCTATTGTTTCGGATTCTGACGAAATTAAGGGCAATTTTGGTCAATTTGGGGATGTTCTTTTCATTTTTGAGCTTAATACGGCTGCCGCGTGCGCCAAAAACCGTCAAATCGAATAGCGGTGCTAAAACAAAATGCCGGCGGTTTTTTAATCGTACAGCAAGACGAAGCTTTTAGGATCATTTATAAAACTGGTCTTAGATCAAAATGTCGTGCACTGTAGCCCGATTTCACTTTGAACGGTCAAAATGAAAGATCGCAAATGGCGGCGACTTCGAAATGCACGCGTGCAAAGGAAATAAATAATATGGCAAATAGATTTCTTGAGATTTGGGGCCTGTAGCTTATATATGGTGTTGTTCGGCACCTCAACTTTGCTGGTGCACCTTTAAATCGCATCCCTAGCTTATATGGAATTAGTGGATGTTGCTAAAGAAGTTAAAACCTTGTAAAGGTCCTAACTGTGCAAAACAGCCATGATTGATCAAAACAAATATGACGGTGCGAGTCAGCTCTCCGAGGCGGTCATTTAGAGGGGCTGCATCGTACACTTTTGAGGTATGTTTCGTTTCAGCGCGCGGATTGTATATAATGGCATAAGGACTGCTTTTAGAGGGGGGCGGGGCCCCATTCCCCGGCCCCCCAATTAAAAGCCCCCCATGGGGGGGGAGGTGAACAAGTGTTTTTGGACTGTTTTGAGCTTGTGGTGGCCCATTTTGGTCCTCCGAAAATCCCAAAATGCCTTGACAATGGGCTGTTTTGGGACCAAAAATGGGTCAAAAATGGGTCAAAAATGCATTTTTCCAAAACTCATCCTGGACCATTTGGGGTGCACAAACGGGTGAAATGAGCCTATTTTGAGCCCATTTTGGGGCATTTTGGCCCCTCACAAGTGCACAAAAGCCTTGAAAGTGGGCCTTGTGGTGAAGGGGATCACTTGCAAGCTGATTCCACCCTGTCAACGGCCTTCAATGTGTAACTCATTGGTGTCCCTCACCATTCATATCTAATGTTCCCTCCCCCACCAGCTCGGTCCCAATATTCAGTCTTGATTAGGGTTAGGGTGAGGGCTAGGGTTAGGGTTAGGGCTAGGGTTGTTGTTGGTGTTAGGGCCTGCAGCCCTCCTGTAGCCCTCCTTCAGGTCAAAATTTTTTCTTGTTGTTTTAAGACAAATATGATTTCTGTACACAATTCTGAGTATTTTGAGTATAAACACACAGTATGAAAAATAAATTTGGTGCCTTCGGCGCCAGACAGTTTTCTCTAGAGACACTTGTTGGTGGCCGACCCGGCACCGCTATCTTTCAAAACCCGGGGGGGGGGGGGGGCTAGGGGGGTTGCATACAAGGACCGGGCCCGGCCACCCCCCTGTGGCATCAATCTAAAATTGAAAGTTGCAGAAATCGGTCCTCCACACCCCTTAAACAGCAGTTACCAATATCAAGAAAAGATCAAGGAAAAAATCATGAACACTGGGCGGTGTAGCAAAATGACAGGCAAAATGTTGCGGAATGGCGCATTGTGTTTGTGTGTGTGTGTGTCTGTGTGTGTGTGATCTGTACTATTTTGTGAGGTAGACCCTTATGCAGCATGAAGGCAGCCGTTCCATTTGGCTCAAGAGCGCTTACGCCTCTTTGTGACGGTGGTTTTGCCTCTTCTGCGGAATCAGAATGTCCATCGGCGCATTGCGCATTGACTGTGTGTGTGTGTGTGTGATATGTACTTTTAGAGGTGGATCCTTGTGCAGCGTTGGGTTGGATGCCTCATTTGGCTCAGGTCTGCTGAGGCCTCTTTGTGACGTTGTTTCCCTCCCTTCTGCGGAATCAGAACCTCTTTATTTTGCTGGCTAGGTATCCAGAGTGTTTGCTCTCCCGTGCCTCGTCACGAAAAGCGGGCGGGCGACATCCTCAGCCACGGTCTCCTCCAGCCCCCGTGGAACTGGGGCTGATGGGGACGGAGGGGGGGGGGGTTTCGGCCTCTTGCGTTTGGGGGCTGGAGGGGTGGGGGGTTGGTGTGGGGACCTCAGCAGACCCGTAGAGATACGTGCAGGCCCTTGCAGGCGTGGTCGTTTGTTGGGCAGTTGTGCATGTGCAGCAAGTGGGCGCTTCCGGCGCGCAGGCACTGGGGTGCACACTTTATGGTGTCCCCGCTTGCAGCAGTGGCGCACTCCCCTTTGCTTGAGTGTGCACCTCGGGCACGGTGGCAGGCCATGCAGTGGGCACAGTTGCAGCTGCGGTCTGCGTGCTATGTGGTTATCAGTGTGATGTCCCAGCGCAAAGGATTCTTCAGCTGTGCGTCGAAGTCTCTTGCAGGTCGTGCATGCGTCAGCAGAGTGCTGGGCACACTTTGACGGATCAGCCGGCGGCGCCGGTGGTGGCGCCCTATGTGTGTTTGCGCGCCTGCGTGTCCCGGTGTAGGGGCGCTGTGGGAGCTTCCCTATGTGTGTGTGTGTGTGTGTGATCTGTACTTTTTACGAGGTAGATCCTTGTGCAGCCATGAGATGGCAGGTGTATTCGGCTCAGTCTGCTGTTGCCTCTTTGCGCCTGTGATCCATCCCTTCTGCGGAATGAGAACCTCTGTGTGTGTACGGTTAGGTAACCTCGGAGCTGGCCCTTCCGTGTGCCCCCAGAAAGAGCTGGTGGCAGATTGCTTCTGTATACGGCGTCCCTACCAGCCCCTGTGGGACAGGGGTTGGTGGGGAGGGCGGGGATGGCGTTTTGGGCCTCCGCCGCTTGGGGGCGGGAGGCGTTGGGGGTTGGTGTGGAGACCTCAAAGAGGCTTGACTTGTCTGTGAAGGCCCAACTCGTGGGCGTTTATATGAACGCTTCGGCTGTTGAGAGGAGCAACGCTTCCTGGATGGCTGGATTGGGGTGCACACTTTGTAATGCCCCCTTGCACAACAGTGCCTTACTCCCCGTCGTGTGCGTGCGCAAATGGGGCACGGCGGCAGTCTGTGGGCCTCACAGAGCTGTAGTTGCGGGCGGCGAGGGACGTGCCCCGCTTCATGATGCCCCAAAGAGCAACACTTCTGGGCTGTTTTGTGCAGCCTCTGACACGTGATGCACACCGGTAGAGAGTGTGTGTCACATACAGTGGCATTGGTTGGCGCCCTGTTTACGTGTGCCTGTGCTGTTGTTGATACGTGCCTGCGTGTTCCTGTGTATGGGCGCTGTGGCAAGCGACCGTCGGCGATGATGGGGAAAAAATCTGCTCCAAAATTGGAGCCTGTGGCTCCACCCTTAGCTGTGAGCTGTGCACCAGATGCTGGCGCCAGGCCTGTCTGCAAGTTCCCGCACAGGGCTCTGTGCAGTCTATGTGCTTCAATCTCTGCCGCTGTCTTACGCGGGCGGTATGTGTATGGGCGCAGCGCATGTGTGCGGTGTGTTCCCGCCTTGGCCACCCACTGCTCTTCGCAATACTGAACGAGTTTGCGGATGTGTGAAGTCATGGCCTCTCGGCGTGCAAAATAAGGGCGTTTATTTAAACCGCAAATCGCCGGTCCCCCCAGCGGCACAAGCGAGCCACAGCGGGTCACCATGCCGGCTGGGTGCAGCTGGCCTGAGGTGACCAGTCGCTGAGCGCTGGACATTGCCAAACGCAGTACCCTGCCTCGTTCTTGGAGGGACAGGGTATGTCGTGCATACTTCGCCTGAGGCGCATGGGGGAGGGTCCTTTGCGCGAACTCTTCGAAATCAATTGCCAGTTCCAAAAAGGTGACTGTCCCCGGTTCCTCCGGCCACGTCAGGGCTCGTAGCCAACCGAGTAGGTCCGCGAGAAAGCTCTTTTCCCACTTCCATTCATGCCCCTTGGGGGTGCGGAGTGTCAAAGCACCGTGTGCCACCGTTTGGGGCAGTGGCCCAACCAGTTGTTGATAGGGGTATTGCCTGACTTGTTGAGACAGTCTGTATCCTGCAAAGATGGAAGGGCTGTGCGCATCTCGCTTTTTGCGTGCTGCTATAATGCACACATACATGGAGTGTACCACGCGCAGGAAGGTGAAAGCTGCACCAGATTTTATTGCCTCCGTGGAAATTTCTGGGGCCAAACCACATCGCCGTAAGCATGCCGGCCACTGGCCGGGTGGTGGAAGCTCCGGCACCTGGGAAAGGGCCGTGTGCACAGGTGCCAACACCGGGTCACGGACGTGGTCCCACGCGACAAAATGCCAGAGGATATGTTCCTCATCTTCTGGGGACGCATTACAAAAAGGACATGCGGAGGAGGTGCGAAGGCCACGTTGATACGCGCGCAGCGCGGTCCAGGTCGCTCCAGAAAGAACCCCTCTCAATATGGTCCGCTCTAGTTCGGACCCAAAGCTGGAACTGGGGTGCACACTTTATGGTGTCCCCGCTGACAGCAGTGGCGCACTCCCCTTTGCTTGAGTGTGCACCTCGGGCACGGTGGCAGGCCATGCAGTGGGCACAGTTGCAGCTGCGGTCTGCGTGCTATGTGGTTATCAGCGTGATGTCCCAGCGCACAGCATGCTTCAGCTGTGCGCCGAAGTCTCTTGCAGGTCGTGCATGCGTCAGCAGAGTGCTGGGCACACTTTGACGGATCAGCCGGCGGCGCCGGTGGTGGCGCCCTGTGTGTGTTTGCGCGCCCGCGTGTCCCGGTGTAGGGGCGCTGTGGGAGCTTCCCTGTGTGTGTGTGTGTGTGGTTCCCGCGGGGATTTCACCATTTTTACCAGGTCTCCTGGTTGAGCCTGTATGGCCACACTGGCGTCCTCGGGTCAGGTCGCTCCCCATTATAGCAGGCCCACGGTGCAGGCCACGGGTGCGTCCCTGTATTGCCCCTCGACCAGTGCGATATGCACTTGGGCCAGAACCTGGCTCGCTGCCCCAGGACCACCCTGGAAGTGGGGTGGTAGCTCCGTGGCTTCCGCCGGGCCAGCTCCACGGTATTAGTTCAGCGAGCCCGTCATCGCCATGTTGCCCCGTGTTGTGTGTGTATTGGGGCTTTTCACAGCTGGTGGGGCTCGCGGCAGCGAGGCGGCCTCCACGGCCTACTCAATTTGGCGATTTCCCCAGAAAGGATGCCCTTGACGCACGGCTGCCACCGCCCGCCTACAGACAGGCCCGATCCGGGGATCGATCCCACGACCTTTCGGTTGCGAGACCTACGCTTAGCCCGGTTGAGTTAGCCGGGGATGTGTGTTGTTCCCGCGGCCTTTTCTGGGGGGTAATGAAGCACTGGATACTTAAGCTTACATTTACCCCCGGGACACAGGCATACAATCATTGCTCATCAGTCCAGTACTGAATGTTGCCTTGAGTTCACTGCCACAGCAGTTTTTTTTATTTCTTGGGGGGGCAAAGCCAGTATGGCAGAGGCAGGCTGCCAGTAAGGTTCTCAGGTGGTGTTCTTTTTAATCAGGTATCAGGGCTGAACAGTGCCACAATTGTCCCACAGGAAAGAGCGTGGCAGACATTGTACGCACTTAGTTCGTGCTACAGCTGACACAGGAAGACTGCAGCTGGGAACTGCGACGCCTGAAAGCATCCCATAAAACAATGATGGTGAATCAAAAGGACACCATAGGCTGAAGGGAAAAAGCGCATTGCACATGCATACGTGTGGTTAAAGAGTGCGCACACCTGACAGTGTAGGAAGGTGCTGCAACCATCAGAGCACAGAGGACGCAGAGCACAGTGGCCAGCTCTGAGCAGATATTGCCGTTTTATTGCTCCATTAGCAGCAAGATGATGACACCAGGATATACCCACCCCCCCTCATTGTGTCAACTTCCGCCCTTGGGAAAAGCTCAGCCATGGGGATGACAAAAGCTGAAATGGATGACTTTGTTGTCAAAAATCAAAGGGTGACTGGGAGGAGATGGGTGATGGTTCATATTCATGTACCATCAACACCATCACACGATGAGCACGCTCCGGAGTGAGCAGGCACATAGTCAGTCAGGGTGATCAGGAGGTGTACACGGTATTAGTCGCAGTAAAGCCTCTCTCAGGAGAACGTCAGTCGAAAGCGTATCAACCAAAGCACAGCACAGTACGACAATTCAAAAATGAGAAGGAAAAGCAACACCATACAGATAATAAATGAGGCATCAAGGCAATCCCAGGTTATCCACGGAGGACAACATTGGTTTCTGATACAAACAGAAAATGGAAAATACAAGCAATTGGGGAAAATACTGGCAATATCCTTGCCAGCGTCACACAGACGCCATGCAGGCAGCTGCGGAAGGAATGTGCCTGTAAATGGGATGGCACTCCGCTTGTGTGCGGGAACATTTTTTGGTACAAGCCTGGGCAAGCAGAGCAATGCTTCAAAGCCGCAAGGCATTCGAGAAAGTGTGTGAGTCAAATATCAGAGTGCTGCTCTGCAATGACACAAACAACTTGGCCTGTGAAGGATTGGCATGAGGAAGGAAATCATTTTGAGGAGCAATAGTCCATGGGGTCATCACCATATCTACACGCTACCTGACATCAGCGTCAGGCCAGTGGAGGATTGGCATGACATGCTGTTGGGATAAGCTACACTGATACCTATCATATGCAGTAGAAACTGCAATGTCAAAATGCACACCCCAGCGCAAATTTGCACAAATGGAAGAGACAGGATCTGCAAATGACAGCATGCATTGGTGCCGCACCAGGCACAAGTTTGTTAAGCATTTACTTTGTTGGGAATTCAAAAAGAGAACGGGGAACAGGGCCTGAAAATTGCTGCTTACACAAGTGCCCAGCTTTTGTTGGAAAATCCCAACATAGTGGATGGATGCAATGCATTGCAGTATGGGGAAATTCCCAGTCACTGCCCTCACAGTTTGGGGCTGTGGCGGGGATAGCCAATGATATATAGCCCCAGAAAAGCCGGAAGCATACATCCTACATAAATTGCAGGAACCCGAAGCAGCACCAGTGGCCCATACAGAGTCCAAGTCTCAGGAGTCAGGGATGCATTCAAAGCACATCCACTGAGCTGGAACTAGACATCAACTGATGCAACAGAATCAAACGTCTAGTTCTGCCTGCTGCCATGTTTCTTGTGACTGGTCGTGGTAAATTGCTTCTTACACATGGACAAAAGCACAGTAGCCTGGGCTTGGAAAGGGGGTACTTCATGGAGGCAGGGGGGGGGGGGGTGGAGCTTAAGACGTGTCTTTGCTGCAGGCACCATGAAGGGATGGCGCGTGGGCCAAAACTCAAAGTCAGCTGCAATGGGTACAGGGGATCTGAACAAGGGGTCAAACTTTGGGTTTGCAATATGGCTGGCAGGGTTGGTAATGCTGATGTGCCTGTTCTGGTATGTGATGTGTGCGAGAGATTCAATTAGGGCACTCTAGTCCTGTAGCTTAAATTTTGTATTATGTAGATTTAACGAAATTAGGAACAAAAGACTCCACAAAATGCCAATCTGTCTTGCAGAAAAAAGCGCTTATCTAATGAGATAAGAAGGGAGAGCGGAGTCTTCATTCGCAGACAAATGTGCATTACTTTGTGTCTCTGAGCAGAAAACAAGAATGGAGAGGAAGTTACAAGAGGCATAGCGACAGAGTTGGCCTGACAGTGCTCTGCTGGGGTAAAATGACACCCAGGAGGGCAAGGCACCGCCTCGAAATAGCATCACAACGGTGTGCTGTCTCGCACACAGCAGTGGAACCCCGTTGCCTTCCCAGTGGCCAAAAACCAGTTCAAGAGCAGAGATGCAGCTGAGCAAAAGGCTGCGGGGCACAGTCACCTGTGCCCTCTGGCAGTGCTGAGGGAAGGTCTGGATGAACGGGCTGCCTACACAAGGAATACCCGAAAAAGCTGTTGTGCAAACTCTTGCTGGTGCTTTTTTTCCGGGCCCATGTCCAAACCATTGGTACCTAGACTCTACATCAGCAGTGTTCCCCTCAACACTCTCAGAATATGAGAGAGCCAAGAGGTTGTGGACAGTTCTGGAATCTGAGGCATCAGATTGTACTCAAGAAGGATACTTCTCTTGGTGTTGTGCATGCTGTTGCTGCTCAGTTTTCTGCGCATTGCTTTCCATTGCTGTTGTGGCGGCTATTCTTTGCACAAGTGCTCTGCTAGAGCAAATGTTTGGTCAAACTAGCAGTGGCAATGAAGCATTTTGTAGAGCAGCGCGGGCAATAATTCCACTCATTCATTCATTCCTTCATTTTTTTTGCTTTCAGTAAACATAATCCATCGGCTGCGAAAGTGAGCTCTCAGCTGAGGTGTGCTACATTGTGGTGCAGGTCCAGAATCATATCGCATCTTTAAGCCAGGCCAACCCCTCGCAAGAGAGAGGACACTGTCATCTCGTGATGACACTACAGAGGAAGCTACCTGGTATTCAGCCACGCCCTCCAAGTGGAGGGCAGCACAGGTGAAGAGCCAAGAGATCATTCAACAATCAGTGAAACATGCGCATGTGTATTCAGAAGGTCAGGTGTGATGTTCCCATGTGTTCATTCATTCATTCAGTAGCTTAGGCTCTGCCTGGCACAGTGCTGAGTGCCGTGAAAAGGCATGAACATGGTGCAAATGTGTCAGGGTGTACTCTCGAGAGAAGCTCAGCAATATGCAACTGAGTTGGGCAGCACTGCTACACTTGGCTGATGTAATCCATTGGCCTTGCGCTTTGCATCTTCTTCACTCCTTCATCGCCCCATTGGTTCTGTGTGCTCTGACGTACTGAGAGGTTCCAGTTTATGGGGTCTGCTTAACCACATCCTTTGCACTGCTGTTTTTAGAAGCAGACCACTGAGGGTTGGTGACAGTGATGAGTGTTCAGTGTGATAATTTCGTTCAGATCATTTCGTCGCTTGCCTTGTGTAGTGAAAATTATTGATCACAACAAAAAACGGTCTGCAATGCGGAGATTTATGCAACCGATGGTGCAGACACTGTTGCAAGTGCATGCAGCTGGGGCTGGAGCAACGGAAAATGCCCTGGCTATGAGGGTGCCTCAGCGCACCGCGCGCTCGCACCGCGCGCACCGCGCGCTGAGGCAGACGCGTCACTTACCGGTGAAATGCACACCTTTTTCAGACAGGTGTTTGGTGAAATGCTACAGTAAAATGTTTGGTTCCCACTGCAATGTTTGGTTCCCAATGCTTTGTTTTCAAGCGGTTTCAAAATGTTTGGTTTCCACTGCAATGTTTGTTTCCCAATGCTTTGTTTTGAAACGGTCTCAAAATGTTTGGTTTCCACTGCAATGTTTGTTTCCCAATGCTTTGTTTTAACACGGTCTCAAAACGTTTGGTTTCCAGTGCAATGTTTGTTTCCCAATGCTTTGTTTTCTCATTGTTGAAAATCCCAAAGACAAACATAGCACTGCAATAGTACAAATCAATTAGATCAACGGAAACTGAAACTCACCAATCCAATGGTAATGACAATCAGGAGCCTAGGCATTGTCGTCACAAGGATCATCAGAGCAACTAGTGTCATCCTCATCACTTGACTGATCGCTAGAGGTTGACGAACGATGAAAGGCCCACAACAGTGGCAGGCACACGTTCCCCTGTGGTGCCTCTCAGGTAAAAAACCTTACTGCCTGGCGCCAGAAGGTCAGCATTCATTGCCATCTGTCCCGTGGAAAGCAAAGGAGGCAAAACATAATCACACCGATATTTTCTAATGCACAAGGTGCCCTGCTGCCCACTTCTACACCTGGACATTGATATTTCCACCCAAACACAACAATTGGCCACCTAGTTGTGATACTAAGGCCCCTATGACCGCTTTTTGGCAACATTCTATGGTACCGCCGTTCTAAGTCAACCGGGCTACAGTCGCACCGCGCGCGCGCACCGCGCGCACCGCGCGCGAGGCACCCTCTATGCACTGTTGCACATCTCTGGTTGTGCATCCCTATGTCTTTCTTTTCGGATTGGCTGTATGGGTATGCGCATGAGACGCAAAAATTCTGCACACCAACTGCCAGGTGGTCAAGGAGCGATGAAGGCAATTGATTGGAACATGGCACCAAACAGCGCCTTTCAGCCGGGCAATAAACGGGAACTCATGTTGAGCCACACTGTTTGTGGAGCCACTGGTGAAAGCACCTATCAGCAGAGGTCGACCTGTCCAAAAACCAGTTAGGATGTCACAAAGTTAGTCAAAGGGAAGAATGCCCTCCACTCACAGGCATTTTGAGCATGGCCATAGAACGACTGAAAGTGATGCCCTACAAACCAGAGAGAATTGGTGCCGCACCCGAGCAGGCGTACATGTTGCTATATGCCAAAAGAGAGTACAGCATCCTCTGCACCATTGTCTTCGTGCATGAGGTTTCCATGACTCTGAAAACAGAGAGGAAGACTACAATGTGGACACAGATTCTTCCAACTACTGCAGTGACGCCCCAAAAGCCAGATGTGGGAGATCCACTGGCGTGTTTACAGGTTTCGTTTTTTTTGTGGGTGTGAAGATACAAGGAGTCCAGAAATATACAGAAATACAGAAGCTGGCGAACAGATGGGGGCATATGCGCCCGAAGCACAAAGTCATCCACCCAGACTTTGGAGGCAATCTTTTTGCCCTTCCTATGTGGCAACATCTGGCGTTGTGTTGCACAGGCCGGACAGGGTGGTCTGCTTTTTTGGTTAACTTTGGGACGGAAGCAGGGCTCCCCTTGCCACTTGTAACAGATATCTATGTGGGGTCATTGCCGAACACGGTTTCCTCCTACCCGTCCGTCCATGGACCTCATGACAGTGCGGAGGTCTTCCAGGACATATCTGTATGTGTCCACAACACACATCACATGGGCTGCTGCAGCACCTGTGTGTCAGCCTTTTCACACATGCCGTTCTAGATTTCTCGCGCACCTGTACACACCCTCAGGGATGATAAGAGCATTGGAGTGCGCATATGGCAGTAGAGGGATCAGGCCTGTAACTCGCGATTCATTTAAGGGGACACGGACGAAGAGATGCAGCAAATACTGCACCGCGCACTGCATGCACAGCATTGGTTTGGCGATTTGCTTTGGCATGAGCTTGACGGCGACATGAAACCAGAGATGATAGCCTGGTCATCTGGAATGCATGTCTTTTGTCTCGTGTTGCAACCTATATACAAGACATCAAGGCCCAGTAAGGGTGGGCACTTGGCAGAATATCTCGGGCATTTGGCGATTGTCTTACATCCTATGTTCTGCTCAAAGAAATGCTCATGTTCCCCAGGTGTTGGTAGGAGAGGCAAAGACGTCCTTGCAAGTCATGGTAACTATCCCTGATCACTGATAGTGAGGCTCTCAGACACTGTGCCATGCAGCAGCGTAGTTGCCTGTTGCTGCAGGCATGGCGGAGCAGAGACAGCTTTTGATGGTACAAGGAGGCCCATTGCTTGTGACGCTAGAGCTGAAGCCTGATTTCGGGTTTCTATGCGAAAATAAACCCGACCTAGTTGTAAAGCCTTGTCGATGCGCACAGGCAGACTGGGCCATTCAAAATGTGTTTCTTGTATCTTGCTACATCATGAGGACTGCTGTGCGCCGTCATCACCACTGTATATTACATAGCTTGTAGGGCCATATGGAAGGCCACATGCTTGTTGTAATCTCATGAGTGCTATTACTGACATCAGCTCAAGTCTACACGCACAGCATCTCATGTATGCTACAACTCACGTACCACAATCATCAGGAGGGTAAAGACGTGGGTTGCGTGCCAGGTTCTTGACAGTGCGGCCAACAACGAAGATCTGCACCGCCTCTCAAGAAAATACGAAAATGGTGGGCCACAAAGCCATTC
The DNA here is from genome assembly GCA_964036045.1 of Eutreptiella sp. 'Long Island Sound 2002'. Lineage (NCBI taxonomy): Eukaryota > Euglenozoa > Euglenophyceae > Eutreptiales > Eutreptiaceae > Eutreptiella > Eutreptiella sp. 'Long Island Sound 2002'. Next base: position 41,891,938 of record OZ038394.1, on the reverse strand, counting down.
CAACAACAGATTGGGACTGTATGAGGGCATCAGCGTTCTTAAAATGCAGCTGCTGAGTCCTGTTAGAGTCAAGACTCCCACTTGCTGTCACACGGTTGCCATGCAACTGGGATCTATCATGCATGTTGTCAAACGCTGCGGAAATGGTTGTGCGGGGGGGGACAAAGGTCAACAGGCACTCTACACATGCACACCCTGGTGCGCATGTGCAGCAATATTTGGCACTTCACTCAGCTAGCACATAATATGTCTGCTCCGCATCTGACATACACCTCTCTGATGCCCTCCTGACTTTTTGGGCAGGTAATTAATAGGCCTGGCTGAAGGAGTGCCAGCCATGTGCAGGCCTGTCTGGCAAGCCTAAAGGACTTGTAGTAGAATGCAGGCCAGCGGTTTTGGCGGACAAAACACGGCCTATCAAGGACAAACGCATCCACTGAGGAGGTGAGGTGTAGGGTAAGGGGGTTCTGTACAGTGTCTGACCTTCGTTTCCTAGATCTGTGCTAAATTCATCAGAGCTGTCATCCTGCATTGGTTGCATGCTTTTTGACAGGAAATTCAAAGCCCCAGTCTTCCATTGGTGACTCAGCTGATGAAGAGGGTTATCCTCTTTAAGGTCCAGCAGGCGTAACAATGGGAAAAGGGTATGTGCCCTGTCCCTGCTTCACTCTCTGGTCCTCCTTGTTCAACAGTCCAAATGAGCATAGGAGTGACATTGTCTTACACAGTACCAAGGGGGTGAGCTTAATCTGCAATCCCGTGTTGCATGACATTTACTCCTGTGAGAGGGGGGCAATTTGGTATGATCGGAGGTCTTCCGGGCCTCCTAACAGTGTCAAAGAGCGGCGAAGCCATCCTACCTTGTTCTGCTAGCCTATCAGCTCTCTCACTGCCAGCGAAATGTATGTGGCGGGATGGCGAGGGGGATACAAAGACTGAGCCACCCGCAGGAGAGGTCCAACAACCCTAGCCAACCGCCAGGGTCACTCTGCACAAAAGCCAGTTTCCCAGCTGCCCTGCCATGTCGAATACCCCTGGGCCTTGAGTGTTCTCCTCTTGCATGTTCACGCTGTGTCCATGCTGCTATGGCTCAGCTGCGGTCTGTCACATCAGAGCAAAGGGCCAAACATGGGCCGATTGGCCAAAGGGACCAGAGGCCAAGCACCAATTATCAGGCTGCTCATACATCAGAACTGTCCAGCTGCTCCTGACTGCTCTGTGTGTGTACTCCCGACTGTATACATATTCTGCACCCATGAAAGATGTTCGACCTCCCCAACATTGAGAGACACCACTACTTTGACAACACCATGAACACCTCCAGCAACAGCTGCGAGCATTGGGCCACAAATCGTGGCCTACGCCACACTTACCTACTGCCCGGAAGCGCCTCTGTGGCTTTGGTGAGGGTGGGATCAACTCTGACCTCTCCTGAGAAAAATGCCCAATATAAAGCAAGCACCCACTCTGTGAACGATGGTTTGGAATGTTGGCTGCATGCAATGAGGCCCTAAATACTGAATCAGTATTCACTCTACTGGGTTCCCCTGAGTGTTATACAAAACACAGCATGCAGCATTAGCAGCTATGGGGTGCATGCAATGTGTGCATGTATGGTTATGTGGTGTGGTGTTGTTCCAACATTGCCGAATATGCAGCAGCCGCTTTGCTGGCACAGGGGGTAATGAGGGATGGCGTCACCTCCATGGTGCATTGAGGTGACCCATTGTAGCATGCTACCTGGAGGCAGATGCGCCTCAGCAATTGTGGTATCGCAGCCCATCGTATGTATTCCAGCCCCCACCATTGCGCAAACAACGGCAAAAGCACCAAACCACTAAGCCATTGCAGCCCTAAAAGCGTGCAATCTTTACTGATATTGTTCAGTTGTTTGAATGCTAAGCGGTGTAGCCCTACAATGGGCAATAGATGCTGAAATTTTCAATGGTTTTAAATACTCAGCTGTGAACCCCTTGCTTGTATGCGAAATCTGCTGCGAAATCTGCTGTTGAGACAAAGCATTATTTGCGCAGGGGCCATCAATCAGATCAGATTGCAATGTCTGCATTGTCCACAATGTGTGCCTCTGTTGTCTGTTGTGTAGGGCGATGAAGCAACGGATACTTCGCTCCCGAACGCCGCCGTGTCACAGGCAGCTCGGTCATAGCTCGCAAATTGTCCGACTGCACTGCAGCTTTGTTCTGACCATTGTTCTGACCATTGTTCTGAACCACAAGTCAGCTCGTCCCCCACACCGGTGAGGCGTCTTTTACCCTGTGGCTCATTCGACAGCTCGTCACTCAAAGACTCTCAAGACCAACTCGGGAATCAAAACCCTGGGCATGACTAGACATGGTGGTCACTCCACATGAGCCTGTTGATATGCTTGCACCATTCCAGGCGGTGCAGGGGGGTATCTGCCACATGTACTTCAAAAAATTTACACAATTCACTGGCCCTTGTGCGTAAACCCCTGCTTAGTACATCCAACACCCAAATACAACCTGTGCGGACCCGAACCCAATGAACAGCTGAGTCTGACGCATCCAGAAGAGACACCACCCCTTTGAACAGAACTGGATCAAATGGGAACCTTGGGGGGAGGTAGCCGCAGAAGGTACCAGCGAGGACCTGGAAAACCATTGGGTTCAGTTGTTGCAATGGAAGAGACGCCATCTGAACCAGCCAGTGCCCACAACTCTGTGCACGTCCTGAAAACTTTCACGCTTGTGAAAATCAGGGGTAACTGTGGGCATTCAAATTTGCAAAGGCCTGGACGAAGAGCAACACCCCACGGGCAGAAGGCACTCAGAATCAAGTAACCCCCCCCCCCCCGCTTGTAAAAGCTACGCAAAAGTCCCAAATTAATACGGTCCCTACGCCTACTGTAGCTTGGACCCAGATTCAAAAAGAGAAGATTGCATGGTGAGCTGGTGCAAGAAAGGGGGATATAGTGCAGAATATCCCCAAAATCAGAGGTAGGTGGGTTCAATTGGGCAAACACTCACAACAAATATGTCCATGACTCTATGTAACTGGCAAATTTGTCACCAAACCCATATCTTATGTGGCCGCACTACAATTGGTACCGAATTAAATTAGGTGCCAAATTAATACGATCCCTACGCCTGCTGTAGCTTGGACAAAGGCCTAGCTTTTACAATGGAGGGGGTGGTATAAAGGCTGATAACAAATGGCACCCCCAAGGAAATGAAAAAGCGCAAGAATGCACTGAAACTGAAAAGACAGAGACTGAAAAAGACAAGATGCAAACAGCATTTGAGCAGGGGACCTGGAAATCTGAGCAAAAAAATGTTTCCAAATGAAGCTACGCGAGAAGCTTCAGCTGTGTCACCTGCTGAAGAAGGGTCGCAAACAGACAATACCAATGCCTGCGGGCATGGCACCAGGGCATGCACGCACAACGCTGATGTTTCTCTTCGCAGCATACCGTGACACAGGTTTAGCATTCTTGCTCAAGGGGGTGATTGGCAATGGAATGACCCGGAGGCTTGAAATTTGGGCTGTATGATGTCGTCATTCAACGGCAGTTGAAAGATGTTGCAAGATGGACAGCCTGCCCCACTGCTGTGCACAGTGCATCTCAATGGTCATTTATTGATGCTCATGCTTGGAAGCAGCCATTGTCGTCGTTGCAGGGACCATCCAATATCATACCTTAGGGAGGACACTTGACATAGCGTGCACTTGGTGCAACTCGGGCAACTGTGGGCAGTCCGGCAGGAGTAGAAAAAGCATTGAGGAAAGTGTGAACAGTAGTAAATACTTCTGGGAAATAATTGGGCCGTTCCTAGGATAACCATGCCAAAGGTGTGCGTGGTCCGTGCACAGCACAATTAGTCTCCCTTGTGGGCTCAGTGCCAGGCAAGGCAACAACAGTGTGGTCCATATGCGGACTCTTCTCAGGGGCACCATCTTCAGTTACCTGGCCCTGGAGCAAGACTGCGGAGTGCACCAAGCCAGTGCACCAGTATTTGAAATTCAGGCCTGTATTCAGACAAACGGACCTTTTGGCCAAAAACGACAGACCACCCTTTCGTCTATACGTACCCTCAACACTGCACAAGCATCATCTTTCTGCCAGGAGGGATGCGTTGGTGCAAAGTTTGACCAATCAATCCCGAAATTGGTTCCTCCACATCAAGGGTGTGTGTGCCAAATGCCAAATGCCAAATACCCCACCCCAGAGGGTGGACTCAATCCCATGCGGCAGACAAGAAGGAAATGCAAAAAAAGTGTTTTGGCCCACCTCGAACCATTTGCTACAATCTTCTATGTCTCTGGCTTGGGGAGCACACTCTATGGTGTGCTCCACTGCAAACGTGCATTTGCTTTCACTCTGCAACCCTGAAGCCAGCCCCACTTGGTGAAAAGGGGTGTTTTTTCAACCTGTTATGTGCTGGGTCACGCAAAGTTAAAATACCAGATGCGCATGCAAAGATTTGCCAGGAAAATGGACCCAAAAAAACGCCTTCCCTAATGGTCTGCCTGTATCCCTCAGGAAAAGAGGTCCCAACATGGCCCCTAAAACGGCAAAAATGTGGTATGCTCGGTTTAAAGGGGATTGTTTGCCCGGCGCGCTACTTTTGTACCAAATATCCCAGCTTTACCCTACACTGGAGGTTCAGGTGTCATCAGGCTTCGTCAGCCGTCATACACCCGCTGGCACTCACCACAAAAAGCATGCCCTGAGGCACAGATCTGCCATGAAGGGCAGGGGGCTTATGCCCTGTTTGCTCCGGTTGCACGCTCAACTTGCTGGACCAGTGACGGGTGGGTATGGTGACCTGTCAGTGCCCACATCTCACAAAGAAATGGGGGAAGGCGGTCCAAGATACTTGGAAGGCCACAACAGCATTACACCAGTAACTAAGAACAATCAGACCACCGTCAGTGAACAGTTGACTTTGAACTTTCTTGTGATCCGCCAACACTGTTCCACCACACAATTATTCCTGTCAGAGGCATTTCTAACAATCTACAATACTGCAGTTAGCATGAACCACCTTTGGACCAATCGACTGAATTTTGTGCATGCACATAGGGAAAATCGTAAATCCGAGGACTTTAAAACAAGAGGCGTTTGGAACAACAGTGGCTTTAAATGAGGGGGTGTTAACAGGGGGACAGAGGAACTCCATTGCAAAACCCTTGCATATGTGAGACCTGGTGTCTTGGTGTGGGCTTTGCAGGGTATTCCTGAGGGAGGTCACACATCTTGGAATGAGGTAACCTTCCCAACAAATCTGCGAACAGCGCTTTCACATGCATATTCGGCAAACGACAGCTGACGTGTGAAATTTCAACTTCACCCGTCAACTGTTTCACCCGTCAAATGTCTGGGAGACCACTTTAAACCAGTTGCACTGGGACAAGTGTTCATGGGTGGCAGACTGCAACTTCCTGTACTGGTTGGTGCCCAGAACCATGCTTATTGGGTGCACCATGAGCCATGCAGCTTCTACATGCATGCTTCCGCATGCTCATTTCCGATGGTCTATGCTTTTCTGTGTGTGTATACATATCTATGTTGCATGAGGCTGACGGTCACTGCTGAAACGCATGTTCCAGGGGTTGACCTTGGAGATGGTTTGTGAAATGCATAAAGAGGGCACACGGTGAACTTATGCACCGTCGTGCATGCAATTTGCAACAGAAAATGTGCGCTGCACATCAAAAAAGTGGCTGGAACCCGCATGCTAGAGACCTGGCGTTGCCACCCCAGCAGCACAGGGAACATTTGCTCTGCACCACTTTTCTGCTCTGCTGTCGGCCTAAGACAAATTCAGTCTGCAGCTCCAGCTTTTTGATGATATGAGTGGACGAAAGGGACTCATCGGTGCTGCTGGGTGGTCGTGTGGTCGTGTATGCGCGCGCACGCCCGCGCCTGTGCATGCACGCATGCAGCGCCCAAGAAATGAAGCACTACGAGAAAGACCACAATACAATGGTGCATGTGCAACACCCAATACAGAAAACTATGAAGAGCCTTTGCTGGACAAAAAACTCTTTACGGCACCCAAGGTGCACAGGGACGGGGACAAGTGAGAGGTACATGTGGGGATCCGTCCTGGATCCTGTTCGTGTGTGCGGGCCGTGTGTGTGTGTGTGTGTGTGTGTGTGTGTGTACCCCATCCGGGTATCCACGGGTTCTGTGCGCTAGGGGAGCATCCCATTCTGGAGGACACCAGCTGAACAAGGTCCTGGATCATATTCAGGAGGGCACATGCCCTTTGAGGTCCAAGCCGCTGGGGTTAGCTGCAGGGTAAGCGGCAGGACATCCCGCCACCCATCCCCCTTAAGGTCCGCCCCAGGTAGCGCGGCACGTCAGAGGGACCCTACAGCCTAAGTCTGCTCACCAGAGGCCCGCCCCATGCTCCCCCATATTCCTTTTCAGGAGGGCAAGAGCCCAGCGAGATCCAACACACTCTTGTGCAAGGGGGGCTGCACAGTACGGGATGTGGGTTGCCCTTCCCACCAACCCCGTATGCTACACATGAAGAATACACAACAACGGCGCTGGAGACTGAATCTCCCCCTGTCCACTTTGGCTGAGTCCGGACGCAAACTGAGCTGTGCGGAACCCAGGGCTGACAGGGCTGACAGGGCTGCAAGGACGGATTTACCTCCTCAGAACCGGTGCCCGAACCAGCATAGCCCACGGTCATACTGAGGAGAGAAACCTGCACGGGGTACGAGAAAGCGGGCACGTGAGGGGGCAGACATTACTAAGGCACGCCAGCCAGAGCACGCTGCTGTCCGTCCTCCACCTGCCCGCATCCCCCCCCCAATGTCGGTCAGAGTCTGCAGCTGCGCTTGTTGAGTGTGCTCTGTTGTTGCACAGGGGGCTCGCGGCCCCTCGGACCTTGTCGCCCAGACATCTGGCGTGCACAAAACCGCCACGAACGAAAATTATGCCACAGGCACAGTGGACGTTTCCCTGGTGCTCAAAAAAAGGTGTCTTTGCTGAAGCAGAAACAGCTTGCGCAGTACCGCCCAAACCACTCCATTCCCTTTGCCTTTTAATTTTTTTTAATGCACTCATCCGATGCGCCTCCCCTAAAGTCCCGGGTGCGCCTGGCAGTTGCAGGGGGGTTGCGGGGGCTGCACTCTGCTCGAAGGCAAATGTTCAAAAATCGGCCCCGCGGGGGTGAGTGACTGCGGTAGCATGACTCCGAGGTCTAGAGTTCCGAAGTCAATCGCTGTCATTTGGAACGGGTTCTGGGCCCGAAACTGGGGAGGAGGATGCCCTCCGACTTGGACAATGGTCCCGGCATCCCTGCCGCTGGAGGCAGGTGCAACGAAAACTGTTGGGTTGAAATTCCCCACTGTTGCTGGGCTCTGCTTGGGGCCGGTCCCTTTTCCGGCGCTAGGGCGCGGCGGGGGTCGGCGGTTTGGAGTCGGTTTGCCACGCCGCTGCAGCCGGGCACTGGCAAGCTTGCCACTCTCTAAAGTCGCAGGTGCATTCAATAACAAACCATGGCTTTGCATGTTCGTCCACAAGGTGTAGTCTGGAGCGAACACCTCCATCACATGCTCGAGGATCTTGTCCGGCAGCTTGTCATCGGTCGTTTGTGCCAATGTACTTGTCGCGTGCAGGTCCAAAATCTTCAATACACGATCCCCATCAAAGGCGCTTATCCGCCCGTTCAAATTGGGTTCCAAGCGATCCGCAAGGTAACAGAGTGCTTCGAGGGTCATCCCTGGGGAGAAATTGTCCGAGTCCTTTACCCATGCATTGAATACCCTCTCCACGTCGTAGATGCAGTTTGAGTTGTCATACAGATGGTGCTGCTCTCCACAGGCCTCCTCAGCCCGTTTGTCAGTCTGCTTCAAGGCAGATTTAAGGGCAGCCTTCATTCCACGCCAAGCCACGGTCTCATTTGCATGTCCAGCAGCGCTGACAGCACTTGCAATGACAGCATAATTCTTGTCAGTTCCTGCCGCAAGCTTCAGCACCAAAGCGACCAGCTGTGGCTTCTCGAGATGCTCCAAGGCGCGTTGCAATTCGGCCAACTTTTGCATGATGAGAGAAAGAAAGCGAAAGAGACCTGTGCCAGATTATGCAACGTGCTGGTTCTTGAAAGGTCTGCGCTGGGTGTTGTGTGCGATACTCTTACCAGAGTAAAATGAAAGAATCACACATCTACCATGTGTATGGTACTCCGGTGGGATTTGACCGGATCTGGTGCACCTGCAAATCCGCAAAAGAGGATTTGCCGGTCCCTGGGGTGTGAAACCCAACTCAGTTTGGACGTCATACATATGTGGAAGGTGTGGATACACAAGAGTTGACCGCTTTCTCTGTGTCCTTTGCCCGTGGGCTGTACTGCCATATCTTACGGCCCTGCAGCTGCTTCCCAGTGAACTTGCGCAAATTCTCGGCATCACGCACACCACCGGTCGGCTTCAAAACCGCCTTCTAGATAACATTGTTGAACTCCGACCGCAATTTTCAGCAGTCGACGGACACCCGGCCACTGTCGTCCACCTCACGCAAAATACTGACTCAGGGACAATTAAATGTCGACATGGCAAACTTTCTCTGTGGATCGAACCAAAATATTCTTTAATATGTGAAACTCGAACTTAAACGCCATGAAATCTTTTGATGGATATGGTGAAAAGTACGATTGAGGCTTTGTCTGTCTTTGACCAGTCTCTTGCCGCAAAGCTACTTGAAGCAACTCACATGCTCTCTCGTGTTTCGCAGGAACAGATCACAAAAACGCTGGCAGCGAGCTGCCTCATGCCTTACCGGGAGATGTCGTCATTCCAAGAAAATCAACCCAGGACTTTTGGGGCCCTGACGGTACAAATGTCCCCCACATCCCGCTGCCAAAATCACTTTCCCCACAGTCATTTGCCCGAGAGGACACAACACTCAGATCTGAATCACCGCCACTCACACAGCACCACCACCACCACCACCCGCGCAGAGGCACAAACACCAAAAAGAGCTGGATGGGCACCGCTGGTAGAAGTTTCAGTCGTTTGATCTCTTGTGATTCAGGGGCTCAAAATTAGGTGCTTTCGGTAAAGTTCCTTCGCCGAAGGCACCTGTTGAAGGACGCGGGACTGGGCTCTGTGAGTTTTAGATATGGGCTGAGGGCTCGTGGAGTTTCTTGGAGTTGGATGATGTTATCTGTACTGATGAAAGCTGAAGGGTTGGTTTCACACCTCCTGGCAAAACATGGGTATCCACACAAACAACCCCTTCCCTAACAACAGCAGTGCTCAACATGCAGGAAACAGGCTTGATGCCAGCGTCTGCACTCGGCATGGGTGGTACGGACTCATCACGCCCCTTGTGGGGGGTAGGGCACGAGACCCATTCTCCAGCCCCCATTTCATGGGTCACCCACGAGGCCATTGCTGGTGGTAGTCCCCCCCCCTGTGGTGGGTGGGTCAGACGCCAAGTTTGAACTGGTCTCCAATTGCCTCTTTAGCAAATTTCATTTTTCCCTGAAAAGTTTTGCGATGTGGGTGTGTCAGTTGCGGCTGGCCAGGGCCCCAAATGAGCCTCCCCCCCCGTCGCCGGGTCCGTAAGCAATTGTCTGGCACCCACCCTGTCGAGCAATGAAGTGTAGGGCTCGGGACAGTGGAATGTTGCAAAGCGTTGTTGGGGGCCGTCGAAAAGGCGTCACAGTGGTTTTACGCTCGACAGTTGCTGCACTTACAGCACCACGTGCGAGCACCATTTTTCTGTCCTTGTTGCACGTGCATTCCAGGGACTGCCTTTTCAGGCTTTTTCGAGGGGTCGATTTTCTTAGAACAAAGGTATCTGGGGCAGGTCGGACATTTTAAGGCTTGGGAGGTATGTGCCAATCATGTGTACGCCCTCTCAGATCAATAGCACAGAATCGTTGCAGGTGCGACCGCTCAATTGGAGGCATGAAGCGTGGGCGAAGCAGGAAAAGTGGTCGGCACCATTGTTCAGGTCTCTCGAGAATGCAGCAGCTGGTGTACAAGATCACCCATCTTACTCCAGTACAAGACAAAAGACACGCACTATTGCAGTCACTCACATGATTGGACGCGAAGTTGATCAGGCGGAGACGACCTTCGGGCAAATCCCCCTTGTTACCCCTCTCGCTGCTTCAAAGGCGTTTGCCTGTCACTGACCCCGAGGAATACATCCATCAAAAAACAATGCAGCGATATAGCAGTGGCACCAGACTGAAGGTCGCCTGTGTTGGTTAGCGGCAGTGGGCATCGCGTAAAGACGGTTGTGTAGCAAAAGCATAGAGAGCTGCCAGCAGACTGTGGCATTATGGATGCAGCAGGCAGCGCAGGAAGGTGTTTGTGTGGTGCTCGCGTTCGGATCCTGTGCTCCCTGAGCAACCATGTCTGCAATATTTGCAGCATCACAAAAGGTCAGAAAAAAGAAAAAGAATAAAGAAGCAATACGGCGTTTAAAATGTGCCAGTGGCACACGTGGCATATGAGCAGGCTCTATGAATTTTTGCACTTGTCTACTCGCGCATTCCATGAATTGCGCGTACGGAGCAGCATGTGCTATATAAGCAGTTTGCAGTATGCAGCTGGCCCTCAAAAGCCAGCGTGGGGCTGAAAGACGTCAGCTAAACAAACCAAGCGTCAGGCATGGATCGATCTGCAACTGAAAGAACAAATGCACTCCTTCAGGCTGCACATTGAAATCGAGGGTCTAGTTTGCATCGCAATCCGCCTTCGTTTGCTGCCTCTGGTGATACCACCACCCAGCAGCTACCGCTGTCAAACCTGCCCCCACCAGCCCCACCGTGGCCCACGGAGTGTTGTCCACAGGTTGATCCAGCAGCTTCGGGTTGCAACGGATGATGATGTGGTGGATGACACCTGCAAATAATGCGATTGTGCAAGACCGTGCTGAACAGGAATAGGCAGGGGGAAGGGAGCTTGAGAGCATCGCAAAAACGAAGACTTGGAAAGATCTGGACAAAGACTTGAAGCTTGCAGCACCAAAAAAGGCCACATTGTCAGATCTTTACTTGCGACATCACACGGGGGGAGCACGTGAACGGGCCATGTGGGGAATATCAAAAGGCACCATGTGATCCAACCGGAATCATGTGTATTTGGGTATCACGCGACGTGAGGGGCAGTTGCAACGTGTGAGCAGTCTGTTCTTGTTGTTGGCTTTTCTCGAAGGTAAAAGCACAACCATAGGCCGCAAACCAGCGCACATACCGTCAGTATGCATCCGCGACAGCTGCACAGACGAGGGCAAAACGTATCCAGTCCAATCAGTTACTTCATTGAGATGCACATTGTTGAATGCTCTGCGGGAGGCTACGATGACATCTTTCATCGTGGGATCGCCATCCTGTCCATGGTGCAACATATCAACGCAGAAATGCATCGGAGATGACATAGGTATGCACAGGCACACAGAAAGGGAACACTGAGAAACTTTTTGAGAGCTATCCACAGAGCACCATGCCACATTCCACTGCCTGGGGCACTGACGCGACCAAATGGAAAAATGGAAAGGTGAGCCATCATTCTATTCAACGCCAACGACCAAATCAACGCAATCAAGCATCGCAACTACTGCAGAGCACCAAAATGCCAACGCGCGGACTGCAGGAAACGCAGTTGTCCTACACACTGCTAAGCGACCACAGCTGGAGTGGGACACTGCCAGATGCAGCAATATGGATGTGAGCCTCGATGGAAGCTTTTGCAAAGCTGATTGGACAATCATGTGTAGGAACAAACGCGGGGAGTGGTCAATGTTAGCCACTTTGCTCTGCAAAAGCTTCCGTCAAGGCTCGCTGGGTTTCACCATCTAACAATGTCCCACTCCAGCCGCGCCATTGCGAGTTGCCGGGGGGCTTCGCTGGTGGGTTGGGTGCATCCTCATTAAGTGGAGGGGGCGTCCAAAGCGCGCACACGCTAGGAGAGTGTCCGTTGAGGGCAGGGGTCGAGGGCATTTGTGGCGACACTGCACCATATGGCTTTTCTTTGCGCGAAATTGGGAGGGGTGATGGATTTACACCTTGTGTGCAGTATGGATGGTGAAATGATGCGACACAATGAGGGCAATTGCGGGATCGTACAAGGGTCCCTCCGTGCATCCTTCCCTGCATCCTTCCTTGTCCTCCCCCATCACCCCCATATGTACTCTAGTGCTCCGTGCGTGCTTTCCAATCCATCTTGAGCTGCATGCCTGTCGAGGGCCACGGCGCAATGCGCGCCGAGCTTACGCCGATATCCCTACCCATTTTCCATCCACCGGAACAACTGCAATGCACGGTGCTCCTAATGTGCGTACAACATACAGTGCACGCGGCCTTCCAAGCATAAGCAACATGCAGTGGCCTCCCAATGTGTGTGCAACATGAAGTGCACGCCGCCTCCCGATGTGTGTGCAACATGCAGTGCGGCCTCCCACGTGTGCAACATGTAGTGCACGCGGCCCCCCAACGTGTATGCAACATGCAGGGCACGCGGCCTCCCAATATACGTGCAACATGTAGCGCACACACACAGCGCACGCGGCCTCGCAATATTCGTGCACGCGGCCTCCCAATGTGTGTGTCTACAGCCTCCCAATGTGTGTGCAACATGCAGTGCACGCGGCCTCCCAACGTGGGTGCAACATGTAGTGCACGCGGCCTCCCAATATGCAGTGAAATAGAACGAGTGATTGATTAGGGCCAAGGGGTTTTGGGTTCACATGGTGCCTACGAAAAGCGTGCGCTGCAGCCTTCGGCAAACTAGAGAGGGCGTCGGATTCGGGTGTTGGGGTGCGGGTGTGGTGAGGCGCGCAAAAATGCAACGAACCGCTTTGTTACACGATGCAAACGTATGCAGCCAATGTAATTTCTTGCGGCGATGGGGAAACACCTTGCCAGATATGGTGATGCAATGCTTCTCGCGTTTAGGGTAGCTCTTGCACGTCACGTAGACGAGGTACTCTTCACAAGCCTTAGCTTGGAATGACTTCACAACCTCTTCGGGCTTTCCTGCGATGCCAAGTGAGGGGATAGCACAAAGATGTTCCCGTGGTGCCCCTCAAGAAAGGGTCCAAACGACATGGAATCGTTCATCGCTGCACTATTGCAAATTGAGTGTTGATGGACCACCAACACACTTTCATCCGCATTGCCCTCTCCACTTCTCGGTTACTCCCGAAGCGGAACACAACACCAATGCGAATGTGTTGAAGAGCAATTCTCATGCCGCCCCACTCCCGATGAACAAAGTTCACGCGACCAAATGACTTGACTCTTGCACATTCCAAAGAAATTGGTCATGTGGAGATCAGACACCTTTCGCAAATTGGTGTTTTTGTGTGTACGCCCTCCCATTTTTGAACACTCACGCACCTCGCAAACATGGAACCAAGTGTTTTTGTCATTCTTTAGCCAGCGGCAACCATTCACACGGTCAATCCGTGTCATAAGCATGGATCGACGGTGCCCTCATGCATCATCACCGAGTGCTCTGGTAAGTCGTTTTTGCGAGATGTCCAAGATGACATCTTGATCGCTATCCATGGGCTTGGCATTGATGGGCATATGATTCGCCGAGTGCACAATGAATTTTCCAATGGACCAGTATTGCAACCACAATGGTTGATGTGTCCACTGAGGACGCTCTACAAATGAGCTTTCTCCAAAATAAGTTTGAGTTGACATGCCAAGTCCTTGAGCCACATTGGTGGAAGAATGGTTGGTATTTGGGATGGGATTTGTTCATGGATATTCAGTGTGTGCCCATATGTGTGGGTGTGTCCTAAAATGATGGACGGCGCTTTCTCAAGCAGCAAACATTCTAAGTGTGGTTATTGGTTTTTCTTGCAACCCGAACGACAACTTGACACTTATGGATAGCCGAGGTATGAATCCACCCGACGTCTTCTTTCACACGCTCGTCGGTCCAAAGCGGTGTACAAAAATGATGTTGGCAACACCTCTTTTGCACGAACTATAAAGAGCATTTCTCAGTGAATGCACCCGTGGCACCAAGAATGATATCCACAATATGCATACATTTGCACGTCTTTTTTCGGAAAAGTCTAGTGAATTTGATGATTCTAATTTTTTGCACACGTCAAGCCCATATGAGAGTGGTACCAATCGGGCATGACAAGGTGTAACTAATTCCAATTTTCCATTTTCTAGCTAAGTGGCATAAGTTTTTGACGGCCAAGTTTTAACGTCCGGAACATTTGTCGGCAAGCCTCTACTTCTACTTTCTTAAAGTCTATTTATTTTCGCCATGACCGGTCCCGGAAGAGTTGTTTTTTGCCCGTTGCTCTACCTTCGGTGACATAATGCTTGTGTTGGGCTAAACACGTGGCGGAGCTTGTGCTCAAATCTCCCGAAACATTGCGGGTCGTAAATGTCGTGAAGGTGAAATGAAATTAAGAAGTGCATTTGCATTATCTTTCGTGTCCAAGAGGACCCGCTTTGAAGTGGCTTTCGTTGAAAGGCACTCTTCATTTCTTTTGGATTTTGTGCCGCTTCGTAGGATTGAGGTGATGCGCTTGTGATCCATTCGCTTCCCACAATACGTGTTTCTAACCCGGTTAGATTCTCCGCCGCCATCACGCCGCGAAGAGGATACCTTGGCTGTTGTCCCCCACACGCTACCAAGGTGCAAGGACACAAAAAACACACCAACGACACTTCCATAAATCTCTTTGACGCTCTTGACGCCCTCGTCGAACACTTTGGCATTCATGGTCAAAATAACACCTTCGGAAAACGATACCACACATTTAGCACAAAAGATGGAATGGCACGAGCACTAAACTCGTCACATCCCCCTGCTATGTTCCGTCTCGTAACTCACAGTTGAAAAAGCGGATGGATCACACCCGCCTCACCTTGTCACACAAATGTCACGACTTTGACTCACCCCTCTCGAATTTCCCAATCACTTGACGTCATGGAAACTTACATGTGACACGAACAAAGCTTTTATCGTTCATGTTTGTTTGTCATGTATGTTCCATGTAACCACGGAAATGGTTACATGGGGACTTCCAAGGGCCGTTTTTAAGCAATGACTGAATTGAATGAGAACAAATGCCAGCCAAGGCTTTCCAGCCTACGTCATGCAATTGTGTGAAGGCTTGTCATGGTGTTGCATGCTGTGACAAACGCTCATTGCACTGCCGCACAAGCAACAGTGGACGATGGGTTATATTGGTTCACGGAAATTTCACAGAATCATGAATAAGTTAACTTACTGTAACGGCGCGTCATCGCTCAGCTTGCATGCACGTGCGGTTGTATGTTGCTCCACCTGTGCATGCCCACCAGTAATCCGATACCCAAACTTATAATACGACTCATCAATTGGGCCTACACACGGAGGCAAAATTCAACGTGCCAATTATCTTGCACGGAACCTCATACGATGTGAGGAGCAATAGGAGCTTTGCCGTGCCAACCAACAAGAAACACACGCATGCTTGCAACCCTTGTTAGTGCACGGAATTCATGACTTTTGAAACAGCGTTGAAGATGTAAGGAAGCTTACGTCCATGCTATTGTTCTCAACTTTGGTTGAAAATGCCCCTTGATATGCCTTGTGGTTTCCGTGTGCCGTGCATGAGATCATTTTACCGGACTATGGGGAACCCCTCAAGTGGGTCGATATTAATATCTTCTAAATAGTACAGGCGGCATGCATACTCGACAACGTAATGCGCAAGAGGGACCAACCGGACTCTTGCACATGGGCCCCCAATCCTGGCGTTCGGACTCTTCACCCTCAATCCGGGCCGTACCGCAAGGCCGTTCGGCATATTTCCTTGAGGCCATTTAGACGTACAAATTAGGACAATACGGCCCTTCACGAGAATTTTATTTTCCCCTTTTTTGTTTGGTAGCAATCCGATTTAATCGCAAATGGGAACCCTTGGCACTTGATGCACAAGGGAGAGGCGCGACCTCCACGAGCTCGACGTCATACAACCCCTTGTGATTCCGCCTCGATGGCGGACATGCGTGCAGCAGCAGCAACACGGCAATTTACATCCAATCTCGCATGGAACAAACAATTGAGGCCACATACTGCAGGAGGAGTGCTAACGAACGGAATCAATGAAAATAACGTGCAACAAGCTTCTACAGCGGCTCCGGTCCGCCTCCCGAAGGCACTTCACCGCATTACTGGACGTCCTCATAGCTCCGGGGTGTACAGCAGACAACCCGATGATGCATTCGCGAATCCTCTTATGGTGGAGGGCTCACAAACGGGTCAGGTTCGCTCTTGCAGTCTCTTTGTCCCTCGTAGAAGTTGCCATAAAGACCGTACTCCCCGGTGCGCCCACTCCCACCTTGAAACCACCGCGCACAGGTTGTTGCGATGGAAGCGACCCCCAAAAGAGTGCCGGATCCAAATCACAAGAGAATCTTGGAGCTGGAGGCCAAAATCAAACGGTTGACAGAAGCTTTAGAAAGGCACAAGAAAGAGCGCGCTAAAGATCAAGCGCTCATTGCCAAGTTGGAAGCGGAGATCAAAGAATTGAAAGAAGCTTTGGAGCTTCATGAGCAGCAAAAAAAGCAGCAGGTGTGCCCGGCTTCACTTGTTGTTTGTTGAAATCTGTCTTGTCCACCAAATTCTTCCTAGGGCAGAATGGGGAACTTTTTCTATCATTATTGAACTTCAACGATGGCACATACGTGGAGGGCAAACTCACATCGTTGCTGAGTGCCTTGTGTGGGCCAAGTACTTGGTGTCGTAAGTCCGATGTTTGATGCACACCTCTCGCAAAACATTATTCGTAACCGGCGTCTTCGTTTGATTGTCGTTCATGTTGCGTTGATGTCGGGTATGGGTGGGGATTTCTTGCTCCTTCGTTTTTCGTTTGCGGTTGCACGAGAATGTTAGAATCGCATACCGTATGTGCCGTTGTTCAGGACGGAGATTTGAACCACATCATCTCCGAACTGCGAAAGCAACTCGCAAAAGAGAAGCAAGAGTATCAATCCAAAATCTTTGCCCGGGATGCGGAGATACAAGAAGCAAGAGAAGAAAGATCCACGGCGCTCAAACTGGTCCAAGTTGTGCAACAGGAGCTCGAGACAATTCAAGCAGAAAAGGAGAAAGAGAAGCGGCTAGCGGCAGCAACCGAAACAAAACTCCAATCCACCATCTTTGAATTGCAATCTAAGATCAATGAGATTTCCAAGCAATTGGAGAGTGCGCAGGAAGAAGGCTTGCAACTTGGCACCCTCCAAAAGGAGTCCGACAAGCGTATGGCAGACAAAATGGAGTGGCTAAACGTTCAACTTGAGGCGAAAATGGCAAAAGTGGCATCTCTCGAAAAAGAGCTACATGCCACGAATTTGAAGTTCCAAAGCCGAGATGAGGAATTCGAGGCAATGCAGCAGCAAGTGAAGAAGTACAATATGTTCATCCAAAAGATTTGTCAACCACAATTCTCCGTCGTCAAAGACCCAAGTCTTACACCCGTCAATCCAAACGGTTTCGACGTCGTAGAGGGACATGTTTTGGTTCCTCTTCAACTGTTGTTAGAGGGATATGGGTTCTTACCCGAAGATCTACGTCAAGTGTACAACCAAACGGAGTATTGCCCCCCAACCCAGAGTACCATGGAACGCAAGAATAGCATGGAGCGGAGGAGTAGTACGGAACGTACTAGAAACAGCACTATCGACCGCAAAAGTAGTTACAAAAGATGAGTTGCGACAAGGTTTCCGTGTATGTATGGATTCACTGAAAGCGGAGCTGTGGTTGAATTATCCAGAGCCATCTTGTGCATGTCCCATTCGCCGCCATCTTCTTTGTACATGTCCCGCGGCCGGTGCGCACACGCGGGACTTATGTTGAAAGGGCGAGGGTGCCTTTGGCATCTCGACCATCAAGATTGATGCACCCCGCAATTAAGAATGATTAGGGTCCCCACGTGCATTCGGTGGACCGCTCCCGACTACCTGGTGCCCCCAACCCGCTCGCCGTGGGGATTTATTGAATTTCAACCATTCTACCCGGGTTTGAGTGATCGTTCGGTGACAATACGGGTACTCTAGCACCCTTGGGGACCCAGCTAGTGGCCGGTAGGCCCATGTAGCCCGTGCCATGGCCGTCCAAAAGCCTAAAATTGCCTTGTTTTGGGTTGTTTAGTGGCACGTTTAATTTATGGAAATTTTGAATTTTTTTGTAACCCTACTGTCGCCTCTAGGATGGATTTGGGTGATCATTTGGTGACAATACGGGTTGGTTGGGTGGCGTCCAAATCGAGAAGTTGCCCCCCCCTTGTGCACCAATCAAGCCCATCAGTCGTCTCTCATCGAGGTGCCTTGCCAAAGGCAATAGTCTTTATTCATGTTCTCCATCCTTCAGCATGCAACAAAGAGCCTAAAGGTCAGTCACGGCAATAAGGAGCTTGTGCTTTGCTGCTTTATGTGTTCCATCCCTCTTTTTTTCGACCGCAGCGTCACATTTGCGTTCAAGGTCCAAGTTGCCTTTGGATTGAGGCGGTGTCGCCATGGCTTAACCCGACCCTAACATGAACTTCAACCCTAACCCTGTTGCTGATGCGTAACCATAGGCAGGAGGGAGATGTTTTCCCACATTGTGGGCGTGGTGCAGTGGTGGAATGGAGTAGTGAGGAGGACTCACCGCTCCACGATCCCGAAGCAGCACACAATTTGTGAGTGGCCGCCATTCCCTGCAGTGTGGTGAGCCTGGGAAGGCGCAGCAGGAGGCAGGGGGCAGGGGATCTCAGAGATCATTGCCCCGTGACAGGCCCACAAGGCTCGGTCGTGGCCCATCTTATTGGGGCTACCTGAGAAGGAGGAACGACCCCCCTTTCCCTCTTCCCTCACCCCCTCCCTGATTTGCGCCAATCAGTGTGCCGTGTCCGGGCAGTTTGCAATGGTGTAGCTGCTGTATGGCTGTGCAGCGAGCTCCCTGCCGTTCCGTGCTGGGACACATGGCGGCGGGAGGTTTTCTTTGTGTATATTCCTGTAGATGGGTTGCTAGCGGTGTCAATTATTGATCAACGCCAGCGGTTTCGGGTTGTTTTGCCGTCGGTTGTTTTTTTACGGTTCATAGCTGCCTTTTTTCAGATCTTTCGCAGGTTCATTCGTTCCCCTGTTTCCCTGACACCTCGTCGCTCCTGGCGTGGGAAGGGGTGCTACTTGATCACAGAAATCCCGTGTTACACTCGAGCAGTCCGCCTGCACCCGTGAACCTGGTGTCTGGTGGGCAGCCTCACTCCCCAGCCCAGCCTTGCAACTGCTGTGTTCAAGATGGGCGCGCGGGGTCAGGGACAGCTGGCACAGCCTTGTCTAAGCACGGCGACCCCGACTGGCCATCGTTTTCCGACCGCAGTATTGTGGTCAAGGGTGTGAGATGACATGTGAGCCGGTTGTAGTGGAACAGAGGGGCTTGGCCATGCCCGTGATGAGTTGTTTGTGCCCCTTTTGGTCGCTTCTATTTGTCAGCGGACCCACCCATGTACCGCTCGTTTGTGGATCGCACATAAGCACAACCTTGTCTGAGCACGGGATCCTGATCAGGGTTTTGTCTGGTGTGCGGCCTACCCTACAGAGGGAGGGGGTGCTTCGGAAGTCTGGGTGGGTGGGGCTGTGGCATCCCCCCCCCCCTCCTCCCGTGTGTGTAGGCCGCATGCGGGGTACAGGGTGCAGCGTTCCTTCGTTCCGTCAACTCATTGCAAGCTTTCACCCGCCTGTTTTTGCCCCAACAGTTGCGCATTACCACCAAGTCGGGGAGCAGTTTCTGATTGGGCTCTGGACATTGGACTCTGGAAAGAGTATAATTTTGATGCTGTTTGGGAAGAATAAGCACCACTGCGCGTCAGGCACGTTTCCGGTTGGCACGTTACACCAGTGGTTGGGTGAGTGGGTAGGTCGGCGGGGTCGAACCCCCCCCCCCCCCCCTTGGGGGTAGGACAACTGTGAGTCCTGGGTTTTCCAAAATCCTGGGTGGGTGGGTTTGCTAGCGCACTTCCCTCCCACCACTTCCGTGGCAAAGCAAAACCCTGATGCTGATAAGCACGCGTTGATATCAGAAACCCGTTTTCCAGACAGAATGATTTATTAACTGTGAATTTGCGTGGATGTATGGTTTTTGCTCCGACAAGAGATCGTCAAGCCCACCTTGACAGCATCGTGTTCTGCCCGCCCACTCCAAACAGCTCCAAAGCTATCCTTGATGATTCCCTCCGATTCCTCGTTACTCCGTTCATTTGCTGGTTTCTCTACTCTTGTCCTATCCCACCATGCAGACCACTAATCGGATGATGACGGGTAGTAGTGGGCCTCTGTGGGATAAACCTGAAACGGCATGCCGCATGGAGCTTCCAGCAGGGGGCCCGGAGGCACTGTTGCTTGAAATTTCCCTAACACAGCTCTTCAACCATTTTGGCTCACGATGGTGGCGCTGGGAGTGCATGCCCCCAGTTTCTTCATAGTCTGCGGGCACAGTGTTGTGGGGGCATGGTGCTCAGGGGCAACATTATTTGCCATGTAGCCATGTCTCCTCCTCACTTTCGGCCCCGATGCATTTGGGGCTTTGTTGGTCTCCTCACCGCTTCGGGGCCCAGGCCTCACATTCCCTCCCGTTTCCAACCCCTGACGCATCATTGTAGCCCAGTTTGTGGCCAGTCTATGTGACCTATTGCCGTGAATGGCATGCTACGTTACCTCATTATCAGCTTCCGGTATGTCGCCAAATATCTGACCCCACAAGAGGCCCTGAACCCTTGCTCCACAGCCATTGGCGGAGCACTTGACCGGCATGCACACAGCACAACTGCGAGGGCAACAGGGGGGGCAACCTGGCAGAAGTGGAAAGAGCACAGGAGAAGGTGATCCAAGGGGAAATGGTGAGAGACACGCTGGCCGTTCCCGGGATAGTCTCTTCAAAAGGTGCACGTGGCATAAATGCCTCCCATTGCCGTTGGTGGTGGCAACGCCGTTTTCTGTCAGCTGATTCTTGCAATCCATGCATTTGCCCCTGCAGCAGCTCGAGCAAATGGCACACAATGGCTTTTCTGCAGCCCCTCGTCGTGCTAATACCAACAATGCCATTTTCTTTGCGACGTGTGGAGACTAGGGGACTGTTCCGGTCGGGGTGTCTGGTCCCTTCAATGGAGCTTTAGCTCGGGGGGGGGGGGGGGGGGCAATCCAACCCCCCAGCAGCTGATGATTGGGGTGATACCCGCCCTCCCCCACTCCCATCCAAAGGGTCAAATTTTTGGGGACGGGGGTTAATCACCCCTTTAGGGAGGGGTTGGTGGTGAAAGGGGGTTGCCCCCCACAATACGCCAGAGGGAAAACAGCCACATCACCTTCCCCTCTTTGGGGACCCCGATGTGGCAGAGATTATGTAGCCACATCTGCTCCGCAATTTTTGGGCCCTGATGCAGTCAAGGCTTTGTAGCCATCAGTCTCCTCCCCACTTTGGGGACCCAGGGCATGCATCCCTCCCCCTTTCCAACCCCTGATGTATCGGTGTAGCACAGTCTGTGGCCAGTTTATGTGACCTGTTGCCGTGAATGGATGGTCGGAAGTCTGGTCGTGTGCAGTGTGGTCCTGTGCAGTGTGGCACACAGCGCTACGCGTAGTGCAAATTAGTGTGTGATGCTTTCTTTGCTTCCTAACCCTTGTCTGCCGCCATGTGCTCACAACCATCCTATTGATTAGTGTGGTCGGTGCCTTTGCTTCGAGGGTCGCATGGGATGGACATAGAAGCCATTACTTATATGGGTCTGTATCTAAGATCATATTTGGGAGTGTCTTCTTTGACAGAAAGGTCTAACAGTCAGATGCATTGTTGAATGTGTCTGTTCTGCTGTGTTGTGGCACGTCCCCGGTGCTCAGGTGTCTTTGCCTAATGTGCCATCAAGCTAAATTTGCAGTCAGCTGCATTCTACGTGCTACACGGATCATCTGACCGTGGTATACGCGGCACCCGTGTTGGTCTTTAGGGCCAACGGGTGTAATTCAAGCACTTGTCCAATACGATGCGACCCCGGGAGTAAGCAGCAGCTACTGGACCGCCTGTGCGAAGCTGACAAGCCTGTTCCCACAAATCCTCCACGTCCTGTCCTTCTGTTGGAGCACTGCACTGGGTTGGCGACTATGATGCACACTTACCGGCTGGCAGCGGCACATGTACTGGAGCAGCGTCATTTCATCACACACCGGGGAGCGCGACTGAGCATGTATACCTGCGTTATATGTCGAGGCAGCAAAACCGGGCGACCAGACAAACCACACAAACATATCTCGCTGCAGCCTTGGAAGTGTACAGGGAGTGGCAACAACGCCAGGCGCAAACAATTTTCAGCATCAAGGAACAAGTATTCATGGGGCAGGCGACGGCTACACATCATCACACCTCACATGCGCTACATACAACCTACCACACACGGATGTTGCCCGCCTACTGACATGCATGTATGAGTGCCAGCAACAATTATGCCACCTTTTTACTCGGCTGACATTAGCAAAAGATTTTCACCGACTATCAGAGGGCAAAGCGCCGATTCAAATGCTCATGATACCCTGACCCCCACAGTTATGGTACCATGATCACGGCATGGGAAGAGTGCACACCTCAAACGCACTGGACACACGTGTCACAATGCCCTTTGGGTTGGAGGCCAGGGGAGCTCTCGCCTCGATGGAACCGGCTCCGCCTACGATATGCAGTATGCCCAGTGCATGGAGTTTTCGAGGGGGTGAAAAGTCTTTCATTTAGGGTGGTTTGGGTAGCCGGGATTCCATCAGGGGTATACATGTCTTGTTTGTATTTTCCACAGACCGTATACATTTCACTGAGTCTGTTTGTAAGGGTCATGGACCACCCATCTTCCCCCATCCTAAGACTGATCTCTACGGACAGTGTGCTTGTCCGCGCACGCTCCAACGATTACCAAACTGACACAGATAGATAAACCAATGAACTCTTGTCACCATCAATGATTGAACTCGTATGGATCACTTCGGCGTGGTAGTACCCGCTGCACTACCATGCATCGGTATACTCTGCAGGCACAGATTCAGGTTTGCCCTATGGGACACATGACTTATCGAGTGACTGTACTGCACCCTGCAGCACTGATGTAGAGACCGGGTTGTGAACCCGAGAGCCTCATCGCTACTCAGGGCAGGCCTGTTGGAAAAAATTCAACCACTTGTCCAAAACCTGCTCCATATGTGTAAGTTGTTCACCAGCTGCCACAGAAAGACCATTGTGGTATTTTCCCAAGTTGCCTACAGCTACTCTGACTGTGGCCAGTATGTTTATGAACCAGTTGTGGTAGGAAAACAGCAACATTCTGGTGTAGACTGCACCCCATTGCTGGTTTCTTCAGAGTTGCAGCCAATATTGGTGTATTGGGGTTAGACCTCCCATGACCCACTCCTGTGGATTGTACGTAAGCACCCAAGGGGGCGCTTTAAGCGCAGTGTGCGCGCAGTGCGCGCACAGTGCAACGATTTGGGTTTCTAGCCGTAGTAGAAACCCATACTTTGTGGTACTTTGGGCATCATTTTTGTTTGATAGTAGGTTTTGATGCATTGGGGATCTGCCATTTTTGAATTTTCACGGTGTTTTACCCATTTCTACTTTTTTGCACACATTTTCCCCCCAGCTTCACCACATCTGCTCTTTTTCTTGGTTGATTGATATGGTGATACACTTTGAGGGTGCCTGCTACAGAACATCATACTTCTTTCCTCATTTCTCAGGCCCACTTTCTCCATGGATCTCAGGATTGGGGATAGGGTGTTCTACACCCGCTCCAATGGCCTGCGACCTCGTGCCACGGTGGTTGGGACGGCTGAAGACGGACTCTTCCACTTGGAATACTATCAAGATGGGTTGAGAGTGGTGAATCGGCAATGCAAGATGAGTCCATCTCTTTTGCCATCCCAAGTTCAGACTCGCCACCACACTGCTGTCCATCTCCGCTGCCCAACACACAGTCAAACCCCCCCCCAAAGGCCCCTGGTTTTTCACCACTGCCGCAAGAACCGGGAACGTCCCCCTCAAGGTCCCCTCCAGTTCAGTTTAGGAATATCTAAGGGTGTTTCCAAGGGGCGTGCTTAGGGGCTCTTCGAGGGGAACATAGTCTAAAAGTAGAGCGCAGTGCGTGCACAGTGCGCGCGCAGTGCAAGGATTCCCCCCAAGCATGGCTGGGATCCCTGTCTGAATGGTGATTTTGGCGCTTGTGTTTGCACAACAGGAGACAAGGGAGTGATTGTTGCCCATGCGTGGCATGAACACGAATGAGAGCAGGCACACACACTGTGCCCAAAGTTCAGTCCTGGTTGTTTGCGGAAATGTGCGGGGCTGTGTTTGTGGTCGTACATGGGGCAGGGGGGCGTGGGAAATTAGGGGCACTCTGTGCCATCTGTTTTTTGTGATGGCATTTGCCCTATAGTGGTGATGTGGGGTTAGGCTTCTTTGTGAGAGGCGAAGTGTCAGTGCGCTGGGGGCGCGCGAGGCATCTTTTTGGGCCGCTTTTCGTATTGCCTTGTAATCCACGCTTTTTGCATGGCCCCTGTCTGGTTGAAAATATGGACCGGCCCGTTTCTAGTTGGGGATATGGTTTGGCCCTTTTCTGTGTCAGGATATGGACTGGCCCTTTTCAGTTGGAGATATGGATTTGCCTTTTTCCGGTTGAGGATACCCATCCGCATAAACCAGTTCTTTCATGTTGGGCACCAAAGGGTGTTTGGAGGCGGCTTGGCATCAAAGCATTGCTTGTGTTTGCGAATTTCTTAACCATGTTGTACAAGAAATTCGCTGCGCTGACAGGTTGAATCTTTTCGACCATTGTCCCCATTTTCCGTTCTTTATGACGCACTTCACAGACTCCATGCCCATCGGTTCAATTGGCGGCAAGTGGAGCGATGACGTGTGGAATTCTAAGTATGTGTTGCATGTTTACAAGGCAAGGCCGTTGATATTTTGGGATACTCCATACAGAAGTAGCGCGCCGCGCAAACACCCCTCAGAGCATTTATAGTCTTTGGCTTGCCATTGGCACTAGCATTGGGTGCATGAATATGGCTTTCACACACTATTTCTTGGCCGCTTGAAGTGCCCTTTATTGAAACATAGTGCTTTCGTTGGCAATTTGATGACCTCTGTTTTCATGGCGTGGGGGTATGCACTGGTCTTTAAGTGTGCATGGATTTTTAGAAGTGGCAGAATTGTTCCCGCCGAATCAGTCCGTACACAACACACCGCCCCCTTTTTGGAAGTTGCAATTTTCAGCTCATGAAACCAAAGGGACGGGACAGTGGCAGGTCTCGTTGGAAGTAAAAATTGTATGAGAGGAACAATATGGTTGTCACATTCGGATAACCCTCTTTAAGGATTCTATACGCCTCAGCTTGCATGTGCAGTACAGGTTTCGGCGCCACTAAATGCACCCATCAATACTGTAGGACCTCAAACAACTTAAGAACAGAAACTCGGTCATCGGGAGGCAACATATAGCCTTAGGGGGACCTTGTAGCCTCCGCCCCTTTGTAATATTTTTCCAAGCTCTTAGGCGGCTCAAGTTGCATGGTCAAAAACGAAGAAAAAGGTAGGAAAATGACAGGTTTCCAAAGGCATCAAAAAATAGTTGTTTTGATGGATATTTGAAAACCGTCGCAAACAAGTATGGCGGAATAAATATTTCTATAAGAATGATGTGTCCCATGGGCGAGACAGGGAAAAGTATTGTTTGGTGACCATTCTTTGCGCGAGGCCTCGCGCAAAGACGTTCATTTGTGTCAGATTAATGTGCTACAGCACGACGCATTAGGCAGGTTGTCGAAAAAAGGAACCCTGTCATATTTATACACGTAACTTAGTACCATTATCAGGATTGCGTGATAGAGATAGATCTATTAACGAATGAACTGCAACAATGGTGTACCCAAGAATTTTGAAAAGTATAAATGTTCCGGAACAAACTGCAGCTTCAAGCGCGAGGCCTCGCGCATGGAACGGCGCATGAGAAACATTAAAGTTTCGGTGATCCTAGCGCGAGGCCTCGCGCAATGGATCTCATAAGCGCTCATAGAAACCAAAAATGGAACAGATCCACCAACTACACAGCATGTGCATTCCCTTGATGCGGCGCGGCTGCATGGGCGCCCATGCAGGTCCCGCCGGCATCTCCAGTTTTCATACTGTGGTCACCGCTGGCTTCACTGCCCAACAGCGATGGTAGCGCGCCGCAACTGGCTACCGCAATCAGGATTAACTAGTCAAATGTGGGATCACCAGACAGCTACAGTTAACCGAAAATGGTGCATGCGACAAGCGAATCACAGAATAATTGGTCGCGCGAAAACTGTGTGACAGGTTGATGTTTCAAATCAAGAAAGTTTTTCAAACAGCGATCTTTACGTAGATACAGGTACGCAATTATTCTTCACAGCAACAATGCCCCTGCGAAGAGAGGTGGACCTTGAGAAGACAGTGGCCGCAGCATCTGGAGTTTTCCGCGATGTCTGCTCAGAGGAACCGCCGTACCACACGGCAGAAGAACTGAGGGAAGGGCTAAAACAGGGGGACGAGGGCGTGCGATTGTTGTTTGTGTTTTTTTTGCGTCTGCGCAAAAACGAACGGACGCGTTGCAGCGTTGAAAAGGCGATTGCGGCAGAAGGCAAGAGATGGGTTGGTGTTTTGATAGAGGAGGCCTGGCGCCTTTATTTGCTGATGCGCCACCGCGCAGTTCCATACCAGGGAAAACCAAAGTCAGTTGTAGCGGTAGAGGGAAGTAGGGCGCAGCGTCGCATTTTAGCAAGGTCAGGTCTGGCGCGATACAGCGCACCTTCGCTGAAGGAGAAGGCCGCAGTCAGGTTACAGACTACATGGAACAAAATACACCAACAGTGGGTTGTGTTGTGGATGGACAACTGGTACAACAAATAGTTTACCACAAATCCTGACAAGAACGACAAAAGTTTGAACGCAACAGCGTTGGCTGTGTTGCTACTGAAGGATGCACCGCGCTACTGGCATGGTCATCCTAGCCTGGAAGAGCTTGAACGGCGTGTTCCTGTTGTTGCACGCATGCTGGGGAACACCGAGGGAACATTTGCACGTATCCTGCGTGATCTAGGATTTGCAAGCACGCGACCTATTGTTCGAAACATTAGGGCGCCGCTTGACATTATTCGCCCTGTACCTGCCAAGAGACCACATTGGCGACCCCTTTGTCTAAGTAAAGAAAAGGTGAGCGGCAACGTCTCGCTGCTTAATCTATTGCAATTCACTAGGGACTTGGCGCAGCACACTCGACCAGTCGTGCCTGTTTTATGTGATGAAAACATCCATTACCGCATTTGTAAGATGATGTACGGTGAAAAAACAACGGGTTGGAATGTCCGGCTTTTCTTGCGGTCACACCCTATATTGTATGGTTTGTGGCACGCGTACAAGTTTTGCGTTACACAAACATTTCGCTCATTTTGGCCGATCGTGACTTTCTTCCGTAAAGGTTTGTTGCGCAGCGGTGACACAGTCCCCTGTTTTCCCAAGCTGATCACAATGGAGATAGCTGTTGGCGCACTGGTGTTGGGTATGGGCCCCCACATACGGCGCCTTAACAGAAAATGTCATTCCCTTGGGCTGGCACGTCCTGTAAATCGGCGAGGACGCCTCCGTTACGCTGTGTGTAAGGCCATACAGGTTCTGTTAACACAATACTGTCCTATGTTACTATACCTAGGTCACCTCGTTAGGCAGTGCAATTGGGCCGGGGAGACGGCCAACACAGGTGTTTTTGCTTCTAAGGGATTGCAGATTGTTATGTGTCTGTTACACCGTTTGAACATGGGGGCCACACTTTTAAAATACGAACGCACTGTTGCAACTGCGCTATTGTGCCACACTGCATGGCACACAGCCATGCCTGGACAGGCTTTTGCCGAGGAGTTTTGTGAAAGTCTGCTTTCCAGCCTTGTGACAAAGAAGGGCCAAAACAGAGGTGCAGTAACCATTGAAGATGTTGACGATCTGTATCATCTCATCACTATCCGCAAAGAAGGTCACAGGGTGAACGTCTGCAAAATCCCCAATTCCTTTGTCAGTTCCGTGCGTCAGCGGTTAACTGCTTACTTGACCGCAGAGCGTGTATATGTGCCTTGGGTTAGGTGGTGTGCTGAGCCTACTTGTACAATTTCAGGCGCATTGGCCGCGCAGGGGTGTACCTAACTTTCCACCGTCTCTTCTAATTCCAAAGGGTTCTAACCACTACAAACAAGTCCTTGTGTCTGTTTTGTTGGTGCTAACGCAGCAGGGGCCGCTTAAGGCTGGTTTTAAGAGGAAAACTGTCGGAGCTGATCCCCCAACGCAGTGTGTTGGAGGAACAAAGAGAGGCCGACACGCTGCCAAACGTTCGAAGAAGATTGGAGAACATGCAGTGATGCGCGAGGCCTCGCGCAAACAGCATGAAACAACAGGTTAGTACACCCCCTCTCTTGCGCGAGGCCTCGCGCAAGGTTGACAGTCAAAAAAAGTGCCGAGCCCCTTCAGTTTTGCATTCTCAACCATACTGTACTCGTATTCGCTAAAAGCGCCTCACATATGCATTATCGACGACGATTTCAACCCTTTTCAATGTTATGTTTCCTTCAATACAGGCTTCCTCCTTATCGCAAAATGGCAAGCCCCGACAAAAAAACAGCCGAGGAACGAGAAGATACCGACTATGACCCTGGGACCTCACGATCGGAGGCTGGAACACCAAAGAAGGGGCGTAAGAAGAAGGAAAAACCAGATCTTGACTTAACCTTGGGTACTGACGTCGAGGACCACCTGAAACCGGATGGGAGGCAGGTGGAGGTTGAGCTGGACAACATGAGAATCGACCAAGAGAAGACAAAGGGGCAGATTAGACGGAAAGATACGAAGTTACTGCAGATGGGTATTGAGTCACTGTAATAAGTTGGGGCATTTGGGCCTCTCAGAAGCTTTGTGGAGGAACTCTACAAGACCTCATAGAGCTTCAAGATCCTAAGATACTCAGGATATTTACTCATATTTGGCTCATATTTCAAGCCTATAGCTTACTGCTAGAGTCTACTGCTCTTAGGTACACCACACAGAGCAGATATCTAGATTACATTAGTAGCCATACATGAATAATCACATTCCATATGCTTAGAATGTGATTTAATCATGTTTTATGCCATTCTAGAAGGTTCTAATGTATTAGAAGCTATTTTGAAGCTATTTAGAAGCTTCAGAAGGCCTGTCGCGATTGTCAGCGCCTGCTGTCGCGGACAGCAATTTACGTGATATTGACAAGGCCTGTGCCAAGATAGACTACTCAGAGAGTTGATAAAATATAGGTTTTATTGCCTTTTTAATGAGATTTTAATGCTACATTAATTTTCCTGTTATTTAGGCATGTGAACCCGTATTACTGGACCAGCCAGTTGGTCCAGCTTGATATTCGTCAAGTTGTTCGTCTTCTTGTTGTTGCCTGTGTCCTGTACTTGCCAACAAGATCAATTGTAATGGAGAACATTGGAAACAATTTGATTTTTAAGTGCAAGACAAGGAAAATGGGTTTTCTATATGCACCCAAACACAAGCATATGACAGTCCAGTAATCTGAGTTCGAGCAGGACGACGACGACGAGGACGACGCGCAGAAGCTGGGCCAGCGTACGCTGTTCCATAATGGTGAGTTCCTTGCTTGAATTTAATAAAAACTTGGAGAAACCTTGAAGAATTGAAGGTATCCTTCCAAATACCTCCAAAAACCCTTGAAATTACTTTGAATCTGGGAAAGCGCAGTTCCAAGCGCGCTGCAGCAACGACGACGACGACGAAGACCAGAAAAAGCGACGCTTTGGACTTCCTGGAGTCTCCTACAAGTTCGAAAAGTTGATTTTCTTGAAGATATTTAAGTTTCATTAAGAACTACTTTGAGTTACTTAAGAATACCTTGAAAAGTGGTCAAAAGAAGCTTAGCAACGTCGAAATCTTGGAGCTACGCGCTGCTAGGCGACGTGAACCAGCGCTGGAGGACTTCGACAACGCGTTTTCGAGGCGCTGCAGACTGCTGCAGCCTTGTGCTTTGCAATTTTGAAGTGTAACATAGCATGCCTTTGATGTTTGTGTTGTTGCATTTCATTGTTTCATTGCACACGGCCCCCGGTTGCCCTGTGTCGTCTATTCACGCGCTTAGACGCGCTTTTCTAGCTGCAGGCGTGTTGCCAGTAGCTTGATTGTCGATTTCCCACCCTCTCTTCCCCTTCAAAGCTATGATTTCATTGAAGTTTTCCACTACCTTTTGATGTTCCAAAAGGCCAAAAATGTCGAAAATGGCCTACACTATTTTACGCATAACTTGGCGCCACTGGCTCAAAACGCGTCAAGTAAAGCGCTAACGTGAACTAGAGAGCGCTGGCTCTCAAAAGACGTTTTCATCTTGTTTTAACTCAACAAGGGCTAATTTCTGTGATTTTTTCAAGATGACCCATGAATCACTTTTTGCCCAACCCTCTAAAGCACCCCAAAAAGACTTTTGATGTTTTACGATGAAAAATTTTGAACTAAGCATATATGGAAAGTAGACAGTAAAACGCTTTTATTCCATACTTCACTTTCTTGAGATCAATTTTTGTACTATTTTTGCCATCCCCCACAACTTCACCCATGAACCATCCCATGAAAACCCCTCAAAAGTGCCTTTTGTGCTTCTTTCATATCTCCAAGAGAAAAATGGTTTGAGCTTCGATATTATTTTTTCAAACAACATTGAAGTATGTGCTTTCTAACCCTGGGTCACTTTCATTTTCAAAAAATGAGAATGGCTATGGTAAAAATGCAACAAATTGCCACACAAACCACTTGGTGAAAAATCATGCAAAATGGTTTTGGAGTTTTAATCATTTCTCTGAGACCCTGGTGAGTTCGAGCCTGAACCAAGGTGTTTTACAAACACTGGAGCATGGAGTTTCGAAAACATGTTTTCTTTGAATTTCTGTGACGAAGAATGGATTTTTCCCAAGGTGGTCAACTTGGTACATGAAAGCATGTTTTCACATTTGTTGGTCATGATGCTACAAGAAAAAGACTTTTCTCAGAGCCTATGGTGAGTTGGTGAGTCATCAAAGCTGTTTTGGAAAGGTAATGGTGTCTAGTTTGCAGATATTTAATCAGTAAATTGTATTAAAAATGGGATGACAGTGAGAAAGTTTGATTTGTTTATGCTTTTTTTGATGGTTTTTCAGCATGTGTTACATGTGAGATTCATGTGTCTCCCCCCAACTTCTACTTCTCTGAACCTACGATGAGATGGGGCAACATCCAATATATTTCGAAAATCTGAGGACATGCCCTACACAGTGCACATATTCTTCTTCTCACATCTCACCAACATTGTACAGAAAAATGGTGCAAAAGTTGGGCATTTTCAGGAAAAAACAGGTTTTCACAACCATTCGCGAGTCTTTGGTCTTCTAACCTTGAATCATTGTATGATATTGCAGTTTGTGATTGTTTGCATCAGTTTTGATTCAGTCTAACTAGGCTTAGCCTAGGTAGAGAGGTAGATACCTTAGAATTACTTTAGACACACAGTAAATAGTGAAACATTTTGTTGTCTTTTTCGGCCACAAAACAAAATTGGCCACAACCATTAACAGACCGCTTGCATCCGCCACATTCACCGTCTAAGCCTTTCCCTTCGACTCCCCAGGCTGAGTGGCTCAGTTCGGCTGGCCCGTTGTCCCAGGGACAAAGAAGGCGTGGGGCTTGTTGCCACCAGGGAGTAGGGAGGCGATTGATGGGTGTGAGCGGAAGGCGGAAAGAGAAGACTCAATGCAGGAGCACCCAAGTGAAACATTAAACGACCGCATTCCACCAAACCTTTGGCATTGACCTCTCTGGGGGTCCTTGTGACCATTTTACGATGAGAGAGGTTGATGCTGGTATATGGCCGCGGAAGAAGCTTGCAACAATTACTTACTTTTACTTACTTACTCTAGCTAGCTAACTAGCTAGTATAGGAGATGCATTGACTTTTATGGTATCATAATCCTAATGCTAATGGTTGAGTTCAACTCAACTTAATGTCTCTGGTCCTTCCCCTGTAGGGCAGGGTGGTGAGGAGAAGTGCCGCAAGGGGCTGGTACTGTAATAGAGGTAACCATTCCAGTAGGTGCAGGCCGGAATGTTAGTGTGCGATACCATTTAACTTCTTTTCATCCCTTTACCTTTGACCTGAAGTGAGTGCTGGGCACTGGTTACGGCCTATGGTTGCCCTAACCAACCCACTGCTGGCCTACGCATACACACGGCCTACGGTTGCCCTGTGTTGCATTGGCTTCCCACGTAGACGCACGGCCCACGGTTGCCCTGTGTCGCATTGGGATGTGCTGAGCTTGTACGGCCTACGGTTGCCCTATGAGCCTCAGTCTTGGTATTTTTGGCAAGCTGTGTGTTTTACATCATCCATTGTTTCATTTGAGCACAATTGCATTTGAGCTAGGAAGTGATTTGTCCTCATTTCACTCTACCATGCACCTCATCCTTCACTGCATGGCCGTCAAGGCAAGCATTTGACTAGTGACGTATTCTACTCTCCATTCGGATTGCATTTCATTCATTCCGTTCGGCAGGTCACTCATTCTTTGCATTCCACTTTGCAAATCTTACATTTCATACTTATTGCATTACTTCCTTATTGCAAGGGTTTCCCCATAACGCTCAACATGCAATACGGTCCGTAATTGATCTGCCCTACGTAGTTCTATGAGCACCTTTGCTCAATAGACCCCGAGTTTTGGTTCGCCGACGAACAATCAATTCGTATCCCCTCAACTTTTGTTGCTTAACTGCAAGTTGTGAGTAATGAATCTCTTTTTCCAACCCCCGCGATCATTCAACTAGGTCATTTGGTCTAAAGAGCTAGTTTATCCTCAAATTTGCTACCGAACCACTGCGGGTACGGTCCGCTTCGTTAACTTTCGCTAGATCGCCTGGTACAGCCTCAATTACCGGGTTTGAGAGTGCTCAATCGAGTGTCCGCAGTCTACAACATTACAGTCTCCATCACATTTTCTGTCACCCCCAACCAGACCATGAGGCGCATGGCAGACCCAATTGGATTCTTTTTTCACACATTCCCTCCCTCATCACACTACACATACAACACACACACAAACACCTACCATGAGTCATTTGATTATTCCATTTATTTGTGTGGATATCACAGTCTGAGGAATTGCTGTAGTACCACTTCCATCCAGCTTTTGTCTACGAGCCAACATGTAGGTCACTTCCTTCGCGTAGATAGTCAGTGTCCGCTTAAAGCCGACATTGGTCTCACCTCACCACATCTTTGTTGTGTAACACAAGTGAACAGGTTTACGTTTGGTCACTAAGCCTGCGACTTGGCTAATGCATTCCGCGGTGTGTTAGTGAAGAGTCCTACGCCGGTAGCCACCGAGACCAAGCGGTGCACTACGGTGGGCTCATTGAAAAGGATTATCGAAAGGTGGTGAATGCCTACAGTGTATAGGATTCTACCCTCGCGCGGGTAGATAGCTACTTTCCATGCAGTTTGATAGACCCCTTCTCTTGCGGTAGAGATAGATGACGGAGTTAAGCTCCATGAGGATAGCCTGAATCCTGGCATTCAGTTGAGCGGAATGCATTCATCATGTAGGAAGACAGGCCCCCGCACGGATGGCTTTGTACAACCATCTGCTGGGCAAGGGGCTCGCCGTTGATTGGTCTTCCGGTAAGGTACAGAACACACTTTGACTACGATAAGCATTTTTCGGAGATTTGCTACTTCTACTTGTCTCAGACAACAGACCATTCTTTCCGCTTATATGAGGCAGTAGCGACCCTCCAATCTCGCTTATTGGGGCAGTGGCGACCCTCCAGTCGGGTAGGATGTAGGCTTGCCTTCGAGCTAAGCGGTCCATCCAGGAAAGAGCCGACCTTTCCGACGCCATGACTCCTTACCTACTTCGTTTTAGAACAACCCCAGGGGACCAACCCACCCCTACCCGTAAACCCATCCCCTACATTCACATACAATTCATTGGTTTTGTCATCTTTAGCACTTACCACAACCCATACATCTTCTTTCTCTGAATTTACATGATCAACACGCTTCTACATTTTCGCCTTTTCGTGCAAATTATTTGCATTGGTGATTTAAGTCATTTGGGACATTTCTACACAAATCAGTATTCCCGCTATCTTCATATCTCATTAGATTGCTGTGTGCTATGTCCTGGTGTGCCATAGTGCATATGTTGCATAGGTTGGAGTGCAAAGCATATTGCCGTGACGGAATTTTGATTCTTTTGTACATGATTTCTAGGCATGATAGGTGACTGATGTTTCAGCTTTGTTTAGTGATAGCTAGAAGGTATGAGTAAAAGGTCAGTAATGAAGAACTATATCTTTCAACGCCTTTTTGGTTGAAGTGTTAGTATAAATCCCCATACGGATCAATCCTTGAATGACCTTGACCCAAGGATAAGAAAGAGCAGATCCGGGTCAGATGAGTTTTGTCTCATCGTGACTGCCACCCCCCACCCTTTTCAAATCCGTCCCGCTAAACTAATCAAGAGTTACTCATTACTGATGCTGCCTCGCTTTCTCTGTCCATGTAATGCAGGCCAAGAAACCCATTGCAGGTACCAGAATGCATCCAGCCGGAGCATTCGGGGTTGGTGCCAAGCGCCCATTGAGTAAGGTGGTATATCCAATCTATGGATGACGCAGACCATGCCATGTCAAAAGACAGCTTGGGCAGAGCTTGAATTTCCGGTTTAACCCCACATGTTGCGTTTCATTCTCAATTGTTATTGATTTTCCGTATAGCTCATTGTAATCTAGACATCTACATCCAGGTGTATTACTCTTACCCTCAAATTTTGCCTGAAGATTTAGGTTGTCATTGTTCATACTTTGTATGCTACCTTTTTGCTTAGTGTTTTTCATGTTTCATTTTGAGCCCTACTTTACGTACTTAAGACTCAGGAACTTTACCCTCTTAGGTGAGGATATGTCTTTACTTCTAGCAAGGGGGTAGTAAGACACTACATTAGACACTCAGAACATTCAATATGAGCGTTCCTTATGCCCATATCCCTCCTTATGTTAGATCATCAGCTTGTCATGAACATTCTTAGTGAATGTGCATGAAGCTTAGGAAGGGGGTGTAATAAGTTGGGGCATTTGGGCCTCTCAGAAGCTTTGTGGAGGAACTCTACAAGACCTCATAGAGCTTCAAGATCCTAAGATACTCAGGATATTTACTCATATTTGGCTCATATTTCAAGCCTATAGCTTACTGCTAGAGTCTACTGCTCTTAGGTACACCACACAGAGCAGAGATCTAGATTACATTAGTAGCCATACATGAATAATCACATTCCATATGCTTATAATGTGATTTAATCATGTTTTATGCCATTCTAGAAGGTTCTAATGTATTAGAAGCTATTTTGAAGCTATTTAGAAGCTTCAGAAGGCCTGTCGCGATTGTCGGCGCCTGCTGTCGCCGACAGCAATTTACGTGATATTGATGAGGCCTGTGACAAGATAGACTACTCAGAGAGTTGATAAAATATAGGTTTTATTGCCTTTTTAATGAGATTTTAATGCTACATTAATTTTCCTGTTATTTAGGCATGTGAACCCGTATTACTGGACCAGCCAGTTGGTCCAGCTTGATATTCGTCAAGTTGTTCGTCTTCTTGTTGTTGCCTGTGTCCTGTACTTGCCAACAAGATCAATTGTAATGGAGAACATTGCAAACAATTTGATTTTTAAGTGCAAGACAAGGAAAATGGGTTTTCTATATGCACCCAAGCACAAGCATATGACAGTCACTCGAAGCAGCACCGCCAACAGGCCCATTACACGTCGTTTTCTGGGAAGATAATAGTATGTTGCCAACCGACTGTTCGCTCTTCTCGTAGCGCGAGCCCTCGCGCATAGACGTGTCTCATATTTGCAGATGGCGATTATTGGTGTGTATCTGGACAGCACAGCGTGGAAGCGATTGCGAAGATTCGGGAGAAGCGACGCACAGCGTGTCTGGATCTGCAGCAGTGGCATACTACATGCATCGCCGATATTCTGAAGCCTACGACAACGTGGGCCTTCTGTGCAAAGCTGGCGGGACAGGCACAAGGAAGCGCACAAGACGTTGAGCCAATACCGCTGTATGAGGCAGCAGATAACCTCATTCGATGTGTTGAAGATCAGCGGCGGCGAGGCCTGGCTGACACGTACAGCAATCTCATGATCGCCATTGTGGATGCTGTGCAGATGAGTGCCCTGGTTCCAACCGCTGAACTGAAGCAGCCTGGTCAATTCGTATGTTTTTTTAATCGTTGTTTGGATGCTGTTCGTTGCGCGAGGCCTCGCGCAGAACGTTGTCACTTTCAGGACAAAACGTATAAATTGTGGAAAGATTTTATGACGTTTGCCTACTATGCTGGTCCGGAAGCTGTGAAAAGTCTGCAGAAGTTCCACAACAAAGGGGAGAAAGTCACGAAGGACGCGCTGAAGAAACTGGACGGGATCCTGTTGCCGGAGTTCTACAAGAAAGTGGCAAAAGTGATGCAGGAAGGAAAAACAACCCTTAATTCTTGCCGAATTCGATTGACGACATCATCCTTGACCAGTGTGCTCAATGCATCTGGACCACCCGCACAACGGCCAGTACGTTCGACCTGAGAAAGGTGTGTACCATGGACGCGACGTGGGTTCCGCTTCTGCATTGGTGCACCGCACTTTCTCCATTTCTGTTCTTTAGCCAAAGACATGCGGACCCGCAAAGAGGTTGCTGTACTTGGAAGGCCTGCCCTAAAGGTGACTCTTGGTACATGGGGCTATTGGCGGGAACCTGAAGGCAAAAGTCGCGGTCCATGGCCGGCATGGAAATACATGATTCGCGCACCACTGTGGCAGGTGGCAGAGAAAGGCAAACCCGCCTCCCTGAAAATCCTCAACGTCCAAAAACTCCTGGGTCAAGAGCCTACCAAGAGCCGTGTGGTCCCCCCAGTCGCTGGCGTTACTGGTGACTTCAAGACAGTGGAACAGCAGGATCCATTACTGTCAAGTCGAATTATCACAATTAAGGCGACCCGAATTGCAGCGTTGGCCCACGATCCCCCGAGGCGGTTTATTGAGATTGACAAGAACCTGATTGTCATCAACGGCGACATATTTGAACATCTTGCTCCTGAGATGATGTGCCCAGCCTGGCTGCATGAAGAGATGGCGCGTGCCGATATCCTTATCTGCGGCACTCAAACTGTTGTTGACAACATGTTCGACGTGCTGGAGACAGAAACAGATAGGCGTCTCAACGATGATTTCAACGCGCCGCGCATGGCTAACATGTTGCGTGTTCCCATCTTCAGTTGGCCAGTCAAACCGATGCCTGCAGGCGATCCTACAACGTTTGACGTTCGCTGGTTGCTGATTTTGTCACTGGATAGCTTGTCGAGAAAGGTAAAATTCCCTCATGAAGTCCGCTCTTTGCGCGAGGCCTCGCGCAATAATTTCTCTCTCATTGCAGATTCCGAATTATCTGACGTTTGGACCTACTCAAGTAGAGGAGATGGATCCTGTTGAATTTGGCGGTCACCTTCCGATAACGACGGTTACGTGGTATTTCGACACTCACCTCTTTTACCTGAAGCAGGATAAGAGCTTCAAGCCTGCGTTTGTGTTCATTGATCATCAGCCGGATCTGGTGTGCAAGATCGCGTCCATCGAGCTGGATTCTTGCATGTACCTTCTTGGTGTTACCTCCGACAATCTCTCCGATTGGATCAACAGAGTGCAGACTCAGTTGAACCTTGTATTGACACAAGGGTCGAAACTAGACGCGTCTGGTGATTGGGACCAGCTGGCCAACTGGTCAAACCGTGGTATTCCCCTTTGGGTTCGCGATGACAAGGTGGGTTCTGATGCGTTGTCGCTGAAGGAGGAAGAGACTGTTGAGAAAGGTCAAGCTGCAGAAGCACTGGCCCCTGCAAAGCGGAAGTCTAGGCGGGGAACCAGCCCCCAAGAAGAAGAAGACTGCCTCCAAGCCTCAGGCAGCGAAACCGGTTACCGGTGCAGAATCCGACGAGAGCGATGGGGATGAAATGGAGGAGAGCGAGGAAGAAGAGTAGGAGGAAGCGCAGGTCTCCCAGGGCAAGGCAGCGAAGAAAGTGGCAGCGAAGCCGAGGTCCGAGGAAACCGGGGCCCGAGCTCCATTCAAGCAGCCAGCCCGTCAGTCCCAACCAAGAGGCGAGCCCGCAAAGCCACCGCCTAAGGGTAAGACATCCGTTGCTAAGGCATTGGGTTCTAAGATGCAAACTGTTCCGAAGAAAAAGTAATTTCTTCGCTTGTTCTGATATATTATGCGTGAGGGCTCGCGCTATGCATTCCTCTTCGACGACTTTTATGCTGTCACCTTGTGCGGCACATTTTTCTCTGTGATGCATTTTATTGCGCTGTTGTGTTGGTGTTTGCGCAAGGCCTCGCGCAAAGAAGGGGTGCCAAAAAATGCTTCTTGTCGTGCAGCGTGCATAGGTTTTCGAAAACTGGTTTTCCAAAAGATTGAAAGCTCATGGGTGTTTTTATTGCAAAGCATAAGTGGTATAGGAAACAAAAAGTCGTGGTTTTCCCAAAAAAGAACTTCATTTTGGTGGAAATAAATCATTTTCCCGGGCAGTCGGTTTTGTTGAAAATAAAGGAAAATGGACCAGTTAATTGCTTTTCACAGGATTTTTGGTTCTTGTGTTTTAGGTCCCCCCCAAAAGGACTATTTTTTCGCAGTGCCGTGGAGAGGCAGTTTTGGGCGCATTTTGAATATGCAACTTGAGCCGCCTAAGAAGCTGTTTTCGGACACATAATATACGCCCTTTCCCGATAGCCCCAACACGGTCACGGTGGTGACGGTTGAAATAGCTGTGCATATGGCAATGCGCGGTGTGGTCATTTCGAGCTGTTGGTGCGAAGGAACTGCTCAACACTGCTGCATATGTGTACCACAATGTGCTTGTGTGCAGCACTTTTTGACCTCCGCTAGTACAAGCATCCTGGAAACAGAGTCAAGCTGAGTGCAGCACAGAAACCCCCTGCATCCCTTAGTGTGGGTGTTATAGTGGGAAATGTGTATGCCGATTGAATGTGAATTGGTGATGAAAAATTGCTCAGAATTTTCTTGTATTGTGAAGTGATTTGCGATTGGGAGAAGGAATTAACCATGCCCCGCCCCCCCCCCGCGCACACTTCCGCCCTCTTTTGGGCCGCCGAGAAGGTAGGGGTGAGGCAGCCACTTTTGATTTTGTTCCTCTTTGTTGGGGAACACCTCTGGCTTTGCTCCCCTTTGTTGGACATCCTTAGTAAGAAAAATCCTTTTAAAGTCCTTTTTCCTTTTTTGCCTTGTACATACAGATGCAGATACAGATACAGATACACATGGACTGTGGTATGGTGCTGATTTGTACAGTCAGATCTGTCCTTCATTTAATGTCGCGCCGCTTGCGGGCCGCGACCAGAGTCTGAACTGACGTATGGAGATAATGTCTGATTTATCGAGATCCAGAGATGATAGATTAGTTTCTGGCTGTTTTGTATTATTCTTGAATTGCCGCAACATTGCTAACTCCTGCATGCATTCATTGCATTCATGCATGCATGGGGTGTTCTTGGTTGATTAGTTCTAGTGGTCGCGGGTAACAACATACTGTTCGCATGATAGGTAAATATATGAGCGTGGCAAATAGGATCCTCTTTCTTTGCGTTGGTTGTATTGCATTTCTCGGACTTGTCACATTATTACAATCGTTTCCTTCCTTTGTCTTTTAGACATGGTATAACCACCCAGTCAGGGGAGTATAACGCCTCCTGTCCTGGCTGGGGTGGCAGGCGTGGACCATGAACCTTATCACGATCGAGTGAGAGTACATTTCCTTTGTGTTTTCCTTGTTTTGCCTTTGCTCTTGTTTGCCTTTGTTGTTGTTCAGTTGGGGAGAGGATAGGAACATTTTGTATTGAAATGTTTTTCAACAAACAAACAATGAATGAATTGTTTTAGATAAATTGTTGCTCGTTTGCAACCCTCCCAAAAATTACATAGTTTTGTGAGCCCATTTTCCAATCTTTGTTTTATGTGATATTTCTTTTGTTTAGCTTATTTCTAGTTCGGTGAAACATAATCAATTTGGGGATATATAAATATAGGAAACATAAATGTAGGAACACACCTTAGAGCCACTGGAGTCGCAACCCATTTTATCTTTCTGGTAGCAGAGGTTTGCCTAGTTTTAAGCCATGCCCTCGAAATTTAGGACTTTCCTGCGCTGACTCCGGAAAAGCTCAACTTTTGAGCAAGGGTAATTTCTCTTGTAATGTTAGTGTCTCTTGTTTCCTCATCCCAAGCGCTTCCTCTTGGGCGCTCCCAAAGAACCAATGAGGTGCTTCCTCTTGGGCACGTAAACTAAACAAGACCACCCCCATCAAGCCCTTCATCAACATCAAGTGGGGTCTCCATGCCCCAAGTGTCTTGTGTGTATGTGTTTTGCTTTTCCCTAGGGAGTTTAAAAATTTTGGGAAATTTTATCCCATGAAAGCTTCGTTTCGTTAGTTTTTGCTTGTCTTGTTTCCTTTGTGTGGTCTTGTTTTTATTCCAACCCTGCGCGAGCTTTTTAATATGTATGCCACCTTTGTTGGAAACAACACCGCCATCCATGACAAGTTCAATTGAAAGGATGAGCGGTAAGTACGGTGTCTCTCCGCAAGGCGCTCTTTCAATGGTACTCCAATGAGGGTATGGACGTGAGAGAATTCACGGAGAACGAGTCAAACATGAATGAGTTGGACATCATGGTGCCACTTTCGTGAGGAATAAATTCTTAAGGGAAAGTGGTAGATGTTTGGTCGTCCGTGACAAGGCTAGCTTGATTGATTTATTGAGGTCCCAAAAATTATTAAGACATTTCTTTTGCCTCTTTATCCATGATGCCTGCATGTGGATTGCACGTTAACACACGTTTGTGCTTGCTTTCGTATGGTCGAATATGCGCTTGTTCGTGCACCCTCGTCCTCGCAAGCGCAAATTGGTGGGTTGAAAGAATATGCATGGATGGTTTTGTATGCACATTTTGTTGTTCGTCCGTGTACGTTTGTGCACTTTGGTTTTTATTCGCTGCACAGTGGGTTAAGGCTTGCATGCCAAAGACCACGGACGCCCAACACCACTTGTCTTTGGATGGTATGAACAAGTGTTTTGCTCAAGTTTATTTGGTTTTTGAATTTGCCAATTAGGATAGTGGTCTACCAGCACCGCCAACGTTGCTTAAGTTATATATCTCAATTGAGTGTATGGTTGTTCACGGCAATTGTAGTTCAATGTCCGTGTACCATTTGCCTGACTTCAATGCATGCGTTAACGCGCACATGTGTGGGTATTTGCGCTAATTTGAGCATTCTTGGTCCTCATTTGTTTGTGTACGAGCACGGGTGTGAGAATGTGAGCTGGAATGTCACTTCTCGGTGGGTGCGTGGATAT
The DNA here is from genome assembly GCA_964036045.1 of Eutreptiella sp. 'Long Island Sound 2002'. Classification (NCBI taxonomy): domain Eukaryota; phylum Euglenozoa; class Euglenophyceae; order Eutreptiales; family Eutreptiaceae; genus Eutreptiella; species Eutreptiella sp. 'Long Island Sound 2002'. Next base: position 41,850,387 of record OZ038394.1, on the reverse strand, counting down.
GTGCTGGCACGTGTGGAGTACACTCGTGTGTGGATGAGTTTGCGTTCACTCTTGCGTGGGTGAGTACGAGCAAACTTTGAGTCCACAAGTGTATTTTATGAGTGCCCGTTTGCAGGTCTTGATTTGATGTTTTGATTAGATGATACACAGTTCTTGCAATGATACGCATGTAGTTAGCTTTACTACCGTATACCTAGAACTCAACGTAAGATACTCCCCGATATACCTAGATGGCTCTGATGCGCCATATACACTGGTCTAGGACTGTTTGTGGATTGTATGATTTTTAGGAATAATGTATGCCTACAATCGTACTACGTTTGTACTTGGTCTGGTTACATGGCGAACGTTGAGTACGTTGTCATACCAGTGAAGTCCCTTACCTAGTCCCCTCAAGGTACTTGTGTATATTGACTTGGTATCAATGTATGTGTTCTGTCCTGTGAAGCGTCGTTATTTGTGCAGCATGGTGAGTGGTCACGGTGAAGATAGGGTCGAGGGGTCTTCGAGATCCGGTGCGCACCCGAATTGGAGGCAGTCACGCCCTAGAACGGATGGAAGAAGCCGGTGTAACACCGGCCTTGGGAGCCCTTATGTTGCGTTGTTGCTGAGCACGTTCTGATCAGGACTGGCGGCGCCCCTGCCCCCAAACACCCTGAAATTGTAACCCTGTCTGCTTCTGTCCTGTATGCCCAGACCCCGTCAATGTGCCTGTCCGTGGAGTACCGATTCAGGTCGCTGTTCCCCCCGCTATGGCCGCTCCTGTTCAGCAGTTTGTGGCTGTTGACGAGGCACCGGACAGCCCTAACCATGGTGTGCGTCGTGTTCATATGTTGGGTTATCGATTTTGCTTTCTTGTTCACTGAGGATCAAGCTAGCTCTGAGACATTGGCGCGCTTGGAAATCCAGCCGAGCGCCTAGGTCAGTTTGTTGTGCGGTCACCCGCAGTGTGTGGTGATCGGAGACTGTTTGCCTTTGTCCTCACACCCGACACTGAACGCAATCAGCAGTTTGTAGTTTGGCCTTCGGAGGATCCACTAGCCATGCATTTATGACTGACAGGGGTTTTGATTCTGCATTGGACAGAGCACGGTGCTTGTTTCGACAGGCGCCCCCCATAACAAAGGTTCTCCCATTTGCCTGAGTTGATCGATGTCTCAACAACCACCATCGGGCGTCTTGGTCCCAGCCCTGTAGAGAGATCAGACCGCGTCACCTACCTCAACAACCACCATCGGGCGTCCTGGTCCCAGCCCTGTAGAGAGAGTGGACTGCCAGCGACGCCAGCGACGTGCGCCTGCACTGACACCAGCGACGTTCGGCTGCACTGACGCCAGCGACGGGCGCCTACACTGACACCAGCGACGTTCGGCTGCACGGACGCCAGCCACGCTCAAATGCACTGAGTCCAGCCAGGCGCTGCTCGAGGCCAATGATGGCTGCAGGCCCTACCCTCAGTGCTGCCTCCGACTGGCTGCCTACGACTCCGTCAAGCAGGTGCAGGTGACGTTTTTCTGGGTTTCGGAAGCCTGGTCAGACTGCTGTTACTTCGCCCTAACCTCCTGCTGGGCGATGGCCGGTACCACAGGCGAGAAGGACATGAAGGTCTAGGGCCCGACAACAAGAGGGCAGCCCGGCCATCAGGTGCTCAGTGGACGTGAGTCCTCCGCGAGGACAACATCGACTCCAACGAGAATCCCAGGGGACCGGGCGTCACCCGGGCACCCCTGTGGGTTAGCCCAGGCACCCCTGCCAGGCCCTGCCTATTTTCTGGCTAAAAGTATTTTGGGGGCCCTTTGCCCTCATTTTTGGGTTGCCAAAATTGGGCAAGCCCGTTAAAGGGAATTTCCTTCCCCTAGGATAGGTAACAGCAAGCCAGAGGGGCGGGGGGTTATAAAAAATCAGCTCTCCTGCACGCATTTTCTGTGCAAGGGGGCAGGCTCCCCCCTCATACACACGGTTCTTGTGTGGGCGCTTCGCTTGGGCGCCAATGAATCAAGTGTGCCTACTCTCAACCCTGTTCTTCTTTCACTCCTCCTCCCGTTTCCCTTTCTCGTTTCATGATAAAGACTGGATTCTTCAAGGACAAATATTCTGTGGGTACTGTGTGCCCTGTGTCTCCTGTCCTGTAGTGCTGTAGGTCTGTAATGAATTCGGAGGGGTAGTGTCTAGAGAGGTTGTGGACGGACAATGATTGTCCTGGGGCCTGCAGCTACCATTTCGGCGCTCAAGGTGATTTTCACTCCCTCTCATGCCGTCACTGCATCCGTATGCAAGCCCCATGGCCCTGTTAGGTCCAGCGAGGGACGTCAAGGGGGTGAAGACCTGAGCTAAGTCCTGATTTGTTCCCGGGTTTCCTTCATCCGAGCCCTGCATCCCCGTCCTGAGCAACCTTGTGTGCGTGCTTGTGTTACTCCTTTCCTCCAACATGTACGAGAAGTGTAAGGTTCGGAGTCGGTTTTACCAATTAATCGGATGATGGGATTAATTGGATTAATTGGGTCTAATCTGATAAATAATCGATAAAACTGCTTATTTTGAAAACTGGTGTAAACCAATTCATCGGACAAGCTATGTATGAAAAAGAAATATTTCGTTGATACACCATGAAACGTTTATTATCAAAAACCAGAAGATTTTGCAAAATCACCGGCAATTTGGGATGAAAGTCAAAGATTTAGCATGTCTTTCACCTCTATTTTCCTGTTTACCATCCCTTAGGTAAAAGTTCACGGCTTTTCGGTAATAATTGCATTTTGCAGAGACAACAATCGAAAATGACCGATTATTTTTATGTCATATAATCGGAATAATTGGTTATTTTTATAGAAATAATTGAAAACAATCGGTTATTTTTGCATGACGCCAATTCCGAGCCCTACGGACGTTGCTGTGCCTGACGGTGAGCGGCGTGCTGGCGCTGGCCCTTATTGGTCCAGGTCCATCGATGCGCAGCAACTGCTGGCCGTGAAGCAGGGTGCCCATTTTTCTTTCTAGTTCTGAGAGAGTGTACTGGAGGTGTTTCTGCGGTAACTGGAAGTATCTAAGGTTTTTTTATGTCTATGTAGGAAGTCGACATGTGTCCGTCCCATAGTCCGTAGTGTGTTTGCCACTGTGTGGGCCACCGAGTGTGACCAGAGCAACCGGTATTACCACGGGGGTGTAGATCACCCGCCGAGCATAAATCTGTATAGCATCTCAGGAGTGAGTCACTGTTGTTAGAGAAAATTCCACTGCAGCCTAGGTTGATGTAGTTACAGTGTATTACTCGTACGTTTACCTAGGAGTGATACTTAGAGGAGATGACCTGATCCGTGACATAGAGAGTATCCTATGTAAATGAGAACTCCTTGTGATGTAACCTACTATGACGGGGATATACTAATTTTTACTGATTGACTGGCCAGACAGACTTACATGCTGAATTTTGGGTAACCGGTAGTTATGACTCTGGTGAATACACACTTTGAGGTGAACAGTATCCAGCTAGTTCTTTCTGGTGAAGGTAGTCTGTAGGATACACAGGGTCCCGTGTCATGTCTGTGGTGTGCCGATGCACGGTTGTATTGCAGATGTATTGATGCACAGATTTATTTCTTGTGTTCTGCTGTGAGTGTGATGCAGTTACACTGTTTACCCCCGTTGTGAGCCCTGTGCTGTCCAGGACAGGCATTGCTGATTTCATCGCAGAAGGATTATTGAGACGACCCTCTGATGGTGTCGGTCTCACTGTGCTGGCAGTTGTTTGCTTGTGTCTACTTATGCTAGCTAGGGTGTGCGTGGGCGTGAGTACCTGTGCGCGTGTGTTGGGCGTCACGAGAGGTACCCCGCGCAACCCCCCCCAAGGCCATTGCCTCCTCCTGTGGGGGGGAGATTTCACTGTGATTGTGTAGTGTTGTTTTGAGTCTGTTAGTTTAGTTGCAAGTCAGCGAGTGCTCCTTGATTGATGGGTGTCTCCCATTTTTCTGCCTTTCCGCAGTCAGATAGTCTGTCAGTCGGTCTGTCTGGCTGTGTCTTGGTTGTGGTTGGTTGTCTGTCGTTGACCTGATCCGTCGTTCCGGTTGCTACACCAAACGATACGCAACACTAACCCTAAGTTGACCCATGTCAGTGAGCCATCTGCATCGCATCAGGCATTCAGCCTGTTTGGTTTATGGCCCCGTTAGCTTGCGCCAACCTCTGACAGGCAGTTGTATCCGTGGTGACAGTGACCGAGAGCCAGTCTGAGCAACTGTTGTATCCGCGTTAGTTGGCCAACCCGTGAGCCTGCACTGTGCACTGTTGTCTTGCGTGCAGTGGTATGGAATATGGAGTTTCAGTTTTAGTTGCATGTATAGTGTTTTGTACCCGCTTACTTCCCTGTGGTTGCCGCAAAAATCAGTGTCGTTCTCGCCTATGTTTGCGTGTAATGTGAGGGAGTACTTAGTTATGAATTACATGAGCCTGACGCTGATCATGCCCTCAGGGTAAGGCAGTCTGTGGCAAGGACTGGAGGAGTGACGACCTTTCCCCGTACCTGAGTCCGGAATAAGCCAGAGATCTAGGTAGGTAGGTAGGTATCTTCGGGAGCTCGGGATGCCACGTTTGACAAAGCAGGAAGAAGGTCTTACCAAGGGGACGTCCTGTCCCTCCCACTGCCCTATGTCAGGTGCCTCTTGAGCCGCTCCCGCATGTGCTTGGGAAGGCATTGTCGCGGCCACCCGGTCCATGTGTCCCAGGTGGGAGGGTGTCCCCACATGTGTCCATGGATAGGGCCACATGCCCCCTCTCTTGGGCGGCAGCTCTGGGGGCTGCCCAGCTGTGTGGAGTATCTCTCACCACAAGGGGTATTGCTCCCGCTTGTCTACGGTACGATCGCTTCACCCTTGCGGTTTGAGTTGCGGGGCGACTCTGCCTGGCAGGTGATCCCCTCCTGGACTGTGTACCGGCTCGCCTGTCACCGGTTGCTTCCATGGCTCCGGGTGACGTTTGCCATGGTCCCCGATGCAGCCTGGCCGGGCTCAGACCAGTGGCCTTGGAGTACCGCTCCTGCCACTGGCCCGGTGGGTCCGCCGGGTCGCCCCGGTATGTCCAACCCATGGGCTGTTGGTTCTTTGCTGTCCCTCGGCCGCCCTATGTGTGCGCGGTGTCCCGGGCCTCTTGGCTCCTGTTCACTGGTGTGCTCGCGCGGTTTGTTGTGTCGTGTCTGCGGTGTCCTGGGCCACTTGGCTTCTGTTCACCGGTGCGCCCGCTCGGAGTGGTGTGTTGCGTGTGCGGTGTCCCGGGCCCCTTGGCTCCTGTTCACCGGTGTGCCCGCTGGGTGTGTTGTGTTGCGTGTGTGGTGTCCTGGGCCACTTGGCTTCTGTTCGCCGGTGCGCCTGCTCCGTGTGTTGCTTTGCGTGCGCGGTGTCCTGGGTCACTTGGCTCCTGTTCACCGGTGTGCCTGCTCTGTCTTTTGTTTTGTTTGTGCCGTGTCCTGGGCCACTTGGCTCCTGTTCACCGGTGTGCCCGCGCGGTTTGTTGTGTTGTGTCTGCGGTGTTATGGGCCACTTGGCTCCTGTTCACTGGTGTGTCCGCTCGGTGTGTTGTGTTGCGTGTGTGGCGTCCTGGGCCCCTTGGCCCCCGCTCACCGGTGTGCCCGCTCGGTGTGTTGTGTTGCGTGTGCGGTGTCCTGGGTCACTTGGCTCCTGTTCACCGGCGCGCTCGCTTGGTGTGTTGCTTTGCGTGCGCGGTGTCCCGGGCCTCTTGGCTCCTGTTCACCGGTGTGCCAGGCCGTGGTGTCTCGTCCCTTTGTTGCCCTCGGTGCACGCGCGTGTGCGGTGTCCTGGCCATCGTGGCGCCCGTTCACCGGTGTGCGCGCTGTGTGCGGTGCCCGTGTGCCATTGGTGGTTGTGTCCCTCTTCCTCCCCCCCCAATTTTTGTTTTTTGTTTTTTTTGAGATGGAAAAAAAAAGAAAAACAGAGGCGCGCATACACTGCATGCACAGGCACGGGCAGCTGGTGCGGCGGTGCAGTAGTGTTGTGTCCTCTGGCGTGTGTCGTCGGTGCTGTGGCGCCGGTCGCGCCCCAGGGGTGCGGCTCGCGCGTCCTGATGTACACGGGTATGGGACAGGGTGGGTTTGGTTAGATGTCTCTTTGCTTCTGCAGCTGGCTGGTTAGGTGGCTGTGTGGGCTGTGGGTGTGGGCTGTGGCTACGTTGTTCCCTCGGCGGGCCTGGTTAGGAGTCAAGGGTTAGCGGTTTCGGGGTGTGGCTCGTGTTTGATTTGTGTTTTGGCTTTTGCTCGGTTAGGCGGCTGCGACGGTAGCGGGCCTGGGTTCAGTGCCTTTGGGCGTAGTGGTGCCCGTTGTTGTGTGCGTTGGCGTCCTTCGGCGTCTGGTTCGTTTGGTGACTTCTGGGCGGGGCCTGGCGTGACGCCCCGTGGCGGTGGTTTGCTGGGTAACAGGGTTAGGTGGCGGTGCCGCTGGCTGGGGCGTCAGGCGCGTCGTGTTGTGTGGCGCGCAGGGCTCCTGGGGTGCTGTGGGTGCTGCCGGTGTCGGTGCGCCGACGCTTGTGGGGTGGTGAGGTTGTGTGTGTGTGCAGGGCTGGGCTTTGGGTGATGTCCCACAGGCGGATGCCGTCTCGCTGTGTCTCCTGGAGGGTCTCCTGCAGGCGCCTGAGGACATACGGGTGGTCCTGGGGCGCGGGGAGGTTGCGGGGGTGGACTCCCAGGGGGTGGAGCGCATCGGCCAGAATGGCTTCCCATGCGGCCTGCGGCATCCACCCCCCTGCCGGCCGGAGGCGGCAGTTCTCCACCGACCCCTTGCGGGGCCGGTGGACCGGGCCCTCGAGGGAGGGCTCTCCCCGGGCCCACTTTCGCAGCTCCCGGAGCTGTGTGTGGGTGAAGCGCTGCCACCACTGTCCCTGGTTGGGGCCGCGGTCTTGGGCGGAGGAGTGGGCGTGGGTGGGCGTGACGGGGTCGTGGGGACCAGTGGCGGCGGCAGGCCTGGGGGATTCCTCGTAGTCCTGTGCCGTGGGGGTGCGTGGGGAGTTGGGGCGCGAGCGGATGTGGACCCGCGGGTGTGCGCGCATGGTCTTTGCCTCGGGGTTGGGTGGGGACTCGCGGCGGCGGTGGTAGCGGGGCATGCGCTGTATGTGGGCTGACATCGAGGGTTGGTAGGGGGGCAGGGACGCTGCTGGCGGATCCTGGCGTCGTTCTGGCCTGGTCGGGGGGGGTCCGTGGGCCTGGGGTGCGGGCTTTGAGAGGTGGCGGGACGAGGTGCGTCGGGCTTCGGCCGCGGCGCGCTCCGCCATGAAGGTGGTGGCGGCGGCGTCGGTGACAGTGGGGGGGCGCCGTGCTGGGTGCTGCTGCCTCCGGGCCTGGGACGGCTGGGGCCGAATGTCATAGAGGACGTCCTCGGGGTGTCGGGCTCGGGCTGCCGTCGTGGCGCCAGGCTTGGGCTTGGGTTTGGGCTTGGCTGCGGGTTGCGGTCGAGGCGCGCTGACGGGTTTGGGTGGCTGTTTGTCGGTGGTCTTGGGTTTCGGCTGGTCGCGGGTGCGGGCCTCGTCGGGGCGTGGGCCTTGGCGGCGGCGGGTTTGCTCGCGGTGGGGACGGGTTATGGGGCCCGTTTGGGAGGCTTCCCCCGCGGCTTGGGGGGTGGAGTGCTGGATGAGGACGTGGTGGTGGTGGTGGATGAGGTGGTCGTGGTGGTGGAGGTTGTGGAGTCGGAGGTGGAGGAGAGGGCTGTTGGAGACGGCGGAGGACCCTGGGCTTCGGGGGCGGGCGTAGAATGCTGGGTCCTGCAAGTAGCGAGAACGGGGGTGCGGGTTTTGGCACCGGGCGTGTGCGTGCGCTTTCCCTGGTGACCCGTGCGTGCTGGTGCTGGTGTGGGGGCGTTGTCTGGGCTGTGCGCGCACGTGGGTTACCCGGGGGTCGGCCATATCTGCTCCAGGACGTTGCGTGTGTTTGCTGGAGGTAGTCGAGGGTGCGGAAGAAGCATCGCTGGATGCCGGGCACGTCCTCCTCTGTGAGGTGGGGGTACCTTTGGGTGGGGGTGTCTGGGCCCGGCCACAGCAGCGCCATGAGGCGGGCTGCCACCATGTACCGGCAGAGCTGTAGTGTGGTGGGGCGTGGGGGGGTGGGTCACCTGCGGTTTGGGGGGGCTTCCCTCTGCTGGGGGCGCAGCGTGACCCTCCACAGCCACCGGTCCGTGGGGATCACCCAGGTTCGTTGGGTCCACTTGGCGAGGCAATACATCGCCCTACCAAGGCCCTGGTTGCCGCTGCGGATGGAGAGCAGCGTGTCCAGGGATTTGCGTTCCCACGTGCCCCAGATGTGGGGGTCATCCGGCTTGTCCCCCCTGGCGTACGTGTCGAGGCCTGGGTTGTGTGGGGGGGGGGGCGTAGTCGGCGGGGAGGAGGGAGTCGGTGCCGTGCACCACCCAGTGGTCGGTTGGTGCGTGGTAGTGGGTGGTGGAGAGGGTGTAGTGCAGATTGTACATGAGAGTCATGTACGTGGAGGGGGCTGGCTGCCGGTCGTCGGGGGTGGGGATGTCCCTCGGGACGTGATGCCGGAAGTTGCTCAGGGAGGCCATCCGGGCTACCCATGTTTCCCGCTCCCACTCTTTGGTGTTGTTGGGGGTGGCGCTGGGTGGGGGGTGGGCCATGTTGGGCTTGCGGTAGCGGGTGCGGCTTTGGGTGCTGTCCCGCTCCGGCACGGGGTGTCCGACTAGGTGTCGCCCCCAGTCAATGGGGGGCACCCAGATCCGGCTCCCCGTGGGGGGCGGGCTCTCGCCGTCTGGGGTGGCGTGTGGGGGGCGGTCGTGTCGCGCGACGTGGAGGAAGGCGTCGAAGAGGAAGTCTCGGACGCCTTCCCCCAGGGTGGCCGCCTGGACCAGGGTGTTCGCCGGGATGCGCTGGGTGGTGCCGGAGGTGTGGAGGCGCAGCACCTCTTGGTCCCCGAGTCCCCGGAGGTGCTGCCGTACCGCTGCAGGGTTGTGTAGGGCGTACGGTTCGGCCGGTGCGGCGGCTGGTGGTGCGGGGTGTGATGGGGGGGCTGGTGTGGGTTGGGGGGGGGTGGTCGTCGTTGTCGCGTGTGGGGTCCGGTGATGGGGTTTCTTGTGGCGGTTGCGGGAGGGGGGATTTGCGGTGGCGTGTGTCGGTGGGGGCATCGATGTCAATTGGCTGGTGCTGGCTGCCGCGTGTTGCGTCCGTGGCCTGGTCTCGGGGGGGGGGCGGGGGGGCGTGGTGTGGGGGTGGCACTGTTGGTGGTGGGGGGGGCGGGGATGGGTGTTGTGCTGGCTGGGGTTCTGGGCGTCCCTGTGGGTCGTGTGGCTGCTGCGTGTGTGCGCCGTGCGGTCCTTGCGGTTCCTGGCTGGTTGTGGTGCCGAGGTGTGGGTGGGAGGCGGCCGCATGGGCGTCCGGTTGGGGCTGTGGTCCGTATGTAATGGGTGGCTGCTGGTGGATGGTGCTCGCTTGTATGGGGTGTGGGTGGGGGGGCTGCTGGCGTTGGTGGGGCGCTCCTACTAGGCCCTGGTGTTGCTGGTGTGCGTGCGCGGCTCGCCGCGGGTCCATGAGGGTGTACCGTGGCTCGCGTGTCGTGGGCTCGTGTCGTGGGGGCGGCGCGTGGTGCTGGACCGCGTGGTGGTGGTTTTGAGGGTGTGCTGGTTGTGTGTGGTACCCCGGCGTTGGTGGGTGTGGTGGTAGGGGCCGGTGGTGGTGGAATACGTGATTGTGTGGTGCGGTGATGTGTGCCATGTGGGGTGGGTGGTTCGTGGGGCCTAGTTGTGCTGGGGCGTGGTGGGGATGTAGCTGGTGGGGGTCGCTGTGGCATCGGGGCATCAGGGGGTAGGGGTTGGGAGCGACGGGGGCGTGGTGGTGGTGTTGGTGGTGCCATGTCCCCTGGCTCTGCGCGTATGGTGGTCCTGGCATGGTTTGGATGTGTGCGGGCGGTGGTGGCTGACTGGGCTGCAGGGTTTGGGTGCTGCGGTACGGTGGTGGTGGTGGGCGCTGGCGGGGGCGGTGCTGTTGGTGTGCCCCGGGGGTCTGGGCGTGGGGTTGGGCGGTGTGGCTGGACCCGGGCCCTGGTCGGGGCGTTGCGCCCTGCTGGCAGGCGCGCTGGCGGGCCCCCTGACCTTTCTTGGTCTTCTTGGCCTGGTGGGTGTCGGGGGCGGGTGAACCCACCTGTCCCCGTTTGGGCGACGGGGAGCGGGCGTGCCAGCCCAGTGCCTCTCGGAGGCGCGTCTCGAGGCCTGTGACGTAGGTGCGCTGGTCCGTAAGGCCCATCCGCGTGGCGGTGGCCTCGTCAGGGGCGGCCAGGTGGGCGTCCCGAAAGGACACCCAGCCCTCCGGGGGCTTCAGCTGCGCGGGGTGGGGTTGGTGTGCCGGGTAGAGGAGTGCGCTGAGCGGGCAAGGTGTTCCTTTCCGTCGGCCGAGGGCGACGTTGAACCGGCAGCAAGTGATTCGGAGGTAGGCTGCTATCTCCTCTGGTGCACTGTTACCCCCGTTGTGAGCCCTGTGCTGTCCAGGACAGGCATTGCTGATTTCATCGCAGAAGGATTATTGAGACGACCCTCTGATGGTGTCGGTCTCACTGTGCTGGCAGTTGTTTGCTTGTGTCTACTTATGCTAGCTAGGGTGTGCGTGGGCGTGAGTACCTGTGCGCGTGTGTTGGGCGTCACGAGAGGTACCCCGCGCAACCCCCCCCAAGGCCATTGCCTCCTCCTGTGGGGGGGAGATTTCACTGTGATTGTGTAGTGTTGTTTTGAGTCTTTTAGTTTAGTTGCAAGTCAGCGAGTGCTCCTTGATTGATGGGTGTCTCCCATTTTTCTGCCTTTCCGCAGTCAGATAGTCTGTCAGTCGGTCTGCCTGGCTGTGTCTTGGTTGTGGTTGGTTGTCTGTCGTTGACCTGATCCGTCGTTCCGGTTGCTACACCAAACGATACGCAACACTAACCCTAAGTTGACCCATGTCAGTGAGCCATCTGCATCGCATCAGGCATTCAGCCTGTTTGGTTTATGGCCCCGTTAGCTTGCGCCAACCTCTGACAGGCAGTTGTATCCGTGGTGACAGTGACCGAGAGCCAGTCTGAGCGACTGTTGTATCCGCGTTAGTTGGCCAACCCGTGAGCCTGCACTGTGCACTGTTGCCTTGCGTGCAGTGGTATGGAATATGGAGTTTCAGTTTAAGTTGCATGTATAGTGTTTTGTACCCGCTTACTTCCCTGTGGTTGCCGCAAAAATCAGTGTCGTTCTCGCCTATGTTTGCGTGTAATGTGAGGGAGTACCTAGTTATGAATTACATGACCCTGACGCTGATCATGCCCTCAGGGTATGGCAGTCTGTGGCAAGGACTGGAGGAGTGACGACCTTTCCCCGTACCTGAGTCCGGAATAAGCCAGAGGTCTAGTTTACTGTCTGTACCCTTTTGGCATCCTTACTCTGATACGAGGATAGCTGGTGACTGCCTAGTATGATACGGGCAGTATGACAGTTGACTGTAGTAGAAGTCCAGAGGTCGGTGATATCCTACAGGTGACTGAGTATACTAGTTCGTATTCGTGAGATGAACTTAGGTTTGATGATAATATTCCTAGTTACTCCGATGATTACGGTCATAGCTGTGTCTACTGAAGCTATTCAGGAATGTAACAGCAGCTACTGAAGCGGTTGTGGTGGGTCCTGCGACATTGATCTTGAGCTCTCCATTCTACTTTGGTTTGACGGCGGTCACTGGTATTTGACACGAAGAAAACCTGCATTTTTGGAAGGCTTATTCACACAAAACCCCAACATTTTATGATCATCTCCAACCCGGTCAGTGGTGGTCCGCTGCAGTTTTTATAATAAATTTTATCAAAATCTGCAAGATTCCCTTGCCCTCGGTCATCCCAATCCGAACTGCAACAAAGAGAAGGATCGCCGGCTCTTTGGTGTGCTCACACTGTTCCACTGGCGCCGCTGTGCCCCACAGCCCTTGCATGATCGCAGGAAGCAATGTACATTCTTTTCATCCTTAGAAAGGAAAGGAAATATGCACAGGTGCTGTCACAGCGACAGCGCAACATCATGCAGAGGCGCAAATTCCAATTGCGCCGTCACGTGCAACAATATGCTGCTGTGTAAAATTTAATAATAAAATACGAAGTCTAAGTTAAAAAACGTCAGAACTTCATTGAATTCTACATTTCATTCTTCACAATCCAGGTGGATTTGTGTGCGCGTGACCTTCAGCGTTGAGCTCAGCGCGACACGCGCTCAACCTGGGAGCTGCTCCAGAAAGCAGATCTCTGACCATCTGTCGGTCTGCACTGGCGTATACAGCAGTTGGGCCCGAAGGGTCCCCAAACTGCATCACCTCCCTCCCTAAGAGATCTGCATACCCAGCTCCAAAAGTGACCCTGGCCTGGCCACAAAAGTGACTCCCCATTGACCTTTCCTCCGGCGACCTGGCAGGCATTTCCTCCGGGGGCTGTAGCATCAATCTTCATTCTTGGGGGAGGCTGGTCTCAGCTCTGGCACCTACAGTTGGGAGCTTGGCAATCAAGGGATAGAAAAATTAATAATAAAAAACCACCATGACACTGACTGAGGCCAAGCACAGATCTGCAGCAAATAGTTACAATATTCACAACCATGCGGTGGTACCCCGCAAGGGGCAAACAGGCACTGGGAAAAAGAGCGGGTGGACTTAGTTGCCCACATTACCAATTACGCCGCACGACAGAACTCAATCGCGCTGCTCGGACAGCGCCGTCAGCTGCTGCGGGCCCTTCTCCTGCATGACAAACATGTTGACGCTGTGAGCAATCCGGCGCTGGCACTGGCATTAAAGGATCGTCGCAACCAACCAGATTATCACGAGTACCACGCGTCGCTCCCTGGCGGTCCTTTCCCTGCGCAAATTTTGCGCTGACGATCGCTGCCTTCGCGCAGGCCTCAACTGCACACTCTCATCGCAGCGCCGCAGGTTGTGGCTGGCGTCAATGTAGCTCTGGACGTCGTGGCTGCTGCAGCATGTCCGCTGCTTAGCTGTCCACGTCGATGTTCCACACCGAAGAAATTTCGGACTTCTCGATGTTCACCAGCGTGTAGATTGCTTCTGAAGCATTTTCGGTGGGTCCTGCAACATTGACCTTGAGCTCTCCATTCTACTTTGGTTTGACGGCGGTCACTGGTCTTTGATACGAAGAAAACCTGCATTTTTGGAAGGCTTATTCACACAAAACCCCAACATTTTATGATCATCTCCAACCCGGTCAGTGGTGTTCCGCTGCAGTTTTTATAATAAATTTTATCAAAATCTGCAAGATTCCCTTGCCCTCGGTCATCCCAATCCGAACTGCAACAAAGAGAAGGATCGCCGGCTCTTTGGTGTGCTCACACTGTTCCACTGGCGCCGCTGTGCCCCACAGCCCTTGCATGATCGCACGAAGCAATCTACATTCTTTTCATCCTTAGAAAGGAAAGAAAATATGCACAGGTGCTGTCACAGCGACAGCGCAACATCATGCAGAGGCGCAAATTCCAATTGCGCCGTCACGTGCAACAATATGCTGCTGTCCAAAATTTAATAATAAAATACGAAGTCTGAGTTAAAAAACGTCAGAACTTCATTGAATTCTACATTTCATTCTTCACAATCCACGTGGATTTGTGTGCGCGTGACCTTCAGCGCTGAGCTCAGCGCGACACGCGCTCAACCTGGGAGCTGCTCCAGAAAGCAGATCTCTGACCATCTGATGGTCTGCACTGGCGTAGACAGCAGTTGGGCCCAAAGGGTCCCCAAACTGCATCACTACAGGGTTATTTCTACTGTGATGTGCTGAGTGTTCACCTGGAGTGTCCGTCGCCGTGGCACTAATGTAACTCAGTGGCACCTTAGGACGGTCTGAGCTCTAGGAGTCCAAAGTCTGTGGTCTGATGCTGCAGCACGTCAGTGTGACTTTCTTCCGTGTATGGTCTTTCGTTTGCCCAGCCCAGCTATGGCATCGGGGAAGTTGTTTCGAGAAGGCCTCTTTGTTTTCTTGGCTCCTTGAGTTGATGTTTCATCCAGAAAATACTTTCTTTGTTTTTCCCCCTTAAGCCTAGCTGTGTGTGCATGGCTGATTGTGAGTCACCCTTGCGGGGATTCTCTTGGCAGGTTTGATTTCACCTCAGGCCCGTCCTTGCGCCGTATGGCTGAAAGTCATACTCGATGTAGTGACAACTGTTTTTCTCTCCTCAGTGTCACTCACCATTTTTCTATTTTTTCCCCGACCATGGGCAGGTTGGCCCTCCATCAGGATTCGGAAGCCCCGGCGACACCTCCGCTATAAGGGGTAGATTTGTTTTGTGTTGGGTAATGTTTGTTTAAAGCTTTTGGCCTGTGCGTGTGTGCGTACTCACCCTGTAGTGTGCGCGGAAGTTACCCTTTTGCTACTTTGGTGGCAGTTTACAGTGTCCTTTTTTGAATCACGCTGTTCTAGACCCTGTAGTGGTACTATCGGTACAATGGGCAGACGGGTGGTATAGCAGTTCTGGCGTGTATGAGCGAGTCTGCTGTTACCACTGAAGGAGCTGTGTATGATTCTGCCAGGTGGCTGCTGTGATATGACCTTCCCTAGTTTGCCCACGAGGGATGTTTTGTTACACCCTGTAGGCCAGTTTGAAGGCCCAAGGCATAGTTGTAATAAGCTTGGAGAGGAGCTTATTATCTTATCCATGGCGGGTGGTGTTGTTTGAGCCACGGAGCGCAGGATCAAAATTTTATTTCCAAGCAGAGTAAAAAATTAGAAAAAGGAAAATCCTTCGAAAAATGCAATCCAAAAGGTTTAAGATAATGTAAAACCTAAAGGAAGCACTTTAGGAAGTTCAAGGTGGCGATTGAGATGCCTTGGTGTTTGTTTTAATGGGGCTCACCCTAGTTATGCAAAATTCAGCAATCCCTTGAAGCACAAACGGACACTAGACAAAACCCAAACAAATGAAGATGCGTGGTTCAAAACCTTGGTAGGTCACCAATACGAGTTCTCGAAATTCGGATTCCTTGATTGAACTTGAACTCACGGCATTGTGGCCATTACGACGAATTGAGATTGAAACATATTTGTCAATGGGCAAGGAGGTCCTGAGATATGGAGCAATTGCTTTGGAACAAAGGAGACAACACATCATGGGAGAGAGAAAGAGAGAGAGAGAGAGAGAGGAAAGCATGGGTGAAGTGATTGGACCCATGTCATGCAAAAACTCCAAAGATGGACAAATAGGCAAAAATGTTCACCAGGGGTGATGAAAGCAAAACATTGCATGTTCATGCAAAAAAAAAATGTGACTTTTGGCTTGAATTGATATCCAAGCCCATGGGGAGGTGTGACCCGGAATTGAGGAGAGTGGAGAACACATGCCATGTATGTGCTTGGACACATGTGTAGTCAATGAGAATGATCATGCATGAATTTGTGATACCTGAATTATGCATGTGCATAGAAATGCATACATGTGAGATCATGCATGTTGGAGAATTGAGAATGGCACTCACATGTGATCATAGTTAAATGGAGATGTTGTTCCACCCTTGTTGCACCCTTGACCTTTGGTATATTGCGAGAATGGGATTTGATTGAGCTCGAGAATCAAATTTAATTGGCAAAAATTCAAATAAATTTGTGATAAACACGACGTGGTTGTGAGAACCAAGTGGTGTTTCATCGGCGACGACTCTCAAAGAGCCTTGCATGCACTTCATGGATGTTGGACTCAAGGCGGCTTCTTGAAACCGACTTGAGAATCATCATGGTGGTCCAAGGCGGTGAGGACTAAACCGGCTGGGACCGATGCGATCAAGGACGGAATTTTTGACATTTCAATGCAAAAAACAATTTGAAATCTGTCTTGTACAAAAATCGACAGAACTTGGGAGTTTCTGTCCACGTCTCGGCAATCGTCATGGGGCTGCTCCTACTGTCGGGGGCGGCATGCCAATCCTCAATTGATAATGGGGATTTGAGGATTTGTGATGCTTTTCAATGAAATTTCTGGTCCAATAATGGCCAATTGATGCCCCGATGCCCATTTTCATTACACCCCCTTCCTAGACTACGTCATGGCGTCCCGGCCATGCACGTGGTCGATGTCAACGGGAATCGGCAAAAAAATTGTCAATGAAAAGGGGGTGAGGGATTTCTTTGGAGAGAGTATGTCACCGACCCCCACAGGCCCATGGCCATGCATTGAGGCTATTTGAGAGCAAACGGATGTCACAGTTGAATATGCCACCCTCAAAATAGGGTGGTATGAGGCTTGTAGGTCGGGCTGGACCATGTAAGCTGAAATTCCCATTTTCACCGTGAAAAAAATGGCAAACGGGAAGAATGAACTCTGGACACTGAAAAACGAAAATTCTGTCACCCCACTGCGATATGGCGCAAAACAAGCATCATATTTGAATTCAGCACCCTCTTATTAGGGGGGTTGGGAGTGCTGGACATCAGTTCTGGCCAATGTTCCCAAAAAGAGCATTTTCAGCCCCTTCGAAAAATGCGCGGTGCTGAAATTTGACAAACAGCACAGTCCTGCACCCTGCTGCAGGTCACAGGACCTCATCTGGTGGCAAACGAGGGTCGCCAGTGCGTCAGGCACCCTGAGGATAGGGGGGTTGTATGTGAAATGGACCCCACAGGGCAAAAATTAGACAACAATTGAATTTTCTGTCAAAAAAATTGATTTTTGCCTGATGCCAGCCAGAAATCAGAATCTGCAGCAGCAGGGGCGGGGGGTGAAGCAGTGTCCCGTGGGTCCAAGCGGGCATCAAAACTGAATTGGGCATACCCAAAATAGGGGGGTTACACACTTTAGTCGCCCATTTCGGACGCAAAATACAAAAACCCCATTTTTGGCATCAAAAATTGGTGTTTGCTCTGATGAAGTGAAAAACTGTCACCTAATCTGTACCTCACAGTGCCGCTCAGATGTCAATTGGCGGGAAGAGAGTGCTACGGGCGCACGCGGCATCCCTAAAATAGGGGGGAATGTACCCTACATCACCCGCCCGGGTCCCG
Source organism: Eutreptiella sp. 'Long Island Sound 2002' (assembly GCA_964036045.1). Taxonomy (NCBI): domain Eukaryota; phylum Euglenozoa; class Euglenophyceae; order Eutreptiales; family Eutreptiaceae; genus Eutreptiella; species Eutreptiella sp. 'Long Island Sound 2002'. The sequence continues at coordinate 41,833,397 of OZ038394.1, read as the reverse complement.
GAGGTGAAAAAACATACTTTCACCCCGGAGGGGGGGGGGGGGGCTCTCAGAATTCTGGCTGACAGCTGGCTGATTTCCTGATATCGACCAGGAATCGCGCCAAAAATTGAAAGGGGGTCGAAAAATGTGTTCGTAAAGTTCTAAGGGTCTTTTGGGACCCCATTGAGGTGTGTAAAAAACTTTCAGGCTCACTGTAACCGCCTGTGGACCCCTGTGACCCTCCCAAAGTGACCCTGTCGGGCTGTAAAAATTCTGCAGCCTGAATTATGGGTTGTGAGGGGGGGGGGGGGGGGGGGGGCTGTCACCTCTCACGCCCGAATTGCCTCGGGGAGGGGGCTTGAACCCTACCCTGACCCTGATCCTCGTTGTTTACCGTGCGCCAACGTGAGCATGGCGATGCCAACGAAGTTGGTACACGCACTGAAACATGTGGTTTACCGTGCGCACACGCGGACATGGCGTTGGTGGACAAGACGGTACACGCACTGCAAACTGTCGGAGCTGGGTTGAGGCATAGACTTACAAAATTAGAATTCGGACTTCGGGGAAGGATTGAGCTGAAATTCGGCCACGCGGACCCCGGCCTCAGGCATTGGACCTGAATGCGACGGCTGGCGAACACAAACAACAAAAAACAAAGAGAAAGACAAAGAGCAGGGGAATCGGGATGGGAACAGGGGAGGGGAGGAGGAATTTGCCTGACTGGCTGGCTGGACCCCTGGGACAGACGAGGAATGTTGCAAAAATTCAAAAAAGAATCAAATATTAATTTCGTAAAATTCTGGTGGGCCCGTGGGACCCAATGCACCAATCCCCACCCATTCTAGCTACCCTGTAACCAAAACTGGCCCCTGTACCTATTGGAAGGGGGGCACTTCACTGCTGGACATTTCAGGACAATTTCAGGGGGGTGGAGGATAAATATGGAGGAGAGATTGCACAAAAACAAATGTTGTCACCCTACCAAAGCAAAAACAGGACCACACAACCTAATAAGGAAGGGGTCGAGCAATGTAATGTGCCCTACACCGCCTAGGGCCACGCATTTCCGACACACGGGCCGATAGGGTGCAGAGCAGGGTATGACATGTTTGCAAATGTGATGAACCCTAACTTAACATGCTACCAAACACATGCAGAGGGGGAAATAGCGGCTGAGGCCCCTCATCACTCGTAAGCGGTGCGGCAGGACCACTAATGCTTCAAAGCAAGGGGTCGAACTGCCCGCTTGAACCCTGCAAACCCCAGGCCACGCACTCCTGGAGGAACGGGCGAAGGATTCACAAGGTAGCAATGCAATACCTCAGAAATTCACGGTACTTTTTTTTGGCATGTCACTGAAATTTCTGATGCTTGTTGGGTCCTGAAAAATAAGAAACGGAGCTCAAGTGTGATGCACAACGGATCCATGCATGATATCCTTACGGCAGGGCCACAATGGCGCAAAGGGCCGAGCCTCGGGATCCTCATCGTGACGGTAGGGCCACACAAGAAGGGCGCAAACCCAAACCAGAAATTCAGAAAATTGGTATCCTATCACAATGTCAAGACAATAGGTCGGCAGTGCATCAGTTTTAGCTACCCGGCCAACAGAAATTCAGAAGTTCAGTGCGAGGTCAAAAAAAAAATTCTGATTGGCCCTGACATTCAGACTTAAGGGTCAACAATTATGCCTGGTCCTGAAATTCTGATGTCCCAACCCTCTTGACTGCAGAATTTGGCAAATAGGACGAGATCAGGACTCACAATCCCGAAGGAAGGGCCGAGACTATTAGACTATGCCACTACACACTTTACCAGGAAGGGTTGAGACCGCAAGTGTAGGCTAAAGCCCTATAACCACTCCTAAAAAGGTGTATCATTCTTAAATGAGGCTACCAAGGCCCTCCAAGCCGTACGTTGCGTAGTCTGGATAACCAGACGGGCCTCAAACTCCGCATCCAATGTAGAATTTGGTGCCAAACGGGCCAGCACTTGGCGAATGTCGCTAAGGTGGAGGTCAATTTTATGTTTCTTGTTGTACTGGGTCCAGAGATCATTAATATCGTGCATGAATGCACTAGCGGGCTGAAATTCAGTCTCTGGGTACCCCCTGTACTTGACCTCCCACTGTATGTGCTTACGGCGCCCCCGTCCGACCGTCGTATGAGAAACAATGTCCTCAATGACGTACTTGTCGGACTCGACCAGAAAGTCCTGGTCCGTATAGTAGTGCAGAGAAGGAGTACCCTCCTCAGGGGACACGTAAGGCTTGAGATGCATAGTGTCCAGCGCCATTTCGCCTGGTTCGGTAGCTATCAAGTAAGTATTGCTGCCCAGGCGCTGAAGGACTTCACCTGGTCCTTCCCACCCCCGATGCAGCTTATCAGTACCTTTCTTAGTCTTGTAGTCCCTGTACCAGACTTTCTCCCCAAGGACATAGACATGGGGAGGGTGCGCCTTTCGGAATTCCTCCACCTCACGGCAGTGAATCTTACTCAGGGAGTCCTGTATGTAGCGGTGGTCCTGCACCAATGCAATGGGTTTGGCATTGCCCCCATAACACTGATTTCGCTTTGTAGCTATTAGGAATTCAGTGTAGGGCGCTATATAGTAAATTGGTTGCATTTTGTATGTGCAAGAGTGCATAGGTGTGATTTTGTAGACACACATTAGGATTTGCCTATATGGGAAACCCATGTGTGCATGTGCAATTCTGCATGATACTCAATTCTTGATTGAGTGTGAATGATATGTCTACTTCTACTCTTATAGGTTGAAACCTATGTTGCAGGATTGCAAATAAATCACTCCGTGAGAGCATATTCAAGATTCCACTAATTCAAGACTTGAGAAGTGCTACCAGGGATCTGAGGGTTTGTGTTCTCTGCCAAGTACACCAAGAAAACATAGGTTTTGGGAAATACGGCCCATTATTGGAGATTATTGTTCAGATTGAACCAGTGACAGGATTGGCAAAATTGGGGTTAGTTACTACCGTATTACAATTTATTTGCCCCTGATTGGTGTATTTCGAGCTGGAGTGGAATTATTAGCCCTGCAGAATGCCTCGAGATCCGCTTGTCAGCAGCTGCAGCAACCGCAAGTATCGCAGCGCAAGTCCTGTTCAGCGCAAGTCCTCTGACAAACGAGAGTTCAGGAAAAAGAGACGTGAACCCTGTCACTTCGTAACAAGCAGGAACAGACGCCGTGATGGCTACAACGTACGAACATCTTCGTCGTTACAGTTAACTCCAGGGCATTCTTCTGCATTGCGTCCTGTCTCGCATGTTTCTAGGGACTATGACGGCTGGGGACAACATGCCGGCTGCCGTGGCGATGATGGAGAGAACTACAGAAGCATTTGGAAACAACAGCAAGTGGCGCAACGACGAGCACAACTTCACTGTGCCTTGGAGATCACCGTGGACCGTGCGCACGCTGCACGACACAAGGTATTGGACGAGGAGGCAAAAGCCATGACCCAGTGGTTGCGGCAGGCGTTTACGGAGTTTGGAACACGCCTGCAGCAGCAAGTACGGCGAAAGGATTTAGAAGAACAGGCGAAAGATGAGGAGCAGCGAAGCCGCAATCGTGCAGAGCAGGCAATATGGGAAGTCCAAAACAAGCAGCTCGAGAAGGAGACTACGAAGCTCAAAGAGCAGCAAGAGGAGCTGGTAACAGCTGCGCGAAGACTGATGGAAAGGAGTAGCGGGCTGTTGGCGACCTTCCAACAACGAATGCAAGAGGTCAAGATGGTTCTGGGCAAGATCTTGTTGCCACTGACGGTGGGACAGCGACAAATACAAGAACTGAGGAGCCGAGTTGAGGTATTGCTTACCCATGACCAAATACAGGGATATTTACAGCAGTTGGCGAGCAAGTACGAAGTAACCAAGGGCGTGAGGGACACGAGAGGAGATAAGGCGACGATGAACTACGAGGAGGCAAACACGGCGAGGTGCAAAAGAGGGGAGATGAAGGAGATGAGAACCAGACAGCCGGAGGGAGAGCTGAATGGCGGTGCCGATGATGGACGCAAGCTGGAGCGAAGTGTTCGAAAAACAAAAACCAAGGCATGGACTGGTTACGACAAGAACCCAAGGGAAAGGGAGGACATCACAGAAGTAGAAGGATTCCAGGACACGAGTACTAGGGAATATGGCGACCATGGAACACGCTATGCTGGTCCAAAAGGGCGACAGCAGGCAAGTGGCAAGATGCAACGGCGACAACAGTTTCAAGCATCCAGTGAAAGCGACAACGTTGCAAATGTCAGGAGAACAAAAAGAGGGCGACGAGGAGGACAGCGTGTGCAGCTACAGCGTGTGATAACGAAACTGGTACAACTTTTGTTTCAAGGGTTGCACGCTTAAGTGCTTTTGCTTTTGTTTGCCTTTTGAGCACTGATTTTACTCACATTTGAGTTATATGAATATATTTTTTTATAATTATATCAGCATTATACCATCAGGAGCTGCACACTCAGTGCAGCGCTGCGTTGTACTTTACTGAGTACAGAGATCTGCACAGTGCTTTGCCTGTGCAACGGTTACAAACACTGTGCACTGTGCATGCCTATATACCTGACTCACTGATTTCTCTTTTGCAAGCTTGCCAGGGTTGCAGTGCAGGTATGGGTGCTTGTATTTTTTCCCCTCCTTTTCATGAAAGCTGCAGGGTTGGAAACTTTTGCAGTAAGTAGTGAGGGGGCAGCCCAGGCGCCCAGGATGGGGGAACACACAGCAGCGTTTTGGACAAAGAGCGCTGCAATGCTTTTGTAAAATAAAAGCAAAGTTGTATCATGTCCAGCAGGGTTTTTAGTGGGTATGACTGCAGGTGAGACCCACATACTGATTTCAATGGAAATCAGATGCTTAAAGGGATTTTTTCCCTATACTATGGCTGCCGATGGGACAACACCAAACCCATTTTTGTACATTTTCAGCCCAAACATGGCTGAACACCCATGTGAAGGCTTGGGAGGGGGGTGCAACGGGTTTGGCATTGCCCGCCCCTATAACACTGATTTCGCTTTGTAGCTATTAGGAATTCAGTGTAGGGCGCTATATAGTAAATTGGTTGCATTTTGTACGTGCAAGAGTGCATAGGTGTGATTTTGTAGACACACATTAGGATTTGCCTATATGGGAAACCCATGTGTTCATGTGCAATTCTGCATGATACTCAATTCTTGATTGAGTGTGAATGATATGTCTACTTCTACTCTTATAGGTTGAAGCCTATGTTGCAGGATTGCAAATAAATCACTCCGTGAGAGCATATTCAAGATTCCACTAATTCAAGAATTGAGAAGTGCTACCAGGGATCTGAGGGTTTGTGTTCTCTGCCAAGTACACCAACAAAACATAGGTTTTGGGAAATACGGCCCATTATTGGAGATTATTGTTCAGATTGAACCAGTGACAGGATTGGCAAAATTGGGGTTAGTTACTACCGTATTACAACCAACTGTTGGAAGAATCCAACTGCATCCCGACACTCAGATTGGGGAAGAATGGGTGGGCAGTCTCCAAATCCAATGGGATTGCGGCCAAACACTAGATAGTGTGGCGAATACCCACTGATCGGGCCAGGGATGTCGTTGGAAGCCCAGATGGCTAGTTGCAACAACTGCGCCCAGTTTTGGTCAGTTGTTTTCACTAGCCACTACCTGAGGGATTCAACGACCACCTGAACTGCTCGTTCTGCACGCCCCTTTGACTGGGGTCTCTTGATGGTGGATTGCTTCATGCTGATCCCTGATAGCTTACAGAGTTCGCTGAAGAACTCGGCCGTAACCAGATGGTCCTGGTCTGAAAAGATTTCTTGGGGCATACCCATGACGGGCACCACCCTCTCCAGATATAGATCCGCCAGACCAAGTGCGGTCAGGGTCTTATTGCATGGCACTGCCACCACATACCCTGTTAAACGGCAAACGACGACCAAAACGTAATCATACGTGTTGCCGTTTGCAGTACAAGGACGTCCGCTGAGGTCACAAAAGTGGACACAGAGTGATGCAAACGGGTACTCAGGTACTGGTGCAGGATGATTGGACTCTAGCTGTAAACCCTTACGGCCCTTAGTTTAGCCGCAGATATTGCACTTATTGACAATTGACTGTACCTTTTGGTGTAGTTCTTTCGGTTTATATGCACAAGAATACTTCCGGTTGAAAATTTCCAGGGTTTTTCTGATGCCAGGGTGTGCATACTCATGGCAAGCTTTGATGACTTGTTTGACCAAGTCATATGGTACACACACACGTCCATTGCTTCGCACCTTATCGTTATGCAGTGTATATGACTGTTCGTCAACGTCAATGAACTTGTGCTGCCGTAAAGCATCCCAGCGGGGAGCAAAGAACGGGTCAAGCTGATAGTGGGTGGACCAGTCATCATAAAGGACAGAGATTGCGGGGGGCACTTCAATGGCTTTTATGTCTCCGACAATGTGGGTTTCCACCCCCGGCATATGCCAACTCATGGAAGACATAGTCTCAATCATCTTCAGTGATGCCAATTGTGCCTTGTGTCGGCATTTAGAGTCCGAATTCAGTCTCTTCTTTTGAGCACGGGTGTATTTTCGACCCTTCACGATCTGGGGACGCGTCTGACAGCGGCTTGATGGCCCTGCCAGGCTTTCATCCCCCACGGAGTGGATGAAAAGCTCCTCCAGAGTGCTAAACTTGGAGCTGTCTGTCGCGACGTAGGGTGCCTCGGCCTCAACCCTGTTGACCGACTTAACCGCTTGTAGTGCAGCCACTGTGGCTACCTGTAGCTGGTTAAGCATGGCTTGCTCATGGGAAAAGGCTTCGGGCTCCGCTGTTTTCAGGTAATCACACACAGACTGCCATTCCTGTTTTTCGGCTTCCTCCCATCCAGCCAGGTCATCATCCCCACCATGGAAGTTGGGCTCTTGGGCCTCCCCTGCTGGATCGGTAAACCGAGAAAGAGGATCGGCAACCTGATTCTCCTCACCTGCACGGTAAGTAGTAATAAGGTTGAACCGGCTCAAAAACTCATGCCAGCGTCCCCGCCCTCCTAACGGCCCAGAAATGGTACACAAGTCCTCCTTGTACCATTTCACAATGGCTGAATGATCAGTCTGGATCTCAACTGTAGATCCTCTGATCCATGACTGAAATTTCAACAGGCAACACACAATGGCATATGTTTCTTGCTCTCTTGGAGTCCAGGCAAACTGCCCTGTGTTCTTGGTACTCCCATTGACGCCGGCCTTGTTCCCTTGCAGCTTGCGAGAATAGAAGGCAACTGGGTGCCAGTTACCATCTTTCTGCTGCTGCTCAAGGACCCCAGCGACTGCATAATTGGACGCATCAGTGATGATGCGCCACGGCAGACCTGGCTTGGGTAAGTACAGCCTGGTTTTCTCCGTTAACACATTCTTAAGGGCCTCAAAGTTGGTTTTCATTTCATCGGTCCAATGAATTCGGGGTTCCTTAGGTGTTAACTTGATTTTCTTCCTCTTTTGAGGCACTCCAGTGGATGTCTGTGGGGCATTAGGGTCCCTAGGCTCATATTGATATTTTCCTTTGAGGGCGTTCATGAGCGGTGCCGCCTTTTGGGCGAATTTGTCAATATACACCTGATACCAGCCCACGAGCCCAAGGAATCCCTTCATGTGCTTGGCTGTTTTGATATCCTCCCATTTCCATTCTTTCACTGGCTGAGATTTTGGTGGGACTTGGATATCTACATCCATCTTTAAGGAAATGACCCACATACTGGACAATGCGTTTGAATAGATAGACCTTGGAGGGCTTAACTGTTAACTGAGCCTCCTCCAGTGCATCAAAGATCTTGCACAGGTCCTCATAATGCGCCTCAAAGTATTTCCTGAGCGTTCCCGGTTGTTGTTTTTGCTCACTTGTGAGCTCGTCCGGCTCTAAAACATTCCGCCCTGACGACGATAGAATGTCATCAATGTAGGGTCGGGATTGAGGACAATTGCGTGTCACATATTGGACCATTTGTTGATAGGCTGCAGGCCCCACCTTAACACCCATTGGAAGGACATTCCATTCAAAAATGCCAAATGGAGTACAGAAGGCAGTAAGATGCTTGCTGCTATCCTCTAGATGCATTTGATGAAAACCATCCTCCAAATCGATAATGGAAAAGATAAAATTGCCCTCCTGGTTGGCAATTTGGTCCTCAATGACAGGCAGCGGAAAACTGCTGCTCTTTAAGCAAGAATTAAGATGAAGGTAGTCAATGACCAACCGCCAATCATTTCTTCCTGGCTTTGGCACCAAGAGTGCTCTGGCTACCGATTGTGGCTGTCTTTTTGCATCTCGTAGCATGCCATGGTCCTTGAACTTCAAGATTTTATCCCATAACGCTTTTTCACGTTCACCCACGGCTCGTATGGGCTTGTCAGCTCGGGGGCCAGCATGTTCAGGCAAGAGCTCCTAGCGGAGCGTAGAATGTGACCCTCCTGCCTTTTTGGCTGCCGGGGTCACATCCTGAGTGCGAATGGGATTAAAAACGGTTTTTTCATACCGAGCCATAATTTTGGCTTTGAGGTCTTCACATCCTTCCCAGTCCTCATCCGACTTGATGACAGACCGGATGTGGCGGCGGTAGCCTTGTACCCAATCATGCTGGCTTATCTCCGTAGGACCCAGACTAGACCTATCCACACAACACTCATTCATTACCGGGGGTGTAGTTACCAGGGTTGGGACTAACAAACGTTGCTTGTTTATTTTTTTTGAAAATTAACAAACGAACGAACGAACAAACGAACGATGAAAATAAACGAACATCGTTTGTTAATTTTTTTCCTTGTTCATGTTGTTTTGGTTTGCTTCTAATGGTTTCCTTGCTTCTATTGTGCCCAATCCTAGTGCCTTTTGAAAAAAAGTAGACTCACAAGGTTTTTTTTTTGACAAAATAATGTTCGAGATTTTTTTAAAAACCTTTGTGTTTCCTTTGAAAAAAGAATGACTCAGATATTTTTGAAAACCATTGCGTTCGAGATCAAGGCCCCAGGAATTCCAGCCTCACAAAGGCACCTGTCCCCAGGCTGACCAGCAAATGGCCAAAAATGGCAAGTGGCAAAAAGTGCGCAACCAGCAAAAAGTGAGGAACCAGCGAAAAATAAAGCAAGAGCATGTATCTGTACAGCTGCTGCAGCACACATAACAGGTCCCTGGCGTCACTTGAAGCCTCTGTGCAGAAGTGAAATTTTGAGATTCAAATGACATCACTGAGATGCAGCAGCAAACTGACTGAGTCCACCATGAAGGATCCTATAAAGGACAACGAAGGCTCACTCAAAACTGTCCAGACAACAGAAGCGAGCGCGAAGAACACTCAAACGACACTCACAGCACGCGCCGACACTCAAATGACACTCACAGCACGCGGCGACACTCAAATAACACTCACACCACGCGCGAACACTCAAATGACCCTCACAGCACGCGCCGACACTCAAATGACACTCACAGCACACGACGACACTCAAATAACACTCACAGCATGCGCGAACACTCCAATGACACTCACAGCACGCGCCGACACTCAAATGACACTCAGAGCACGCGCCGACACTCAAATGACACTCACAGCACGCGCGAACACTCAAGTGACACTGACAGCACCTTCTTCCTCTTGTGCTTCTTCTTTGTCTTCTTCGTCTTCACTCCCCAGTCTTCTTCCCTTCTGCAGCTTCTCGATCTTCTTCTGTCTTCTTCTTAACGTCTCTTTGATCTCCTTCGCCTCTTCCGCTCCTTCTTCTGTTCTTTCTCTCTTCATATTCTTTCCCCCTGTTCTTCTTCTCCTTCTTCTTCACTTGCCTCTTGTGTCGCCCTGCAAACGCAGAATAGGCAGAAAAATTCAACCACCAATGTTAATGAAACGAAATTCAAATTCAAATCATTGGAAATTCTATAAAGTACCTCACAGTTTCACTGTTAATCCTTGGCCATGTTGATTTGAAGCCCGTGCGTCGCGCCGCAGCAAGGCCCCGTGGGCCATCGTTTGTTAAAACGTCGTTTGTTAATAAATTTCCCTAAGCGTAACAAACAAACGATCGTTCAGTCGCTAAACGATCGCTTATTCCAACCCTGGTAGCTACCATTGGCCGCTCATGCATGGTATCAGACTCCTCCATACTGGAGTAAGCGGGACCTGGGGACGCTTCGGACTCTGACTGACTGATGTCCCCTGACTTGGCCCCCTTGGTTGCTTCGCGATGTGCCCGTCACCGCATTTGGTGGCATTCGACCTGTACGGGCGAAATTTGTTGTACCTGATGGTTAGAAGTACCATGCATGAGCGACTCTGAGGAAGGCTTGGGGTGTGTGTGTGAAAAGGGAGCGGAAACTGTGCAGTCGTGCGGGTGTAGGGTGACACAATCCCTGCGGGGAAGGGGTGAGTCCCATACAGCGCGCTGCTTGTCGGCGGTATCCGCTGGTTCCGCCCGTGACTCCTCAGGAGTCCATCCTAGCGCATTTACTACAACTATACGATAGTCCCTATCGGCTGAGCGTACCTTACCATCATGATCTCCAAAAAGGGGTTCACCGACCGGCACAACTACCCAGTCTACTACCACCTCGCTCAGCGACCACCACCAATCCCTATCCTTACATGTCAGGACAATAGCGATACCTCGGCCTTGCTCAAACTTCAATTTTCGAACGGTTTGCTCCCACAGCGTATCGGGGGGATGTAACCAAAGGTTCTCTCCGGCCCATGGCTGTGACAACCCGTCCTTTTGCTCATCCCAATATTACGGGAAACGAGCAAGCCGTTTACTACTGAATACATCCGTAAACTCCCGGAAATGACACTTGTCAACCAGCGACTTAGCCCATCGCTCAATGCGAAGGACAATATCCTGGCGGACTGCCAAATCATCCCTATCACGCAGCCATTTTTGCCGCGCTTTGCGTCTGGCCGCCGCCTGAACATGCCGAATATTGCCTCGACCCTCATGGGGACGGAACGAGGACTCAACCACCTTGGTGCTCTTTCGTAGCACCTTCGACGGCCCACCACCGCCAGTGTCGCTAGCTGCAATGTCAGAACTGACTCTAGAATCAGTCGCGCAATCTGAATTTTCAGAATCAACCCACAGATCTAAGTCTGTCAACGCCAGACTTTCACATGTAACCGCCCTCAACTCGGTAACCTGAGCTGATTTTATATGGGCCGATCCCCACCCCGAAGGGTTGGCGCCGGGGTGGCCTACCGTGGCGCGGTTACTGACACTTGGTAACTCGGTTTCCATGCTACCTGTGGCCTCCTCTACAATCAACTCTGGTTCGGTACCAGTGAACTCCGCTAATGTGTTAGCAAGCAACACTGCCACCCTGTGTGGCAACCCAACGCCCATTGCAGGTCCAGCGTGTCGTACTGGGACCAAGGCCTTGGATTTACGTGTAGGTACCGGAGGAAACTGCTCCGTACCCGACAGATCGCCACTGTTGGCTGGGTCTACATGATTGTGACCCTTGATGCTGTCTGAATAGGCCAGCAACAAAGAACATACAAGTCCTTGCACTAGCCCCAAGGCTTGGTTCACTGCAGAACCCTGATCAGCGGTCTCACTGCCCGCCTGAATCATGCCAGCCCTGTGCGCCGTCACCCAAAGGGTAATATATGTGCACACCAAGAGGACGTCCTCTTGTGCGCGAGATGGAGAAAGTAAGGTTAGTGTGCTTGATGAAACTGGAGAGATTTGGGCTCCCTCTTCCTGGGAGGGGCGGTGGGGCTTACCCGGGGAGGGAGGTACCGTACCTTTGGGTGTGTCTGTACTACCGAACCCGCCGGAACCGTGCTCCGTGGCTTGTTATTCGGAGACTGGTTGAACTGAAGGATTTAAATGAAGTTGCAGGGTTATTTGGGCGACTTTGCCTCCTTGCCGCACCATATGATCCCGAGGTGCCTGATTGCTTAACAAAATATCGACTTCTCCTGTGTAATGCTGATCGATTACCCCTGCCCGTACCCTTAACGCTAACTTGCTCGCGTTCCCTGACCTGTCCTGAATCTTATCGTAAGTGAGAGCGGAGGTAGTGAATGCTAACCCCGTGGGTACCCGTTGCTGTACTCCGGAGGGAATGAGAATATCGGCCGCGGCGTATAAATTGTAGCCTGCGGACCCGGGGGTACCCTTTGTTGGTAAAATGGATTCTGGTCTGACCTGTTTGACCTGAAGAGGATTTGAAGAAATATGAGGTCGAATGAGTTGGACGAGAGTAGGAGACATACATGGGGGGGAGAGCGGAGAGGAGAGAGGAGGGGAGGGGGGAAGAGAAACTTCCTGACCGGCTGACTCTGATGATGGGACTGCCGCAGCTGGCCCGAAAGACTGTTGATTGGCCGGTGATTCTGTGGCTGATGGGGGAATGGGGATTGATGGACGTTGAGGACGCCGAGTGGGGGTAGGGGGGCGTTGCTCGTTGGTGTACGCTGAGAGATCCACCACCCCCTGTATTTTGGCGAGACTGCGTGATAATGAAGGAATCGTGATGACCTTTGTCTCTGAGATTGACCTACGGGGTTCGTACGATACCCCCTTCCTACGTTTAGCCAACCCTTGAGGAGTCCAGTCCGGCTCAGGCTCCCCAAAGGATCGCTGAAAACACCAAAAACACATGCCTGCTGTGGGCACTTGACCTATGTGGTCGCATAGGAGGTGCGCTGGGTGGTGACGACGTGTGTTGACACAATCAGACTGAAAATATTCAAGCTTGTTGTCTAGAAAGCTGACCGTCGGTACCGTGGTGGCATCTGAAGACTACGGCCTTTGGTGGTACGTTTATCAACATGTTGTTTGCCACTCAAACACGACTGCAGCGTGATGTCAGGTGCCACCCATTTAAAATACCGCGGCCGCACTAACTCCGTGGAATATTCAGCCTTAATATGTGCCCCTGCCACCTCCAGCGCATACTCAGAAATACCCCCATGTTGATAAGCCGGCTTCCGCCTTATCTGGAAACTATCCAGACTCACTAGGGCATCCCTTCCAGGCACTACTGCTAACCCATACCTCAACAAGAAGGGAAACCTCAATATCAGGCGAGGTCCTATGGCGGCCACATGTATCAAGACTTGTACGCACTTAAACACTCGTAACCCTTCAGGTTTCTCTACCGGTACCCGTACAGTAGACAAGACACCCTTACGACCAACTGACAAGGGCTTACGGCCTACAGTCACCAACTGTACTGGATGGGGTGCGTCCATCAGTGCCGCGCTTGGGAAAAGTTCTTCTCCAGCTAAGACCTCACTTTGTGCCCTAGTGTCAACCAAAGCCCGAACCATGATTTCAGGCAAGTTGACGGAATCACTAAGCTGAATGCCTGATGAAACTACGAGTTCAACCATTTGGTTGGTCTTTCGATTCTTGGGCTTTAGGGGGAACCGGAGGACTTCGGTTCCTGCCTCATCCAGTTGAATTGGAGACACGTGGATATCAGGCGACCGATAACGTGACAGCACCCTATGAACATCCACAGTGCGAGCTGGCCGTCGGCGGGGCTTGCCGTTGGCCGGTAATCTGGGGCGGGGCATCCGGGCGCCTCTGTCGCGTGGAGCACGCGACTTTAGAAGCTTGCCATCCCCCTACAACTTTGTTGGGCAATCCTTGGCGTGGTGCCCCTTACCACCACATCGACGACAAATGTCATCCGGTTTTGCTGATGAGCGAGACCGTGAGCGATCCTTGGAATTTGAACCTTGACGACGCTGCTCCTGAGAGTTTGAGCGTCTGTCCCAGGACCCTCGTCCTCGGTCCTTGGACCCTTGCCCGCAATCTTGGGAACGAGGGCGGTTCTGTGTATCATGATTGTGGTTCTTAGACCCCTTTCGGTCTCGAGATCCCCGTGACCGCTCTTGTGAGCTGCCCTTGTTGGGACACTCAGATGCCCAGTGACCCTTTTGGCCACAAGGATTACATATATCGTCTGATTTGGCTCAAGATCGCGATTGGGACTGGCTCTGTGGACCTTTTCGAGGAAAAGGCTTTTTGTCATCCTTTGGATGGGGACAGTGACGTGTCCAGTGGAACGGTTGACCACAATTGGCGCAATTGTTCCACCGTTGCTTGGACTTCTGGATTTTTTCCTTACGCCGCTGGCTGTAGGAAGATGCGTGGGAGGTATTACTGGTGACGCTATCCCGGCGATTGCAAATATCACAATGTGCCCCTGATTGAGAATGAGAGCGCTTGGACTCTCCTCCATGTCGGTTGCCATCGCGACTTTTACTGCGAGACCGGTCACTCGTCCCACCTCCTTTACTTCCAAAAGCCCGCACCTTTCGTGCTTCGGAGCCACTAGGATTATTCATGTACTCCTCCTGTTGCTCCTGGTACTCCCGAGCCTGGATGAGAGGCAGCATCGTGAGAAACATTTCCAGGTAGTTGAACTCAACCCCCGCATACTCTGCCTGCAAAGAGTAAAGCTTGTTGTATGCTGCCTTAACTTCCTTGTCTGCCGGCACATGTTTGGTGTGTTGCTTAAGAACAGCAAGCAACTGTGCAGTCGCGTGCTGCATTGTTACACCATCAGGGATGTCAGCTCCTTCTTCCATCCAGTCCGACATCCAGTTCGCCAAAATGCTAGAGGTCAGAACAACCTTAGGGAAGTGTCGTGCGCGCCAAACGGCTTCCGGACGATCCGTGTTTTCCATCACTCTCCCGGTGATGCAGAACCAGAGATCCTTCAACGACATGTCTTCGCGATCATGTGGCTTCTCGATCCTATCCCTTACACCCTCATTTTCTATGACCGCGATTAAGATCTTTGCCTGCTGGCCTTGATCAAATCTGTTGGCATAATTTCGCCTCCAGCGTAGCGTTCTATGGATCCAACGCTCCAAAGTGGCAGGCTCACCGTCCCAAACAGGCACTTTGGCCGTTTTTCGAAGGGCCTTCTTTGTCCTCGGATTGAGCCAGCAACTCTTATGCTCCCCAAACATCCCTTCATCAGATGCCGCCGTTGCATTCCGCGGGATGTCCGTGAAAGACGTAAACTTCAATGCAGGCTTGGCCCCCCTTGAAGCCATTTCTACGGGAATACCTGTGAGCTCAATTTTAGCCCGTTTCTGTATGGTATCCTTTTTCAGCTGTGCGGCTGTGTGATATGCCTTTCCAGGAATGAAGTAACTGTCTTGAAAATAGGGGGCAAATTGGAACCAGCGAATGTCCCCGTGTACCCCGAAGACTCCGGGAAGCGGTCCATACGGGCCACTTTTCCACCATCCTGGCGGTTTCGGCAAGCCCTCAAGGGGATCATAACGCCGCTCGGTTTGATTGTAACTACCATACCGGACACTACGTAGACTATCCCTGCTGCTACGCCTATGCCGGTCGGCGGGCCGATCATACCAAGCCCTACCCCTAGTTTCAGACCTCTCAGACCGCTCTGACCTACGGTCTTCATACCAGGGTCACGGTCGTTCACGAGCGGGTTGCTGTCCGGAACCAGGGCGGTTTAACCGAGGGGGCCGGGAATTGTCCCGTGGCCCCAATTCCCCTAGACTTGCAGTCGTCTTGTTTTCCAACCGCGTCAAGCGCTCATCCAAGTAATCATATGCCTCGGCGTCCGCCTCCATTCGTCCCCAAACGTCATTCAGCTCATCTCGGAATTGCTGCATGTCAGCTTCAAGGCCATCCATACTCGGACCTCCTTTGGGGGATGACCCTCTGGCTGAGTGTCTAACCAATTTGCCATCTAAGTCGTCCAACCTATTGCAAGTGTCTATTTTGACGTCGGACACCAAATCAACGAATTCGTTGAGGTTTTGGCCTATTTCCTGGTTCAAGTCTCAAAATTGAGACTGCAATTGTCCAATTTCGAACTTCAGTTCAGTCACAAACGGCTGGAGTGGTCCAGCACCGCCCGGTGACTCACCTATTGCACGATGAGCTGCATCTTTGATGCTCTCCGCGCGTTTTGCTGCTTGGCAAGCACTTACATTCGCTCTGTTGGCAAACTCGCTAGCATTTTCAGCATGTTGCCGAGCCACTGAGGCACTTGCTTCACCTTCCTTCAACCACCGTTGAGCCGTTTGTTGAAAATCATCCAACCCAGACGGCGTGGGACCTGGCGGGGGGGGCGGGGGCTGTTGCGCCAGTCTCTCATAAGCTGCTTGCGCTTCGCCGGCCAATCTACATGCATTTTGCACGTAAGTATCGCAGTCCTCCCAGGTAGCAACAGCAACTTGCCTAGCCTCAAGTGTTGCCGCCTCAGCCCTCCCCACTGCGTCCTCCTGGGCTGGTCGATGCAAACTTTGCATCTGTTCCATACTGGAACGCATCGACTCGGCTCTATCTGCCTCTGATTTGGCTGTTAGTGCAGCTTTCCGAGCTTCTTGAACCAATTCAGCAAATCCCGCACTATCATGCATGCTTGCATGTCCAATGGAGGTTTTTGCGACCGTGCTTTTACCAGCTCAGCCTGCATACCTCTAAGAAACTGTATCTCTACGGCAACGGCGGCTTGCCAATCCTCCTTGGAGCTATGAACTGCCTGAAACTGAGCCCTAACCCTCTCGGCCTCGGCCTGTTGCGCTGCTTGCGCTGTGTCTGACGCCCGTTGCAGCGCGTTGTACCGCCGCTCGTTCTCCTGCTCGACGGCGGCGATCCGCTGCTGGAGGAGCTTGACGGCGTCCCCCGCTGCGGCGGCTTGCTGCCGTGCGTCGGCTGCTTCCCGTTTGGCCGTCTGGACTGCCGCGGCGTGGGTCTGGACCTGGGCCTGGGCTGCCTGCAGCTCCCTGCGCAGGGCAGCTGCGTCCGTCTTGGCCTCGTCCGCGGCGCCTTGGGCTGTGGCTGCCCGTTGGCTTGCGGCCTTCGCGTCGCTGTTGGCGGTCTTGACGTTGGTGTCTGTGTCCCGCCGCAGCCGCTGGAGGCTTTGGTTGCTGACCTCCGCGGCTGCCTCGATCTTCTTGACGTCGCCGCGGAGACCGGTGATGTCGCTCCACGCGGCCTCCACGTCCCGCCTCGTGGTGTCGATGGACTTGCTGTTGACGATGGCGGTTTCCCGTGTGGCGGCAGCGTCCCTCTCAATCTTGTCGATGGCCGCTGTTGCCTCTTCGGCCCCTTGCAGGGCGAGGGTGGCCGTGTCGTTGACGTTCCGGATGGTCTCCGTGATCTCGATGATGTCCTTGGTTTGCTGGGCGCCCCCGCTGCGTGCGGAGCGCACCTTGACCTGGAGCCCCTCCAGGATGGCTTTGGTGCCCCGGAGTAGCTCCCCAGCGGCTAGGGCCACGAATGTACGCGCCAGAACATCGGCCGCAACGTCCTCCACGTCCCTCAGCCCATCCACCTTCGCCCCCCGCACCCCCGTCGCCAAACCACACCAACAGCGCGCCACCGACGCCACGCGGACTACGGACGCTCCGGCACCATCGAGGGCCGGCACGCCACAGAGCCCCCGTCAATAGCGTGCGTCCAAACGGGCGGTGCAACGACAACCACCAGAACACGACACGGCCACAGGGATCCAGGGACACCGGGCGTCACCTGCCGGGAGCGGAGCCATACCCAGCCCCACGAATACGGGGGCGGTGGGCACCAAGCCCGAACAACCCCCTGGCACCTGACACCCGCACAGGGAGCCGACCCCGAGCCCCACAGGAAGCCCGCAACCCCTAACACCACCCGTCGCGTGCGCGCACGGTCAACGGCCGGCAGCCAGCCAGGCGGCAGCAACACAGGCCCACCCGGAGCCCCGCCCGCACCATGGCACACCTGACCGGCCGACAGCGGGCCCAGCATACGCGCCGCCCGACGGCCCCCCCACGCAGGCACACCCCGCTACCCCGAACGACACCACCACCGACGGCCCTCCGACACCGTGCACCCCCACACCCACGACCCCACCGAGGGCCTAGTCCCCCAGCCTCAGGCAACGTCTGGCGGGGAGGACCTACCGGCCACGACACACGACGGACCGGCGCCCCAGCGGCACCACGCCCCACCAACCGGGCTGACGGCGCGGCATGCAGAGCCGTCATCTCCCGGTCGACCAGCCCCCGGCCCGGGCCCCGGCCCGGACCCGGCTCGCACCACGGCCCTGGCGGGCGCCCCGCAACCCGCGGGCCCGGGAAGCGGACCCGAGCCGCCGCCCGTGGCGGAAGGCCACACCCGAGGGGCAGCGCAACCGACGAATGATGAAGCCGAGTCGCCTGCACTGCCAACCCAACCGCAGCGCGGGGAGCCCACGGTGGGCGCGGAAGAAATGCGGGGGGCCCCGCAACGGACAGCAACGCCACCACCAATGGGGGAACCTGGCAGGGGAGCGGACCGGCCGGCCATGCAGAGTGCCGACCCAACGGACATAGCGGCACACTAAGGCGGCGAGGCGTTGACCGCTGACCAGCCTGACACGGAACCTGAAGGACCAACGCCGGACACCGAGCGTGAGGACAGCCTCCACCCACCATCAGCCACAATTCGCGCGGGCGCCGCCCCCCTGGCGAACCTAGCACATCGCGCCGATGCAAGCACGCCGGGGGGGGCGCCGCCGCAAGACCCACCGGAAACCCGCGCAGTGTCAGAGACCCGGGAAGCCACACCGGACACGCCCGGGCGCGCGGCCGACAGAGAAACGTCACCCAGCGGACACAACCGCGATGACGACTCTTTCGCCGCCTTCATGGAGTCCTGCATGGGTGACCCCCACACGGTCCCAGCACCGGCGGCGCCACGCGTCCACCCAGAGCCACGACGCGACCATGCGGAGGACACACCCCTCACAATATCACGCCAGGCACACCTCCAGCGCGATTACACCGCCCTGGGGCAGGTTACCGCTGCGAGTGAGGGGCATGCGACCGCAAGCGGAGCAGCGGACCGGACCACGGACGAGCGCGGCGCCCCAGGAGATCGCGCGCGCTTGGAAGCGGCCACCAACACCGCTAGCGAGCCTACCGGCCCGCCGCCGGGGACCGCCGCGCCCTGGGGGCGGGGACACCTGGACTACGCACGCTTGAAGGGCGACGCCAGCCGCCCTGGCGAACAAGCGGAACAAGCGGCGGCCCGAGACTTAGGCGTATGGATCCCCAGGCTTACCGCAGGGGAGCAGCTCACCCTGGCAGTCAGCGTCCGATGGCTGCTTACTTCGCGGTCCCGCCACCTCGCGGAGGGAACCCGCACCATGGCGGACATCACCTTTGGCCATCGGACAGGGCACACCCCCCCCGCCACCATGGACGACCCCGGCCAATGGCACGTTGTGGCCACCCGGCTCATGGCGCATATGGGGGCCTATAGCCTGGATGAAGTGAATGGACTCCACTGGCAGTGGCACCAGCGCGCCGCCCTGCGCATCCGTGCGACCATGCAGGACCATGATATCTGGGAAATCCCTGGGTCACCGGGCTACCAAGGACACGCCTCAGGCCACCGGCGGCCGCGGTCCCGAGACGTCCCAGAGCCTCTCAGGCAGGCAGCGCGCCATAACTCCCCGGAACGCCCACAGGGGCCACCACCCGGGATGGGTTCCCCCTCTGGCACACACAGAAGCCCCCTGCGACCGTTTGCCCCGCAGAGGGGCCCGGGCAGTCCTCAGACCTCGGGGATGCAAGGCGGCACGCCGGAACAACGCCAAGAGACAACGAGCCCTGGCCGATCCCGTCGCCGCAGCCGCACGCCACCTCCCGAGGCGCGGCGGGTCGTCTTCCATGAGGGTATGGACAGGGACCACGGGGGCCCCTGCGACACCCACGCCAAGCGGACATCATCTACCACCAATCCCCGACGCCGGTCCAAGAGGCCCCGCACCGAACGGGCGCACATCCCCACCATTCTCACGCCAGTCGAGCGCGAGCGGCAGGCAGCGCTTCACGCGGGCCCCCGCGAGGCGGCGGACGGAGCATCCAGCTCATCCGCCGCCTCCCTCCCAGGGTCAGCGGCCAACCCGCTGTCGGGCGGACCACACGCCATGGACACGCGACCAAGGGAGCCTGCGGCCGACCCGAGGCCTGCGCAAGGAGCGGGGGGACAGCCCCCCCCACAGCCGCCAAACCGCCAAGCCACGGAGGGCACATCGCACCAACCGGGGCACGCCGCGAGCAGCCCAAGGGCGGACGCAGAAATGACAGGGACCTCCGGCCCTCAGGAGTCCGCCGGCCCACTGCCCGCCGCCACGACCTGCTTGGTGCCCCATAAACAGGAGCCCTCCACGGAGTACGTGCCTGGGGGACACCCTGGCACCACCTCATGGCACCCCTTTCTGACTAGCGCCGCACTGGACCAGGACCGGGTGACCATGCCCCCCCCACCCCCTCTGGCCGCCGCAGCAAAGGGGCACTAGTTCCTTCGACGACTCGGAACTGAGAGCGCTCTACGGCATCCACGCTTCCACACCCTCGAGCGAGCTGGTGGCAACCCTCCGGGAACACCTCCGTGACGTCAACCCGAACAGGCTCTTCGCCGTGGTTCCCCTGCCACACGCCGCATCAACCGAAATCTTTGTGCGGCAGCTCCAGGTGCTCGTCTACCCCGGGGCACAGGTCTCCGACGACTTTTTTGAAGTGTGGATCTGGTGGTTCAACACCCAGCAATCAGCCCAGGGGGGCATGTGGGTCCCACACCTGGGCTGGGTACACACGCTCATAGCACCGCCGACGGACCCCAGGCCCGCGCCCACCACCGGGGGCCGGGAGCGGGCCGCCCCGCCGCCGAGGCCTGAAACCCTCCGTATCCCACCGTACGAAGGCCTGGCGGCATGGGAAAGCGGGACCGCCCGTGACAGGGGGCGCAACCTCACGAGTCTGGGGGCGCGCTACCCGGAGACGGCGCGCGCAGCGCCCCCGCCGCGGGAATGTGACCCCAGCACCATCGCCATGATCGTGTTGGAGAATGGCCACTACTACCAAGTGCGGATCATCCCGCACGCGCAGGAGAGCCACTGGAGCTTGGAGGCCGTCGACTCCATGCTCCCGGCGACCACGGCCCTGCCGGACAGCCCCACCCCCCTGCTGCCAGGCCAGCTCCCGGACCCCCTGACGGCCATCGTGTCGGGGACGGCCGGCACTTGGCACCCAGGCTATGCCCTCTACTGCCTCTGGCGGTGGGCGCAGCGGCGCTGGCCACACACCAGGGTGTTGTCAGCGACATGGAGGTTCTACCTCGACGGCCGGCAGCAGCTGGAAGCCATCCCGGAACGGATGGCAGAGACCCCCACTGCGCCCATCGTGTGCCCTGTCTTCGCGATCCACCAGATCCGGGCGCTGGCACTGGGCGACCAACTGCAGCCCGCCAGTCGCACTGAGATGGAGGCCCAGGCGGCACACGCGGCCCTTGTGCACGAAATCTTCAGTGTCCTCCGCAGCCCCCTTGTGCAATGCGTCGGTAACCCCCCAGGGCCCTGAGCTGCAGCCGGCCACAGGCCCTGCAGCGACAACGCACAGCCGCACACGCGCGGCACAAGTCCCGCACCGGCCTTGCGCCAGGGAGGAGACGACACGGCGGCCGCGGGATCACCTCCTCCCACCAGAGGACCCGGCGATGGACGTCACACCAACGGCTGCGGAGTCGGCCATGAACCACGACGACCCCGGGCGAGCCAACCTCGCCCAAAAGGACCCCCTCATACAACCCAGCAACGCACGGCCGCACAACGCACTCCAGCAACGCCTGTTGGTCAGGCACACCAGCGGGAAAGACGTCAACCTGCCCGGCACGTGCAACGGACACCCAAAGAGTAGAGGCTAGCCTTGGCAGCCCAGGGTGTCGGACACGAACAAAAATCCAACGACCTCCTCCCACATCCCCCGGGCGGGGGCCACGCTTCCCGGACCCCCGCAACCCGCCTGCAACAGAGAGAGGGGCGGCGCCAAACGGGGACCCGTCTTTCCACCTGACCCTCCTCTCCCGCGAACCGGATCCGCAAGGGGCCGGGCACAGGGGCCAGCCAAACACACGGGGCCCACGGCCGGGCCAATGACCACGGGAATGTTATCGAACACCGCGATCCACCAGATCCGGGCGTTGGCGCTGGGCGAGCAACTGCAACCCGCCATTCGCACTAAGACGGAGGCCCAGGCGGCACATGCGGCCCTTGTGCACGAAATCTTCAGTGCCCTCCGCAGCGCCCTTGTGCGACGCGTGGGAAACCCCCCAGGGCCCTGAGCCGCAGCCGGCCACAGGGCCTGCAGCAACGACGCACCGCCACACACGCGCGACGCGAGTCCCGCACCGGCCATACGCAAGGGAGGAGACGACACGGCGGCCGCGGGATCACCTCCTCCGACCGGAGGACCTGGCGATGTACGTCACACCAACGGCTATGAAATCGGTCATAAACCACGACGACCCCGGGCGAGCCAACCTCGCCCAAAAGGACCCCCTCGTACAACCCAACGACGCGCGGCCGCGCAACACACTCCAGCAACGCCTGTCCGTCAGGCACACCGGCGGGAAAGACGTCACCCTGCCCGGCACATGCAACGGACACCTAAAGAGTAGAGGCTAGCCTTAGCAGCCCATCATGTTGGACACGAACAAAAACGCAACGACTTCCTCCTACGTGCCCCGGGCGGGGGCCACGCTTCCCGGACCCCCGCAACCCGCCTGCAACAGAGAAAGGGGCGGCGCAAAACCGGACCCGTCCTTCCACCTGATCCTCCTCTCCCGCGACCCGGATCCGCAAGGGGCCGGGCAAAGGGGCCAGCCAAACAGGCAGGACCCACTGCTGGGCTGATGACCACGGGAATGTTATCGAACAATCGTCCAGAATGTTACCTTCCAAGGCGAGAATCAAGGGATACGTGCACCGTGCTGACCGGCGCACACCTCCTCCGGGAAGGTTAAACGCCTGGGACGCTGGGGGGGATTCGGCACTTATAACCTGCGAGAATGGTACGAGGGACACACTCCCCGCAGAAAGCTAACAGCGTCAAAAAGCGAGAGGGGGGCTGCAACACTGCCCGGTATTCCTATCCTCCGAAACCCCACCGGGGCACGCAAGGGACCACAGGCTAGCCACAAGGGGCCACATTGACCCCCTGCCAGCAGGCACAGATGTGTTACGCCGAGCCCAGCCCAGCACGCCGGACCGAACGTCCCGGCACCACAGCACGAGCCGAACTGCCCTAACTGTCCTAACCGCCAAACTCAGCACTGCAACACAGGCACGCCAGCCACATGACCTGCAAAACACGGCACGATATGGCGCACGGCAGGCAGGCAGACACGGGCACGAGCACCGCACCACCGAGCCGGAGCAGCACCCTGGGGCTCCGATGGGGAGCACGGGGACGCACCAAGGGGGACCGACGGGGCCTTGCCACCGACAAGGGGTGTACATATGAATGGCACAGGCGAAGCTGGAAGGACGGCCACAGAGCACCGCGAGGTACCAGATGATGGGTTGTGCATGTAACGCTGCCGGGGCGGGGCAGGGAAAAGGGCACCGAATTTGGAAAACTTTTTACAGCGGTCAAACCACTTATCATTGCTTTTCTCTGCCACGCTCGGGAAACGGCGCACAGTAAAAACGTACCGTGCCCGCCCCGGGCAACTGGTACCAACCAACACCGCAACAAGCAGGGCACCTACGCGCAACAGATCCGACTACGCAAGCGCCAGCTGCAGCGCCAAGGAACCAACGCCGAGCAAACCGACCAAGAGGCGGCTAACACGACCGCGCACCAACAAAACCACTGCAGCGGCCACGACGTGACCATAAACAGACCGCACGCACGCAGGCCAACACCAAACTGGCTGGACATGCATGGGTCGGTACGGGAACGGCATCCAACGGGCTGGCGACACCGTGGTGAGCCATGCCCGCCGACCACCATGCCCACGAACACAGCAGAACACCGTAACTCTACCACTACAAACACGACCAACCAACGTTAACAAACTACACTACACGCCACTTGGACAAACCAAGACGCAACTAACCAGCACCGACACGGATGTGCCGGCTACACAGACAGGATTCGACGATAAGACCACCGGCAGCAGCGCGACGAAACCCACGCGAACCTAGCCGACCATGAGGCGGCCACGACAACCGCGCACCAACCACTCCGCAGCTGCAGCCACCACATGACCGTAAACAGAGCACACGCAAGCCGGCCAACACCAAACCAGCCAGGCGTGCACGGGTCGAGACGGGAACGGCGTCCAACAGGATGGCGGCACCGTGGTGCGCCACGCCCGCCGACCACCATGCCCACGAACGCAACAGAACACCGCAACTGTACCATTACGAACGCGGCCAATTAACGTTGACAAACTGCACTATGCTACACTTGGACCAACCAAGACACAACTAGCCAGCACCGACAGGGACGTGCCGGCTGCACAAACAACATTCGGCGATACGACCACCGGCAGCAGCGCGACAGAACCCACACAATCCAAGCCGACCATGAGGCGGCCAAGACTACCGCGCACCAATCACACGGCAGCTGCAGCCGCCACTTGACCGTAAACAGACCACACGCAAGCCGGCCAACACCAAACCAGCCAGGCATGCATGCGTCGAAACGGGAACGGCGTCCAACGGGTCGGCGACACCGTGGTGCGCCACGCCCGCCAACGACCATATCCACGAACAAAACCGTGACTCTACCATCACGCAACAGACGAATCAACGTCACCAAACTACGCCGAACCGTTAAACCACCGACCAACCAACCACGACGACCCACTTCGAACCTCCGGCCCCCCCGGGAGAGCGCAAGCTCCACCGAGTCAGGAGGCGTGAGTGTGCGCCACGGCATGCGAGTCCCGTAGCACGTGCTTCTTCAAGTCGCCTCACGCCTACTGAAAACACACCAGGTGGGGGTGCCTGCAGGACAGGGCCTTTGGCCTGGCTCTCGGCCCCTGGGCCCCGGAATCCGGAGGTTGATGAGGATGTGCGATGGAACCCTCTTCCACGTATCATCCGCCCGAAGGAGAGGAATGTGAGACTTCGGTCGAACATGGGTTACCTCTCTCAGCAGAACCCGCTGTAGGGTACTGCTCGCGGCGACCGCGCCCTTCCCTCATGTGGGGGAGCCGCCTTGTGGGGGCAAGTGCAGTAGGGCTGTGGGTGGGTGAGCAAAAGCCCCTTGGTAAGACCCCCCAGCGGGGCAACCCCAGTCCCGAGTCGACCTACCTACCTACCTATCCCTGCTGCTACGCCTATGCCGGTTGGCGGGCCGATCATACCAAGCCCTACCCCTAGTTTCAGACCTCTCAGACCGCTCTGACCTACAGTCTTCATAACATGGACCATTTCTTTCACGTGCGGGTTGCTGTCTGGGACCGGGGCGGTCTAACCAAGGGGGCCGGGAATTGTCCTGTGGCCCCCCTTCCCCTAGACTCGGAGTCGTCTTGTTTTCCGACCGCGTCAAGCGCTCATCCGAGTAATCATATGCCTCGGCGTCCGCCTCCATTCGTCCCCAAATGTCATTCAGCTCACCTCAGAATTGCTGCATGTCAGCTTCAAGGCCATCCATACTCGGACCTCCTTTGGGGGATGACCCTCTGGCTGAGTGTCTTACCAATTTGCCATCGAAGTCGTCCAACCTATTGCAAGTGTCTATTTTGACGTCGGACACCAAATCAACAAATTCGTTGAGGTTTTGGCCTACTTCCTGGTTCAAGTCTCGAAATTGAGACTGCAATTGTCCAATTTCAAACTTCAGTCGAGTCACAAACCGCTGGGGTGGTCGAGCACCGCCTGTTGACTCTCCTATTGCACGATGAGCAGCATCTTTGATGCTCTCCGCGCGTTTTGCTGCTTGGCCAGCACTTACATTCGCTCTTTGGGCAAACGCGCTAGCATTTTCAGCATGTTGCCAAGCCACTGAGGCACTTGCTTCACATTCCTTCAACCACCGTTGAGCCGTTTGTTGAAAATCATCCAACCCAGACGGCGTGGGACCTGGCGGGGGGGGCGGGGGCTGTTGCGCCAGTCTCTCATAAGCTGCTTGCGCTTACCCTACCAATCTACATGCATTTTGCACGTAAGTATCGCAGTCCTCTCGGGTAGCAACAGCAACTTGCCTAGCCTCGAGTGTTGCCGCCTCAGCCCTCCCCACTGCTTCCTCCTGGGCTGGTCGATGCAAACTTTGCATCTGTTCCACACTGGAACGCATCAACTCATCTCTATCTGCCTCTGATTTGGCTGTCAGTGCAGCTTTCCGAGCTTCTTGAACCAATTCAGCAACTCCCGCACTATCATGCATGCTTGCCTGTCCAATGGAGGTGTTTGCGACCGTGCTTTTACCAGCTCAGCCTGCATACCTCTAAGAGACTGTATCTCTACGGCAACGGCGGCTTGCCAATCCTCCTTGGCGCTATGAACTGCCTGAAAATGAGCCCTAACCCTCTCGGCGTCGGCCTGTTGCGCACCTTTGGCTGTGTCTGACGCCCGTTGCAGCGCATTGTACCGCCGCTCGTTCTCCTGCTCGACGGCGGCGATCCGCTGCTGGAGGAGCTTGACGGCGTCCCCCGGTGCGGCGGCTTGCTGCCGTGCGTCGGCTGCTTCCCGTTTGGCCGTCTGGACTGCCGCGGCGTGGGTCTGGACCTGGGCCTGGGCTGCCTGCAGCTCCCTGCGCAGGGCACCTGCGTCCGTCTTGGCCTCGTCTGCGGCGCCCTGGGCTGTGGCTGCCCGTTGGCTTGCGGCCTTTGCGTCGCTGTTGGCGGTCTTGACGTTGGCGTCTGTGTCCCGCCGCAGCTGCGGGAGGCTTTGGTTGCTGACCTCCGCGCCTGCCCCGATCTTCTTGACGTCGTCGCGGTGACCGGTGATGTCGCTGCACGCGGCCTCCACGTCTCGCCTCGTGGTGTCGATGGACTTGCTATTGACGATGGCGGTTTCCCGTGTGGTGGCGGCGTCCCTCTTAATCTTGTCGATGGCCGCTGTTGCCTCTTCGGCCCCTTGCAGGGCAAGGGTGGCCGTGTCGTTGACGTTCCGGATGGTCTTCGTGATCTCGATGATGTCCTTGGTGTGCTGGGCGCCCCCGCTGCGTGCGGAGCGCACCTCGTCCCGGAGCCCCTCCAGAATGGCTTTGATGCCCCGGAGTAGCTCCCCAGCGGCAACCGCAGCCTCCACGTCGGCCGACATGGCCGCAACGTCTCTCTTGGTCGCCTCGATGGTCACCTTGGCCGCCCGGACCTCAGCGGCGGTGTCGCTCGGCGGGCTGTGGCTGCCCCTGGCGGCTTTGGCCTCCTCCAAGGCCTGTATACGGCCCCGCAAGGCCTCTCTGTCTGCCCGTGTGGCTGCCTCGTGATCGCTGAGCCTCTTGTTGATGTGAGTCATGTTGTCGCGCAACGCGGCTGTCTGCGTGTAGGCCCCCTTTGCCGTAGCGGCGCTCCAGCTTACTGTCTCGGAGGCCTGTTGGGCCTTTTGGGATGCTTCCCTGGCCACCTCAATTGCCTTGGTGGCCTCGGACCCTAACGCCTGATGTGCACCCTTTAAGAGGAGGAGTTCTTCGCCGTGTGCCGCCGATTGCCTACGAAGCTGACTAAGTACCGCACCTACTACACCGGTCGCTGCCTCACTACGGGCATTCTCCGATTGGGGTCCGGGTTGGGAGTCCATTGGTACATTTGGTACATCCTTATCGGACCCCTGTGAAGCCCCACTTTTGGGCTTTCCTCGCATGACCCGAACCACCCTTTTCACAAGGGTATTGATGACCCAAGACCGCATAGCTATGTCCGTCTCGGCGGTCCCATCATCAAGTCGCCTACGCTTAACACTAATACCTCCTATACCACTTGCTACATTGTACAACTCATGATGCACCGTGTGGCTAGCTAACTCACTACCCTGACCTTGGCCATAACTGAATCTTCGCGAGGTAGGAGGGGAGGACGACGACCGGACCTTAAGTTTGTGCTTCAGGGCTGATCCGGGGGCGTGCTTCCCAACGATTTCCATTGCTTGAGGGGAAAGGTTGGGGTGTTCAACATCGCCCCATGTGGCCCCAATTGGGGAACCGGAAGTGCTACCATGTAATAAGCTTGGAGAGGAGCTTATTATCTTATACATGGCGGGTGGTGTTGTTTAAGCCATGGAGCGCGGGATCAGAATTTATTCTCCATGCAGAGTAAAAAAATTAGAAAAAGGAAAACCCTTCGAAAAATGCAATCCAAAAGGTTTAAGATAATGTAAAACCTAAAGGAAGCACTTTAGGAAGTTGAAGGTGGTGATTGAGATGCCTTGGTGTTTGTTTTAATGGGGCTCACCCTAGTTATGCAAAATTCAGCAATCCCTTGAAGCACAAACGGACACTAGACAAAACCCAAACAAATGAAGATGCGTGGTTCAAAACCTTGGTAGGTCACCAATACGACTTCTCGAAATGCGGATTCCTTGATTGAACTTGAACTCACGGCATCATGGCCATTACGACGAATTGAGATTGAAACATATTTGTCAATGGGCAAGGAGGTCCTGAGATTAGGGATGCAGATTCGCAGCGAATTTAATTTGAATTCGCCGAATTCGCTGCGAATTCGTTCGCAGCACGAATTCGCTGCGAATACGGCCTGAAATTCACAGTACTGCGAATTCGGGGCGAATTCGCTCTGCGAATTCGCAGGCGACAGCAAAATGACCACGCGTGCGCCGTCTTTTCTCCAGATGAAAACCTAACTTTGAATTGTGCCATGCAATAATTTTTTTGACTTTATACAATTAAAACCATGATCATTGTGCTTTGATTAACCCATTCAGTTGCTTGTGCGGTGCCTGCGTACTCGGTCTCGAGAAAAAAGCTTGTTTTTGACTTTTGAACGCACCGCTGTCTCCGCCTCGTTGCACTGAACACGGCGGTGCCCTCTGTTCCTCCCAAAACCGCACCAGTTCGGAGAAAAACGCGTCGCGAACTTTTAATTTTCGACCTTTTTTTTTCGACTTTGGACAGTCAAAACGTGTTTTCCCTTGCCTAACCTTCATTTTGGTACACTCCTTGCCCTCGTCGGCTCCGTGCACGCAGAGAAATCCTTGTTACGAGGTTCGAAAAAGTCCAGATTTGACAGTGTACTGTAACGGTCACATATTGATGATTATTGAGCATCATGACAATAATAATGTTAATTGAATGCCCATTGCTAGTTTGCTTTATGTTTCCCTTGTATTTGTTATCCTCTCCCTTAGATGAATTCAAGTCCCATGATTCAATGCAAGAATACAATGAATGAAGGCCCAATAATGGCAAGAAGTGGTTCACATGTGATGGTTTGTGTGTGGATTGGTGATTTTGCATGCTTTGTTGCTTTTTTTCCAAAAGGTATTTGAAAGAATCGAGGAAGGGTGTATACATCGATATTTGGAATTCTTCGTTTTGATTTGTCTTTATTTTTGTCAAATAGTTTAAGCACGGTGAATGCAAGCAACAACAAACAACAAAAATTGCAAGGTTATGGAAGCTTTTGGACTTGAAATGTTTAATGCCATATGGTAATGGGCATATGCAAACAGGTGAAGGTAAATTGTAGGTGCCTATGGATTCTAAGCCTCGGGGGATTTCAAGCGAATCAAGGGGGAATTCGAATTTGAAGTTGCGAATTCGAATTCGGAGGGGTCCACGAATTCGTGCGAATTCGGGGCGAATTCGAATTCGAGCGAATTCGTGCGAATTCGAACCTGCATCCCTACCTGAGATATGGAGCAATTGCTTTGGGACAAAGGGGACAACACATCATGGGAGAGAGAAAGAGGGAGAGACAGAGAGGGAAGCATGGGTGAAGTGATTGGACCCATGTCATGCAAAAACTCCAAAGATGGACACATAGGCAGAAATGTTCACCATGGGTGATGAAAGCAAAGCATTGCATGTTCATGCAAAAAACAATGCAACTTTTGCCTTGAATTGATATCCAAGCCCATGGGGAGGTGTGACCCAAATTTGAGGGGAGTGGAGAACACATGCCATGTATGTGCTTGGACACATGTGTAGTCAATGAGAATGATCATGCATGAAATTTATGATACATGAATTATGCATGTGCATAGACATGCATACATGTGAGATCATGCATGTTGGAGAATTGAGAATGGCACTCACATGTGATCATAGTTAAATGGAGATGTTGTTCCACCCTTGTTGCACCCTTGACCATTGGTATATTGCGAGAGTGGGATTTGATCGAGCTCGAGAATCGAATTTGATTGGCAAAAATTCAAATAAATTTGTGATAAACACGAAGTGGTTGTGAGAACCAAGTGGTGTTTCATCGGCGACGACTCTCAAAGAGCCTTGCATGCACTCCATGGATGTTGGACTCAAGGCGGCTTCTTGAAACCGACTTGAGAATCATCATGGTGGTCCAAGGCGGTGAGGACGAAACCGACTGGGACCGATGCGGTCAAGGACGGAGTTGTCGACATTTCAATGCAAAAAACAATTTGAATCCCGGCTTGTACGAAAATCAACAGAATTTGGGAATTTCCGTCCATGTCTCGGCATTCGTCATGGGGCCGCTCCTACTGTCGGGGGCGGCATGCCGATACTCAATTGTTAATGGGGATTTGAGGATTTGTGATGCTTTTTAATGAAATTTCCGGTCCAATGATGGCCAATTGATGCCCCGATGCCAATTTCCATTACAATAGTGTACGTGAGACAGGTTCCAGAGAGGATCACTGTCGCCACTATTTTGCAATTGCGACTGACTACTACTATATGTAGCTTAAGTACTTGATACCCCGGTGATGAGTCTCTGTGACCCTTGGAGGACGAGTACCCTTACGGTGTGAGTCTAATGGCCATACTAAGCACCACCTAAGTTACATGTGTTTACAACCACTAGGTGAGTGAAGACAGCCTACTATGTACTTGAGTATATTGGCTGTAACGCCAGTACAGGAAACCCGTGTTTCTAGCAACCTCGATGTTGTAGCCTGTGGTGCTGTACTGTGTAATATTTCAGGAGTATTGTACCAGTAACCCTGAGTGTCACAGAAACCGCCTTTAGGTGAGTAACCTCTGGACTCTAGTGTACATAGATGACTTTACTGCATTGCTATAGCTTAGCCTTAGTCCGCCAGACAGATAAACCCTTAGGCCTGCAAGACAGCCTACTGCAGGTAGTCTGGTTATAGCGCTGTGAGAGCAATCTGCGCGCGCGCTCGCGATTTGTCGCGCTCAAGACAGGCGATAAGACGCAAGCTGCCCACAAAAAATGAGAAATTGACGGATTTCAACCAAATTTCACCAAGTATGTTACAATGGAAGACATTGCGGATGTCCCCGTGCGTTCCGCGCTATCTCCAGAGCTGGCAGCCGCCGTGGGCGGCGTTCTGCGATCTGCTGCACAGGACGAAAATCTAAAGCTACAGCAATGAAGTACACATGAAGAGGAGTCCACTGCACCTACTCGTGAAGTCAAAGGCTACGTTGACGCATAGAAAAAGCTGACACAAAGTTTTACCATGACGTTCTCAAATTTAAAAACTGATGTTCAGGCAGTGTTGGCGACGCCTCCCGCATCCAGAAAACACCTTTCCCGACGTTCAACGCTCCGAACAATTCGATAAAAAGCCGTTCGAACTATCATGGAAGAAGCTTCAATTGAAGACCTGATGCTACGGAAGTGTTCGTGAGTCTTCCCTCATCAAGAAACCATGGTTTTTGACGTCTGAACCCCCGAAGATTTCGATAAAAAGCCGTTGCGAACTTTCACCGAAAAACTTCACATTGAAGATCTGATGCTACAGAAGTGTTCGTGAGTCTTCCCTCATCAAAAAACCACCGTTTTCGGCGTCCAAAGCCCCGAAGACTTCGAGAAAAAGCCGACGCCAACTTTCTTCGAGTACCATTTCAACTGCAAAATCTGATGCTGCAGCAGTGACCGTGGCCACTCCTTCATCAAGAAAACAGGTTCCCAACCATGCGAAGTGCCACAGAAACCGAGAAAATGCCACAACCAAGCTCTTAAGGTCAGGCAACTAATTTCATTCCCATTTCCATATTACTGGCATGCGCTGCAATTTTTATATTGCTGCAGACAGTCACTGCGTGACATGTTTGCGCCCTGTGCTCTCTTCTACACTTGGTATGTCAATTTCAATTTCATTTTCAACATTTCCAACCATAATTAGAGGTGATTTTCTCTCCTGACACGAACTCAGGTCCCCTGACGCCACACCTTGAAGGTGTTTTTGAATAACTAACAATGCATTCTAATTTCCCACTATCTTTTCGCTGCTGTGGAGTATGGCCGACCCAGGGGCAGGAAACCTGGCTAACCACCGGGGCAGTACACCCCACAGCAGGCCCAGAAACACAAAAGCAAACCACAAGTTTTCCACCGCCCCTCCAGCAGTTGACTGCATGGAAACAAACATGGAAAAACACACAGAAAGAAGAACACAGCCTGCACTCCCCAGTGCACCTGCATTTTTCTGTGCGAGCTGAACCCAGCCCCCTGCTGACAACAAGCCTCAGTGCAACCAATTCATCACCAAAACCTACCAATCAATCTACACCAAGAAACCATCAGTGCCATCATTTGCGCTTTCCTAGGCGAACCGCCTCCGTGATATATTATGTACACCAAGTAGTGGACATATTCTCACGAGGTCTTTTTTTGGGGGACGTCAGCCCCAGAACAAGTTGATGCGGTCAAGAACATTCAAAAATAGCGCCGTGAGAGCATGACTGAGTAGCAGCCAGACTGAGTAGCAGCTTGTAGGGAGTTTGAAGTAGAGTGTATGTGCAAACATAGAGGTAAGTTTGCCGCACTCAGTGGCCTTGTAACTGATTTCCTGGACTGCCTGGCTCTATGATGTGCAGGTAAGTCTTTCTTTCCAGGAGAATGATAGGGTTGGGCTCGGGCAATGTCAGGTGGAGACGTACTGACC
The DNA here is from genome assembly GCA_964036045.1 of Eutreptiella sp. 'Long Island Sound 2002'. Lineage (NCBI taxonomy): Eukaryota > Euglenozoa > Euglenophyceae > Eutreptiales > Eutreptiaceae > Eutreptiella > Eutreptiella sp. 'Long Island Sound 2002'. The sequence continues at coordinate 41,800,606 of OZ038394.1, read as the reverse complement.
TGGGAGGCCTATAGGGACAAAACAACCCCTTTACCGAACATGTGCATGGAGTCATGACCACTGCACCTCGAGGGTATGGCTCTGCTGGTCATGTATTCCGCCAACGGTCTCCGGGCATCTCAGTAGAACCCTCCTGCCCCTAGCTCACCTTCTGCGGATGATCAGCAGTAGTGTAAAACGGTTTTGCCTCCAAAATGAGCCTGCAAGGTTTTAGAACTTTTCAAAATCCTCCAATTTTGAACTCGTGTGCTTTCCTTTTCAAAATCTCGTCACTGAAAAGCAAAGCGGACACAGCAACGAACGAATACAATACAAACCCAAGACTGATTGAAATCTTGAACTCTTTCACTGTATTCACAGATCTGTCAGAGTGTCCATACTGAGATCAAACGATCCCATTGCACACTATACAGACAATAGATATTCAGCAATGCATTACATACATTAACACACACTAAATCCTACAAAATCAGATTTCTTTTATAATAAAACAACACTTTATAAAAGGTAATTCAGTGCACAACTCTGTGTGCGCGCATACTCTGCAGTGCCCAAAAAGGCGGCATCTGCGCTGCAACGCAACCAGCACGATATATGGGATTATGTAACATACAAATGTCAGTACAACCAAGTACTGAACACCATACGATAGTGAAAAAAATGGGTGGCGGCCAACGCGGTGGGAAAAAAAATAGTGGAAAAAATAGCAATAATCATAATGAAGTGCAAACCAAGAGAAGACACGGGCATTCAGGCTTGTCCTCACCGTTACACTCCCCCCCCCAAGCCCACACAGGGCCTGCCCCAGGGTGGCTGAACAAAAACAACCCAAAGGTGAGGCAAGACGGTTTGGGCGCGTCAAAAAGCATGGCTTTGGGTGGGTGTAAAACCGTTTTGCCTCCAAAAGGAGCCTCCAAGTTTTAACACTCCCGCCCCAGGCTCAGAACTACCCTCCCAAGGGTGGCTCTGACTGGTCAACAACGAAACCTGCAGGCTGTAAACCTACAATAGTATACACTTTATTCTACATCAAGTCTGACCTACATTGCCATTCCAACAATGTCAGGCAACTACTTTTAGTAGTCTTCGGCTTGACAAAAGTGCCCACAGGGTGGCGTGGGGTGGTGTCTGGACCTATACCCACCATCAGACGCCACTGGGTATGAAAAAACTGTTAAGTGCTCATGGCACAAAGCCTGCAGTGCTCATGGCACAAAAAAAATTTAGTATAAAAATACTGAAACAACAACAACAAGCCTCTGCTTTTTCCCGACAAAAGCAGAAAAACAAACAGAAAAACCAGTCTGCTTTTTCTCCAAGACGGAAGCAGTTGCAAAACAAAAAAAGACACTCTGGTCACAAGCAGGCAGGTGCAAAGCAAAACAAAAATGAAAAACTGAGTAAACAGGAGTTCACTCAAATTGCCATGCAGGGCTTAACCAGCCAGTGCTGGAAAGTTTAAAACAAGTATCAACAAAGCGAAAAAAAGGCAAAGTCACATGTCAGTGCCTGCACACAAGGCGCCTGGCGCCACTTGTAGGCCAAAAACAGGCCTCGTTGACTAAGTCAACCTTATGATGCATTGTATTTTACATCACATTCTACCATGTGTGGCAGATATATACCACAAGGCGCTCACAGCGCCAAAAGCTGACAAAGAAAGCGATTTAAGCGCTCGCAAATTGAACAACGCTCACGGTTGCAAACATACTGCGCTTTTGTAGCGCACAAAATTGTAAAGGCATTGCGATTCAGCCAGCGCGCCAACCGCAAAAGCAGCGCGCTTGGAAGAGCACTGCTCAGTCCAAGAAGGGATTCCCTTGGTCCTCCCTGGAGTTCACCACAGACTGCCCCCACATGTCTTGCGTAGGGCACTCGGTCTTATTCTCACTTGTACCTCGGCATGCGCATCCTTGGATTGAGTTTAATACCTCACAGAACTTGGCTATAGCGCGGCGACGCTGCACAGCTCGTCCTGCTCGCTGTCCCCTTTGTGTGGGCCTCGCGACGTTCGACGACTCATTTGTGGAGGTCCTTCGCTGCTGAACTCCACCAGGATCTCCCGAAGTTACTGTCCACGCGTCAAAATCATCGAAACTTGCTTGTAACCCTTCCGTTCCGCGCTCAGTCACTTGGGATTCGTTCTGCCGGCGCTTCGTCACACTTGAAACGGGCCTTGGTTCTTCCTTCTCGACGAACTTGTTCCATTTGTTGGTTCTGACGGACACAGAGGGCGAACAGTTACCCAACAGTTCCAAAACTTGTCGGAGGTCACTTAAGGATCGCTTCAAGGAATTTCTAACGATGTCTCCAACTTCGCCAACACACCTGAGTACTCAGACGCTTTGTTCTTCTTCGGCGGCGCATTCGATTTCGCGGTGTTCTTCTTTGCGTTGCCTTGCTTGAATCCGCCAGCTCCTTCGATGAGCGCTCCCGTGATTCCTTCATTTCGTTCGGCGGCGTACTTGTCTGCTCCGAATTCAACGAAGGCTGGAACAACCGGCAATAGAGCTTTTGGAAAACATGACCAAAGTTCGTGTACCTCTTGGCGCAGATGCCTTGTTGCTCATACCTGAGACTTTGCCTTACTCGTTCTTCCTGTGCGACGCGTCGTTGCACTGCTGTGATGGCGGCGGCCTCACCAGATCGTGGCACTTCGGTTACTCCACTTGAACAGCGCTGCGGCGGCAGTGAAGGGGCTGGTGTTGACGGCGTATTGATAGCCATGGGGTGTGATCTGCAGTAACCTTGGGTTTGGTGGTCGTGACGATCTTTTTGGCCGTTTGATCCACTTTTCTAAATCCTCCAATTTTGAAATCGTGTGCTTTCCTTTTCAAAATCCCGTCACTGAAAACCCAAGAGGACACGGCAACGAACGAATACAATACAATCCCAAGACTGATTGAAATCTTGAACTCTTTCACTGTATTCACAGATCCGTCAGTTTGTCCATGCTGAGATCAAACGATCCCATTGCACACTATACAAACAATAGACATTCAGCAATGCATTACATACATGAACACACGCTAAATCCTACAAAATCAGATTTCTTTTATAATAAAACAACGCTTTATAAAAGCTAATTCAGTGCACAACTCTGTGCGCGTGCATACTCTGCAGTGCCCAAAAAGGCGGCATCTGCGCTTCAACGCAATCAGCACGATATATAGGGTTATGTAACATACAAATGTCAGTACAACCAAGCACTGCACACCATACAATAGTGAAAAAAATAGCAATAATCATAATGAAGTGCAAACCAAGAGGAGACACCGGCATTCAGGCTTGTCCTCACCTTTACAAGTAGTGACTTGTAAGTTAATCTGCAGTGTACTGAAGAGGTACGGTCGTACTTGGTTTGTAAGCTGAGTGTCTGTAAAAGCCAACCCCTGCACTTTAGTGCCAGACAGTCACCAGTGCGTCGTCAATAGAGTCTGTTTTCATGTGGAGGTATTTTCCTGTTGAGGGTGTCTTGGGAAATATTATGTTCCCAGAATTTGCTTACATGGTACCTCTGTCTTCAGCTGTCGTGTCTGAGGTTACCATTATCTGTCCTGCAGCTTTCAATTTCTGTGACCTTTTGAGTGTCGGATTTTCTTTTCAAAGTACTGTTGCCACAGACAGTGGCCAACGAGCAGTCCTACGCCCCCCATGTTCGAGATCCTTCTTGACGGCACTGCGCTTGTTGTATGCAGGGGTTTCTCTGGTTTCTTCACTCTCGGCTCTGTCAAGCCTGCCCAGCGTCTGCATTTCCCCGTGGCTGTGCGGCAGTGCGCTCTGCGAACCACTTCTGTTGCATTAGGCTGGGTACTGGCCCCTCTGCAGAATGCCTGGTGAAGAAGCTGCTGGTGATGAGCCAGGAACTGTTCCCCATGTTCCCCAGTCTGAAAACCGGGTGACAGCCAGAGCGCCAGCGCTGCTCTTCATAGGAGCAGCTGCCCTGCTGATGGCTGGTGACGCCGAGTTGCTGAGAGCAGGGCAAAGACAGCACACAGAGATTATCGTGATTCAACAGTCAGTTTTGAGGTACACGTGGAGCAGGGCTGCTGCTGGTGCCGCAGGGAGGCCGACGTAAAGTGATAGGGCAGGCAGCCATCTCCAGGGTGTAGAGTATGAGACCACTATTTTCATAGGGCCCCGTTTGTCAGCAGTGGCAGGGTTTGTGAATGCGATCCCCTTCCTCAGTGTTCGTCCCTAGTCACGTGACAAGTATCACATTGAAGGCTGCCGTTTCCCTCTTCACTGGAGACCCTGCAACTGGGACCTGATGTAGATCGCTGCACGGTAGGACTGCTCTGTGTTTCAGAAGTTTTTGCCTGTGTTACCCCCGCTTCCGGCGTGTTTTATCAGGTGCGTACCCCCCCCTCGGGTGTATACTTGACACTCGTTTCTTATTTGCATGTGGTGCATAAGCCTGTGTGAGCAGGAGTCATTTGATTTGACAGGCTTTTACCCTTTTGTGTTTAGGGGGTAGACAGCTGCTGGTGTGTCCATATTGTGCTGGGAATGTGTGAGGATTGCCCTGTGTCGGTTTTTGTGGTTTTCGGGGTGAAGTTCCCTGAATTTCGGCAATGTCACCCTTCCTAAGATTCCCTGATACTGAGTCTTTATCCTCTGAGCCGATCATTAGGCCTGCCATGTGTGGCCGACATGCAGCAACTGTCCGATTCCCTTTTGTTCCGCAGGTTTTGGGCATGTGATACTCTCCTGCGCATGGTCGAGGGACTGCATGCTTGGTAAACGTGGTTTCGATTTTTTGTTTGCCTTGCCCAGTCAGCAGAATGCCTGCAGTTCGAGTCGGACGAGCCAGATCCGATATGGGTAAGCCAGAAGCCAGCAACGTGATTGACAAGATAGCCAGCTCTTTCCCTGAGCTGAGCTCTGATTGCCTGCCGGCATTCCCTGTGGTTTTGGTAGTCTGCAGCCATTCTGTGAGTGTCAGGTTTTTCAGGCTCACTCATTACCTTAACCCCATTTCTCCAAGGATGTCAGGTGACAGTTAGTTGGTCGGATTTCAGTTGTCCAGTCCAGTCAGGTGTTCACCTATCAGTCCTCAGTCACCTGTCTGTACAGTCTGTTATGTCTTGTCAGGATAGTCTGTGTGAGTTTGCAGACCAACGCCCCCGTAGACACCCCCACTTCCAGTGTGAGGTCTGGGGGGGAGTAAGAAAAATCCCTTTAACATCCTTTTTCCTTAAGGGCGCTACGGTCACGGCAACAGCGTTGCACTGTACATGCAGATGCAGATACAGATACAGATACAGATGGACCGTGGTATGGTGCTGATTTGTACAGACAGATCTGTCCTTCATTGCATGTCGCGCCGCTTGCGGGCCGCAACCAGAGTCTGAATTGACGTATGGAGATAATGTTTGATTTATCGAGATCAAGAGATGATAGATTAGTTTCCGGCTGTTTTGTATTATTTTTGAATTGCCCCATTATTGCCAACTCCTGCATGCATTCATTGCATTCATGCATGCATGGGGTGTTCTTGGTTGATTCGTTCTAGTGGTCGCACGTAGCAACATACTCTTCGCGGGATAGGTAAATATATGAGCATGGCAAATAGGATCCTCTTTCTTTGCGTTGGTTGTATTGCATTTCCCGGAGTTGTCACATTATTACAATCGTTTCCTTCCTTTGTCTTTTAGACATGGTATAACCACCCAGTCAGGGGAGTATAACGCCCCCTGTCCTGGCTGGAGTGGCAGGCGTGGACCATGAACCTTATCACGATCAAGTGAGAGTACATTTCCTTTGTGTTTCCTTGTTTTGCTTGCTCTTGTTTGCCTTTGTTGTTGTTTAGTTGGGGAGAGGATAGAAACATTTTGTATTGAAACATTTTTCAACAAACAAACAATGAATGAATTGTTTTAGATAAATTTTTGCTCGTGTGCAACCCTCCCAAAAATTACATAGTTTTATGAGCCCATTTTCCAATCTTTGTTTTGTGTGATATTTCTTTTGTTTAGCTTATTTCTAGTTCGGTGAAACATAATCAATTTGGGGATATATAGATATAGGAAACATAAATGTAGGAACACACCTTAGAGCCAATGGAGTCGCAACCCATCTTATCTTTCTTCCTTGAGAATACCATCTTGCCTTCTACCTTCTTTCCTTTTTTTTTTATTCCCACGCTTTGTTGCGTCGAGCTGGGGTTAGGGGCCGACAATCCACAGCTAGGAATTTCACTTGAACTAGTACATGGTGGAAAAATGGGTTTTCACCCCATGTGTCTATACTGACACTGGCGCCGCACGACGGGCCGCAGGAGGGCAAAGCAAACACAAACAGCACCGCAAAACGACAGCAGAGCACGTCAGCACAGCACCACACGACAGCACAGCGCCACAGCACACGACACAGGGAAGCAAGGCACCACAGCCAGCACAACAAGGCACCGCAGCGCACAGAGCGGAGAAGACAGGGAACGCACAGCACGAGGAAAAGAGCACCAGAGCACGCAGACACCACCACCGGGCAAAAAACAGCACAGCCAACCAACAGCACAACACAGCACAGCACGACAGCCCAAAAGAGGGCAAAGCAAGCCCCAACAGCACCGCAACACGACAGCAGAGCACAACAGCACAGCACCACGCGACAGCACAGCACCACAGAACACGACGCAGGAAGGCAGGGCACCACAACAAACCACACCAACCACAGGGAAACAGACCACGCGTCCAAACAGGGACACCGACACCGAAACACGCCACCAGCAGACAACCACGGGCCACCAGACCCAGCACCGCACCACGGCACACCACAGCACCAGGCGCCAGCAACAGCGAGCACCACACGAACAGCACAACGCAAGCGCACCAGCACGGCGAAGCACACACCGCACGGAGCGGAGAGGACAGGGAACGCACAGCACAGCACCCCGGGACACACGCAGCACAAAGCAGAGCGGCCAACAACAGCACGCACCACCGCGCCACGACAAAACACACACAGCACGGGGGAACACCGCAAAACGCAGCGCAGCAGAGCACAGGACCCCAGGGCAACGGGCAGCGCCAGAGGGCACGGCGCAACAAGCAGCGGCACCCAACGAGCACCACACAGCACAGCACCGCGCCCAGGGACGCACAGCACAACGCAGCACACGGCACACAGCACCGAGCGGCAGCGACGAAAAGCGCGAGACAAAAAGGGGGGGGGGGGGGCAGCAACCGACGGGGAGCAAGCACCAGCCAGGCGGAAAGCACGAAAGGGGGACAAGCGCACGGAGAGCCGAGAGGCGGAAGGCCAACAAAGCAAACAACGCACAGCGCCGAGGCCCAGGGCACCCGGGGCCGGAAACAAGAGAAAGCCGGAGACAACGGGGGCGCACAGGGGAAGAAGCAGAAGAAAAAAAAAAAAAAAAAAAAAAAACAACACCAAGGCACCAAGCAGGAGCGACGAAAACACCGAGACACAAAAAGGGAGGGGGTGGGGGGAGAAACCACCAAAGAGCAGCCAACGGCCAAGCGGGAGACACAAACGAGGCGCGAGCGCACGAAGAGCCAGGCAGCGGGAGGCCAAGAAAAACAACCAAAGCACGGCGCCAAGGCAACGAGGAACGGCAAGGGCAGCGAGAGAGCGGGGGGCAACCCCAGCCCGGAGGGGGCCAAGCAAAGCAGAAAGACAAAGCGGCCAAAGGAAAAGGTGAGGCGCACCACAACGCGCCCGGGAGGCCGGCCCGCCCGACCCGGCCACAAAGAGCAAGCACACGCACGCCAGCCGCCGTCCGGATGGACGAGTGCGCGCCCGGAGGGTACCCAGCCCCTGCCGGCTACGAACAGCCGCCGTCCGGATGGACGAGTGCGCGCCCGGAGGGTACCCAGCCCCTGCCGGCTACGAACAGCCGCCGTCCGGATGGACGTGTGTGCGCCCGGAGGGTACCCAGCCCCTGCCGGCTACGATAGCCGCCGTCCGGATGGACGAGTGAGCGCCCCGCAGCGACGCCCCGCACAGCAACACAACACACCGAGCGGGCACACCGGTGAACAGGAGCCGGGAGGCCCAGGACACCGCACACGCAACACAACACACCGAGCGGGCGCACCGGTGAACAGGAGCCGGGAGGCCCAGGACACCGCACACACAACACAACACACCGAGCAGGCACACCTGTAAGTTTACCCTTTGTGGTGCGCTCGGTTCACATGGCCATTGTCTGGCGGTAGCTCCGTGTTCTGGACCCTTGGGTAGTCCGAGCGGCAGTGAAGGGGAACCTTGGGGTGATTCCTGGCCCTGGTGCTTGGGCCCCGGCGACTCTGCGGCGCTTGCCCATGTAGGTGGCAACAGGCGTGGGGTGGACCTATTTTGAGGTGCTTGCTTCTGCCGTAGTTTGCTGCCCCACTTATTGTTTGAAGACCATATCATGATTCTCCTGCTGGGTCTCCGGCTGAGACAAAATCACAGTTGGAGAAAATAGTTGGGAGGAACAAGGGAAGCGACGGCAAAGACCAAAGCTGCAGTACGTGTACTGATTTGTTATTCCGGTTGTCACGTAGCTCCACAACGCCAGAGACAATACATGGGCTTACAACACCCCTGAGCAACACAAACAGGAAAGTATGTACATCTCTGTCAGATACAAACTTTGCAATAAAATCCCCACAAGCAGAAACATTGCGTACCACTCTTGGTGTGCTGTCCTGGCTATCCTGCCGAGCGCGCGTCTGTCAAAGGCGTCGCGCTTCAATTAAGTCGTCGTACTGCCTGGAGGTGAAGGCAAAAAATATGCGTGGAATATAATGTAGGTGTATATAAGATCAGAACTTGTCATTGGATCGGGTGTCTGGCTTTGGTGGGCGACTGCAGTTACACCCCCCTACCAGGACGCATCCAGAGGGGTGAGGCTGATACGCACAGAGTAATGCGGTCGGCCACACCTGACACGGGCTTGGGCGTAGAAACTGTCACAGTCACAATGTAGGGCACTCTGAAGCGTCCCTAAAACAGTCCTGCACCGGCAGGCGCAACTAACTGGGTGTTGCCGCACCCCAGCCGACTGTGTACCCTGTCTGCTGGTCAAGCGATTCAATCACCTATCTCCCTAGCGAGTGGTTGGCAGCTCACTGCTGGTCCATGTATACCCTCGACAGCTGTGGTGTTACCTATCAACTTCCGGGTCTACACATGTGTCCCACAAAACAGTGACTCTTTTTGCGGCTGTGGTTTGACCTATCAACCTGGTTGTGGTTTGACCTATGAACCTGACACATCGCAGCATGCCATGCATACACTGGAATTGTCGCTGCATGACAGTCAAAAGAGCTGTAAATATTGATAATAATTTATGGAGTGATGCTGCGGATGATGATGAATGATGATGCACTGACACTGAAGTCATGTGCAATGCAATGTTACATGCTGACAACAACAGAATGGATGATGAATGATGATGGATGATGAATGATGAGATGGTGAATGATGATGAATCGATAGACTGCTGATAAACTCCTGATGAATTGATAAAGTGCTGAATGATGAATGATGAATGATGGATGAAACTGATGACATGAATGACACTGACATGATCGCTCAGATGAACTGCTGATTGAAATTGGAACTGAAATTCCAAACCTCCTGAATGCTCCATTTTCTCTGGCGTACCCAAACTGAGGTATGTACAAGCGACAGTGGCGCCTGAAGCTGGCACACAGATACATGGCTGGAGGACAGAAAGAATGTGCGAAAAAATGTCGGTATATGCGGGTGAGAAAAGGGATCAAGTGAACATTCTGCGGCTCTGCTGTGGTTGTGGGGTCTGTGGGGTCTTTGCCTGCTGTGGTTGTGGGGTCTGTGGGGTCTTTGCTGCAGTGCTGCCACGGCAGTACTTACAACACCGTTGAACAGGAGCCGGAGGCCCAGGACACCGCACACGCAACACAACACACCGAGCGGGCACACCGGTGAACAGGAGCCGGGAGGCGCAGGACACCGCACACGCAACACAACACACCGAGCGGGCACACCGGTGAACAGGAGCCGGGAGGCCCAGGACACCGCACACGCAAAACAACACACCGAGCAGACACACCGGTAAACAGGAGCCGGGGGGCCCAGGACACCGCACACGCAACACAACAGAGCGAGCGGGCACACCGGAGAACAGGAGCCGGGAGGCCCAGGACACCGCACACGCAACACAACACACCGAGCGGGCACACCGGTGAACAGGAGCCGGGAGGCCCAGGACACCGCACACGCAACACAACACACCGAGCGGGCGCACCGGTGAACAGGAGCCGGGAGGCCCAGGACACCGCACACACAACACAACACACCGAGCAGGCACACCGGTGAACAGAAGCCGGAGGCCCAGGACACCGCACACGCAACACAACACACCGAGCGGGCACACCGGTGAACAGGAGCCGGGAGGCCCAGGACACCACACACGCAAAACAACACACGTGGATCTCTTGTCTCTCCGAACGAGTACAAGTCAGCCCTACTCCGGCAAGAGTAACTAGTTGCGTGTTGTCGCACGTCAACCGGCTTGTGTCCATAATGCAATGGCTAATTCAGACGCAGGTAGTGTGCAGAGCTAAAGTGGCGTGGAGTGGTGTCCGCTGTGGTAGTATCTATCAGCGCGAGACCCTGGTAATACCTATGAGTCCCCAGACAAGAACAAAGTGGACACTGTGGCACAACCTATCAGTGTCTGTGATCTGAGTCGCCAAACAGAAGTAGACTTGTCGGAAGAAAACTGGATTGTATGGGTCGCCGATATACAGCAATTGAGTGGGTTAATCCTCTGCTCAACTACCATCATGGTCACTTCTTCAAGTCATGTGTCATGTGTCATGTGAACTATCATTCTTGCACTGAGCGTGGATGGTGAAAGATGTGAAAGGTTGTTACCAAGTTCTGACCATTCGTAACTCACTTACACGCAAATGAAACAGTGAGTGCTTCTGCAACACTTCTGGTGTTTGAGATGAGTATGGCAAGGCCATGGGCCTAGTGCCTAATTTCGTCGCTTGGGTGGGCGCGTTTCTGCGCTCAATTCCTGACAAATTCGTACTTACTTTAGAGACCTGGGAACTCGTGGCTTTGAAGTCACATACAAGGATGGAGCAAACATACAACTAGGTTAATTGGCGTCCACTGTGAGTGCTCTATAGACTCTCACTAAGTTGACTTGGGGCGCTCTGATACATGGGCTTCACTCAAATGCATATATATAGGGGTCGTACATGGTGTATTCTGTAAGTGTATGAGTGCAAGTGTGGAAGTGTGTCCTTCAGGTTCGCTCTGGCGAAGGAGTTGACTGCACATGAGCAGCCAAAATAGGCTGATTGACTTGAAATGGTGATGGATGATCACAAAGATGAAATTCTCTCAAAGAGTGAAAAATGACCAAAATCGACCCAAAACTCACCTCGAAAACACCCAGGCGCACTCGGAGTGCCCCAGCAGCGCCGTGGCGAACGACGGAGGGCGTCGCCACGCGTCGCAGCTGTCGCTTGCGACCGATCCTGCCAAAAACGGCACATTTGGCCAGAAACAGGCCAAAAAGGTCTAAAAACCCAACATGGGCCAGGATGAAGCCCTGAAACTGGGCAAGACGCTGGAAGAGAGCCGTCGACACACAATACCAGTGTCGACGAGTGCCACGAACGCACTCGCGCGTCGAAAAGCGACTACAAGCGTCGCCGACAGAAAAAGAGAGCAAAATTTGAAAATTTGCAAAATTGAAGAATTGAAACAGAATTAGCTGCTACAGGTGGCGCAGGACAGTCAAACGCTGTCAGCGCAGCGTAGAGCGTCACGTTGTGAGCGCCGTAACCCTGTCCGAGCGCGTCGCCAGGGAACAGGGACTCTGATTCGCAACAAAATATCAAAATCCAACTTCAAACTTCAAAATTGCTTCAAGAACACCAAAATGAGAGAAACAAACACCTTGTGGACCTGTACTGTACTCCCCAAATTCCAACAAAAGGTAACAAACCAGGACTTCGTTCATTTGAATACGATGTCTCCACTGGAAGGGCAAACAGAACGACGATGGACAGTTGACCTTGTAGGAACAATAAAACAAACCAACAAACAGACCAAGACCTGGACGAATCAAACATGTGAAGTACAACATATGGGACATCAGGACAGTTCAAAAAAGGCCACATCTGACAGTCGAGGGTGAGGCATTTATATATAACTCAAAACTAGTCGAAGCTTGAATAAATTTACAGTCAGTCAGGCACTGGAGTCAAAAATTCAAGTGAAGCTTGTTCCCTCAAGGACCTAGAAATTCATGGTGCGTGAGCGAGGGAAGGAAGGGAGTGGTCAGGGGAGTGAGGTTAGCACGGCCAACGCCAGGGCTTGCAACAAACGACGAAGACTCCTATTGACCATCAACTGAACCAAAACAACAACAAAACTGACCAACTGACCCTGACACGAGAAATTATCAACCAAAGCGTTGTACTTCCAACTAAACGTTAGCGAAGACCAGAGTGCTTGTTTTCATGGCGCCCAAGAGAAAGCGCGACTGCATTGTGCTTGGTTTCAGGGCGCCCAAGCGGAAGCGCAACTGCATTGTGCCCAAAATTTGCGACACCAAGCTTCTTTGCGGCCAGTTCCTCCAAACAACCCTGCTGCAATCCTCACTCTGTCGGCGTCACAGTCGCTGCGAGGGGCCTTTCTTGCTTCCACGACTGCCATGACCCGCTGCTTGTGATCACTCTCATACATGACGAAAGACACATTGTCCCAACTGCAGATATTTACAAGCCTTGCCATAACGGCACCAACGTTTTTGCGCGTACTGGTTGGAGTGTTGGCTTTCTTCCATTGAGCCGTAGTCCCAGTTTCCATGCACGCCTTGTGCAAACGCGTCTTGAGGTCCCTCCTCTTGTGAATGTTCGTGGGCGCCACTCGACAGACTCACAGTCCAGAGCGGCGCCACACTGCAGTTGGCTGGGAGGATACCTTTCATTTGGTGCTGGTAATCATCTTCTTCTGCCTCCGCCTCTTCCTCTTCGGCATGGACGCCTGCTTCTGCCTCTTCCTCTTCGACGTGGTCTTGATAGTAGTATTCATTGGGTTGTGCCTCATCCTGATCAGCCTCGACATCTGCTTCTGCCTCTTCCTCTTGGGCATCGACGTCTGATTGTGCCTCTTCCTCTTTGACTTGGTCTTGGTAGTAGTCCTCATTTGTGTAGTACAGCTGCAACTGAGGGCCACTGTTCTTTAGGTACCAACACTCTAACTGTTCTTTCTCACCCATAATGAAGGAGTCCCAGTAGTTGTCAGCGTCCAGCTCAATCGGCTCGCTACCATCAGAATCCTTCCGTCCTTCGTCTTCTTCATTGTGGTAGGTAGTCTGAAACTCGTTGTCCAAACTACCCAAGACCATAGCATTCCCTTCACTTTGCATCCAGAGGTTATAGAGAACAAGATAAACAAAATCGTACAGTGTCTGAGAATCATGCCACGGCCCCCACTCACCGCAAAGAACCTTGCAACAAACCCTAGCCCAGCACCTGACTGGGCTCGGTAGTAGCCTCGCAGCAGACAGTGAGTCGACGTGTCCGAACATATCTTGCAGCTGTTGCGCTGTTACTTCCCAGAGATTCTCCACAACTTTGAGTCCAGATTTCCAGGCGACATCCAGTAGACTTCCCCAGAAATCCTCCAAACCCACGAGGACGGCATCTGGCGCTCTCAGCCCTGCGATATGAAAAACTTCGCAGGTTCCTTCTCCATCGTGGTTTGGATCTTCGGCATTGGTGTTCCTCTCTTCGTCGATCTCATCCCACACTATACAGAAAGGGCAACCCAAGAAGCAACATTCACATGTGACACGCGTGGCGAGCCCGCGAGCTCGTACTTCGGCTGCCTCCTTTTCAAACTGAGCACGTTCTTTCGCAAGACGGGCGACGCTGCCATCCCAGGAACATGATTGTGTTTTGCGCGGGCTGTGTAGCCTTGCATTGACACACGACCAGCCAATCAAGCAGCGTCTGCATTCACCGCAGCTCTGCTTCTGCTCTGTAGCACCATCAACAAGCGCAGCAGACGTGGAGCATGTATTGTCTTGTAAGTTCACCCTTTGTGGTGCGCTCGGTTCACATGGCCATTGTCTGGCGGTAGCTCCGTGTTCTGGACCCTTGGGTAGTCCGAGCGGCAGTGAAGGGGAACCTTGGGGTGATTCCTGGCCCTGGTGCTTGGGCCCCGGCGACTCTGCGGCGCTTGCCCATGTAGGTGGCAACAGGCGTGGAGTGGACCTATTTTGAGGTGCTTGCTTCTGCCGTAGTTTGCTGCCCCACTTATTGTTTGAAGACCATATCATGATTCTCCTGCTGGGTCTCCGGCTGAGACAAAATCACAGTTTGAGAAAATAGTTGGGAGGAACAAGGGAAGCGACGGCAAAGACCAAAGCTGCAGTACGTGTACTGATTTGTTATTCCGGTTGTCACGTAGGTCCACAACGCCAGAGACAATACATGGGCTTACAACACCCCTGAGCAACACAAACAGGAAAGTATGTACATCTCTGTCAGATACAAACTTTGCAATAAAATCCCCACAAGCAGAAACATTGGGTACCACTCTTGGTGTGCTGTCCTGGCTATCCTGCCGAGCGCGCGTCTGTCAAAGGCGTCGCGCTTCAATTAAGTCGTCGTACCGCCTGGAGGTGAAGGCAAAAAATATGCGTGGAATATAATGTAGGTGTATATAAGATCAGAACTTGTTGTTGGATCGGGTGTCTGGCTTTGGTGGGCGACTGCAGTTACACCCCCCTACCAGGACGCATCCAGAGGGGTGAGGCTGATACGCACAGAGTAATGCGGTCGGCCACACCTGACACAGGCTTGGACCTAGAAACTGTCACAGTCACAATGTAGGGCACTCTGAAGCGTCCCTAAAACAGTCCTGCACCGGCAGGCGCAACTAACTGGGTGTTGCCGCACCCCAGCCGACTGTGTACCCTGTCTGCTGGTCAAGCGATTCAATCACCTATCTCCCTAGCGAGTGGTTGGCAGCTCACTGCTGGTCCATGTATACCCTCGACAGCTGTGGTGTTACCTATCAACTTCCGGGTCTACACATGTGTCCCACAAAACAGTGACTCTTTTTGCGGCTGTGGTTTGACCTATCAACCTGGTTGTGGTTTGACCTATGAACCTGACACATCGCAGCATGCCATGCATACACTGGAATTGTCGCTGCATGACAGTCAAAAGAGCTGTAAATATTGATAATAATTCATGGAGTGATGCTGCGGATGATGATGAATGATGATGCACTGACACTGAAGTCATGTGCAATGCAATGTTACATGCTGACAACAACAGAATGGATGATGAATGATGATGAATGATGAGATGGTGAATGATGATGAATCGATAGACTGCTGATAAACTCCTGATGAATTGATAAAGTGCTGAATGATGAATGATGAATGATGGATGAAACTGATGACATGAATGACACTGACATGATCGCTCAGATGAACTGCTGATTGAAATTGGAACTGAAATTCCAAACCTCCTGAATGCTCCATTTTCTCTGGCGTACCCAAACTGAGGTATGTACAAGCGACAGTGGCGCCTGAAGCTGGCACACAGATACATGGCTGGAGGACAGAAAGAATATGCGAAAAAATGTCGGTATATGCGGGTGAGAAAAGGGATCAAGTGAACATTCTGCGGCTCTGCTGTGGTTGTGGGGTCTGTGGGGTCTTTGCCTGCTGTGGTTGTGGGGTCTGTGGGGTCTTTGCTGCAGTGCTGCCACGGCAGTACTTACAACACCGGTGAACAGGAGCCAGAGGCCCAGGACACCGCACACGCAACACAACACACCGAGCGGGCACACCGGTGAACAGGAGCCGGGAGGCGCAGGACACCGCACACGCAACACAACACAACGAGCGGGCACACCGGTGAACAGGAGCCGGGAGGCCCAGGACACCGCACACGCAAAACAACACACCGAGCAGACACACCGGTAAACAGGAGCCGGGGGGCCCAGGACACCGCACACGCAACACAACAGAGCGAGCGGGCACACCGGAGAACAGGAGCCGGGAGGCCCAGGACACCGCACACGCAACACAACACACCGAGCGGGCACACCGGTGAACAGGAGCCGGGAGGCCCAGGACACCGCACACGCAACACAACACACTGAACGGGCGCAACGGTGAACAGGAGCCGGGAGGCCCAGGCCACCGCACACGCAACACAACACACCGAGCAGGCACACCGGTGAACAGAAGCCGGAGGCCCAGGACACCGCACACGCAACACAACACACCGAGCGGGCACACCGGTGAACAGGAGCCGGGAGGCCCAGGACACCGCACACGCAACACAACACACTGAGCAGGCACACCGGTAAACAGGAGCCGGGAGGCCCAGGACACCGCACACGCAACACAACACACCGAGCGGGCGCACCGGTGAACAGGAGCCGGGAGGCCCAGGACACCGCACACGCAACACAACACACCGAGCGGGCACACCGGTGAACAGGAGCCGGGAGGCCCAGGACACCGCACACGCAACACAACACACCGAGCAGGCACACCGGTGAACAGGAGCCGGGAGGCCCAGGACACCGCACACGCAACACAACACACCGAGCGGGCGCACCGGTGAACAGGAGCCGGGAGGCCCAGGACACCGCACACGCAACACAACACACCGAGCGGGCACACCGGTGAACAGGAGCCGGGAGGCCCAGGACACCGCACACGCAGCACAACACACCGAGCGGGCACACCGGTGAACAGAAGCCGGAGGCCCAGGACACCGCACACGCAACACAACACACCGAGCGGGCACACCGGTGAACAGGAGCCGGGAGGCCCAGGACACCGCACACGCAAAACAACACACCGAGCAGGCACACCGGTAAACAGGAGCCGGGGGGCCCAGGACACCGCACACGCAACACAACAGAGCGAGCGGGCACACCGGAGAACAGGAGCCGGGAGGCCCAGGACACCGCACACGCAACACAACACACCGAGCGGGCACACCGGTGAACAGAATCCGGAGGCCCAGGACACCGCACACGCAACACAACACACCGAGCGGGCACACCGGTGAACAGGAGCCGGGAGGCCCAGGACACCGCACACGCAAAACAACACACCGAGCAGGCACACCGGTGAACAGGAGCCGGGGGGCCCAGGACACCGCACACGCAACACAACAGAGCGAGCGGGCACACCGGTGAACAGGAGCCGGGAGGCCCAGGACACCGCACACGCAACACAACACACCGAGCAGGCACACCGGTGAACAGAAGCCGGAGGCCCAGGACACCGCACACGCAACACAACACACCGAGCGGGCACACCGGTGAACAGGAGCCGGGAGGCCCAGGACACCGCACACGCAAAACAACACACCGAGCAGGCGAACCGGTAAACAGGAGCCGGGGGGCCCAGGACACCGCACACGCAACACAACAGAGCGAGCGGGCACACCGGAGAACAGGAGCTGGGAGGCCCAGGACACCGCAAACGCAACACAACACACCGAGCGGGCACACCGGTGAACAGGAGCCGGGGGGCCCAGGACACCGCACACGCAACACAACACACCGAGCAGGCACACCGGTGAACAGGAGCCGGGAGGCCCAGGACACCGCACACGCAACACAACACACCGAGCGGGCACACCGGTGAACAGGAGCCGGAGGCCCAGGACACCGCACACGCAACACACCACACCGAGCGGGCACACCGGTGAACAGGAGCCGGGGGGCCCAGGACACCGCACACGCAACACAACACACCGAGTGGGCACACCGGTGAACAGGAGCCGGAGGCCCAGGACACCGCACACGCAACACAACACACCGAGCGGGCACACCGGTGAACAGGCGCCGGGAGGCCCAGGACACCGCACACGCAACACAACACACCGAGCGGGGACACCGGTGAACAGGAGCCGGAGGCCCAGGACACCGCACACGCAACACACCACACCGAGCGGGCACATCGGTGAACAGGAGCCGGGGGGCCCAGGACACCGCACACGCAACACAACACACCGAGCGGACACACCGGTGAACAGGAGCCGGGAGGCCCAGGACACCGCACACGCAACACAACACACCGAGCGGGCACACCGCTGAACAGGAGCCGGGAGGCCCAGGACACCGCACACGCAACACAACACACCGAGCGGGCACACCGGTGAACAGGAGCCGGGAGGCCCAGGACACCGCACACGCAACACAACACACCGAGCGGGCACACCGGTGAACAGGAGCCGGGTGGCCCAGGACACCGCACACGCAACACAACACACCGAGCAGGCACACCGGTGAACAGGAGCCGGGAGGCCCAGGACACCGCACACGCAACACAACACACCGAGCGGGCACACCGGTGAACAGGAGCCGGGAGGCCCAGGACACCGCACACGCAAAACAACACACCGAGCAGGCACACCGGTGAACAGGAGCCGGGGGGCCCAGAACACCGCACACGCAACACAACACACCGAGCGGGCACACCGGTGAACAGGAGCCGGAGGCCCAGGACACCGCACACGCAACACAACACACCGAGCAGGCACACCGGTGAACAGGAGCCGGGAGGCCCAGGACACCGCACACGCAACACAACACACCGAGCGGGCACACCGGTGAACAGGAGCCGGAGGCCCAGGACACCGCACACGCAACACACCACACCGAGCGGGCACACCGGTGAACAGGAGCCGGGGGGCCCAGGACACCGCACACGCAACACAACACACCGAGCGGGCACACCGGTGAACAGGAGCCGGAGGCCCAGGACACCGCACACGCAACACAACACACCGAGCGGGCACACCGGTGAACAGGAGCCGGGAGGCCCAGGACACCGCACACGCAACACAACACACCGAGCGGGCACACCGGTGAACAGGAGCCGGAGGCCCAGGACACCGCACACGCAACACACCACACCGAGCGGGCACACCGGTGAACAGGAGCCGGGGGGCCCAGGACACCGCACACGCAACACAACACACCGAGCGGGCACACCGGTGAACAGGAGCCGGAGGCCCAGGACACCGCACACGCAACACAACACACCGAGCGGGCACACCGGTGAACAGGAGCCGGGAGGCCCAGGACACCGCACACGCAACACAACACACCGAGCGGGGACACCGGTGAACAGGAGCCGGAGGCCCAGGACACCGCACACGCAACACACCACACCGAGCGGGCACATCGGTGAACAGGAGCCGGGGGGCCCAGGACACCGCACACGCAACACAACACACCGAGCGGACACACCGGTGAACAGGAGCCGGGAGGCCCAGGACACCGCACACGCAACACAACACACCGAGCGGGCACACCGCTGAACAGGAGCCGGGAGGCCCAGGACACCGCACACGCAACACAACACACCGAGCGGGCACACCGGTGAACAGGAGCCGGGAGGCCCAGGACACCGCACACGCAACACAACACACCTAGCGGGCACACCGGTGAACAGGAGCCGGGTGGCCCAGGACACCGCACACGCAACACAACACACCGAGCAGGCACACCGGTGAACAGGAGCCGGGAGGCCCAGGACACCGCACACGCAACACAACACACCGAGCGGGCACACCGGTGAACAGGAGCCGGGAGGCCCAGGACACCGCACACGCAAAACAACACACCGAGCAGGCACACCGGTGAACAGGAGCCGGGGGGCCCAGAACACCGCACACGCAACACAACACACCGAGCGGGCACACCGGTGAACAGGAGCCGGAGGCCCAGGACACCGCACACGCACCACACCACACCGAGCGGGCACACCGGTGAACAGGAGCCGGGAGGCCCAGGACACCGCACACGCAACACAACACACCGAGCGGGCACACCGGTGAACAGGAGCCGGAGGCCCAGGACACCGCACACGCAACACAACACACCGAGCGGGCACACCGGTGAACAGGAGCCGGGAGGCCCAGGACACCGCACACGCAACACAACACACCGAGCGGGCACACCGGTGAACAGGAGCCGGAGGCCCAGGACACCGCACACGCAACACACCACACGGAGCGGGCACACCGGTGAACAGGAGCCGGGGGGCCCAGGACATCGCACACGCAACACAACACACCGAGCGGGCACACCGGTGAACAGGAGCCGGAGGCCCAGGACACCGCACACGCAACACACCACACCGAGCGGGCACACCGGTGAACAGGAGCCGCGGGGCCCAGGACACCGCACACCCAACACAACACGGCGAGCGGGCACATCGGTGAACAGGAGCCGGGAGGCCCAGGACACCGCACACACGTAGGGCGGCCGGGGGACAGGAAAGAACCAACACCCCATGGGTCGGACACACTGGGGCGACCCAGCCGACCCACCGGGCCAGTGGCAGGAGCGGTACTCCAAGGCTGCTTGTCCGAGCCTGGCCAGGCTGCATCGGGGACCATGGCAAACGTCACCCGGAGCCATGGATGCAACCGGTGACAGGCGAGCCGGTACACAGTCCAGGAGGGGGTCGCCTGCCAAGCGGAGCGGCCCCGCAACTCAGGCCACAAGGGTGAGGCGGTCGTACCGTAGACAAGCGGGAGCAAGACCCCTTGTGGTGAGAGATACTCCACACGGCTGGGCAGCCCCCAGAGCTGCCGCCCGAAGGAGGGGGCATGTGGCCCTACTCATGGACACATGTGGGGACACCCTCCCACCTGGGACACATGGACCCGGTGGCCGCGACAATGCCTTCCCAAGCACATGCGGGAGCGGCTCAAGAGGCACCTAACATAGGGCAGTGGGAGGGACAGGACGTCCCCTTGGTAAGACCTTCTTCCTGCACCGCCAAAGGAGGCATCCCGAGCTCCCGAAGATACCTACCTACCTACCTACCTACCTACCTACCTACCTACCTACCTACCTTGGTAAACGTGGTTTCAATTTTTTGTTTGCCTTGCCCAGTCAGCAGAATGCCTGCAGTTCGAGTCGGACGAGCCAGATCCGATATGGGTAAGCCAGAAGCCAGCAACGTGATTGACAAGATAGCCAGCTCTTTCCCTGAGCTGAGCTCTGATCGCCTGCCGGCATTCCCTGTGGTTTTGGTAGTCTGCAGCCATTCTGTGAGTGTCAGGTTTTTCAGGCTCACTCATTACCTTAACCCCATTTCTCCAAGGATGTCAGGTGACAGTTAGTTAGTCGGATTTCAGTTGTCCAGTCCAGTCAGGTGTTCACCTATCAGTCCTCAGTCACCTGTCTGTACAGTCTGTTATGTCTTGTCAGGATAGTCTGTGTGAGTTTGCAGACCAACGCCCCCGTAGACGCCCCCACTTCCAGTGTGAGGTCTGGGGGGGAGTAAGAAAAATCCCTTTAACATCCTTTTTCCTTAAGGGCGCTACGGTCACGGCAACAGCGTTGCACTGTACATGCAGATGCAGATACAGATACAGATACAGATGGACCGTGGTATGGTGCTGATTTGTACAGACAGATCTGTCCTTCATTGCATGTCGCGCCGCTTGCGGGCCGCAACCAGAGTCTGAATTGACGTATGGAGATAATGTTTGATTTATCGAGATCAAGAGATGATAGATTAGTTTCCGGCTGTTTTGTATTATTTTTGAATTGCCCCATTACTGCCAACTTCTGCATGCATTCATTGCATTCATGCATGCATGGGGTGTTCTTGGTAGATTCGTTCTAGTGGTCGCACGTAGCAACATACTCTTCGCGGGATAGGTAAATATATGAGCATGGCAAATAGGATCCTCTTTCTTTGCGTTGGTTGTATTGCATTTCCCGGAGTTGTCACATTATTACAATCGTTTCCTTCCTTTGTCTTTTAGACATGGTATAACCACCCAGTCAGGGGAGTATAACGCCCCCTGTCCTGGCTGGAGTGGCAGGCGTGGACCATGAACCTTATCACGATCAAGTGAGAGTACATTTCCTTTGTGTTTCCTTGTTTTGCTTGCTCTTGTTTGCCTTTGTTGTTGTTTAGTTGGGGAGAGGATAGGAACATTTTGTATTGAAACATTTTTCAACAAACAAACAATGAATGAATTGTTTTAGATAAATTTTTGCTCGTGTGCAACCCTCCCAAAAATTACATAGTTTTATGAGCCCATTTTCCAATCTTTGTTTTGTGTGATATTTCTTTTGTTTAGCTTATTTCTAGTTCGGTGAAACATAATCAATTTGGGGATATATAGATATAGGAAACATAAATGTAGGAACACACCTTAGAGCCAATGGAGTCGCAACCCATTTTATCTTTCTTCCTTGAGAATACCATCTTGCCTTCTACCTTCTTTCCTTTTTTTTTTATTCCCACGCTTTGTTGCGTCGAGCTGGGGTTAGGGGCCGACAATCCACAGCTAGGAATTTCACTTGAACTAGTACATGGTGGAAAAATGGGTTTTCACCCCATGTGTCTATACTCAAAATACTCAGTTTTTTTCAGGAGAACCAAATAGTGGATGAAACCAAATTGGACCAAATATCAACACCACCTTTGTGTGGAGAGGCACATCAGAGACGGCTCATATCCCAATGCGTAAAGCAGTGCTTTTGCAAGTTGAGGTCATGGGTTCAAGCTCCATTGCGAATAACCAGCATTTCCTAAGGCTGAGTCATAGACATCCCGAGAAAGTCTTCGCTTTTGTTTTTTTCTTTCTGTTTTGATTTCGTCCCCTTTCTTCGGGATCATCGAGAATGTAGGGGTGACGTAGCATTTCGGCCACTTGTGGGCCCTCCAGAAGGTAGGTATTAGGCAGCCAATTGTGATTTTGTCCCTCTTTACAACCCCCCACCCCTCTACTCCAAAAACCTTCAAAACATACATGAACCCCCTCTCCGCGACAAGCATGGTTCGGCCTGGGTGGGGCGCCACTGGCAACGGTGGCCGGGAATTGACCTAGTAAGGAAAGTTTTTATGGAAATTTTGCTTTTTTTACCTGTAAAAAAAACCCCTCAAAATGTTTTTCTGCTAGGTTCCACTACATTTTAATAGGTTTTGCTACATTTTACTAGGTTCCGCTATGTGCATACTAGGTTTCACAAATTGCCCCCTTCAAACGGACTCCAATTACAATTTTCAGAATTGGAACTGGAACTCAGCACTCCCCAGCTGGTTAGTGGATCTTCTTGTTTCATCTTTGCAGACACCCATATTCACAATATGGATGATTTGCGCTTTGCTGCTTCAACAGTGCTCTGCTGATGGCCTTTATTGGCAAATTTGTTTTTTGCACATTTCGCTGTCCGCCATTTGTGGACGGGAACCGAAGCAAAATTGGTGGACGCAGCATATCTACCAGCAACCATGGTTGCACAAGTCAGTGACAATATGTACAGCGTGTGCTCACTTATGATGAGCTCTTGAAGGGCTCTGGAGGCTTTTCGCACTAGCTGGCTTTATTAACACTCTCCTGCGACCACTTGCTGGTTCGCTGGCTCTACTAACACTGTGCAGCGACTAGTTGTGGGTATAAAACCACCCCGAAATAGGGGATAAGGGCGGAGTGTCAGCGCGTCCGGCGCGGTCCGGGCGCAATTTTTGGCCACTTTCGATACGGAGCCCTATTCCACGCTTTTGGAATGCCCCTTTTCTGGTTAGGGATGTGGGCCAGCCCTTTTTTGATTGGCGATATGCACGGGTGCCTTTCCCGTTGGGTTTATAGACCGACCATGGCCATCGGTTCCATTGGTGCATATGGAGTGCTGCTATGTGGAAGTATGTGCGAGATGTCTGCAAGGTAACTGTTGTCGTTGATATGTTAGGCAACATTGTACGGATTTGCGGTCCAAGCTATTTTTTTAGATGATAAATCTTATTTTTCAGCACTTATCTTTTTTTTTTGCACAAAAAAAGATCTCGCGCTAAAAAAAGACTTCGCGCTGAAAAGAGAGATTCTGTGCTAAAAAAAAGATGCCGTGGTCAATTTTTATTACATGATCATCAAGTATGTGTGAAAAATGGCACGGAGGGGGGGGGTTACTAGGAGTGCTACTGCACCAAGCCGACCCGTGGGAGGCACTGCTTGTACTTTGCGCACTAGGTTATTCCGTCACCTTAGTCAGAGCCCATGTTCACAAACTTACAAAACTCACACAGTAGGGGAACGTTGGTTTTGGGACGGACCCAATATGCACGGAGTGGCCCTGTTTTCTTGTTGCTTAGTGCATGCGGTGAGGAGGTGCCGTATGTAGGGATGTCATGAAAGTGGAAGGTCTTGGGTGCATTACGCAGAAGTTGTGTTCGCAACAGAGATGTCCCTTTTGAGGTGGGGAACCTATGCAGAGGGTTCATAGAGAGGATCACAGGCAATGCCTTAATGTTGTAAAGTAGGGTACTCAGCCACGTTGGCCGGAGCCCATGTGCACAATTTCATATCCTCAGAGAACAGGGGTTTTCCTTCGCTGGGTGACCTATGCGGAGAGGTGATTTGAACGGATCATAGTTAATGCCTGGTTTTTGTAAACTAGGGCACTCAGCCATGGGGCTGGGGCTCAATTTCAAGTGTTAGCGGAACCGACGTCTCAACATTGAGGAAGGGACTACATGTTGGCAGCCGGCGCACATATCTCACTCCTACCCCTCTTCTCCCCTTTCCTTCTTGACTTTTACGGCCATGCTTCATATTTTGCTGCACTAATGGATCCCCTTTCACTCCAGTGTCTACAACCCATGCATTGCAAAGGCTCAAAGGGGAACAAAGTGTGTGTAGTATTAACTCACCAGTTGCGGTCAAGGGACAAGGGTTATTTAC
This sequence comes from Eutreptiella sp. 'Long Island Sound 2002', assembly GCA_964036045.1. Lineage (NCBI taxonomy): Eukaryota > Euglenozoa > Euglenophyceae > Eutreptiales > Eutreptiaceae > Eutreptiella > Eutreptiella sp. 'Long Island Sound 2002'. The sequence continues at coordinate 41,775,881 of OZ038394.1, read as the reverse complement.
ATTGGGGTAAAGTGGTAGCGGTGGAGGGCTCTGAGTGCACGATCAAGTGGCATGCTGATAAAAAACCCAGTTCTCAGCTGCGTGGGCTGGTCATCGACCATGGCGTTCCACAAGTCATCACATCTCCGTTGGTCATTGCGCAGGTTACCAGTGTATCCTACGTGCACGTCGAAACGTTTCCTGTTGATGTACAAGGCTTCAAGGCTTTGCAATGTTCCTGGCTGGGGCTTCATCTGTGCAGCTGAGCACCGGGACGTTTTTGGGTATGTAGCTTCGTGCTCCGAGTCTGGATACAAAGGGGCCCGGCGCACTATGAGAACGTGAAATGCTATGAAAAGCACAAGCGCAAGTCTTATGAATTCGGCCTTTCACATGCAAACTAGGCACACACAGGGGCCTTTGGAAAATGGACGGACCAGAAGTTTTCCAGAGAGCAGTGTGTCTTTCCACGGGTGTGTGGACAGCACATGGAAGAGGAATGACACTCATCTCCATTGTTTACCTCTCCACACAAGCAGTGTGTCGTAGTTGCTGAGTGGAGACGTCTTTTCGGATGCAGAGTGATCAAGCCGGGTTTGTTTGCTCATTTCTTCTGCAATGCAACGTGCCACCAGCCTTCTCGTGCATTGCTGCAGTGTTTGACAGCCATCGTCATCGACTCCTGGAACATTTGCATCCCTGTCTGCCCAGCCAGTCCCAACGTTCAGATTCCTTGCTCAGACTTTGTTTAGAGGCATTATTCATTGAAGAAAGCCAAGTGGTATTGCCTCGTAGGGGTTGTTTTCAAGCACTACTCAGTGGGTGCACAATTTTGCCCATATCCTATGCAAAAGTTTTGCTCTTTCTAAATGTCTTCACATGGCGGTGAACATGCACGGACCAAGGTGCACACAGGGAGGGGTGCTGGTTCTGTATTTGTCTCGCATGTTCAAAAATCCACGGCATTTTAGCCCTTCTCCACAAGTAAGGCGTCTTGTGCATCATTTCCACAGTGGCATGTCCGGACGCCATCAAGTGGGTTATATCATCTTCACGTAACATAGTGTGTACTACAACAGCACGTTCTGCAAATGCTCAGCCATGTGCTCCGGTCTTGTTGGCATTCTTTACCGTTCTTTGCTTTGTGCCTTGTTTTTTAGGATTCGCTAAGGAATGTGGATGATTCGTCCGGTCGGGTGCCCCTAGAAACTGCACTTTTGCCTTCCCTCTCCGTCCCCGGCTGTGTGTTGCTTTAGTTCTACCCAAATCTCACTTTCTACCTGGCCATCTAAACAAAAAGATTCTACTTTTTTGACGTTTTTAAACATGTGAATGACTTTTTTTTAGATTGTAGGTTTTGGTGGAATCTTATTTTTTCGGAGAGAAATTTTTGGGTGCGAAATCTTTTCTTTTCTAGATGTTTTTGCTCACTTTTTGGCCTTTTTTGCTCATTTTTCAGCTGTTTTGGCATCAAATTTAGCACTTTTCTTAAAATTCAGCGCATCTAAAAAACAGATTTCGCACCCGATTTGCCCCTAGGCCCAGCACGTTTGTGGATGTTTTGATGTCAGATAGGTATGGACCACTTCGTACTCATGGTGATGTTTTTGAGGCAGGGGGCAATGACTGCGCTTGTGAAGGCTGGATTCATGTCATTGTGGCATTCATTGGAACAAGGAATGGATTCTTGACGGCCTGGTAGGAGTCGTACAATGATGTGCATGGGTGGTATGGGGCACGCTTTTAGCATTTGTTCGCACAGTTGCGGCGAGGTTTCGTTGGGAACATTTGGCGTGGCGGCGCCAATGACTAGAATGAGTTGCAACAGCCTGTGCTTGCTCTGTTGCATTTCACGCCATTCTGCATTCCGAGGCAAGTCCGTCACCCTCTTTGTGGACCATGGGCCATGCCCCGCCTCATGTTTGCACTGACAAAAGCACCTCGACCGTCAAACAGGATGAGAGAGACAATGAGGCAGATGTGTGCTTTGTGTTGTCCGAAGCTCTCCAGCTTCACAGCTTGTGGTGAGTTCCGAGAGTATTATTGTGATTAAGGTATTGATCTATACTACCGGAGAACAAGTTGTTTAGTAGCCAATACATGAGTAATACACATTTTTTGCTATGTGCAGTCCAACTTCGCTTTGCATGCTTACGGTACTTGCAAATCTGGCAAGCAGCTAAAGGGATGGTGCATGGGCCCAAGAGAGATTGCTAGCTCACATCTGCTGCACAAACAACATCTTTGCGACAATTTTGGCGCATGCTACTGCAAAATTCCCTACCTCTCCACATGCACTGGGACCACTCATCACCTTTTCCTACTTTTCAATCAAAAAAAATGGGAAATTATAGTTTATTTGAATTTATTCCCTTCATACTGATACAGAAAATTGTGTCCACGACATGCAAAATTCACATGCACTTTAACTGAGATTACATGCACGATTTTTATTGACACTTTTTGTAAATATCTTTTTTTGCAAATATGTAAGCTCCCGAAATACGTTCGGCCAAAGGGTCCAACATCATGTTTTCTAGCACATATGCAAGTCGACAAGCTGGGCATTTTCATCGTACTATGCGCATACCTTGCCATGTGCAATGTAAATGCATGCAATATAGGTATACACCACCCACAAATTGCTAAGTTTTCTAATAGATTAGAGATTTGTTGAGTACTCCTAATGTGTTGAGTACTTCGTCTTTCCGCAAGCACGCTGAAACTCGGGAAGGCGACGACGGTCAGACAACGTCCCGTGCTCAAACAAGGCTTGAGGTTGCGTGCAACACGGAGTACCTAAAGAATGCCCGTCGTCAAAGTCCTCTTTGTACCTCATTCTAAGCCCAATTGTTGCAACACGGCACCAAAATAGAATGTGCACACAGATTTCAAAATGTTGTAAAATAGAGTGTGCACACAGATTTCAGAATGTTGTGGACCTCCTCATTGCCCAGCAAGAACATCAAGACCCGTAGAAAAGAAACTTTTTTCACCGTGCACCAATTGGTATCATTCAAACAACCAATTGAAACGGTTCCGCTTGGATAGGAATTCAAAAGAATTGTACCCCTTGTGGTGAGGACATTGCTGCATGCAACAAACCTAACGTGATAGAACTGGAAAAGAAACCAACTTTGGGATCCCCGCCCTCCTTACTGCATTGTATACCCAGCTGTGTACCAGAGCAATGGTAAGTCCGTCCACATCCATGAACAAAGCACACAATGATGCAATATCAGTAGGAAATCAAGCGGGCTAGATATAGGGAGCAAGAGTATTGTAGGCATGGACTTACATAAACATGGATCCATAGCATGCAAACTTGGAATGCAATAATCTCCGTGCGCCTTGCAAAGGGTGACCCTCGAGGGCATCGTACTTACAATGAGCGCGGCAAATAAAGCCCTGTCAGCATGAAGTTGTAGATTGTATTGTTGTGCTTGAAAAACCTTTTGCAATACGCATTCCAACCTCCCTTCGCTTCGAGGGTACTTGTAAATCTAGCAACTAGGTAGAGAGTGTGACTTGAGGTGTTTCAGACATAGTGTAGCCCATGACAACGGACATTTGCTGCAGAAACAACATCCCTCAAAAACTTTGGCTTTTGTTGATGCAAAAATCCCTTCCTCTCCACATACAGGAGTTCCCATGCAATGGATGCCCTGTAATGCAATATTGCTTGGTCATGACAAATTGATCACCCATCTGGTGTCTTGAAATGCACCATCAACAAAAAGCGTGCAAGCCCGCCATCCGAATTTAGTTGCCCTAAACCCAACCAAACTATTCTCTATGGTTCTTCGGAACACCAAATGCTGCCTTTTAACAACCTAGGACCACTCAATAACAAAAAAAAGTAAAATTAAAACTGATTTCAATGGATTTTCCTCATACTGCTGCAGAGCATTGTGTCCATGCAAAATTTACATGCACTCTGGCTTGGAAAACGTACATGATTTTTATTACCAGTTTTTGTAAACAAGTTTTTGCAAATCATTTCTGGCGCCCTACGACACAGATTGTAGATTGTAGGCACCAGGTGCAAGCAAAAAATGTAAGCTCCCAAAATAGGTGCCACCAAACATCATGATTACTTGTACATATGCAAATCAAAAAGCTGGGCATTTTTATTCTACTATGCACAAACCTTGCCTTAGGCAATGTATGCATGCAATATAGGTATGCACCCCCCACAAATTGCTAGGTCCTCTAACAAATTAGAGATGTGTTGAGTACTCCTGATGTGTTGAGTCCCCCCCCCCCCTTTGCGCAAGCATGCTGAAACTCGGGAAGGCGACGACGGTGAGACAACGTCCCGTGCTCAGACAAGCCTGAGGTTACATGCGACGCACAGTACCTAAAGAATGCCTGTAGTACCTAAAGAATGCCTGTCGCCAAAAACCTGCCCATATCTCACCCTAAGCAAAATTGTCGCAACAGGGCACCGGAACACAATGTGCAGGTAAATTTTCGCATATTCTAGACGTCCTCACTGCCCATCAGGGGCATCAAGAGCTGTAGAAAAGAAACCCTTTCCAATCTTGCGCCTCATCTTAATTAATTGCACATGCTTGCCCTTTGGGGCAGGCTTTGGAGCAGACATGGCTGCAGGTTTTGGAATGGGTTTAGGCTTCTTATTTCTTGGGACAAAACTGTGATCAACAATCTTTTTTGTGAATTCCGCATGTGCGTCACATGCAAGAAATCATCCTCATGAGTAGAAGGACCAATAATTGAGGCCAGCACATATCTACCTGTGGACTGGATGAACATAACAGCCCTGCGAGCAATAGCTACATTAAGCATGGCTGAAAATCAGATCACAACAGACAGCATTTTTTTGCAGTTGCAAACAGAATGTTGGTGTGAGCAGGAGGAACTACCACAAGCACGAACCTGCCCCCTTTTCCCTCTGCAATCACAGCACAACTACGTCACATTACATTTCTGAACACACAAAAAAACCAGGAAAACGACGGTCAAGGTAGTGCTTGCGCAAATGAGGGGGGGGGGGGTAATGACACCAGTCGTGCCATTCCATGATGAAACACAGTAACTTTGGTGGTTAATTTCCGCTTGCAAATCAGACATGGAGTGTATGCCATACTTTCTAACGCTAGCTGTCATGAGCAGTTTGCTTTTGCATTACTGATGGTACCGACACTAGGAAGGGATGTGTGCGCACTATTTTGCAATATGGCCAACCCTGATAATGTGTGTCAAGCTAAAGTTCCTGAACCAGCACTGCTGAATCAGCAGCCGCTGGTAGTTAAGGATGCCAGACCAAATGTACAACAAGTAAATCATTTCGTCTGAGCACAGAATGCATGTGCGTCAAGAACTATTTACTACTGCTGCTGCATCACTGCTTCACTTTCATTCCCTCATTCCAATCCTATGCAAAAAATTATGGTGTATTCCACAAAGCGCAAAGACTCCCCCATGGGAAGACATCTGACATTGGGTGGTGGGAGGGGATATGTCAGCCCTATGGGCTTACTGGGCCACAGTTGCCACGGAAAGAGGGTTGAGTGGCCAGCAATGATGCACAGGATTTCAAAAGGATGCAGAAAGCTCTAAATCAAAGCAAAACAGGATCAGAACGGAAAATTTGATGGCGGCACACCTGCTACGACTGCAGCTGTGTTGAAGCTTGCTGAAAGTCCAAGCTGTTCCCAAACAATTTGGATTTCTCATGCAGCAAACAGACGGAGGCTCCGAAACCATCGACAAGTGTTCGAGAGTGTTTGGCGCTTCAGGGGGAATGTTTGCCCGGCGCGCGCCCGGCGCGCTACTTTTAGACTATGTTCCCCCCGAAGAGCCCCCAAGCACATCCCTTGGAAACGCCCTTAGAATTAGGTGACCCAAACTGCCCCAGCTCAAGAAAGTTGCAAACGGGGGTACACGAGACCACTCTCGCTCCTTTAAGGGCGATCTTGGTCAACACCTTAGCAAGTTGGGAGAATGGGGGGTTAGGATAGCACAACCGCATCGATCTCCAGTAGAAGCAATAGGAGTTATTGAGGTATCGCGAACAGTAGAGCTGCATCATAACATTGGTCCCACAAGTGTGGGTGTCAATACATTCAGTACAATAGTGCTCCTTACACTCATCACAAACTACGACGGTGGAGCGTTCTGGCAACACAACACACACACTTCTGCCTCATCCTCTGCCTCATCTTGCGTGCCACAACCGAGCAAACAGCTGCTCAATGTGTGCCCTATACCACCCGTGCACGTCATTGTAACATTGTTGGCGGGCTGTCAAAGCGCCATTCTTTCTTCCAATGAATGGCACAATGACATGAATCCGGCCCTGATAAGCACCATCATGGCCCCCATCTTCGAAATCAAAGAAATCACCTCGGGTACGAGAAGGTCCATACCCATCCCAAATCAAAACATCTGCTGATGTCCCGGGGGCCAAGGGGCAAATCCATATAATGTTGCCCAACATATCAACGGCAACAGTCCACCGGTAGGGCACGGGTCACAAAAGATGCCCGGCGCGCGCCCTGCGCGCGCCCGGCGCGCTAACGTTCCCCCTCAGACACATGGTCCGAGACAGTACATTGACGTTCCCTGTTACCTACCTGCCTTCCTCGTAGAGAGGAGGCATAAGGCTGTGGGTTAGCTCGGTGATGTGTTTCTTGCCCTCCCCATAGGCCACTCCTGCCTGCTGGCTGGAAAGGAAAAACAGACTGAGGCTTATTCACCCAATCTCACAACAACACTGGGTACTGGAAGCATCTGCAAATGCCAAGCGATCATGCGCCTGCATTAACCATTGCATTGAGCCAGTGCTGATGCTGCACAGATCTCAACACAGATGCAAATTCTTATTCACATCAACCTTATGTTTTCTACAATCCTACAGCCATGGTTCAAATCATACATGAACCCACTGTTCTCTCTCCAATCTTTTGTTTTTTTCACACACCACTCAAGAACATCATGGCGTTGATCCTTGTCTTTACCCGTGATGTTCATTGTTCTGCATTTATCAATGCCATCCTCGGAACCCACAAGGGCCTTCTGGTTGCAATGATAATGCAAAAGAGCTGCTTCATGAGTGAGGGGAGGTATACACAGCTTCAGTTGCGCAGACTCAAAGCCGTAGGCAACCGATGAGTTTCAGCCGAGTCAATGCAGATCTTGGTTCCTTTTCAGCAGTTGCTGATCACAGGCTTACAGTCACTAGTGCAGGAGACAGATGGGAATTCAATGGTACCGATGAGGGATACAGCACAGGCAACCACCAACAGGATGCAGAAAACCGTGATTCAAGAATGTTTACGGATGAACTGGCAGGTCGGGTGTGCTGCAGGGGAGGAGACATACGTGAGCACCGAGAGCTGAGACTTGAACAAAAGAGTCCGCAACGAAGCGCAACACTGGCAACCGCATGAAGAGGGACACAGAGCATACATACACCACACTCCGACAACTACGGGCGGATTTCGTTGCATAGGGAACACTTCCCACGTGTCAGTCTCCTTAAAGACCACCCACAACCTCCCTACATAAGACCCCAGTCCACCAACACCCAAAATGCGCGAGGAAGACTGACGCCACAAAAACTGTACCATTGCTGCTGCCCCAAGACAAATAACGGCTCCAAAGTGCAGCTGCAAGGGTGCGGGGCAAGCACATGTTCACTGGGAATTGCCGCACGCAGAGAGATCACTTTGACGGTCAGCACATGGGTGGCAACAAAGACCATCATCATGGACCTCAACCTTTCAGCAAAAATCCCAGCAAGCTGTCCAACCACATCCTGGCCAACCCGGCTCCATTGCCACCAAGCGCGATCCCAGGGATGCACTTGAGGGGGAGCGGGGCGAAACAGGGTTTCAAGAGCGGCTAGGAAGCAGTTTCTGGCGGGTACAAAACGGTTGTAGGGTTGTGGGGGGCGGACAGAAGCAGTTGGCAGGGCTCACCACCAGTTCAAAGGGGGGGGTGGGCCCCCCTTTCTTCCTGATCCCCGGGTCTGCTGATGTCCTCTGGGCACCCACTGGAAGCATGTCCTGTGCCTGCTCTGAGTCTATCATCGACTATTCCGGTCCTGTTGGCCGCTGCAGTTCCAAACGTGTGCACTGCGTGATGCAGACCAGCCCACACCGCCGTCAGGCCCTGTAAGTGCCCCAACCCACACGGATGGACAGGGAATCGACTGTGCTGCAAGTACAACCCCATATGGACCCCGACAGCGGAGAAAATAGCTGTTGTTCCCCGCAGTAGCTTTCCGACCTGCGGACTGGGCGAACGGAACCCCGTGCCTCTGGTGCACTGCAGACCGGGGGCACCCGAAGGTCAAGGAGAATCGTTTCGGGCCCACGCTGTGCCTTAGAAACAAGAAGACCACCCAGGGTCTGCGGAGAGAGAAATGTTGTGGATGTTGTTCATGTATGGCAGTCGCATTCGTTCCAGTGAGATCTAGGCACACGCCGTTCTTTCGGACAGCGTGGGGCGCACACCTTTGGGGACTTGTCAGGTGTTGGGGCTACCAAACAGGATAATTTAAACCCCTTTGGAACCAGGTACACCGTCGGTTAGTCCAACTGCGGGCCCCTTTGCCCCTTTCTGCCAGGTACTGGGGGGTTCAAACACCCACGCAGACATGCACTTTGGAATGGATGTGGTGACCTGGGGTGTTTGCAAGAAATGGGAGGTGGGTTTCCCATTTGGCGCACTTCATGGAGTGATGACTTGTAACCCTAACCCAGTTTGAAGACAACATCATGGTAGGTACCACAGGGATGGGGTGGTGCTTGACATCATGCAGAATCCCACACTCCCAAAGCCCCCTGCTCTTGTACGGCTCCCGTGCCATCACCTCAGCACTTCACCTCTTCAGAGGTCTTGCACAAAATGGGTAAACAGGTGTTTTAAAAGGTGGGAGGCTGAAGAGAGGACTCTGGCCACTGTGGGACTTGGGCGAGCAATTTGGCTCCCTTAACACTGGCCAACCTCCTCCTATGCAGAGCATTGGTGAGGCGGCCAATACAAGCCAGCCCCTTCATCCACCGAGTGGCTGCATTGCCGTCTCCCTGTTCAAAAACCGACCCAGGTTTTATACCGTGACGTGATCTGTCGACTCCTTTACCCACCGCACGGCTGTGGATGCAATGGCCAAACAGCACCCACGGTCTGGAGGACACACTAAACCATGGAACACCCTTTTGTCCGCGCTCAAGTAGCTTTTCCACTGGACCTGGACCGGGAATCCAATGGCACAGAGCTCGTGCACTGGGCCCGGACATCCGCTTCAGACCATCCCTCACAGACTACGACCTCCTGATCCGGAGGGGCAAAACACTTGAAGCAATGCTCCATCACAAGAGACTCATATGGGCACGTGATCAGGACTGTTCTGCCAGCGGTGAGGTCGCAGTCGTTTGCCAAACTGGGGCTTGTGCTGGGGTGCGGACTTGGGCTCGGGCTGGGACTTGTGGTCGGGTGGGGACTTGGATGGGGGCTGGGGCTTGAGCTTAGGCTGGGGTTTGAGCTGGGGCTGGCAAGTAAATCTGCAGCAAAAACGAAGGGAAACGGCATTGGCACAGCACAGAAGCCAGGAACGGGACAACTACGCAGCACTCGTTCGGGCACTGAAATAAAATAACCACGAGGGGCGGGACAACAGCGTTAAAGTCCATGAGAAGGGCCCATGTGCGCAAAATCACAGCCCGTGGCACACCTGCATGGCCATACTTCCACCTTCCTGGCTCATCAACTCCAACATAGACATTAGATCGGACCACTTCCCCTACTTTCGCCTGCCTCGCGTGCAGACCTGTACTCGGGTTGAAGGCGTACTGAATCCGCCCAGTCAAAGCGTCATACTCCAATCTTTTGTACTGTCCCTGATCGCCCACCAGGACCACATTCGCAGGATATCCCGCGTAATCTGTGACAGCATGGGTTGGGGTGCAGACCTCAATGGGCAGGCACGCGCCCCTATCGCCCACTGCCCCAGCGCCGTTCCCTCACGAGGATTGGATTTCGGTACAGTACCACCCCCACCCTCGCCCTCATCTCTCAGCTGTTCTCAAACTGCAATTTGTGCTTTGGCCACTGCGACCGAAGGCGTGGACAACTTCGGCATAGCCGAAGAAGACTCGAAGGTTGAACAACGTGCCGCAGACGGTGTGCAGGCCCAAATCCATACGTGGGTACTCGAAGGTCGCTACAGTCCTCATATACGGATCAAAGGCCCATTGCTGATTGGCGTCCTGAGAGTCGCACACTTGCAGGACAATTTGTGGGCCATCTTTGGCCATACACAGCGTTGGATCGTCTGCCAGACTGATGTGTTTGGAGAAATCGGGGCCGCCTGTGCAAGTGGCATTGAAGATTGGATGGCACCACAGGCCGCATTTCCGGCACAGTTCCGGCACAGTTGCGGCAGATAATGGCTGTAAACTGTCAAGCTCTTGGAATTGTGTCCTCAAGTGGAAAAGCGCTAGCAATGTAGGGCAAAGCCTGCCTCAGGAGGAGCAGGATCAAGGTGCCAAGCCAAGTCTTGTTCTTTCCTACAGAGGTAGGACCTGTCCGCTATCCACGGGTCGGGCGCCACGTTGGGGAGGATGACACAGCGCTGATCCCGCGGAACCGCACCGCGGATTGTGGTCTCAACGTGACGGGGCACTGACGCCCTGGACCGGCGGCCGTATCCGTTGCCCCAGCGGGAGCCCCTGCGCCAGGGACGTTGGCTGGCATAGGGGGTATTATTGTGGCACGCTTATGGCGTTGCACATCGGCCTGACGACTTTTGTGGCTTGTGCGGCCCTGCATTTGTTTGGGCTGTGCCCTGATTTAGTGTGCACCTTCCGGAGCGGGGCTGCCTTGTGGTTCCCTTCCGCCCCCCCCCCCCCGAGACTGGGCCTGATAACCCTCTCTGCCCGCAGCTCACTAACGCCGGAACGTATCTCCACGCACACCTGACCCTGCGTGAAACTACCCTTTCACTTGTCGGTGGTGTCGGTTGCGTGCCTGTTTCTATTCTTTCTCCAACCGTTGGCAGGTTGGTCCGCCTGTGGCTTCGCCTCCTTCTCAACTTTCATGCCACAGGTGTGGAATGCCACCCTCCAGCGCGCCGTAGCCCTGCTTGTGGTCTCCCCCCCCCCCCCCCGCAGTGTTCAGCTCCAAGTAGGTCCAGTCTTTAGTTCTGCGGCCCTGCCACCCCGGTGCATTGAGGCGGTTGGCGACAGGGTGTGACAGGGCGGGGCCGCTCGCTCCTGCCCGTCATATGGTTGTTCAGTTTGTACAGTGCCTGGGTGAGGGGCAAAAGCAGGATCAGAAGAACCAGCCAAACCCAGGTTACCCCAGAAACCCAAGTTTGGCTACACTACCCCTCTTCGCTACAGTGTGCAGTATATTTTGCTGCACACCCACCCAGCCCCGAGCCCCGTGCACTCTCCGCCCGATCTACTTACTGCACACCGGGGCCGCACGCCCCGGCCCGTCATATGGTTGTTCGTCTTGTATGGTGCCCATGTGAGGGGGAAGCAGGATCAGAGGAACCAGCCAAAGCTCATCTTCGCTAGTCTCAGTTTACCAACGTGTCTGGGTGGGCGGCAGATTGCTGGGGTTTGCAAAACGCTCGTGTGGGGTGTGAAAGATCATCAAGAGGTATGCTAAACCCTGTCAACAGTGCACTCCAAACAATGATGAGAGTCCATGCACCGATTACCATCGCGCAGAATCACAGCCCGTGGCACACCTGCATGGCCATACTTCCACCTTCCTGGCTCATCAACTCCAACATAGACATTAGATCGGACCACTTCCCCTACTTTCGCCTGCCTCGCGTGCAGACCTGTACTCGGGTTGAAGGCGTACTGAATCCGCCCAGCCAAAGCGTCATACTCCAATCTTTTGTACTGTCCCTGATCGCCCACCAGGACCACATTCGCAGGATATCCCGCGTAATCTGTGACAGCATGGGTTGGGGTGCAGACCTCAATGGGCAGGCACGCGCCCCTATCGCCCACTGCCCCAGCGCCGTTCCCTCACGAGGATTGGATTTCGGTACAGTACCACCCCCACCCTCGCCCTCATCTCTCAGCTGTTCTCAAACTGCAATTTGTGCTTTGGCCACTGCGACCGAAGGCGTGGACAACTTCAGCATAGCCGAAGAAGACTCGAAGGTTGAACAACGTGCCGCAGACGGTGTGCAGGCCCAAATCCATACGTGGGTACTCGAAGGTCGCTACAGTCCTCATATACGGATCAAAGGCCCATTGCTGATTGGCGTCCTGAGAGTCGCACACTTGCAGGACAATTTGTGGGCCATCTTTGGCCATACACAGCGTTGGATCGTCTGCCAGACTGATGTGTTTGGAGAAATCGGGGCCGCCTGTGCAAGTGGCATTGAAGATTGGATGGCACCACAGGCCGCACCTGTTCCGGCAGATAATGGCTGTAAACTGTCAAGCTCTTGGAATTGTGTAATAGCAATGTCAGGCAAACAATAGTTCGCTGCACTTCACGGACATGTGTCGAGTCTCCCATTGGGCGAGGGCTGTACATATGTGCATGCATACGCGTATACGCGTATGTGTTGCGTACATGCAGGTATACGTGTGCACATACATGTATTGTATACTCAACATGTATGCACAGTGTCTACTAACAACACTTGGGTAAACGGAGGTAGGCATTCTCAGGACAAGGGTAGCATTCCGGAGAAGGTGTTATCGTTGGGGCCTTGCCTTGCCCACTCACCCTAATATGGTGTCCATAGGCCGGGTAAACTGACCTATGCAGCCTTTTTGAATGGGGGGCGCTTTGCGCCCATCCTTGATATTGTCTCTTTGCGTCTACAACATGTGCACAGTGTCTACAAACTGTGCACAGTGTCTACAGACTATACTTGGGTAAGCGTATATGTGCACAGTGCCTACAAATTGGAGCACAGTGTCTACATGTATGCACATGTACGCAGGTATGCAGATTCCCTATATAGACATGGTTTCAATTCATACGTATACGTATACGCATGTATATGCATTTACATCTACGCGTATACGTTGTGTATACGCCGCGTATAGTATACATGTGCACGCATACACATGTATACGTAGTACGCAGTTCCATGCGTACACGTAAATGTTTGCATTAGGCTCACTCTAAGTCCTATTCACCCTCTTAATCATTGCTCAGTGGGGCTCCGTTGGAGGATTCCTGTACGAAGCAGGCTCTACCATACTGGTGTACTGCTGAAGGCATGCCACCCTGCGCTGGGGCACGTGGCATCAGCGGCGTGTTGTAGGCATTTGTGGTCAGACACATCGTGCGGTGGTGGTGGTGGTGCCATGCAGCGATATCACCGGGTCCATTTCAGTTTCCTCGGCATCGCATGAATGAACCTTGGTGGAAATCGGGAGATGTGGTCCAGGTCATCCGGGGCTCACAGTGAATTATGGTAAAACAATGCATTTTAGATGTGTACGCGTCTCACGTTTTCTGGACACATCTGAGATGGGGGGGGTGGGGGCGTCGGTTACGGTGGCATTTTTGGACTGACACCCTCTCCGCTAGGTCGCACCAGCTACAAATGTCATCATGCCCAGGTCCCATTCTTCCAACTTAAAAAGGTGGGCCATCTCGCAGCACAATTCCCAGGCACCACACTGGACAGAAATCAAAATCTCTGGACGCAAAAAAAAGCCACACCATCGTGGGGGGTCATGTAACTCAGACTGGGTGGGGGGCAGAAGACTGCCTGAAAAAAAAGAAGGCAAACACAGGTATTCAGTAAAAAAAACAAAGGGTTTTATTGTGCACATACCACTGGCAAAAGCCCTTTGAGGCTGTTTAAAATAAACTAGCGGGTGGGGGTGGGGGGGGCTTGACTCCTTTTTGGAGGTTCCCTATGCACTATTTGGTACCTCTTGGGTACAAAAATAAGGCTATTAATTGCTGCATGCTGTTTGTAGGTTCCTAGTATTTTTGTGGCAATTTTATTGGAAAACCTGGTTTGTTGCTACATTTTGTGTGACCATTGTCATGGTTTCTTTCTTGGTCATTGCTGTTTATTTCTGGATGGTTTCATGGATGTCACTGCTTGTTTCTTTTTTTCCTTTTTGACTCAAACTGTCCATCATTTTCAAAGTGAGCTCTCGGGCAACATCCCGGATCAAAGGAGTAGGGCATATAATATTAACGAGGGTCCAACATGCAGCATGCCATTGTGTCCCAGTTTCACCTGGCGGACCTACTCTGTTCACTTCTTGTTGAAGACGCGTGCCACAACCGCAAACCCCTCTAAATAAGTTCTGCTGGAAACCTTGTGCTGCAAGATAAAACATACATTTGTGGTTCAAAAAGAGGTCCTGCTCTGTCCAAGCAACCCCTTGGATGTATCATACACCATCGACCCCTCAGAGCAGTGTGAATGATGATTGCGCCAAAAACCCAGGCCTCGCATAAGTGCCCGCCCAGTCTGCCCATCATTTCAAAATAAACATGGTTATACGTTTATTTTGCTTACTTTGCCGTTTCCGCCCGGTATGGGCTGTTTTTTTTACTGTTTTTCTTTTGCTTTTTTGTGTTTTTCCAAAGGTACATGTGTTTTCCATTTCCTCTGGATGCTGTGGAATGAAAAGATCCTCCCCCCCCCCCAGGGACAACGGTTCCCCCCCACCCCGAGGCGAACTGTCACCAAATGACGGTTCCTCCACCCCTGGGGAGGACGGACACCACACAACAGTAACCTGAATTCTAGTATAACCCAAAACCAAATTTCGGCGCCTTTGGCGCCTGTGATTTTTTATTGTTCACAGGCCAAGTGACGGTTCCTCCGGGGGGATGGACAGGGGCTGGACAAGGGGGGGGGGGGGGGTACTGCGCTATTTGCGTGTATGGGAACCAGTAATGGGCAATTGGTCACGGACAAGGGCTCGTGTGCGGCAGAGTGAGCAAAGGGGAGCATACCGACAACAACACTGATCCAGAGGCACGAGATCCACAAGAGCAACCGCATTCTGTGGGTCACAATAGCACTGTGGGTGCGTGCAGCTGTGGTGTAGTGACAGCACCCCTTGGGGACCCTTTTACGCAGGCACTGCATCAGGCACAGAGATGGATGGTTCCACTGCCCAGTAAGGCAGTCAGTCGCTTTTTCCAACCATGATATGAACACGCGAAATGCAAGGAAAGGGCCGGGTCCTTGCACTGTAAGGTAGCAGAGATCAATAGCATCTGTAAAGACTGCACAAAGCAGAGACCTTGGGACTAACCAATTGCTTCTTCCGCCCCTTTTGGGCATCTTGCCAGCAACTCCTTGCTATTGATAGGTGCTCTGATCATTTTTCTGGATTTAGTCCCAGTATTTCTGCTGATTTTTCATGTGCGTGGCCATGAACAATTCACTGCATCCCTCGAGCCCAACCAGACATTGGATGCTTCCCTAATTGGCTGATTAATATCAAATGCTGCATGTTCTGATGCTTGGTGGTGTTCTGGTTCATATGCCTGGGATGAAGGGGTTCCATGAAATATGGTATGTCATCAGGTAGCACAACTGGTGTCCAGCGTCATGTGAAATGTATGTATGTATGTATGCATGCATGCATGCACCAGGCAATCAATTTTAGTCACCACCTTCGAGATTCAACTTCTATCTGCTACTCTCTAACTGTGGCAACAATCCAGGCCTGCACCATTAATGCTGTACCTTTAGGGTATTCCCACACAGAGCATGAGGGGGCTTTGGTGCGCCCTGTAACACTTACACTTCATCTTGTCCACGACCCTCGTCATCCTGGTGCCCTGCCAACATTTTGGATCCACAAAACTCAAACAAGTGAAAAACACCAGAATCATTAACGAGTCTTTATTAGTTGACCGTGATGCTTGGTCAACAACAATCAAGGTACCAGATTTTCAGCCAATGAATGGGACAACAAAATGCACACGCGCCTTGTATGCGCCATCGTGTGCACTTTGAAATCAAACAAATCCCCGCACATACGCACATCCTAGATCAATACATCAGCGGATGTTCCAAGCGGATGTTCCAAGGGACAAATCCAAATAATGTGCCCGAAATATGCCCGCGAGCATAGCATGCTGAACAGAATGCTGGATACTGCTGGCCAGCACCTCGAAATGGTACTAAAATCTTCAGACATGTACAAGCAGGGGGTGCCGTAATGGAAAAAAAAAACTCAGTGTGTCCAATACGCCCTACAATGGCGGTTGGTGGGTAACCAATGGCGGTTGGTGGGTAACCGATGGCAGTTGGAGAGTAACCGCTGGGGGTAACATGCGGACATAAACCAGACCCCAAAAAAAAAAGAAGCCAAACACAATCCTGGGGGTAACATGCAGACATAAAAAAGACCAAAAAAGCGAAGCCAAAAAGATTGCACACACTGGGAATTGAACCTGGGACCCTCAGTATCGGAGTCTCATACAACTAACAACTAAGGTACCTCAGGATCTGGTGTTTCTCCACCATCAGAGAGTGAATGCCATAGAAAAAAAAAAGGGTGAGCGTCCTTATGGCACCCCCTGTGTACAAGCAAATAGTCTCACGTAATCCATGCGAACACAGCCCCTTTAGCAGAAAGTGTGGTTTGTTAGTTACAAAAGGAACCCCTTATTACCCCTTTAGACAATTGAGTTGGGTGCACGGAATATCTATGAAGGACCTCATGAATTCCGTCTGAGTGCCAATCCCTTTGGGCAGTTGGTTTCAGAATATTGACACTCTTGGGTAGCGTGTGCCACATTTTCGGCCAACAGCAGGCTACATGGAGCCAACGGCGCGATGCAACGGGCTGAGGTATTGGCAAGTGGAGCATCAAGCCACAGATGCTCCACTTAACTGAGCCATTGACATGTTCGGGTGAGACAATGACACAAAGGTCTCAACCATGGTGGGGGGAGTGTTTGCCCTGCCCGCGCCCTGCGCGCTACTTTTATTATGACTTTCCCAGATTCAGTCCCCAAGTTTACCATTACCCAATGAAGCCTCGGGCTGGGGGATGTCATAAATTGGGCGTCAATTGCGGGAATTGACGGGGATGGTGGTGGAGACTCAAGACTGGGGATACCAAGGGAGATGGAGCATCGATGATTGACAAGCCGCACACTACCTTGATCACACTCCAATTCCAGATGTCCATCGTGTACAAGGCCAGCCACCTTCGTGGGTACCTGAAGCCCAGTAGACAAATTGTCCCCAATGCTCAACTCCATAACAAATAGCAAAAGAGGTCTAAGGACGCGAGGGGCAAAAACTGATGCTCCACATCAAACACGTTGAATGTATCACCATGTACCCAGCTCAGCGTACTTGTTTCACAATGCACATAGATGCACCTTGTAGCCCTAAAACGCATTGGACTAGGCAAGTTGGGGGACAATAGGTGAGCGAAAGCGGTCACTCTACATCCCCAACCGGAAAGGGGCAAGTCCATGAGGAGAAATCATCCCAAATTGCCTCATCCCACCCACCCACCCACCCAGTCGCCCATCCGAGGGGTAGAATCCACCCCAAAAACAAGGGTAGGAATTAGAACTCGCCCAAAATCTTGCCCTGCGCGCGCCCTGCGCACTAACACTCCCTCGTGACACAGGGCCGGGGCATTGACACACAGGACAGACACATTGACACAAAGGACTAGGGCATTGGGACATGAAGCTGAGATGACATGCACAGAGCTGAGGCAGTGATACATAGAGCGTGAAACATAGAGTTGAGACATTGACATGCAGAAGCAAGAGATTGATACAACATATTGAAGGGCCAACACAACCTCTTTCCATCAGATTGATGTGGGTGCTCATTGTCTCTCATTCACATTGAATGACCGGCACTTTTGCAACACCCCATCTTTCTTTTTTGCATGCCCAAATGCCAAACAGACCCATATCAAAACCAAATAGGAGTCCATAAGATTGGACATGGGCCAAGTTCTTGCACTGCGTGCGCACTGCTTTCATATTGCGCACGCAGAGGCTGGGATACTCACCCAAGAATACCTGTCACTTGTCTAGGAGCACGGCGAAGCAGCAAAGCCCACATGAGAACAACAAAACTGCCTTCAACTTGGTAATCAACTGTCGTTATGAACAAGCAAATCAGCCTTGTAAAGTACAACTATGCAAGGGCATGCAAGATGCACACATGTTCAAGTGACAAGTGCCACACTCGGATATATCACCAGGACGGTGGCCACACAATTGGCAACAAACACCGTCATAATTTTCCTCCTCTACAATGGTTGCCTCCTCCTGTGCCCATACAAACTCTGGCACATGAGGCCAAGGTCTATAGGGTTGATACCTGTCTGCGAATGCAAAACTGAGTAAGGTGGAGCAAAATACGCACATGGCCATGCAGCTCCAAAATAACGCTCCCTCAAAGATGCCTGGTGCACACCCCGTGCGCTAACGCCCATGCGGGGAAGGAAATTAGGGGGAAATGGTTGAAAATGGGCAAAAATGGTTGACAATTCAAATATGCCACATCCTAAATGCTTAGGAAGCTAAAAAACCTTGGGACGCAACCAAAAAATTGTGAAGAGGGGCCGAAACTAGGGTTCGAGTATTTGCCGACATCCAAAACTTCGCACTGCGTGCATGGCATTCCCATGTATTGTTGTGCTGGTCATGCTTGTGTCTAGCCAATGCTCATGTGACTGTCTAGAAAAAAAGTATGATACCATCGGTGGTGGCCTGTTTAAAATCGTCATCTGCCCCCCCCCCCCCCTATGTTGGACTCTATCAAAAATGTCTGTATCAAAATGCCTGGGACATACATATTGTATCCGTGACCGCCCTGCAAAGGCACTGAACAATGAACATCACAACTCCAGCAAATGACAATGGGGGGGGGGGATTTTGTCCTATTGGCTCGAAACGAGCATGATGGAGCCAGAGTGCTGGCGCGCCTGGCACCAGGTGCCACTTTGTCGGCGCTAGAATAGTATGAACGTGCGGGCAAATTGAAATACCAATTGGCAGCAAAATTCATCAAACTGCACAGTGACACAGCGAGGAGGTCCCTCCATTCTTCCCCAATGCAGGTCCCTGGTCACCCCTCATACAGACAATGTCCTGGCCTGTTGGTGCTGTGTCTAAACTATTGTTTATTGCTAAATATTAGATTGGCCATTTTGAGGGGCGCAAACCACAAAAAATTCTTTTCTTTTGTTCATCCGCCAGTCCTAAGTTTAGCCCCTTTTGGGGAGCAGAATCATGGCCATGCCACACTCTGTAATGGTTGCTGGGCTGTCTGAAGTGTTTCACAAAACATTCCCCGGAGCCCAAGGAGAGGTAAAAACAACCATTAGGGTATGCCTTCCGGCCATGCGCTTGCAGTCAAATGCCATTATCTGCCTTGGCTTCATGTATTTCTTCTCAACACAGTCGATCTATTTGGTGTAGTGCGTTACTCCCTGAATCCCGTTGCCCTCTATTCTGACTTGCGTGCTGTCTGTCCAACGTCTCTCCTTTGCTTACCGTTCTCGTATGCTCCCTCTACCCTCGCCTTCTCATGTGCTCCCGATTCATGCCTATGGGCGGTTGCATGGAGGCACACATGGACCAGGAATGACGTGGACCAGGAATGGTATCAAATTAGCCACTTGTTTGAAGGACATCAGGCAAAACTGGATAGGAACTTATGGAGGGAAGCCAAGTCACAGGTGGAGCCCCAGAAGAGGAAGCGGTCCAGGGCGGGGCAGCCGCTTCACCCGAAATCCCGTTGACTGCCTCTTGCCTCCGCCTGTGCATTTCTGTGCAGTCTCCGGCGACTCCGTCTCATCACCGACCTCTGCTATCTAAATTCTTCCCGCGCCATGGAGTGCATTGCTATTTGCTCTTGCAGCCATAGCTTTGTAGCAATGACGGCGCTCAAAGCTGTCCCATCATATGTTCTTGCGCCGTGCTGAAAGTGCAATCTCCATTGTCGTGATTCCAGTGTCCTCGCCTCATCCCGCTGCGTATCTTGTCCCACCTCCTGATGCAAACACTTCCACCATTCGTCACTCATGGGCACACACCTCTGCCCCCCTTCCCCCAGCTTGGGCAACTTTCTCTTGAGTCCCTTGGGCATCAATTCTTTCGTTTTGGTCAGAAACCATACTTGCTACTACAAGCGCCATGTTGTGGGATGGGGCTGAAAGGGTTCCTCCTCTGCCTTCATGAGCACATCCCCTGCCTGGTAGTATCCCATCAGTTCACCCCAGTATGAGGTTTGTGGTCGCACGAATCTTCCGTATTGTTGGAATGTCCGGGTCATTACTACCCACCCAGCTCCCTACTTCGTCTTACTACCATTGGTCCACACTAACTCTCTTAGTTTAGGTGGGCTACCCCACTGAAACACAGCCCCTCCCTTCGTGTGTACATGTTGCCCTCCTTCCTCCAATGGTGGCATCGGCTGCGATTGCCAGTCGAAGGGATATCACCGCTTTATGTTGTCGTCTAGGTGTACCTCGGCTATGGTCACTACCTCATCATCGGTGCTCTCATCCTCCAACAGCTGGTCCCCTCCTTCTACCTGCTTGGTGGCCGTCATTAGTGAACCCCATGGACCATGTCTGCGTACTTTTGCAAGGGTGAGGACAACCTGCCGCACTGTAGGATGTCTTGAACCAATGGAGATGGTCTCCATAGCGTCGTTTGAATCACCATGACAAAGCACGCTCTCCATGACCACTACATCATCCTTAACCCCATTGCTCCCTTCTTCACAGGCCTATTTGACTTGACCCTCAACTGTCCCTTGACATATCCTTGTGTCTCTACACAAAAATCTTGGAACACCTGGTGCACATGATGCATCATTAATAGGGCTATTAGGGGGCTTGTAGGAGTTGTTTTTCCCGTCCCATCTGTTCGTTCCATCATGTAGTACAACAGCATGTGTGGCAATGAAGAGAAAGCTTTTGCAATATCCAACTTAAACACAAAACCTCGTTCGAGCGGGGGTGACTTCAGTGTTGATATGGCATGAAACAAGTTGAGACACTGCGGGGCTATGATCCATCCCTTCACTGCATATTGATATTCGTCTAAGTTATCCATGATAGTGCACGTATGCCTCCAGTACATGATCCTTTTTTCTTTTCTTTGGTCCAGACCAAGATGAGCTGGCGTACCATGCTCATCATATGGAACTCAAGACAACCTCTCGGAATCAAGGTTCAGAGCTGTCCGGTGCTATTATGATCCCACAAATGACTGTGGTAGCAGATCTGACAAGTAGTGAGGATTAGCTGAGTCCGAAACCATTTTATGCATTGGGAGACTGCCACACCCTCAGGCTTCCCAGTGTGCATGAGGCACATTGACTGTAGGCTTAAAAAGACAGCGGAGTGAAAAAATACGGTCCAGTGAGCGGAAAGGAAGAAGACAGGGGGGGCAGTGAACATACATATGGTGTGAAGATAGCTGCGTGCCATGCACAGAGAATTAGCAAAGAAGGAAGCCAACACTGTGGTGGAAAAGGTCGTCGTCCTCCAGGGATTTGGTAACACTGGCGACTCTGACTCTGAGGGGGTTGGGGGAGTGCAGGGTATGTGACCCCTTTTGGGTTGGGGTTTTCCGAATTACAGGGCTGTGAACGCTTCCTGAGGTAATGCACGGTGGCTGATGCTGCCCGCAAAAGGTCCTCCACAAAAAACCAGTTCTCCCTCAGAAGCTGAGCGGCGACTAGGAGCATGCACAAAATGACCATCCAGCGGTATGTTTGTGGTGCACTATGAATGGGCTCTCGAGCAGCAGCGTGGCAGCTGAGGAGCCCATTCCAGTGGCCCCCAAGGCGAAACATTCTTGCCATTAGAAGAGGGCACGCGGATCACATTTCTCAGTCGGCCACAGCACCCCTCCGAGCACCCTAGATGATGGACCACCAATAAGTGCCACGCTCTGAGGGGACCCACAACACCACAATAGTGCCCTCTGAGCGTTGGAAATCAACATAAATACCAGAAGGGTACATATCAATGTGACCAACATCCATAGCAAAAAAAAAAATTGCATAAATCCAGGTGTTCGGCGCAATACATGGAGAAATGTATTGCCATCGATAAAGAAGGCATTCATGACACAGTACACCAATAATGGCAAACACAACCATTAGAAACGTGACAACCTCAAAATCCACCATACGATTGCCTAGCCCCCTGAAGGAGCTTCAAGTAAAAAAGCTATCCAAAGGGGGCCATGAGAGCCAAGGTATGGCCCGATCATGGTTTTGGTCTAAGCCAAACTGCACGGATTTCGGGTCATTTTGGGCTCCTTTTTGAGGATATCTCGGACATATCATGGAGTTAGAGGTACAAAAAGCTTCTTTGGCATCATGAGGCGATCACAACATAAAGCATCCATTGCTGTTGTCGTTGTTCAGTTGGTGCTAAAACTCTGGATTCAGGAAAGCCACATGAAAATTTCTCTTCCGGTCAAATTTCGCATCCAGTGAAGTTATGCATGATGCCAATAGAAAAGCTCAATGACTATGAGCCAAATGACCCCTCAAAAAAGAAATGACATCAGAAACGGAGTGCGATACCCGGGGCTGTGCTGGGACAGTGCATGTCCCAGACAAAATGGGCACACAGCGTGGAAAGCAGGAGGGACAGGCAGTTTCTTCCTTGGCCAGAGGGGGTCTGGCTTGAGAGCCGGCTATTGCAATGTGCATCCATCGCTCTGGAACAACCAACACCTGTGGCTTTGCCCCATGAAAGCCACAACCGCAGGTGCCCAGCAGACTTTTCAACAGCCCTTTCAATAAAATGTGCTCAATCAGACCCAAGGACGCAGGGCTGTACCACATGGTACATGTACCACATGGTCGGTACTGATCAACTGAATGTCCCCTTCAAAGACACTTCCAGCCATTGGTCCACTTGAGTGACTTGGCCTGCAGCACAGTGCTCCCACTCCCCCACCACATTTTTGGCGCTTCCGGGACGGACCATCATGGGGGAGGCCATGAACTCATTACAATCTGTGCTCAAACTGCGAGGTTTGGGGAGGGAAGCAGGGGGACTGTCCAACAAGAAAAATCACGGGCTGAGCACATTGGAGTCTTGCTTGGGGTCTGTTGCCGTGGCCAATCGCTGTGGCTCCGTGCAATCGTTCTGTACCTTTCCATAGTGACGAAGTGACAGCTGTAATACACACAGCTTTCATTGACTGTACCATCGGGGGGTCGCACCAAAACCCAAAAACTGTCAAATTCGAACTTCTCCCTCAGCGACATTTGCCTACCAATCAATGGAGCACTGAGGCCCTCCTGGAGACAAATGTGCAGTTGGGTCCAATTCGTCACTGTTCGAAAAGGTGAACGTGCCACAATCCACGTGCGGCGAAGGCAAACACGGTCTACCAGCCCGTCGCTATGTGTCGCGAGGCATGCAGACGACATCCCTGTGCAATAAGGCACATGGCTGTCATCGTTGCATGCTGCTCATGCTGCATGTGTGTGTGCCTCCCAAGACAATTCAAATCATGCACAAACTGCGAGGTTCCCCTAAGTTCCTACTGCACAACTGACTGTGTGTACGGATGTGCGTGTGTGTGCGCGCGCGGACGCACGCACGACATGCACAAACTGCGATGCAACTCCTGTTGGCCCTGTTGATCAGCTGAACGATGACTTCATTGCACGTTCGCCTCGCTGACAGGCCTGGCACACTGATGTACGGCTTCAGGAACACTACGCCATCCCTCCTTAAAAGCCGCATGAGGTGTCTGGCATGACATCTTGGGACCAGGTCGCAAGCACGTGGCGTCACCAGGTCCGTGCAGGTGGTGCACCGGTAGTGTGTGCTTGTGTGTCTGTATGTGTGTTTGTGTGTGTCTGTGCGTGACACCCAAGTGATGGCCATGCTGGCTCCTTGATTCCACTGACTCTAAACCGCATTGGGATATCTCTCTGGGACATCCGGTTCATGCCAACACGGAGCGTTTTCACATTTTTTCAGACTTTTCTCAACTTTTGGCGTAATGCACCAAAATGTCGTCACCTTGGGGGGGGTATGTGTATGCTTTTCGAAATCTGTGGGAAAACGCCGTTTCAGAAATGTATGGGTTGGGGGGGGTAGGTGGTCACAGTTTTGCGCACCGAGCTGTACAAGGGAGGACACACAGGGCACAGGCAATGGTCCAGGGATCACTCATTATTCCGAATCCGATTCGTTGTCATCGTTGCCCCTTTCTGCAAGGGCCGGGACTCCATTGGGGCACACATCCCCGTGCTTGTGACTGGGAACATATTTCTTCAGTTTTTCCCAATCCTGCAGCCTGCGTGGCTTCACTGGTACCCACCCTGTGTTCAGGGGCATGGCCCACAGGCCGTCAGTTGTGAGGTCCACATTTCGCTGTTTGGTGAGCTGGACCTTGCGCCATGGAATGGCCTCACTGTACCCTGATTTCACCCAGACAAAACCGGGGTGGGCCTCCAGGTTTTCAGGGTTAGGTGTCTTGCCAAAGTCCAACCACTTTATTTTCTCATCTCTGATCAAAACAGGCTTCTGCTGCAACAGCACGTTGTGTGAATTTGTATGAAGACATGGTGGCTGCCTGTTAGCAAAAATAGGCAGCAGGCAACACAGGCACTGTCCAAAGCGGAGAAAAATCTCAAACATGTCGTTAGCACAGCATGCAAACCTGGGGTGTTCCGAATAGCCCTTTTCAAGGGCTTTCCGAATATGCCCCACATACCCCCCCCAACCGGACACTCAGCGGGCACAAATGAGACCACAAAGGCACCAACCCCTGAAAACGCTCCGTGTTGGCATGAAACCGCACGTCCCAGAGAGATATATATTGATGCGTGTGATACCCAAACAGAAACTCCCGGTGACTGTGAGTCACAGGAGCTCTCAAAAAAGAACTGACATCAGGAGGATGGAGGATGCCCGGAGCTGTCTCGGGGGGCCAAATGTGCAAGCTGTGGTATAAGACATGCAGGAACTTCAGTGAGGAGCCTGTTGGCCTCATCCCACTGATCAAATCATGAGAGAGCCCATTTTTCAGAGCTGCAATAGTACATGAGTGAACACGGATTCGCATATGCATGATAGATCAAATTCACGTACTATTGATGCCATGCCGTTTTGCAGTAAATCCGAGAGGGAGGCGCAGCAGCAGCAGTAGCAAAAGCAGTGGCCTGAGCAGTGGACAGAATGTCGTGCTCTTTGTGAGTGCATGCAGGTTGCTGGGACTTGGCAGTACGAGGCTTTTTGGCCTGGCTGCCAGGCTGATGCCAATTCACCCGCACCCACTGTGCCCCCCCAGAGCGAGCTCTGTTGCGCACCAAAGGCTTTTGTGGTGCATCAGGGGAAGCAGCAGCACAGGGCGTAAATTTGTATGAAGACAGGGTACTTGCCTGTTGACAAAAAGAGGCAGCAAGCAACACAGGCACCGTCAAAAACAGACGAAAATCTGAAACATATTGTCAGTACAGCATGCAAACCTGGGTGTTCCGAATAGCCCTTTTCGAGGGCTTTCTGAATATACCCCACATACCCTACCTCCGGGACACTCAGTGGATGCAAATGAGGCAACAATGGCACCGACCCCGGAAGACACACAAAATTGTCACAAACAGCATATACACCGAGAGATCTGTTGGGAGCAAATTGATTGCCAAAGCATTTTCAAAGCAATGCCCTCCTAAAACCCCCTGTGAATGAAAAGTGCTGCAACATCGCTCTGGAGGACAGGATGGCATCTTCCTCTTCACTTAGTCCGCCATCCACCAAGTCCTCAGGACGCACCGTCACATGTCTGCGCTTACAGCATATCACCAATATGGGGTCCAACCCACACCATTTCGCCAGGGGAAAATTGCGGCTTGCGGCACCTGTTTTAGCAGCGCCACTTTCCCTGCAACCTCTTCCCGAAATTTCCCCCGCATTGCACGGTGGTCTTGAGGCCTTTGGAGCATACAGCAAGAAAATCCAGCCGCGGAATGGGTCCAATTTCACTGTGCAACGCGCCCGATGCCCTCCTCCCCCCTTGTCCAAGACCAACTTGGGTGAAAGAGAACAACGCTGAAAACATGAATAGAACCGTAAAAAACCAATTCATCCAAAAAGAACGCGCCACGGAGTGTTCTTTTTGGGGGAATTAATGTTCAAGGCTTTGCAAGGCATAGGTCGATCATCCGTACATACGCTCATGGCTAAAGAGTCGGGACATGTATGCTCATGAAGGACTGCCGAACATTGCCGCATATGCATACCAGGACTGCATGTGTGGAGGTTGATCTGCGTGCGGCCACTCACCCCATATTCCCCTGGTCGGAGGGAGCATTCAAAACGGACCGACCATCGAAAACGGCTTTCAAACACATGTTCCTCATCAGCCGTCCTATAAGAAGAACGCGCTGCAGCGCTTTCATTTCTCAACAATGAATTTTCATGGGTCTGGATTTGTATTAGTATTCTCATGGTCCCAAATTCTTCCAGCCCACTGTCTGCATGCTACATCAAAAACGTGATGTGTCACCTTCATTGACAATGGCAATTGGTTTCACGCACCCTTCTGTGATGCATGCATTTATCAGAAGGACTCAAATGCCACCCCCTCCCTGTGGTCCTTGTGATCTTGTAATTGATATGACCTCTCGAGGTAATTGACCTTGAACAAGGGGGGGCACCCTTGGCCCATACCATTTCCAAACGGATCGTCCCATCACTCTCAACACTGGGCAGAATGAGGACCAAAGACTAAATGCAGGCCTTGGGTGTAAATAAGCCGGACAATTGTGTGACACGGGCCAAAGATCACCGAAACCCCAACATTGCACACCAAAACACCAACTTTCATGGCATCGCCACACAAACGGTCCCAAATCACACAAAATACCAAACTCCGTCGAGGCAGTTGGGCGTGGGCAAGGGGTGGCCCGACAAGGGGCAAAAATGAAATGCTGGTCCACATGTGTACACTCCAGAGTTCCAAGGGTTATCCGAGAGTTAGTATATATGGCTTGGGCAAGAGGGGGGCAGTCTGTTGGTCAAACTTTTTTATGCACTGCGACACAGGAGCGTGGTTGGTCGCGGCCAGGTAGGCCCGCAGGCCTGAGGAAGGAGGACTCTGGAGGAGGGGAGGCTGTGGCTGCTGGGACAAGGCGCAGTACTTTTGGTGAAACAGAATCATCACGTGCCCGTTGTCGTGGTGGTGTACCACGAGAACATGGACTTCTTTCCTTCATCCCTGCCACGACCACCAAACTGGTCACGGGCTGCTGGGCTCTGAAAAAGACTCACACACCATCACATTCTTGTTTTGGAGGAACTTGTCGTGCTCGACACTCAGCATTTTGATGACCTCCGTCAAAGGCACGTCTTTGTCGACCACGCAATGGGCCCCGCTGCGGAAATAAGTCGCCTGGTCGGCCGCAGACGTGTTGCCCGAGCGGATGCAAAGGAGCCCCTGGTACCCTTGGGCCATGATCTGCTGTGCAATATCGCTGCCGAGGGTCAAGGCTCCGGGGTAGTCGAGATACTGGTCCAGTATGGCAATGTCGCATCTGCAGAAGACCGACGCGTCACAGGACCGTTTCGTGCCGTGCCGTCCAGTCCCATCGCACAGCATGTGGATGGGTGCGCGCGACGCCCTCAGGGAATAATGACCGCGTTTGGAGCGGCTCCTGAACCTACCCTCCAGTGCCTTCCCCCCCCCCCCCAGCGCAGCCATGGGAGTGCCACACCTGCAGAGCACCGCCTGCACAAAGAGATCCACTTCAGACGTGCTTTGGCCGAACACTTCGACAACGCTTCCAGGAATCCGTGCGCTGAGCACGACGCTTAGACTTCTGCGCGCGACGGCGCTGTCATCCAGGCACACGATGTGCATTCCGGGAGGAAACCCCTTCGCCCTCGTCCCCTCTGGGGGGTTTTCCTGCTCCTTGTCTTTGGTGAGAACGACGTCCACAATAGCCCGAAAGTACACAAGATCTCCCTCTTGCCACAGTTCCAGGTCCATCCCACATTTGTTGGCCACCATGGCCATGTGCTTGAGTCCTAGCCCATCCGACAGCGGATGCTTTGGCTTTGGGCCATCCTGACGCACCAGCGCAGAACAGATGGTGTGGTCAGGTTTCCTTTGTCGAGGCCAGCGGCAGTGGGGGGGGGGAGGGGGCATGAACAGTTCACTGAAACACGTGAGTTCAAGCAGAATATTTCAGAGGCTGTAGCCCTGAGTACTGCGAGCCACACTGCTCCAGTAACGAGTGTTGCGTTCGTGGCTTGCACTGTCGATTGATGAGGTGGGGATGTTTGGATTAAAGGCTCAGTAAGTGGGGAACGTATTTTTGGTAGGTGAAAGTGGGACACTTGCGCCCGTGCTCACAACGTGCTGCTTCTGCCCCTGGTCCCTCCCATGCCAGCGCTGGCAATGCTTGACAGTCAGTCATTGACGGTGAAATTCGGAGAGCGCTCACCACAACTGATGTGGGAATTGTAACCCAGGGCCAGGGGGTCTAGATCACCAAGTGTTACCCATCAGTGGTGCACAGCATGTCCAGGCATTTTGCCATTGGCTTTTTTTGTTTTCCCATCCGTGCGGTGTGCCAGCAGCATTAGCATTTCGACGGGTCACAGCTCGATGACATTTGTCAAGGGCAGACTGGATGAGCGGGGAGGGGTGGGGTGGGGGGGTTACACACTGTTTGGGTTTTCAGAAGTCTTTCCTAAGACAGTGAAGCTTGGAGGGTGCTCACCCCCACTGATGTGGAACTTGTGACACAAGGCCAAGGGAAAATGTAACACAAGGCCAGGGCGTTCCGGATGGGGGAGAGGGGTGTTGAGAGCCCTTGGCTGCTATCATACATTGCTGTTCTGTTACTCACTCACGTGTGGACCCACGTACTTTCGGCTTTCATCGCCACTCCCGGCTTCTCTGAAAGCCTGCTGGCATCTACTGGCCACTTGTCTTTGTTCAGATTGTGGGCCCCTTAAATGTTAGCAGGTTGCGGCTTCAGGCCTTTGGTTGGCAAAGACTTTGGGTGCCTCGACTTTGAAAGATTCTTCCACAGATTGGGGCTTTGGGTGATAGGAAGCACGGAGGGAGGCAGGGAGGGAGGCAGTGATGGGGGCACCGACTGTGATCTACAATGAGTTTTGTTGCCTCCCTTCCCCCTTGTCCAAACTACGGTCCAAGCCAAAAAATGGCGAAAACAAAGCCTAGTGTTGCCTAGACCAGGGTATTGTTTGTGTGCACGGCCTATGGACAAGATGTAGTGCACTATTCTGAAACCTAGGGGGCACCGACAAATGCCATCACACCCAGATCGCCTTCCCTTACATGAGTTGTGCGGCTCACGACAAAGCACCACATAGCACAGAAAGTGAAACCCCTGTTTGCCAAAAGAAATGCACGGCCCACACACATGGCGCCAAAAATTAACAGAAACAACATCTGCGGTTGTTTGGAGATGGGGTTGCATGGGCAAGCAGCGGGAGGGTATATTTACAGACCCTCACTACCCCATCTTACCGCTGCCCCGCCGCACAGCTTCCTACCGCTGCCTCGGCACACAGCCTCCTAACACTGCACCAGCACATAGATTCCTACCATTGCCCCGGTGCACATTGGCCCGTCCCATAGATTCCTATCGCTGACCCAGCGCACAGGTTCCTACCAGTGCCCCAGTGCACATCTTCCTCCTACTGCCCTAGTGCACAGCTTCCTACTATTGAGTATCGGCTGAGTGTTGGCTATTGTTGGGCAGTGTATCCACCAGGCTATAGGGTCACCGGGTGGGCTTTGGGAGGGAAGTAGGGACCCCTTCCCCTATTTTGGGGTTGAGGAACTCAAAACAAAATGTTTTAGAAGCTATTTAGATAGGTGGGGCTGGGTATTGGGACCCACCAAGGGGTATAAAGGGCTAATAATAGGGTATGGCAACAATGGTGATAGAATCCAAACAAAAGGACCAAAAAGAGCTAACATTCAGGTCGCATCCCCAACATTCCATTTCCCACCACGATAGTGAAGGAGAATGCACAAGAGGGTCACTTTTCATGCGTTCGAGGAGCATATAGGGAGACAAGTGACTATCTTTGAGGAGAAATGGCTTTTTTTGGTATTTATGTCATGAGCCTGTCACTGTTGATGGCATACCTAATTTTTAGCCCTTCCTGCCGCTTGTTGGGCTCCATTACCCAACACCAACCATCTCACTACCCCGGTGACCCTAGACCCTGGTTGATACATTGCCAAACATATGCCAAGTGTGTACCCCCCCTCCCCCTTTGTCCTAGCTATGCCCTTGTCCAAGCTACATTAGGTGTAGGGACCATATTCATTTGGGACCTAATTCAATTCGGTACAAAATGTAGTGCAGCCACATAAGACATGGGTTTGGTGACCAATTCGCCAGTTACATAAAGTCATGGACACATTTGTTGTGAGTGTTTGCCCACTTGAACCCACATAGGTCTGATTGTGGGGATACTTTTGTGCACCATATCCCCCTTCAAAGGCAACTTCAAGTGGTGAGCATGTGCGGTTGTTCTGCATGGTGTATGATCGCAAAGGGTTTCCAAGCCGTATATCCACCCTGGGCTTGCCCGTCAGTCCGCCTCTTGCAGCTCTGCAGTGGGTCACTGGACATGCATACACTCCGCTAGCATGTCCTTCTGGTCATCATCTATTTTCCAAACAAAGCACGCGAGGAGTTGCAACAACTGACAATCATTCAAAGCAGTGTGCTTGTGTGCAGGGCCTTGTTGCCGGGGCATTGCAGTTTGACGAAATTAGGCTGGGAAGCAGTGGGTTAAGCAGACCAAGTCGGAGCACTTGTTGGAGAGATCAGCAAGCGTCAGTGAGTTTATAAGTCTCAGCTGGGGCTCAGTGTTTGGCATATTCAGGCACGCATAGGAACGCACATGCTCGCCCAAAAAACATTTTATGTTTGCCCTAGGGGAGGATGCCGCACAAGGGGGAACACGCTGAGCTGCACAAGCTCTCGTTTCTGGGAGCACATGTTTACAGCACGATCTCTTATTGCAGCATCAGCCATGGCTAGGAAAGCGTTAGTGAAGGTGGAAAATAGCAGATTGTTGTCTCATAAATCCGCACTCCATAGGAAGGGGAACACAAGAGGTCAAGAGAACTGGGTGTGGGGCCACAAGATGCACGCCCTCTGGCACTGGGAGGATGGATGCTAGCTGACAGAGACCCTTAGGGACAGGGCATCACACGTATTTAAAGGCAGAGGCAAGCACAGTAACTAAGAAAAGTATTGAGGCAAGCAAGCAGCGCACAGGTTGGCTTCGCAAAGGCAAGGCGTAACCAAGAACACTTTGGAGGCAAGTGAATGGAGCTGCTCCCACCAGGTGCCGGGGGGTGCGGTGGGGGCAAATCTTGTGGCCACACATCCACTTCTCTTGAGTGCACTCCCCTTTGTGTTATCCCCCTTTATGTGGGATGCAGAATAGTAGACACCAGTCTACCCTATTCTTCCTCCACATCACTCATTCCCAGCCAGGTGTGATGCTGCGGGACGTGGGGTTTTTCGTCCTTCCCAGTACTCAGCTTGGTTGTGCTGGGTTGCCGGTAGCATTTCACTTTCCTTGCAGCAGCTCTATTCCACGGACCCCGTATCTGCCTTGTCCCTGAGGGGTCTCGGTCAACCAATATCCATCCAAGGAAAGCACAAATGCTCGTTGTCTCCCGGCTGTGTACTGAGAAAAATGACAAACCTCATGTTCCAAGATTGAGGCATCAGCCCTGGCTGGGAATGAGAGAAATGCAAGAAGAACAATGGGAACAATGGTGTCTAAAATGTCTGCCCCCCATAGGAAAGGGAACACCAGAGGTCAGGGGACACAGAAGTGGGGCCTCTAGATGTGTGCTGTCCAACACCGGATGGACGAATGCTGGCTGACTGGCACCCCCAAAGCCATGTCACATGTAGATATAGGGTGTTGGCAAGTTGCACGGTACAGAAAACATTTGAAGCAAGCAAGAGGCACTTCGGTCAGCTACCATCAGAAAGGAGCCATTGCAAAGAAAGCGCAATGCTGCCGTCGCCCCCCCCGGAGCAACAGAGCAGAGTAGTCAGAAGGACCCCACTTCCCGCCGCCACGGCATCAGCCCTGGCCGGGAATGAGTGACCCAGAGGAGGAAAAACATTGGCACTTGATGAACCCACACACCAAAAGGCACACCAGAGGCCAAGAGAAATGAGGCTGGTCATCGCACGTAGACACAAAGCGGAGGCGAGCAACGTGGTTGAGAAATCTTTGAAGGCAAGCAAGTCGCACACAAAACGCAACAGGGAACACACTTGTGCCTTCGCGCCTTGTGCCACGTGCCTCGACGTCCATTTCTGCAGCGCTGGACGCGTGCCATTCGCATGGTTCGTCAACAGGAAGTGGGCCTTTGCCGGTCTGCGCGCTGCGTCGGCGTCAACGTCAACACACACACCGTCAGTCTTGTCGGAGGCATCCTCAACAACCTGAATGTCCACTGTGACCTGCCAAAACGCGGCAGCATAGATGACCTCCCTCAAGCGTGTTGGCGTCCAGTGTGCCCTGGCACATGGGGTTTTGTATGTGATGTCTTGGTGTCAGGTGGCGGGCCTGTCTGGGTATGCCCAAAAAAAGTGATGGCTTGTCGCATGCACATCACCATACAATGGGCGTATGGCGACGCGGTTCAAACGTCAGATTGGACTGCCACACATTTCGGGGAGGGGCGGACAGGAGAGGTGAGGGCTCCGTCCCCGGGTGGAGTGCTGAAACTGATTGCGAGAATGCATGCTTTGTAGATGCGTGCCCGCATCTCTGCCACTTGCACTGTGATAATATCTTTGTCAGACATTTGCTGAAATTAATAATGTTTTCGCGGATGCACAAGATGAAATGATGTTTGTTTGCATGCTGGGACGCTGAAGATTGGGGGCTCTGGATGCGGACATTGTGACAAGATTCCCACCTGGTGGTATGGTGGCCAGGGCCCCGATGGCTGCCTGTTGGTAGGGCAGCCGGGGTAATGGGCGTGCTCCCTGCCAAGGTAGGCCTGGGCTGGAAATGGGTACAGGGGGGGCGCCCTTGGCTTCCTTCTGTCCACACGTCAGTGCAGTTTCTTGCCCTTTCCAAATGCTGCGACATACTCACCCTGCTTATCTGGCAAAAGGGCACAGAGTAAAGAGGCGACAAAGCGCCCCCCGCCGGTCGGCGTTGTCTTGGAACTGATTGGCGGAGCGCTGACTAGCGATCGAGAAAGTGCGGGTGGGAGGGTGGGATAATCGGGCGGTTACAAAACGGGTGGGGACAAACGGAAGCGGCTGGGGCGGGGCGGGCCCTGAGTCTCACGGGATGGGGGCACATCGTACCCCTCAAGCAAAGGCCTGCCCACCCCGTCCTTTTGCTTTCAGCCCCGGGGTCCCTCCCCCCTCTTGTGGACCCCCAACCTGCGCCAACGGTCTGTGCGCCGGCGCCCCACCATGTGACCCAGGGGGAACGGCTACCAAGGGGGGACGGAGCGCTACGAAAGGCGCAACGCGGGCCCACCTGCGGGTCGCGCGGGCAGCCGTGGCGGATTGCGTTGCTGATGGCGTTGTCCAGAACGATGTTGCACGCCAAGGGGTCGAGCCGCACCAGTTCGGGCGGGGCCGTCACCGACACATGCAGCCGGCCCTTTGCCAGATTCGCCCCAAACTCTTGCAGATCCACAGCGCTGATGTCCGGCGTGTACGTGCCGGTGGTGATGCGGAGCAGGGCCTCCCGCAGGCGGCACCACCAGGTGCCTCTGAAAAGGATGTCCACAGCCTTTGCCAGGCTCTGGACGTCCTTCTCCAACAAGAACAGGTCGATGCATCCCGACGCATCCACCATGACGTTCTTGAGGATGTGGTTCAGGATGCTGTCAGACTTCTGCGCGGCGGACTTGCAGGCTCTCTCCCGTTCCACCGCCTGTCAACAGGGCAATGGGGCTGTGCCTTCCCAGTGCCACACACCAGGACCCCGGAGGTCTTGGGAACAGGGCAGGGAGCAGACCCACCGTAAAACCCCCTCACTGATCCCCAGGTGCACGAGTGCATTGCTACATTTGTCTGCCCTTATGCACTGCGGTCAACGTCTGCCGTTGGTGCAGAACGGGTGAGAACACTCCCAGACAAACCCCCGACACGGGCAAGCGCAGCCCTGCTCACCCCCAGAGATATTGCTGAACATGTAGCAAAACCGCTTCATTGAGGCCCCAAGTGCTACATCAGGGGTCTACCCCCGTCGCAGGCGACGTTCACCTCCGGTGTGTTTGCCAGAAGCAGACAGCTGTGCTCCTCAAGGGGCTGCAGATCAGCCACCCATCAGCCGCCCATCAGCCACTCATCCTCCACTCACTCTTCTTCCAAAGCCCCTGCTGCCGCCCCGAGCGTGTCACAGCTTTGGCTGTGGCCGCAGCAGTGACTGTGGCTTTGGCTGGGGCTGTGACAACAGCTGTGGCTGTGGCTGGTTCTTCCAAGTGACTTCAAGGCATCGTCTCGAGATCACAATCAGCCTGATACCCTCCATCAACACCTCCACACCCCACGAATTTTCGCATTCTTGTGTTTTGCCCTGGAAGCAGGCCTGGCATGCCAACTGAACATTGCTCTGCATGTTGTCCTGGGTACTTCAGTGCACGATGGAATTGACTGCTCCTCCATGCCCCCCGTTGGCAGACCGATATCCCCGATTGTCGCCTCCACAGGCCGTCCATTTTCCACTGCATGCGCCCCATTGTCACCCTCTTGTCCTGGGCAACAGCCCCTGTGGCCCAGCAGCAGCTGCATACTCTCATCTTCATGACCAGGGGACGAATATTGATGTTGTTTCGCAACCCAGACTCAGGACTTCCCAATTGGGCCGAAGCGGAATGGGGCTGAGGAAGGAAAGGGGAAACTACATGGGGGAACAAAGGCTAGTCAAAGGGGCGCAATGGGGTGCTGCTACCAGTTGTCGGAATTTTCGGCTTTTGCGGCTCAGATTCACGGCTCTGGGTCGGAAATTGGCGATTCGGATGCCCAAAGGTGGGGTTGCGGGGGGGGGGGGGGCGGGGGGCGATCGTAAGTATTGAGAGGGCATCAGGTGGTGGGAGCAGGGTGTGTTCATCTACAGCGTTTGGCCTGTCTTTGATGGGGGTGAACGGAGGAGAGTAATGACAGCGCAAGAGGTTTACCTGCTTCAGTTGTGCAGTGATGTGGAATGTGTGACGCGCCCGGATGGTCCGTGATATTCCAGCAACGGTGGAAAGCTGCACCGCGGCTATGGCAACAGGGCCATGATTGTTGTGGGACAGCCACAGGGTCATCGCGTTGAAGGCCGCGGAGTGGTAGAGGAGCAGAATTACAAGGGTCGGGAATGAGCCTGCGCTATTAAAGCCCATGAACAGCACGTTCAGCATGGCGAAGGGAACGATGGCAAGCAGGCCCCGGGACACTGGGAGCACGTCAAGGCTGAGTTCATGGATATCAGCGGGAGTAGTACAATTGCAGTTCTTGGAACTCGTAATCACCTTGCACAGCACACAGTCAAAGCATAGAACGGGACTGCAGCACATCAGCAGGAATGCAAAAGGGCAAACACTGCAGTGCGCAGTCGAGGTTGCAAAAGGGCACATGAAGTGCAAGCACAACGGACAGTTCCCACTGGTACTGGTGTGTGTTGGGGTCCAGAAAGGGCGAAAGGGGGGTGGTGATGATAGACAATTATTGTTGTTGTTGTCATTGTTTGAATCACTCCAACTGGGGGCCCACCAGACATGGTGCCACTGCAACCTCCCATGGCAGTATCTGGCAAAACACTTGGGGAGAGGTAGGGCTGCAAGCAAGGGGGAATGGTGCGGTAAAACGTCCTATTTCAGTGCTCCCCTTTTGGGACTCAGGTCCATGAGGTTGGTTGTTCATCAGCTTCAGGCGGCCAACTTGACTGCTAAGGGTTCTGTTGTTTTTGAGCTTCCAGAATAGAGTGGCTAGGATGAACTGTTTGTATGGACACTGTGCAGGGTTGAGCTTTGTTTTGAGCACCTCATTTGTGAGAAATTCCTCAGCATCTTCATCATCTTTGTTTTAGCTGTTTTTGCAGTTTTGGCCTGAGATCAATGCCATCAAGGGCTGGGAAATCCGTGGTGCTACCCACAGCCCCAGCCCAAGAAAAATTGAAAAATTTTGAACCCAGGGTTGACAGTTGAGTGACCCGCAGCCCTCCAGCTTGCTAGCAACTTTTTGCTTTCTGGTAGGGCCGTCTCCCCTTTTTTTTTGGGCCCCTTGGCAGGCGAATCCCGCCAATCACAACCCACTTTCCAGTGTCAAAAGCTAGGTCCGCTGTTTTGCGGAGTTTGCAGCCGAGCTTGGCTTTTGGCTCTAAAGGTGTCAAAGCACACCCGAGTAAGAGAGTCAGGGTGATGTTAGCTTGGTTGCTTGGGTCATAGAAAAACTGCTCTGCAGCGGCCCCTAATTAGCGGCGTTTGAGCATGCCAATTGGGGCTCATCTCTAATTTTCAGATATTTTTGAGAACACAGCTTTGATTTTCAGTCAACCCAGTTAGTTTAAGCTTGGTGAGGGGGTTGTTGAGCTGGGTGCCTTTTGTAATGTGTAAGAGCCACTACTAGCTCCAGGCTCCTCCCATATTCTTGTAT